>OY987327.1:102504128-104908628 GCA_963920685.1 Polydrusus tereticollis
TACCGCTCCGAGGGTAACGGTGTACTGAAGTACCGAACAAAAGGATAGGCTAAATGCGCGTTTCAGGAGTGCAAACGTCTCGGCTGGCACAAACCGATCTGCATAAAATACCGATGGGTATAAGGCCGAGGAATAACCAACCAAAATCGGTATGGCTCAAAGAAAGCCGAACCGAAAGTTGTAGCGAAAACGCAATGTCGATCGGCTTGATGGAAGTTGAAGCTTTCGTGCAATATTTCATAACGATGATGTCTTCCATAACAACTTCGCTAATTTCTCCGAATGTTTCATCGACCCCTGTCCCATAATCAGCAGACTTTCATGACATGCATATGATATATGTAATATAATAACATTTTCTTTTATGGTTTTAAGAAAAGATGCAGTGAATAAAATGCTTTTAATCGAGCCTTGATTAAATGCTATGTTATAAACCTACTTTAATAATACTCCTTAAGTTTTTCTTCTACAAGTACGGTACAGACTTTTGGAACGACTCTGGATCTCACTGATAACATTATTTTATAATCTAAAAATAGTTTTAAAAGATACATAAGTGAGTGATATGAATCTCCAGTTGCTAAAAACCATAGAGTTGGAGCGATCTTGGCAAGAAATAGGTGTTCTAAATTTGGTGCCTTGCTTGCTGATTCGTAGCTTAACCAACTGCAACTGGATCTTAAACTGACTGGGCGGCATTCGGAAAAAAATTCTGAATCCGACATTACATGTTTCTATACTCTAGGTTTAATATGTCACAGTGCAGAGTCCAACAAGTAGAAACAGGACACTACTGCATCGTGGTATACCGAATAGCAGAAGCCGATCGGAAAAATCGACTAAATAGAAACGCACCTTAAGCCAGCACTGATACACCGCAACAGCATTGTCGAGCGTGCAAGACTGAATCCTAAGATCACGGTACCAGAAAATAATGCCAGAAATTTTGATAAAATTCAGATTTCGGATACGAAAAGGTATGAAATCGGTTAGAGGAAATTAGATTAAGAGAAATGAAAACCTTAATTTAATACTCCAACCTGTAGTTCCTCTATATAGCCCAGTATTTGATTCAAACTTTGTGCTAATGTTTAAATTATGCTAAACCACATATTGCAGAAGTACCAACACAGTTTGCTTTTATAGTGCGAAACGAACGCATTGTCATGATAAGTCCCAGACAGCGGGCCTCCTCAAAAAGATCAACTGGATAATTTATTTAGTCCTGATCCTGAGTAAGGGTTGCTTGCAGCAATAGCAGCATAAGGGTCTCCTAACTAAAGTGAGAGCATACGGAATGCCGGTTCAATTTTCTTCATGTCTGTCGAGCTTTCTTATAGACCGTTCTCTGCGAGTGGCGATGGACGGATTTCTTTCAGACACATTTAACATCAATGCCGGAGTCCCTCAAGGTATTAACTATACATTAACGATCTTTTGGAAAAAGCTAAAAATCCTTCGCTGATGACAGCACCCTTGTTTCATCTTTTACTTTGGATGCTCGGACATCGGCTGCTAATGCACATCTCTATAGGCAGCAAGAGGTCTCACATCTCAACAAAGACCTGGAAGAAATTCTTGGGGTGACAGTAACCAAGTACAGTTTAACGCAAAAAAGACCCAGGCGGCAGTTTTTCCTTGGCTTCATCAATTCATTTTATGGCCGTTAATTTGGATAGTCATATGTCTTGGCATAGTCACGTTGCGGCCATTGCTAAGGCATCCTCGCAGAAGCTTGGAGTACTTTCCGAACAAAGAACTTCTATACACCTCAACAACTTTTGATGCTCTATAAATCCCAAATTCGACCGTCGCTGAAGTACTGTTCGCATATTTGGGGCTCTGCTCCTAAACATACCTGAGATTGCTAGATTGCATTCAAAGAAGAGCCATTCGCTTGATCGGTGATCATAGTCCGACAAACAACCTGGAAAGCCTTGAACATCGAAGGCGGGTTGGCGACTTGAGTCTATTTTAGAAATATTTTCATGGCAAGTATTCAACTGAGCTTGCCCGCTTGATACCACCCAGAGTGGTGCATGGTAGAAATACACGACGAGCCACTGCAGTCCACCATTACGTGGTTCAGCTAAGTGTCTCCCGAACGACACTGTTTCAAAATTCTTTCATCTGAAAAATGTCACCACTCTGGAACGATCTTCCTGAGATCGTGTTCCCCAACGAGTATAATCTCCGAAGATTCAAGACCAACGTGAACGTGAATCATTTCCTGCGCACACGCACTGCTCCCAGGGCACCATAAAGGACTTATCCTGCAGTGCTGTGCCTCATAAAATAAAAAAAAAAAGAAAAAATATTAGAGGATATAGAGGGCTGTTCCGCTTTTCATGGTTGTATTAAAATATAACCCTATATGCCATCTCCTATACATGGTGTTTCCTAAGTAAGTACAAACTCTTTAGTAGCATATTCTAGATCCAATTTTATGAAAAGAAATTTATATGTGGTCTAAAATGCTTATTTTCCAAAATCTACGATGCGCACAAAGATAGATGATTTAAATTTAGAATGCATACATAGGACCACAAAAGCCATCAATTACACTACACTCTCGATTCACCAGTGGCGTGCGTATGGTGTACCAAATAGCTGGTTTATCTCAACAAAGTGGTACGCCACTGCATTATCTAGAGAATTTTTTTTTATCAAAACCCCATGCCTTTCTCGACGAAAACTACCTCTTGTGGTTATTTGCTGCACATCTCCATGAGTTACATAGAGATTCTCGCTCCTCTTCACACACACTGATATAATATATTCAAAAAAATATTGGATATAATTACATTTCATGTGAACTAACTAATACAGGATTCTGCAACTCAGCTTTCCTTGGTCTCTTCTTGTGCCGACATCCTCTGAGGTCATCTGAATACGTTCCTCTGTAGTGTAAGTAGACAATTTTAAAAAAATTGAACACTTTCGATGTACCAATTTACAAATTGTTTTGTGTGTGATCTCTACCTGCTCTGTGGAGTGGAGAGACAAAGGCAAAAGAAGTACAACATTTTTTGTCGGAGACATATATTTTAATGATATTACTTGAAACTTTTCCTAAACCTAAGATCCTAAACTTCACCTGTTCCAAGTTTCAACTGTGTATTAGTTCAGTCAAATCGATTTTTAAGGATTAGGATCAGGTGGTCCCTGAATGTCAAACTCTCGGAAATCATTGATCCTAAGATGAGATTACTAAAGAACTTTTTTTTCTAAAGTTAATACTTTTTGAGATCAAGTTTTAGGTTATTTTCCGATAGGCGTGTATGACCAAAAACATTTTTATACTCGGCGCGGCGACTTAGATGTATTGGCCACACAATGTGTGAGGTTTGCCTGTGAATACTGCGTAATTACGCTAGTCAACAGCAGACGACGCGATTCTGCCAGTACTCTGAGCAAAATATTTGACCTCTACCTTATTATCTATATTATTCCGGTCGCCTAACTGGGGCAATGGTCTTTTTGAATGATCATGTCTCAACGACGAGGTGGTCACGCGGTTTTATTGCTCCACCTTTTCAGCACGCCAAGTATAAGTAGCTGTTACGGTGGGTTAACAGACGAAATTGGTTTTCGACAAACAAAACATTTAATATGTTAATATTTATATTGTGTTATGTCCTTTAAATTAGTTAATTACTGCCTTAATAGCATTTTAAAGTATAAGTAGATATTAAGGTCTTTAGAACATGTGCGATTTTGCGAAATAGAGCAAGGGTTTTAAAGACCAGGTATTTACGAATACTTTACATTGTTTTTTTTTTATTGGTACACTTTCAGATCATAAATACTTTATCAGGAGTGCCATTAATGGAAATGCAACTTCATTGACTTCAGAGAATATAAGCAGTATTAATTTGAACAGCATTTCCTTTGATATGTAGAACCGAAGTATTAATATTTCAAACAATACCAACTGCACTTTTCACATTTATTTAAAAAATTAAGATTTTTAAATATCTGAATAAAGCTTTTCAAACACTTGTTAGTAATATTTTATTTGACGTTAAAAGGTACTTCTGTCAGATCAATAATTAAAAAGTTGGCATTTAGACTTCACGTTTCTCGGGTTGTTGATGTTGCCATGGTAACTTTAAAACACGCACGTTTTTAAAAGTTGGGTTTAAACACGCTGAGGTGTACTTTACATTCTGTGCTTTACATAAGCAAAATAGGGTAGCAATAAAAAAAATACTATTAACACTGTTGTCATCTTATTGTATAACGGAATAATGAAACAATTTTGTTCAGGGTGCCTGGTGCACCAACAGACTTATAATTACTTATTTTCATACTTTTGAGAGAAAATATTTTTTTTCGACTATACAGGGTAGGCCAACAAGGGCGCGTCGGTCAATAGTTGCTAAACCGTTGAACTTATGGGAAAATTTTCTTAATAAAACTTATAACTGAATCATAGATATCTCCGGGGTGAAGATTACTCATATTAAACAGGAAAGAAAAATCCAAAATTCTTCACAAATATTTAATATTTCGCTCTACGCGTTTCGGTTTCTTAAACCATTTTCAAGAGCTATACATATAATATAAACAAAAACTTTACATCAGGGACACAAACAAGCTCACAATGGCGAATTAAATATTTGTGAAGAATTTTGGATTTTTCTTCCCTGTTTAATAAAACTTATAACGTTTCGCCTCTGCTATAACCTAAAATTATCTTTTAGAATACAGGGTGTCTCAAAAAAGAGTAATATCAAAAACTATATTTTTGTTAAATGGAATACCCTACATCTTAGAATATTTTTGAATTTTACATGAAATAGCCATTATTTTTTAATAAGTGCATTATAAGTCTAAACCTAATAGTTTCCGAGATATCGACTTTTGAAAAATGACATTTTTTTAAATTTGACAGCTTCTAGGCTTCTAACGGTACGTCTTTGAGTAAAACGGCTTACATGTCCCTATCTTACTTTTTTATTATCTTCCCAAAAACATCAACTTCCGGTTAAACCGGAAGTACTGTATTTCCTGCCTTTGAGTTACATCCGGTTTAACCAGAAGTTGACACTTTTAGGAAGAGAATAAGAAACTAAGATAGGGACATGTAAGCCGTTCTACTCTAAGACGCACCGTTAGAAAGCTAGAAGCTGTCAAAGTTCAAAACTGCCATTTTTCAAATGTCGATATCTCGAAAATTATTGGGTTTAGACTTATAATGCACTTATTAAAAAATAATGGCTATTTCATGTAAAATTCAAAAATATTCTAAGATGTAGGGTATTCTATTTAACAAAAATATAGTTTTTCGTATTACCCTTTTTCGAGACACCCTGTATACTTGAAAATAATTTTAGGTTATAGCAGAGGCAAAACGTTATAAGTTTAATAAAGAAAATTTTCTCATAAGTTCGACAGTTTAGCATCTAGTGACCGACGCGCCCTTGTTGGCCCACCCTGTATATGATATTCTTAAACAATAATTAACTAAAATGATCTAAATTATTTATTTAAAATTTTGAAACTTCAACGCACTCGTTCACCTATAGCTATAAACCGTATATATATGGGAGTATTTCTCGACCTATCAAAAGCATCCGATACCTTAAATTACAGTATATTGCTCCAGCAATTGGAACTATTCGAGCGATGCCAGAGTGTAGTATGGGGCCGGGGTAAGGATCGGGTAACATTTGATAAATCAGAAATGAAGTTGCAAATTCTACAGGGAAGTGTCCTTGGACCGATACTATAAATAATTTACATAAATGACATAACAAAGCTTCTCTCGGGTGAAAATAATAGTTCCATCAATAATTATGCCGATGACACTAACATCTTAATAACTTCTTTGAACTTATCTATCATTAACACAAAGACCGAACAAATGATGATGCAAGCAAATGGTTGGTTTACAAAAAATAAATTGATTCTAAACACATAAAAAACGAATGTTATAATTTTTAAAACTAAAAGGTCCAAATATTAGAAGTACTAGAAAGTATTCCCCTACTAAATTATTGGAAATGATCCTGGACAATTCTTTATCATGAAATCAACATGTCCAATATGTACTTAGTACGTTAGGTAAAGTATGGGATTATTATGTATGGGAACTGCGGAGAGGTGGAAAGATAATTTACATGTCAGCAGAGGGCAATAAGAAGTATTTTTATTTTTGGTTACAATTTTAGAGAGACCTGTGTAGGTAAGTTTAAAGAACATACGCTTCTCATATTATCAGTAGTTTACATACAGGAGTGCATCTGGTTCCTTTTTTAAAATAAATCACTGTTTAGAAACAGAAAACCACAAAGCATATATCTAACCTAAATTATACTTTTACCAAACATAGACTTACTATACAGGGTGTAACTAAATAAGTGTAAAACATTTAAGGGGCTGATTCCCCATCGAAAAAAAGATAGGATCTTTCATATAAACAAACTTTTTTGGAGCATCCCTTATTAAGATACAGCCCCTTAAAGGGGGTACATAAAATTTGTTTAACAATTTTTTTCACAAGCACTAAAAAAGTTACAATATTTACAAACTGACAGCTTGATACCAATTTAATTGTCACTATCGCTAATAGAGGCCTTCTAGATAAATTAGTTTCGTATTTTCGTTTTATGGCGATATGTATCTTGGTCGTAAAATAATTTTTTGCTGCGAACTGGTTAATTTTGGGCAAAAAATTCAAGAGACATTTTTTGTTTAGAATGAAACAGGCTATCGGAAATTAATTTTTAAATGGTAAACAAATAATAAGGCAAAAAGTTGCATTGGAAATAAATTTTAGGGGTTGCGTTTTCCACCCCTTACAACCATGGGGTAAACCAAATAAATTACTGGCTAAGTGTCTTTTTGGTAGTAGAAAATGTCAGGTTAATTTCAATATTGTAACTTTTTTAGTGCTTGTGAAAAAAATTGTTAAACAAATTTTATGTACCCCCTTTAAGGGGCTGTATCTTAATAAGGGATGCTCCAATAAAGTTTGTTTATATGAAAGATCCTATCTTTTTTGCGATGAGGAATCACCCCCTTAAATGTTTGACACTTATTTAGTTACACCCTGAGTAGTGCCTATTATAATAAAATGGTATTAAATTTTAGAACAGGATATTAAAATGTGTAATAATATTACAAAAAATTAAAAAAATGGCATTTTAATTTCTTAAAAGGCATTGAACCTTACACCATCGAAGAATATTTTAATACGACTGCCAGTAGGTTAGGTAAGATTAGAATTAGAAAGTGTTAATTTGCCTGTTTCTTTTTGACAGTATTTCATTTTGCGTTGTTCGATGTAATTGCGAAATAAAGAAATGAATTATTATTATTATTAATTATTATAACTATTGGAAAATATACAAAGAAAAATGAATGCTAGTACTTTCTTTTATCGTAGGATTAACAGATCCCGAGATGTTAGTAAAAACTAATTCTCCCATATGACGGCTAACCCTTATGCCCTCAACTTTCTGGCTTTACAGTGAGTTAATCCCATGCTAGAATTTTTGTTAAGATATTTATTAATTTGACTGAAGTATCAGTTGAACAACATAGGATTGAAAGTTTAATCCTATCCCAGGTTTCAGAAAGAAATGTATTATACTTACTAAGTTTCATCCCAAAGTTCAGTCGCCTATAATCAGATTAATTCGCTACAGCTTATAAACAGCAAATCGGCAAACGTAAAAATAAAACCGGGGTATCATACTTTCAAAGCTAATGTTCTTTTAAAAGACTCGCAACAGGCAAATTAAGTTAGAATATTGCCGGGGATAAAACGGTGTCAGTAAGTGTGTATTTAATGTCATATTTAAATGAAATACTGTTATGAAAGCGACCCGAAATTACCAACTTGAACGATTTAGAAGCGACACAAAAATTCCTGTACAGATAATTTAGGGTCGACGAATTTATGGGCGACGAGTCCCGCGCGGAAAATTGCAAACACAATTTGCCGTTTTGACGTGTATAATGAGAAAATGAAAACGGACCAATTATAAAATTTTCGGCCTAATATTTAAACAAGCCCTCAATATTAAGGGCTATTAACAAAAGAGCTTGATGCAATAAAGCCACTAATAGCCTAGTTAGTTTTTGGGGTATTAAGGATTGTTAATTAATTATATTTATGACGATATTAATTTATTATTTGGCAAGGGCGTGCCACAGTAAGGCACGCATTACATATAAAAAAGTAAAATCCCCAATAAATAACTTAAACATTTCTAGAAATGTAATTAAGTTGACGCAGGTGCCTCAGGCAGTATTCTGCCATGCATAAACAGGAAGGGTTCGGCCCCTACTATCAGTGGGGAGAGAGTAAAGATAGTTATAATTTAGAGGACTTTATGCTTAATAATATAATACAATAATATTATATTTATTTAGCACTTAGTGTACAAGAATTATACACACAAATCACCTTGTCATACATTAAGTTAGTTAGAGTCTTTCAAATATATACATAACAAAAAGTAAGTACTTCTTTTACTATATCGGACAGAAAATTAAACAAAAGGTGTAAAGAGGGTAATTTGACAAATTGAATGAAAGTATTAACAAATTGTTCTCTTTCTTCCAGGAAATTACCTAAATATGATGTTATTTTGCCTTGATCTGTTTTATAAATTACAGTTAAGTCTGCTTTCGAAGCAATTCCTTTTCAGTTATATCAAAAGTTATGGAGCATGCTATCAACGAAAAATTATTAAGTAGGTACTTGGAAGACTCCAACATTATAAGTAACCGCCAGTATAGGTTCCTTAAATATAGATAAACTAGAGACCTTCTCGCTTATGTTAACCACGTTTGGAACAACGCAATAGAACATCATGGGGAATCCCGGGCGGTAGAACTAGACATTTGCAAGGCCTTTGATCGAGGATGGTATAAGGGGCTCCTAAATAAAGTGAGAGCATACTGAATGCAAGTTCGACTTTGTTCATGGCTCTCAAGCTTTCGTAAAGACCGTTCTCTATGAGTGACGATGAACGGATTTCTTTCCGCCACATTTAACATCAATGCCGGAATCCCCCAGGGTTCTATAATGTCGCCCACCCTCTTTTTACTATACATTACCGATCTTTTGGAAAAATCCAATATATAGCTTCCCTGATGACAGCAGACTTGTTTTATCTTTTCTTTGGATGCTCGAACCTCGACTGCCAATGCACATCTCTATAGGCAGCAAGAGGTCTCACATCTGAACAAAGACTTGCAAGAAATTCTGTCTTGGGGTGACAGTAACCAAGTAGAGTTTAACGCTAAAAAACCCAGGCGGCAGTTGTCTCTAAAAAAGTTAATGTTGAAAAACTGGATATACCTATGGCGAGACACTTGATTCCTTTGGCTTAATCAATTAATTTATTAGGCGTCAATTTGGATAGTCATATGTCCTGACATAGCCACGTTGCGGTCATTGCTAAGGCAGCATCGCAGAAGCTTAGAATAATTTTCCGAACTAAGAATCTCTATACACTCCAACAACTTTTGATGATCTATAAAGCCCAAATTCGACCATCACTGGAGTACTGTTCGCATATTTGGGGCTCTGCTTCTAAACATACCCTATTCAAAGAAGAGCCATTCGCTTGATCGGTGACCATGGCCTGACAAACAACCTGGAAAACCTTGAACATCGAAGGCAGGTTGGCGACTTGGGTCTATTTTACAAATATCTTCATGGCAAGTGCTTAACTGAGGTTGCTCGCTTGATTCCACCCAGAGCGGTGGATGGTAGAAATACACGACGAGCCACTGCAGCCCACCCGTACGTGGTTCAGCTTAGTACCCCACACGACACTGTTCAAAAATGTGGAGAACGTTATCACTCTGGAAGGACCTCCCTGAGGCCGTGTTCCCCAACGAGTATAATCTCCAAAGATTCAAGGCCAACGCGAGTCGTTCAATGCCACGCACCGCTGGCAGAGCGACATAAAGGATAAATCCTGCAGTGTTGTGCCTTATCATAAAAAAAAATAAACAGGTAACCAATCTTGCGAATCTAACGTGTTTTTTTTTTAGAATTCCTTGTTATAATTTAAAATAATACGATTCACCAATTCTGTTGACTTTGCAACCTGCCCATTTCCTCCTATGTTCAAGATATGAGTAATGAACAAAAATAATTAAAATGTGGAAAAAATACTAGTTTTACATATCAACATTTTGTTCATTGCGACTGGAGAAATAATCATATTTTTTACACACGTATTGAACCTGTTTAGCAAGAGTTCGTGTGGTCCAAAATAATCCCTGAATACTTTATTTCCGATATGAACGTTGTTCATTTTTTGCAGACAAACCTAGTACAGAAAGTAGTCAACATATTGTTATTGAACCAATGACCATAAATTTTGCATTGAGATATTCAGTTTTAATCTATTTTGACACAACCACATATACAATGCTTCTATCTCGCCATCCATAGCCTTAACTACTCCTTCAAAATATTTTCGAGACACACAGAAGTTTATAATAGTATATTAAAGTACATGTTTTATAAAGCATCATCTTATAGCACGCGTCCATGTTAAAAAACGAGCCGCTTGCGGCGAGTTTTTTAACGGGACAAGTGCTCTAACTGCTTTATAAAACACGTACTTTATACTATTTTTTCTATTTTGTATTTTTTTCAATAAGAAAATACATATTTAAAAAGAAAATCAACCCTTCAAATTTTGTAAATTTGTGTGTCTAAATTCTATGTTGGTAATACTCTAAATTTCTTTTTATCATAGTAGCCTTGACAATAAATAATATTTTCTTTGTGTCATTGTCACGAAATTTGTGATTTAATATTTCATAGAGTTGTTCATAATTATAATTAAAAAAATATGGAGCATGATAATCTAAGTTTAACTCCCCCTGAGTTAAGGGATATTGCTAATAAAACGATAAATCAACTTTTACCAGAGAAATCCCGAAAACTTTCTTTTCTCATGGATAACAATAACAGGAAACGTCAGACGTCAACAGAATAAAACATTTAAATATAACCAATGCCAACTTTTAAAAAATAAAATTCGGAGTTCGAAATGGATATATTTCGAACTCGCTAGCGCGTTCGAAATATCTATTTTTCGAGACAAAATTAGAAAAATACGTTTTTCTTTAAATGGTACCTACATATGTCATCAACACAGATAACAAACAAAGACAAGGACGCTGCCCGTGAATTTATATTGTTACATCCTAAGTTTTGTTTTGTTCGTGGAATTAAGGTACCAATCAATTTTGTTCCCTATGCTTAACCCTGTGTATTTAGTGTCAATGTATATCCTTTAATTATATAAAGCTACAGCTAATTAGTATTCGTGTGTTTATATATACGAGGCTGACCAGAAGTCCGGAATAAAATTAATATAGCCTTAACCTGTAACTTTTGGGGAAAATGCTCGGACACGTCAATTTAGTTTTATATATGCTCACATTTTGACGTTACTCGTTTGTTTTTTTTATAGACATTTGTCAAAGATATGACGACATCGATCTTTTTTTTAAACGTAAACATACAGCTTGTGATACATCATTTGAAAGCTAATATCTCGTACAGTATGCCCTTAAATTTTGACGCGATTCTGTTAAGCTATTTCAAAATGGCGACTGTTAAAAGTTTTAAAAAAATCCTTATTTAAATAAGCGGAAATGATAAATCATTGATGTTTTTTACCTTTCAAGGTAACTCTTCATTGTCTCACGTTCTGACATTTTGTAACATTGTGACTTAACAATAGTTATAGTTTATTTGATATTTATTTTGTCAAAAAAAAAATAAAAATGTAACGAAGCAAAAGAAAACACAACAAAAGGTGGTTTAACGCGGCAAATGCTGGAAGTGTCCTCCACTCTCTACTTGACATGCTCACAGACGATGGTAAAATCCGTCGACGGAATTTCGAATGGCTTCAGCCGGTATGTTATGTGTCTCCAATCTAATTTTGTTTTTCAAATATTTAATATTATTTGGCCTATTTTGGTAAACTTTTTCTTTTAAATATCCCCAAAGAAAATAGTCTAGAGGCGTTAAGTCTGGGACCTCGGTGGCCATTCAATTGTACCACGTCGTCCAATCCAGCGACCTGGAAATATCTGATCTAAATATCTTCTCACATTGACACCAAAATGCGGGGGAGCACCATCTTGCTGAAACCAAATTGTTTCATTAGGTATATCTGGATCTACTTCGATGGGAAAAATTACAGCTAGAGCAGGCTTCAACTCGAAAGTTAAGAAATCCAGGTACCGTTCAGCTGTGAGGTTTCCTTACAAAAATAATTGACTCTAGAAACGATAATTATGTCTGTTAACCACCCCGTTTAACTAGAAAGTAGCTTCATCCAAAAATAATATGTTGTATGGAAACCTATTATTCTCGTCACACCGTCTCATTATTTCTTGGCAAAATTGCAAACGCCTATCATAGTCACCTTCTAAAAGCTCTTGGACAAGACATACTTTATAAGGGTGGTATTTTTCTGCTTTCAAAAATCTTCCAGTAGTACCTCTAGATGTATCATGATTTTGAGCCAATGAAACTGTTGAAACATGCGGATTATCCTGCAGAGATAATGCAATATCCAATTTTTCATCGTCGCCTAAAACACGTGGCCGTTCATTCCTAGGCAAGTCCTTTACTGTGACATGTTCATCAAATTTGTGGAATACTTTACTAACAGTGCCCTGTGAAATTTGATTTTCCGGATATTTAGCATTAAATAAAGTGCACACTTCACTTTGACTTCTTATTTTATCTCCGCATCCTAACAATATCAAGACTTCGATACACTGCGCGCTGCCTTTCCGACAAAACCATTTTTCTTTATAAAATTGTAAAATAATACTTCGGAAATACCTAAATTAATTTTACAAGTTTTCAATGTCACAAAATGTCAGAACGTGAAACAACGAAAATTTTTTACCTTTAAAGGTAAAAAAAAAACATCAATGATTTATCATTTCCGCTTATTTAAATAGGGATTTTTTTTTAACTTTTAACAGTCGCCATTTTGAAATAGCTTGACAGAATCGCGCCAAAATTTATGAGCATACTGTACGAGATATTAGCTTTCAAATGATGTATCACAAGCTGTATGTTTCCATTAAAAAAAAAGATCGACGTCGTCATATCTTTGACAAATGTCTATAAAAAAACAAACGAATAACGTCAAAATGTGAGCATATATAAAACTAAATTGACGTGTCTGAGCATTTTCCCTAAAAGTTGCAGGTTAAGGTTATATTAATTTTATTCCGGACTTCTGGGCAGCCCTGTATATTATAAATATCTAAATAAATATAGTCGGCTGACCCTGATCCAATTACGCCAATCATTTTTGTCAATATCATATGAATTGAATAATGCAGCATAATATTTTCAATTTACGTAAAAGCCACTAAAATTAGCTAAGCTTGGATAAATTTTGCGTTTTTATGATGAGCAAGGTTGCAAACATGATGCGTATATTGGAGATGCACATGCACCTTTGTTATTACTTAATATAGTTTTCTCAATTTTACTACATTATTGCAATGTAAGAATTAACCTAAACACATTGTAGGTATCATAATCAAATAAAGTACGATATACATCTTTAATTAAAAATTCATTAGTAAGCAGCATGCATCGATGCTTGATTAGGTGTAGTAGCAACACCACTAATTTTATTTTATATTGATTTAGACGAACTAAAACTTTGTTTACAAAAACTTTATAATATATATTATTTATTTATGTTGTAAGCTCATAAGTAAAGGAAAGCTTTATTGGGCGAGTTTGTTTATAACCCAGCGAGCTTGCGAAAAATTGTTTTTATTATTCTAATTTCAATATCAGAAATTATAGTAAAATAAAGATACTTTATTGTACTAGTATAATAAAGTACCACTTTATATTCGCCTAACTGTATAATAAACTGTCCGTTACTAAGCAATCGTACATAATATACCTAGGTTGAGAAGTGAGCTATTACATAGCGAGCGCTTCTATGCGAGGTATGCAACAGCTTTCTGAACTGAGGTATATACAGGGTCCTGCAACAGTGCGTCAGGCTCTCATAGCTCCTAAACGAATTAAGTTAGAAATTTCATTCATATGCAGGGTTATACTGTAGCATAGAGTGTATTTCAGGAAAATATTTTTGCATGTACAGGGTTGCCCAAAAAAGTGTGGTGACATAATGTTCAATTTTTTTAAATAAAACACCCTGTATTTTCTTGCATATTTTGGTTTGTATTATTATCCTTTATAAATATCTATAATTTTATTCAATTTGCTTTGGAAGTTTAAGAGCAATAACTTAAAAAGTAAGATAAAAAAAAGTTTAGCAGCTCTGAAGAAAAACCAAAATAAAATCTGAAAACATTTTTGGTAATCACGACATTGTAAAGAAATAAGGAATGACAAGGAGTCCAGAGATACGATGAATTGAGGAGTTTTCATCAATTTTATACAGGGTGTTCTAAATAAGGTTTCAAAAATGAGTCATTAAAGACTTATTTTTCTCAAATTTTTCAAATGGAACACCCTGTATATTTTTAGCAGGCCAGTGTGTAGGTCCGTCTCTGCCGATCCTTTGGTTGCAAAAGGTATCATCAAGGTAATTTCTTACATCCCGTGAAAAATGCGCCGGAGCTCCGTCTTGCTGAAACCACATCCTATTTCTAATATATGGAGCAACGTCTGCCAGTAAACCTGGTAAATCATTTCGTAAAAAGTTTAAATACATGGGTCCATTAAGATGACCATTAAAAAATATGGACCTATACAGTATGACCGACAATTCCGCCTCACATATTTAAAGACCACTGGTGCTGCTGATCGATTTGTCTCATATATCGCGGATTTTCTGTGGAATAATAGTGAAAGTTATGCCTATTTACACAACCGGTGTTATGAAATGTAGCCTCATCAGAGAATAAAACATAATTGAAAAACATAGGATCTTCTTGAAATTTCATTCTTGTCCAGGCACATAATTCGAGTCGATTTTGAAAATCTCTATTGCTAAGAGCTTGATGGAATTGAATATGGTAGGCATGAAAACGATGCTTTTTTAAAATTCGTTGTACAGTTTTTTTGCTAATATCTACTGCTTTCCCTATTTTATTTTGGCTTATATGAGGCTCTTCAGTAACTGTTAATAATACTTCTAATTCTTTTTCCTCGTTGGTGACAGGTTTTGTTCTTTCTTCTTTTGTGTACACGACATTTTCAGTTTCAACAAATCTTAATAATAATCTTTTAAAACTTTTTTCGTCAGGCTCCCTTCTCTCTGGATAACGTGACGCGTAAACTCTACTTGCTAACAAGCAATTTTTTTCGCTCCTCTTTACTAAAATTCATTTTAATATCTTATACTATTAAGCGCTAAGTACTATTAGCCTTAAATGATAACTTTTTTGAATTAACTAAACTTATCAAATTCTAATCAAAATGGAATCCCTATCTTATTTCTAAGCCAACCAAGATTTTTATGCGTAACCTTTACTAATACATTGTTTTGCTGTTATTTGAACAGAAATGTTAAGGGAAGTAAATAGATCTTTTCAAAAGCGTATTAATTTATGCACAGATCAAAATGGAAGACATTTTGAACATTTATTGTAGTTTATAATATTAGTTTAGGCATATAATATGATTAATGGATAAAATAAACGTTCTTTTTAAATTTTTACACAACAGTATTTACGAAATTTGCAATTAGGTAGTTCGTAAATGGCTGGAAATAACCTACATAGTTCCAGGCATCATGTCAACGGGAACACACGTGTGTGCTCGTTGCTCCGATAATTTTATCGTCAGTTCGAAGTTAGTTAAGTGTAAATTTTGCGATCAATGTGTGCAATTAAAAGACCAGTTGTATAAATCAATTAATGACTGTGAAAATTTGTTTTGGTACTGTGATGACTGTGTCATATTGGTGGATGAAAGGCTAAATATCGTCAAGCAAATGGAAAACCTAGAGCGCCAAGCTGAAGAAAACAAAATAAAAACGTCTCAAATACTCAACAGATTGGAGAATACGACAGCCATATGAGAAAATCAATGGTCTAGTATTGTTAAAAAGAATAAACCTCCTCCATTAATAATAAAACCTAAAAATACCAACCAGGACAGTGTTACTATTATACCAAAAACATTATCACCCAAAAAATTAATCCGTCTGAGATATCAGTTGAAGTAAAAAACTTAAAATCTCTGGGTCAAGGTTGTGTTGTGATCGAGTGCAATAATGAGAATTCCCTAAAAAAACTGCAAAACAAGGCGGTTACTGAACTCTCCGAAAAATATACAGTAGAAATTCCAAAAATAGGTAACCCAAAGGTCGTCATCGTTGGTATACAGGAAACATATTTAACTACAGAGGAAGACTTTATTCAGAGAGTGAAAAATCAGAGCTGCTTGTCAAGACTTAAAGAAAATTTGGATATTAAATTTATAAAGAAATACAAACCAAAAAATAAACAGTTGTATAGTGTAGTTTTAGAGGTACCACCGGAAGTTTTTAAATGTCTTATTGTAAATAAAAGGATGTTCCTGGACTGGATAGGTGTCCCGATTTATGAGTATTTTAGTATTTTAGTATTTTGCGTTGTTACAAATGTTGGAAATATGGGCACAAAGCTATACATTGTCAACAGCTAAACATTGTCTGTCCATTATGCAGCGCAAACCACAAAAGTGTTGATTGTAAATCCAATGTAAAGAAATGGCACTAATTGTAAATATGCTCACGAGGTTTTGAAAATCCCTAATATAGATTTTAAACATACGGTTTTCGATAAGGAGTGCATCTGCTATAAAAGGGCACAAGAACGAGTTAAATCTAGGACACAGTATATATAGCCACTAAAAAATTTATCCAAAGCCACCTTGTCATTGAATTATGTGTTGGTTTTACATATAAACGCCCAAGGACTGACATCACACATCTTGGAAGTAAAACAGCCGCTGCAGAATAGGAACCCATCCATTGTCTGTGTAAGTGAAACACATATCACACATGAAATATATGACAAAGAAGTAGATATACCAGGTTATCAGACAGTGATCTGCTACTCAAGCAGCAGACACACGGGAGGGACCATTATATACATAAAAAGTTCCTTGAACTTTACAGTGATCTTTAATGAGGCAGTTGATTACAATTTTTGGATAGTGGTTATAAAGGTGCATGTTGAAAAACAGCCGCTTCTGGTAGGAGCTATTTATAGGTCCCCAAATGCAAACTGTAGAGAATTTTTAAATTACTTGGAAGAAAAGCTTAGTGATCAAGTTATCCAGCAGCAAAAAACCGTTCTTTTGGGAGATCTGAACATAGACTTAATAAATAAAGACAATGACGCCAAAAGATTAAGTCGAATCATACAAGCAGCCGGATTTGCACAAATCGTCACAAAAGAAACAAGAACTACTAACTTTATCGTCCACACTGATTGATCACATTATTACCAATGACTTTAATGCCAAAGAGGTTCCAAGAGATTTTCCATCGTTAAGCGACCATGAAATCATTGGTGTTGGCTTGGAATTTGAGGCTAATACCAGTGAAACAAGGTTTATATTCAAAAGAAATTTAAGCAATGAAGCAATTTCCAGCTTGATTGAAGAACTAATAGGAGCAGATTGGAATTACACCTCTACAGATGTAAACATAGTTTACTTGGAATTTATTCATATGATTCAAACGGCAGTGGATAAAATAGCACCAAGACAAAAGCACAATATAACAACAAAATATCCATGGATTACAAGATCAGTTAAGCAGGCACAATGTAATAGGGACAGAGCATACACCAAGTTTATACTGACTAAAAAGGAGGAAGATTGGAAAGACTATCAAACTAAACGTAACGGAGTTACTTCTTTATTACGTACTGAAAAAACAAAGTATTATGATCACAACATAGACAGGTGCAAAGGAGATGGAAAGAAGATGTGGAGAACACTAAAAGACCTGGTAGGAAATAATAATCAACAAATAGCTCTCACGGATATCGACTGTGGAACTTATAATGGGTCAATAGAGGAGAATTTTAATAGTTTCTATGCGGACAGTATAGATGAAATTTCAAATACCATAGAAAATAAACATTGGAAGTGTAATATAGATGGAACTGATGAACATAACTTTGCCGATTTCAAACCTGTGAACTTTTCGGAACTAAAAAAAATTGTTTTTGGATTTAAAAATAAAAGTTCTAGTGATGAATCATTAAACATCAAATTGGTAAAGGACCTTTTCTGTGTAATAGGATATCCTCTTCTTTATTTAGTTAATACCTCCTTACAAACTGGGAAAGTACCAGATGAAATTATAAATAGTGCTATAATTCCTATACCTAAAGTTTCTAGACCTAAAATTCCATCTGAATTCAGGCCAATTAACTTACTGCCTGTTGTAGATAAGATCATTGAAACAGTCGTCTGTCGACAACTAAGGACCTATTTTGAGAGTTATCAGTTATTGTTTGTGGGACAGTCTGGATTTAGGAGTAACCATTCTTGTGAGTCAGCACTGCAATATGTATGTGCAACATGGCGAAAAGAGCTAAATGAAGGAAAAGTAGTGCTTTGTGTATTTGTAGACTTGCAGCGTGCGTTTGAAACAATCGATCGTGAAATTCTTATAAAAAAGTTACGACGATATGGTGTAAATGGCAGTGCATTGGATTGGACTAAAGATTATTTAAGTGACAGGTATCAAATGACTAGAGTGGACGATAAACTATCAACCAAAAAGAAAAATAAATGGGGCGTTCCGCAAGGAAGTGTGCTAGGTCCTGTACTGTTTGTTATTTATGTTAATGATATTCATATAGCTCTAAAAATATCCTTTGTCAATTTATTTGCGGATGATACCCTTATTTGTGTATCAGGAAATAACATTAGGGAAATAACTGATATTTTGAACAGGGAACTTGAAATATTGTATGACTGGCTGTCAAAATAAATTAAAACTGAATACATCCAAGACAAAATGTATGGTAATAGGTTCAAAAGTAAATTGTAAGAAGTATGCTGAATCAGGACTAGCTCTTAACATGAATGAATCTAAAATTAACTTTGTGGCGGAAATAAAATATTTAGGAGTCTTTGTGGATCCCCGCTTACTTTTGCTAATCGGGTGGATTATCTTTGTAAAAAATTGGGGAAAATGATTGGCTTCTTCTGTCGCGTTTCAGATTGTTTGTCCCAATGCAATGGGCCAAAATGCTCGTGTATAACACAATTATTTTGCCTCACTTTAATTACTGTTGTTCCTTATTAATATCGTGTACTCAGGAAAATATATATAGGCTGCAGATTCAGCAAAATAAGATTATGCGAATTATTCTCCAATGTAATAGATATACCCCAGTAAGAAGCATGTTACAGAGTTTAAATTGGCTCTCTGTGGAACAAAGCATCAAAAGGGCGAACTTAATTCTAATATATAAAATAGAACATGAGCAGTTACCAAGATATTTTAATGCTTTTCTTAAAAAAAGATCAAATTTTCATGATTATAACATTCGCTCTGGCCAACACTATAACATTGAAACAGTTAAGACCACATCCTTACAAAAGTCGTTATTTTTTTAGGGAGTTCGCCTTTTTAATGACCTTCAGGAGAGGATTAAGGGTGCAAATAATTTGGGTGACTTTGGCAGAAAAGTATTTCACTATTTAAGGGATACTTACGTTGATTAGGGTTTATAACTTTTGAAACTAACATGTAAAACATTGTTTTTTGTAATTTTTTAGCAATAACTAGCCAAGTGCTAAATAAAGATTATTATTATTATTATTATTATTATGTTTGCATTGCAAAAAATATTTGTTTATGAATTTTACGTTACATTAGTTAAAAATATATATATAAAAAATTTGAGAAAAATGAGTTCTTAATGACATATTTTTGAAACGTTATTTAGAACACCCTGTATAAAATTGATAAAAACTCTTTGATTCATCGTATCTATGGACTCCTTGTCATTATTTCTGTACAATGCCGTGATTACCAAAAGTGTTTTTAGATTTGTTGTTTGATTGTTTTTTTTTGGTTTTACTTCAGAGCTGCTAAATTTTTCTATCTTAGTTTTTAATTTATTGCTCTTAAACTACCGAAGCAAATTGCATAAAATTATAGATATTTATAAAGGATAATAATACAAACAAAAATGTGCAAAAAAATACAGGGTGTCCCATTTAAAAAAACTCAAAATTATGTTACCACACTTTTTTGGGCAACCCTGTATATGCAAAAATATTTTCCTGAAATACACTCTATGATACAATATAAACCCGCATATGAATGAAATTTCTAACTTAGTTCGTTTAGGAGCTATGAAACTATGAAAGCCCGACGCATCGTTGCAGGACCCTGTATAGATTCTCCTCTACTACTAACAACCCTTAATATTTAGATCCTTATCATAGCCATTTCTGCCTAATTTTAAAATATTTTGAAAATCAAGTAGCCTGCTAAAAATAAAACTAGGTATAGGAATGCGATTTTAAATGTCAGTTTGTAGAATTTGTGGTTGTGTTGACATTTTGGAATATGACTGTTTCCTTTTGAAATATCTTCCAATTTATGATAGAAGCTCCTGTTTCATTAATAATTTGATATTATTTTGCGGAACTCCTTCATTTAAATTGGTTAGTCAAGGCTCAAAAGAAATAGCATGTTAAAGAAACGGTGAGTAAGAATGATAAAATCGTGTATAACTTAACTTCATTATACAGAAAGCTTCTCATTATTTACCTAGGTGATTATATATTATCGTTATTTCCCTAGGTAGAGGAATTTTACTTCTCATTATAGAAATGGAGTACACACTTATTACCAAATTTGAGCAATATTTTATTTAAATACATTGCTAGTTCATTTATTATTCGGTATATTTGCATGTATACGCAGGTGTTAGTCTTGTATAATGTGTAAATATCTGTGATGTTTAATATGACAACAAATTAAATTATAAATTCCTTAGACTATGTTAAATGTCACAAGATTTTCCGAGGAATTTCACTTATGTAATTAGTATGCATTAATGGTTATCTCATAAAACATACTTATGGCTTAGTAGCGGGGTTTGTGTATAGAGTGTTAGCTTGCTTGTAGTGTTTGAAAAGTCTTTGGGGGTATTTATAAAATAATGAGACTCTAAAATTTTAATAGTGATATCCTTCTCTTACTTGTTTGTTCAACCCATCCTCGGCGAGTAAAAAGGCTTCTGGGGAATTGAAACAGGATTTTGATTAAAATTAATTTAAAATTACAGGGTGCTTCACAAAGTCAATGTACCATTTTTTTAATGAAGTAGTGTAGTTAATAATTTGTTTTCCAGTTCTACGCGAAATTTTACTCAGCTGTTTTATTAATACATAATCGGTGGTAGTTCATATTTTAGGAAGAATGCAATTATAATAGAAACGTGAGCCAAATCAATACCTAGAAACGCAAAAGAGCAATTCAATATTTCAAAATTTCACTACATTATATTTTGGTGCGGAAAATGGCGAGGGTGTTATTGTTGCTAAGTACTAGATTAAAGGATCCTTCACTTATACTACAGCAAATATTTTGTGCAAGTGATAGCTCATGGTTGCGGAGGTGCTAAGTCGTAGTTCGATACTTAAATACTTCCTGTCTTTCCTTCGTCGTTGGCTTGCCTCTGACGTCACCTGCCATGATTATATCCGGTTCTTCAACATTAACTTTTTTAGAGAAAACTGACGCTTGGGTTTTTTAGCGTTAAATTTTACTTGGTTACTGTCACCCCAAGACAGAATTTCTTCCAGGTCGTTGTTGAGATGTGAGACCTCTTGCTGCTTATAGAGATGTGCATTGGCAGCCGATGCCCGAGCATCCAAAGTAAAAAATGAAACAAGTGTGCTCTCATTAGCAAAGCTATATAGAGTGTGGCCCAAATTGGGCCTACATGTATGGGGATCTTGGAAACTATAGAAGATAGAGAAACGGTTAAATGGGGAAAGTTTTTGACAATTATATTTCTAACTGAAAACCGTGTAGTACGCGGCCCTATCTTTTTTGGTTTTTGAAATATGTTGAAAAAACCAAAAAGATGTAGTTTCGAAAATATGCTGTAGATTTCTTATTATTCACTATTTTGGCAATCTGTAAAAACATTTTTAAAGCAACTTTTTAAGTAGATTTCAGTTCTGCAATTTAATTTTGAACACGACGTTTCATTTATTTTATACCATCATCAGGTTTATTTTTTCTTATGGGCGCCATATTGTATTTTATACTTAAAAGGTAGCTTATGACGTCAGCTTTTCAACGATGTATTATTTGTTGGAAAATAAATGAAATTGACTTGAAAAATAAAGAAAATTAATTTTCGCAACACGTCCAATTTGAGAAGAACACATTAGGCAGGGTTAAATTTGTTTAAAATATCATAATATTATAATACATTATTTTATTTTTTCCTTATGGTTAAAAATCTCATATTAACATTTCAAATAAAGAAAACTAAAAACGCAATGAATAATAATAATTATTGCTTTGAAAAGAAAATAAGAAAAAATATCTAACTTACTATACTTATTCGAAATGTTGGCCGTTTTTATTAATACATTTTTGACACTTTTTTAACACAGTATTGATGACCCTGCGAAGCGTGTTGCCATTTATGCTCGTAAACACATTCCTCACTCTCTCTTCTAATTCTTGTACAGATTCCGGGGGTTCAAACTCATATACTTCATTTTTTACATAACCCCATAAATAAAAATCGAGAGCAGTTATATCAGGGGATCTAGCAGGCCAATTAACTGGTCCGTCGTTTGAAATTAATTTGTCATCAAATATCTGTCTTAGGAGAGTTTGAACTTCCCGAACATTATGTGCGGGACAACCGTCTTGTTGAAACCAAATATTATTCAATTGATCTTGAGGAACTCTTGCTCTAATTGCCGGTAATATTTGATCTTCTAACAGCTCCAAGTATCTGTGGCCATTCAACGTATGATTATAAAAGAATGGTCCTATAAATCTGTTGTCTAAAATGTAAGGAGAAAAGTAAAGCTGGGTTACTTAATACCTGCTATGTATTTAGCAAGCTAGGTGACATTACTTACCATACATACCACACCATACATTAAAACCAAATCGGGTTTGCAGTCTTCGTTGAGCCAATTGGTGAGGGTTTTCTGTTGCCCAAAAATGATGATTATGTCTATTAAATACCCCGCAGTTGGTAAAATGTGATTCATCGGTCCAAATTACAAGACGACTGAAATCATGATTTTGTTCGCATTGATTCACATACCAATTTGAAAACTGCATTCTTCTTGGATAATCCGTTTCTCGTAAACCCTGAACTATAGTTGGCTTGTATGGTCGATATTTATTTTCCTTAAGGACTCTTTGTATGGTACTTCGCGGGGTTGGTAAGTCTCTTGCCGACGCTCTTGTAGATGATGTCGGAGCGGCATTAAAATAGGCTCTGACATTTTCGTCACGCTCGTTATTACCTGCTTTTTCGTAACTCTTGGGCCGCGGTTTTTCAAAACTTCCATGGTTTCTCAGGTTCATAACAATTTTTGGAAAAAGTCTGACACTGCGGTCTTTCAGGAAAATTTTCAAAATACCTTTCTAATGCAACGTTTGCATTTCTGTTGCAATGAATGTAACATTCTAGCAAATCAAATTTTTCTTCGTGAGAAAAACGCAATGCCATTTTCTTTTAAATTCAGAATACACAAATAAATCGTTATTATTAGGTAATAATAATAAAAACTATTATACTTTTACTCGTTCTGACAAGTAATATTTTTGTTTCATTTTCAAACGGTAGTGGTTGGTCATAGGCTACTGGATTTTATTTTTGATTCATAGGTTATTGTAAGATCATAGGCTACTGCATTTTATTTTTGATTCATAGGTTATTGTAATATTGTTGATTGAAACAATGCAAGCAGTATTTTGTGAATACTACAAAATGTAAACCTTTTAATTGGTATTCAATTTAGGGAGTTATAGTGCAGTTGTCAAATTTGACGTGTTGCGAAAATTAATTTTCTTTATTTTTCAAGTCAATTTCATTTATTTTCCAACAAATAATACATCGTTGAAAAGCTGACGTCATAAGCTACCTTTTAAGTATAAAATACAATATGGCGCCCATAAGAAAAAACTAAATTGCAGAACTGAAATCTACTTAAAAAGTTGCTTTAAAAATGTTTTTACAGATTGCCAAAATAGTGAATAATAAGAAATCTACAGCATATTTCCGAAAATACATCTTTTTGGTTTTTCCAACATATTTCAAAAACCAAAAAAGATAGGGCCGCGTACTAAACGGTTTTCAGTTAGAAATATAATTGTCAAAAACTTTCCCCATTTAACCGTTTCTCTATCTTCTATAGTTTCCAAGATCCCCATACATGTAGGCCCAATTTGGGCCACACTGTATAGGATTTTTAGTTTTTTTCCAAAAGGTCGTTAATGTATAGTAAAAAAAGGGTGGGCGTTGATGTTAATGTGTCTGAAAGAAATCCATCCATCACCACTCGCAGAGAACGGTCTTTAAGAAACCTTGACAGCCATGAACAAAATTGAGCCGGCATTCCGTATGCTCTCACTTTAGTTTGGAGCCCCTCATGCCATACTCTGTCAAATGCCTTGGAAATGTCCTGTGCTACTGGTTAGTTTAGGTTAGTGGTTACTTTCACTAAAGGTAAATTTGGATTGGTAGGTGCTGAACTAAGTTATGCACGCGATGGTGGTTGTCGAAGCTAACCGCTCGCCTAAAAATTCAACATGGCAGACAAAAATCGTCCCATATGATTAATATTTCGGCAAGTGGGTTACAAACTGACGCCTTTCTTTTAGAAACTATGTAAATATCTTTGTTGTAATATTACCTAGGAGTATTTTATTTAAGTACGTTTATCTGTTTTTGCTCTCTTTTTCTGACCCATCATTTATTACATTTATGATTATTAAAAAGTCGCCAAAGCCTGTCTCAAGCCAGGTTGCAAACTGGTGAGGGGGAGAAGTAATAACCTCTTAAAAAAAAAAACAGGGTTCACCTGGCCCGCATGATAGCACCCTGTAAGGGCTCTTGCCAGGATACGGCGAAGCCGCTGCCTGGTGGTCGAATGTTAGCTTATCAAAGGCTAGAGGAAGAAAACCTTGAGCAAAAATCACCTGGCCCTCCAGGTTGGGGATTGAGGCACCAAGCCAACCCCCTGATACTCGCAAAAAAGAGGATACGGGTAAAGAAACCAGTCTTCAGCCTCGGAACACCGGATGGAAACATAGACGACGAAAAAGGCAAAGGAAACGGACTATGATTTACGAAACCTGGAATGTACAGGGGATATCCCGGAAGATTCTATCTGATCTATGAGATTCTATCTGAGAGTATCAAACAAAAACTAGAAATTCTGGTGCTGGTAATAACGGAAACAATAAAAAGGGACAAGGATCGGAGAACCTCGGACACTACGACCACTTTTTAGCGTAGTAGGGAAAGACAATCGTGCCCAGCAGAAAGTATCGATCCTAATTAAGAAAAACCTAAGAAAATACATAACGTCGTAGGAAGCCACAAACGAATGGAATGACGGTACGCAAAGAATGGAGAATATCATTAATATCAACCATTCACAGGAAGGGAAAGCGGGATGACTGCGATAACTACAGTGGCATTGCCGCCACTAGTACCCTAAGTCAAGTTTATGAGAAGATCATAAAGGAAAATATTGAACTTGAAAATCGGGACATGGACGCCGAGGAACAGGCAGTATTCTGAGCGGGAAGATGCACCACATACCACCTATTTTGCGTCACCCAACTGATAGAAAAAAAGCTCGTATTCAACCAGGAAGTGCACCTTTTGTACGTGGACCTTAAAAAAGCCTATGACAGTGTATCCCAAAACCAGTTACGGAAGGCCCTCGAACAAACAAATATTAGCGCAACCCTTATAAAAGCCGCAAAAAACTTTTATGAGGAAAACAGGGTCAAAATCGAAATACAAACTTCAAAAGGTTTTAAAACAGATAAGGGACTTAAACAAGGTTGTGGCGTTTTACCCACAATATTTAAAATATACCTGGAACAAGCACTTAAACCCTGGAAAAGAAAATGTAGTACAATGGTCATCTCACTAAACGAGACCACACTGTATACCATATGCTTCGCGGTGGACCAGATAGTGATGGCTCAAGAGTACGACGATCTAGAGTATATGACAAGAAAGCTAATAGAAGAATATAAAAAGTGGTGCTTGGAAGTAAATATAAATAAGACTGAGTACATGCGTATTGGAGGCGTGCAGCAAGACCTTATGTATAAAAAGATGTCAAAACTATTCGTACTTAGGAACAAAAATCACAAACGATGGTACACCCAGACAGAGCAATCAAGGAAAGGAACATGCAGGGAAGGAGAGCTACAGTTATGATGAATGGAATACTGTGGGACCAGCAGGTATCAAAATGAAACAAACAAAGAATATTTGATACAATCATAAAGAGTATTATCACATATAGTAGTAAAGTATGGCAAATCAAAGAAAGAGCCGAAGGACAAATAAGGACTACTGAAGACGAGCAGCGGGCAGACCAAGGATGGATAGAGTTACTAACAAGAGGATTAGAGAGATTATGAGAGTCACACACGACATAATGGATGATATTAGGGTCAAACAACTGACGTGGTATAGACATGTACAACGGATGAACGAGGAACGACTCCCAAAACAGATACCGAAATGGACCCCACAAGGAAGACAAAAACGAGGGAGACTCAGGAAAAGTTGGAAAGAGGGGATCGACAAGGAGATCACGTTGAAAGAGCTGGGGGAAGACCTCTGGCAAGACCGAGATAAATGGAGACTGAAAATCGGAAGACGTCGGAGAACGTTGTAAACCGAATTATATATTTAGCGTGTCCAGAAAAGTTCTAGACATATGGGAATTTTCTTTATTGTTGATTTTACGAAAAAAAGTTATTCGTTATAAAAAGTTCTGCTTGATGCGCAAATAATATTGACATAACAAAACTTAAGATATCATGTACAGGGCGGCAAAAAAATATAGAAACACAGAATTACGTTAAGAGGGAAGTACCTTCAGTTTTTATTTTACAGCAAATTGTTATAAGAAAACTTTACTAAGGACTACAAAACGTGGTCAGATATAACTTTTCGTTAAAATATTTTAATTTACAGGGTACCATCAAAAAGCCTTTGGAAAATATTTTTTTAATTTTATTTCTTTAACAGTTACCTGCAACAATTTTGCAACAACTATGTAATTGGTTTCCAACAAGAGGTAATGAATTCTCAACGTGTTTTTGATGGTACCCTGTAAATTAAAATATTTCAACAAAAAATTGTATCTGACCACGTTTTGTAGTCCTTAGTAAAGTTTTCTTATAACAATTTGTTCTAAAATAAAAACTGAGGGTACTTCCCTCTTAACGTAATTCTGTGTTTCTATATTTTTTTGCCGCTTTGTACAGGGTGTCCAGTTTTCGTATGTTTTACGGGTTATCTGCGTTATTAGTAAAGATAGAAGGTTGCGGTTTTCGCCGCACTGTGTTACTTTTTTGAGAAACAAACGATGCCACAAACAGAATTTTCATAGCCCCCTTAGTTTTTTAGATACGAAGAAAATTTTGCATTTTGGGACACTAGTTACGCTGCAACTTATCAAAAAGGTAAAAAATAAACTTATTAGTTTTTTTCACGTACAATCCAGTGGCTTGGTCAGATTTTTTCTATGTTTAACTGTTTTCGAGAAAAAGAGCAAACTTGCATTTTTTTAAATGGGACACCCTATATATTTTTAGCTATAATGATTCAGTTTATCACAGGCTTTTTAAAAATATATAATACTTTATAGCTGTTTTCAATGTTAAGCTCAAAATTTACATTTTTCAACAAATTTACATTTTCTTAAACGGCACACCGTATAAATTTTAAGATTAAACAATTGTCACAAGCTTCTCACAAATATAAAACACTAATTTTAAAAATATATACCTATAACAATAACTTCTATAAATATAAATAACTATTAACTCAGTTGTGTTATACGTTCAAAAATTAAAAGCTACAATTATTTGATGATTAGGAAACTGTCTAATAAATATTGCTGAAACTGTTCTCCAATATGCCTAAGACATGTTTCACACATTGTTCTGATTCTCCTCAGTGCATTTAAAATAATAAAAGGCCGTGCCTGTAACTCCCTGAAGGCTTTTTCAGTGGCTTCTCTTAAATCTGCCATCGTTTGGTACTGGACGGTATAAATTTTATTTTTTTGGTAGCCCCACAAAAAAAAATCCAAAACCGTTAAATCGGGTGCCCTGGGTGGCCATCTTACAGGTCCATGTGTTCCAATCCAGCGGCCAGGAAAATTATTGTTAAGATATGCTCTTACAATTTGAGCATTGTGAGCGGGAGCTCCGCCCTGTTGCAAATATAAGCTATTAAGATGAGCTAGGGGCACATTCTCTACTATTTCGGGGACAATGTTTTCCAAAATTTCTAAATATTTATTTGCAGTAAGACCGCCTTCAAATACATTATATAAAATTTTACTTCCCAGTATGAAGCATGAAACGCTAAACCCTAATCTGCCTTGCCGTTCCCGTGGAAATATAACATGTTGATTTTCCTGGCACCAAAACCTAGTATTTTGCCGATTAAATATACCGGCACTGGTAAAATGACTTTCATCAGACCATATAATCGTTCTTTCAAAATGATTTTCTTTATTTACATTTTGTAAATACCAATTACAAAACTCTACGCGGCGCTCTGCGTCACCGAGATATAAGTTTTGTACGACATGAAATTTGAATGGCTTAAACTTGTGTTTTTTTAGAATAGTTTGAACCCTTGATTTTGTAACACCGACAGAACCTTCCACTGTTCTACAAGAACTACTTTGATTTGATTTAATTGAAGCCAAAATATTTACTTCATCAATGTCCTGGTTTTCCTTATTGTAAATACTAGGTCGGGGTTTGGAAAATGAACCGACTTCAATTAAGTTTGATTTTATTTTTTAAAATATCCTTTTATCCGGCTGTCTTCTTTCTGGGAATCTGCGATTATTACATTTTTATAAATTTTAAAATATGATGAAAAATATAAAAAGATGCCCATACCTGTTAAAATAAACTTCTAATGCTTCATCCGAATTTTCTTTACACTGAATATAACAAACGAACATATCGTACTTTTCATAATTCTCGAATTTTGCATTCGCAGCCATAATTAAGAAAAAACTGCTATTTATCGAAACTGAATAGAAATAAAGAACAGAAAATGAATAACCTATTCTGACAGTAAATAATAGTATATTAAAGTACATGTTTTATAAAGCATCATCTTATAGCACGCGTCCATGTTGAAAAACGAGCCGCTTGCGGCGAGTTTTTTAACGGGACAAGTGCTCTAACTGCTTTATAAAACACGTACTTTATACTATTTTTTCTATTTTGTATTTTTTTCAATAAGAAAATACATATTTAAAAAGAAAATGAACCCTTCAAATTTTGTAAATTTGTATGTCTAAATTCTATGTTGGTAATACTATAAATTTACTTTTATCATAGTAGCCTTGACAATAAATAATATTTTCTTTGTGTCATTGTCACCAAACTTGTGTTTTAATATTTCATAGAGTTGTTCATAATTATAATTAAAAAAATATGGAGTATGATAATCTAAGTTCAACTCCCCCTGAGTTAAGGGATATTGCTAATAAAACGATAAATCAACTTTTACCAGAGAAATTCCGAAAACTTTCTTTTCTCATGGATCACAATAACAGGAAACGTCAGACGTCAACAGAATAAAACATTTAAATATTACCAATGCCAACTTTTAAAAAATAAAATTCGGAGTTCGAAATGGATATATTTCGAACTCGCTAGCGCGTTCGAAATATCTATTTTTCTAATTTTGTCTCGAAAAATAGATATTTCGAACGCGCTAGCGAGTTCGAAATATATCCATTTCGAACTCCGAATTTTATTTTTTAAAAGTTGGCATTGGTTATATTTAAATGTTTTATTCTGTTGACGTCTGACGTTTCCTGTTATTGTTATCCATGAGAAAAGAAAGTTTTCGGGATTTCTCTGGTAAAAGTTGATTTATCGTTTTATTAGCAATATCCCTTAACTCAGGGGGAGTTAAACTTAGATTATCATGCTCCATATTTGTTTAATTATAATTATGAACAACTCTATGAAATATTAAATCACAAATTTCGTGACAATGACACAAAGAAAATATTATTTATTGTCAAGGCTACTATGATAAAAAGAAATTTAGAGTATTACCAACATAGAATTTAGACACACAAATTTACAAAATTTGAAGGGTTGATTTTCTTTTTAAATATGTATTTTCTTATTGAAAAAAATACAAAATAGAAAAAATAGTATAAAGTACGTGTTTTATAAAGCAGTTAGAGCACTTGTCCCGTTAAAAAACTCGCCGCAAGCGGCTCGTTTTTTAACATGGACGCGTGCTATAAGATGATGCTTTATAAAACATGTACTTTAATATACTATTTTCGAGACAAAATTAGAAAAAGATTTTTTCAGATAACAAGCCTGTCATCTTTTGTTTTCCTAAATACCCGTCATGGCCTACTAAAAAAAAATTCAAATTTGTTGAAAAATGTAAATTTTGAGCTTCACATTGAAAACAGCTATTAAGTATTATATATTCTTAAAAAGCTTGTGTTAAACTGAATCATAATAGCTAAAAATATATAGGGTGTCCCATTTAAAAAAATTAAAGTTTGCTCTTTTTCTCGAAAACAATTACACATAGAAAAAATCTGACTAAGCCACTGGATTCTACGTGAAAAAAACTAATAAGTTTATTTTTTACTTTTTTGATAAGTTGCAGCGTAACCGAGATACGGGGGGTGTCCCAAGATGCAAAATTTTCAAAATCACCCCACCCCGCATCTAAAAAACTAAGGGGGATATGAAAATTCTGTTGATGGCATCGTTTGTTCCTCAAAAAAGTAACACAGTGCCGCGAAAACCGCAACCTTCTATCTTTACTAATAACGCAGATAACCCGTAAAACATACGAAAACTGGACACCCTGTACATGATATCTGAAGTTTTGTTATGTCAACATTATTTGCGCATCAAGCAGAACTTTTTATAAAGAATAACTTTTTTTCGTAAAATTAACAATAAAGAAAATATGTCTAGAACTTTTCTGGACACGCCGTATATAAGATTATTAAACAAGTGTTATAAAGATAGAAAATATTTTAGTTTCCTCGTATACGCCGCATCTTGTCAATTTCAAACAAATACTTTGACTTTCACCAGGGTAGTATTTGTAAAAAATCCAAAAACCTTGCTGATATATTTTTAAGAAACGAAACGTCCAAATGGCATTCAGAAGACATCAAATATTGAGTTCTTGGAGAGAAGAAAAAGTGGTAATGGAAATGTGGCATTCGTTTAAAATTATTTTAACTAATGTAATCAGGGAAAAATAAAAACGATTTTGCTTATTTTCGGATACCTCCATATTTCGGAATTTTGCCCCCATTTAACCGACTTTGTTTCAGAGATCCCTGAACTTAGCCTCGAATTTGTAACACCCCGTATAAATTTATTAGTACTGTTATTATTTTTATTCTTATAAAATTTTGTATACTACACTGCATGAATTTGATATTTTCCCATAGAGATGAATCAATACTAATTATGTCACCTAGGGAGGGTAATTGTAAGCGCATTTACGTCCAGCATGAACAATTCGATTACGCTGGTCAGAGTTGGATAACATTTAACAAAACCCGGAGTATATGTAACGTATAATTTTAATTTATTTAATGACCTTACTTTATTATAGCTGCGTTAATTAGAAAAATTACTATTGTTAACCAAAATGATTGCTTTGGATTTCAAATGATATGGTTTATCTATTTATTTTTACGCTAATTGGAGCGGTTGCTTCCACTAACTAAAACTGGTGGATATCATTTCCAAAATCGGTTAATTTAAGGTCTAAGAACCCGAGTTTTTGCGATGCCGCTCTTATTGTCTTCTGATTCTATTTGATATGTCAAAATAAATCTTACATTCTCATTGCCACTTTTTATCCTCTACAACGAAGTTTGGTTAAGTTTTCAACCTGACGTTTCGTTTTTTTGCAACCATCAGCAACTTTTTAAATAGTCCAAAATAGTCAGTTTTGTATCTAGGGTGTGAAATGCTACTTTGGTGTTCGAGATGACAAATAATTTCGCACAGGAGTTGCAAACAATATTTTTTCTACAACGACTTTAATTTCTTTAAGCTAAAACCATAAAACGATATTTTTTTATTATTAGTTATTTACATTACTAAATGCGAAAGTTAATTTTTTGGTGTAAGGAGGTTTTTGACTAGCCGAGGCGAAGCCGAGGTGATTTAATACCTCGGAACATCAAAAAAGGCTTTCGCATCGTGTGATGTATTAAATTTTTTCTACTACTGTTCTGTAATCAATATATTATTAAATAATGAACTCTGATTTTATTCAAATTATAATGATAAAATAAGGTTTTTCCACCTGTAAAATAATCCATGACAATAGTTATTTGAGTACTGTCAGAGTCTGTCAGTTCGAATTTTTAATTTCGCTAGTCTAAAATGTTCTCCCAAGACCAAAACGTTGCTATTTAGAGGGCGGCCGAGTTGGTATGTGCCTCACTGTTACCTGAGAAGTCGAAAGATAGATACTATCAAACGTACAACCTGACCTTGACAAAAATGTGATGTTAGCGTACTTCTTAGAGAAATCTGAAGCCTTATCACCTCCGTCCCTATGGTCACAATATTCCATGCTCAAATTGACTATTTCTGTGAACAAAAATATAGATATTTCGCAGTTTAAGAAACTCCTTGCATTTATTAAACGAAAAAACGATGGCTACAAAGCTAAAAAATCAAAAATTTTCAGAAAATAAGAAATAACAAAGTTTTTACTTGACGCTTCTAATCATAGCTATTTATCTATGAAAGTGATAGTGGTAATGGGAATAGCTGGAGCATGCCGCACCGATGAGATCCATAAAATGAGGTTGAAAGACGTCGAAATCAAGGATGATGTAGCTATAGTTAAAATCCTTCAGAGCAAAAACAAGGTTCAAGGAAGTTTTGTGATAACCGATGATGAAGGTCCAGTTTCTTACGTGAGGTTACTACAAGATTACATTAAACTTCGGCCAAATAATGCACATCAATCATATACCGGTCACTGCTTTCGGAGGACGTCTGCAACACTTTTTGCCAACGCAGGAGGTGACATCACTACTTTAAAGCGCCATGAAGGATGGAAATCTTCAACCGTGGCTAAAGGATATGTGGAGGACTCAATAAATAATAAAATTAGTATTTCAAATAAAATTCTCGATAGCGAAACTTTAAATTTAAATCCAGCTCCGTCTAGTTCAAAAGCAAATAATAATAATTTAACCTCTACCCTCCGAGCAGTAGGTTCCTCAGGAATAAATATTGCATCTTGTGGTGGTTGCACAATTAACATTAATATTGTAAATAATAATTTAACTAGATTTTTGTGTATACTTTAATAAAAAATGGATTTACGAATTTCTATAATTTCTAAATTGTTCATATGATTCTAATGATTTGTTTATTAGTTTTATTTGAAAATTAATCTAGTATTATTGTAGATGATGTAAAATAAAAAAATTGTTTTTAGAGTCAACTAGAGCATATATACAACAATAAAAACAGAAAAAAAGTATGTAAAGTGCCCATTTACATTGATGATGAGTTTTTTTTTTAGCGAGAAACGTAAAAAAAATAATAAGTGTGATTTGTCGTTGGATTCGGAATAAAAACTGGAGTTCACAAAGAGTAAAATAAATTTTTTGAACTATTTAAAAAAAAAGTTGATCATGGTTGCGAAAAAACGATCGTTGGATTCAAAATTTATTTAAGCCTTGTTGTAGAGTATGCAGAGCATCGAAACTGGCAATATAAATGTAAAATGTATTTTGACATATCTCTTTAAATAGAATTATAAAACAATAAGAACGATATCGACTTTTATCGAATATCTTCGGAAATATTCGAAATTTTTAAAAATAATAAATTAAAAATGATCGAAAATCCGATTATGCAGATAATCGGCGTCATCCGATTGTTTTATTGAAGCATCTGAACGAGGAATAACCTGATAAAAAATCAATTCAATTGAACCTGTGCATGTGCGCTTCTAAAATGCGATGCAGGAACGAAAATAATCGAGTATAAAATCTTAATACGACAGTGGACCATCATCCACTGGAATAAAAGCACCCTGGGGAAAAGGTAAAAGATTATTAATCACTCACAAGATATGCTGAAAAAAGAGCAACTGAAGATTGTAAACTTGAATAAACCTTTTTATACGAAATTTGTTGTAGACGAAACCGCTTCAAAACGAAATATATCGATACTTCGCATTTCGCCATATCACTGTGAATTAAACCCCATAGAAACGCCGCTGCTACCTTACTTTCATTCACCAAACTCGTCTTTCTATTCTATACAAATTAGGGTGACATTATTTAGGACCAATTCGGGGTGTGTAGGTTTTAAGTATCTAAAATACGTAATTTTTAAAGACTATCATTGCAATTTACCTGAAATTTACAATGCAACCTTTCAGTTGCGCACCCTGCTTAGTGGGTCCTGTCATTGCAAATTCACATTTTATTACTCTCTCGCATTAAGCAACAGAATATATAATAAAAAAAAAGTTAAAATATGCTTTGTTGTTTGAAAGAAATATCTTTATCGACAAAGCTTTCAGAGATTTTAATTAACAATAAAATCTAACATGGTAAAATTTTAAATATTGGAATGAAAAATGCAAATAACTATGAGAGATTATCACCAAAATGTTCATTTATGGTATGATAAGCTTTATTCAATAATAAATTTTTAACAGTTTTTTAAACATTTTAAAATTTGAAATATTTTTAATATAAACTATAGATTTCTTTACAAGACTAGAAAAGAGTAATGTTTAAATTAATTTAAAATTCAGCGGTGTGTTTTTGGAATAACGCTCGGAGATGTCAATTTTTATTTCCTAATGTGTTTTCTTTTATGGTAATTTCATGTATACGGGGTAGCCCAAAAATAAGTTACGGCGATCAACTTAATTTTTTCAAATGAAAACATCTATTTTTTATTTAATTTTTGAATTTTGCATCGAATTCTAAGTATGTTTCATGTACCATGTCTTATACCTAAACTCAACAATTATCGAAAAAAAAACAAATAGCAAAACAAACAAGTTTGTTTCTTTCCGATGATCGACATCGCACGACCATGTCCGACCGTAACGCATTTATATATACATATAATATTAAGAAAAACTAAGTCAAAAAAGTCTCCATAAGTACGGTAAGATATACGCAAGGAAAACTACATTATATTCAGTTGCATTTAATCAAGTAGTCATTGCTAGCTAAATTTAAAACAAATGAATAATTTTCAGTCATACTTTTTAATCTGTCACCCGTTGTAATTGATTTTGCAGTGAATTTATTTAATTGTTACAAAAATGAGTGAAAGAAATTATTAAATTCATAATGCAGTTCAAAAGATTGTAATTGATTTATGAAAAGATGGAAAATCATTTAGAAATATAGGAAATATTATAGGGAAAACACACGCTACGGTTTAGTACATAGTAAACCAATAAAAATCAACTGGTTTAAACAAGATTCGACCCCGCTCCGGCCGACCTAAGAAATTAACTCCACGTGAAGAGGAAAGTATTGGTAGAGAAATAAGTAAAGCTTCAAAGAAAAGTGCACCCAAAGTTGCAGAATAAATTAGAGACGACTTTTCAAAAAACGTTTGTCCGCAAACTGTGAGAAATTGTTTACACAGGGCAGGTTATAATGCACGTGTAGCCAGAACGAAGCCGTTTATTTCAGAAATTAATCGCAGAAAACCGTTAGAGTTTGCTAGGGAATACGTTTCAAAGCCTCCTGAGTTTTGGGAAACAATAATTTTTAGTGACGAAACTAAGATCAATCTTTTTGGGTATGATGGCAGAACTAAAGTTTGGAGAAAGAAAAATACAGCATGAAAAATTGAAAATATTTGTTCTACAGTAAGACAGGTGGCAGTGTTCTGCTTTGGGGATGCATGTTTTCAAGGGAGTAGAAAATTTAAACTTCATCGATGTACTATAGATCAGCATGTTTATCTAAACATTTTAAGGAACAACTTGCGAGAAAGTGTCCCGAAATTGTGACTCGAAGGAAGGTACCGTTTCCAACAGGACAATGATCCTAAACATACCGCAAAGATGATCCGCGAATGAATGATCCATAATGTGCGACAGCAGCTTCATAGCCCTCCACAATCACCCGATATTAACCCCATCGAACATTTGTGGGATGATCTAAAACGGCGCATTTGCAAACACAATTTTTCAAATAAGGAACAGGTAAAAAATAGAATAATACACGAATGGGAGACCATACCTCCAGAAATTACTAGAAAGCTGGTTGCAAGCATGTCAAAAAGATTACAAGAGGTTATCAAGACCAACGGAGGTCCAACTAAATATTAGGTTAAAAGATATTGTAATTTTCTGTTAAATTAATATTGAATATTGTTAAGTGTATAGAGACTTTTTTTGACATAGTATTTGTTAAATATTTCTAAATTATGATGTACCATTTCAATAAAATATTTCGCAGCTATTTTTTATTCAATTTTTTATTGGTTAGGCCTGAAATAATAATATAAATTTTATTTTTCATAGTTTCAGTTAGCTGGTTAAAACTAATAAAAGATATGTACTCTGATAAAATTAATTATTTGAGTTAAAAAAATTTACCATTGATCAAATAAATATTTGTTTCCTATTAGCCAAACAAATATGTATTTGAAAAATACCAAGGGATTATTTGCCTCTATTAGTATCATCTGATTTGATACAAATTACTTTTTATTTAAAATTAATCACTAAATACAAAATTCAAGCAAATATTTATTTCCTTAACACTAACCTAACTTAAATAAGCCGTTTCAATGACTTAAGGTAAATAGGTTAAAAGTTAAGTTACCAAAATGTTTATTTGATTGATATTTATATATATTTCATCAAGTATATATTTATTTTACTTTTGTTTTACATGTATTTGCCGTAACAACAACGTTATTTAAATTAAACAATTTAAGTGATTTGATTTAAATAAACCGGTAATTTCCATCAAAGTGATTGTTTTTTTATTCAAGTACATAATTGTTTAACTTGTCTTTTATATTTATTTAGACCAAGTATAAATAAATGTATTTGGTTTAAATACCTTTTTTTTAATTTTCAATAGATCAGAATGTTCATTCAAATCAGTTCTTATTTTATCCAAGTACGTGTTTATACAGACGTCACATAAAAATAAGAAATATTGAAATGTTGCTATTGAATATGGTTTAATCAGTACCAATACTATAATAATCACAAACCTTATCAAATTGTTTATAGTGTTCAAATAATAAGGCAAACCAACAGAAGAAACACATTTTTGTCGAAAATAAAGGTTATGACAAATTACGCGCACACGCACAACCATTTTTACATAAAAATAACATAAAATTTAAAAGATAACCATCTCTTATTTTATTTCTTATTTTTATGTTATGTTAAATTATGTGTTTCTATAAACGTCTTATGGCAGATCTGTAGAATCAACTCTTATTTTATTTTTATGTTATGTTATCTTGCTGTATAAACCCACCATTAGTTGTTGTTCCCCTTAAAATATATGTCAATAAAACATTATAGAGAAGTTTATAACTTTGATAAAAAATTTAATAAAGGCAAATTTGCAAATATTAGGTACAATAATTATTAATATTATATTAATTATATTTTATTTTTTACGTTAGGAGGTTTGATAGGTATTGAATTATGGTGAAAATTGAGAAAAACTGCCTTATTTGTAACCTAGGTAGTTAGGTAGCCATAATTTATAAATACCTGGCTACATTTTTCTAAAAAGATTTTGTGTTCGAAATTTCAAATTAGGTATTACAAGTATCTTTTCTTTGCCTCTTACCTTATACTTATTTAGCTCGTTTTATGCGTAACTAAAACATTCAAATATAGTTTCCTACCTTGAAAAGTATCTAACATATGGGATATATATACCCCTCGATATACCCCAATCTTCTAAATAATTATTTATATTACGTTTATTCCCCATATCTTCGTTTTAATTTTTGATGGAACCACTAACTTCTGTGCCACTAACAAAGAAGATTTCACTCTCACTCATAAATTTCTGCAAGACAAAATCGAACACCAATAACCAAAAACGCGATGATGATTTATCAGGTCACTTTTGTATAACCAATCAAATTACTCAAAGCCCAAAGTAGGCGACAAGAGTTCATTTAAATACTTAATTATTAGTTCGGATGACCAAATTGTTTGAAAAATTCGGCAATGAATGATTTAAATTAAAATTAAAGGTATTTAGTTCTTAACTTGAAATGTACTTCGATTAAATAATTAGTTATTTGTAAATATTTGGTTGTTTTATTTAAGGATTTAATGTAAATACATAATTATTTAGTTTAAATGACCTAGACATTTAAATAGTTCTCTATTGGGTGATTTAACTAGCGATTAACGGGATTTCGTTCCTAAATAAAAATTAGTTCGATTAAATAATTAGTTATTTAGATTTGGTTATTTTAGTGGTTTTTTGGTAAGATATTTGTTTGAAAGGTTTTATGATTTGACACAAATTCACCAACAGGCAAATAATTTTGCAAATAAAACGAAATACTCTCATTTATTTCAGTTAAATAAAATTTAGTTAATTAAAATCACATTTATTTATTATACCAATAATTATTCACCAAATAATTCAGATTATTTGATTAAGAGAGCACACTTTTATCAGTGTATAAAAATATGTAGTGAATGGAGACTTTTTGGACTGACTGTATATGTTTTCTTCCACACCCTCACTGTAAATTTGCATACATTTTTTAGCTAAATTAGTTAATAATAATTCACATTTAAGTAAGTTCATCAAAAATATCCGCACGAGGAGGCAACAATAATAATTGCATTATTTGATAAAAAAAAAACTGCATTAAATCAGGATGCGTATATTTATATTGATTACAATACAGTTGGCACAACTGCTACTCATTTTATAACGCTGTCCAGTGAATTTGTGTATTTTATAAATGACAGACGAACAAAAGGTACTGGTTGAATACCTACGCTGAAATTTGAATTGTTCATTAAGTAGACAATGGTGCACTCGTTTTGTTGTGTGCCAATTATCGCGAGCATTCTGTATTTTATAATAAGTCAATTAGATTAGCCTAAAAGATTTTAAAATATATTTTCATTGTTTAGAAAGATATAAAATGCATCCCTCAACTTTTAATTCTTTTCATAACACGTGTTTTGAAATTATGACTTTCGAAGCCGACGGAGCGGGGCGAAAGTTGAGTTTTCGACGCTAGGGTCCGACATGAAAAACAGCTGATTTTTAGTGCGTTCCACGACGAGTTTCTCGTTGACACGTATAGACCTTTTCATTTTTGTAAAAACCGAATGGGCATCCTTGTCTGATTTTCGGGCAAAACAAGGGATATCAATACGAGTGCGCTTGCGCAATAGATTCGTGAAAGTATATGCATATTGCTCTCTTTGTAGTCACTCCCTTTTTACAAATAAACTTTAATGGAATACTGTTGAGATATAATTATTTAGCAGCACCAGTTCTGTCCGCGTTGTTACAAGATACTTACTCGACTGTGACAATGTTCATGTTGGTCTGTCAGAAATAGAAAGCATGTCTGAGTAATAAAATTATGATCTGTTTCTTGTGTTGAAAATGCCTGTATTATATTTGAAGGTAGGTAATTTAATACAGTTGTGAGAACAGTTCAAAGATTCGAGAAAACCGGGTGTTGCACAGATAAAATTCGTTCCGGAAGACCAAAATCGGCAACTAGTGATGAAAGAAAATTAGAGACATTACTTCATTTTGTTCAGGATCCACATTTATTTTGTGGTTGAGAAAAGCTGCTACCCAAGTTGATGTATGTTTTAAATCAGTTGAAATTATTTTAAAAAACAGTAATTTTCACCCCTATAAAATAACTTTAGTACAGGAATTTTTGGAAGGCGATTTTGAACGTAGAATGGAATTTTGCAAAGTAATGATGCAAAGACAGGAAGAAAATAACAATTTTTTTAATCAAATAGTTTTTTCGGATGAGGCAACATTCATGTTAAACGGAAATGTCAATCGACATAATTGTCGCTACTGGGCTGATCAGAACCCACATTGGATAAGAGAAACGCATACTCAACACCCCCAGAAAGTAATTGTGTGGGCCGGTATTATTGGCAATAGATTAGTGGGGCCTTCCTTTATAGAGGGAAATTTGAATGCAGAATATTAGGTTTGCTCCAACCGCAGCAAAAACCGTTCTAGAACGGTCTTGCGCATGCGTATTAAATAAAATGCGCTCCAACTGTGAATTGACAATTTATAGGACGATTCTTTAAGTGTTCCAACCAACCTTGTTACCGTTCTAGAACTAGTTCTCGAACCGTCCTTTCGATCCCTGGCCATACATTGGAATCGTTTGGGATGACCTGCGCAGTAAGGTTTTAGTAAGCTGGAGCTGACATTAGTGACATTTGATTGGTGTTTATTGGTGGTTTTTGTTCGTGAGATTTTTAGTTCTACTGTGTATTTTTCTGTTTTATACTGCCTTAATTTGAGTTTAGTTTATTTTTACTATGAGTGGCGAAGGAGATAATAATAATTATAAAAATAAACACAGGTTATGTTTAAGAAAACATGAGGTTATGTTCACGTTATAATTATTTAACTCGATACCTAAATCGGTTCACAAAATCGTTCCAACCCGTCTATATTTTGCACCGTCACGGAACTGTAAAATATCCACGCCTGCGCACAACATCGGTACGAGTGATCCCAATAACCGTTCGGGGACGATACCAAATTAGTTGGTTGGAACAAACCTATAATCTCCACATGCTGAAAAATCAAATTTTTCCAGCAATAACCAATACAGTAGAACCACTATTACGACATACGTGGTTTCAGCAGGACGAAGCTCCTCCTCATTTTGGGCGAGCTGTAAGAGTTTACTTAAATAATACATTTCCTAACCGCTGGATAGGGCGAAGGGGCTCCATAGAATGGCCCGCTAGGTCGCCAGACTTAACGCCCCTTGATTATTTTCTCCGGGGACAACTAAAAAATAAAGTGTATGCGACAAAACCTGCAGATCTGAACGAATTAAGAAGAAGAATTATTGAAGAATGTGAATCTATTAACCAAGAAATGTTACAAAACGTCATCCACAAATTTTATTATAACCTAGCCCATTGTTAAACTGTGGAAGGGGGGCATTTTCAACATTTAATTGGATAACTACTTACTTAAATTTATTTTGGTTCTGGGAATTTGTTACTAATTTTATTGCTTGAATTTAATTTAATTGTTATTAAATTTTCGACAAAACTTGCGTGGGTACATTTAGTACAATTTTTATGATTTTTTACAGTTTTAACGCAGAACATTCTGGTGCCTGCTTGTAAAAATACAAAATGTAGGTAATATCTTACCTGTTTTATTTATACCCTTTAACTCAAATTATTTCTTAAACTAATGGATTTAGCCGACGACTTAAGTCGATGGGTTTAGCCGTATGACATGTTTCATAATTGTTGTTTAGAATGTTTGAAGGAATCAGAAAACGTGATTTAAAAGGGGTCATTTCATTTAAATAAACCAAAGTTATGTTTACCATGACTTTTGGGGGCACCCTGTATAATTACAGGTAGCCTAGATAGATTTTATTAAGGCCTACAACTTTCATACCGGAAGTTTTTTTTTATATTGTGCGCCATTTTCTAAATAATTGACCGGTCCGGGACTTTTTACACACTGTGTATATTATATTTATAAAAATTTTACGATGTGCGACATCTACTGGCCGACGAGCTTTGTATTTTCTGTACAAACTCAAATAAAATTACTTAGCTACAGTGAAAAGTCGCGGAACCTTAGTTGCTGTATATGGAATGTTCACCACTAATGTAGTATCCAAATCCTCGATGTTGTGGATTGTCAAATGTCACAGCTCTTCTTTGCGACAAGAACCAACAAAACCTACCCAATATAGTGGCTACTTTCATCATGAGGTCCTATAAATTCTAAACTGCTCAATTTGGTTTATCGTCAAAATCATAGACTTTTTAAAGCTTAATAGCTTTTTCTTTTTGCTTCAAAAATGCATCCATATTGCAATTTAATATCAACATGGCAATCAATGAGTGCTGAGACTAAAAAAATGAAGACTTCCATACCTTAGATTTCTGTTCGAAATATGCGCACCACTTCAGAAATTTTCCATAAGCCATTTCGTTCTGTTCCTTTTACTATTCTGGCCACAACTCAAGGGTAACTCTACTAACTGCTTTATTTATTTCCACATTTGGATCGTTTTCTTCCAAATTAATCATGGCACAAATTCAAGAAAAATGCTTTTTACAAGTTATTAACAGCGACTTTTTCCGACAATAAACATTGGATGCCATATAACTAACAACAAGGAAATAAGGTGCCGGCCTCGGTAGCTCGGTGGGTAGAGAGCTTGCCGGGCAACCGATAGGTCCCTGGTTCGAATCCGGGCAAGGGCATGGATGTTTGTATGAATGTGAATGATTATACAAGTTTTAAGAAAAAATCCTGGCTAGATGCCGAGAAACAAGAGGCCATTGCAACCCTAGAAAAAAAAAAAGGAAATAAGGTATTATCACTTGATTTTAGATTCTTATAGCTCTGATTTTGAATTTGGTAGGATTGGATAGGTACTCATCTTATTGTTCGTTTTAGTATCTGGTTTATAAGTGAGTTTGTAGGTTGTGATGTATTGTAGGTTTGATCACTGGCTATGCTCGTTATTCAATTTCCCTGTTCACAAAATAAAACGACACTTTTAACACTAACATCACAAATAACTATTAAATTCCTAAATGTTTTCAAAACCTGTCATGTTTCAAACAAGTCTCAGGGATCCTTATTAGAAATATTAATGAACTGCAGTTAATAAAAAAATACAGACAATTACAGTATGTAAATAAGTGAGCATTGTTTCATTGAGAAATGCATTTATTGACTGACTGCTATTAATTGCAGACGAAATTTCTGGGCATGAAGTCGCATTATTTAAGTTCAGTAAAGCATCGGTCTGGGCTCGCAGCTGACAGTCGAATAACGCCGAACCCCATACACTAATGCGTTGAAATGTGAAATTTAATCTAATATTGCGTGAAAGTAGCATTAGTAATAGTACAGTTTGGGTGACAAATATTGGTTCATTGAATTTATGTCTTAGGGTTCAGTTCTCCTAAATATCTGAATAACTGTTAGCAGATATAAAAATCTCTATACCCGGCTAAAAGGTTAAAAGCTCAGACGATTATTAAGTAAATGAAAAATCGTACAGAATTTGAATCAAAACCAGAATTTGTATGTGTATTTACTGAAAATATACCAAAAGTTTTTTATTAATGTGTGGTTTACTAAACTATTATTATTACAATCGTCCTTTATTTATCTCACCAATCTTTATTGCTTTAGGATCTTTAGACAAGAATATAATTTTGTGCCCCAATAAGGCTTGTGTATGGCTAGGCACAATGCCATAAACTGTTCGGCGGAAAATGCATCTTATTAACTAAATCAACCAATATGGGTAGAAATAAAAATTAGTTGTTCTGGTTCATTTTCAAAGAAGTACAAATACTAAATTATAAATGCTGTTACAAAGGTATTTATCTAAATTCTAATGCGAGGTATAAATAGGTAATAAAGTAATTAAGAACAGGACTTACAGTGGATTGATACATTGTGGATTTTTCCTATTGTTGTACGGGTGGTTATCAAAAATTTGTTGTACCTTATTTTACTACGCTCTTGATAATTGGGTTAGCACTTGAAGGTATTTCAGTTTGATTATTGACAACATTACTTTTATTTTTTATTGCTTTTTTGATTGTAAGTGACTCTAGAATGTTCAATTTTTTGCTTATGTTCTGGATGTGAATAGATTTTATTTTATTTGAAATTGAATGGTTTTCCTTTATGAAGTGGTCGGCTTTACCTGTTTTATTTTGTTTTATTTTTAAATAAAAGTTTTATGTATTTTTAGTCTGGTTTTAAAATTTCTGCCTGTTTATCTAATATAGATTGCATCGCATTTGTCTCAATTTATTTGGTAGACTTCGCTTTGTAAGAGTTCGTCCTTTGTTTCTATTTTACAATGGCATTAGTGTCTATATATTAATAAGTTGTTTTTATTTACTTGTATAGGAGTGATGTTTAAATTTATTAGGTTTTTACAATTTTTTTGGCTTGTATTGCCGGTAAAATTGATCGAACAGTATTTGGATTTAGTAGGATTGGAGTGTCCTTGGTAGAGAAGTTATTGTGTTTTTTGTCTTAGTTTTTTCTTTATTAGTTTATTAATGATTTTTTATTTTGTAGCCGTTGCTTGTGGCTATGGATTTTATTATGTCTAGTTCCTTTTTATATTCAGTGTCTGATAGGAGGATGTTGACTAAGTAATAATATAAGTAACGAAGAAACCTACTTAATAAATAAAAGAGAAGCATGGTGGTTCGTGGATAGTACAGTGCAACTTACCGTTCTTTACTCTATGAAAGTCTCGATAAATATGACAAATTCTATCTCTAGCCACGGCGCATCATATGGCTGGTACATTTTTGATATTCTCATACCTCACGCTATCTTGGATGAGTTGTACGTGAGACAGCAGTTCACCTGTCCGACAGCTGACACCATCGGTCGGTCAGTTCAGGATCTGCTTCACAGTCAACTCGCTCTTGCTTAAGAAATCATTCGTCATGATCGACAACCTACCTCTCTATCATCTCGCTCTCGTTCGCGTTTTGCGTATAGTACAAGGCTTTAGTTCGCGTTGATTCAATCTTAAAAGAATTACTGATTGAATATTTTAGTTCAGTTATCAGATTCGATCTTTTGAACTAGTTCGTTCGCGAACTACACACCTCTAGTTTGGAGTCCGCTGGTATTATTGTGTCTGTTGTGGTAGGTTTTCTATGGATTCCCTAGTTTAATTGATTATTCTCATTTTTTATGGTGAGGTTTAGAAAATTTATTGGGTTTTAGTCAATTGAATTTTATTATTTTGGTTATTAAGTAAATTAAGAAATTGTTGTAGTTGTCGTTCCGTGCCTGTCCAGACACAAAACACGTCGTCGACATATCTACACCAAAAATGTATATTTTTATTTAAGGGATGATTTATGTTAAATAGCTTGTTTTCGAAGTTTGCCATATATGTTTCAGCTAGCAAAGGTGAAAGGGGGGATCCCATAGGTAACCCCTCATTTTGTATATAAAATCTGTCGTTAAACCTGAAATAACTTTGGTCAATGCAGAGATTGGTAAGCACAATTATTTCGTGTATATTGATCGGGTTTTGGCTAGTGATTAGGTTATTGTGTATGGTATTTTTTTATGCAGTTATAGGTATAGATGTAAATAGACTCTTAACGTCAAATGAGACTAGAATTGAATTGTGGGGTATAATTAAATTATTTGTTTAAACGTATTTTTTATGGCATACTTCGAAGAACAGATTAAAATCTTTGGAAGGTAGTCGTTAAGAAATTGGCATAATCTGTATGTAGGGGCATTAATTTAAGATAGGTACTACTGACCTTATGGGTATATTGGTTTTATGAATTTTGGATTATTTGTACCATATAGGTGCTGTTGGGTTCATAATTTTAAGCTTAAAGGTTTGATTGTTTGGTAGGACACTATTAATGTTTTTAGTTTCTTTGATTATTTGATTTTGGAATTTCTTAATTACTTTATTACCTTTTTATACCTCACATTAGAATTTAGATAAATACCTTTGTAACAGCATTTATAATTTAGTCTTTGTACTTCTTTGAAAATGATTCGAAAGGGCCGAAACACGCGTATCAGGTAACTGAATATAAAAACTGTGAACCAGAACAAGTATACATAAACAAGTTTTATTTCTACCCATAATGGATATAGGGTTTCACCAAGAATGTAGCCCACCACAAGTAAATTATATAAATCAACCAAGACAAAAATTAGCTGTTTTAATAACGAAGAAAAAATGTAATAATTTTTGTGAAGGTCTTTTTATAAGGGCATTTTCGTATATTCGAAAATAAGGGCATAAGGAGCTTGTGAGAAAACCATTTTGTAAATTACTGTATCTCTATACCCTTTATCCAAATTTAATCAGTTTGGCTCGTTTGAAAGAGAATTTTAGACTTATTAAAAAAAAACCTTGGTCCTGGCCGCTAGTTCACACCGCGTCTTCTAGAGAGCGCTGTTTACTAAATCTTTTGAAATTTACTTATTACAATTAAATCGCATGACACAATTTTTTTATTATTAAGCTTGAAGATCATAAACATAGCTCAGTTTTTGAGAAAACAGTGATTTGATATGTTTATTCATTTTCGAAATAGTATATTGTAATTTAATAAAATAATGTTTCCAAGGAATGTAAATGTTTTTTTGTCATAAGGTTTTACTTCAATTATATTAAGAAAAAATGCTTATGTTTAAATTGTTTCAAATCATCACATCTTCTAAGATTGGGGAGCCATAAAACTGAACCATTTCGCACTATCCATTTTTGTCCAACTTCCGAATCAAGGCATTCTGTTACTCCTCTAGCAAAATGTGCTGGGCATCCTACTTGCTGGAAGTACATGTTACTTAGGTAATCTAATAGCAGTTATTTCAAATGATCAGGAAAAAAATGATTTGAAATATTTAAATAGGAATTTCTATTACAAGTATTCTTAGAGAATACGGTCCTATTATGCCATAGTAGGAAACAGCGCACCAAACATTCACTTTTTTTAAATAATGACGTCGGGTTGGGCTTCTGAACATAGGATTAACATATCTCCAATAGCGAACATGTTGCGATGCCACAGTTCCATTCGTCGAAAACGTGGAAAGCCTATTACCACCTAAAATCTTACTCCCTACCCACAAACAAAAATCCAACCTTTTGTCGTTATCGCCCTCTTCTAGTATATGGTTATAATGGGGTTTGTAGGGACGTATCTTATTTTGGTTTAAAATTTCTTAAATAGTATTTTCGTGGATCACCTGTAGTTGCGTAGCTCGTTTCCTCAAGGACAGCGTGGGGTTTTCTTTAACACACCGCAGTACGAGCAGAGTCGCTGCATCATCTTTATTGTAGCATTTTTTACTTTTTTAAGTCTAATACGGATCCCGTTTCACGAAATTTCTTGACCAGCTTGCAGACCCCCATTTGGTTACGGGTATATTGGGGAACCTTTCAGGAAATTTTTCAATAACGTATCTGTATGAAAAATCTCTGGTAAAATTGGTTTAAATGTATTCTTTGCACCGTTGTTAACATTGTAAACTAATAAAATCGTTTAAAGTTACTGACAATGACGTTTTGCTTGACACTGTAATAACTTATTTCTGAATGTAATTTTCCATTGTTAGTCGTTTTATAATTTTTAAGTATGTAGGTACAACTTAAAAACGCAATAAACAATAATTTAATTGATTTTTGCGGAATTAGCAGTATCATAGGGTTTGTCAGTGCCTGCAGCTTGCAGTTTTTGGTTTAGTTTTCTGTGAGAAGAATACAGGGTGGTACTTAATGATAAAACATAAACATGTGTCCTAAAAAGTCTAGTTTTCAAGATACAGAGTGTCAAAGTTTAAAAAGAAGATTGGTTTCTTATTAGTATCTCGAATAATATCCTCTTGCCGATTATGGTTAAATTTGGCAGTATTGTTTTTTGTGATAAGACACTAAGTAAGCACTAACTAGATGATAATTACGAGTTCCAGTTAACTTGATTTTATTTTATCAATTATTCGACATGCAATGAAGTAGCTTTTTTTCGAACGAAGTAAGATACGCAAATATATCAAGAGGCAAATAAGTTGTATTTTTTGTAGCTTAACCCGAAAGTAGTATACAATTTTTAAACAAGTCAGTGGCGTACATTTTTTTGTCAATATTGTTCGTGAGACTGCGCCTTGGGACGCCACTGGAACTCGTAATTATCATCACACACACAATCAGTAAGCAGTACAGACATTGTACGTACATAATTAAATTTTATCTTTTTTCTTCTCTTATTTACAAACACCAATTTTCCTCTAAAGGGCAAATGTATCCTCCGTTTTCTTCCATATTTATAATTTTCTATATTGAAAATCGTGCGTACTGACAATTTTCCTTTATCGATGCATCCGCGTTTGTAGCAATAAGATTATTAATAATCACTAGTTGCGAGTCGCAACGTGTGTTATTATGTCAACGGTCGCAACCACTGAACTCCCACCAGTGGAAAAACAAAGCTAATTGCCGACCGATCTAAAAATGTACCCGGCATGCGTGAGTTTTCGGAACTTTAGTTCATGCGCAGTACGTCGGATTTCTACGATTTCTTGATATTTAACGTTTATATTGTCCAGAGTCGGTTGTCACTTAATTCTTTATTTACAAAGTTCCAAGGCAAGACAAATGCACATGTTTATCAAGTCTACTATAAACATTCAAAACCTCCGTTCGGACTTACTTTTAGTCCTAAAAAAAAGTAATTTTCTTGCAACTTTCGTCGTATGTTGAATAGAAAATAATAAAAAGGAGACCAGGCGACATAGGGCACCTGTTATGGTGTTAAGAGCAACCACTTTCGGCACTATGCCAGAAACTAAATTGTAATTCAAAATTTCAATTTCTGTATTTACGCCCAAAATACGCAAGTCCTGAAATTTTCATAATTTTTTGCAGTGTATTGCTTCTTCGAGAAAATTGATGCCTTGCATCTTCTTATATTTCATATTATACCAAGATTTGTTATAGTTGCTTTTTTTTTATAAATCAATACCTATTTCAACACATTAAGTTAAATAATTTTAAAGTCGGACCTGACGTACACTCGAACTGCGCAGGCCCAGCAGTTCCGGAAAACGCCGCATGCTGGGGACATTTTTGTAACACGGTATTGGCAATATATTGGTTATACAGGGTTTTTCACTTAAAACTCCGCACGCCAATATCTTGAAAACGAATATGAATATTTAATTTCTGTAAAAAGTAGTCGATGTATGGGGTCAAGTAGATATTTTTCAAAGCTTAAAAAATTCGACGCCTACTAAGAGCTAAGCGTCGCGACGCGTCGAAACTGTAAATCGATTGCATTGATTTTGAAATTACGCGCATGCAAAAGTACATGTTATTTATGAACTTTTTTGTTATTTACTCGAACTTATTTATTGGACTCATTTCTGAATTATACCGGTTTATAGTAAGCATTTCTTAATTGACAAAAAATGTAATTACGGATGATTTTTACAAGAATGCTATGAATATTAGTTACTATGGCAACCATTTTTATCGCAATTGTTTTAAGTGCAATTACAAAAGTAATAAACAAAAATTATTATTGGCAATTAACTACTTACATGATTCTGAGTTAAGCTAATGAACAAAATTATTATTGCACTTAACTAGATGATAAAACAAATTAAAAATGATGTTCAAAATTATGTCCATCTGCTCGAACACACCTATTAAAAACTTTCAACAGATGAGCTTGGGTCACTTGTAGGAGCGTCCTTCTTGTAATAGCGGCACACGCTGCACTAATTTTGTTAATAAGGTCCTTTATTAGGTGACCCCAAAGAAAATAATCTGGTGGTGTTAGGTCCGGGGAGCTCGCCGGCCACCTTATCGGTCCATTAGTACCAAACCATCTATTGGGGTATTCTCTGTCTAAATACCTCGTTACAATTACGGCATTATGTGCAGGCGCTCCATCCTGCTGTAGCCACATATTCATTCTAGTCTCAAAGGGCACTTCTTCTAATAGTTCCGGAAGTGTAGTTTAAAGAAATCCTAAATAGCGATCTGCATTTAAAGTGCCTTCATAAAAGTGAAGTCCAATAAGGAATCCGTTTATTATGCCGCACCAAACATTGATGCCAAAAATTCGCTGATTACCTCTTTCTGTAATCCAACGAGGATGGTTTTCGGACCAAAAACGACAGTTGTGTCTGTTCACGATTCCATTATTATGGAATCGACTTTCGTCGCTCCATAGAATGTTCAAGAGAAAATTTGTATCTTGGCTATACAAATCGGCAAATCTTGCTAAAAAATCCATTCTTCTAGCGGGATCACCTAGTTCTAATTTATGCACTAGTTTAGTTTTGTAAGGGCGAAAAGAGTTTCTATTTAGAATTCTCGACGATGAACTTATGGAAACACCGGTATTTTCTTTTATTTTTGATAGGGATATCTTGGGGTTATTATCAACCTGCTGAATTACAGCAGCAGTATTTTCATCATTTGTAGTCGTCTTTTCTCTATTTCTCTTAGGTTTTACGAAACTGCCATATTCCCTTAAGTTTTTACATAAACTTGGAAAGATTTTTGCATCGGGGACTCTTCTACGCGGATAACGCTGTGCGTAAACTCTTTTTGCTTTTCTACATTTGGACCTGCTTGTAATTGCACTTAAAACAATTGCGATAAAAATGGTTGCCATAGTAACTAATATTCATGGCATTCTTGTAAAAATCATCCGTAATTGCATTTTTTGTCAATCAAGAAATGTTTACTATAAACCGGTATAACTCAGAAATAAGTAAAATAAATAAGTTCGAGTAAATAACAAAAAAGTTTATAAATAACATGTACTTTCGCATGCGCGTAATTTCAAAGTAAATGCAATCGATTTATAGTTTCGACGCGTCGCAACGCTTAGCTCTTAGTAGGCGTCGAATTTTTTAAGCTTCAAAAAATATCTACTTGACCCCATACATTGACTACTTTTTACCGAAATTAAATATTCATATTCGTTTTCGAGATATTGGCGTGCGGAATTTTAAGTGAAAAACCCTGTATATCAGTGGTCGTAGCCCCTTAAATAGTACTTTAATAATTAATTATTTGAGAAAATTAAAATCTTTAGTTGTGTTATAGTAATATCATACTCTAGCGGTCATGTTGCAAACTCCTAATTATTTTACATCCATTTATCTTTTTCGATTTAGTAAACAATTTTTTTTGCCTGAAGCTGTAAGAGGTATAGCTTCCCTAATATCGTAACCTTAGTGGGACACATAATATGTTAGTTCTCAAACCTTTTTCCTATCCAAAATGTGGATTACTAGAATATTTGAATTTGCTCTCCGTATTTATTTATTTACGGCACTGCCGCATGGCACTCACATCAACTGCAATTTCATTTCACTAGTAATTTTATGATAATTTTTCATTGTGAGCTTGATCTGATTTTGCTACCTTAAAACTCTCATATTCCTGTCACCTAAACACAGGAAGTCAAAAAAATAGTAAATTCTTAAGAAAACTAATGTTTATTCAGTGAAGATAAATTAGTTCAGGCAAGTGCTAGGGGAGCCTCTGGCTTTTGCATGCCCTTTTAATTTCGAAATTTAACACTGCGCTGTTTGCTTCTACTAAACACAAATGTCTTGTTAGCTATTTTAAACTTTTGGTGTGAAACTATGTTTAACAGGGTCATTTTGTTGGTTATATTATGAACAAACCCCTGTATTTAAAGATTACACCATGTACAAGTAAAAAGAAATGTCACTTAAGTAAATATAAACGAGGAAAATGCCCATTTTATTTTTCCCCAGAGAGACAGCGGTATCCCGGCTGTAATCCGACCACTTTGAGCAAACATTGTCAACCGTGTCGTTGTAAGAAAGTTTTCCAGACTAGGGACCGAGTTTTCGAACTTTCTGTATGTGAAGTTTAATCCAAAACTAGGGAATTTCCCGTGTTATTGGTAAATTTCTAGTTTCAGTCCTAGTCGCGTATAAGTCTGGTTGCTTTTTCTACAACGGCAAAAGTGATGAAATCATCAATAAATAATTCATTAAAAGACATACTTTTTGCAACACTGTATATTAGGGTGGGCCGAAAATCAAGGAAAAAATTTTTTTTTGGAAATATAAATTGCGGTAGTGAAAAAAAGTTGTCTTAGATGAAATAAAAAGCAGAGAAAAAAATTGGATGATATTGACGAATATCTAGCCGCGCCCCTGGGGGTTGAAAGGTTTTTTTTTTTTAATTTTACTTTTTTCATTACGGACAGTAAAAAAACGTTTCGCTCTTTTGACAAAAAAAAATTAGCCCTAAACATTACAGTTTAACCGCGACCCTATTACTTTAAAATTATTTATTCAGTATAAATAAGTAACATATACCTATTTTATTTTAGCTGTGCGATGTGCAGCTCTTCGCCTAGTTAAATATTCAATTTTGAATGACAGTTTTTTTAATAGGATTTATATTTGAATATTTAACAAGCCCAGAACTCACCACGGGGAGTTGGCCGCACCTCGAGTTTCACCCTCGCACCCTTCCCTCCTTATATGCATTAGTTGAGATTTGCGCTGTAGTATTGCCCTTTATTTTCGAAACTTGGCAAGTCTGCTCTAGCTAGAAGCTTTGCCTTTATAAATTCGTCGCGAGATTGAGCGCCGCAGACTGTAGAAGAAGCCTCCGTTATTAACTTTACAGCCCTTTCAACTGCCTGGGTATGACAGGGGATTTTTTTTTAGTCGGAACTTCTTCGCGAATCATCAGCTGAAGATCATCGTTTGCAATATGCATCATTAATGGAGGTTCTGTTATATTTTGAGTCCAGTCAATAAGATTCATGTAATCAACAGCGTCAAAGTTTATCTTTGGTATTCTAAAAATTCTAATTCCACTTTTTGCTTTATTTAGTCTTGCCTTTAAAATTCTTTTCTCGGCAAGTTCTTTGATATGTGGCCGTTCATCTGCCAACATGGCTATCATCTATATATTTTCTGCATCACTGCATGGGCAAAGTACGCGTTACCTGTTATAACCTTATTAATAATTGCCTGAATATTGTCAGGAAAATGTCTAGAGGCCCGTATTGTGTCCCATAAGTGTCGTGCACCATATTGAACGGCTTTGATTTAATCTTAAACCACATAAGGTACATAAACTTTTAAGATTAATTTAACTATCAGAAGAAATGTATTCCGTTGGTTCCTCAGTGGAAATATACAGTCGTAGTACTCGATTCGCAGTAGTTAACCGTTAACCATCTTGTGTAACTTATTTTCCCAGGATTTCGCGAGGCAAGATTTTCTGAACAAGAACCACAATTTATTGATTGCGAAATTAAATCTAAATATTGTTGGTCTGTACTAAGATCTTTTTTGTCTATTTCAGGCAAATCAACCTTCCGCTTTGCTGCTGGTATTTTCGTTTCCCTGCAACATTTGCAAATTAGGGGACTGAAACATTTGCAAGAACAAATATCAAATAATTTTTGCGCATCGGACTAGAATTTTTCCAGCTTTGCTGATAAAAAAAAGGTGTATCACGGTTTTTAATAGGTTTAATGATTTTTCTGTACTTGCCATAACATGCTAAAATCATTTCTACTATACGTTTATTAGTTAGGGTTGAAAGTGATGCACGTTGCCATATAATTTCAAGTTTTTGTGCCACAATGGTTGCAATTTTATTACTAAGAGGTTCCTTGCTTCCGTCACCTTTCAGTTCAAGACGAACATTTCGAAAACATTTAACAATCTGTTCATATGTGGGAAGAAAAAGCACATAGTCTGAACCAAGATCCTCTGCATTGCCAAACAAACAAAGTCTATTACAAGCACGAGTATTTAAAGTTTTTCTAGGCATAATCACTTAAATCACTATGTTTTTAGATAAGATTTAATAAAAAATAAACGACTAAATATTGCTCAGAAAATACGTCCAAACCAAATGAGCTTAGGTCGCACGTGCTCAGCGCTCAGTGGCGGGAAGCGCAGCGATAAAGAAAAATAAGATACAGGGGCGCGGCTAAACATTAATATTAAATGCGCAAAATTTTTATACGTAATGAGAGAATAATAATAAATATTTTTATGACTACCCCTCCCTTAAAATATATATGTACAAAATCATCTCCTTTTACCCCCCGCGGGGCGCGGCTGAACGTTAATAGAAAAATCCTATTTTTTGTGTGCGTAATTTAGTAATTCTAAGACAACTTTTTTTTACTACCGCTTTTAGAAATTCCAAAAAAAATTTTTTCGGCCCACCCTACTGTATATGCTACTTAACCAACAAATTTAAAGATCGTTTACTTACCTATTTAACTTTTATACAGTCCGCCCTTCACATTTCAAATTAATAAAGACGAATAAGTTCCCTACAACGGCTAACTTCATGTTTAAAAGTTTGGTGCGAAGGGTGCATTTATAAATATTTTCTCCTTCCATCCTTCACGGTTGCTGCTAAATTAATTATTTTTGTTGTATTGCCCTTATTAATATTTCGGCTTTTTAATTTTCACTCGGTAACAAAAGTTTTAAATACAATTTTATTAGGGAAGTTCTTAATTTTTTATTAAAAGGTCCGTTAAGTCGGTGGTAATTTTAATAAAAAAACAAAACAAATTATTTCATATTGATATACAGGGTGAGTCGGGAGAAACAGATCAAACTCCAGGAGTGTATAATACACGTAAAAACAATGTGAGAAAACCCATATGTTTTTTTCCAATTTTAATTTGTTTCTAAGTTATAGCGTAATTAAAAAATTTTATCTAGCGTTCCACTTGTATCCAAATTTCCGCATAATCAGAGTATGCTATGTTCGAGGCTCAAAAACATTTGATATAGTCCGTTCATTGAGTGATTTCTCATATCGGATTAAGGATGCATAAATTAAATATTACCTGGCGCCTGTGAATTCCAGTAATCCTCAATAAGTTATCTATTATATTAATTAAATGCTTAATGTACAGGTAGTGACTGAGACTGGGGATTTCTTTGTATTTTGTTTGTCGATTTGTCTTCTAAGAAAATGGAACAATTCATTTTAATTCTAATAAATATTTGTCAATAAGTAATTTATTATATCAATTAAATGCATAATGTACAGGTACTGAGTGGGACTTTCTTTGTTTTCTTTAGTTTGGATATATATATCATTTGTTTTTGAACCCGATATTTCAAGAGTAAAACCTTCTCTATATTTTCTAAACACCTTACTTTTGACTTCATAATAATATGCCTCTTCGCCTAGTTGCCCTATAGGTAATAGAGCAGAGAGTTTATATACTTCTGTAAAGTGTATTCACAAATATAAGAAACTGACCAAATGACTCTTATTCATTTCTACCTAAATAGGGGTATATATATATTTGGGTTAGTTTGGCTTATTTTTGTCTCACTTGCTAACGTAACGTTCGAAAGCAGATATATTAAAATGACTTCTGATAAATATGTTCTTACACCGAATGAACGACGTCTTATTTTAAAAGTTGAGAAATATTTCAAAAAAGAGAAGGAAAATGGTGGTCCTTTATTATCTACTGTGGCGGTACAACAACGTACAGCGGATTCCTGTGGCATATCACGAAGAACTCTGATAAATATTCACAATTTAGAAAAAGACGGCCATATTGAAAAGAAAAATAAAAAACGCCGTTTAAGTTTGAAAACCAATGATTTGCCAGCAGGAGTTAAATGTTAAATCCGAGGAGTTATTTATGATATGTACAAACAGAAAGAGGTGGTAACTCTTGATTCGATCCTTGAGAAAATCAGAAACAGAGAAATATGTGACATTGGACGTACTAGTCTTTCATTACTTTTAAAGCAGTTGGGGTTTAAGTACCACAAAACTAACAACCGAAAAATTCTTTGTGAGCAACAACACATTGTTTCTAAGCGGTGGTCGTTTTTGAGGAAATACCTAGCTAATTTTTAAATTTAAATTTTAAAGTCCGAGAATTCCATACCTGTGGTATTCTTAGATGAGACATGGATTTTTGCGAAGGGAAACCAAACAAAATATTCATGGCAGGATGGGTCAAAATACTGCTATTCAAAGGTTTCATCCGGGAATGGAAAAATATATGTCGTAATACACGCCGGAAGTCGAGAAGGATTTTTGCCAGATGCTAGTGAAAACCTGGGCTGAAGTAGATTCCGGAATCATAAAAACAGGATTCAGAAAGGGTGATATTTTTCCATTTAATAGACATGTTATTCCTAAAAAGAAATATGACATCGATGCCCTAAAAAGATGGGAGGAACACTTGAAAAATCAAGGATCTGTAACAGATTTACAACCGAGGCCAGGACGCATTGGTATTGAAAGAAATGAACATGATGCTGTAGCACCGAATGTAACAGAAAAAAACGCTACTTTCGAACAGTCAATGTTAAAAACAGTAAAGCCTTCTACATCTGGCGCTTCATTTAAAAGGGAACTAGCATCTAATGCAGAATTACTTACAGCTCCTTCATCAGCATCTAGTGCCACCAATCTCAAAGTAATTGTCAGCTCTGATCAAAATGAAGAAAATATACTAAATAATCATCAGGATCCTATAACTGAAGCTGTAGTACCAGCTACAACCGAAAATCGGCAAGAAAAGAAGGCAAGTTTTGATGATCTACTACTTGATTCGTTTCGACAGAGTCCTTCTTCTAATCCAAGGAAACGAAAGCGCTTAATTCAAGGTGGCCAAACCATTGCAGGTACTATCGCAAGTAGTCAGTCAAAACTCTCTACAAGTTCATCTACTATAATATCTAAAACAGCTATGAAAATTGACCGAAAGAGTAAACAAAGTCGGCCAAGTCCGTATCAATTTGAATCCAGCTTCAGTGAATCAGATAATAAAAGTGTACCTATTATGGAATCGGATCAAAGTTTTACTTTAGAATCCGATTGCGAAGATCAGATTCCTGAAATAAACAAAGACAATATTTCCATTGGAGACTGGGTACTGATTAAGTACACATTACCAAAAGCAAACAAACATTTTATTGGCCAGGTAAACACCGTTGACAACGGCTTTGAAATCAAGTTTACTAGAAAATTAAAGACAATTTTTTATGGCCACTCACCAATGATGTCAATGTAGTACAGCTAGACGATATAGTGACTCGTTTACCTGAACCGGTAGTAACACGCCGAGGAGGTTTCCATTTTAATGTGAAATTTGCGGGATACAATATTTAACAAGTTCCATAAAATTATTCGAATTTTTAAACATTAATTTTCTTTTCTGTTTTAGTTTCTCCTTGGGAATAACTCCCACTGTTTTAGAGATTAAAGCCAAACATTGTGTTTTGAACGGATAAATACGTTTATAAAAATATTATTCTTGTTATTAGGAATTTTTTGAGGGTTATTTTGGATTGGAAAGCAACAAAGGCTTCTTAAGAAAAACCCCTACAATTAGAAAAAAAAATAATAAAAACAAAGTTTCGAAACTACACAACATTAACGTTGAAACAAATCTTTAGTTGTGCGTTAAATAATTTGCGAACTGTATAATCAATTCGCAAGCAATTATTCGAATTTTGATGCCACAAAATCTATTACAAAAAATTACTTAGATTACTTATTATTCTTCAGAGGTACCTTTTAACTTTTCGTTTTTATGATTTGTTTGGCTGACTATTTATTTTCCAACAATAAAAAGTTCATAACTTCCCAGATTTTTATTTTTTTTTAAGTCTGTAAAAAGAAAAATTGGCATGGGAGATATAAACTTCATTTACACTTTCCCATTACCACTTCTGCGAACATGCATGGAAATTGTATTCCGATTTTACACTTTCCCTTTTTGGGGTAAGTGCAAAATTTCGGTACAAAAAAAATCAAGATCTCAAAAATAATTCATTAGTGCTATGCAGTATGAAAAGTAAACATATTAAACTATTACTTTCTTACAAAGACATTTTTATAAATATTGTATATTTAAAGTAGGAAGGAAATAAACTTAAACTATTAAAAAGGGCTTCGCACTTGCCCCAGTCTACCCTAATTATAAGCTTTGTAATGTAATGCTGAAAAATAAACAGAATGGTTTTGTACACTTTACCGTTCTTCCCTACACTTGCTGCCACTTTTTTTCATGCATTTTCTTTCATTACAACATTTTTGTACTTTTCGTTCTCATAGTAGTATAAAGGGGGGGGGGGGGGTGCTTTTGCACCTCCTCAATCAAACACTCGTCAGCAATTGCCGAAAACGGTGGCATTCTGCTAAGCGATCGCGGCTGGACTGGTCTCTCTAGCAGTCCGAACGCAGCCGCTGCAATTGACGGCAAACGCTGTGTCGCTGAGCTGCGGCAGTGAAACCGTGTACATACAAATCGCATTAAACCAGTACCGAGCTACTAATCGCGAACGCCAGCCGCGGCCGCTGACTGCTCCAGAGAAACCATACCTTAGAGTCGCGTTAGAGTTTATAACCTTTATTTTACTATTTTTTATATTATGAATCAATAAAACTTATATCAGCTACCTAAATATTACATTCAAATCAATGAGTTTTCGCAGATCTCAAATCTCACAATAGTCACAAGCGTTGCACTCTGCTTCGGCATTTTCAATGTCATCCCCGGTTGCATCTTTGTAAAGGAATGTAAATTTTTTGTATTATAGTCTATCTCCATTGGCGTTCACGACTTTTCGGTATGTAAAGATTTAAATAGGCCTGCATTTTTTAATTTGTGCAGAATGAGTACAAGTATCGACATTAAATTCAAGTTTTGTCTTCAAATATATATTTTAATATTAAATTTTTTAAGTTTAAAATATTGTACAGCCGTACCACTCATCTGGAATTTTAGAAGACAATTTTATCAAAACTAATTAGAGTCTAGGTACTTATTCCGTTCATTAATTTTATTCCTTTTTTTTTATACCTAATCCTGGTTACCTATTTGCTAATTATGCGGTTATTATGCCTTTATGGGTGCCTCTATTGGAATAATACACCTATTTATATCTATACATACCTACTTTGGGTGTTTGTTTCTCAGTAAAACTAGCAAAGTGTGAAGTGTAAATATTTTTTTAATTAAATATGGAGAATTTTCAACAATTGCCTAAACGCCCTAGAGTCGGTCCATGTACAGTAAATGAAAAAAAAATGAATTCTTAACAGTTACGATTCTATTAAAAGTAAGAATGCGGATTTGAGTGTTGACAATGCAATTTACAGCAGATATGCTTAACGTTGGAAAAACAACAATATATAAAATTTTGAAAGAGGAAAAGTGTTTGCGTCAAACCTCCATCCAAAAAGTATGTAGTCGATGAAATGGCAAAGTTACGAGGAATATCTGTGCTCAGGCTTCCTCCTTTCCACTGCCAATTAAACCCGATCAAACTTATATGGGCTCAAATAAAGACAGATGTCGCCAGAAAAAACACGACTTATAAAATGGTGGATTTAAAAAGACTCTTTAATAAAGCTCTGGGTAAAATCAGTGCGGAAAGTGGAAAAAGTGTATCGATCTTATAATAGAAGAAGAAACCAAAATGTGGCAGGTACATATAAAAATCGAAGAAATGGTTGAACCGTTTATTATAAACGATGTTAATAAACGTTCATCTTCCGAATCGAACTATGATTAAGCCATAACGACAAGTATTATTCGATTTTTGAAAATGCTTTGTTTGTAAGATTCTATATTATATCTTGTTTTTGTAATTATATTATGCAAAATGGTACCACCCATTGTTATTTATTAGCTAATACGATTTTTTAAATGTTTTCATATATTATAAATACCTACGAATGTAATATAATACAATGTTAGGAGAATTAGCACGTTTAAGATTTTTAATTTAAAAACTTTCCCAGTACACGCTCCTGGCTAAGGGATTTTCTCAATAACAATGGTAAATCCTCAAATATAACAATAGCGTGCGATAAATTCAGGATGAACCTACCTAAAAAATGCTCATTATTTGAATCCTTTAATGTAAACACAATAGATTTTAAGGAATGATGTTTAAATTGTTCTTGATATCCTGGTATGCGTTTTGCATATTTAATCAGCATTTATTACTTCGCGCCATTTAAAGATAGACTATAGTTCCTATTATGAAATTTTGTTAACTTGTTTCTAACGACTCTTAGGGAGGGTTACATCAGTTGCAAACTTTAGGTAATCTAGAATACTGGTTTTCGACAGGCGTAAAAATTTATCAAAAAGGATAGCCTTATTTAGAAAACAGAAAAATAAATAGAAAAATAGGTACATAACCTCACATTTTTTGATAGTACATACATGTCAGTATTCTTCTTTTGAACATTCAGTGAAAACTTAATAATGAGTTCAGGTTATGTCAAAAACAAAAAACGTAAAAAAAAACATTTCGTACATGTCAAAAACAAGAATGTAGATATGTAGATACCAAACTCTGCTCTTACGTGAATTCTTGGCAACACTTGGGCGTGGCCTCAAAAAAAAAAGTCACCGCACGCCCATGCAAAACAAAGACAATAAAGAACAATTTGTATGGCAACTAACCTACACAGTAAGTAAACAAATAAAAACCGAAAGCCAGATTTCCCCTAGTCTTGTTTACTTAAGTCACACGATGCCCAAGCCAAATTGCATTTGTGGCTCTGTGTGTATATTTCCAACATTGTTCTTCATGCCGACATGTAAAACCTGTGCATTCAAGATAAACACCTACGCATAAGGGCTTTAACAAAAGGGTCCTAATTGTTCAGTAACAAGCTCTTGTTGTCGCAGTTAACAGGCAGCTAAATGCTGTTTTTTCGCATGAAGAGTTACATGGAATATGAATTATGCTTACCTAGTATAAACACGATAGATAAAATTTACTCGCGTATTTACTTTATTTAGTTAAACAGGGTAAAACTGTTCCGTTAGGGTTCACTAATGGAAAAATAAACCCTTAAATACGAAACTAAGGTTTCATTTAAAGTTGAAAGCTAAACATAGTAATACACTTATAAAAATAATTCCAGTTCTCTTAATATATACTTATCATTATATTGTTATTATGAAAGTGGGAACAAAGTAATATTTTTATACCTACGCTTTGCGCGGTCGGATAATATTGGAATATGTCTTGTTATAAAAACCCATCTTTTCACAATACTATCTTTCTTGATTGATATCGATATCCCCAGTCTGAGAATAATATAAATGTTCAAAAATACCGCTATTGACCTCTAAACATTTTCTGCTTTGTCTACGAAGACCGCCTAGGCCTGTTGCCGTCCTTATTGCTTCATGTCTTTCTTTTTTAGTATTGGCTGCAGTGTTTCTAATACGGCGAATTAGTGCATCCCGAGTGTTCACTTTTACTTCCACTTCATTTTTAAACCAGCCTTATCAGCAATAACCTAGTGCTGTGAGGCATGGAGATCTTAAAGGTAAATTAATAGAACTACAGCGACCAATCCAACGCCTTGGAAATATTGTATCCTTACTTACTTACTTACTTACTTAGATAGAGACTGTGTAAGGAAATGCAATAGTTATTTAAGTACCAAGGGCGTTAAGTAGACTGTAATTCCCGGAAGGCGAAAGCAACTAGCCAGAGGGCCTTTGGTCCGAGGGATCGTTTTTGCCTGATGGGCATTATAGTCTAGTAACGCCTGTGATGTATACAATACTTTATTTTTCATTAATTTTAAAATATAAATAGTTAAACTCCTGCATTTTTTTTTAACTATTTTCACCAATTTTTAGTATTTAGTGAGATTTGATCGGTTGTCATAAACCTACAATAAGCGTATCTCCCTTGTCTATGGTCATAGAATAAGTTTGACGGTTGCTAAGGGTTGTTTATTTTAAGCGTCTTTTTCGTTTCATAAACGAATATATGGAAATTCCACAAAATATTTCAAAAAATGCTAAGAAAAACTTATTACCGGCAAAGTCTAAAGTCCTGTACGACAAGGAGTATGAAAATTTTCTACAATGGAAAGTAGAAAACCAAATTACTGTGATTACTGAAACAGTAATGATGGCTTACTTCCAGGAATTGGTATGTAACCCTTTTGCTCATTGGTAATAACAATTTTTAATTATTTTTACTTTATTTTAGTCGGAAAAGTATACCCCAAATAGCCTTTGGACAAAATATTCCCAGGAAAAGTCTGAACTTATAGTACAGGAAAGCATTAACATTTGAAGATATTGTCAATTAATAGCATTTTTAAAAGTTAAATCAAAGGGATATCTTCCTAAAAAGTCAAAAGTTTTGAAAGGTGAACAAGTTTTAACTTTTATCAAAAATGCGCCGAATGATACCTTCCTACCGCATAAACTGGTACTCGTAATGGGAGTTTTTTGCGGCCTAAGACGGGATGAGATGGTAAAAAAGACCATTGATAAAATTGAGGATAAGGGGCCTGTTATGCTTGTCAAGGTACCAGAAACTAAAACTTCTACGCCAAAAAGTTTAACTATAATCAAAGGAGACCAAACGGATGCCTTAAAATCGGTTAGACAGTACCTTGCATTAAGGCCAAAAGGAATTAAGGAACGCAGATTTTTCCTTACATACCGAAATGATAAATGCATAGCTATACCTGTGAGTATAAATACGCTAAGACGTGTTCCTTCAATCATAGCAAAATTTCTTAATTTAGAAATATAGGAATTTTTTAATAATTTAGGAATATACAGGACATAGCCTACTTTGGACCTCGTCCACACTTCTTATCGAGGGTGGGGCTTCCCTTACAACCCTTAAGCTACACGGAAAGTGGAAGAGTACTAGAGTAGCGAAGGGTTGTATAAAGGAAATCATCACATCGAAAAACCTAATAGCAAAAATGATAGCTACACAGTAAAAAATATCCACCTGGTAAAAATCATCTCAGGAGTGGTAAAAAAAAGTAGTGGTAATATTAACACCCGGATCAACATAAATTACCACATTTTAACACTCATATGGGACCAAATTTGTTATATTATATTTGCCTATGAATTTAACTCTCTAAAAAATTAATTTTGTTGAATGGGTGTTATTTATATAATTTTACATTCTATCAGTAAAATTAAATACAATGACAATTGATAACACCATATTAGCGTATAAATAAACCCCGCTAGAAGGTATTTTAACACATTGAGTGTAAAACTTATTCTTTAACTTTGAGCGAATAAAAGCAAGGTATTTTCCCAATTAGGTAGGCATAAGTGCTTATAAAGTGGGCATTTAAAGAACACATGTTCAAAAGTTTCGAACTCGTATGTATTACAAACAGAACAACCTTTGTCTTGGTTTATCCCGTAGGATATACCTTTGCATATTAATGTGCAGTAAAACGTGGTGCACATGCGTCTGAGCTAATAATCTTAGCACATAAAATGGGCAGTTAAAGTCTAAGTATTTTGCTGCAGTACAGGACAAATTGAAAGAATTATAAAAGAGAGGGTAAGCAGAATTATTTGATATTCTCATATCGGCTTGATAACACTGCTCTCGAAACTCTTCATGTTGACCGCTCTATTAGTTTGTAGTATATAGGGGTTCAGGGACCAGATGTTAGATAACCCATTTGACTCAAAAAAAGATTTAATTTGAAAAACCCAATTGTATTTCGGGTTAGGATTTAAAGCAAGTAGTTGCAATAATTGACGTTTTAGACAGCTTTTGGGCAATCTACTGTCATTCATAAGAAGTATTTTAATTAAAATATTCAACGTCATTTTGAACACAAAATAGGGTGGGTGTCTCAAGTCTAACTAAAGCTGAAGAAGTATTTCGCGGCAGCATCAAAAGTGATTTGTAAAAGGAAGTCTGTACACTCTCCAAAATGTCCGCATATCTGATAACTCAAACAGGGAGACAACCAGAATTGAATGAGTTTAAAATAGTGCGTTGGAACAGTTTTTTTATTGCAAAAAAAAGTTCCAGAATTTGATTGATGACAAAACTATAGTTTCGGTCATTTTTTTAAAGCATCCTAAGGCAGAGACAACAACACTTAGGTAGGTAAACTCACTAACAACATCCAGAACATTATTATTAATTTGAAAAATAAAATTGTTGGTATAGGGCCTCCTCAATGGGTCGAAACACATTACTTTAGACTTTTATTAATTCACCTTTAAGTGGTAATCACGCGTGTATGATTCCAAGATTTGAAGTTTCCGCTGAAGATCGATCTTTTGTCATTCAAATGTTGCTTGATCTAACAAGCAAAATATGCAGGAGCTTCATCGTGCTGATAGTACATTTTTGCATTCTAATGTTTATAGGAATATCCTCTAGTAGTCTTTGTAATTTATTTTGTAAAAAATTGAAGTAGTGATCTCCTGTGAGACGATTCTCCAAAATGAAAGGACCAATTAAATAACTATCGAGTATACCATACCACATGTTTACGAAAAACCTATGTTGAAAATTACTTTTGACTGTTGCGTGGGGATTTTCGATTCTCCATACATGCCAGTTGCGAGTATTATTAATGCCGTCACGAGTAAATGTTGTTTCATCCGTAAAAAGTATACGCGATACAACACGACGATTACTATATATCCACCGACAAAATTCCATACGTTTAACATAATCTTCAGGTTTTAGATGCTGTACTCTTTGTACATGATAAGGAAATATAAGCCTTGCTCGTGAAGTGTGTTTATAACTGTTTATTGTGAAATGCCCAATTGAATACCAATTCTGTCGCATCTTTTTCTACTAAATCCAAAATATTTTCTACTTCTTCGAAACATTGTCACACACTTTGATCATTCATTCATCAACTTGAAAATGAAACCGTTAATTATAGATAGAGACTTGCGGTTTTTACATTACCACTACTTTTTCGTGAAACAAAAGATGCCGTAAACAGAATTGTCATATCCTTCTTAGTTTTTAAGCTACAGGGTGTTTTCGAAAATGTTTGCTTTTTGACCACCCCCTGTATTTCGGTTATCCTTTAACTTATTAGAAAATTGAAAACTGTCTCTAAGAGAGATTTTCAAGAAGACTATTTTTAAGCTTTTCAGAAATATATAATAGTTGATAGTTACAATTAATAACACACACACAATACAAAAAACTTAGAAAAATTAGGGTAGTATAGGCCATGAAACCATTGAAACAAACAAAAGAATATCTATTTGTCAAAATATATAGGCAAAAGTAACGTTTTGTTAAAATAAATAAATGTCATCATTTCACTACTAAGTTTAAAAAACGATGAAATTGTATTAGTATAAAAATTTTAAAAATTACGACATGTTAGTTTGCTTTATACAGGGTGTTTCAGAATAAGATGCTGATCCTTAACGGTGTGAATCCTTAGGTGATTTTAAGAAGAAAAGTTCAAATTAACATATATCCTTAACCTATCAACTTTCGAACTACATGGCGTTAAAGATTTAAGAAAAAAATCGTTTTTCTATCATAACTTTAACAACTTTCTAGCTATTTTTATGAATTTTTCACAAATGCCCTCTAAGCATCAATAGCCATTTTTTGGTGTAGAAAAATTTTAAAATTTTTTAACCAGTGGCGTCCTAAAAGGGTTTGGACTAGACATTTTGGAAAAATATTATGTACGCCACTGCTTTTTCTCAAGATAAAAATTATTTTTAAAATACTCATTCATTTTAGGCCAAATTTAATATCTTGCCTTTTTATCGTCCGACAAACAGTTTCCGACAAAAAAAATAAAAAGCATTAAATGCGCATTCGCTATGTGCCTATGGTTTCTGACAAGTAGGCTATGAACTTTGTTAAGGAAACAATGACAATAACGAAATATTTAATGCCAAATAGTTTTGACAGCTATTTATTTATGTACAGGGTTATCCAACCAAGACTAGACAAGGCGATTTTTTGACTTTTCATGTACTTTTATAAAAAAACTGAAATAGCCATCTTAAGTCATTTTCTCCCGCGAATTCGAATATCTTCAGCAAAAAACAATTGAACATCAAACAAAAGTACTAGGGGTCACTTTGATATTTTTTTAAATGGGATGCCGTATTTTTAATGAGCTTATCCGATTTCTCATATAAATTTTGATTTAAAAATTAAAAAAAAAAAATTAAAAAAAAAAAATTAAAAAAAAAATTTAAAACTGAAGAAAAAAGGCGTTTTTGAATTAAAAAACCAACATTTTAGATCAAAATTTATATGAGAAATCGGATAAGCTCATTAAAAATACGGCATCCCATTTAAAAAAATATCAAAGTGACCCCTATAGTACTTTTGTTTGATGTTCAATTGTTTTTTGCTGAAGATATTCGAATTCGCGGGAGAAAATGACTTAAGATGGCTATTTCAGTTTTTTTATAAAAGTACAGAAAAAGTCAAAAAATCGCCTTGTCCAGTCTTGGTTGGATAACCCTGTACACGGCTTTCCACTTAACTTAAATTTTTAAAACGTAATACTTTTTAAACGTATAAGTATCATGGTAAATTTTACAAATGTCGAGTTTGCGGATATGCATTACCTGTACGGGCTTGCTGACGGCAATGCATTCGAAGCCAGACGATTATACCAAGAGCGTTATCCAAATAGAATAGTTTCGGATGCACGAACGACTTCAGGAACTCACAGAAAGTTATGTGAAACGGGATCTTTTGAAACAAAAAACTACTTAAAAGATGCACACCAAACTACACGAACACCGGAAACCGAAGAAGCTGTTTTAAATTTAGTGGAACAAAACCCTAATATAAGTACCAGAAAAATTGGGAATATTTTAAATATTACTCATGTCCCAGTCTGGAGAATTTTTCAAAGTTATTTGTTATATCCGTACCATATTCAACGGGTCCAGGCCCTACTTCCTAGGGATTTCCCATTACGCATCAATTTCTGCCAATGGTTTATTCAAATGGTTACCGAAAATCCCCAATGTGATGCCAGAATTTTGTTCACGGACGAAGCTAATTTTTCCAGGAACGCCATACAAAATTTTCATAACAATCACTTCTGGGCAGAAGAAAACCCACATGCCATTACGAAATCCCACCACCAAGAGCAATTTTCTGTAAATATTTGGGCTCAATTTATTTAATTGGGCCTTTATTTTTTACCAGCCAGATTGAACGGAATCAATTATCGCCAATTTCTTGAACACACTTTACCAAATTTGCTAGACGGCGTCCCTATTTTAACCCGACATCGTATGTGGTTTATACACGATGGTGCACCTGCCCATTTCAGTCTCTTAGCACGAGAGTTTTTAAATCAACATTATAGTAATCGATGGATAGGGCGCAGAGGAACACAATCGTGGCCACCTAGATCCCCTGATTTAAACAGTCTAGATTTTTTCCTGTGGGGACATCTGAAAACGTTGGTTTACAGCATCCCAATAAATACTTAAGAGGAGTTGAGAAACCGCATAATAGTTTGTTTCGACACTATCAGGAATACTCCAGGAATTTTTCAAAGGGTACGAGACTTAATGAGGAGAAGAGCTGAAGCATGCATTCTTGCAGGTGGTGGCCACTTTCAACAGCTAATCTAAATTATTTTCGTTTTTGTTCACACGTTATTTAATGTTAGTTGTTTTAATTTAATGTTAAAAAATAAACCATATAGCAGGGTATTCGGGTATTTTTAAAGTTATCAAATGTTTTTGAATCCCGAACATGGCATACTCTGATTATGAGAAATTGGTTGGAAAGGTAGAGAAAAAAAATTAATTACAAGTCTGGTGCGTTGTTCCCGACTCACCCTGTATACATGTGATTAAAGTATGTGTTATAAACTGCATTTGTGAACGAGGAAAATAAAGTGTAGAATAAAAGAGATAATTTAATCGTGATCGTGATATACATACAATGACTAGGTGATATTCGAGCAACCACATTTTCAATCGGATGGCCCCACGATTGCCGGAAAATTTGGATGTTTTATATGTTAATTGACGAGAAATTCGATTGCAACTGATAAAATTGACAATCTGGTTGCTCGAGTGAATTCAGAGCTATAGGACGAGGGTACATGGCAAGAAATTTTAATACTCGATGACAATTAATATTGTTTAAAAAAGATCTATTCAAGAAGAGCAATTTAAAAAGTTTTATAAATAGTAGTTTAAAAGTCTCAGCAGTTAAACTTCAAACCAAAGTAAAAAACAAACATTTTTAACCACCTTTCATTTAAGCATTTTTAATAAACCGTCAGTTTCCTTTATACATCGTCGCCCGGCCTTCAGCTCCTCTCATTATTATAAAGTTAAATGGATCCCGTAATTGCTAATCTGATCGGTCGTCACTTTGTCTTCCTTCACTTAATTTGCTGTCCAGAAATATTTTCCTGATGGTAAGATATTTATTCCAAATTAAAAATCAAAGCCAGTAGATTCCAATTTCTTTTGTCTGGCCAATTCTTGTGTTGTATAAACATGACCGAAAAGAGTATCTAGTAATAAATTATTAATCTGGTCCCCATGGGCAATTTCCGTACGTCAATACAGCCATCTCAGGCGTCTGATACAGTAAATGTTTAATGTGATAAGGGTTTCTAGTGTTTTTCGTGTATGTCAATGACCTAACCCTATATTCGTCAATCGTAAATATTTTATTTTGTTTTGTGAGCCATATGTTTACCAAAGTTAACTAAATTGTGTTCTAATAACTTTTATTTTTTGTTGCAGGTAAGCTAAGAGGTGCTCAACAGGAGAATTTTTACATATAGGTAAGTAAAACAGCTTTGATAAGTGAGTAGGTATGTATGAAAATATGATCACAAAATGATTAATTAAAGATTTTATAAAGTTATTGGGCATCTAAAGGGTGTCCCAAAATGAACGCACATTTTTATTTGTCAACAAAACACATTTATTTCTTGAAATATGTCAAAACGTTACTGGGATTAGAAAGAATACATATTACGATAAAGTGTGAAACACAATAGAGAACAACGGCCAGACACAATCGCAAACACGTAAACGTATACGATTCTTCTTTTCATACGTCATTTTACGCAAAGAAATAAGTACGGGAGCTCCTTTAAATAAGAATTACGGCACCGACGCGCAAAAACCTTGACCGACGCGTACCGACCACACACAAGTGAAAATGACAGCCTGCCATTGGTATCTTCTGATTGGCCAGGTCTAGACAATCGACCCGGCAAATTTGATTTTCGGTACCTCTCGCAGCTATTCGGAAGGACTGGGCCCTACACGTCTCGGTTCATGTTACGTATACGTGAAGAACCGTCACTCTACGTGACACGCAAACGTGTGAAATACGATGCGTAACGAAATTTGCAGACTGAGCATGCGCACGTAAACGTTTACGTGTTACTTTTGCTGCTTGCGGGTTTGCCGTTGTTCTCTATTATCCGATAAATGTCCACCGCGGCTTTGCTGGCAGGCCCTTGCCCTTTTGACGAAATTATTGATAACATTTTCACATATTTGTGGACGAATTTCATCAATGACGCGTCGAATTTCTTTCTTCAAGTCAGGAATTGCGGCTGGTTTATTGGCATAAACACGAGAGGTAAGAAAACTCCAGAGAAAGAAGTCGCACGGTGTTATATCGCAGGATCGTGGTGGCCAATTCTGATCACCATTGCGAGATATGACACGACCATAAAATTTCAGTAGTAACAAGTCCATTGTTTTACGCGCAGTGTGACAGGTCGCTCCGTCCTGTTAAAACCATGAGTTTTCCACATTAATTCGGTCTAATTCAGCCCACAGAAACTCTTCTAACATTGCACGATAACGTTCGCCATTCACTGTTAGTGCAGTTGCAGCCTCGTCTTCAAAGAAGTATGGCCCAATTATTCCGCCGAACCAAAAACCGCACCAAACGGTGAGTCGTAGAGGATGCATTGGTTTATCGAAAAATTCGAAAAATCTCCGTCATTTGCCTCGTTTTCCTGAATTTAATTAACAATTTCACGGCGCAACCCATGATCTGCTGGCTTCAATTCTTGGGTCAATTGGATTTTATAGGCACGCAAATGCAAATCTTTTGTAAGAATTCGCTGCATACTACTTTTGGTAATGTTCACTTGCTGTGACCGACGGCGAATCGACGTGCCTGGATTCTCACCAACACTTTCCGACACTGCTGCAATATTTTCAATAGATCGAGCAGTACGCGGCTGCCCTGTTGATTTTATGTTTCCAACTGAATCACTTTGCTCAAATTTCTTGATTAATCTTTGCACTGTCGTATGTTTTGGTGCATTATTTCTTCCAAAAACGGCTCGCAGTCTACGAACTGCATGTTTCCGCATAACATTATCCACATTTAAAATACGTTTTCACGATAACAACGCGCTGTTCTACCGTGTAGCGTTCTATGGCTATTAATTGCAATAAATAATTACATGACAGCTATCAATTTTTCAGAAGCCTACTATGACAAAAACGAAAATGCCACGATGTTTAAAATATGTGTACATTTTGGGACCCCCTTTATAATATATTCAGAGACATGGGTGAACATATGATATCCTTAAAGGTATTGATTACAAATACAAGCATTTCGATTATCAATATTAGACATAAAAAAGTTTAATATGCCGACTTTTAGTTTTGGTCAAGACTAAAGTTATAGAAAAAAAAACGTGAAAAAAAATGAAAAAATTAATTTTAATATTTTACTTCCAATAACTAAAATTTTAATAGGTTTAAAGCCTAAACATTTCTCTTTAATATCATCGTGCTAGAAGAGAAGAGAGCTAAGCCACACATTTACTGTTTCGAGAAAATTGATAGTTAAGGTTTTGCTTTCGATGTTAAAACAATGTTTTATTCAGGCCCGTTCCTGGGGTGTCTGGCGCCTACGTGCAAGTTTCTTTGGTGAGCCCCTAGTTAAAAAAAATGGTCCTATTTTTTTAAAATATATTTCGCGAAAAACTGGCAATGATTTGAAATGTAAGAAAACTGATAAAAAATAATTAGAAAAAATATTTATTTTATTTTAAATTACCAAAACAAACAAAATCACAAAAAATATTTGGTAAGTATAACAAAAGAAAAATATACCCTAAAGAAACAAAAAAAAAACGGTATAAACAGTACTTATAATCAATATATCATTAAGATTATTTACTCGATTGTTTATGAAATAAAATAATAAATAGTAGGAACTAAAAGCCTCGCTAAAAGGAGTACATTCACAAGAAAATTAAAGGAGAATAAAATTATTCTAAATAAAATAAACAATAACAAAAACACAAAACAATATTATACCTAGTACATAATATATGGTAGGTTACAGAAATATTTTAATGATAAAAAAATAAACGTTTCAAAAATGAAAAAATACTATTTTTGTAATGAACAAAACAAAAGAGGAATGATATACCTGAAACAAAACACGTCTGACTTTCACGGATGTAAGCTCGTTGATCATCTGATTATGATCAAGAGCCTCAGAAATATTATTTTCAATCGAAATAAGGGCCAAATCTGATGATGATGAATGAGGCGTTCTTGACTCATGGATGTCCTTAAATAATTCTTTATTAGTTTTAACTTAGAAAAACTTCTTTCACCTGAAGCTACTGAAATGGGTAATGTAAGGTATATCCTTAAGACTATAAATAAATTTGGAAAAAGAGACTGTAGATTTTTTTTAGTTATATAATTTAAAATGTCTATGGGAAATGATGGATCAGTAGTATTTTTAGGATTAAGAATTTTATATGTTGAAATTTCATTATGTAAATCTAAGCCGTCAATGTCTTTAGATATTACTCCATTAATCTCAACTTGCAATGCGGTATCTAAATTTACACGATTCTTTAATTAAGTCAGATTCTAAATTTTCAAAATTACATAAGAAACCAAATAAATTTTGAAATTTGTTTATACCCTCAAACCGCTTTTGTGAAGACAGATTCACCCTTACTTTCATATGAAAATTGTTGCTTAATTTTTCGTTGCCGTACTATTGGAAATATCTGCTCTACATCGTTATTTTCTGCTTCTTCTTTAGCTTTATTGATGAGCAAATCAAAATTTTTGTCTGGCCGTTTTTCGTTAAAATAAAGATTTAGATTATCAATTTCTTTATGGCAGTCATTTAAGTTTCTATTTGGATCTTGTGGTAATTTACTTACTATATTAATTTTTCCTAAAATATCATGCCAGATTAAAATCGAGCAAATAAAAGTCGGGGCATGTAGTGTCCAACAAGGAAACTACGGAGAGAACACATTTGTGCTATTATTAAGGCAAACGCTTGGTAAAATTTTTAGACATATTGAAATGATAAAATAAGAAAAATTATTTTTTTTTTAATTTGTAATAAAGAATACTGAATGACCGTCAATTTTGCGCCCCTAAAATTTTGCGCCTGCGTGCATGCACGTGCTGCACGCTCGCCAGGAACGGCCCTGGTTTTATTTACAGCGGCATTGTCAATTTACTAAATGTAATCAAATTTGACACACACGTAGAAACACCCTTTATTTCGATGTTGATTTGAAAAAAACAAAAAAAAAACATTGTATCATTGGTGATAAATAGGTAATCAGCACTTAGCTTTTTTCACCACCATAATAATTAAAACCATAACAGATGAAATTTTTAAAGACGCAAAGTGCTTAATTATTTTTTTTTAGACATCATATTTATTATAAATACATTTCATTAAATCTCCTAATCAGAACCATCAGCGTTAATATTCTCAGTAGCGTCTAGGGTTTGCCAAAACTGATGATTTTTTAACATAAAGATAGTAAATCTTTCAATTTTTTTTTTATCAGTTGGGAGACGGGATTGATAAAATTGTTCAACAGTGTGCATAGTATTTTTCTTAGTGGGTCTACTAATGCAAAATTGTTTGAATTCATTTTCGCTCAACTGGTTTTTATAATAAATCAACAATGGTGAATCGTTTACATACTGCAACCGCTTATCATCCAATAACAAATTCCATCTACATTTTTATTTTTATTTGTTATTAATTTCAGGCTATACAATTTAAAATTTTAAAATTGACTGCAGTTTATTTCTTTTACTATGTAGGGAGAATTACTCAGTTATATACAAATATATCTATTTTTCTCCCTCTATTCTCAATAGAGGAATGAACGCTGTCATATTCCATTTCGGAATATCCCGACGCCATAAATTTTTGATTGATTATTTTTAAATTATCTAATAGAGACAACGCTTTGTGGAATATTTGGGCATTAATAGTTGCCCAATCCTAATCTTTGGGATCTAACTTATGGCTTAAGGAGAAAATACAAAAAACATATTATTTAAATAATTTGTGACTACAATATCAATATAAGAAATATGTATTTTATCTTATAACGTGTAAAGTAAGAGTCCTCAGTAGAAGGCATTTCTTTGGCAGACTTCACTGTTTCACGGCCCTTTTCCATAAATAGTTTGCTAAGTTTGAAATTTTCCTCTTACCAATAATAATAGTTTATAATAGAATACTAAAATTAGAACATCAGTATCGTCTGATTTTACCATAATATTTTTATCTGCATTTTCATTGATAATGTAAAAAATTACTCGGGTGTCTATATCTTCATTGGATACACCGTTAACAGTTATTTTCAGTTATAACACGATTTGACACCAACAATTATTAAAATAATTGAAACAGTTTAATTTTTTTTTGTAAATAAGCGCTTTATCTTTATAATATAAGAGTTTCCTTCGTGAAGACCTCCCGCAAGTACCATTTCTTTGTTATTAGACAGTTTTTGTCTTAACTCAAGACATCTTGTCGATATTAGAAAATTTCTATAGTCATTATGAGAACTAATTATAGAATATGTTCCAACTTTGTTCTGTCCTTTCTTTTGCCTTTCTAAATTTTTAATGTTTATCGAGTATTAGTCACATTTTCTTGCAATATGTATTATCTACATAAATAGAAAAAAGTTTTTTAAACACCACATCTCCCAGATCTTCAAAAGTCTTAAATGCTTTTTCATTAAACTATTGCACAAGCACCATATATAAATAATTATACAGGGTGGTTTGTAATGAATGCGCCATAGAGTAACCACCGATTCCACACATGATAATAACAATGCTGTTCAATTGTCCATAGCCTACTTCGTTGGCCGCACACTGCTTTTCTGATCGCGTATTTCTCTATGCAACAGAATATTAAAGTATTAACAAAATAAATGAAGTATACCTTTTTTCTTTAGAAATGATCATTGTATTAAAAATTTTAATCAGATTACCAATAAAGTTACGCGCAATAAATTTTGAGCGTGATGTAGTTGGCGTGTAGGGTGTAACTAGCGCCCTCTACAAGTTATGTGAAGAACAGGGATAGATTCGTATTATTTGCCCTGAAAAGCCCCCAACTATAAATTTTCATGTTTATATCTCAAAAACAGCTCGAGATATGAAAAGAAAATTAATTTAGAAATTAAACTTTAACACCCTGTATCTCCTTAAATACCAACATTTTACTAAGGCATGTTTAGCTGAAACCTATTATTTTCATGTTTAGAATCGGTGGTTACTCTATGGTGCATTCATTACAGACAACCCTGTATATATATATATACGATATATAAATAAAATATGATTTAATTTCTGTAGGTTGTTTATACAGTGTTTTCGAAAATTTTCTAATTTGTTCGAAAATTCAGATTTGGCAGTATTTCTTATTGTGCGGTCTTTATGAAAAATTGATACTGGAATAGAACTAAGAACATCAGCAAAATTAAGTTCTTTATACTTTGGTGCACTAATTATTCTTCGAAACATAAATTCTTCTTGTGTAACCAATATTATCAAAAGCAAAAGTCTTTGTCCGATGTCTATAGGAACAGCTTTCCAAAAAGTGACTTCACTGTTAATCGTTAATCTATCTTCTGCAAACTTTTTGTTACTGGAAAAAACATATTCTTTGAAATTTGATAGTAATTAGATAAGAAAAGCTCTAAGTTAAGCAATTTTTGTGGGGTACCCCAAGGGTCTGTCCTGGGGCCTCTTTTGTATTCGCTGTATGTGTTGAGTTTAAAATGTGCTAAATCAATTAAAAAAAGTTATTTTACTTTTGCGGATGACACCGTGCTAATGTATTTCGGTGAAAATTCTGAGGAATTACAGACTGCGATAAAGAATGATCTAGGGGTGTATTACGGGTGGCTGTTATGTATATAGACAAAAAATCAACATAGAGAGGACTAAATTTATGCTCTTTTAACAAACGAACAAAGTGATAGCAATGCCAAAGATACAAATCACAGATATAGAGTTACAATTCGTGGATAGTATTAAGTATTTAGGTTTAAATATAGATGTAAATTTAAATTGGAGCGAACATAATGAACATGTAATTAATAAAATTACTTCAATGGTTGGGTGCCCTCTATAGATGTAGAGACTATCTTACAAATAAAACTAAAATTGACATTTATAATACATATTTTGCATCGCAACTAAGACACTTTCTTCCAGTATGGGAAACATGTGGTACTGTCAACTTTAACAAGACACAAATTGTACAAAATAAGATACTAAAAATTCTATTTAATTCTGATAGACCCATGCACACTAGCGATTTGAACACAACTATTAACGTCTTAAACCTTTATAAACTATTAGAATTAGAGCAATGTAAACATATCTATAAGGTTATTAACAAAAAACCAAAGTGTAATACGCAAATTATATTTACAAACAGTATACATACTTACAATACTAGACAGTGTTATAATATATACCAATGCACTGTCAACATAATTTACCAGATGTACTGAAAAAATGTTACAGCTTACCAAAATTTATAGGGCTGCTAAAGGTATACATAGAAAATAAGTAATATAGTTTTATTTTCAAAAAACATCACTATGAAGCTATTTTGACAGTGGTAACATGAATTAGATCATTCGAAAAGTTGTTCCTACCAAACGGATTAACCCCGACGATGTCACTATAGGCATACCCACATGAATTTATGCTGAATATAAAGCAAACAAACAACATATATAATAAACCAATTATTGCATCCTGTTAGTTAGCGGGGTAGGCCGGAACGCTCTTTAAACTGCTGTACCTACTATTGTTATTAATAAACATAGACCTACTATTAATCGATACAAAATGAAACAATAAAATTCTGCAGTTTTTGGTAAAAAAATATATGTAATAGCTTAATGTAATTTTTTTTTGTTTTAATTACTTTCTCAGTTATTTGCAGTTAAATCTAAAAAATAATAATTATCAATTTTTCGTAATTTTTGGCTATACTATCGGTCTCGACTAATAGTAAAAGTCGACAACTATGAATTTTTATGTAAAAACACTCTCATAAAGTTATACCGAAATATTGGGTTTCCCTTTAAAACCTCGTATTTTGATGGACTTGCCTCCCGTCTATACAGAGTATTATTTAATAAGTGTGTGATATTTTACAGGACGATATCTCAGTTATTTATAAGGTGACAAGTTCATATAAGCATGCTCCGCAATCTTTTCATTTTTGAGATACAGGGTGTTAAAAGTTAATTTTTATTTTTGTTTTTCGTAAATAATTTTTAAAATAATATCTATATTTGGACGATAGTTGGTATCTAGGGTTTTTTTTTAAATACAAAATTTAAATTTAATGTTATTATGGCTCCCACTTGTAGAGGGCGCTACCTACGTGTCATTTTAGTGAGGGGACATGCTTAATGTTATGGTGGATTGGATATTTGTGAATGAAACTAAATGAACTTGCTATTCTTTAAAAATTGTCAAAATGAGACTATGTCATTTCATATAAAATGGGAATACATCAAGTGATCACTATTCACTTGTTATATTAAAATAAAAATAAAAATAAAATTCAAAATGTTTTAAGACATTATTAGATTGTTGATTTTTTATTTTTCATCTTGTTGCTAGGTGAAGAAATTAATTTTAATTTTAATTTCAGCATGCTATCAATCATTTTAGCGACGCCATTTGCTTTGAATAGCATGCTGAAATTAAAATTAAAATTAATTTCTTCACCTGGCAACAAGATGAAAAAAAAATAAAAAATCAACAATCAAATAATGTCTTAAAAAATTTTTGAATTTTATTTTTATTTTTATTTTAATATAACAAGTGAATAGTGACCACTTGATGTATTCCCATTTTATATGAAATGACATAGTCTCATTTTGACAATTTTTAAAGAATAGCAAGTTCATTTAGTTTCATTCACAAATATCCAATCCACCATAACATTAAGCATGTCCCCTCACTAATTCGGTTTCACTGGAAAAAAGAATGAATTGATATGTTAAAATTCTTCTTTTACAACATGTTTTGACTTCAACATTGCTTAAATCACTCGACTATGATTAAGGTCCTTTATTCTACTTGCGTATAAATCAACCCCTATACCTTTACATGGAGATACACCGTTCTTATACTAAACTCCTGTCGATTCCAAAGGTTGCATAATCTGCATTATATTGTATTGTATTGTTAAATCACCTCTCTGCTCCCCCAACTGTTTTAACTTCTTTTCATATTAAAATCTCTTAAATGGTTAGTTGCTGAGGATGACTTTCTCTAAAGTCGAAACTAGTACAACACATACATTAAGAAATTTAATTTAATTCATCGTCATTTTATGTATTTCTATAACCCTTGTTTTCTACCCTAGAGGGGCAAATAAAGTTATTTGGTGGTAAAGACAGACCTTTATTTCTAAATAAATAAAGAATAATTTTTAAAATATCAATATTGATCCATAACGTATCTTAAACATGTTGTAATTTTGTATTTTTGATTTTAAGCGCAGTAGCTTACTTTTATGATGAGAAGCAGTAGTATCGTGCGAGGGCTATCTCCAACTTAAAGCTAAGTTCTAATCACTTTTGGATCATGTTTGTTCTTTAAGTGAGACATACGTCTATTACTTCTATTTTTCTCAGTACTATCTCTTAAGCAGATCTTTTAAAGAAGGGTTTGATTTGGAAGCAATTCTTATTTAACTGAAGAAGTTCGTTAAAAGTAGCTACTTTCAATTATTGAATTGTTTGATTATATTTAATCATTAAGGTCAAGGTAGTAACCAGTCCCTAGGTAGTTTATATGGTTTGTTCGGAATTGAATGTATATGTGATAGTGTAATGAGTTCGTTCTGCGAGACGTCCGTCCGTCTGTAGTAATCTTTAATCAGGTTGTCCAAATTTTCTGTCAGAGTCGGCATTTGTAAATCGTTGTGTAAGACATGAGTCATCGTATACCGTGGTGCATCCGCGATAATTTTAAATACTTTGTTTTGAAATGTCTGTAGTTTCTTGAAGTGTGTCTTGTTAAGAGTACACCAGGTTGGGATTCCGTAGGTCAGTACTGGTCGAACAATAGTCTTATATATGTTAGTCTTTGTACGTAAGTCGATTCTGCTTCGTTTGTTGAGGAGTGAGAAAATGGCACCGAGTTGACCGTTTGCCTGCCATCCGCTTATCGAAGCAAAGACCCAGATATTTAATATTATCACTTTAATTTATCCTAGAGTTTTTGACCAACAAACGGGTTTCAGGAAATTTAACTCTGGACTTTAAGAAGTAGATGACTTGGGTTTTCGCGTCGTTTAACCGAATTTTCCACCTATCCAACCATTACTCTAAAAATTTTATATGTCGTTGTAACTTCGAGACTACTAGCTAATCACTACTTACATTTAAGTGTATATTATCTATCATTTAACCTTTTGTTATTTAATCAATCATGTAATCCAATATGCGCTTAGACATTGCTTAATAGGCACGGTTTTTATTAAAGTGCACTTTTAGAAACCGAACAATCAATTTTTAATTTAATTCTCATGATTATTATTATTGTAGCCTGGTATACCATCTATTTATTTATTAACTTTTTAATTCGTTCGAATACTTATTAAAGAAATTTTAGCTGTCAAGTAAAATTTTCCCCGCTCATATTTTCCTTTGCATCAAAATCAAATTTATAAGAAAACGAATTATATTTTGTACCTCCAACGACATTACGACTCCCGCAAACTCTGCTCCATATCGATCGGTCGTCTCTCACATTCAAACACTTGGGTCGTAAATCCAATCCGAAATTATATTTTGACTGCCTGAACAGCAACTGTGAATGGCTTTGGACGATGTTGTACCAAAAATGAAATTAGAGTAATGGATTTTGGCGTGCAGTCAGTGAATTGTTTTTTGGGAGGTGAAGAAAATTAGGATAACAAAAGTGGTACTTGTTCCCCCCCCCCCTTGAAAATTCGACCCCAAACAGGTCGTCTCATAGAACGAATAGAGAATAAAATAAGGAGCTCCAGCATACCATAATCTAGCCTAAGATTTAGCTATCGCGAATAGAAACAACACGGAATATACATCGCTTCATAAAATTATATGTGTTCAGTTAGTCGGACGTATCATCAAAATATTTCTTTATTTCTTTAGAGTAAAATACCTTCACTATTAAAAAAAATTCTGCATTTTGTATTTTCGATTTGGATTCTTATCATTATCAGCATAGCTATAAAATTATGATTAAAATCAAAAGTTTAGATTTTAAGCTTGATAATTATAATAATAATAATTATAAATGTCGTACTCCCACCATGATAAAAGGAAAAATACAGCAAAACCCGTTCGTTATGGGAGATGACCAGGAGATTGAGGCAATGGGAGAAGGCGACAACTACAAATACTTGGGGATGAAACAGGCTCAACGCATTAGTCATACATCGAAGAAGACAGATATAAGGGAAGAGTTTCTTAAGAGAACAAGGGCTCCTAAGAACGAAACTGAACAACAAGAACTTGTTTAAACCAATCAATACCTACGCCTGCTCAGGTTTGTCCTACTCATTCGGCAAAGTAGACTGGAGCGTGACTGATAACGAAAGGCTACAGCACAAAATCAGAACTCAACTTACCAAAACACTCAAACATCACCCAAGAATGCGGCCGAGCGGAGCACCCTACCACGGTATTAAGCCGGAGGAGGACTGGCAGATATTGGAAAAATAATGGATCACCAAATAACCAACTTGAGGGAGTACTTCCGCAATAGAGCCCAAACTTCAGGCCTATACCATGCTATTTGCGAAGCAGACCACTTCACTCTTCTAAGCTAGCGGGATCAGAATGTTCCACAACACCACAAGACCAATGAAGAAAAGCTGCAGATATGGAAGGAAAAACCTCTGCATGGACGACACCTGAACGAGGTAGTCCAGGCAGGGCCGTAGCTAGGCGTTACCCATGGGGGGGGGGGGGGGTTTAGGTAAGAAAACTCTGGCAATTTATTAGAATTACTATTAAAATTTACGGTGGTTAACAAGGTAGAACGAACATTGAAGGAGGGTTTTTATCTTCTCTACTAAAGCTGTGGGAGAGGGTTTTTGGATTCGTTGTTATGGAGGGGGGGGGGTTTGAACCCCCAAACCCCTTCCCCCCTATCTACGGCCCTGAGTCCAGGATCACGTCGACAGTCTTGCGTCGAACTACTGGCTCATCTCTGGACAGATGTTCTGAAATATATAATTAGAGACGACTCAGTACAGCCAGACAAATGCAGCTACGGATGTCGAACGGCAGAAACGATGTAACACATCACAGGAGGATGCCAGGAGTTAGCGATGAACCTGCAGCTCGTCCAAAACAAGAAGATTCCATATTATAGATATACACCACCGACGATTTAAGAAAACAACCACTACAAGATGTGCTGGGATCTGACCATTCTTACTGATCAGACGGTGACCCAAAACAGACCGGACCTTGCTGTGGTAGACATGAGGGCCAGAAAAACGACTTTGATAGATGTAGCTATATCAAATAACAACAACATGCTGGGAATGTAGCGAAGGATCAAATAAGAAGACAGTGGAATATGAACAGCATTGAAATCATGCCAATTATTGTTTCGACAACAGGAATAATCCCAAACAAGCTTTTGGAAAACCTTAGAATGCTACCTTAAAATCTCTACAAGGATATGCAGATAGCAGTGCTACTTTCAACAAGCCGAATAGTCAAGAAGTATATGGGTAACCAAAGGAGAACCCCACGGAAACGGCCTCCACAGAGCTCAATCCTTTTGATATCGGTGATATCTGGGACGAGTAAATGTGCTCCGTAGAGAGAGTGCATGACAGGTCTCGCGACCTGTCAGAAAATCATAATAATAATGATAATAGTAATAATAATAATGCCAACAAGGTTACTCTACAGTACATCTCCACTTTTTAAAACATGATTTTTCGATGATTTGGCATAGTAAATGTATTGCAAAATCTAATATCACGCAAATAAACAGAGTCACTAAAAACAAAATTGCTTTTAAGTGAGGAATGAAACACAAAGTCTGCTCCACTAATTTAATAAATAGGTTCAGATTAACATCCCAAACATGTTTCAAAGGTATAAACCTTCATCTTCAGTGGGTAATTATTAAGATGTTGTTATTTATGAAGAGACCAATGACATTGTTACGTTTTTTTTTATAAACTGAAAAGGGAAGGAAAAAACACAAAATTAGACAATTTAAAAACCGCAAAGGCGTCATCAATAAAAGTTTAATATGATTAGGAAAAGATATTTTGTAAAATATGGTGATTAATATAAACCGTTATATTACTCCACTGTGAGATGGACTACTTCCATAAAATTAAAATTGCTTTTTGTGTAGTGTGTAGTGTAAAGTTTTACAGTTGTTCAGTTAAAAGTATTGTGACACATGACATGATCTAGCTTGCTAAGACCAAATAATAAATGAAAATATAAAAAATAAATCTGAACATGGACTTCTTGTATTTTATTTCTGTTCAAATTAGTCAACCACGGGCCATAAATGAAATCGCAGTTATTAAAGGTGGAAAGAACTAGTAACTCGCAGACCATCTTATACAATTTTAAACTGATGATATGCCAATTATTGTACAGTATTCTTAAAGGAAAATATGACTTATGAATTAATTTAGTTACATGCTCTCAAAACCGAAATTTTGTGTCTTAATTAATTTTTACTTAAAAATTCTACATTGGTTTTATTACCCAAAAATATAAGAAATTATTTTAAGGGGATAAGAAAAAATCGGTTCAATGCATCAAAATTGAAACAATTGCGTTTCTTTAAGAATAAACTATTCTGGCTTTACGTTTGCTAAAAAGGAATTGTCCTACTTTTATTCGTGCTTAGTAACACAATTCTACATGTGAAGGCGACGCGACGGTTTCATTCACTAGTTAATTAGCAATTCATTTAGACCTAGCATGAAGGTAGTATGAAAGAAATTGTCTTTATTTTAGTTATTTTCAATTACTGTTGGCAGTAAGAAAAACGAACCAAAAATAACCAGATTGTGATACTTAAAAATAAATTTCAGCAATCTTTATTTCTAATGATAGGATGCTACACTGCTGCTACCTGTAGACCGGTTTCGAACTCTTGGGTTCTCGTCAGTACAGGGCAAGCATGACCTCAATAATCCTTATTGTATAAGGTCTCAGCAAGTGGCCAGAGAACAAAGTTCTCACATATATACATATTATGTCCTATTACCACTTGCTAAGTAGTATTCTTTTGCTATTTGTTGATATGTAACTCTATAATTTGCTTGTTACTGACATTGATACTACTTTCTGGTACTCTAACTCCTATATTGAGAAGAAGCCTGTGTTTTGCTCTTATTCAAAGATATTTTCCAAGACGTCAAACCATTTTTGTAAAATATTTATATGGCGTTGCAGCCGAGGGATTACTAACCATGGCTGTATCGAGGTGGCAGTATCATCAGCAAACAGATAAAGTTGTGTTTGTGGATATTTATAAATGTCACTACTTAGCGTGAATAAAAACATAACAGTGAAGAAGAGAAAAGTGTATGTAGAAATTATAATACTAAAATCAATAAACATTAAATATCTTGGCCTCACGTTTGACAAGAAATTAATCTGTAGCGACAATGTGACAGAGATAATTGCAAAGGCACAAGACCAATTAAGTGTAGTCTATTTTTTGTTGAACAAAAGAAGCAAAATAAGCGTAAAGACGAAAACGATGATCTACAAGACAATAATAAGACCTGTACTTACATACGGTGTACCGACGTGGTGCACCGTAAATAAGATGAGACAGAAAAAATTACAAACATTACAAAATAGATTTTTATGTATAATAACGGACACAGACGTAAATTATTAAAAATGATCATACGTGAGCAAGTATATCCACAAACCGGCTCATTTTAGACATATACATACACTCATTACCAAACTACAAACACAGATCCCCCAAAAATTGGCTCTCCCCTAACAAACAATACAGATATGTATTATACAGAATAAGAAAAGCACGTAAGACCAAACACAAGAAGATGAGAAGATAATCAAATCCTAAATTCGAAATCAAAACTTTCAAGATTGTCATCGACAAGATATCTGCAGCAAAAAACACCGAATTACAAATTACCATACTTGTCATACTATACTGATACTAATAGATACTCATCGTATCTGATAATAAATCAATATTATATTTTTAAATTGATCAATTGTAATGCCAAATAAATAAAACAACTTTATTGGAATATAATAAATAGCAACCGCACTAAACATTTTCAATTTAACCAAATGAATTTATAAATACTTAATACGAAAAAGATAAATAGCGTTGATGTAAATTAAAAGTTAATATCAGCGACAAGTGTAAAACAAGTGGTGTTAAATTTATTGTCATTTTTGCTTAATTTTTATAATATTGGGATCTTTTTATTCATATTCGATATAAGATAATTTTAAAGTATACCTTTGGGCAAAATTTTCGCATAACTGGAAAAATTACTATAATATGTGTTTGTATGATCAGGCGCCGCAGAGCAAGCAAAATCCTTTAGGGCGCTTTGCCAGCCGTGTGTGTGCGAAGGAAGCGATTCACATTGGTCTCGAATATTTATAGAATTTACTGATTGGTTATGAACACGACCTCGGGAAGGTTGATGCGGTTCTTCAGATGAAGAAAGTTTCGAACAGTATCTTTCCAGGAACGCCCAGCTGAACCACGTACGGGTGGACTTCAGAGCTTCGACGTGTACCTATTTCTATTATGTACCGCTCCGGGTGGACTTAAGTGCCTGTAGATAGCCGATGTCCGAGCATGCAAAGTGAACCAACAAGGTTTTACAAGCTTGCCGTTATTACAAATTTACTGCTTCGCCCCAGTACAAGTCTGGTTGGTTTATAACTGCATAGATTTAAATGAAACTTAGGTTAACAAAAAATAATATATATTTACTACAGTTAACTGATAACTTGTAGACAGGATTTTACAACACTTTTAAACACCTTACTTGCGGTTATGCTGCACTTGATGAAAAAGAAATATTCAACGTTACACTGCACTTTACGTATCTGTGGGATTTATTTACTTATCACGATGAATAGAAACAAAGAAACACGTCTTGCGTTACAATGCAAGACTAATTATCGTAAGCCGATGGAAAAAGATTACTTTACTTTTTTTAAGGAAATCTTAGAGAAGAGTAAGGCGTCTTTGCGTTACACGCACAATAAGTTTACCACTATACTTCGCAGAGGAGAAACAGCTAACCCCTGAATAGCACTTAGAGAATTTTCATTACACAGCGGAGTAACAACCTGTATTTTGTGCCTTCAGAATAGAATCGGTCCCGCGAAACCCGGTCGCAAAGCGAGTTTCCTTCGTCAAGATGTTGTTAGTAAGTTCCAAATGTTACCGAGTCACCCACCTAACTTCTTTGACATTGTCGCGTGAGGCACCAACTGAAAACGATTAAAAATGTAATACGTCGCGTCGTCGTGACTACCATCGCCGCCATGTTTATAAACAACCAATCAGAGAATAGGACAACTTACAAGTTACAAATAGATTTATATTATAATATTGTATCTTTTTATCTTAACTCAAGAAACCAATGATTCCTAGAACCAAACTTAGGTGGTTTATTTTTTGAATTATACCGATTTTAACGGTCTACGTATTGATTGTTATTGAGGTTTTATTAAATTTAGCAAAATATTTCTACTTTTCAAAAAAATATAATTTTTTGTCTGGATTTTATTTTTATTAACATACGCTTCTCCAACATAAAGTAAGAGGTGAAACAAGTGTGCTGCCGTCAGCAAAGCTATACAGGGAGTCTCTAACAAGGTATGTGGATTAGCAGGAATTCCTAAAGCTAAAATATGACAATCTAACCTAACTGACTTTTTTAACTTTTCTTCGGTACACCCTTAGTCTACTCGACCCAGGCACACATTTCAAAGCTGTCCGTGTGCATCTGCAAGGTTCATTAAAACTGTTGTCTGATCTGGATTTTACATCCCAAAAAATTCCTTAACAGTGCAAATTCTTGGCATAGTCATGTTGCGGATAGCTAAGGCTGCCTCGCAGAAGCTTGAGATACTTTTCCGAACTTAGAACCTATATACACTCCAACAGCTCTTGACGGTCTATAAAACCCCAATTCAATCATCGCTGGAATACTAGTCACATATTGGAGGCTCTGCTCCTATACATACCCTGAGATTGCTGGATTCCAATCAAAGAAGAGCCATTCACTCAATCGGCGACCATTTCGAGAGCTTAGAAGATCGAAGGCAGGTTGGCGACTTAAGCCTCTTTTAAAAATAGTTTCATGACAAGTGCAACTGATGTTACCCGCTTGATTTCATCTAGACCCTACGTGATTCAGCCTAGTGTTTCTTGAACGAGACTGTTTAAAAATTCTTCTATCTGGAGAACGTCATCACTCTGACCTTCCTTGAGGCCAGATTGCCCACGCGTATAATCTCCAAAAACTCAAGATCAACGTGAATCGTTTTCTGCGCACACGCACCGTTTACAGAGCACCATAGAAGACTTATCCATCAATCGTAATCATAAAAAAAAATTGCTATTATTAAGATAGATATTTGATGCGGCAAGGTGTTCTGACCTGCCTTCACATATTCCTGTATTTCCGACAGTAACGGATGGTTCATAAAATATTGCTTTATTTAATGAAACACATTATTACTTTAACTTGTTTCCTTTATTCCACGATTTGGTAACTTTTTGATGTTTATATTAATTTAACCTTGCATCATTTTCACAGTAACAACTTATTATGTCCATGTTGACACGTAAGACACCTTGCAACTGAGGTCAATTTAAATACCCTTGGAATATACTTCCATTTAGCTTAAGCAATCGAATCAATGCGTTTTTGTTTTATTTATACGTTAGAACTAAACAAAAACGTCTATTTTACTTTGATACTGGATCACTTGTTTACATTGAGATATAGAATCAGCACACTTTTGTATTATTATCTCTGAGAACTAAACTACGACATATTTCTTTTTCTAAGATGCCAGACTAACTAATCACTGCCGTCGGAAAACTGCAATCCTCGTAGGTTTAAGAAATACTTATAATATGCAAGCTCATTGCGTACCCAAACACACACGACGTAATTGCCCTTCTTGGCCGAAAGAAAATATTTTAGAAAAATATCACTTTACTGTGATTAAACTAGAGTGACACCTTGTGTCACGGAACACACGTGGATTCCGCTACTAGGCCTCGAGTCTTGGACGCTACTACTGTTTATTTCCTTCGCGCCGAAGTCGCTGTCATCTTTAAACCAAGCAACGCGCGGTCGCGCGATTCGTTGGACCATTCAAAATTATTTAGCTGTTGCTATGCTATAAGTCAGTTGAAATTGATTTAAAAGTAGCACATTACGTTTCGACGTTTCCCAAACAATATTTGAAAAAATTTATGGTTATAAGTTGTTGTTAATAAGTTGAGTTTGAGGGTCATATTTTGAACTTAGGAATTTATGCTAGTATATTGTACACACCTTTTAGAGATACCCTGTATTTCTTCTTTTCTAAGAGGTCGTTACTGTATAGTAGAAAGAAGGTAGAAGACAATATGGAGCCTTGAGGGACTCCAGCATTGACGATAAATATCTCTGAAAGAAATCCGTCCATTACCACTCGCAGAAAAGCTGTATTTAAGAAAGCTCGACAGCCATGCACAAAATTGAACCAACATACCTTATCCTAGATTCGATCAAAGTTTAAAGTAACCCTATAAATTGGAGTATTTCCCCTAGAAGCGGACCTAAATAATCACTTAAATGGTAAAAAAACAAACATTTTTTTAAGTTGCAAACCCAAAGATTTCCGAAGCAAAGTAATTACTTTAAATTGTTATATTACTTTTAGGGAAAGTTAACAAATATACCAAAAGCATAAGCAGTTTAAAACTTTCCGCTTACCGGGTATAATACCATTAATACCAGGATTTCTTGTTCATTTTTTCATTTTTGGACAGGTTATTATTTTTCCATTTGTATAAATATCAATGGACTAAAACAAAACCATTAATCATTTGCTACAGCAAATTAATTTAAGAGATTTTTTCATTTCGTTCACGCAACAGCACAGCCAAAATCTTCACTTCTTTCGTTCGAATAACGTCAATAGGCTTACCTACTTTCCCTTAAAAGTAATCCGTCTATGAGCTCATCCCCAAGGGGAATCCATGACCGCAACCGAAAACATAAATCAATAATCCCGCCTACCACTTGAGCTTAGTTTCGAGACGCTGCTCATTTACAGCATATCACGATCCTGCTTTATTTCTTTTCTTGTACACTGTAATGCCCGTAAATTAAATAAAAGGCAAATAAATTAAACGTTCTATACATTTGTGCAATTTTATTACACAAAATATAAGAAGTAGTAGGTAGGAAAATTATTGATAATAAATACTAAAAGGTGAATACAGAATGCTAGCCCAAATTCCTAGTCAAAAAGTAGGTAGTTTCCGAAATACAGCGTCAAAGTTTTCTTTTCAACTTTTTTTCAAGTATTTAGAATCTTGGGATGCGAAATCTAGATCTGATAACAGTTTTGATGTATCTTGCAGAGGGCGCCACCAGCAGCACTTATTACTTTTTTGTGCCTGGGTGTATTAAATTTCTAGTAGATACTAAATTATGGAATTACCAATTCTGAGATAAGTAAATTTAATTTTGTTTTATTGCCTACTGAAACTTGTCATTGCCTTCTTTCAACCTTTATCCCGGCTGAGGTCTGGCCCGAGCGACGTAGATTTTATTTATAAATTTGAAAAAAACCTTCAAAACGTGTATAAAAAAAATATCAACTCTGACTGTGTGATTCGGAAACCATCAACTTTTAAACCAAAGTAAGTTGGGTTAGACCATTATATTTTTGCCTTAGGGATTTGTGCTAGCATTTTGTACAGACATTTGAGGCACACCCTATTTATCACATTACCCTTTAATTAACTTATTATTAATATTTAAATGCTTGACGCATATCGGGGGCGTCATATCAGAACGGCGCAAGAACCAATAGTTAGTGTTTACAGGAACCGCAAAAAACCTTTTTTTCTAATTTTGTTTCATAAGAAATCTGTTTCGACATCGTTTTCAGTATCGAAACAGATCTGTTTCGGCACCGTTTTTTTATTTTTTAAAGGTTGGCATTGGTAATATTTAAATGTTTTATTCTGTTGACGTCTGACGTTTCCTGTTATTGTGATCCATGAGAAAAAAAAGTTTTCGGGATTTCTCTGGTAAAAGTTGATTTATCGTTTTATTAGCAATATCCCTTAACTCAGGGGGAGTTGAACTTAGATTATCATGCTTCATATTTTTTTAATTATAATTATGAACAACTCTATGACATATTAAAACACAAATTTCGTGACAATGACACAAAGAAAATATTATTTATTGTCAAGGCAGGGCCGGCGCTAGGGCCGGGCCCCTGCCCGGGGCGGCAACCTTAGGGGGCGGCAGGCTGTAAACTAATTAACTAGTTTATGAAGAAAATAAACCAAGATTCACTTGAATACTTAAGAAAAATTAATATGTGAAATTTTAATAAAATTTGCTTTTACTACCTATATAAATATTATGTTTTACGAACTTTTAAGAATTTTAAATGAAATGTCAAAATATTTCAAATTTAAGGAGCTCACAAGCATAATAAATTATAATTACTTAAATAAATGAACTCACATACAAAATGCTGTAATATAATTTTATTTCATACTGTATTGTAAAACACACCTTTACATATTTGAATTTAGTCCAGAAAATAAGGTTTTACAGCAATAAGTCCGGTAAAATTTTTTTGAAATTGACATACCAGCTAATTTTGAGCTGACCCAGCCACGTCATAGAGTTCGAAGAAGGAATGTTAGGTTCGACTATGAGGCACGAGATGATCCGATAGAAGATCCTACTTTGAAATATAAGGCAGAGTTTTATTTTTTGACATTAGATAAAGCTATCAATGCACTTGAATCCAGGTTTGATTTGATGAGTAACCACAGCAACTATTTCCAGTTTTTATACAATATTTGTGATTTAAAAGATACACCTCAAAACGACGTACTAAAGTATTGTAAAGATCTAGAAATAGTGTTAACTGATGGGAATTCATCAGATATAAACGCGCTGGACCTGGCAGACGAGATAGTATCGGTTCTGGCTTTGCTAAATAAAAAAGAAAGTCCAATCGAGATTTTAAAATTCATATCGAACCTGGATTTTGCTCCAAATCTCGGTATAGTTTTAAGGATATTGCTTACTCTCCCAGTAAGTGTGGCAACTGGAGAAAGGAGTTTCTCCAAATTAAAATTAATTAAAAATTTTTTACGCTCCACAACTACCGAGGATCGGCTAAACGGCTTGACAACAATAGCCATTGAACATGAACTGGCTGAAAAAATTAATAATAAAGAAATTATAAAAAAAATTTCAGAATTAAAAGTGAGAAAAAAACACTTTTAAGTTTAACTGTATTTTTAATATGTAATTAAGTAAAGTAATTAATATTTAGTGGTTCTACAATTTGTCTTAGTATTTTTTAAATATCTGTATTTTATAATAATTATACACTAAAAATTACTCTTTTCTTTTTTCTCTGTGCAGCCGGGCAACCCTAATTTTAATTGTGCCAAAAACATGGTAAATTAATAAATTAGTATTTTTGGCTAATCAAAACTTTAACATTATTGATAGCATTTTTTTGCTCACGTTTTATTTTACTATTAAGTGTGGGAAGGGTTTAGGTTATCTCTTTTAATTTTTATTATAAATGGGCGGCATTTTACTCTTTGCCCGGGGCGGCGAACCTGCTAGCGCCGGCCCTGGTCAAGGCTACTATGATAAAAGTAAATTTATAGTATTACCAACATAGAATTTAGACATACAAATTTACAAAATTTGAAGGGTTGATTTTCATTTTAAATATGTATTTTATTATTGAAAAAAATACAAAATAGAAAAAATAGTATAAAGTACGTGTTTTATAAAGCAGTTAGAGCACTTGCCCCGTTAAAAAACTCGCCGCTATAAAATGATGCTTTATAAAACGTGTACTTTAATATACTATTATGTTGTAACATAAAGCTAAATAGCATATCGTAATAATTATAGTAGAATAAATCTTAATACGATAATGGCCAAGAAGAAGTTGTAACACGTAAGGTTTTCTTGTTACATTAAGGTAATGTACCATTTAATATTTATTCAAAAAATGATTTTAGAAGTTTTTATCCTGCAAATCAACTGTATTTATAACTTGTATTAACATAACATCTAAGAAAAATATTATAAAACAACAAACTTAAAATACCTTCGTGTACAGAGTTGTCCCTTTCCTTCCATCAGACCCAATCCTTGGACGCGTTTCACCGTCTATGGCTCATCGGCAAGACTTTGGGTTTGACGAAAAGGTAAGGGACCTCAAAGTGCTTCTGATACAGAAATGCAATTAAACAGACGAAAGTTGCAGCACGTGGCTACATCTCGTGGCAACCACACTCATCAACCCAACCAGGAGAGCGACAATCCATATATACTTAATGCAAAACAAAAACCGATGCATGTCATACCCTTCGAGTGACGTCAGTTGTCGACAGTGTTGCCAGCTTGTAACCAAAATATCCGAGTGAGGGAATTACAGTTTTCTTTTTTATAAAAACAAGATAAATATACAAAAATTTCCCATAGTTTATATATTTGTTTACTGCATAATACCTCTTACCATCGACTTTAGTAGATCTGACACTTTTTCTATTTTTATCTTGCCAAGATCAACCAATGGTATCATTCTGAAAAATCCATGTTTCATCCAAGAAAACGAAAAGTAACAGCTTATGAATAACCGATGTAAAATATTATAATTTTTAAATAATTCAACTTACTTGTTTCGTACATTGCATAAATAGTGTCACGGATAGAATTTATATCCAATCTTTACACATTTACAACTCTCTTTGAATTAGAACGTTTGTTTTAAGGTGATTATAATAATTTATTTTCCTTAACAGTGGTTAAAATTGTGCCTACAGTGGAGATATTTAAATTTAGGGCAGCTGCTACACGCTAAAAATTAGTAAAGTAGAAATAAAATATCTACACCTTAACATACTCTTTAAATTTACTTCTCTGTACTGCTGTCAAGGGTAACAATGGGCCACTGTTGTTAAGTTCTTCCTGAAAATAGCTTTTTAGACAAGCTATTAGCTCTTTTCACCAACTATTTAAATGCTTCGGCATTTATCACAAATAGTAAACAACGTAATCGACAGAGACATGTATGTGCACTTTTGTTACTCTTAATAAAACAGTTTTTTAATGCTATTTATGAAAGATCTGGAGCTTTTATTAAAGAATAGGCAAACTAGGAACAATAAAGTTTAGTTTTGCATAAAACGTCAAATTAAGCCACCGAACGAGCTGGCGCCACTGCACCGTTTACAGTTGTGTTGCCAACTATCGGCCACTAAAATTGAAATTATATTAATTTTGCAAGCTCAAATAAACAAAATATTTGCTATAAGTGGGTTCATATCAAAGAAGAATACTTTAAGTTTGTAGCAAATTTAATATCGCATAAAGTTTTAATACTTTTTGGCCAAATTTAATCTCTTCGTGTTTTCTTACTTATTTACAATTATCAGCTGATTGATGACGTGCATCGGTTTTTGTTTTGCATCAACTATAGTAAATATGACTCTGATAAGTATTCTAAAATTTGTATGTTATTTTTAAAAGATTTATTATTTTTTAAATTGGGCTTTATCACTTAGAAAAGTGGTCCCTAGACTTTTGTTCGTTTGACCAACGGTTTTCGATTAAAAAAATAAATGGCATTTATTTGCATATCGCTACATGCCCATATCAGAGTTTGATAAAAATTACTTTTATCTCCTAAACGAAACCGAAATCAAAAATAATATCAAAAGGTACTATCTATACGCTATAAGTTTTTTTGCTACTATGCATTAGACATTGAAATATCTTCATAACTCTGCTATCAAAAAAAGAAAACGGCAGTGGCGTACATATTTTTGTTTCGCCTAAAAATTACAACACCCTATACTCCGGTACCAAAATAATTGGAGTGACTTATTTTTACCGGGGTGTTCAAGACGTAAAGGGAACTCCAATTCCAGAGGGGTGTCATTTTAAACAATAATAATTCAAAAAATATATGAATTTTTGTTTATTATTATAATATATTCAGATTTACTATAATAAATATAATGTTCTAAATTAAACTAAAAAATAAATTAAGCTTTTACATTTGGTGATCTAATGAAGTAATTAGAGAAACTAAATTACGCAGGTATAAAATTCAAAAAGAATAATAAATCAACGGTATATGTTATTTTCATAATGTTTGTATTATACTACATAATTATAGAAACATATAATAGTGGATTAAGGACAAAACCTAAACCTAAATTATAAATGTTTATAAATTTCCTAACTATTGTTACTTAATGAACACTAATTAATAATAATTTTACAAATTATATTCCACGCCGACATTAAAAAGTGTTATAATGACAATACGTTACAATTTTAAATTCAATATTACCATTACAGCGATTATTCATTATCTGACGATGAAACCATTTCATTACTGTCGCTACTGCTGTCATCTGCAGGATTTATAATAATAGGTTCTACCATGACTTCAACGCGTACATCTAAGTCTCATATTTTTTTCTACGCCCTCCACATGTAATACGCACTTATGCCAATCTGCTGCTTGTACATTCGCTATTGCCTTTTTAACAGTTCTTTAACATCTTTTAATTCAAAAGTTTTATTTTCACACACCACCTTGCCTTTTATCTGTGCCCATATAAGCTGGATTGGATTTAGTTCACATCGGACACTTTAATGATAGTTCTATAAACAGTACGGCAAGATGTCTCAGTCAATGTGGCACAAAGTTCTGCTGCATCAGTGAATGATATTCCACTGTGTGTACTTAGAATTCTCTTATACACATTTTTTACCATTGTACGCTCCCCAGGTTTTAAATGACGTCGTTTTGTAACTTGTTGGTTACTATCACTTGAAGAACTCACCTGCATTACAATATTGGGTGTTTTGAATAACCACCAAAATAATAAAACTGAATTGCTAATATCCTCTTGATTGAAACTTGTCTACGACACTGAACGTTGGTTAGAGGTGATAAGAAAGCGTGCGAGACATGGGTTTTTTCTATCTGCGTTGTCAAATTAAGTAAAACAGGTACCGTAGGGTGAAAAGGCCCTTAATGACATGCCAATTTTGGTACATTTTATGAGAATTTAAATAAAATATTTTAAAACCTGGCAACATGTAACGACTTATTAATGCACAATCTTCCCAATGCTTTTATTTCAGTTAAAAGTGTGTGAATCAATGTTAATTATTTTCTCCGCACACCGTCAATGGTGATAAGGACAGTTTTGCCAACTATTTTGGGATCGTAGTATAATGTATCTCAAGAATAAAGCGGTTGCGGACCTATGTTAACATGAACTTTTCACATCCTTTTAAGATCCATTATCGTGTGATAGTGCAGTCACTTAAGCAAAAATAAGGGGTCAACCTCGGAATGAGAGATAATAAGCTGGAAACTCGTATACACCTTCATTTTGGTGTTCTAAAAGTTGTCTCAAAAGTCTCATAAAATCTCGTGTCTGCGTCGTAAGTTATTCAAGGTCAAAGGTCACAAAAATCAGTTTTTTGCGATTATCTCGCTTTTTATACCTCCAATGATGTTAACATTTATTATAAAAATTGTAGAGCATAAAATTTGCGACAAGTTTTGTTTTAAAAAATTTTTCATACGCCCAACCATTTTTAAGATAGAGGGCAGAGAGCCCGCAACGCTCAGCCATACTCACTGTAATGCAAGGTCAACCGTGAATCTCAGTGAATAATACCTTGTGTAAAGTAATTAAATCATTGAAATATTATTACCAATTGCTTGTTATTTTAATTGGATGCACTCAACTACTTCAAGAAGAAATTTTCTTTAAAAAAGTTGGAAAGGGCAATGTTAAAGCACAAATCTATTTGTCAAAAAGTTTTGACAAATATCCTCTTTCTAAAAAACATATATTATTTTTACATACATTCAGTGGCTGTGACACAACTTATGCGCTGTTTAAAAAAGGGAAAAAAACTTTCATCAAATCTCTACAAAAACTTGCCAATTTCGACCAACTGGCTCAAGTTTTTGTACAAGAAAACTGCCTGTACAGCAATTATACGAAAATAGATTAAGAATCTTACTAGCAATATATAAATAATGCTCCTAAATCTGAGGGAAATATCGATCATCTTCGATATACTCAGTTCATAAAGTCTATAAAGCTTCATAAACCTGTCCAGTTGTCCAATCTTCCACCGACAAGTGCAGCACCCATCAGCATATAAATCGTGTTTACTACCAGGTTCAAAAATGGTAAGGGCATGATTTAGAACCCCAGGAATGGGGTTGGGTGCTGCAAAATGAACTCCTGGAGCCAACAACAACAACATTACCACCAGCTCCTGAGGAATTACTCAATACACTTTTTTGTAATTGTAAGAATGGATGTGGTGTACGCTATGGGTGCAGCAAGTTGGGGTTGCAATGCACTTTAGCTTGTGGCCAGTGTAATGGACAAGCTTGCCTGAATGCTGTTCCATCACATAGCGACTCTGAGGAAGAGAGTGCATTTGACCCGGAAATTCTGGAAGGCCTGGACACAACGACTTAGGACAACGAAGATGATGACAATGAAATAGACATTTTGACATGCCCGGAAGATGACGACGATAAAGAAGAAGAAAATTAATAATTTTGTTCTTTATTTAAATAATTATAGCTTTATATATTTTCACTTCATTTCCATTCAAATTGTAAGAAATATGTAAGTAGCTCCTAAATAAATATAAAATTACAATATATTCACTAGTTTTAATTCTACCTAAAATCTACTATAAATAAATTAAAATAAAATTAGGATATACAAAAGTATTTCACCTAATGAGTTTTTAATTACACAAAGTAGGTAAGTGTTATTAAATGAATATATTAAACATATGCAAAATGTTATTAAACATAATGTATTAAATAATAAATAGTACAAATTATTTATTGTTAATGATATTTCAATGATTTAATAACTTTATACAAGGTATTATTCACTGCGATTCACGGTTGACCTTGCATTACAGTGAGTATGGCTGAGCGCTGCGGGCTCTCTACCCTCTATCTCAAAAACGGTTGGGCGTATGAAAAATTTTTTAAAACAAAATCTGTCGCAAATTTTATGCTCTACAAATTTTATAATAAATCTTAACATCATTGGAGCTATAGAAACCGAGTTAATCGCGAAAAACTGATTTTTGTGACCTTTGACCTTGAATAACTTACGACGCAGACACGAGATATTATGAGACTTTTGAGACATGTACTTTTTTCAATGTCGCCCTATATACTTCTATTCGTACATAATTAAAATTGAGACAACACAAACAACAGATTTTTAAGCTCATTCTATATTAATATTTTTTAAAAAATACAAATTGGATCTGTTCTTCCTGTAAACAGCATTAAGAAAATTAATGATCATGTAAAGTACAATACCTTACTGGAGAATTAAATCATATCATCAATTTATCACATTTCCCTGTAGGTATCCTTTGTTACCTAAATATTTCTACTGCTTTGTACCGACAAGATAAAAAGTGTTTTTCTTAAAATTAATGATTAATGGAAACAGAATCTAGTCTGTGCCAAAAAAGCGAATGAAATAATCTTGACTCATCTCAGCCTAGTTTGATATTTTACTTTCGTTGTTTTTACACCGAAATTATACAAGTTACAGAAAAATAACACACCATCCGTAAAACACAAATAAGTAATTTACACCTTGTCGCATAATATATCAAATAAACTTTTAACTAATTCAATTTTTAATAATTTTTAAAATCTGAATTAGGAACTAATATTTCGCCATTCTGTGACAACTACTTTGAGCTTTCTTAACTTATGGTTCATGCAAAACAATTTCCAATGCACATCATCAATCAGCTGATAATTGTAAATCCGTAAGAAAACATGAGGAAATTAAGTTCTGGCAAAAATATTAAAATTGCATGCGATATTAAATGTACTACAAACTTAAAGTATTCTTCTTTGATACGAACTCACTTATAGCAAATATTTTGTTTATTTGAGCTTATAAAAATCAATAATATATTTTAAATTTTATTGGCCGACAGTTGGCAACAGAGTCGTGAAAGGTGCGGTGGCGCCAGCTCGTTCGTTGGCCTGTTTACGTTCGTTCTGTTCTTTCGTGTTTTAACAAAAGCTCAAGACCTTTTTATAAATAGCGTTAAAAACTGTTCTTTTAAGAGCAACAAAATTGCAGATACTTGTCGATTACGTTGTTTATTATTTGTGAAAAATGCCGAAGTATTTAAATAGCCGGTGCAAAGAGCTAATAACTTCTCTGATAAGCTATTTTCAGGCAGAACTTAACAACAATGGCCCATTGTTACCCTTGACAGCAGTTAGAGAAGTAACTTAAAAGAGTATGTTAAGGTCTATGTATTTAATTTTTACTTTACTAATTTAGCAAAGCCATCTGTGATTGTAATAGACAACGACCATACCATAGCATGGTGTTAACAAAAATACCTAACACATCATGGAATAAAGCTGCAATTCAAGAATGGCTAAATAAAATTAAGTTTGATTATACAATGTTTAAAGCCGAACTTTTACAAATCGTTAATAGGTTGGTACAAGACATTTTGTATGCCCTATTTTTAACATATTTTTAAATATTAAACTTAAATTATTTTCAGACATAAGCCACCAAAAAAATTTTATATATAATAATATATTCTTAAATATTAAACTTAAATTATTTTCAGACATAAGCCACCAAAAAAATTTTAGTTAATGACCTGGCTGAGCAATATGGACATAAAATTTAATGGCTTTCTCCATACCACTGTATATTCCATCCGATTGAACATATTTGGGGATTACCAAAAATTATTATAACAGACATATTGGTCGAGATGGCAGTACAGAAACTGACTGTATGAATATGTGGAAAGAATCATTGCGTACTACTACCCCTGATGTTTAAAAAAATTCAATTCGGCTCATAGAAAGCAAGATATTAAAATGGTATGATCGAAAGAGAACATGTATTAGATAGACTGAAAATTCAACCCATTATTATTGAAGTAAATGAAACGAGTGATTCAAATGACTTGGAGGATGATTGAAGATCCATCTTAGAATTATTATTTTTATTATTCAAATTGCCAAATCATATATAAAAAAGTAACAATAAAATTACATGACTATTCCAATATAATTTAGGTATATATTATCATCCTGGAGGATTTTTCAAATAAAGTAAATAAATTTGTGTTTATTTTTATACATTTATCTTGTTCTTATAAAAAAAAAACAAAACCAGTGTAATTCCATCACTCAGTTATTTTGGTTACAAGCTGGCAACACTGCCGATAACTGACGTCACTCGAAGGGTAACCAAGCGCTAGAACCCCATTTTTAAACAGAAAACAGAGTTTTTTTTTTACCCTGGTATTAAAATTTTACGTTTAAATTTTCAAGCCCATATTGAGATCTTTTCTACTGTATCGATATAACTAAAACTTGGACAGGTTTAGAAAAACTTTATCTATATGCTTTAAATAAAAGAGGTTAGTTCAAGTTTAAAAGTTTAAAAAACACTGTATGAAATAGCCAGAAAACACCAAAGTAAATTGACCATTTTCGTTTACTAAATTACCCCATCAAGGTTTAATTTAAGATATATACATTCATGGTCCGGAACAACTTAAAACTGGACTTGGACTAATATGAATATTTGTATACTTCGGGTTCTTTATTAAAACGTTTGTCTACACACATCACACTCTTTATTAACTAATTTATTATACAGAAGCAAACATGAAACATATTACCTTTGATTCTAATAAAAACGTCTGCTACAGTGTAAAAGCTTGTTCAACCCTCATCAAAAGTAATCACTTAAATGGAAACTCATATAAATAATAATTTAGGCTTTGATCTCGAGGTAGTCGGTCCTTTGTGTAATATAAATGCTCTACAGTATTTAGCTTAATTGCTTTTCAGTAATAAAATATTGCCTATCTATGTTTCCTTATAAGTTGTGTCACTGTCAAAGAAGTAGGTATTATTATAGGAAGTACGTCGTTTCCTTTTGAACAACAACCTTTACATTTGATATTAAAATACAGTCATCATTCCTGCTAAGAAAAGAAAATATAATGTCGGTATAAAACTTACCGGCAGACTCGTTTATCTACTAAAACAGACTTAGTAGGGGAAGGGGAGTAAGTGTATATCCTGAGACACGTCCTTTAAAATTGAAATAAGTCGTGCATGCGCGCAATAGTTAATATTTTCGGCGGTTGTATGGGCGGTTGCACCGTCCTGTTGAAATTACCCGAAACGCAGTTCATCGTCAAGTAATTGCTCCACAAATGGATTCAAAATATTAACTGTATACCATTGTGGTGTAACTGTGTCATGGAAAAAAAATTGGACCAACAATCTTCTTCGGGAAACAGCCAACCGGACAGTTGACGTTAATACCTTGCTTACAAATAAGCGATGTTTATAAAGCTGTACACTTAACTTAACCATTAAAAAATAATTTCGGTTTCTTGTGAAGTTGTAGTTAACTATTATTGTTAACCATTTTTAAAAATATTCGTTGTTAAAAATTGTCATTTTAAATTTATTGCTATTTGTTATAAATTCTATAGTTTGTTCACAATCTTAAATATCTTAAAAATGAAATGTTATATGTACAAGTTATCCAGTGGCGGCTTTTCAGGGGCGGCAGGGTCGGCAATGCCGACCCAATGTCAAACAGACAACAAAGAGTATGTTATACTATCTATCTACATCAATTTGCATTTTAATGACTCTCGAACTGCCAGCGAATAATCGGTTCACTTTTTAAATCGACCTTGTAACCTCGAACGTCATAGTACACGCAAACTACAGCGGCCATAAAATAAATTGTTTTACTTTTTAAATGGCCTTGTAATCGGAGCCTACTGTTAGAATTTCAACAACGAAGGCTAAGAATTTCAGGCTTGAAGATTGGCAACCAAACATACACCATTTACCATATCTGTCTCTTTTACTCAGTATTTTCTATCTATTTCTATATGTATATCTAAATCTCAGGGATGTGTTGTTTTGCGTTTCGTGATTAATTTTAAAAGAAAAGGACTGAATTAGTGTAAAATATGTTTGAGTAAGTGGTTTCTGTTGAAAAACAAAACTTTCGATTTATTTTTTTTTAGGCTCAGTGTTTTAAAATTGAAATAAAATATCTTGTTCGGAGATTCAGAAAAAATGCACGCAATGATATGGAAAACCAAGTTGAAACTAAGGTAAAAAGTGACTTTATTCAATATATTTTACGTTTAAACTGTTGATTTTCGTCATAAGATGAACAAATTAAATTAAAAAACAATGGTCGTCCGACCCCTAAAATGTTGAATTTGATTTACACTGGAGAAAGACAAGGGGAGTAAAAGGACATTTTTATTTTAAATTGGTATCAAAAATATACATGACTTACTAGAAGTGAAGCCACAGATCTTTGTAGCTATAATAGAGCTATAGTGAAACCAAAATTAAGTGTTTAATTGGCCAAGCATTTTATTTCCAAATTTAAAAGGAAAAAATCAAAATATCCGTAGTGCGAACTGAAACTCTCCAAAAGCATAGTCTTTCCAAGGATCACATACCTACAGTCAACTAAAACTTGACGTAGACAAAAACGAAATTTGGGCGTGGACTCCGAAAATTATCGCCTGCGGCTCTCGATTTGCGCCTTCTCTTATTCTTTAATTTTTAAATTAGATTATCTCCCCCCCCCCCCCCCAAAACACACACACTCGCATTTTGCAGTTGTGCGTAGTTTATTGAAATTGACGTATTTGTGTTTAACGATATGTCTACCTTGAAACACTGTAAAAAGTGCGGCAACATACACAAATGGTGGCGATTTTTTTTTATTAGGTATAAGTTTTTTACTAAAAGTCGCAGATAGTTCACACAAATGTTGTACGACTTTTTCTAAAGACATTAAATCTTAAGTTATATCATCATCAGGTATAGGCGAAAATTTGTTTATGAGTTTGAAGAAGAAGCAACAATGAGAAAGCAAGAAATTACATGTAAATGACGAAGAAGAACTGTGGATTTGTTCAACTGACAGCTTAGAATACGTGGAGTAAGATAAACAAAAAGTAAAGATGAACATGAACTGTCTAATGTTGAAATAAAACTAGATGGGTTTGTCCTGATCAAATCGGGAAGTAAAAAGTATATAAAAAATATTTTGTTACCAAAGTAACTAAAAGTAGCTATAAGATATTTTAAAAATGCATTTTTCCTCAACATTACCACAACTAATCACAGTCTTACTACAGGTAACTACTCCACTGGCACGCGCAAATATCGGCCGCTTATTTTTGCGGCACGCAACCCGTGACAACCAATTAAATTAACAATAGCCAACTATTCTCTTTAATAGTGCACTATGTTGCCATATTTCCATGCCATTTCAATATTAAAATTAATGGGATAAGAAGAAATTTTGAATAATGTTCAAATTATATTAAAATACTCTTAGTTTCTTAAATATATTATTATTTACTTTCAATGAGTACATTGTGTACTGTCAGAGATTCCTTGCTAATAACTTATTAAATTATAGTTAAATTACAGTATATGGCAACCTCGTAAAACACTGAACATTTTTTGTCCGCATTCTTTAGACAGCTACAGATAAATGTGTCAAGCTATTGTTCGTCAAATTCTCTTACCTCCATTTTCCAGTAACCAGCACGATAATTTCTTGACCTGGACTAACCTGGACTATTTTAGACTTATGCTATTTTCATATATTTCTGATTTTAATATTTTCCATAAGATTATAGAACACATATAAATTCATTTTCGCTAAACTGCCATTTTATGAAGATCAAGTTTTAAAATTCCCTATTTTGTCTAAAGCCAGAAAAAAAATATTGCGACTTTTACAACAATTGTAGACAAATACGCTACAAACTGTTGTAAATATAGGGACAAGAACAGTTTGTTGTGAATTTCTATATCATATTGATTCCATATTTATAACTAATTGTGTAACTATTTGACACAAGTGGTACAAATAAAGTATACAAATTATTGTTGAATTTAAAAATACTGTAAGAAATATATTATAATAATAGCTTGTCACCTTAAGATAAAATGTATAGTTTTTAGTTTGTTGGATATATTTCAATATACTATTACAGGAAAAGTTTAAATGTCTTGGTAAACATTTCAAAACTATTTGCAGGAAATGTCTTACAGAAACTAATGGAACGGATAGAATGAGTCTCAAAATCTCTGTTTCCAATGGTAGGTTGCTACACTACTGCTACCTGTAGATCGGTTTCGAACTCTTTGGTTCTCGTCAGCACAGGGCACAATTATGACAAGAGCATACCGAATACCGACCGTTGGAAAATCGAAACAGCTTAAAGCTGCGATATTGTTCTGCGTAGGCAGTACAATATAGGCAGCGCCATTTTTCAGCAGTCTCTAACAATCTAAAGTACTTAATACCGTATGCCGGTTTATTGAATAACGGGATAAAAGCTGAATTGATCATAAAATTAAATAGATATTTGATCTCTATTCGGAGAAAGCGACATAAAACAATAAGAATAATATGTGTATCATAAAATTATTTTAAACTTCGATATAAAATATTTCATGCTTTAAATACCAAATTTACCATGAATAAGCAAATATAAAACCTAATACTGTGGCTAGTAATAAAAATTTATACTACACAGCAAAAGCTTGTTAAACCCTCGTCAAAAGTACTCACTCAGGTGGAAACCTATAGAAATAATTGAAACTTTGATCTCCCTCTTAAAATGATTCGGCGTTGAAAGCCTTACAATATTCTTTTAAAGCGTCGTTTTGTATTTTAATTTTTGAGACTGCCATTGATGCAAATGGAATTTTACGTCCATCAGACGCCGAAGAGTAAGAAAATCATTATCTTATTATTCGTTGTCGAAAAAAATAAGTTTTGTTCTAAACAGAGAAAAATCTTTGTCTATGTTTCTTTATACAGGTCCTTTTAGAGAAAAATATGATTGATATTTTTAAAAGATGCTGGCCAGTCGGTTTCAAAAGTTAAATAGCGCCGAAAGAGTTTTTTTTTGGGCCATGCTCAAATTTGATCAGATCAATAGTAAGAATTTAAAAAACGAAACAAAAAGAAATCTACGATATGGTATAATTTATAAAATAAAGTGCAGTTTTCGTCACTGTCTCGCAAACCTATCTATTATACAGTGTGTTTCAGAAGTACGGTATGTATCTTAAGGGGGTGATTCCTTATGATATTCTAAGAGAAAAAAAGTTGATAAGAACATGTGACCGAAGTTGTCCCGTTTTTGATATACAGGGTATTAAAGTTTAAAGTTTTAAGAAAATGGGTTTTTTAATAATTTTTTTGAAATATCCTTTTCCCGATTTTATTGAAATTTGGTACCGTTATTCATAATGATATGGGGCTTAATTAGCCCCCACTAAATAAAATTTAAGTCCAGTGGGGTCCCGGAGAGCAGCTTAACAAATATTCTTGACAGAAAAGAGTACGCCACTGACTTTTTTCTTTTTTGATATTTTTTTCGGATTTACCAACTAATGATACAACTTTTTTGTTCCTACAATTGTTTTTGTATCTTGCTTTCGAGAGAAAAAATAAAAACCACTTTATTGCATGTAGGTACAAAAAAAATACCTATGTATTTTAAAGTTAATTAAAACATTTAAATGAAAAATAAAATAATTTTTTTAAATATGATTATGAATAGCGGTACCAAATTTCAATAAAATCGGGAGAAGGATAATAAAAAAAATGATTTCTTCTTTAAATTTTAACACACTGTATATCAAAAACGGGGCAATTCGGGACACATGATCATATGAACTTTTATGAGGAACCACCTCTTAAGTTACGTACCGTACTTCTGAAACACCCTGTATTTTGTCAGCTTAAATACATATAACAGTGTAAGGCCATTAACGTATTATATACACTATTGGACAAAAGTAGAGCAACAAATTGTGTCAACAGTATTTTATTTTACATATTAAAATAAAAAACCATTAAGCATATTTAATAATTACAATAGCTAGAAGTATTATGTTAATAGTTAATAGAATATACATTATCTTTTATTACTAGGCGACAACGTCGCGGCATTGAGGCAATCAATTTTTAAACAGTATTTTCGGGAAGGTTTGTCCAAACTTCATTGATTTTATTTACCAATGATTGTTTATTTGGAAATAATTATGTACGAATTACACGTTCAACTTCTTCCCATAGATTTTCAATGGGGTTAAGGTCTGGGGATTGTGCCGGCCACTGCAAAACCCGAACGTTATTTTCTTGAAACCACTCTTGAACAATTCGTGAAGAGTGGTTTGGATCATTATCCTGTTGGAAAATAAAACGCAACGGCATTTCCTACTCTGCATAAGGCAACATTACATTTTGCATTATATCTCTATAGACAAATCGATTCATGGTGTCATTAATGAAGTTTAAAGGACCCACCCCATTCCATGAGAAACAACCCCATAGAAAAACACTGCCTTTGCCATGTTTAACTGTGGGTGTAACGTTTTTGGGATTAAACCTTGTGTTGATTGGTCGTCTTACACGCTTAATTCCATCAGAATTAAAATTTTTATAACGCGTTTCATCGCTAAACAAAACTTTTTTCCACTCGTCTACTGTCCAATTTAAATGTCGACGTGCAAATTCAAGCCTAGCTACTCTATTTCTTGCCGAAATAAGGGGCTTTTTAGCCGGGCGTCTACCAAATAACTTTGCGTCTATCAACCTTCTTTGAACTGTCCGTGGACTAACCATAATTTTGGGAATTTCAGCAAAAATCTAGGTGCAGACATCCAAGGATCGTTTTAAGAAATTCTTTTAATGCGTCTGTCTGTCCAAATTGTTGTTTTTTTCGGCCTTCCCGATTTCGGTAGATTCTCTAAATGTCCCCTTTGAATGTAACTTGAAATTATTTTGGATACGCTGTATCTTGGTAAAACAAGCCGTCTTGAAATTGTGGCTTGTATTGTACCTTCCAAGTGTGCATTCACTACTCTCTGCTTTAATTCTTTCGAAATTGGAATACCTCTTGGCATGATTAATACAGTACAGAAATATTAATTAAACATAAAATAAACTCTGCAAAAACACTTTACCCTTTACTTTTACTAAAACCTTTCTTTTTTAGGAAAATATTAAAATGTTGCTTTACTTTTGACGCATTACAATACTGTATTTGAAAGTTTACGTCAATATCGGTTTATTTGTTTTGATTGTTGGAAAAAGCTGTTTTCGCCGATAACAGAAGCCTACTTTGATATTTAAGACACGATATCTTTAAATACGATATCATGCATTTAATATTATAAAATCGAGATTTCTTTCATTTTTCGAAAGTGTTGCTCTACTTTTGTCCGATAGTGTACATAGGGCAAAAATTAAAGGGGATATTCCCTGGACTATTTTAAGAATATTTTGTCCTTTGATGATTCTTGAAAAGCCGCTTTGTTTCGAGGACAGAGCGCGAGAGAAATTTTCGACAATAACAACATTTTACTACCAAAAATTACAAAGTTAAGTTTCTCAATCTACAAGAACTGTTGAAAATGACTACCTACAGCGAGGATGCAAGAATCCAATATCCTCCTCATTGACTACCGAACCCTTTCAAAAACACCAGAGTCGTTTCTTATTGAGTTACTCCCAGCAATTATCCGATTTCTTAAATCTTCCACATTCTTCACTGAAGTAGTATAAACTAATGACTTTAGATGGCCCTATAGAAAATAATCCAGGGGGTTTAAGTCCGGGGATCGAGCAGACTTTAAGTGTGGTCCATCTCGACCAATCCAAGGATCTCCGTAGGTTACTGTTAAAAAATAAACCACACTCAAATGCGCTGTTGCACCATCGTGCATAAACCACACTACATTTCTGGTTGCCAATGGTTTATCCTCCAGAACCTGAGGTAGTATTTGTTCCAAAAAGTTGCGATACACCTTGTCTTCATGTTAGAAATACCGGTCTAATTAGCAAGTCACCCACAATTGCAACCCGAAGGTTCTACGAGAACTGACGTTGAAAACGAGCTTCAAATACCTCATGCGGATTTCTTCGCCCACATATAGGTGAAAATTGCTTATTGCATTTCTGGAGAAATTCGATTCGTCGGTAAAAAGAATCAACGTCAGTAGTTGAGGGATTTGAACAAATGTCTGCAAAAACCATTGACAAAATGCAATCCGTGGAGGAAAATCAGCAGGAAGAAGTGCCTGAATGCGTTGTATGTGGTTTGGGTACAATAAATAATTACTAAAGATAATTCTAGTGTTTCTAAATTTGTTGCTGAGAAATGGATTAGTAAAACTGCGCTTTCTAAAAATAAGAAAATTAATATTCTCAATGAGATCAACCCTCTTCGCCACCAAAATTCAAGATTCGGAGTTGCAAAAATAGTTGAAATGTGTTCGCATATGACTGGAGTCGGACAGTCAACAAACTACCGACTTGTGCACTAGGATTAACGCGGCCCCATCAGGTCACCAAAAAGAAGTACAGGAAGAAAAGAAACTGTAATAAATGAGGATAAAAGACTGCCGTCAGAAGAATCATACACATGTTTTACTTAAAAATAAGAAATACCTACCTTGGACAAAATAATGTCTTGGAAAAAAAATGACATCATTCATTGGCTTACTGTAAATAAGAAGCCATTTCATAAAGATATGCTAAAAAAGGAGCTACTGGAGATTGTAAAGTTAAATAAACCTCTGTGTACGAAATTTGTTGTCGACGAAATCGCTTCAAAACGAAATGTAACGGTACTTCGCCTTCCACCATATCACTGTGAATTAAATCCCATAGAATTGGTGTGGGCGCAAGTAAAAGGGCTTGTAGCAAGGCATCACACCACTTTTAAAATGAGAGACGTTGGACACTTCTTGCAAGAGGGAATAAAGACAGTGGATTGTGTAAAATGGAGTAAGTGCGTCGAACATGTGATTGAAATAGAAGAAAGAATGTGGGAAGCTGATAACATGCTAGAAAACACTGTAGAGCTCCTTAATATTTCTCTGGACCCCAACGACGATAGTTCATCGGACTACTCGGAACATGATGACTAAAATTTAAAAATTAAGGTATTGTATTGTACATAGTAGATTTTTTTATTAATATTAATATTTATTCCAATTTATCTATTTTCATATTATTCTTACTTCTATATAGGTTTTTATCTACTTAATATTAGAATAATAAATATCTCAATAATTATCTGCCTATCTCTATAATAATTATAATCAAGTATTATTATTAACTTATTATTGTAATAAACTACTTGTCACCTTACTTTCATTCACCAAACTCGTCTTTCGATTGTATGCAAATTAAGGTGAGCGTAATTTAGGACTAACTCGGGGTGTGTAGGTCTGAAATACGGAAGATTTACAAACTATCATTGCAATTTACATGAAATTTACAATGCAACCTTTAAGTTGTCCACCCTGCCTAATGGGTCCTGTCATTGCAAATTTACATTTTATTACTATCTCGCATTAAGCAACAGAGTATAACCGAAATATCCATTGAATAAAATATAAACAATCACTTTGTACGTTAACCAAATTGGAAAAAAAAATCTTTATTCAGCTCTCTAGAGGATTTTCAATTTTAAACAATAGTATATTATTAACCAAGGTTTAGACAGCCATCATTACTGCCCAAGCGGCAAGTTTAAATCACGGGGAGCGGAGCGACGAGGGATTTAAGACGCGAGAGCTATAAGCTGTCTAAACCGTGGTTAATATAATATCTTTTCCACTACTACAAAGTTTTATAAGACATTTATCTTTATAGTATTAATAATTATAAAAAATTATAGGTAGGTATAGGTATATATAAGTTACCTGCGCTTTGGAATTGGCAAAATATTTTGTTGTTTTGTCAGGTGGCTTTGTTAATGTCAATTTTTGTTCATTTATGTCATCAGATTTCACGAGTTTTCCGTTTTTCTAAAAAATTAGCGAAGAAAATGCTAGTGATATTATGACGTGTACACCTCCAGAATTAAGGATGAAGCAGAAAAAATGTTGATTGTATCGATATTTTACAATATCAAGCATCTGTAATAATCTAATATGTATTGATAATTATCCGGTTGCCTAACCACAAGAAATCACCTTTCAGGTTATTCATGTTTATGAATTCATGTTGTAGAATCAAAAAATCAAGTTACCTGCCTTCAAATAGATTCTTGAAGATCGGTCAATTATGGATTTCAATGCCTTATTATTGACCATGGTTAATAATAACTTATAAGGTAGAGAAAAACGATTTCTAACGTTAATAATCGGTCAATAATGGCGATGTTATAAGTTAGTAGTGGAAAAAATAATTATTGTATGATTTATTATATAAACCTTCTGTTGTCTTTTTAAAGCTCTTAAAGTCTTAAATTTAATCATTTTTCGTACCTTACACAAACGTATACTAATCCCGGAAAAACAAAATGGTTCCTTGCCAACTTAAGGCACGACATGAATATTACGCTTGAAATGGCATACCCGATGAGTTAGTCATTGTTTTGTTCACAATATAAATTATTGTACACCACATGTATGCTCTATTTATGCATTCTCCCCCAAACTTGCCACTTGAGAATCTAAAGGCACAATAAATGATACTTTACTGCTTATAAACGCAAGAATCTTTATTCTTGGAAAATATCTTTATTTAGGTTTCACCATACACTGGTGTTATAAAAATTTGATTTAAATGTACTTTTATCAAATTTGGTAACAAACGTATTTTAGCTTATTCATTATTTTTGGTTAAGAGTGCCTACCTAATTAATGTTTAAGACGTTCATCGAATATTACAATTCATCTTCCCTACAACATATCCTTAATAAAGGAGAGAATGTATGCTTAGTAATATAGAAATTCTTGAAGATATTACAAAAGTAGAATGTTATTTGACATTTATTTCCCAAGGAAATACAATGTATGGAATCGTCATAAAACACAATAACTAACTAATTAATAAATTAATAGATAGATTTTATATTCATTGTTCGTTCTTAACTTTGTCGTATCCTTTTTAGTATCCCCTGATGATAAGTGCTTAAGCATTCGAAATATGTAGGGAGCTTCTATTTACTTTTCAATTATTAAACTGTGGAATAAGACTGCATTGTTTCATTTTCATTACTTTGACTCCACTGAAAGTATGGACTATTTTTTCAATAATTGATAACAGATAGAACTAGTAAAAAATTATACCACAAAAGAATAATTCTTATCAAAAAATTGAGGCAAAGTGTAGTTCTTGTCCCGAGAAACATTTTAATGCACCTTTCTTTACATTTTATTTTAAAATTGCAATTTGTAATGTCTTTAGGTAAATGGTTGAATATCTTTATACCAAATTATGGGGAGAGTTCTATGTTGCTCACAGCCCATACAGTGTGTCCAAAAAAGTATGCAACATATGGGAAACTTCTTTATTATTGGTTTCCCAGAAAATTGTATTCTTGATAAAAGTGTTTGCCTTGAAGCAATAAATGGATATTTCAGATGTCATGTACGGCTTTTATGCGGAAGCAAATGTCATTTTTCGAAATCGCGCCAAGAGTAAAGTAAAAATTATGTAAGAAAAACACTATTGTTTTATGATTTTCACTATATTTTGTCAACATGACACGTGTTTCACCGTCACAGCGGCTTCATCAGATGTGAGGTATACGAACAAAAATCTTAATTTATAGGGTCTTAGTTACAAGTAACAATGGGAAATACCAGTACTAATATTTAGGTCTTAAATTATTTAACAAAGAGTTGTAAATGTATATTTTATGGTAACATTAAGTTTAACAAAGGAGAGGTGCATAAATCTAGTTTATCATTTAGTAAATTAGGGGAATTTTTTATTTTGTTAATCTCCAACGATTCCAATAAATTCAATTTTAACCCTTTTTGTTCGACATGTAAAATATTATAATTATGATTAAAATTGTGATTTTCTAATTTCAAGTGATCTGCGTATGTAGAATGTTTATTCTGTTTCGTAAACGAATCTTGATGATCTTTTATTCTTGTACGAAATGAACGACCTGTTTGGCCTATATAAGATTTTGTACATGAGCCGCAATTTAATTTGTAAACTCCACTTTTTTGATCTTTCATAGTTTTGTCCTTATTGTTTTTGATGATTTTGCCTAAATTATTGTTAGTTTTGTAAGCTGTTTTTATTCCCTGTTTGTTAAGAAAAGATTTTATGTTTTCACTAGCCTTGCCTATAAAGGTTAAAGTTTTATAATTACATATTATATAATTACAATTATTAGTTAATTAATAGAATCAATAATAAACTAGATTTTTCCATATACCATAAACCTTCCCATACGGATCAATCAATTAACTACAAGTCACATCACCCTATTCAGCATAAATTAGCAGCCTATAATAGTATGGGCCATCGCTTAATTAATGTCCCCATGTCAAAAGAAAATTTCGTTAAAGAATTTAATTTAATAAAACAAATAGCTATCAATAATGGTTACAACCAAAAAATGATAGACGATATATATTCCAAATTTACAAATAAATTGGCTATTAAAGAAATTTTTCCCATACCAAAAGAAAAATGTAATTATAAAACTTTAACCTTTATAATAGGCAAGGCTAGTGAAAACATAAAATCTTTTCTTAACAAACAGGGAATAAAAACAGCTTACAAAACTAACAATAATTTAGGCAAAATCATCAAAAACAATAAGGACAAAACTATGAAAGATCAAAAAAGTGGAGTTTACAAATTAAATTGCGGCTCATGTACAAAATCTTATATAGGCCAAACAGGTCGTTCATTTCGTACAAGAATAAAAGATCATCAAGATTCGTTTACGAAACAGAATAAACATTCTACATACGCAGATCACTTGAAATTAGAAAATCACAATTTTAATCATAATTATAATATTTTACATGTCGAACAAAAAGGGTTAAAATTGAATTTATTGGAATCGTTGGAGATTAACAAAATGAAAAATTCCCCTAATTTACTAAATGATAAACTAGATTTATGCACCTCTCCTTTGTTAAACTTAATGTTACCATAAAATATACATTTACAACTCTTTGTTAAATAATTTAAGACCTAAATATTAGTACTGGTATTTCCCATTGTTACTTGTAATTAAGACCCTATAAATTAAGATTTTTGTTTGTATACCTCACATCTGATGAAGCCGCTGTGACGGTGAAACACGTGTCATGTTGACAAAATATAGTGAAAATTAGTGATCGACCGATACCGATACCGATACCGATATATCGGCTATATCGGCCGAGAGCCGATTATCGGTATCGGCCGATAGATCTAAATATATATCGGCTATATCGGCCGATGTACAAAAACAACCATAGCAGCTTAAAACATTTTTTTTTATATTTAAATTTAAAGTAATATTTCAAATAAGTTAATCTTAAGAAATTATGGTAGATATAACATGAAATAGGCATTTGATATGAATAATGTAGTTTAGGCAAATTATCATGTAAAAATATTAGTTTCTCGGTTGTTTCTGGATTCAGCCGATTCCTTTTCGCCGAATTTACGGTTCCAGCTTCTGAAAACATTTGCTCACTTGCAACACTGCCAACTGGTGCAGATAAATATATAAGAGCTTGATTATATAATAATGGTAGAACTTCTCGTTTTTCTTGCCACCAAGAAATGGGATTCGCTTTTCTTTCAAGAAGAGGATGTTTCTTATATTCTGTAATTTCAGCATTCACTTCTTCACAAATGGATGCACTAGAAGATGATTTTGTGTCACAAGAAGATGTTGTTGGAATGGTTTTTGTTTTTGTGGAGCTCATCCCTTCTCCGGCAAATTCTTCGTAGATTTCCCAAAACAGATTTTGGCCAGATGTTCGACTAGTCTCAGGTTCAGAAGTTCGAACATACTTAGCAAGTGGTTCGTTGTCATCACTATCAATTTCTATAGAATCTATAGTTTCATTTATTGTATGGTCTTGAATGTAATCCGAAATGTCAGGGGAACTGGAATGTTCTACAGATGTATTGTTTTCTTTTATTTGGGACTTTAGATTTGTAGTTATGTATTCGCATATAAAATCACGGTATTTTGTAAAAAAATTGTCTTTGAAGCGAGGATCCAAGAAAGTCGCGATGGTATAATGTTTTTTTATAAATATATTCTGAAATCGTTTATTCAAGCTGTTTTTCAATTCTTCTTTCATTGTACCTACTCCTGCAAAGTTAGCGTTTTCTTTGTTAAGATAGGCAGTGATAGTCGAAACAAATGGAATGACTTCAGATATGCAGCAGTCTGAAGAACTTGTAATTTTTGTTATGTCTTCAAATGGCTTTAACAAATTTAAAATGCTTCCAACTAATTCCCATTCGGAAAATGTCAAGTCTGTAAGAGTCCCATGATCCAAAATATATAAATTCACTGCTTGTTTTTGTTCAAGTAGGCGAGAGAGTAGATAAAATGAGGAATTCCAACGTGTTTGTACATCTTGGAAAAGTTTGTGTTTGGGAAGGTTTAGTTGTTCTTGTAGTTTACTTAGTTTATCGCAAGCAGTTTGAGAGTGATTAAAATGAGAAACGATTTTTCTTAATCTTGCTATTAAATCACTGACTGAACGTTGACTTTGTATAGCATCCTGTATTACAAGTTGTAAAGAATGAATGAAGCATGCTTCATAATTTACTTTTGCCTTAATAAAACCATTCCTCATATTGGCAGCATTGTCTGCTAATACTAAGTGAATATGTTCCCTTTTTATATTCCATTCTTGTAACAAAGAATTAAATGCTTCAGCTATGGCGTCTCCTGTATGAGATCCTGGGAACTTCTTGCAGGCAAGTGAAAAATGGGATCTCTGATTTAAACTTAAACATGTTTTTTCAAAAAAATGGATTGTGAGAGACAAAAAAGAACTGTTTGTATATTTGCACGTCCAAATATCTGTAGTAAAAGATGCTTTTCCCAACATATTTGAAATTGTTTGAGTCACTTGTGCTTTACATCTTGAGTAAATATCTGGTACAACTTTTTCTCTGAAGTATTTGTCAGAAGGAATTTCATAATTTGGAATAGCTTTCTTTAGTAGCCGAGTAAAGCCATCATCTGATACAATGCTGAATGGCTGATTATCTAAACATATCATTTCACCTATAAGGTAGTGAAACTCCTTCGCTCTGGATGAATTAATGTCCCACTTTTGCATTTGCTTGAAAGAGTCAGCCAGTGAGACTTGCAATAGCTTAGAGTTAGAGTTAGAAGTACTACTAGAACTACTAGAAGGTCCAGCCGTTTCTAAAAAAAATAGACTCAGAGTGATCAAAAGTCAAAACGTTGAAATAAACGGGGACATTTGTTTTTAAATAAAATCATATCGTAGGTGTTAATTGTTAATGAAACGATTTAAAGTGATGAAAAAGTTATCAATTAAAAAAGGCCGATATGCCGATATATATCGTTATCGGCCAAGACATTATCGGTATCGGCTAAAAAAGTCATATCGGTCGATCACTAGTGAAAATCATAAAACAATAGTGTTTTTCTTACATAATTTTTATTATGGATCTTCACCAAGTTAAGGTCGATACCATCAGAAGAGTAAAGTAGGTACCTTAACATATAAAGATGCAGCACAATCATATAAAAAAAAGTTATTTAAAATTTAAAAAAATATCTAAATATGAAATTTGAGTTAAGTAACTAAACTTTTAATTTTTCCCTTTTTTCCTCGATTTTTTCTTTAACTGGCGAATTTTTTGTTCTTAGTTCGTTATTAGTATACTTGCAAAGTAACTAGAAAATTTGTTAAAGACAGAAATTAGCTATATAGTTTCAAAATGTTTCATGTGTGGTGAAACATAAATTTATCATTTATTATGCAGCGTGATTGTTCATATTTTACTTAAAGGATATTTCGGTTAATATTGGTCTTACAAAAAAGCTTAAATTAGCAATTTTGAAGTATAATTTACGGACCTTAATAAAAGTAAATAATTTATCACTTCCAAAGGAAGATAAAAAATAACGGCATTATAATATTTTTTTTAGACAAGCATCAAACTCCAGAGCAGAAATATCTACTAAGATTAGACTGATTTTTAAGAGTAGGATAATATCTACTTTTCTCTTGAAAATGTCAAACTAGAATGTAAATGCATTTTATTGAGTAATAAAAACTGACATTAAATACTTCCTTATTCTAATTTGGATTAAAGCACTTCTTATACAGGGTCGTTGGTATGTATGGAAACGGTCGATTATTTCTTAAAGTAAAACAGCTAACAAAAAATATTCAAGACAAAAGTTGTATGGTTTTGTAGAGTCTATTAGAATTAAAAAAAGATAAGTATACAGGATGAGTCAGAAAGCCGTAGAGAAATAAAGTTACTTTTTTTTTAATGGAACACCCTATATCTTACGATATTTTTGGATTTTACATAAAATTACAATTATTTTATATTAAGTGCATTATCAGTCTAAACCTAATAGTTTTCGAGATATCGACTTTTGAAAATGACATTTTTTAACTTTAACAGCTTCTAGCTTTCTAACGGTATGCCATAGAGCAAAACGGCTTACATGTCCCTATCTTACTTTCTTATTATCTTCCCAAAAATATGAACTTCTGTTAAACCGGAAGTACTATATTTCCGATTTTTGAACTACATCCGGTTTAACCAGAAGTTAACACTTTTAGAAAGATAGGTAAAAACTAAGATAGGGACATGTAAGCCGTTTTACTCTAAGACGTACCGTTAGAAAGCTAGAAGCTGTCAAAATTTAAAAATATCATTTTTCAAAAGTCGATATCTCGGAAACTGTTTGGTTTAGACTGATAATGCATTTGACAAAAAATAATTGTAAAATTTTACGTAAAATCCAAAAATATTCTAAGATAGAGGGTGTTCCATTAAATAAAAAGTAACTTTATTTCTTTACGGCTTTTTGACTCATCCTGTATACTTAATTTGTTAAAATTCTAATAGACTATAAAATACCCTAAAACTTTTATCTCGAATATTTTTTGCTAGTTGTTGTACTTTAAGAAATAATCGACCGTTTCCATACATACCAACGACCCTGTATATAAACCGTAATAGTAGGTACAATGAAAACTAATGTTAAAAGTGAAAGAAGCGTTACTTTCGATTAGTGGCCGATTATTTTTATAAACGTATTTTATCAAAAACTACTGCATCAAATCTAAGAAACTAGGAAACATTGAAAAGAGAATTCGATGACATTTAAAATGAGGTATCAGTTGACCCGTAATCACATTTAAAATTTAAGGGTCGGAGGTTACTCCCCCAAGGGGCTTGAAGTATATAATTTGATTTAACTTGCCAATCGGATTAAAAAATGCATTGGTTTTTCTGTCGAGAGCCAAAATAAAACCAATTTAATTCAGAATAACATCGACACCAACCTGAAATATTCATTAAGGTAATCCGATTCAGCTTTAAAATATCGCCGCGACTAAAAACAGGTGTAAACTGTAAAATAGTCGAGCACTTTCGACTTTAGTAAATGGTTTTTAGGGTCTCTCTTTATAAGAGTAGAATGTAGACATAAAGATAGTCAGCAAATTCGTTTTTAAATGTAATTTATTGTACAGGGAGTCTCTGCAAGGGCTGTATAAAATGCTAGTATAGACTCCTAAGCCTAAAATATGACACTCTAGCCCAATTTATCGTAGTCAAAAAGTTGATGGTTTTCGAAACATTAGGCGCCAAATGTTATTTTTTAAATCTATTTTCCAAAAATTCATCTTATTAATAACATAATTTGCACGAAATTTGGTGGGAAGGGTTTTTTGGCGAAATCTAGACCTCATACCAGTTTTACTGTACGTTGAAGGGGGGCGCCACCAGCAGCACCTCGCATACATGTAAAGCTTTATAACTTTTTTGTGTCTTTGATAATAAATTTTTATTCCAATGCATTTTTTGTTCAAAAAATGTACACTTGGTAGGTTTCGCTTCGAGCTACCGTTTCTGAGATAATTGAATTTAAATTGTTTATTGAGCACTGAAACGACTCATTGTCTTTCTTCATACTTTATCCAGGTCTAGGGCTGGTCCAAGCTCCCTAAGAAAAACCCTTTAAAATATATGTCTGGTAGGGATGGGCACATCCAAAACAAACATCGATGTTGAGAAACGAATCATCGATGTTGAAAAAACATCGATTATCGAAAACATCCATGTTTTTATCTTAATTGAGATTTTAGTAACATTTATTTTAAAAAAGAATTGTTTAATCTTTCAATTTTAATGCTCTCTCTGAGATCTTGAAGAAGATAAATCACGTGAAATGGACATAACCTCTATTAGGTGTATTAAAAAAAAGATATCAAGTCAGTGAAGCGCGGGCTAATACGACTCTGTGTGTGACTCTGGGAAAATTTTTAGTTTCTATACTCTAGCTATTCAATGTAGTCTCAACTATTATGGTATAATCTCACTACTGGTAAATTTGGTCGACTTGAATAGATTTTCAAAAAAAATATTAAGAAGTAATCAAATACTCTATTTTGAAACAAAATTTAAATCTTTTTCTCTTACTTTTGCAAAAAAACTTCTATAGAAATGCTAAGGCAACTGTAAAATTTATCACAATTTAAAAAAAGCAATAATTAGGTATTAATACACAAAACAAAAAACTTCACTCATCAGCTCATCACCAGCTACTGCGCCCCATACAACAAACAAACAACCCACACCACAATGTCACAACTTCATAAGTTTAATATTATAATGCGTATTATTCGTGTTGTGTAATTCGTATGATGTTCCAACCGTTCAACAATTCACTGTTCAATTTTAAAAATAGGACAGGCCGACAAAGGAAACTCCAAAAAACGAAGAGGGAAAATCCCTTAAATAAACCTCGATGTTAGAAATGTTGGAGATGAAACATCGATGTTTATTGCCCATCCCTAGTGTCTGGGTCGAGGAAACGTCTCTTTTTTTTTTTTTTCTTTACTATTTTTTACGGTCGTCGGCGTATCGGAGGCCATCTTGAACCGGTCACCGACCGTACGGTTTTTAATCGTGCGATCTACCGACTGGGGAGTGTGAAACGGCACCTTCATCCTACGAGATATCCGATCTCATCCGGCCTGTCCGGCGTGAATAGGATGGTTTTGATGTCGATTCATTTTACACTCTTCCCTAAGACAAGAGCACGCGGTGTTTCCCAAGCGGTCACCCATCCAAGTACTAGCCGCGCTCGACACCGCTTAACTTCGGTGATCTGACGGGAACCGGTGCTTTAGGTGTCGCTAGGCCCTTGCCAAAACGTAACTTATTTATTGGAAAAAGTTCTATAAAGGGTGGACGACAGAAACTTTAAAACAAAATATTACATAAACTATCAACTTTTGGACTAAGGTAAGATGGGTTAGATTATATTTTAGGAATTTTATGCCAGGATTTTGTATAGACATTTTTGAAATATTTACTAACAAATAAGCTATGCAATATTTGAAACTGAAAAAGGAAAATGGGCTATATTCTATATTGGCGTTTAATGTCACCACCATTATCATCATTATCAGCAGTAGCGCAATAACTCTGGCTATTGTCGGACTTTCGCAACTTTACCCCGCCTTGTCAGCAATCTTCTGTGCGTCCTCGTAGCGGAGCTTTGGTTTTCCTGGTCTTGTGGTTCCATCTGGTCTAGAGTTTAGTACCGTCTTCGGCATCCTGTACACCGAAGACATCATGTTTTTATCGTACTGAGTATATTCATGTCGCCAGCACTATTAAAGGCTTTCTAGAATTAGTGGTTGTATATCTCCTCGTCCAAACTCTGTCTCTGGTATACATGATACATTCGAAGATAGTTCTTTAGATTTTTCCCTCAAAAGTGAATAAAAAATTGGAGTGCTTCGAGATTGTCTATGTCTCTGTACCGTCCATAATATGAGAGTGTTGTACAGTTGGATCTTTATTTTGTTGGTTAGGTTTGGGCTACGTAGTTGTTCTTGTAAATAAAACTATTAAATATTTTGTTAATGTTTTGACTATTTGTTCAGGTAAAGTGATATACACTGCGTCCATAAAGTCTTGCACAAATTCATTTAAAATTCAGGGGCTTACTTTTTTTAAAAACGCTCGGACACGTCAATTAGTACTTTTGTTTGCGCATTTTTTAACGTAAAATGTTTTTATACAGGGTGTCGCACGTATGAGGTATAAGGTCATCAAGGATTTTTTTTAATGGAACACCCTGTATATTATATAAATTTTGAATTCTATGATGAACACTTAACACCTCTGGAAATCACGGTTTCCGAAATATTGACGTTTGAAAATTTATTTTAAACACATTTATTGATGACCTCATACCTCATACGTGCGACACCCTGTATAAAAACATTTTACGTTAAAAAATGCGCAAACAAAAGTACTAATTGACGTGTCCGAGCGTTTTTAAAAAGTAAATACCTGAATTTTAAATGAATTTGTGCAAGACTTTATGGACGCACTGTATTTCTGATACTTAGCTAGGATATATTGATTGTTTGATATTTTCCGCCAGAACGATACCTTACCTAGAAAAAATTAAAATTGGGCATAAATAGAAACATAAAACAAGGCTCGTTCTTAGAAATGAAAAACATAAGTTGCGCATGTAAATAAAATATGCATCTAGTTATTTTGAATATATAGTTAATTAAATTGTAATGCTTAGTTTAATATTAAAATGATAATTAAATAAATAATTGACGTCTATACTCTAAATAAGTATACAGAGTGGCAAAAAAGTCGCGCATAATACCTGTAACTTTTGAATTGCCTCGAATACAAAAAAGTGACCCTTATGAAAGTTGTTCAGTAAATTATTCCCCACATTTTTACCTGCATTTCTGTTATTTCTGGTTTGGTTGCCATAGAGACTAACTTACCTTTTTTAAATGGAACACCCTGCATATGATTGCACATTTGGATTCTACTGGAAAAACTCTGAATTTTTGTTTTTCAAATTTTTATTTATTTAAAATTGTAACAAACCTTATAATAACAAAATAAATAGTCTAGAAAATTGAACAACTTAACATCGGAATAATAAAAAAGTGAAACCTTTTCAGTGGATCAGGTGTCCAAAATGACCACCATTTTCTGCTAAGATGAGCGCCAGTCGATCCCTGAACCCGTCTACAACGTTTAAAAAAAAAGCAGGGTTAAGTCCGGGGATCGAGCTGGCCAGTCAATAGCACTTCTTCTGCCTATCCAACGTCCTGGAAATTGTTCGCTTATGTATTGTCTAACATTTGCCGCATAATGCGCAGGTGCTCCATCTTGCTGAAACCAAGGAATTTTGTGATTCCTGAGGAGGTCCAGAGTTTTTTCGCCATTCAAATTAACATCTATGAAAAAAGGTCCCTTAATATGTTTACCAGCTATGCTCGCCCACACATTGACTTTTTCGGGCCTCTAAGTGAGTATGACCTTCCTGGAACTAGTGAGTATTCTTAGCAGACCAATAACGATAATTGTGTCTATTAACAATGCCATTTAAATGGAAAGTAGCTTCATCCGAAAGAATGATATTCGTTGCGAAGTTATATTCGTTATTGCATCTTTCCATCATCAGCTCATAAAATTCAACTCTTCTATTAAAATTGTCCTCGTTTAACTCGTTCACCAACTTTGTCTTGTAGGGATGCAAACAAATTTTCCCTGACTGATGAGACACATTAAAATCCATTGCCATTGGCCTGAATGATTGTGTTGGATTTTCATGTATTGAGAATCTGAGAACATGATATCCAAAGCTTTGTCTCCCCCGGTTGCTGTTTTAGGTCGATCTAGCGGCTTCTCTAACACTGCCGGTTTCTCAATATTTCTTTACCACTCGACACACCGTTGACTGATTTATTGGAGGCCTATTTGGATATAATTCATTGAAAAGTTGACAAAGCTGATTTTGCGATCTCTTCATATTTCCGTAACCGCTTAATATTAAAATTTCAACTCGTTGTTTGTCATTCAGATAAACCATAGTGCAAACAAATTAGAAATCAGACAACAGAAAATTAAACAGGAACTCAAAATTGACACCTCTTAGGTCGCTGTCATGAAAACACCTTGACTCAGCTGGACTTGATGGGTATTAGGTAGGAATAATTATAATTAGGAAGTTTTTCATTTTTGAGCTGTCATTATCTCGGAAACGCTTGCAGATAGGTGAAAATTTGTAATACAAAACGTTCAGAGTTTTCCCAGTAGAATCCAAATATGCAATCATATCCATTTAAAGAAAGTAGGTTGGTCTCTATCGCAACCAAACCAGAAATGACAGAAAAAATTCATGCAGGTAGAAATGGGGGGAATAATTTACTGAACAACTTTCATAAAAGTCACTTTTTCGTATACGAGGTAACTCAAAAGTTACAGGCATTATGCGGGACTTTTTTGCCACTCTGTATATTCAAATTGTACGTGTCCGTAGGCCTCGCACAATCAATTAAATACTTAAGCAAAAGAGAGAATATTTAATTTTAATTGCATTAAATGCACCCTAAGTTTGGTCACAGAAGGAACCCAATTGCATCTAGCTATTTATTAAATACGACTCGATGGTCGTCGCTGATGTATTTGGAATTTTATTGTTAAAAATAAGCTTGCAAATAGAAAAAAAAGCTGTAAGAGGCATATCAAGTATTGACCGAGAATAACAAAAAATACTCACAAAATGAAGATGATATCAATGCCGCGCATAATATGTTTGTTTAAACAATATTTTCAACACCTTGGATTAAGGGAAAAAGTCTTATTTTTATAATTATGTCGCTTTTTCATAGAAAGACGTGAGAAATTCCCCTTTTGAAAAAGGCACGTCATTTAACGAAAAAATAAATTAGCTATCTTAATTAAAAATTCACCGGATCACCTCATATATTCGTCTCTATGGTCCTCAAAACGCCACTTCGTCTCGTATACCTCGTGTTTCGTTGCTAGGCACGCTGTCGGCGGCCACCATTCACGTGGTTGCCAAGTCGGGGAAGAATTGGGGGGATGAACGGACGCGCCGCCACCGCCCTAAAGCCAGCTGTGCTGACGAAAGTCGTCGAACGTTTATCGAGAAAACCCGATGTGAAACTGGGTTAAAACAAGAAGCCTAGCATGTTCAGTTATATTGGCTATCAGGAGAAGACGGTGTAAGACATAATTCTAGCAGTTCAGGTAGAACAATGAGAAATATGACCTTTTTACTGTACAAATGATTGAATTTACTGTATAATATGGTAGATTAAGGGACGATTTACGAAATTTGTAATTTCAAGAAAACTTTCCGATGTTTCGCCTACAGCTAGCTATACGAAGCATCTTTAGGAATCTTACTCTACCTCTGAATGTAAAAATTAAGCATGCGAGCGTATAGGCAACAGTTGACATGGTGAAGAACCAGAATCAGAATACTTACATGGTTCTACAATTATTACATTTTTTTAAAGATTTTCGAAACGTCTTTAGTAATTTCAGTAAAACTTGAGTCAGGTTAGTTTAAGCCAGGTGCATGAAAAGTTGCTTAGATGCTAAATCAAGGGGTTTTAAAAGATTTAATAATTTCCCAATGGGACTGATAGAAAACGAACAATCCACGCGAAAGGTAATTTCAACCCATTTGAAAACAAATAAATGAAGCAAGAATTTAATAAATAATAAAAGTATCAAAAATTGTTATAAGTGAAAAATTATAGAGAATATTCTTTCCAACAATATTGCTATCTTAACTTCTGTAAAATCAACAAAGGTATTCGCAATAAACTGGCCTCATCCTTAAATACAAAATGCCACAAGGGGTTAGTTTCACAATTGTAAATTTATGCATTCCTCGGCAGCTCCAACTGCCCTTAAAAAACCATGCATGCCAACTTCATTTTTTTAATTTACATAAAACTTCATACATTATCATATTATTGAACTTTTATTCCAGATATTTCTGGTTTTAGTAAGTACTGTTCTGAGGATTTCTTCGAAGTATACACTAAAAAGTATTGGCGACACAACGAAAACTCGGATGAAAATGCGGTTTTGACCGTCGGATAGATCATTTCAAATATTTTTTTTTGCGATCTCCCTGTAGGTACCTAACAAATTTAGAAATTGCAGATTTTCGAGAAAAAGTAAGAGTCGCAATTTATTAAAACGGTTTTTATTTTTTTTAGGTTAAAAAAATGTTTATCAATACTTTGAATACCTCATCGGGAAGCGCTCCTCAAAAGACGTAAAATATGCATTTCTCATTTAGAAATTTTGTGTGCAAAAAATTGAAAATTCCCATTATTTTTTTTTATTGAAATTTGTATAGGAAATGTATTCTTTCACATCAATATTGGGTTTATTCGAGTCTCCCGTCTTTTTTTAACAACCTTTACTCAAAAAAAATAAACGTTTTCCACTAATATTACAGACATACAGGGTGTCCAAGATAAGAATGGGATATCATTGGAATCTTGGAAACAGTAGGAATTATAATGTTGATTAAATTAGGAAAAAATTGCACAATTTAACATGATGTTTGCAAAAGCAAACTACCATTAACCGATTTCGATATTTTTTTAAAAAATAATTTTTTGCCACATTATTTTTTTCATTATTTTAACATGTATGATTTTACAGATATGAAAAATACTTTTTCATTGTCACTTTTGAAGCTGAACAAGATAGCATTTACAGATTTTCAGTACGACGTTTTGTTTTCGAAAAAACATCATCAACTTTATTTTTTTAAATACGGTTCTGGTTCTTTTTTTTTAGCTCTAAAATTTTTACCTCTAAAATAGTTGATGTATCACTTGCAATGGTTTTAATAAGTTTTCAGCTTTTTAGCTATCATTTCATTACATAATTAATTACTTTTCTGAACATAGGTAATATCGTTTAACTGTGGAACCCAAAACATTATTAAGTACATCTGGTGTAATCGTTTGAAATGCTCCTAAATCCACTTGACGTAATTCTTCCTCCGTTTAAAAATTACTTTGGTGCAAACAATTTTTGATGTACCCCCAGAGATAAAAGTCCAAAGGAGTAAGATCAAGCGATCGTGCAGGCTAAGAAACAGCTGAATGCTTACCTACCTATCCATCTGTCAGGAAATCTATTTGATAAATAGACAATTCTCGAATTATGAGCAGGGGCCCCATCTTGTTAAAACCAAAAGTTATTGATTTCTGCTATTGGTAAGTTATTATCGAACCATTGCATTCTTCCAAATTATGCCGCAGTAACTTTCGATGCCACTCCGAATTTAATGTTCCGTGGTAAAAATTTGGCCCAATTATCTTTGTTCCCAAAATTTCTACACACATGTTGAAACCAAAACGATGTTAGTGCCTTGACATTTTATACAATCGTGGATTCCGTTCAGAAAATAAATTTGTTTTGACAAAAGTTTTATCATTTTGACATTGCCTAGTGTACCATTTACAAAATGCCCTTCGCCTTACGTCGTCTCCCGGTCTTAGTCCTTGGCAGATTCAAAATTTGTTCGGGGGATATGTGTTCTTACGCTAAATAAAATGTGCTGTAGATTTCGGCGTTCCACCTACTTCTTCAATGTTTCTAACTGATGTCGTAGGGTCTTCTGTTACAGCTAATGCCACATTATTTTGAATTTCCTTATTATATGGTTTATAAACCTCTTCTTATTCGACTTTAATATTTCCGAGTAATTATTTAAACACATTTTCACAGCTTCTCCAGTCATATGAATTCCACCTAGTACAAAACTTACATCCTGGTGATGCACAGCGCCGTATGGAGTTCCGTAATGTAATTAGCAGTTATATTTCAGTAAAAATAATAACAATGCATATATCTTGACCTTGGTGGCCATCTTACAGGTCCATTAGTTCCAATCCAGTGACCGGGGAAATTTAAGTATAGGCCCTGATAATTAACGCATTGTGAGCGGGTGCTCCATTTTGTTTCAGATACAAGTTATTGAGACCCGCTAAGGGCACTTCTTCTATTATTTCCGGCACAACGTTTCCCGGAATTTCCAAATATTTATTTGCATTAGGGCTGCCTTCAAATACATTATAAATTATTTTGCTTCTTAGTATAAAACATGAAACGTTTAAGCCAAACCTACCTTGCCGTTCGAGTGGAAATATTACTAGCTGATTTTCCTGAGACCAAAACCTCGTATTGTGCCGATTAAATATACCAGCACTGGTAAAATGAGTCTCATTGGACTATAACTGTTCTTTCAAAATTATTTTCCCTGTTGATATTTTGTAAATACCAATTACAGAACTCTATACGGCGCTGTGCATCACCAGGATATAAGTTTTGTTCTAGGTGGAATTTATATGACTTAAAATTGTGGTTTTTTAGGATTATTTGAACTCTGGATTTAACTACTCCGACCGAACCTTCAACCGTTTTGCAAAAAGTAGTTGGATTTGTTTCAATTGAAACAAAAACATTTATTTCATCAGTCTCGCGGTTTCCCTTGTTGTAGCTTTTAGGTCGAGGTTTAGAAAATGAACCGTGTTCAATTAAATTTGATTTCATCCTTAGAAAAATTCTTTTATCCGGCTGTCGTCTTTCAGGATATCTACAAGTAGAAGTTAAGAAATTTAATAAATCTTCATAGAGATACTACAAAAAGGCGTATATTGAAATACACTTCTAATGCTTCATCTGCGTTTTCATTACAATGGACATAACAAACGAGCGTGTCGTATTTTTCATTATTTTCAAAGTTTACATTTTCTGCAATAATTAGGACAAACTGATTTTTTACTATTATTTAGATATTCTAAAACAACCTAGAAAACCTGAATCCTCTGATAGAAACTAAAGAAGTTTTTAATATGACAAATGATTGTGACAATGCGCTAATTATCAGGGCCTATACTTAAACAATAATTTCCCCGGTCACTGGATTAGAACTAATGGACCGGAAGATGGCCACCAAGGTCAAGATTTATGCATTGTTATTATTTTTACTGAAACATAACTGCTAATTACATTAAGGAATCTAAAATATATTTCTTCTGCAGTGATTATCATACCAGTAATAGTGTTTTAAATACCCGTCATGCCTACTAACAAAAAATTTATATTCTTTTAATAAAACGTAAATTTCGTGTTTAACATTACAAATAAAAATAAGGTATTATATATTTCTGAGAACCTTGTTATAAACTAAATTATATTATTAAAAGATAGGTATATAGGGTGACCCATTTAAAAAAAAGCAAGTTTTTTTTCCTCAGAAACTATTGAGCGTAGAAGAAGTCTGAGTACGTCACTGGATTCTACGTAAAAAACTACAGAAAGAACTTTTATTCTCTATTTGATAAGCTACATAAGTATGGGGGATCTCCTAAAATGTAAAATTTTCAAAAACACCCCGTATATCAAAAACAAGGAGGACTAGAAAAGTTCTGATTGTTTCACAAAAAAGTAGTACAGTGCTGCGAAAACAGTATCCTGCTATCTTTACTAATAACGGAGATACCCCGTAAAACTATTAAGAACTGGACACCCTCTACCTCATAATGAAAGGGACTTGTGAGTAGTGATTATATTATGCTACGAACGGACACACAATATTGTCTCGATAACTAGGATACTATACTTAAGACAATCACTTAAAATGTTTAAAATAATATTAATAGTATAATTATGAGGATCAGCATTCTGCATATTAAACTAAAAACATAGCAGCATATTTTATCAGTTTAATATGCAGAAAAATGTTTTCCAGAATTATTCCTCATTCAGTTCTGTAAACAAAAAATTAATTTACACTCAAATAACCACTTTAACACATCAATCAGTCCGTTGAGAACTGAGTCATTAATAATTTGATTTTATGCCTCCGATGACTGGTCAAACATAATATTAATTTAGACAAATTTTAGCGGCATTTCTGAGTTTTGGTACTTTTTCCAGAACAAAGGACTGATTATAATTTTTCGGGGTATTTATTATTTGTATATGACTTACTTACTTCGGTTGCTCACATTTAAATAAAATGTTTAAAAGAGTATCCAGTGATGGCGGTTACAACCTATCCAGAAATCATAACGGACAATGGCTGGCTGTGTTGCTGTCAGTGTTTGTTTGCTTGCCCAAAAACATATGACCAGAGAATGTACTCACACTGCACTGTCAGGGTTATTTCTCACATATTAAAACTAAAAAAACTAGCTAGAAGCAATCAAGTTCCCTCTGCCAGAGATTTTTTAACACTATTCGTAATAACTAATGTTTAAATATCGACGTCAAAATATCGCCTTAAAAATGTGACGTTTAATAACTTACCTAATACGGGCGCAAGTCGTTATACTGTCAGTTTCTTAAGTTAGCCAGATTGGGCTTTTACTTTTATTCATTATTCGTGTATTCTTTTTCGGTGACTATTGCAGCTGGGTTCGGGTGTTCTTTTTTCATTGTTCTTCCAGATGTTTATTGCTTCTTTGTTTATTATCATTATTTCTTGAGATTAATTCGTTGTCATTTTTGAATTTATTCTATTTCATTTAGTTGAGCTAGGGTGGGAGCCAATCTTTAGGCCTAGGGTGTCGGTGTAAGTGTAGACTAGTGTAGAGGATTTGAACGTATGTGTGGGTTTATTATAAGCGGTTTGGTCGATACGTCTTTCCGTCTATGGTAGTTTGTTATTAGTTTAGTCATGTGTTGTTCCATTCTTTCTAAGTTTGCATCGTTATGACGTACTGTCAGTGACACAGGTCTTTGTGAGTTAGTTATTATTCGTAACATCTTATTTTGTATTATTTGTAGTTTTTTCAGTCTCGTCTTGTTTACTGTGCACCATGTTGATGTTCCGTATGTTAGGACAGGTCGTATTATTGTCCTGTATATTGTGAGTTTTGTCGAGTTGTTAACTTTACTACTTCTAGATATTAAAGGACACACTGCCCCCATTTGCTTTTGAGCTTTTTTCAGTCTATCATCAATGTTATCATTCCAGGACATTTTCTTGTCGAAGACAAGGACCAGATACTTAACTTTGTTGCTCCAATTAATTGGTATATTATTGACTTTTACCCTGGTCTCGGGTAGTTTTAGCCTTGCCTTCGAAAAGTAAGTTGCCTGTGTTTTAACCTCATTAAGTTAGAGCTCCCATGTTTCAAGCCACTTCTGCAGTATCAGAATATGGCGTTGTAGACGTAAAACCACTCTAGAAGGCGCTCTTGAGGTGGTAGTCATGGCAGTATCATCAGCAAATAGATATAGCTGCGTAAATGGATCACGCGGTACATCAGCTGTGTATATATTATACAGAATCGCTGCAAGGGGCGATCCTTGCGGGATCCCCGCTTTGATTATTCTTATTATTGATACTGTATTTTCCGACGATACCGCGAATGACCAGTCATCAAGATATGATACCAACAGCCCGATAAGGTAATCAGGCATATCTGCCCTTATTAATTTTATCACAAGTCCGTTGTGCCAGACCTTGTCAAAAGCTTTAGAAACATCGAAAAAGAGTGCTCCTGTCGAAGTATGTATACACAAGAGCGGATCAAAAATATCAATTTTAAAAATCCAAAACTTTGGATTTGTGGAAAACTGGCCGCTGGTAAGTTATTACACATGGTGAAATTAGATTGTAATTAATTAATGTTTAGTAATGCCCCTATCACTTCAAAGTTGAAGGCCGCCGGGCTGATACTGCTAGGCGACTTAAGTTGTTTCAGTAACGAGCTGCAGTCCTTTCGGTAAAGGTTACGTGTTACAAAAAGCAGACAATCGTTGAACCATATTTGTACCATGCGAGCAAAAATTATTATCATCAAAATGTGCTTTGCATCTTAGGCAGTACTGCTTAGCGGTAGAGCTTAATGCCTGTTGGGTGTCAGTAAATACGAGCATTATCAATCAATCAGTTATTTCGTAATTTTTAACAGTCGTCACAAGTAATTTGATTCAGCGCTAATTATTTATCCGATTTCTTGAATAATTCACGCAATGGGTTTTACGGAAAAGCACAAAAAATTCATGGTTAAAGCGTATTTTTGAAACGTGGTTAGAGTAAATGGTGAGTGGCAATACAATCAGCGTTTGTGCACAGACGACGAAAATTTTCCTAACATCGCTTTTATACTAATTCAAAGAATCCGTCACTGGTTCACAAAGAGACCTGAATTTAGTATTGTAGTGTAACTCAAGAATCAAAGTCACGGTCTCAAATTCTAATTTTATTGGTTACGCGTTTCACCCTAATCGGGCATCATCAGACCTACAAACATATTACCTAATATACACCTGTATAGAAAACGTATAACAGAAATGAAATTTTACCTTATTACTATGGTCCAATTACAATATTATAGTTAAAATATATAAAAACATACACTCGAGATCTTCACAACACATTAAAAACAACACCAAAACTAAGGTTAGGAGATGTACAACAAATTAAAAAGAAAATAGCAACAAAGAATTTTTCATAAAAAAAGTCTTCATAGAATCCAGACTTGAACCCAGTGCCCCGAGAGTCACAGTCGTGTGCTTGACCGTTACGCCACGGAGTCATTCACAAACATAAATTAAAACTTATAAATCTAGGTCGTTTCTCAAGTTATTAAAAATTAAATCGGGCTTAAAATTGAAAACATCATTCACACAGTTTAGAATAGGGCTCTTTTTGGCTTTTGTTATTTCTAATTTTTCCCACAAATCGAGATCTTTACCTTTCGAGCGCTCGTGTAAAACGCTAATGCCTTCTTGTGAGAAAGAGTGTTTAGTGCTTAGTAACGGGGTAGCGAACGCAGAGTAGGTTTCTACAATATCAGTGTTCTCGAATTTCTTAACAATGTTTAAGTATTCCCGCGCCCGGGTAGAGATTTTCCTCCCCGATTGTCCACTGTCCAGCATATACTGCATTACAGTATTCGCACTATAAAGGATAAACCCCCGATTTTGACAAGGTATTAATTCTATCCTTGACATTAATTAAGTGTTTCCTTAATGTATTTACTGTCCTATAAGTAATGGATAAACCAGATGTTTTAAAAAAACTTTTCCGGCTGTACTGAAATTTCTCCGAAGAAGGTTAGGCATTTATAGTTGTTTTCTTTGGTTTTTTCTTCAGCGAGTTTAGCAAATCTACTTTTTATCCATTGTACTTCCAGATAGTGCATGAAGACATCGCTCAGAAATGGTGACAAGTAAGAACTCATTGCGAGACCATCATTCTGTCTAAAGAAAATCCCACTGAACTTAAAAAAAATTGATTTAGTACCAGTGTTAAAAGGAATAGAAGGTTCTCGATGATGACAGATGGGAGGGAACTCTTAATCAACAGACGTCTGACTAGGTCAATGCAATCAGTGGGTGGGATACTGGGAAATTTCCCTGTCTCTGGTGGTGACGGAGAGTTGGTAGAGTTTTTAGATTTTAGCAAAATAACCTTTACAATGGAAAAGGAGGTGGATGGTAAACTTCCTTTTTTAGACTTATAACTAATCAAGTAACAAGACAACATCGAGTTTTAAGTATACAGAAAACCTTTTTCCACCGATAATGTCATTCAGTTTTCTTCTAAGTCACCCCCCCCCAACACAGATTTACAGCCTTTAATTCCCTTTTACACAGATTATTTGAACTACCCCTATCTAGAGAAGCATTCCTGACTGAGCTAGATTTAATTAAACAAATGGCGAAGAACAATGGTTTCTCTACTAACTCAATAAACAAAATATATTATAAATTTGCCAACAAATATAAACTTTCTTACCATATTAAACTCACTGAAGAATAAACCAAAGAAAACAACTCAATGCCTAACCTTCTTCGGAGAAATGTCAGTTCAGCTGGGAAAGTTTTTTTAAAACATCTGCTTTATCCATTGCTTATAAGACAGTAAATACATCAAGCAAATACTTAATTAATGTAAAGAAGTGCGAAGACTGTAATGCAGTATATGTTGGACAATCGGGGAGGAAAATCTCTACCCGGGTGCGGGAACACTTAAACATTGTTAAGAAATTCGAGAACACTGATATTGTAGAAACCAACTCTGCCTTCGCTACCCACTTACTAAGCACTAAACACTCTTTCTCCCAAGAGGGCATTAGCGTTCTACACGAGCGCTCGAAGGGTAAAGAACTCGATTTGTGGGAAAAATTAGAAATAACAAAATACAAAACGAGCCCTATTCTAAACTGTGTGAATGATGTTTTCAATTTTGAGCCCGGTTTAATTTTTAATAACTTGAGAAACGAATTAGATTTATAAGTTTTAATTTATGTTTGTGAATGACTCCGTGGTGTAACGGCCAAGCACACGACTGTGACTCTCGAAGCACTGGGTCCAAGTCTGGATTCTATGGAGAGTCTTTTATGAAAAATTGTTTGTTGTTATTTTTTTTTAAATTGTTGTACATCTCCTAACCTTAGTTTTAGTGTTGTTTTTAATGTGTTGTGAAGATGTCGAGTGTATGTTTTTATATATTTTAACTATAATATTGTAATTGGACCATAGTAATAAGGAAAAATGTCATTTCTGTTACACGTTTTCTATACAGGTGTATATTAGGTAATATGTTTGTAGGTCTGATGATGCCCGATTAGGGTGAAACGCGTAACCAATAATATTAGAATTTGAGACCGTGACTTTGATTCTTGAGTTACACTACAATCGCTTTTACGGCTGGGGAATTTTATCATTGCCTGAGAATATGCGTCGCTCTGTTTCAGGAAACACGTTCTATACAACATAAAAAAAGGAGCTTGAAAACCATCTGTAAGCACAGAAGAACTTGTTGCACATGTTCGTAAAGTAATGCAAAATACGCCAACAAGATGTGTAAGACGGCTGTCTCAAGAAAAGGGAAGTTTTTATCGAACATGCAGGACTATTCTTAAAAAGCAGTTGAACTTGTTTCCTTATAAAGTGCAAGTATTCCAAGATATACGTGCTGCAGATTTTGAAAGACGCAGGAATCACTATCAGCGGCTTACCCAAAATTTATTTCAAATAAATGATTTATTAGACCTGATATTTTTTTCCGATGAAGCCTGTATCTGCCTCACCGGTTATGTAAATTCTCAGAATACACGCATGTGGAAAAGTGAAAATCCCCATTTCTTCTGTAGAGTCCACATTGCACCCTTAAAAAATTGATGCCTGGTTGGTTGTTTCCCGAAGAAGAATTGTTGGTTCTATTCTTAAAGGGTAAACGAAATGCTAATACCTATATCAAAGTTCACTCGCCGGAAAACCAATTGGAATAAATTAATAAAAATCGATTTGCTATTTATATAATATTAGGTAAAGCCTGTCCAGAGATATAAGAAAGTTACACTTTGCCTTTGAATGAGATTATCCAAGGGTGGCCATAAACAAACAATGAATGAATGAATGAATAAATGCAGGTAAAATATGGTCCGTACTTAAAAATGTCTTAAAGTAAACTGCAAATCCGGAAGACGTAACTTCATTATTAAAGTAATAGTTTGGTGTTTTAAACCGATTTTTACCTGATTCAAAATGAGAGGGTTAATCCCATAAAACAAATTATGTTCTAAAGACTGTATACTATATGGACTCATGGTGTGAGTCATGGAAAATATGTGCGAGCCCAATGTATCTCAGGAGATAACCCCCGAAGATTGGTTTAAAAACAAGCTAATTCCAAATATACCTCTAAATAGCGTAATTGTAATGGACAATAGAAGCTACCGTAGTAGGCAGTTGACCAAGACTCCCTCCTCAAATGACACAAAAGCAACAATCCAAAACTACATGTATGATAATGACATTTATTTTCAGGAAGATTACACCAAAAGGCAATTAATTGAGGTTTTACAATTTTACAAAGTTTAAAACTACAAGAGGAATACTTCTGTGATAATTATGCAAGAAATCTAGGGCACACAGTTTTAAGGCTTCCGCCATACCATTGTATATTTAATCCCATCGAACATGTTTGGCACCAACTGAAATCTGCCATTCGTTGTAACAATATTGGCCCTACTATTAACTCCAGTGTACTTGAGCTTATAGAAACTGAAGTTTTTAACATCCCTTCACAAAATTGGGCAAATTCTGTTACACATGTTGAAAAAGTGTAAAAATCCCATATCCATATAAACAATATAGCACAAATAATAATTAGAGCAGATGATGATAGCGATAGTGATATTGATATATTAAGTGAATAATTAATATAAGTACCGAATAATTTGTATATTTTTGTAATCATAAATATAATTTTTAATAATAAAATAACTTGTAATTTAACCTTTACATATAAACAAAATATTCTTTAATGTCTTACTTATTTTTATTACAAACCATGATTAAATTCTAAGCAAAATACGGACCTGTTCGGCCATATTTCAATTTTACAGCTCGCCCGAGTCTTTCCTAATAGGGATCAGTTAGTCACTTTCTTATATCTGTGAACAGACTTTATTTATATCTACTTAAAATTGTGTAGCAATTAAGGATGGAGATAATTTGTACTCCAGCTCTGCCGGAAAAGATGTAAATTCGGGACATTTTATGGCTAGAGGAATTAGGGTTTCATGTCAGTCAAGAGATCAACGGTATAATGTAAAGTTTACTATATGCAGGAACTACAAGTCTTTCAGAAAAAGTTCATCATTCTAACAACTTTTATCCAGACGGTTTATATTCCATTATGGTGGAAATTAGTATTAATAAATACCCATACCATTCAAAAGTCGTAAAACGCTATGTAAAACTAGTGACAGAAGCAGTTCGTGTGCCAAAAGCTAGAAATGGCTATATAGCATGTTGCATAGCTTCCCGACAGTCACTATCAAAATTTGAATGCAAATCAGACTTTTGAAGAATACCTAATTTATGAAATGTTAAAAGGAAGAGGGTGTAAGGATGGAACTTGACTTATTGCCACCACCTCCACGTGGTGAGTTGTGGGTTCTTTTCTATAAACAGTGAAGGGCTGCAAAATCACCAATAATAGATCTATTTATGAAAAGTTTTACTGAAATTTCCAAATTTTGAATCCCTCGGTGAACCGGACGATTTTTGCTAAGAAGCATACCATAGCACTCAAAAGTGAGTCGGAAGGAAATATTATTAGCAATGCGGTTTTAAAAAAAAGTTAATCATTTTCAGAAGCACATTTTAAGTAAACATGTATATGAAAAAAAATAAATTATCTCAAAATCACTAACACAACTATGAATTATACGTAGATCTTAATGTACATTATAATACTTGTCAACTAAAAGTAAAATAAGGGTCGAAAGTAAAATTTAAATTTCTTTACCATATTCAAAAGAGAAAAAACAAAATAAAATATGATATCTAATATATTCCACTTTCGCGTCAATGTGCCCCTTTGAAAATTCCGACCACGACGATGTCTCATATTTCCCCCAATTCGCGTTCTTCATCATTATAGCATTCCAAATGCTTTTTTCGCTCATTTTTTCGTGGTTTGACTAAATTATAAATATATAAAAAGTTTGGAGATAGTCGGCAAATTCTGGAAATAAACAAATTTTAATTAGTTCATCTCTTATCGTAACCCGAGACAAGTTGCGATTCTAATTAGCTGCAATTAAGTACCTTTCTAAAACTGTTCACTAGTGGTTTTTACGTCCTACCGAGATGTTGTCATCTATTATTCGGAACTACAACTTCCATAAAAGAAGATAGAATAATAGATATTAAAATAAATTAAAAAATTGGAATTTTAATTTTTAGAACTCTTGAGACTGTCTACGGCGGGCAAAGGTGGTCTACGTTTGAACTGATTGGTTGTTTTACACCCTCCTTAATTTAATTTTTAGCCTTTAATGCTTCAACTTCTGCAGACTTTCGGTCATTTCCCCATGGTTATTGGCACTATCGTTGATAGTTTCTCCTTCTATGATGGCACGACCTTGACATTTCTTGTGAGCAAAGTATTTACATCTCCAGTATTTTTTTGGATCTAATGATATACAAATATCCATTTAAAAGCAATTTCCTTTTACCTTTTGGACTAGTTACATATTCTAAAGAGATTTCATTTTGCTGTAGATTGAAACTAAACTCTTACACATTTGAATTCACGATTCATGTTTTCTAACTTAATATTTTCAATTGTTTTTGTTAATAAGCTTTGCGTTTTTTAAACCTTTACAATTTGCTATTTATTATTATTAGTAGTTACACATTCATATATTCGTATTCCTATACGATCATTAGTTTTTAGAAGATTTGTGTTTCAAAGATGTTTTTTAACTGGTTCCAATTCGAATTCTTTAATTATCATAAGAGCCGCGGCATTATCGATGTCTGATTCTTCACTCACTGTATCAGGTAGGGTAAACATACCAGTTATTGGACAGTTAAGCTTTTTTTTTAATTTCATGTCGCTGCCACTGGAGTATTTTTCAATGGACATTATTCTGCCTATGCCAGATCCTAGTACATATATCCTATTTTAACTTAACAGGTTTTAAATATTCCTAACGTTACAGTTCTTTTAAAAAAATTGAAAAAACCTGAAAAGGTTCCAAAAAGTTAGTTATTGGACAAAAAATTCAATTACTGGACACAACATTTTCGGTTATTGGACACTGGCAAAGTTATAATTAAATGCAAATAATTAAATTAAATTAATTAATAAAATCAATGTTCAAAAACTTTTATTAACTTAAAACTATATTCACTTATATTTTTTTATTTCATTTTGGTACATGCTAAATAGTTCTTCGACGTCCAGGTCGTCATTTGCATTACTTTCTGACATCTGGCCCACTTTTGTTTCATCTTCAAAATCTTTGTCACTTCCCATTTTTGGTTCCTCACAGATTTTGCTATCAGATTTCATTTGATCGTCTGTATCGATTCTCTCTTCACTTTCTATTTTTCCCGGCGAGTTTTCACAAATTGGGCTGTTGGTTTCATCTTGCTCATCTACTTCATAACATTCGCTACTTTCTACTTTTTTCGATTCATCGCACAAATTACTGTCATTTTTTTTCTGTGCGTTTATTTCATTACCTTTCTTATTGTCAATTTATTTTAGTTCTTGATCAGCGTTATCTTCATTGCTTCCTATTTCTTTCGTCTCTTCATATATTTTGATGTTGGATTCTATTTGATAATTGGTTTCGATATCCTCTTCACTTTCTATTTCTTTAAATCTTTTACACATTCTGCGGTCAAGTTCGTTTTCATTATACATTTCGCCGTCTTCTTCACTTTCTATTTCTGAAATATCATCATCATCACTTTCCTCACTATAACACATGTGACACATGAATAAATCCTCATCACCTTCTTCAGGAACATGTTTATTTTAAATTCCAGTGTTGATTTGGGTACACCGTATTTGTGTGCCGCATTTCTATATGACGTTTTGTTATTCTTGACTTTATTTATCGCAGCTTCCATCGATTCCGCATTATATTTATTTTTCTTGGGCATGACTGAAAACTAACAACATAAAAAAACACATGTTTTAGTTATAGGACAGATTGTAACCAGTTATTGGACAGGCGTCCAATAACTGGCTACACTGTGAATAGTGACACTAAAATCGGAAGTGCCGGAAACAGAGAACACGCACTAACATTTTACACAAAACTGTACAAGCCTTGCAAAATTCAGTTATTGTACAGGTGTCCAACAACTGAAAATAATCATATTTTAGGTCAGTTATTGGACACACTTGTAAGACATAACCTAATTTAAATATATTGATTTAAACCTTAAAAATACTTAGCTTTACTACACCAGTACCTTGTATATTTATGCGGAGCACTTTGGAACAATTTCACCATTAATTATAACACTAAAATTCACCTAAGACTTCTTAATATAAGCTTAGGAAAACCGTCTTTCTTGTGCATGACCAAAGAATGTCACATTTGGCGCCAAAACAGAAACATCAATCAAATGTAATTTATGTCAATATTGATACTAATAGTACAATGGCGACATGTCAACAAAACTTAGCGAACTACTGAATACAGAATTATTGTTTTATGCTGATATAATTGGGTGTCCAATAGCTCGCATGGGTCCAATAACTGGTATGTTTACCCTATAACATATAAAATACACAATATAACTTAGATTATTCACCCAACCTGACCCAACCTAACTTACTTTTGACTGTCCTTTCGATTTTTTTTGCAAAGCTTTATTGTAGAAATATAGAAATCACAAGGTTCGGCAATATGAAGGACAATTGTGAAGTTGTCAATCTTTTTTTACTTTTAGAAAAGCTATAAAATACACGAATTATAAACCTTATACATTTTTAAACCATTTTTCAATAAGGCAAACATATTTTTTTATACAACGTATTTATTATTTCGAGGCTTAAAATAAGTATGCAAACAATAACGTGCCTGTGCGTGGGATCGGAAAAAACATCCATAAAAATGGGAACAGATAACATCGAAAGCTGCAGCCACTACAAATATTTAGGAGTTTGGAAAATAGTAAGTGCCAGAAACGTAATACCATACCAAAATTGCATTCCATGCAAAGGAACGAAATAAGAAAATACAGAAAACTGAGAATCTAAGATACAGTGTGTATCAGCCAAATGGAATAAATTCAATAATAAATACATGAGGGCGTTTCCGAAAAAAACCTCGAACACCGCTGTTGGTATTTCTAGTTGCGCATTTTTTTCAATGAAAACTTTTTATACAGGGTGTGTCATGTAACAGTGGCCAATACTAACTTTCTTACTTTAAACGCAATACCCTGTATATTATTCAATTTTTGGATTTCTCGGAAAATTTTAGACATGTTTCATGTACAATATCCTATACCTATCTTCAACTGTTTCGGAAATATTAAGTGTTTTCAGATTTATTGCAAAAATTAACAACACACTAAACAACTAATAAGTAATAATGTTTATTTCTTGATAATGTAAAAAACAAAAAAAAAACATTAATGTAGGAGATGTTGAAAATTGATGTTAAAATGTTTTTACTGATATGAAATAAAAAAAGGTATAAATAGTTTTGTTTACTTTTGTTTAAAACGCCTGACCTTATTTTTTTTTTTTTTATTTTACTATTTTACGGTTCGTCGGCGTATCTGAGGCCATCTTGAACCGGTCATCGAACGTACGGGTTTGAATCGTGCGGTCTACCGACTGGGGAGTGTGAAACGGCACCTTCATCCTACGAGATATCCTCCTTTTTAAATCTCTTTATTGCCTATTCCTTTTTATAAGTAGAAACTTAACAACTAACTTAGCCTAGCCTAACCTAATACATAATACTAAACCAAACTTATCCGATCTCATCCGGCCTGTCCGGCGTGAATAGTATGGTTTTGATGTCGATTCATTTTGCACTTTTCCCTAAGACAAGAGCACGCGGTGTTTCCCAAGTGGTCACCCATCCAAGTACTAACCGCGCTCGACACCGCTTAACTTCGGTGATCTGACGGGAACCGGTGCTTTAGGTGTCGCTAGGCCCTCAAATTGTTGTCTGTCTGCATGACAGTAGTTGTCAGTGTTATAGTCGTTTGAATTTTGTTAACTGCATATCAGAAAGATGGTTTATTTAACAGAAATGCACAACATAACAATTCTACAGATGATTGGTTATGGAGATAAAACACGGACACAAATGGAAGTTGCTCGCTTATTTCATAAACAATTTCCAAATTTGTCGCCTATAACTCAAGGGACAATTAGTAAAATGGAAAAGGAGTTTCGCCAGCTTGGACATAAAGCAGATAAGAAAAAGTAGCTGCCAATGCAATAAGTGATGATACCAAATTAGATATTGCTGAGTTTCAGGAAAACTCACATACTTCTAGTCGAAAAACAGCCCCAATGTTCGATGTTTGCCATTCATCGATCAGTCGAACATTACAAGAAAATAAAATGTATCCCTATAAAATGATACCTACTTATGAGCCCATGGAAGACGATCTTGATAGGAGAACGTATTTTTGTGATCAAATGATGGCTATGTTAGATAACAATGTGACCCAATTACAACATGTTTTGTTTTCTGATGAGTGTACCTTTACACTTCACGGTCATGATAATCGTCAGAATTGCCGCAATTGGTCTAGGGAAAATCCTCACTGGATGAGAGAAGAACATACGCAATATCCTGAATAGGTTAATGTTTGGGCAGGAATTGTTGGAGATCATATCATAGGTCCCTTTTTCACTAATGGCAATTTAAATGGCGATAATTATTTAGCACTGCTCCAAAATAATGTCTTCCCAACTTTAACAAACTATTATCCTGATTCAGCAAACCACAACTTCCAGCGAATATGATATGGTTTCAGCAAGATGAAGCACCGCCCCATTACCAAATCAATGTCCGGCAGTACCTCAACCGAGTATTTCCAAGTTGGTGGATAGGGAGGCGTGGAACGATGGAATGGCCAGCACGATCCCCTGATCTGACGCCATTAGACTTCTTCTTCTGGGGTTATGTCAAAAATATTGTATACAAAAGAAGACGAATAACGCTTGCGATTAGATCGCTCACGCCTGAGATGTTCAGTAACGTTAGAAGAAATTTCTATTTAAGATTAGGATGTTGACAAGACGTTCGCGGCGAGCATTTTCAACATCTCCTACATTAATGTTTTTTTTTTGTTTTTTACATTATTAAGAAATAAACAGTATTACTTATTAGTTTTTTAGTGTGTTGTTAATTTTTGCAATAAATCTGAAAACACTTAATATTTCCGAAACAGTTGAAGATAGGTATATAGGATATCATGAAATATGTCTAAAATTTCCTGAAGAATCCAAAAATTGAATAATATACAGGGTGTTGAATTTAAAATAAGAAAGTTAGTATTGGCTACTGTTACATGACACACCCTGTATAAAAAGTTTTTATTGAAAAATGCACAAGAAATACCAATCGACGTGTCCGAGCGTTTTTTCGGAGACGCCCCCATGTATTTATTATAGAATTTATTCTATTTGGCTGATACAAACTGTATAACAAAGTTATGGAAGAAAGTCTACATCTAAAATAGTATGAGCATATTTAAAAAATGGATAAAACAAGGCTATCGTACATTAATTTTAATTGGATTCCTCAAAAAAGAAGAAAGAGAGAACGACCACGAAAAACTGAGACACTTTAAACTAATGGAGACTAGGCATCGCACTTATCTTTAAAAGCGTATAAAAAATAGGCAATTTACTTTTTTTTTTAATTACAAAATCTCAGTGAAATTGGATAATTATACATATAGCCAACTTGTCGCCTGCAGCACTTTTAATGCGAAGCCGGCATCAGCGACAACCTGAGGATTAACAGCTACACAGCTGACCAAAACTTAAGGCGCCTATTCTCGAATTAGGAGAAAGTTTCATATCCAGAAAAGTGATCTGCCAATTATTTCTCTTAAAAATTTTTGAATTGTATTATGAAAGTAAAAATGACTATTCACCACTATCAAGAGTTAAGAGAATGCGTTCTCTTGGAATTTTCTAAGAGAACGGGATAATATCGTAACAAGTGCGCTGACAAACATCCCGTGTTTACTTCAGGTCAAATACATATGATGTGACCATGCCATGTATACTCTACGCCAGCTACCAGTTTAATGATGGTCGACGACATATGTCATTTCTAGTAACTTTCATTTTACAGAACTTAAATTTGGTCAGGACCGGAGTTAGATAAATAACAGAGCAGGAAGCAAGATTGTTGACGACATGTACTTTTTTGTGTTCGTGAGATTCAAAATATAGTTGACGACTAAGAGTCGTCCTACAGGATACGTACATATGACAGATTAAAGAGGGAGAAAGGCAAAATTTGAACAAAACAACAACACTAGCGTACCTCTAAAACAAATAGATTCAAAAATATTTTAAAAGCTACAAGTTTATCTAGGCACTATAAGCTCGTTTAAATTCATAATCTTCGTCCCAAAACATAAATTCCTAAAAAATTAATTAATTTTACTTAAACAAACACTACAATACTTTCAGATCCACAAAGTCCAATATTATGCAGCAAAATTTCTAATAAGCACAAAATAAATAATTTAATGGAAAAACACTTTCTCAAAACACAGGAAATACACAAAAATATTCCTAAAAACAAACTTTTATTTTAACAAGTCAAAATCGGTGACGGGACAGCTCAGACGGATCTGTAAGTCAGCTGTAAATTTCGAATGTGAATAAGTGAAAAAGGAATAGACATACGGATTGTAGACTGACGGAGAGAGATATCGGTGCAAAGGCGTAAGAAAAAGATGCATATCTACGTGACATTCTAAGTGAGAAGCAGCAGATATTTCACCTGTTGACGCTTTTCCGGCGGAACGGATTATGTGCAGTACATTTATTTTCATCGAGTACTTCATTCATATATCCATCTCTTATCAACGCAGCGATTGCCAGTGTTCGCGAGATGTTTTTTGAATTAAGGGACTTTTAAATCACAGGTTGGCAAATATGTTTGAAATATGGCGTCGGCCGCCATTAAACTGGTAGCTGGCGTAGAGAATACATAGTCACTTCTCGCGAGAGGGCAGTCAATTCTCTTAAGTTGGAGAATAGACCTCCATAAGCCGTCGCACAAGATGTAGAAGTGAGCTGCTGAATTCGACTAGAGGCATGATATGTGATGAAGTCATAAAGATTAGGGAAACTAAGAACTATGTATTTCATGATTTTTCCTGTTGAGGGTTAGAAAGTAAGCTAAACTAAGTTGCATCTAGCTAGTGCATTCAAAAATTCAAAATTTAAATAAAATAAAGATTGTGTTAATTTAACAAAAAAATAAAGTAAAATAAAGGTTGTTCATTTAGTACAAAATTACTAAAATAAGTGTCGTTTTCTTTTGGCAATACTCCTACCAACTATGATTGTGAAACATTCGGAGTTTTAGTCAAGGAAGGTTAATTTAGCGTTATCCTTAAGCGCGTAATTTCTCGAACTGTTTTAAAGAAATTATAAATCGGCCACATACAACTTTGTATTTGGACATATTTTTTAATTCTAAACAAATTTTCTTAATAACGTTTTTCTCTATTTTTCGACATAAGGGTACTACTTTACTCCTGAACGACTTTCACATTTTTTGCCCTACCCTGAATCCTATTTGACTTGAAGCCATTCTAAGTACAGCTGAAATGGTCGTCGGATATGCACCAACTTTTATTAAGATTAAAATTTTCTAAGAAAACAGTGATAAAGAAGTTTCACATTTGTTGCACTTTTTGCACACTTAATCGACCACACTGTATAATATATAATATTAGTAAAAAACTTTTAATTTTCTTTTAGTAAAAGCTCTTCAAAAATGACAAGGGAATCGTATAAAGCCAATATGAATGTAAAACAACTACTTTTCCTGTAAAATATGTATTTCATTTAATTTTTTTTTTAATTTTTTGCACACTCAATAAAAAAATTTTCAAAATTGAAAGTATACATTTTAAGTCTTTTGAGGAGCGCTTTTCGATTGCTTGTTCAAATTTTTAATCGAAATTTTAGTTAACCTAACGGCCGGTATTATAGGTTGAGTTTAAACTAAAAGTTTAAGTAAACTACGTTTCTGCTTCTTTTTCAGGTTTTTTGCCAAGTTTAAACTTTACTATTTTAGTTTAAGCTAACAGTCGGATCACTCGTCAGTTAGGACGGTTTAACCCTCCAAACGTCAATTTATATTTACTTTTTTATGGGACCTAACCTATATAATTTTGTGATTTGATAGATCAGATTATTTCTGACGATGAAGACAATTTGGATGTAATTAATATTGTAGAGGCACCTCGTCGCCTTCGAGAATTTATACGGCTCACACTTTTCTTGGGCAAATTTCTTTTTTGTTAATTTCTTCATGTTTTCCCATTTTGTTTTAAGCTTTGTCGCAGTCCTGCTGCAACCTAGTTCGGAGTTACGTAATCACAAGCACTCATAAACGAACTAAGAACTAAGAATAAACCGGCCTAAAAACAAAGCACATAGCTGATAGCATAAGCCATAGAAAAAAGAAACAAAGTTTTGTTTCTTTTTTCTATGGCATAAGCTAAGAAACAAATAGAGTAAAGTTAGGCACGGGCCGGAAACTATAAAACGGTCCTTTGACGATCTCAGTTTAAGTACAAGATTATCGTCGTTTAACCTAGAAGTTTAATCTAAAAAGTTTAAACTATACCTATAATACCGGCCGTAAGGAAAAAATAAAAACCGTTTAAACATTGTCATTTTAAGTTTTCTCGAAAATCTACAATTTCTGAATTTTTTACTTATAGGAAGATGTATTGTAAAAAGAAAGTATTTAAGAGAGTATCCGATGATTCGATTCGCATTTTGATCCGAATTTCTGTGTGCGAGTTATTAATTTTTGAAAATGGGCAGTTTTGAATTTTCAAAAAATAAAAAAAAAATACTTGCCATTTTCCGATCCTGCTCCAAAACTATACAGTTCCGAAAACGAAGGTTCTCTACAAAATCAAAAAGTTTCATCGACTTTTGCGACTTGTATCCACACTGGATAATTTTTAAATGTCGACTCTGACGTTTTACATCGTTTTGCCGAAACACTCAATTTCATCGCACCGTATACCCTGAATATAGTTGTCGAATAGTTAAGAAAGTTTAATCGTTCCACCGCGAACCGTTTATGAGAGAAATTAAATAATGTCGATTTGACACGAAGGCGAATTATACCAAAAAAAAATCATACTGTTAAGACTACATCCGTCTTCAATGAAATACTTTTACAGAAAAAAGTAAATTCCAAAATCTCTCTAGCATTTAAACAGAACGACCCTATAAAATCTCCAGAACGCCTATTAAATTTCCCTACCGAAGGGCTAAAATGAGGGCTGAACACTTGACGTATCTAAAATGTGCGCTTAATCCAGGAAAAAGTTTTATCAATGGGTTGGTGCGAGACGAAAACTTTTTTAATGTCATGCGAACGAGAAAAATTGTACAGATATCCCTGGGCCGCCCTAAGTGGTCACAGATGCGTGATATATGGCATTTGCCATGGAAATTTGTTTAAAAAGAAATAATGGGTGTGATTTAAAAGGGATTTGGAGATTTATGATCGCCAAAAGAGGTTAATTTATTAGGTAATGACTTGATGTCTAAACAAACCAAGGTTAAGTTAATTAATTAAATCAAAACTGCAATTTCTGGTTTTATTTCTGAGCTGTTTGTTGTAATTTTTCAAGTTTAAAGTCATTAATACAGGGTGTCCCACCGCGAAATCCATCGATCGAGTATGGAAAACCTATAACTAGCAAAAATCTGATTATTTGGTAGCATGCTATGTCGATATCGATGAGGGTCATTCGCCTAAAATATTTTCAAGAATTTAGCACTTCCTGTTACATCGACTAATTGAAGTTAATTTTGGAAATGCTTGGCTGCATTATAATATGAGAGGCGGAGGGCTCTTGACACCTAGGAGGCATCGGACAACAATATACCAAAAAAACAAAAATTTTTAATGTCTTGTCTCGGGACGGATAGGATGCACTGAATGTACTTATGTTTAAGAAGAAGCTTAAGAAGCTTCTACTTTAAAATACTTGTTACTGTTTTAATGGTTTGTTTAGTTAATGGTTGGATATGTAATTGTTTATCCGTGAGTGTCTCATGTTCAAAATTTCCAAATTTTATAAATGTTTAGTGTTACTAAGTATTTTATGTTTGACTTTAATTTTAACTAACTCTTTTTTATAGCTGTTCCAGTCTTTATTGAGGTTGATTAGCTTTAGGGTATTTTGACGCTTCCTTTAATTATTATATTGTTGCTTTTAAATTGAAGGAATAAACTATTAGAATTTGAATATCAACTTGCTTATTTTAAAATTATAAACAATGAGTTAAAAAAGTTCCTAGGGACAGTTCGGTTTTTAGTCAGTGTGTCATGCAGTGTCATGTAACTGTTGATATCGGAATTGGCCTCTGAAATCACCCGATTTTAATCCATCAGATCTTTGGGGTCTGTTTAAAGAAAATATTACATATTATCACTATTATCAGTTCAGTAAAGCATTTCAAGATCTAGATCCAAATTAAATCTGCTTAGATCTGCCACAATGAGTGCTTGCAGTCAACGCAACCATTGTGACGTGTTTAAAAGCGAATGGCATTTAAGCATCTATTTTATTATTGCGTTTAACTGTATCAGCAGTTTAAATTTTTATTGTTCTTGACGCGGTTAAAGTTGAACAAAGCTTAACGAAAAAACGTTTATATATAGAGGTTTCCGTTTAAAATATCATATTTATATGACTTTCTAATAGAGGCGGCAACACCGCATTGCTTAAGATCCTTTAGTCGAGTAGAGCATGTTTGTTTATGCAAAAATCCAAATTTTTGAAGCGTCTTGTTGGGTGGTTCGTCATAAACGTATCATGTTTCTTTCACCGTGACTTACCCTACATCCTTACGTATAAATTTTAAAAACTACAAAATTATCTCTCCAATTTTTTGAAATGGAACTCCCGAAACTAATATTTTTGTAATACTATAACAAATTAGTTTTTTGCAGTCACTTTTGAAATATTTACTAGTTTTATAAATTTGGTCACTTGGTTATAAATTTAGAGCATAAATGAATAAATACACATCTTGAAATTAAAAAGGTAAATGTTAAAGACTTCCTTTCTTGTAGTGATGCCGCCGAGACGAGAAATTCTCGTGTCTTGTCTCATCTCGTCTCGATGAGACGAGAGTGAAATTTTTTTCTCGAGAGAAGTCACGAGACGAGACGAGAGAAGACCGTTTCTCGTCGAGAAATTTCTCGTTTTTTCTCGAATTTTCTCGAATTTTCTCGTTTGTTAGAACACTGAATTTTAGGTATCTCCTAATATATAGACAGAAAAATAATGTGTTTAACGTTCTCACTCTATCGTATTGTGAAGGCATTTACCTTAAAAGAGATATTCAAGAGAACAGAATCAAATTGTCTAGCCTCTTTCTTCTGTCTATGGTTAGTAGTTGACATTTTTAAATAATTATCCAAATCTGAAAGAAAGCATTTTCGATTGAAAACGTTGTAGCGGCGGTGATCTTAAACCAATTACAGTTTACATTGTATAACTCATATGTAAAAGAAGGACACAATAATTATCTAATGTTACCGCGATTTAGTCCAAATATTTCATAAACTATGAGAGATTGATATGTCAAATAGAGCATTTTCGGAAATACTTCTTTAAGTTCTTTCTCTTGCACTTTCTTATTAATGTAATAAAAAAATTAAGGTTTTTCCCCGGATGACATTCTGGGCTGATCCCTTTATTTAGTCGAATATTTTCCAAACTATTGCAGTTAATTATGCCCCGAATTATGCCAAAAAATAAATAATAAAAGAAGGGTACTTCCATTATGAATCAATTATTATTATTATAAATCGTTCTCCATTCTGTATCTTTTACCACCCCGTATATTTTGGACTGAAAATACCTCGGTGCCAAGCCTATTACATTACGTGAATTATGTTTTATGGCCGCTTGCAATATTTTGTTGATCTAAGAAAAATAGTTTCTAAGTCACATGCCTAACAAACCGACTTATATTAAACCCTTCTGCGAGACGACCAGATACTTTTAAATGTTTACCCCCTTTAAGATTCGTATAAAAAAATATTTTTTATGATTCCCTACTCACGAGAAAAAACGAGACGAGACGAGACGAGACGAGACAATGGCACTCTCGAGCGAGAAAAACGCGTTTCTCGTCGAGACGAGATAAAAAAAAATTCTCGCCTCACGAGACGAGACGAGAATGGGCCAATTCTCGTCTCGTCTCGTCTCGCGGCATTACTACTTTCTTGGAACAAAATTTGGGAAAAGAAACTTTTACGAAATTAAAATGGATCTGAATCAGAAGAAGTTCTATCTGAGAATGAAAATATTTGGTCTCAAATGGACGAAGGTTGTCCTGAAATATGTCCAAAGCGTTTTCGATGAACGCACAATAGGATTAAATTACACTAAAAATTGGCCAGCTAGGTCTCCTGATCTTTCACCGACCGACTTTTTCCTGCGGGGTCACATTAAAAGTGTTATTTATAAAAATGTGTGTTATCAAAATTTGGAAGAACTAAAGATTGCAATTTCAGGGGTATTTAATCGAATCTCTGCGTATCAAATGGTTAATCAAATGTAAGAACTGAATTTTATGACCGCTTAGGATATTGCTTATAAATAAAGTTTTCATTATTTCGTTTTAAGTACTTTATGTACAAGGTGTTCCAATTGACAAATATTTTTGAGAAACTTGCACATTTATAAACTTTACCAAAACAACAGGGAGGGGCAAATACACCTCTACCCCTCCACATATGACCCTTCTGCTCGTATGCTACGACTTTTTTAGACTTTTAGTAATGCTGAATTTTGATTAAATAACGTGCCTATTAAACATTAAATTCCACTTGGGAATGGCCCAGCACAAAAAATTTACAACCACTAAATTAATTTGCACAGTAAATCAATTAACAAAGCAAGACGTATCCTCGCATAACTCACTAATTAAACCCGGCTGCCGAAAACTGCAGAAAATGTCATAACAATAATTTCAAATTGCCAAATATGTTTCATTGCCGTAATATGCCATTAAATTCATTCTAGTTCGCGAGTTTTAATTGGTTTACCAAGTTACAACTTCGCTTGTAAGTTCCTAATAGGGATCTGTTTGTAATATATAAAGTTTGGTTCTTCGAATTGACTCCTTGCATGGTTTGATTCATAGCGCAAATAGAATTAAACTATATACAGGGTAGCCCAGAATTGTGTCGATTTATATTACTTGGCGATTTCAATGCCAAACTAGGAGTACCAGCGGGAAACCGAAATCAATATGTAGGTAAATTCGGACTGTGTTCTATTAACGAACGAGGAGAAAAACTTATTAATTATCTCCAAAAAGAAAGTATGTACTGCATGAACTCCTTCTTCAAAAAATCAGCAAAGAGACGATGGACATGGAGAAGCCCGAACTCAAATACGAAAAACGAGATCGATTATGTACTGACGAATAAAAAGTTTACTGTAAAGGACGTATCGGCCCTAAATCGCTTTGATACTGGTAGCGATCACAGGTTGGTAAGAGCTAAAATCGAAATAAACATGAAAAAGGAACGAAATAAGTTAATCAAGACACAACCATTTCCCACATCAGAAACAATTAAGGAAAACCTACAAAAATTCCAAGCTGGACTCAATAAGAAACTATTCAATAAAGAAGCATTGAATGGCTTAAATGTAAACGACCTAGAAAACAAAATAAGTACTGATATTAGAACGACTACCAAAAAGATATGTACCACTTCCAAGAAAAATAATTCAAAAATAAAAAAAGGAGACTAGAGAACTCATGGTGAAGAGAAAGAACTTGGAAAGAGGGACTCCTGAATATAACAAAATTAACAAATCTATAAAAAGAAAACAAGAGAAGATTTAAGACGGTACAACACAAAAATGATAACAGCGACTATCGAAAACAACAAAAACAAGAAAATAATTAAAACACTTTACAATAATGGTCGCCTTCAAATACATCAACTAAAGGAAGGGGAAGACGGAATTACATCGGAAATGATAGAACTTGGCGGAAGCACTACTATAGAATCGATGAAAATTCTTCTTAATAAATGTCTGACAGAAGGCGTAATACCCCAAACATGGCAAAATGTCCAGGTGATTTTGCTGTACAAAAAGGGTGATAAGTTAAGAATTGATAACTATCGGCCTATTAGCTTACTCCCCCACCCGTACAAACTTCTGACAAAAATAGTAACAAATAGACTTACAACCAGATTAGATGCCTATCAGCCCCCGGAACAGGCTGGTTTCCGTAAAGGTCACAGCACAATAGAACACATAAAATCCGTCCGCACGCTAATAGAAAGTGCAACGAGTACAACGAACCACTATACCTCGCATTTGTTGACTATAACAAAGCGTTTGACTCCGTGGAATTGTAGGCTATTTTTAGGGCAATGAACAATGCAAGAATCGACTCTCGTTATAGACAGCTTCTTAAACACATATATGAAAATGCGACAATCGCCGTTAAAATCACGGAAGAAATAGAAACAAACCAAATTCAGATAAAAAGAGGAGTAAGACAAGGGGACACCATATCCCCAAAGCTGTTCGCACTTGCACTGGAAGACGTTTTTAAAGCTCTGGACTGGAATAAAAAAGGCATCAAAATTGACGGCAAGCATCTGAGCCATCTGCGTTTTCCGGATGATATAGTGTTCTTTAGCCAGAATTTAATGGAATTACAAAAGATGTTGGAAGAACTTCAAAGAGAATCCTCAAAAATAGGATTAACCATGAATTTGAATAAAACCTGACAATATACAAGTGCATATAGGAGACCAAATCGTTGATAACGTCGAAGAATATGTATATTTGAGACATTGCATTAAATTAGGCAAAGAAAATCAAACCGCCGAAATAAACAGACGTGTTCGATTGACATGGGCAGCCACGGGTAAACTATCACATGTTTTGAGAAATCGAACTATTTCAATTAATTTGAAAAGAAAGGTCTTCAATACCTGCTTATTGCCCGTGATGACATACGGAATGGAAACCATGACACTCACTGTTAAATCGGCTAACAAACTTAGGACCACTCAAAGAGCCATAGAACGGATCATGTTAGGAATAGGTCTTAGAGACCACATCACAAACGAGAATATCAGACAAAGAACTAAAGTCGAAGACGTCATAACACGCATAGCCCACTTGAAATGGAGCTGGGTAGGGCACGTTGCCCGACAGGACGACTTGAGATGGTCGAGACGCATCATTCAATGGAGGCCTCGTTTACACAAACGCAACGTTGGCAGACCCCAGTTACGTTGGCTCGACGATATTAAAAACAAGGTGGGGCATCAAATGGCATCAACTTGCACACGACAAAAAAACATCGAAAAATGTAGGGGAGACCTATGTCCAGGAGTGGACTGTGAAGGGTTGCTGAAAGAAGAAGAAAGAAGATATTACTAAGTAGGTTTGTATTCAGAAAAAGTAAATAGAATCATTTTTGCTTAAAATTAGTCATATACGAAGTATCTTGCATACATCGGCGGCCAACCTGTATATACAGGGTTGCGGAAAACTTTGAACATGTTGATACCTTAAATTTCAACCACACATGGAAGTTTTAAAATTCGTAGCAGTTTTAGATTTTTTGTGTTTTAATATCTTAACTTTTAAGTAGGATCTGAACTTACTAAAGTACGTTTAGTTATATGATTTAAGTTTCAGTAAATACGTGGCCATCGTTGAACTGATAAATTTTTAAATTTTATTGTATGTTACGGGTATAAATTGATAACAATAGATGTAGGTATAGTTATATTTTATAACGTGGCATGGAACATTATTACGAGCAAAGTCATAAATTTTACATTTTATAGTATTTTTATGATAATGCTCCTAACACTGCAAATGTACATATTCCATAAAAATACGACCCATTTTTAGTTTTATATCGTTTTAAAATACAGTACGTACTTTTCTCTTATTCTTATAGAACATAAATCGAAAATAAACAAAAGTATAACTAGTCATATAATATTTTTAAAAAAAGTATGTTGTACGAGTATATGAAAGCAGAATGGCACTTTATTTATAAACTAAAATATTCATAAGCCCATACCATTAATTAAGCATTTCTGTAGATGAGAAATGTGTTAAGTAACTGAGTATGGAAATATTTCGAAACCTGATTAAAATATTTTACGAAACTTTATAAGGTTCATTATTAAATGTATAAGATTTATATGAAAAATACAACAGTAAATCATATTATAGAGAAGGGAGTTTGCAAAACATGAGGACCGCAAATTTTAATATTTTCGATGTTGTCAGATATTCTAATGGTCCAGCCATAAAAAAAATATTTATTGTTTATGAAAAATCGATTAAACATAGCAATTTAGTTATTTAGCTAACCATAGTGCCAGCCGGAGTCAGGGAGGCTTGGTGAAACCTTTGCAGGTTAGTTATATAACCTCAAATTTGAATGAATACAATGGATAAAGGTCTTTTGTCGTGACAAAAAATGTTAACCGTAGAAATGAACGTAGGGGTTAAGTGCCCTAAACTCCTTTATCCATTTTAGAAATAGTTTATGAACTTCCAGGACTAAAGTAGGTATGTACTTAGTCCCGCCAAAAGGAAAAAGTTAGACATTTTATTCACTTATTTATATTCAGATGGGTGCTTACGTTTGTACAATTTGCAATATTAAATAGTCGATTTGGTTCTTCGCTTGTCTGGTTATGAACAACATGACGATGAGGCATGCTGAAGCTGGCTTCTGCGCACAGGCATACGCAGTTGATGGACTCGTCCTTGTGATGGGAAAATTTTGTTTATTTGACATGTACTGTAGCATAAATTCGATTGCTGAATTTGTTGAGATAAATGCCTAATAGAAGTTGAAGGATTATTTTCCATAATTTGTCGCGCTTCTTCAATAACCTCATTCGATCGTTTCGTTGGTCTTCCAGCCCCTTTTTTATGTTGAACAGAACCAGTCTGACGAAATTTATCAATTAGGTATTGTGACCCAGTACGAAAATTATGAAAGGTCACCGCAACATCAGGAAACTCGGTTCGAAATTCATCAAAGCAGTCATGCATAGAGTAATTCCACACACCGCCTATTTTGTTTCCATTTCTAAAAAAACTTTCAACAATAAAAATTTTTTGTGCTTCACTAAACATTTTTACTGTAGAACTTTCAATCCGGCAACAAAGCTTCACCAAAACTTGATACGCTGAAAAATAAAAAATTAAATCATATCCTGCAAATAGCACTTTATAATAGTCAAAAGACGAGTCCCCGGAGAAATATTAGTTAAAGCAATAGTAACCTACCTTCAAATAACTGCAAAAATTACAAAATTTCTCCAATTTTTAAACTTTACAAATACACAAATTCAAATAAGACGTAAATGTCATAAAACAATCATGTCATCTTATCTACGCAGTACGGCCATGATGCTTTTAAAATGCATGGCCTCCCTTGAGCAAAATAATTAAAAATCACTCGTTATCATGAGTAAACTTTTATACTTAAGTTTGAGTTTTAAAAATAAAATTAATAAATGATTAGAAGTGTTCGCTGGATTCGTTTAAGAGTTTGAATTTTTATCACAAAAAATCAAAATAAATCATTTATTTTATTATTACAGCTGATGTGCAGTATTCTTAAAGAGTCTCGTTGTTATTAAGGCTTTAATTATTTTGATAAAAATATCAGCACCCGGCAGCCCTCTCCCTGACTCGAACAATTTATAAAAATATTAATATACGTATTTGTATTGGTTTGTTTACCAAATTTGTCAGTTTGTGTTTCTGATATACTTTATTTATGGTGTGAAACAGATTTTTTTTAATTTACATTTTATATTCGCTTTTTGAACCACCTCTTTCAAAAAGTTTAAGACCACAAAATTATAATTTTATTAATCCTTTAATCAAAAATATTGGCATTTTAAATCTTCCTCTGATGAATCTGAATCAATTAAAATACGGAATTGAAATAGTATGCTCGTCATGTAAATAAAGTTAATAAAAAACTGCAAAGCTTGACGCTGGTATTAGATCGATCCCATATTATGGGATCAACTGGCTTTATGCCGACTGAGTTGCAAGCGTTCTGGCACAACACGATATGGTTTTATACATTAATAGTATTATTAACACGGCCATTTGTATAGGGCTTAAATATAGCCGGATAATTCTTTAAAATTCTATTATAATAATTTTAATTAAAATTAGAATAATATAATTAGCATCATTTGCCCATTAGTGAGTAATAAAGAAGAGTATTCCCAGTAGCACTGGCCTAAAACTTCGCCACCCTCCTAAAGTATGATATAGCCTGTAAAACTGCTTAAGCCATAAACTACGCCAGCATTTACACACTAAACCTTTTGAATAAGCTAGGCTACCAAACAACCCTCGCCTCCTGAACTAAAATAAAATCTTAAACTTAATTAGCCTCTTAAATTCCTACACTGTCTTCTTTAAGTTCCTAAAGAATTTGTTAGAACCCCGACATAATAAATTTGCCAGTTATACCGACAAATGAGGAGGAATGTCCTTGGTGGTACCCTGCATATATTTTCGTCACTCCATCTTGTTGATGCTCTGCCTCGATTTCTTTTGTTCTCTCTAGGTACCAATTCTATCAGCCCCTTGGTCAAGGACATACAGGAAACTTGGTAAATAAGGCAAAATACAGAGAATAGTGCAGAATGCATTGGTGGATACCTAGCAGTAGATGCAGAAGATTGAAGGATAATGATGATTACGATACTTAGTGACATGACATTAGAAGACTCCACCAAAATGATGCCCTCCGTTCTTTAAAATATGTGAATATATTGTCTCTTTTCTTACCCAAGAACTTAAACTACGCTAGCCTTGGTTAAGTTCATGGACAATTCGTTAAAAGTGCTAATTTTACCTTTTGGGGCGTGTTTATTTTGCTCAGTACTATACAAAATAGGTTACCGTTTGGTTTTTCTTTGACAGGTAGCCTATCGGCGTTGGATTTGCAGCTCGCTGGTGCCTCACTTCGGATCGGGCGGCGGCCGCATTCCCCCCTGCCTGCGTCTCTGCCAGGACGTGGAACAGCAGTGCCCTTATCTGCTGCCTGACCAGACCTTGACGCCCAGCGAGGCGGCGCATCCCACGCCCCAATACGCCGGAGAACCCAACTTCCTCTGCCTCGGTAAGTAATGAAAAGATGTCACTTTAAGGGGCCCGCACAGGTATTTCCAATTAAAATTGTGAAGCTTTTTCTCTTATGCCAAGTCTGAGATACATTAAGCCATGATATTTGTTGGGAAAACGTGTATCAAAACGTCAAAGAGAATAGGTTAGTTAATGTTGTGTGCGTGCGATTTTAATCTCTGCTATTTTTGGTTGTAACTTAACGCAGTGATTGGCATTCAGTCACGTAGCTAGTCAAGCGCGCTTGGAGACGGGACGTGTAAAATGTCAACATTGGGACGCGAGCTTCCTATTGGGCGAAATGGGTGGTCCGATCGTATCGCGCAGCGAAAGAGAGACGGTCAAGAGAGAGTAGTCTTCTAAGATGGCTCGGTAAAGCAAGTGCTGTTACGTACGCTTACGATATTAAGGCCTTTTTGGGCAATTAAGAGTCCGTTTCCAAGATGTTTCCGTGAAGCAAAGTGCTCTTAAGTACGCGGTACGAACTTAAGGTCTTTTTGGGCAATTAATGGTTTATTTTTAAGTAAAGCTAAGCAGATGACGATTCCGCGTTATCTGGCGTACGAAATTGAACTCCCTACGATACCGGGGCGTGCTTGTGATGTACTTTAAAGTGATAGTTAGGGAAGAAATTTAAAGAAGCAGTTAGTAATGTAACGTTAAGTATCGACCAGTGTCTTTGTGGTGAATCCTTGTAATATGCTACCATAACCTACATTAAGGAATAAAAACACAAGTGTTAATTAAACAATTGTTTTAATCAAAGGTAGCCGAAAATTAACGAACCAGTGAGGAGGGGAATAGGGAATTAACCCAGTGCGCCATCAATATTCTTATTAAAAAATTAAATCTGTATGGAATAAGAGAAACAACACGTAAATGGATTAAGTCATACCTGTCTGGAAGGCAACGAAGTGGTAGAGGTAAGGGTAACAGTAAAGTCCTGTCGCGGTTAAAAAATGTTTCACGGGCAATACCTCAGAGAATTGGACCAATACTATTTATTTTTGTTAATAATATAACCGAATTATGCCCTGTTAATAACATGTACCAAATTACAAATTATGCCGATGATACTAATGTTTTGTTACGTAATAAAGATCTATATATCCTTAAGGCCAACTCAGACTAGCTGTTGTGGTTACGATTGCCGTTGTCGTTGGCGATTGGGTTCCGCTCACACTAGCGCCGGTTAGCTTCCCGATTTCAGTCAGCTATGACGCATGTCGAATTAACAGTGTGATGTAGAGAAAATTTTAGCGAGAACGACATGTGTTGTCGACGAAATACTTGTTCTGCTCTCTTGGTACTTATTGCTGAAGAAGAGAAGTGATTAAGTAAGCAACTAAATAGATAAGTGTAATAAGTTTTAAGGATTTTGGTGGCACTTTAGTAACAATATGTTAAAATGGAGAGACGAGGAGCGAAAACAACAGCGTGTCAGGTGATCATGTGACATCAAGGTTACGGTTGTAAACAGGCCGATTAAAATTAGACCTAAACCTAAACGCGAAGCCGTAATCGTAACCGAGGAGGGCTGCGCTCTTATTACTCAACTGACCCAATCGTAACCAGCAATCGTAACCGCAACGGCTAGTCCGAGTTGGCCTTAAGGTAGGTTATCAAAGAGTTCATGACAGTGGCTGACGACTGTGTCAGTGTACTGTGAGAGTAACTGAACGTTTATTTTTAAGTTTGAATGATTAAAGTATTACAATATGCCAAACACCTATTAAAATTTAGAATATGCAAAAATGGTGTTTGCTTATGGTTTCTGTAATGGAAGTGCTACAGCTGCCATTGAAGAACATCGTCAACGGTTTCCACATCAAAGAGATCCTAATAGAAACGTATTTATCAGAGTTTTCAACAAATCGTGCGAGACCGGTAAGCTTTCCAGTCAGTAGCGGCTCGTGACGGAAGTTTGTGGAGGTTCACAAGCATCAAGCATGGCAAAAAAAAAGAACGAAATTTTACGCATATCTCCGCCCACCACTACCCCTTTCTTTTATTTCACCCCTCCGTTTAAACCACAAGATATTGTGTAGTTAAGAGTCAAATCTACGAGTAAAAAGCTTTCCTAATTTTTATGTTCTTTTTTTACGTACTACGTAGATATGTTAATAAAACAAAATATAAATTTAAATTGAAAACTTACCAATATACAGCATACTTGGGAAGCAGTAACTGGAAAAGTCAACAACGACAACATAAAAAAACTAAAAATATTTTTAAAAAACAGAACTGATTAAACACAGTGTCTAAACAAAAAACATTCTTCTGTCTTTAAGTTTAGCAAATTTCTCAGCAACTAAGTAATTAAAGTTAGGAATATCTTGCAACATTTTTTAAAAGAATAACAGGACTGAGGGCGAAAGCAGGAGATCTTCTGTTAAAACAGAAGGTCTGGCAACACTGCATGACATACACAAGCTATGATGCCGGGCTTATGGAGGGGTTTACCGCGCTAGACGGATCAGCAAAACATATAAAACGATCTCTCAAAAACCATCCGAAATCAAGGGGGCGGCATGCAGCACAGCAAATACGTGCTCATTTGAGAGGAATACAAGCCCATTTATAGACGTGCGTTAAAAAGAGATGGGGACGACAAGGTGCATTTATTACGGGAAGCGAACCGTCCATATCAAGTAGCGATCGCCACGGAGCACATTTTTCCTGCGATAAGCATTCGGGATTAGAGACCTGCTAAAGAATATTTAGTTAGCGAAACGATAATTGGATAGGGAACTTATAAAATCATGTTAGAATTGCTTTGTAACAGACCATATTGTAAACTAAATATGTAATTTATAGTGAATATTTGTCGGTCGATGTGGGGCTGAATCTTAGGGAGGCACGTGCTCAAGTGCTCCTATATAAGAGCCGCCACTGTTTCCAGTGCTAACATAACATCTGAACGTGCAACTCGACGAAGAATTGGTACTTAAGTGGGCATTTCACAAAAAATAGTAGTAAACACACTCCACGAGCGAGGCTTATATCCGTACCATGTACAGAGAACACAGCACCCACCAAGGGAAGATTATGCTAGACGTATGGAGTTTTGTCGGTGGCTAAATAATAATCATCGTGATATATCGCGTATACTTTTTACGGATGAACCCGTGACGGTATTAATAATACTCGTAACTCTCATGTATGGCCCTTTCATTTTGGAGAATCACCTCACAGGAGACCACTAGTTCACCTTTTTACAAAATGAATTACAAGGACTACTAGAGGATGTTCCTGTAAACATCTGAATGCAAATGTACTATCAGCACGATGGAGCCTATGCACATTTCGCAGACGAGCAACATTTGGACGAAAGATTTCTAGAGTGTTGGATTGGTCGCGGTAGTTCTGTTAATTGGCCTCCAAGATCTCCAGACCTTAGAGCACTAGATTATTGTTTATGGAGCCGATTTAAAAATGAAGTGTATAAAGTAAAAGTGGCACACTCTAAATGCACTAATTCGCCGTATTAGAAATACTGCATCTTATATTAAAGAAGACAGACGTGAAGCAACTAGGAGAGTAACAGGCGCTCTTCGTAGATGAAGCAGAAACTATTTAAGAGGTCAATGGCGGCATGAAATTTTATTTACTTGTTGTTACGCTATAACTTGAAAACAAAAATCGAATAAGAACATATGGGTTTTTTCACATTGTTTTCGCGTGCATAATACACTCCTGTAGTGTGGTCTATTCCTCTCTGTGTATTAATACTTCTAAAATAAGTCTAAGTAGTCTCAAAATAAGCAAATCACGGTTCGAACAACCTAAAAGTATTTGTACAAAAATTGAGTATGGTCCTAGATAATACACTCTCTTGAGACTGTCATGTCGATTATGTTGAAAATAAATTAGATAGGGTATGTTATAGTATACTAGGATTGGGTGGACATATTCGCCTAGAGTTAAAAAAAATGCTGTGCTACGCGAACTTTGAATCGCATATAAGATATGGACTTATCATGTATGGAAATTGCAGAGGCATAGGAAAGTTTTTTAGTTGTCAGAAACGAGCCCTTCGAATTTTAGTGAATCTAAATTATCGAGAGTAATATAGAGAAAAATGTAACAAGTACAGAGTCTCGACTGTGTCTCCAATTTTTATTCAGGAATACAATCTCTTCTTCTTAAAAATAGGTCCTTATTTTCAAATAATGAAGCATATATCCGAAAATAAGTCTAGAATATACAAATCCCAGGCATAAATTAGCCTTGACTGAAAAGGGTGCATACTATCAATTTATAAAATTTTATAAATCATCTACCGAAGGACATAAAATAATGAATAACTTGAAGAAACTATTTACTATTATATACTAGATTTTTTTAAATGTACTGTTAGAAATAGAACCCTACAATGTGACTGAAAATTATAGATATCTTGGTCCTGGCTAGTATAGAAATTGTTTTCGTTGATCTAGATCGTACCAAAAGAATACACACATATATACAGTACAGTTATTATTAGTATAATTATTATGAGATAGATCGACATGCAGAGGGTTTAGGTTTCCTTGATGTAAAATACAACTTAAAACCTGCTGTGTTTTAGCCCTGGATCCTTCAATTGCAATAATAAAATTTAATTTGCAGATGAATACCATAAAAAGTAATATTAAGCAATAATCGGAAAAGATGTTAAAAGCATCCGACAATTACAATCCAGACACATGTAGTTAGAACTTCAATTTTGTGCAAATGAGCTGGAAACGGGCCAACAATCCCGATTACATCAATTCTATACTTACTTTCTTTTTGTACTTTTCTACGCTTTGATACGTCGCATTGATTTTTTGAACTGGTATATAAATATATATTGCAAAAATAGTGCATTTTTTAAGATTTAACTTAAATTGAACAACTGACATTTTAATATTATCATTAACTTTACAGTTCAATACGTTATGGTATCCAAAAATGACAATATTTACACTTACATGTGCTGAGAATGATATACTTTTAAATTAATTTGAATATTTTGTTTTACAATTATTTATACCAAAGATAAAGAGTAGTTCATGTTTTTAAATTTAATTAAAAATATTTTAGTTTTGTCTCCTGTATGTTAAGGCGGAACTCAACCAAAATGACATTTGTCGAAATCGTCGGAAATTTTTGTTTATGTTTCCGAAAAACAAAAACATTTACCCGACTCCATCGAAACAACAATGTTTCTCTCTTTCTTGTGTTCAACTTTGAACAGCTAAAATTTGAACAATTGGCAACAACATTCAGAACGGGAATGATATAATTATTCATATAATATATAAACACATTAAAAATAAAAAAATTACAGAAAAGTTGTAGATATATTTTACTTATAATTAATTTGCTGGTTGAGTATACAATGCACCGAAAGTTTGGTGATAAAACGTCTATTTTATCCAAACTTTACTATGCAGCATCTATAAAAAATCCAACATCTGTCTGACAATTTATTTATTATTTTATCTACACGTCAAAATCCCTCGATTACCAGTCGACGTAATCTTAGGATCAAAATTAGAACAATCATAATTATCAAAAAAATAAACAAAAACCTGACATTGGGAATCTATATTCTTTATATTATTATCAATCCATTATAATCGTAGATCAGTAGATATTTCCTTCAGATTTAATTCTTTAGAAATATCTTTATCAAGAAGCGTCACTTTAGAACCTCCATCAAATAAAGCACCAACTTTAATTTGTAATCCGTTGGTCTTGGTAATAACAGGTAGCGATACTAGTAATCGGTGATGCATCATTAACGGGCAATACAGGCTCAGTATGGTGTAGTTCTTTGTGGAGTACTATATGGTGATATTTGTCACATGGTGTCCTTTTAAGCAGCAAAAGCATAATTTGTTATTAGTCCATTAGTTATCCATTTTCATCATTTGTAACTTTTTAATATTAAAACAATTTTCAATTCGGTAGTTTGATATCTTACAGTATGTACCTACAGGGTTATCCAACCAAGACTAGACAAGGCGATTTTTTGACTTTTCCTGTACTTTTATAAAAAAACTGAAATAGCCATCTTAAGTCATTTTCTCCCGCGAATTCGAATATCTTCAGCAAAAAACAATTGAACATCAAACAAAAGGACTAGGGGTCACTTTGATATTTTTTTAAATGGGATGCCGTATTTTTAATGAGCTTATCAGATTTCTCATATAAATTTTGATCTAAAATGTTGGATTTTTAATTCAAAAACGCCTTTTTTCTTCAGTTTTAAATTCGGAAAATGTTCGTCTACCGTAAGATTAATACCTGATAGATGGATACCCGTTTCACCTGTTCACCCTTTAACCTGCTTTAAAGCGTCCGTCAGTTAGACAAAATAATCAAGTTTCAAATTTCTATATATTTTTCACGAATTAATTACAAATTTAGTAGTTTTTGCAAATCTATTATTGCTTACGTATAAAAAAAGTATGACATATTAGAAAAAACTATAAACTAAAGTGAATAACTTTAATCTCAAAAATATAATTGTTCTATGTGTCCTCCATTATTTTCAAAACATGACCGATGCCCCCTTTTCAATCTCTCCAAAGAATCTCTTACAATATTTTGGTCCTGGTTAAGTCTATTAATTTCATTTATAATTTTTTGCTGAATGTCCTCCAGACTTCTGTTGGGTCGTTGATAAACTACATTTTTTAAATGACCCCATAAAAATGTATCCATTGGCGTGATATCGGGGCTATTTGGTGGCCAATGAATTGTTCCGTTACGGCCAATCCACTGATTGTAACGCTCGTTTAGGTATGTTACCACTTCTCGAACTGCATGAGGCGGAGCACCATCCTGCTGCCAAATGATATTGTTGTAGGCTTGCAATGGCAACCTTTCCAAGAAATCCTCGATATCGTTATGAAGAAAATGAAGGTATCTTTGGCCTGTTAAAGAGCCACGATAAAATAGTGGTCCAATAATTCGGTTTTCTAACATCCCTCACCAAACATTAAGTGAGCTCCAACCTTGAAACTTTATCATTTCATATCTGTGAGGGTTAACTGCTGCCCAGTATCTTGTATTTTTCCGATTGTATACCCCCGATGTTGTAAATGACGCTTCGTCACTCCATAGAATTTTATTATATAAATTATAATCTTCGTCTTGCTCTCTCATCAGCATTGAAGCAACAAATCGAAATCGCAGTTCTTTTTGAAGCTGTGTTAAGTATTGAACGGGAAGGATGCAATATGGTTTTAGACCACATTTTTTTAAAGTTCTGTGAACTGTTCCATAGCTTACTCTCCGGAACCCTGGACCATACCTTACTTCTCGTACCGCTTGCGGAATAGAACTCTTCGGATTTATAGTAAAATATTGAACAATAGCTCGATCCCTTATATTCCGTCTTTTCATCTTTCTTGGCTTATCTTTCAATGTCTTACTTTCTTCAAATAGGGTCTTAATTCTGAGAATTGTATCCACTGAAATGTGTCTCTGGAAACTCTCAAAAAATGTTCTTTGTGTTTGTCGAGCATTCTCTCCACTTTTGTAATATAATTTTATTACATTTAGCCGTTCTTCTAAAGAATATTTCATTATTTGTAATTAATTCGTGAAAAATATATAGAAATTTGAAACTTGATTATTTTGTCTAACTGACGGACGCTTTAAAGCAGGTTAAAGGGTGAACAGGTGAAACGGGTATCCATCTATCAGGTATTAATCTTACGGTAGACGAACATTTTCCGAATGTAAAACTGAAGAAAAAAGGCGTTTTTGAATTAAAAATCCAACATTTTAGATCAAAATTTATATGAGAAATCGGATAAGCTCATTAAAAATACGGCATCCCATTTAAAAAAATATCAAAGTGACCCCTAGTACTTTTGTTTGATGTTCAATTGTTTTTTGCTGAAGATATTCGAATTCGCGGGAGAAAATGACTTAAGATGGCTATTTCAGTTTTTTTATAAAAGTACAGGAAAAGTCAAAAAATCGCCTTGTCTAGTCTTGGTTGGATAACCCTGTACAGTTATAATTATTTCGTCTTTCCCTCTCATTTTTTATTGTGATTGTAAAGTCTAACTTATTTCTTTCATATTTTTCAACCAAAAGAACCAACACAAAGTCCCGGTCTCAAATAATCTAATATTTAAAAAATATTCGGTAACATGTTTCGCCTTCAAGGCATCATCAGACCTAAAAGATGTCAATTAACACGCATATAAGTGAGCGAATCTTACTAGTAACCTACCTGATACACCGAAAAACAATTTAAGAAGAATAAAAATGTCAAAATATAAAAATTATAAAAAAATGATAAACGTTACAATCACATCATTACAAAACAGTTAGAACTTAAACTAAAAATTGTATATAAACAAATGGATACAACAACAAACTAAAAGTGTAATGTTCGTTAAATAAGTACTAGGCATAGTAAGCGGGGGAGATGCAGTCACCCAGAGAATAAACTCAGCCCATAATATAACAGCCATTAACACAAAGTACGAGCGTACCAGAGGACCAGCATCAAGGACGTCAATGTTGTCAGTCGATAAAATTGACGGAGAAAATTTATAAGGTTAAATGTTGGTTACTAGCAGTCCGTTGTTAGTAATTTAAGTTGTTAAAAATAAAATAAGGCTCGAAATTAAAGACCTCATTAACGCAGGTAAGGACGGGGCTCTTTTTAGCTTTCGTTATTTCTAGTTTTTCTAATAGATCTAGTTTTTACTCTTCTGACATTCATGCAAAACATTAACATTTTCAGATGGCGAGAACTGGTGTTTTGACTCAAGTAAATGGTTCGCAAAAGCAGACTTAGTGTTGGCTATATCAGTATTCTGGTATTTATTAAATAAGCTAAGATGTTCATGAACTCTGCTGGCGATTCTCCTGCCCGATTGGCCGACATACACCGCCGGACAATCTCCGCAATGTAGCGAATAAACTCCTGATTTTGAAAGGGGGTCCACTTTATCTTTAGTGTTGATTAAATGCCGCTTAAGAGTGTCACAGGTCCTGAAAGCTACTGCGATGTTGTAAGGTTTAAAAAAGTTTGCTAGTTGTGAGGAAATGTTGCCGAAATAATTTAAAGCTCTATAATCTTTGTAATCCCGTGTATTAGCACGTATGATATTATAGGTTAGTTTATATTTGTTTACAAACTTATAATAAAGTTTGTTGATTAATGTCAAAGGATATCCATTATTTCTGGAAAAGGTTTTTTATATTGAATTCTTTAGTGAAAGCATTTCTAGACAACTTGAACAGTCTGTAGAAAAGGGAATTGAGGGTTGTAAAAAAAGGGAGAATTTGAATTGAACTGAATAATGTTATCTGTAAATAATAGTAAAGTTTTCTTCTTGACCTTATGATTTAAATTTGTTTCTTGTTTATTGGGTTTTTAGGTCATTTATAAATAAATAAAGGTTTGGTTTAGGTTGACGTTTCGGTTTATATTACATTAAACCATCTTCAGAACTACAATTACAGGAAAATGTGATTATTAACTAATTTTTAGAATTAAAAAGTAGACATACCTCTATATAACTCTTAGCACTATCACTTCTATTTTTACATGTTTAACTATGTGGTAACTATGCAAGACTGATTTTATGAAGGGATTCTTTATGAGGGAGGGTACCATACATTCCAGAAATCAATACAAAAATTAGAAACGTACTTAAACCACACAAAATAAATATAGCTGATAAACCACCAAACAATACAAAAACCATCTTTACAAAATTAAAACCAACCACTCTTAAACTAAATCAAGCAAATTTAATATATAAAATAGACTGTTTGGACTACCCAAAGACATACATTGGACAAACAAAACAATACCTAAAAAACCGAATATATGAACATAAATACAGCATGAGAAATACGAACCAAGCACACACAGCCTTATCAAAACATGCTATTGACAACTTACATAATTTTGACTTCAATAATACAACAGATTTAGACCATGAAATAAATTATAAAAAACGAAATATAAAAGAAATGATCCATATTAAAAAAAATAAAAATACATTAAATTTTCGAACCGACACTGATAATCTAAGTACAGTTTACAGTAATTTAATAACCTAACTAAAAATTGCAAATTTTACTACCGTTAACAAAAGAAACAATACACCGTAATGGTTTTTCCCATTTTTAATAAATGTACCTACCCTCCCTCATAAAGAATTCCTTCATAAAATCAGTCTTGCATAGTTACCACATAGTTAAACATGTAAAAATAGAAGTGATAGTGCTAAGAGTTATATAGAGGTATGTCTACTTTTTAATTCTAAAAATTAGTTAATAATCACATTTTCCTGTAATTGTAGTTCTGAAGATGGTTTAATGTAATATAAACCGAAACGTCAACCTAAACCAAACCTTTAGTTATCTGTAAATGAAGGTTTTCTATAGACTTCAAAGTTAATTTTATTGTTATTTCTTATCAGGAGTAAATCTAGGAAAGGTAATTGTCCATTATTTTCGATATCAAGTGTAAATTCAATATTCTGATGTAAATCATTAACGAAACTAAGGAAATCTCTCAGATCTGAGTCACTGTCATTCCAAACCATACATAATATATCATCAACATATCTTTTATATGCAAACAGAAACCTAGAGAATCTGCTATTCATGATTTTGTTCTCTAATTCGTTCATAAACACCTCGCTCAAAAATGGAGAAAGACAAGAACCCATTGCCAATCCTGACTTTTGCTTAAACATTCTCTGATTAAATTGAAAGAAGTTTTGTTCCAGACTGTAGATAATAACAAGATTAGGTCTGAAATTAATAAGTTGGGTAAACCCTTCCTTCTTAGCAATCTATCAACTAAATTGATGCAATCAGCTGGGGGAATGTTAGGAAATAAATTCTTCACATCAAGTGATATCAATATAGCATCTGGTGGAAGTTCTATATTTTTTAAATAATTCGAGAATTCAAGGGAGTTTTTAGTTGAATAGATGCTTTCGAAATTTGTGGTCTTTCTAAGAATGTCATTAAGCCAAGAAGAAATTTTGTAGCATGGAGAGTCAACAAAGGATACCTATGGTCTTATAAGCATATTAGCTTTTTGAACTTTGGGTAATCCATATAGTAGAGGGGTTTTGAGATTCATTGGGTACAGTTTGTACTTATTTGTGCCAAAGTATTCCAGGGTTGTCAGAGTTTTCCCTAGAACGTTTTTAACTTTAGTAAAATCAGCACTAGTAGGATCCCTATTAATGGCACAAAAGTCCCCAGAATTCAGAAAACCCATAACTCTACTTATGTAATCAGTCCTTGTCATAATTACTAAACAAGAGCCCTTATCCACCTTAGTCAAAATCAAATCATTTTTCATATTACATGTTACCGAATATTTTTTAAATATTAAATTATTTGAGACCGGGACTTTGTGTTGGTTCTTTTGGTTGAATATTATATTCAGGTCTCTTAGAGAAATATGAACACGTTTTTTGATTTCATATTTTTGCTTGTTTGGAATTGGTATTTATTTACATGCCCATTACTTTAAGAAGTTCAGTCAGGTTCAGAGAAATGCATACATGCTTTAAAATTATTATTTTGTATCAAGGGAACATTTCCTAGATCATTTACCAGTGGTTTTATAATTAAATGAGCCTTTCCAAAACAATTTTCCAAAACGATATTCCAATTTTCCAAATTCTTGCCTTTTCTGCTTCATATTATTTTCTTGCTGCTTCTGCTTTATTAAACGCTAATTTTCTTGCTGCCCCCAATTCGAACCTCATTTTTGCTATGGCTTACAACTTACTGACGTGCGAGCTTTTGGATTTTTCTTTGCAATTGATATCAATTTGACTTCCATTTTTACTTGCGGTGTTTGGAAACTTTTTAAAATCCGACTGAATTTCTCTGTTATTTGGATTTCTCTGCTATTTCGATTCCATTACCTTTACTTCAGGATCCTCTTACATGTGGTATTTTGTTTCGTTATAGGGCTGCTGATGACTTGTTGTCTAAGATGGACCAAATACTTGGTCTGTTTTATCCAAAACATTGCTATACAGGGTGTTTCAAAACAAATGCGAAAAACCTACGGTGGCGGATCCTTGATTAAAATAAAGGGTAGTTTGATATATAAATGTTGGGTCAGAAGTTTTAAACAAGGACTTGCCCCTTAAGTTTGTCGCATTTGTTTTATAACACCCTGTGCAAAATCCAACGTACGTATAAGTATAAGATAAAGAAATTTGTTAAAAAGATCGTTTCTAGACACACTGTAGAGTAGAACTTCTTAACTAGACTAAATAAACGATTACGGGTAAGGTAATATGCCTATTTTTCAAAATTATTATCTTTTCGAGTAATTATTATTTCATACGTTATTTTATAATTACATATTATTATTATTTTTCAACAAATCAAATAATAAGTTTTAGTTGATTGTGCAAATTCATTGTTTAAATTAAATTAGTAATATTGCACTTTAATTTAACATTTCCAACAACATAGTTTGGTGAAACAACCCTACGAAACTAATAGTTTAGATATAAAATAAAACAATGCAGTCTTCCTCCACAGTTTAATTGTTAACATAAAAAAGGTGTTTAAGCTCCCGACATGTTTCGAGCACTTAAGTACTCATCTTCAGGGGATACTGAAAGGATAATATAAGTTTGAGAATGAAAAAGTATAAGATTAAGAAGGACTTACCCAACATCGAGTTTAACATCGAAATAAGTTGTCTCAAATAAATGAGTACAACAGAAAGGCTGGAGACTTGGTGTATTAGATGGTTAATTATATGGGAAGAGAAGTAAAGTTGAGATTGAGTTTTGTGATTTAGATGAGTAAAACATATTTAAGCATGATAATAAAAGATTATGACCTCTGAAGGGGAGAAGTTTTCTTTAATTTTGTTAAGCATTTGAAGTATGGATTGTATTTATTGAGAAATAGGAAAAGTTTAAAGGAATGTTTTTTATATAATTAAGGATCATGAGCTTGCATAATTAAGTTTCGATGAGTAAAACATATATTAGATTTAAATAACTATATTATCCTTTTAGTATCCCCTGAAGATGAGTACTTAAGTGCTCGAAACATGTCGGGAGCTTAAACAGCTTTTTTATGTTAACAATTAAACTGTGGAGGAAGACTGCATTGTTTTATTTTATATTACATCGACTCCACTGAAAGTATGGACTACTTTTTCAACTTTAATAGTTTAGAATTTTTTCACGCCACCAACCTAAATTTGCTCGTAAATACCTCAAAAGATTTTTCTCTTTTCTCGAAGCAGATTTTCGTTTTTAATTAAGATATTTAAAGTGCTAATTGGATATCTAATTAAAACACAGATCAAGGAAGTGAAATGCATTGAGCCCCCGGGGAAGCTCTTTTAAGGTTTTTCACAATAGAAAGCAGACTTTCTTGTTCCACTTTTACCACGGCGCGGAGTCGCTTCTACCGTGATTGGTGTTCGTTTAATAAAAGTACCTATTTTTAATGATGCGAAAAGGTGAGTAACGTCTGTTCCGAGATATAAGAAAGTGACTAACTGATCCCTATTAGGAAAGACCCGGGCCAGCTGTAACTTGAAATATGGAAATATGGCCGAACAGGCCCGTATTTTGCTTAGAATTTAATCATGGTTTGTAATAAAAATAAGTAAGACATTAAATAATATTTTATTTATACTTGAAGAATTAGTCCATTACAGTGGAGTTGATATAATCAAATAAAACAACGGCAGTCTACCTCCACAATATGTATTTCAAAGTTTATGTTTATATCCTACATGTTTCGGACATAGAAATGTCCATCATCAGGGATACTAAAAGAAATTTACAGTGTGAGTTAAAAGTTTTAAGTAAAATGAGAGGACTTACCAGTAGTCGATTACGACAGCTCTATCTTGCATAAGCGACGATCAAAATTATGTTAAAATTGAAATTGTAGGTTCTACTGAATGTTCAAGACTGAATGAGATGTGATATTTGAAATTTTGGTCAAGGTATCTTTGAAGAAGGGGATTCCCAGTATGCAGCCACTGAGACAGGTGATGAAGCAATTATGTCATTTTTGTAGCTATTTAGAGGAGATTAATTTAAGTGAGGTGCTCAAAGATGCTTCATCTAACCGTGTCTAGGGTGTGGTCAACAAAATACTGGGTTAGACTTGAATAACACATTCTTAGAAGATAAACAATAAATGAAATGAAATTATACTATTTTAAGGTTGGAATTTATTAATTTGAAGCCAATGAGCAGGTGGTGAAGCAATTATGTAGGTTGTAGCTAATAAGAGGAAAATGATGTAGATAGGTGCTCAAAGATGCTTCATCCAACCATGCCTGAATGATTGGCTAGCAAATTGTTAGGTTAAAGCGGGGTAGAAAATGAACATAATGTTATGATTGAAAAAAAGGGATATAGAAAATTAAAATTGTATTTTTACCATCTTGACTAGAAGTAAAGTATTTATGTTAAAATCACATTGTTTTAGCTAATTAGAGGATATTACAGCTCAAAGATACTTCAATTATTTTATTTATATTTAAATGTGAAATTACAACTTATTTTATTATTAAAAATTATATTTATGATTACAAAAATATACAAATTATTCGGTACTTATAATAATTATTTACTTAATATATCAATATCACTATCGCTATCATCATCTGTTCTAATTATTATTTGTGCTATATTGTTTATATGGATATAGAATTTTTCCACTTTTTCAACATGTGTAACAGAATTTGCCTAACCTTGTGAAGGGATGGTAAAAACTTCAGTTTCTATAAGCTCAAGTACACTGGAGTTAATAGTAGGGCAAATATTGTTACGACGAATGGCAGATTTCAGTTGGTGCCAAACATGTTCGATGGGTTTAAATATATAATGGTATGGTGGAAGCCTTAAAACTGTATGCCCTAGATTTGTTGCATAATTATCACAGAAGTATTCCTTTTGTAGTTTTAAACTTTGTAAAACCTTAATTAAATGCCTTTTGGTGTAATCTTCCTGAAAATAAATGTCATTATCATACATGTAGTTTTGGATTGTTGCTTTTGTGTCATTTGAGGAGGGAGTCTTGGTCAACTGCCTACTATGGTAGCTTGCATTGTCCATTAGAATTACGCTATTCGGAGGTATATTTCGAATTAGCTTGTTTTTAAACCAATCTTTAAATAAATCAGCAGCGGTGTCCTCATGGTAATCTAGAGAAGAATCTTTAATGTTTCTTGCAGACAGAGAAAGTCCATTTGGAATCCATCCGTCTTTAGATCCAGCATGCAAAATCGTAATTCGTTTACCTCTTTTTGATGGCGCGCTTATTTTACACTTGCCGCTTGAGTCAACCCAACCCTTTTCCGGGGTATCATATGTGTCGAACCAGGTTTCATCCAAGTAAATAATCGGCCTTTGCTGACCTCTGTAAATCCTAATTTTTTGTATTTTATTATTTATTTTATATTTTTTTAAATCTAAAACCCATGTGTTGGATACACTTCCATAACGTTGTTCTGCCACATTTAACGCCGGTTTCATCTTTTTTAAGTCTCTTAATTAAATTATCTTTGTTCCTCGTATAACTTGTAAATTTTACGCCGTATTATATCTTGATCACTTCCATCAACCTTCGAGAAAATGCCAGTATCGGTTCTTTTTTTTCTCGCTAAAATGGGATTATTCACAATTTTGCATACAGTTGATGTTGGAATTTTTGTTAATGTGACCGTTTCTTCTAACGCTGCTTGCTTGCTGACCGCACGTTCAATGAGAGATCAATTAACATTGTTCATAACTTCCTTAATTTCCACAGAAAAGTGTTTTCTGCTTATCGACGGGGTTATCTCCTGAGATGCATTAGGCTCGCACATATTTTGCATGACTTACACACTATTAAACAAACGCTGTATTACACACGAAGTAAAAATAATTACTAAACTTAAACACACTCACACACACACACACACACACATGCGGAGAGGTGAGCCCGACTGGCGGAAGTCCTTATGGCCCTGAGCTTATTTTGCTCAGAGTCTGAATGACTCCTTCCAGACTTTCTTCCACGCCCCCCTGCGGTCCAGTTCCGCAGGGTCTCACCAAAAAGCACTGAAGGTACTTTTTCTCTGGAATCTGAGGGAGGGGTTTGTTTATGGGTTTTGTGGGGTGTATCGGGGGGGGGGGGGGGGGCTTTTGGTGGGTGGTGGTGCTACATGGCGCACCTAGAGGAGTTGGTGACGGGGTCTTTTATGACGATAGGGGGCGTCGATGTCATAGTTGGAGGCTTGTCTGATAAGGGAGTTTGGGTGATCTGGGGCCGAAGTTAGAATCTTCGTGTTTCTCTCGTGGACAAACTGGGAAAGTGGTGTGTGCTTGATGTCGCGGTGTAATTCTACGTTACGGATGAACCCTGGGATGTCCATGGAGGTGTGGATGTAACGATTTTCAAGGGATTGGAGGCGGTTGATGTGAGAAAGGGCTGCGTGCCCCCACGTCACTAAACCGTATGTGAGGGATGATGATGGATTTGATGAGGAGGGTCTTGTTTTTGTGGCTTAGTGCGCTGTAGCGATTGAGAAGGGAGTAGAGAAGAGAATAGGTCATTCTGGCTTTATTGAGGTTGTCTTGGATATGGCGTTGCCAGTGAAGGGTTTTATCGAGGGCGTCGGACCAGGGGACTAAGCTTAAAACTAACTAGAGTGGGTATAATATAGTCTTAAGAACATAATTTGTTTCATGGGATTAACCCTCTCATTTTGAATCAGGTAAAAATCGGTTTTAAATCACCAAACCATTACTTTAGTAATGAAATTACGTCTTCCGGATTTGCAGTATACTTTAAGACATTTTTAAGTACGGACCATAATTTACCTGCATTTGTTCATTAATTCATTGTTTATTTATGGCCACCCTTGGATAATCCCATTCAAAGGCAAAGTGTAACTTTCTTATATCTCTGGACAGGCTTTAACTATAGGTACCTACACAAAAAGTTTAAATAAGAGATAAAAATAAAAATATAATTTTTACATTTGGATATAACGAGTGATTATTAATTATTTTGCTCAAGGGCGGCTGTGACCCAGTACACATAGTGTAGCAGTAGTGCGTAGATTAAATCATAGGGCGAATTTGCAAGAAAGCAGCGTTGTCACGTTGAAAACCTAAAATAATGTTTTTTGACGGTATGTAATATAAAATCCTGAGCTATCTTACTTTGAAAGCCTACCTTATATGGCCGCCTCCTACTTCTAGACACCAAACTTTCAACAATAAAAATTTTTTGTGCTTCACTAAACATTTTTACTGTAGAACTTTCAATCCGGCAACAAAGCTTCACCAAAACTTGATACGCTGAATAATAAAAAAAAAATAAAAAATAAAATCATATCCTGCAAATAGCACTTTATAATAGTCAAAAGACGACTCCCCGGAGAAATATTAGTTAAAGCAATAGTAACCTACCTTCAAATAACTGCAAAAATTACAAAATTTCTCCAATTTTTAAACTTTACAAATACACAAATTTAAATAAGACGTAAATGTCATAAAACAATCATGTCATCTTATCTACGCAGTACGGCCATGATGCTTTTAAAATGCATGGCCTCCCTTGACCAAAATAATTAAAAATCACTCGTCATGTTTAGTCGACTGGCGCCAGTTTACCACTAATCATTGCACCAGTAAAGTCAAGGTAGGTGTACTTTTAGGCGTCAGTTGACGTTTTGGTAAACAAAAACAATAAAATTTTCTTTCCTGCAAATTTGCATTAACAAGATAAAATAAAAATAGAAAAATAGTAGAAAAAATTAAAATATCACAAATTTGCAGATAAGAAAGGCCAAAATAAAAGAGATAAAGTATTAAAAATAATTGTGGAGGTTATGTCTGTTCAGTGGCGTCTCGTCATGTTAGAACCAGGCAGTGCTGCATACAAATCCAGTCAGAAGTGAAGGTTTTTTTGTTTTTAGGATATTATAGAGAGCAACAATTTTTATGTTTTACAAATTACCTACTCTCAAACTAAAGTCTATGTTTTACCAACTGGCAGTGGCGATAAACAATGATGACGCGCGATTTTGGCGTTCGCGCTTTGCTGTTGGTCCCGGCGAAGCTTAAATTGTCGCGGGACCAATCGGAAAGCTCGAACGATAAAATCGCGCGTCATCATTGTTTATTATTTATACGCCGCCAGTTGGTAATAAACAGACTTCAGACACAATAAAACAGTATTTACTTACCAAACTGCTAAGCGCAAAATTCTTTTATAAAGTTTAATATAATGGGTATAGTTAACGTACATTTTTAATTTTTTAACAAGGCAGGTACATTGAAAATTACTATTCTTGCATTTTGCAAGACCATCTGGTAAAAATATTTTAGGATGTGTATTCTTAAATTGTTAAAATGATTCCTGGATAAACTATTTTTATATGATAAACCATCAAAAATAGCAATCTCGGTTTAAGAATACATCCACCCGGCGCAAACAAGTGCAATACGGATCTCAAAAAATTTTGGCAATCTGATTGGTCAGCTCAAGGCCAAATTTACATACCGCTGCTGAGTTTTATTAGGGATGACATTGAAGTTCCGACTGCGAACGATTGTGCGACGCGCATGACGGTGCGGCGATAACGAGGTGTGTGAATTAACATAGCCGACAAGTTCGTACGTACAGAAGTTTTAAAGATACATATTATTGAAGAATGCTTTAAAAAAAATGGAATAATAATTATTTTAAGCCTGCCACAGTCCAAATAGGTGATTCAACGAAAATTTCAACTGATCCCCAGTGTTTTGTAAGGGTGTTGACGTAAAAGCATAAATAAAATAATTTTAAATGTACCGGGTGTCCCACTAAGAATGGCTGTCGGCCGTATCTCTGAAAGTGTTAGTCGTATGGCTTGCGGAAAAAAAATATATTAGGTAAAGTAGTCATGAGAAATTGCTGGAAATTATTTTCAAGTTTCTCAGACTGGCGCTAGAGGGCGCAACAGTAACGGTAAATATGAATCACGAAGCTTCCTCAAAATTCGCCTAGTTAAGGTGTTCCGAAAATAACATTTTTGTAAATTTCGAAGATTTATTAATAAAATTCACCTATAGAACGTGCTCGCCACTTTTCAAATAAAGTGGTGGGGGAAGGTTGAACATTATTTGTAATAAATGCTGATAACTTCGGTCTGGCTTTACGTAATTTAGTAAGCTTAGTTTTGTTAAAAAGGGATTTTCTCACTCTATATATTATCTTCTTAACTACGGCAATATGTGTTTTACACTACGCGCTAGGGGGCGCTGTCCTAAAGCTTCACAAACATTGCGCGTTTTTTCCATAATTGTAAATATAATAGTATATTCAATTTTACTTGATTACAAGGATGATTAAAAGTCTAAGAAGTCAGCGAAAACCGCAAGTTTATATCTATTTTTAATCCGAGGATATCAACAACAATAATCATAATTACGGAACATTATGATTTTATTTTTAAGTTGCCATTGTAAAGGTTTTTTAAGAGTCAAATAGGCCTTGGAAAAACAAAATATGAAGGTACGTATATTTCAAGCAAATATATCGTTACGACAATAATTCTCAGTGGCGCCCTAAATGTTTAAATTGTCGCCCATCGTTCTGTATACACGACTTCAATCTCTCCCTGGTTGATAATACTGCAGTTTCCACCTCTGCCATAGGGATACGGCGGCTGCTGTCCATTATCCTTTCTATCATGTTTTCCCTTGTGGTGGGTCTGGTAACGAAAACAAGATCTTTCAATCTCCCCCATAGATAAAAATCTAGGCATGTTAAGTCAGGTGATCTAAAATAGAAATTACCACTTTCATTAACAGTATCACAATATATCCTATAATATTACCTGGCAGGCCACGGAAATATACTCCCTCTTCCTATCCACCTTGCAGGAAATGTGTCGTCAAGAACTTGACGAACGTTTGCGCAAAATGTGCAGGACATCCATCATGTTGGAAACCATAGTTCTGCGAATATCCAAGGGCACATCTTCGAGAAGAATTGGGAGTTTGTAATTTAAAAAATGTAAATATCTTTGCCCAGTAAGCGACTCATTAAATATAAACGGTCCAATTATTCTGCCACCCAAAATGCCGCACCAGACATTGACACTCCATCTTCCTTGATGCTGCACCTCCCACATCCAATGGGGATTATCCCGCGACCAATAATGCATATTATGGCGGTTTACTCCTCCATTACTATGGAAAGTAGCTTCATCAGTCCACAAAATTCTGGAGAATTTTGTGGACTTTGTGGACTCCAATATCATATTGAGCAACCAATAGCAATGATCCAATCTTCTATCATAATCTTGCGGGGTCGAAGCCTGGTGGAGCACAATATGGTAGGGATGTAGCCTAAAGAAAAACAAAATATTTATTACATTGACTTCAAAACTATTAAGAGAAATATTGGCATTATTCTAAACTATTTAGGAGTTATAATATATACACTGACCGGCACGAAAAACGGGCACCTTTAAATTTTGCCGAATTGTAAAGCTCTATTACCTTTTTGCTTTTTAACCGATTTTATTAATTTATTAGGAATATTATAGGTAATTTTCTTGACTTTAAACTATTGGTTTCAAATTAAATGTAAAATTTTTCCTAAGTCATATTATACGAGGGAAACCAATATGTTGTTTTTTAGGCCTAATTTTAAATCATCCTGTGCAGTTGTCAGACATGCCAGGAATTTTAAAAAGCTAGTAGGTGTTAAGGTGAGTCTATTCTTAACATTTTGTTTTTTGATTTGCCTTGATAGCTTTATTTTTGTCGAAGGTATGGGTTCTTAAAGAATGCACTTACAATTCACAGATATTTGAATCCCAAGCAAGCCTCTGAGCTCCGGCAATATTAATCAACACATCTATGGAATAATGTTGCCATTTCCATGGAATCATTTTGATGGCGTCCTTTTAAATACATAATTGTTGTAAGTTGTCAATAATTATTTTGGCAGAAATGAGTTTAAGCCCAGAAGTTGTATCGGCGATTGTGGCGTTAATTCAAGATGGCAGAGACCAAAGTTATGTCGCCAACAGGTTTAGATGTGCGCGAAGTACAGTGCAGCGTATTTACGCTCGTTTTCTTAAGACGGGTTCTTACAGCAGGCGCCCAGGAACAGGCCCTCGTAGAAGAACTTCTAATAGAGATGATCGTTTTACTAAAAATTTATCACTAAGAAATCGACATTTACCAGCAGTACAAATAAGTAATGAAATACATCATGTAAGGAACGTAAACATAAGTGAGCGAACTGTTAGAAGGAGGCTAAATGAAGCAAACCTCGTGTCAAGACGACCTGCTACGGGACCAGGGCTTAATAGAGAACATCGTCTCACTCGAATGCGATTTGCCAGAGAACATCAAAATTGGGAGAAAAATGATTGGAGACGGGTATTATTTACTAACGAATCCAGATTCTGTTTATGATCCCCAGGTGGACGGGAAAGAGTATGGCGGCGAACAGGTGAACGTTATGCCGAATGCGCGCTCAGTCCAAAAGTAAGTTTTGAAGGTGGTTCAGTTATGGTTTGAGCCGGAATTTCCATAGAATCACGCACCGCCTTATATCTTGTTCCAAGAGGATCTATCACTGCTGAAAGTTATATAAATGAGATACTAGCAGATTATGTTGTTCCACACGCAGCGTTGGCAGGAAATCGTTTTCTCCTTATGCACGATAACGCGCGACCTCATGTAGCTCGGATAGTTAGGGATTACCTCAGTGAAGCTAACATATCATCGCTGAACTGGCCACCACACAGTCCAGATTTAAATCCTATCGAGCATGTTTGGGATATGCTTGGCAGAAGAATTCGAAATCTAGTACCGGCCCCCAGAACCTTGGATGAACTGCGAAGAGCACTCTCCGAGCAATGGGCAGCTATACCTCAAGGAGATATAAATCGCTTGGTGCAAAGTATGCCACGACGAATAAACGCTGTGATCCAAGCTCGTGGGGGTAATACTCGATATTAATATTGTTATTGGGTATATTTTTTATATGGTATTTGTCAATGTGATTAATACTTTTATCTTGGGAAAATAAAAATGTTAATTAAAAATGTTAGTATATTCTTTAAAAACCCACAACTTCGACAAAAATAAAGCTATCAAAACTAATCAAAAAACAAAATGTTAAAAATAGACACACCTTAATACCTACTAGCTTTTTAACATTCCTTGCCTGTCTGACAACTTCACATAATGATTCAAAATTAGGCCTAAAAAACAACATATTGGTTTTCCTCGTATAATATGACTTAGAGAAAATTTTACATTTAACTTGAAACCAATAGTTTAATGTCAAGATAATGACCTATCATATTTCTAAAAAATCAATAAAATCGGTTAAAAAAACAAAAAAGTTATAGAGTTTTACAATTCGGTAAAATTTAAAGGTGCCCGTTTCTCGTGCCGGTCAGTGTAAATATAATTAATTACTTACCTTTCTTCTAATAAAATCCTATGCACAGTAGAGCGAGTAACGACCAAGTCTCTAACAATTAATCTAATACTAATTTGTGGATTAAATTCCACATATGCCAAAACATTTACAATGTTTTCCTCGGTTCGACCTCGGCGGCGTCTGCGTTATACAGGGCGAATAATACTTCCAGCCTTTGGGGGTATCGTACTGCGTAAACCCGTTCAGCAATTGTTGCATTTTCCAAACTTTCAAAATACGTCGCAATGATGTCCACCGCTTCTTCAAGTAACACAGGCATTTTGAAAATCAAATACGACACAACACTGTTGGCACGACAAAAATTTTGGCGTAATAATGAAAGGTGCCACGCGTGCACAGTTTCAATTCGTATTTTGTTTTTCCAAGGCCTATTTGACTCTTAAAAAAACCTTTACAATGGCAACTTGAAAATAAAATCATAATGTTCCGTAATTCTGATTATTGTTGGTGATATCTCCGGATTGAAAATATATATTAACTTGCGGTTTTCGCTGACTTCTTAGACTTTTAATCATCCTTGTAATCAGGCAAAATTAAATATACTATTATATTTACAATTATGGAAAAAACGCGCAATGTTTGTGAAGTTGTAAGACAGCGCCCTCTAGCGCTTAGTGTAAAACACATACTGCCGTAGTTCATAAGATGATATATAGAGTGAGAAAAGCCCTTTTTAACAAAACTAAGTTTACTAAATTATGTTAAGCCAGAGCGGAGTTATCAGCATTTATTACATATAATGTTCAACCTTCCCCCACCACTTTATTTGAAAAGTGACGAACACGTTCTATAGGTGAATTTTATTAATAAATCTTCGAAATATGCAAAAATGTTATTTTCGGGATACTTTAACTAGGCGACTTTTGACGAAACTTCGTGATTCATATTTACCGTTACTGTTGCGCCCTCTAGCGCCAGTCTGAGAAACTTGAAAATAATTTCCAGCAATTTCTCATGACTACTTTACCTGATATATTTTTTTTTCCGCAAGCCATACGACTAGCACTTTCTGAGATACGGCCGACAGCCATTCTTAGTGGGACACCCGGTACATGATGCACTTACGCACCAAACAGCCTCTAGTATTGTTCGAAATCTAGTATCAGCATGTGCCAATATGACGGGAGTTACTAAATCAACAATCTACAGGCTTCTTAGGGAAGAAAAATCTGGAACGGTAGCCCTTTCTGAACAGTCGTCAGGAAGGACGCTGATACAAATTGATGAAGATGTGAAAAGTGTCATAAGAAGAGAAGTTCATAATTTTTATTTCAATATGGAGATCCCAACATTAGATAAAATGTTTAATGCATAGGAGAAGATGCGAATTTACCCAACCTAGAAGGAAAGAAATTGTGGCAAATTTTACATAAATTAAATTTTTCTTAACACCGAAAGTCAATCTTACTGGATAGACAAGATATTATTTTTTAGAGACGGCAGTAGAATCAGATATTTCTTGATTTGATTCTATTTGAAGCACCTATCGAGGCGAAATGCAATCTCGGAGCCAACGCTTATGTTTTTTTTTTTGTCTTCAATGTTGTCTGCATTTCTACGCTCAATATTTGCACCACAACGTTTACACCTGCACGTAGAAGTGCAGTTGACGCCATTTTAATTACAACACAGTAATCATGGCAAAAACAATTTACTCGAGCTACCAACCAAAGTTTATGTAATAATGCCCTTTCGATTATTTAAGCTACAAGATACAATTTCAACAACACAATACAAGATTTAATGGTCTGGTTCTCGTCATCGAACAGCTGTAGAGCTTTTGCGTTAAATATAACGGTGAAGTCGGGCTTTATGCGTTTTAATCTTCTCCTACACAGTTGGAATTCGAGGATCTCAAGGATCAGAGTTGCGAACATATCAAGTTCAGGAGGCATTCACTATACAGGGTGTCCGGTAAGGATATGGCATCCTCCAGGGAGCATATAAAGAAGGCCAAAATATCCCTAATTTGTCATAGAAAGCAAGTTCCTAAAGTGCCCCTTAACGGAGACACAGAGCCCCATTTCCAAGAGCTGCTAACTTCCTGTTAGTAAAATTTATTCCCGAATAGCAGTATTATCAGCAAATGTAGCTATAGCATTTTTTGATATTAGTAAGTCACTAGTATATAATTTAAAGAATGAGGCCTAGAACACTTCCTTGGGGCATACCCGCACTTATTTCATTTGCGTCGGAATCTTGATCCTACTACTTGATTCTGATTATCCAACAGAGATGTAGAATGTTATGTGATCCAATTAGAATAACTTATCAAATGCTGGCACATCTAAAAATACTGCGGAATACGGAACATCCTCTATGGTTGTCTGCTAGCAGTGCGTGTGCGAAGAGAGCTCAAGAGATTATACTCGTTGAGAATGATGAGATGAGATATTCTCCAGATGAAGGTTGACAGTAACTTCTACCTATCGCTCTGGGTGGCATCATGCAGGGAGTATCACTTAAATATTTGCCATGAAAGTATCTATCAAAGAGGCACAAGTCACCAACCTGTATTCGACGTTCTAAGCTGTTATTCGTCAGGTCATAGTCGCCAATCAAATGAACGGCTCCATTTTGGATGAAATCCAATAGTATCAGAGCCCCAAAAGTATGAGCAGTGTTCCAGAGTAGGTCGACTTTAGACTTTATAGAGCGTCGAGAGCTATTATTGTGTATTACACATGTATATAAATTATGTAACTACATACAAGTTTATATACATTGTACAATAACGTACTTTCTTTGTCCATAAGTCGAAGAACAATTCAACGTTATAGGCAACAACTAAGAAAAGAAAGGGCGGAGAAACTAAAATTAGCTTTTAAAGATCATAAATTTGTGGTTCCTGTAGTTCACTGGGATGGAAAATTATTTGCTGACCTTACTGGATCTGAAAAGCACGATAGACTAGCAGTTATAATTGCAACAAGTGGCGATACAGAACAAATTCTAAGGACACCAGTTTTACACAACAGGGAGCAAGCTCCTGCAATTTATAAAGCGGTATTGGACTGAAATCTCCAAGATACAGTAGTTGCGTTATGTTGGTGTTAAATGGTGCAAGTGTTTTATTAGAACAATTAATTGTTAGAACGAGATTTAATGGATTTACCTTGTAGGCCCCATATTTGTGAACTTATTTTAAAAAGTGCTTTTGATGTAAAAATGCCTTCTTCTAGTGGTCCCAGCGTACCATTGTTTAAACGTTTTAGAGAATCCTGGTCTAAAATCAATAATTTAAATTATAAATCAGTATTAGAAGACGAAAATATAAATACAATATTGCAACTTGAAGATTCTGAAATGGTTAATTCTTAATTTTGTGGAACAAGCCTTAGATTCCCAGCAGCCTCGCGACTACTATAAAGAATTTTTACATTTGACACAGTCATTTTTTGGAAAGGACAATGTAGAATTTACCATTCGTGCTCCTGGAGCGTTCTAACATGCGCGCTGGATTTATTTATTTATTTATTTATTTCAAGATACACTACAGAGAATCTCCAAATGGTACACTACAGTAAAAATATAAAAGTAAATCAATACATAAAACAAAAATACAAAAATATAAAATACAGAAATCTGCTACAGACAACTGAAAACATTTCAAAGGCAGTCCGGAATCCTTGCTTCGGTCATTTATCATCTAAACAGATGTCTTCTCAGTCTTTCTTTGAAGTTGAGCGATGAACCATTGGTATCGACGTTGGATTTGACGTAGGTATTAAAATGGTTCATAATGCGGTTGATACTGCAATACATCCCTACATCGGTACGGCTCCTGTTCATTGCAAATACATTTGTAAGTCTGGTATTGTACGGTGGTGCGTAGAAGTTCAGAGATGCAAGAAGTTCGGTACAGTCAACCTCGCTATTTAATATCTTTTGTCCAAATACTAGTGTTAGAAATATTCTACGCATTTCAAGGCTTTCGATATTCAGCATCTGTAAATGATGTTGGTATGTGAGGGTCGTTTTATCCATGCTTAGTTTGTATAACAAAAAGTTTATAAATTTAGATTGCACTCTTTCTATTCTCTTTGTGTGTACATTATACTGTGGAGCCCAGACGATGCAACAGTATGGATGGCGAAAGCTATTTATTGCTTAAAAATTTATCTTCATAGGGACGAGTTTACACTAACAGTCAGGAAAAGGAAGAATATTAGAAATGTATGCATTTTTATCGTCAAAGTTTATGTTAAGGCTTGGTTCACCGCTCCCTGTCCATAAAAAGCTCCATATCAAAATCTTCAATTTACCAAAAATCTTATTAAATATAAAAGTATTGCGCCACAGATATCTGAAGCTGCTATTGAAAAAATTAAAAATCACCTGTAGTACTTGTTTTCTGAGATTTGCGCAGTATCATTCTTTGATAACGAAATCCCTGTTAAAATTAACAGAAATATGACTAAAGCTCTAGAAAAACAAGACACTGCTAGAAGGAGGTGAAAAACGAGGTAAATTAAGTAATATATGCGAAATAGAACATAACGAGCTTTGGAAATTTATATGTAAAAATACCATTAGGTTTTTTGAAAGGTTAGGGTTATCCACAAATTTTTTAAAAGAGAATCCAGAAAACTGGAAAAGTAATGATGAGCACATAAATAATTTTATTGTAGTAGAAAAGCTTAAAGTAGTGAATGATACAACAGAAAGGGGCATTAAACTCTTAGACGAATATAACAAAATATTAACAAAAGATGAAAAAGAACGTCAATGTATACTGCAAATTGTAACCGAATATAGAAAAAAATTTAATGATGTCGACGATATAAGAAGTCATTTGCGGAAACTTTTTAAAAGTGATTAAAACAAACTATTTGTGTAAATACATAATAGGGTTAGTTCTTAGGTACAATTTATTAATATTATATACCTAAAACACCCATTTTAATATATATACTCTGTTTCTATGTAGTCAGTGGTAGTTATGATAATAAATGTTTTAAAATTTAGAAACCTTTGTATTTCATTCTATCGGCGGCAACATTTTGGATTATTTAAATGACTTGAAATTTTGCACGCGTCATTTTCTTGACATTTGTGACAAATGTGGGCCACCCTATTATACATGTATATAAATTATGTAACTACAATAAATAGACAAAAGTGAGTTCGACTTTATTAATATGTAAACTGAAATATTAAAATATGCCGGCAAAAATAATTTTTCCCAAATTATTACAAAAATACTATCGTATTTTTATTAAAAAAGAAGCCCTCATAAAATAGCCCACTTTATTTATGTATGTTGACGGTTTCTTAACTGTGCTTTAAGTGAAGGCGTCGTAAAGCATTCTGTTTTATCAGTCCCCGTCGTATCGTCTCGAATTCTGAATGAATAAGGGATGGAAATAAAGCCTACAACGACGAATATAGTAAATGCGCTTACTCGTACAGTAAGGTGAGATGGTTCTTTAAAAAACGTTGCGAGATAAAATTTATCGTATTTTAAACATGCACTGCATACATAAGAATAATGTCTTAAAACTGAGATCATATTTTATTGCCACATATGAAAGTCAAAATTTAATGCTCTCATAGTCCTAAATTGAAATTTCTAAAATTTTAGGCAGTTGGCATCTCTTCGAGATTTATAAATGTATTTTTGAGTACGTGATAAAAAAAAACACCTTATGTGCTTTAAAGGGTTTTTTTTAACTTCGTGTTTTACCATAGTAATACTAACGTATTATGTAGCCATAATCAGCCATAATCAGCCATAATATCTACCTCTCCATGTATTTCTAATTAAAAATAAATTAATGTATAACGACTACCCTAAATTTAACCCAAAAACGTCATGATGTTAATAACATCTGACACAGGTATTTCTAAAATCATTCTCTAATGGCATCTTGTTGGGCGCAACAAACGCATTTCAAGTAATAGCTTCTGTCCGTCACATGTCAGTCGGAATATCGATGTAAAGTAAACGTGTGTCTACCTTGAATAGGCCTATCAATAATTCAGATGATCTGTAGGCCCAAATCATAAATCTGACTGGCCAAAATCTGATGGTCTGAAGAACTTTATTGGCAATAAAACTCCAATGCCTGCTCAAACTTTAATACCTTTATTAGGTATACAACGTCGGCAAAGATTATCGGACACCCTAAATACATTACAAAAATTATGGTTTGAGTTTTGCGAAAACTCCGAAAGATACGAAAAATAATTAATGTTAAATCCTTTATGGCGCTCTAGGAGCGGTGCGTGTGCGCAGGAAACGATTCACGTTGCTCTTGAATCTTTGGAGACTATACTCGTTGGGGAAGACGATCTCAGGGAGGTCGTTCCAGAGTGATGACGTTCTCCAGATGAAAGAATTTTGAAACAGTGTCGTTCGAGGGACACTAAGCTGAACCACGTACTGGTGGGCTGCAGTGGCTCGTCGTGTACTTCTACCATGCACCGCTCTGGGTGGTATTAAGCGGGCAACCTCAGTTGAACACTTGCCATGAAAATATTTGTAAAATAGACTCAAGTCGCCAACCTGCCTTCGATGTTCAAGGCTTTCCAGGTTGTTTGTCAGACTATGGTCACCGATCAAGCGAATGGCTCTTCTTTGAATGGAATCTAGCAATCTCAGGGTATGTTTAGGAGCAGAGCCCCAAATATGCGAACAGTACTCCAGTGATGGTCGAATTTGGGCTTTATAGAGCATCAAAAGTTGTTGGGGTGTATAGAGGTTCTTTGTTCGGAAAAGTACTCCAAGCTTCTGCGAGGCTGCCTTAGCAATGGCCGCAACGTGGCCATGCCAAGACATATGACTATCCAGATTAATGCCCAATAAATGAATTGATGAAGCCAAGGGAATTGAGTGTCCCGCCATAACTATATCCGGTTCTTCAACATTAACTTTTTTAGAAAAAACTGCCGCCTGGGTCTTTTTAGCGTTAAATTCTAATTGGTTACTGTCACTCCAAGACAAAATTTCTTCCAGGTCTTTGTTGAGATGTGAGACCTCTTGCTGCCTATAGAGATGTGCATTAGCAGCCGATGTCCGAGCATCCAAAGTAAAAGTTGAAACAAGTGTGCTGTCATCAGCAAAGCTATATATAGGATTTTTAGTTTTTTCCAAAAGATCGTTAATGTATAGTAAGAAAAGGGTGGGCGACAATATAGAACCTTAAGGGACTCCGGCGTTGATGTTAAATGTGTCTGAAAGAAATCCGTCCATCGCCACTCGCAGAGAACGGTCTTTAAGAAAGCTCGACAGCCATGAACAAAATTGAACCGGCATTCCGTATGCTCTCACTTTAGTTAGGAGCCCCTCATGCCATACTCGGTCAAAAGCCTTGGAAATGTCCAGTGCTACCGCCCGGGACTCCCCATGGTGTTCTATTGCGTTGTTCCAAACATGAGTAACATAAGCGAGAAGGTCTCCTGTTGATCTAGACTTACGGAATCCATACTGGCGGTCACTAATAATGTTGAAGCCTTCCAAAAAGTGTTAAAATTATCCCTTTTTAAAAGAAATAAGTACGGACTATTATATATTTTTGAAAAGCTCTTAAAAAGAAGGATAAGACAAGGAAATAATATATAGGGTGTCTAATTTAAAAAAAACACAAAGTTTGGGTCATAGCTCATAAACAAAACTTTTTAGGAAAAACTAACTACGCCACTGAAACCTACATAAAATACTCTATAATAATCCATTTTTTCCTCATTGATAAGTTATCATCATTATATGTCAGCAACTGAGAGGGCTATAAAAAATGTCGTTTGTTGCAATGGAAGTTTCATAAAATAATAGAACAGTAAGCCGCAAACCCAATTTTTCTATCTTTTATAATAAGGGAGCTGATGGTATATGAAAACACACGAAAACTGGACACCCGGTAAGAGATACAAGAAAACTAAGATATGTGGCCTGTTATCTTTCAGTGTTTAGTTTAATGGCGCAATCAGATCTACGCTAACTAGATTGGTTTAGAAGATACAGGGTGATTCTCAAAATCGGCGGTTTTTATTATCTCTTATAACTCGGTTATTTATGGAGATAAAAAGAAACTTTTAATACGAAAGTATTATGACTTTTTACGTAGAATCCAGTGGCGTATTTAAAAAAAATGTAGATGTGTTAATTCTTGAGGTATTATAAAAACTAGCATTTCTTAAATAGGACACCCTGTATCTGGGTGTCTCAAAAATTTTCATTTTTTCTTGTGATTGCAACAATATATAACACTTAATATTTTGCTTTGTTCTAAATAGCTAAAATACCAAAAAACAAAAAATGTTTTAGTTGGTCATGGATTGAATTTTTTAAGCGTTTGATTTTGTTTGTTTACATGTCATAATAGTATATTAAAGTACATGTTTTATAAAGCATCATCTTATAGCACGCGTCCATGTTAAAAAACGAGCCGCTTGCGGCGAGTTTTTTAACGGGACAAGTGCTCTAACTGCTTTATAAAACACGTACTTTATTCTATTTTTTCTATTTTGTATTTTTTTCAATAAGAAAATACATATTTAAAAAGAAAATCAACCCTTCAAATTTTGTAAATTTGTGTGTCTAAATTCTATGTTGGTAATACTCTAAATTTCTTTTTATCATAGTAGCCTTGACAATAAATAATATTTTCTTTGTGTCATTGTCACGAAATTTGTGATTTAATATTTCATAGAGTTGTTCATAATTATAATTAAAAAAATATGGAGCATGATAATCTAAGTTTAACTCCCCCTGAGTTAAGGGATATTGCTAATAAAACGATAAATCAACTTTTACCAGAGAAATCCCGAAAACTTTCTTTTCTCATGGATAACAATAACAGGAAACGTCAGACGTCAACAGAATAAAACATTTAAATATAACCAATGCCAACTTTTAAAAAATAAAATTCGGAGTTCGAAATGGATATATTTCGAACTCGCTAGCGCGTTCGAAATATCTATTTTTCGAGACAAAATTAGAAAAAATTCATTAACAATTAAGTATTGGTTTTGACACTTTTAATGAAATATGTTCGATTATATTTTTTTAAAAAAGGAGTCCAAAATGAATATTTTTCAAAACTATGAAAAATTAAACATGTTTGAAGTGCTATATTGAAAGTAATAAAAATAAAGACGCAGCTTAAGACCTATATTTTAAGCGTTATACGGAACGACGACAGCAAGAAAAACAAATATTTCAAAGATTATATCACAATTTAAGTGAGTATGGATCATTTGGAAAACCAAGAGGTAAGTTACAATAAGGAAAATAGAGAAAGAGATGAAATTAATACATAAGCTTGTGTTGCTGCTGATCCGACGGTATCTGGCCGTAATACTGAATAAGATATTGGCACAAGTAAATTTAAAGTTTTAAAAACGTTAAGAAAGCATAAGTATCAATCGTATCAAATTCGAAAGGTTCATAACTTACATCGTGGAGATGTAGAGCGGCGTTTAGAATTTTGTCATTAATATTTGCAATAGATTAATCGGAATCCCAATTTTTTTCAAAATATAATAGGGACTGACGAGACTTTTATATCTAGCGAAGGAATTTTTAATCGACATAACAATCGATATTGGTCAAACATAAATCCTCATCAGACGGTCGCCAGGGTATAACAAGGACGGTTTGGGTTCCATGTATGGGTGGCGCTATATCAGAACAGGGTCCTTAATAACAGGATTTTTAATGAAAATTTGAATTCTGAAGGATACATCAAAATTTTGGAAGAATGTGTTGTAATCGAGTTGGATAACATGCCATTAGCTGCAAGAAATAATGTTTATTTACAACAAGATGGTGCTCCAGCATATAATAGCCATATGGTAAGGCACTTACTAACTGCCAATTTTGGAGAAAATTGGCTTGGTACATATCGACCAAACAGATGGCCTCCGGATTCCCCCGACCTGACACCACTCGACTTTTATTTTTGGGGATTCAGTTACAAGCCGAGTCCAAAAATGCATCAAGCAGAGTGGAATACAATTTGAGCACATTTCGTGATTAAACGCCTATGCTAATTGTTATATACAGGGTCGTTGGTATGTATGGAAACGGTCGACTATTTCCTAAAGTATAATAGTTAGCAAAAAATATTTTAAACAAAAGTTTTAGGGTTTTTAAAGGTCTATTAGAATTTTTAAAATATAATTATACAGGATGAGTCAGAAAACCGTAGAGAAGCAAAGTTACTTTTTTTAAAATGGAATACCCTGTATTCTACACCTAATAGTTTTTGAGATATCGACTTTTAAAAAATCACATTTTTGAATTTTGGCAGCTTCTAGCTTTCTAACGGTACGTCTTAGAGCAAAACGACTTACATGTCCCTATCTTACTTTTTTATTCCCAAAAGCATCAACTTCCTGTTAAACCGGAAGTACTGCATGGCCGGCTCTTAAGTTACATCCGGTTTAACCGGAAGTTGACACTTTTAGGAAGATAATAAGAAACTAAGATAGGGACATGTAAGCCGTTTTACTCTAAAACGTACCGTTAGAAAGCTAGAAGCTGTCAAGTCAGAGTTAAAAAACGTCATTTTTCAAAAGTCAATATCTCGGAAACTATTACGTTTAGACTTATTATGCACTTATTAAAAAATAAGTGGTATTTTATGTAAAATCCAAAAATATTCTAAAATATAGGGTGTTCCATTTAAAAGAAAGTAACTTTGTTCCTCTTCGGTTTTCTGACTCATCCTGTATACTTATTTTTTTTTAATTCTAATAGATCTTAAGAAACCCTAAAACTTTTGTTTAAAATACTTTTTGGTAACTGTTTTACTTTAAAAAATAGTCGACCGTTTCCATACATACCAACGACCCTGTATAAGCATATGAAATAATTGTTGTTGAGTTGTTATTATAAATTTTTGTTTGCTTTTTGTAGTTGTTGTTGTTTTAGTTTATCAATGTTTTAATATTCCTGTTTACTGGGTTTTTAATAATAAAAGACTAATGATTCAATCCATGGACAACTAAAAAATTTTTGTTTCTGGATATTTAAGCTATTTAGATCAAAGCAAAATATTAAGTGTCATAATATATTGTTGCAATCGCAAGCAATAATTCAATTTTTTGAGACATCCAGATACGGGGTGTCCTATTTAAGAAAATGCTAGTTTTGGTAATATCTCAAAAATTAACACATTTATATTTTTTTTAAAATGCGCCACTGGATTCTACGTAAAAAGTTATAAAACTTTTGTATTGAAAGTTTCTTTTTATCTCCATAAATAACCGAGTCATAAGAGATAATAAAAATCGCCGATCTTGAGAATCACCCTGTATCTTCTAAACCAATCTAATTAGCGTAGATCTGATTGCGCCATTAAACTAAACCCTAAAAAAGAGAACGGGATATATATCTTAGTTTTTTTGTATCTCTTACCGTTTAGCCTAGACCCTATAATATCAACGAAAAAAAAAGCCATCCTGTACAGTGCTAATTTATAACATGTTTTAGACTATGGACTTATTTGGTCAATTATTTTTTAACTAATGTACCCTACCACCCAATAAGCTCTCATCATACTAAATAAGGCATTAATTTGGTGTGTATCTTTTAGATCCCAACATTCCTCGGTTGGAGCAGAGGCCCAACTCGACGACGGGAGAAGAAGACTGCTGTTACACTCACTGCGGGGCGCCAGGCCGGGGTCCCCCCGACGCCTGCGAGCACTGCCCCGGCAGGCCTCCCAACGGCACGCGGGGGCACACCACGACGGACACCACGGACGACAGCCGGAGAACTATCGACACACCCACTTCTTCTGGCGCAAGGACTTCCATCAGCCCAGTGGCCCGGTGGATGTGGTGGACCTTTTTGTTATTGACGCTGCGCCCTAGCGCGCGATTAAATGACCTCTTAAATTGTTTAACCGGTACCGCTAACAGTGTTCGGACAGTGCCGAAGTGCTGATAGGGACCGATCATCGTACTGAGGATGCCGTTAGCCAGAAACGGACCGAAATGCCGCCGGCGAATAGAAATAGGAGATTTTATGTGTTCGAGTCAACGCCTGCAGGTCTGTCTGTGCCTGGCATGGACTTTGCTCAAGGGAGAGGGCTAGTGATTTGTTAAGTTTTTATTGTGACGTAACTACTTTGAACCTAAAATAATTTCATTTCAAACTTACAACCTTATTTTATCTCTTGTTGCCCAGAAAACTAATATAAAAATATAAATTCATTAACTAGCTGATTCAAAAATTTTCTCTTCTATTTTCCTCCAACAACAATAATATCTAGGGCTGAATTTAGCTAAACCACATTTTAAATTTGTTTTTAAATCGGAGGTTGCGATCATTAAAATCCGGTCACTTATTTAACATGATTTATAAATTTGGGTAAATCAAGCTTTTACAACAATGTGTTTCAAGTATTATCCAAATAATTTGAAGTTAACTTTTGTATATAATATTATAGGTACATTTACACTAGGAGAAAGCAATTGCCCGACTTATAATGATCGCAACAATAGGCGTGTGCTTAGCTAACCTAATTCATAATCATTGCGGGTTTTTATTTAGTTTAACCAATGCGGAATATAAGATAAAAGCGTATCTTTAGTTTACTTGGTAGGTCCAGGTAAAAATATCGTCCGGTTACACAATATAAACGACTGTTTCATAAGCATTAAATTGGTTAAGATTGTGAAGGTTTATTTAATTCGCTGGGGTATGGGCTAAATAGCTAAACATGAGAACGCCAAGAATAAGCTGTCAATTCTACAAATAATAATTCTTAGTTCGAAGGTTACTGGATGGACACCACTATTATTTAAGATTAAATATCGCTAGGATAATATCTATTCTCTGTTCTCTGTCTCTCTCTTGATCTTTCTTATCTGGTAAAATGGAAAAACATCTCAACAACAACAAAATCGAGATAACTCTCCAGAATAACCATGACTGAACTAGCATGATATTAGTTACATCTAACACAAGGACAATGGGTTTGATAATTTCCCTAGGACATATTTTACACTTTCATAGTATCTCGTTCCTATACCTTTGTCAGCATGTGCATCAATTTCGTCCAGATGACGACGGGGAACCTAAAACCAAAAGAAAAACTTAATAATTACAAGTGTCGTCAGCCCTTAGACAGACGTACAGTTGGTATAGCCCATACAGACAAACCTGAACTACAAAGTAACTAAATAAGCGTTAATCGTATACAGTTTTGTAATGAACACAATAATAAGATGCATGTCATACCTTCTGTAATTGTGTCACTTAGTCGTTTATGCATAATGCAATCTTTTTATATTGAAGTAGCGTATCACAAGAAAAACTTTTGAAACCACCAGGCTCCTTAATTACTTTCGTACCGTAAAACAAAATAATATTTGGTTATAAAATTTAGTACGGTATAAAAGTATCTATTAAACCAGAAGGCCCATATAGAGAACGGACTCCCCTATTAAAAAAGAAATAGCTCACTAAATTTTTATCAAGATTAATGTGTTCAATAAACTCAACTACGTAAATTTAATTCTCATTCATTACTTTTTTAATGTTCGCGTGATTTTTAACGACCAAACATTAATATGTTCACGTTTCAAAAGTGCATTAACAAACATACCTGATTAAAGGATTATATAATAATTAAGTAAATAATCAAACTTTGCAGAAAGTGAGAGGATATTACATTTATTAAAAGAACGCACCAATTTGACACACTCGTACCCTCAAGTTTACTTTTCCTATCCCTATTTTTTATTACTTTATCTTCTTTTATCTGTTTTCTGATTAATAATCATACCTTTTGCAATGGATATGTTACCAATCACCACAAGAAAATATCAGTAAGAAGCCTTATCTTCTATTACGTGAAAAATTAAGAGCACTTAACGTATAACGAATAAAATTAAAATTGCTGTAAAGTTATCAAGTAGGTAGAGTAAGACGTTTCTGGACGCCCTATTATCGAATCTTTAATTAAATATATACCTGCCATTGCAAATTTTGCATTTTTTAAAGCCCCCCGTTTATAGATCATATACACCCTCGTGGTAAAAACTTGTAAACATCTAATATGGCACTGTTTGCAGGCAACAATCTCCTGCGTAGCTACAAAACTGGCTATACAAGCCTACAGGTGGTGCATTCTTTCTTAAAATTAAAATATGGCATATAATATAATACCTTGTAAGAATATTAATGTACTTTGTTAATGTACTTTTACAAACTTTTTGATTTATAAAACGCACAAATTTTTAATTTAAAATTTGGTCGTAATTTTATAACAAACTGTAAAAAAGTTTTATATTACGAAGCGTGTAATTAAATATTAATTTAAACTAAATAGTATACTGTAAATAAAATATCACGTAACTAACTACTAGCCGTTTGAAAATATATAACAATATATCGATAACATAAAAAAAGTCTTTATTTTTGTAGTACAGAGCTTTAACGCAAATATTGTTTTACCATGAGCGCATAGACAGACTTTGTCGGATGTCTGGCATTTTTTTAGAGAAAGTTAAATCTTTATGCACATAGTTTGTTTAGGACTGCGTATTGTGGAATTAGAGTCATAAATTTGAACCAATGGTACCAGTCAATTAGCGAACGAAGTTGATTTTTGTATTCGTTTAGTTTGTATCTTGTGTATTTATTTCCTATAAAATATACCGAACCAACAATCATTTTGTTTAAATGTAAAAATAATAATATGCAACAGCACAAAATATAATTTTGTTTTGTTATTTACCAAAAAGTCTTGTTTAAAAATTAAGTGTTTTTTGATCGGAAAATCAGTGATTATTATCTATAAAATTTGTTTATGGCACTTTTTCTACTTATACTAAATTAGGCAACAATCGGCACGAAGCAATTGAAATAGAAAGAGCTAGCAACCGATTTACTTACTAAGTATGTCAGCAAGCTTAAAAATGAAACGTATTGACAGAAAAGGATCGATAAGTGTATGAATGGTGTGGCTGGATGTACATAGGAGCCCTTCAGACCCAAAGGAGAGGGATAAAACGAGTTACTATTGATGTGCTGTTGATACATTTAATTTCTTTACGCTGTCAATTTCACAATTATTATAAATCCATAAAGATATAAATTATATGAACAGAACGGCCGAAATTATTCGTCGTTATAATCCTCGACATAAGTCATATTTGTATGAAAACTTGTTTCTTTTGCCTCGATATTGCTGACTGTCCATATTTCGTCGAAGCGCATAGGTCTTCTGTATACGCTTGCCAGAGGTACCCTTTTTGGGGTATAATACCTCTTTTTGTAATTATAATTTTAAAAATACCCCTTTTTCAAAAATCCCACAAGGGTAACAAAAATACACCTTTTTAGGATTTGCCCTGTAAACGTCAGAGAACGAAAGAATGTTTAGTCCAATGTTTCATGCTTGGCAAGATAATAGAGGTCGCTCATCACTAAAAATTATAGAGGCAAAACCTGCAAGGAATTCCATAAATATGTTTAGCAAAATAAAAAATTTGTGAAAAGCTACAAAGTCGAGTGAAAAATACAACGATTAAGTTAATTCGTTTTGTGATTTATTTTATATTTTTAAAAGAAGCCATGTAAAATGTTGAATACGATTTTTTGTATAATAATTTTTTGTTCTAATTCCATCAGTTTTCACCGTTTATCATGAACGCTTTATGTGTTCAATTTTTTTTCTGAAGGTACACCTTAGAAATTTATATTTGGCAAGCCTGCTTCTGAACCGGTTTAAATAGCACTAGTTAAAACCACTCAAGCCAGAGCCAGACTTCATTTTACCTAGGTAAGATGGATAATAATAATAATAAAATAAATGTTTAATGTTTGTGATCTTCTAAATTTTATTATTTCTGAAATAAGTCCTCAAAATAAAATTGTGAAACTCAAAAATGTAACGAATGCGATTCTGGCTGATTTTTCGACCTCTAGCTTGATTAATAATAATCTGGAATCGACATGTAAAAAAGTCATTTTTCTCGTTTCTTTGAAGCTAAAGGGCGCCTGTATCTGGACGTGCCCAAGAACCAGTTGCTAACTCTTTATCGAGGATTTTAGTTGATCATTATAGGGTTCGTTATTGGGCAACCCTCTTGAGAGCTTAGCACTTATTCCGATCAAAGAAAAATGAATATATTCTGCGCATAAGAGAAAGACAGTCATAAACCAGCGTGGTTGCTGGACATGGCACTATAACCACCATCATCCAATAAAAAAACCATTTGTGCTACAAATTGCATAATTATTATTTCAAAATTTTTAAGTTTGCAGTGCCAAGATATGTATAAAATGGTGTATGAAGAAATGTGGGTATATTTTAAAAAGGGTTAAACCACAACCAAAAATAATGACAGTTCTGGTGTTGTTGAAACTAATAATATGTCCTTGTTATCGAGTAATAAACGCAAATAATTCAAAAAATAGTGAAATTCTTATACATATTATTTACTTTCAGAGCTAAATTTTTCTTGTTATAGGCTAACATTTGATATGTTGTAATAATTTATTTATTGTATAATTATTAATAGGAATTTGTTTTAAGGTTGGTATTTTCTGACTCTGTTCTAACAAGGCTATTGCGAAGTATATAGTTGGTATTATTATGTAATGGATTGTTAAAATGTTAAAGATATATTATTATTAATTTTTTACAGCTTTATTTTGATATATGTGTAATCAAATTAAAAATTAAACGACTGTAATTAGGCCAGTCCTAAAATTAAAAAAAGTTGACTCTATTTTATACAGAAATCCCCTGATTTCCAAAAAATTTAAAACTATAAAACGTAACAAAATTTAAAAACAAAAACGTACGCTTTTATGAATTACTATTATAGAAATATTATGAAAATGGACAACACAGATCTAATATGTGTTTTATTTTAATTTCATTTGTCAAAAGCGTTCTGCGCCATGGAAACTTGTGCATTTCCAAAAATCAATATTTGTTTAATAATCCAGGCGAATAAAATTAATTTCTGTAATAGTTTTATGTCCGTCCATTTGAAATTTATTACTTGCCATCAGTTTTAATGGAGATGTTAATGGAAAAATTATTTGGATTTGCGCACGTTTCTTTTAAAGAAATTCATGAAAAGAAATGCAACAAAGAAATGCAAATTGTAGTCTAAGGAAGAGCAAACAAATTTGGTTGTAAAATTTAAAACAATAAACATTTTCAATGCACTTAAGTGCCAAGTGTTCGCTAGTCCATTTGTTTTCTTTAATTTTTAGGAAGAAAATAATAGATAAACCAAAAACCACAACAATTTAGATATATTTTAAAAGTGCTGTGGTTACTAATGGTTTTTTTGGCCTATTATAGTAGGATCGAAACTATTTTTCTTTAACTGTGCAGATCATGTTTTGGAAAAATTGGGGACATGTACAGATGGTGATACAAAAATCGCAGTACAATTTTGTTTAGGCTATGAACCAACCGGTACATTTGTTTTTTTGTTTTCAGTGATACTATCCAGTTTCAAATTTATATATATATTTTTTTAAAGGTATTATTCACGTACTTTTGTAGCAAAAAGTGTCTTATGTTAAAGAAAGTAATCGAAGATTAATCTACAGTGTCTCAGAAGTTGTCGATGGAGGTTTAAGATCTTGAGAACAAAATTAGAGAAGCAGTTACTAAAATGAAAATTTTGGAAAAAAAATTTCCATTGACTTAAGATTTCTGCTTAGTTTTTACAAAGTTGCTGAATATTTTTATCAAATGGTGCTCTCTTACTGAAAAGGTAATAAAATTGATATTTATGTAAGTAACCAAAATAAAGTTCAAAATTAAAGCCAAAAAAATTAAAACTGGCATATTTTGTGTTAAAAGTGAATCACTTTCAATACTGGTATTAAAGTAATAGGTATTTACTTAGCAAGTGCGTGTTAGCGATTGCAATATAGGTATGTGATGTACACTTCATCCATTTATTATGGAATAGGTAAGAGAGTACTCGAATTTTAAACGTCAATACTTTGATCAAAATTCGATCAATCCATTCCATTTTTAGTTTATTAGGTCGACTCTCTCTTGGACTACATAGAACAATGTATTTATCTTCACTTTACGTCTATTTTATACAGGATATTGGCTAGGATACCAAGCCCTGTAAAATCTGCTGATTATAAAATTCAAAGCAATGAAAATAGAATTTTATTAGTATGTTGGTTACAGCTTTATATTAGATACCTACTGTATCAATTACAGCGTAGTGTTGTTCGTGTCAATTAAAAAAATCGTGATATTGTCAATAGTAATAGCAATTTACAGAAACAACTCAATTATAGGAAAAAAATTAAGAACGCATTTTTTCTCCACGGGCGTTGATGACAACTTTACAACGATTTGACATACTGAGAATCAGTATTTCTTCAAGCCAAAGTTTCTTGCGGATTAGCGTCTGCACGAACCTCTCTAGTCATTCGGTCCCACAAGTGCTCTATAGGGTTAAGATCTGGGCTTCGAGCTTTTCAATTCATTCAGTAAGTAATTCCAGTTTCTAGATATTCCCCTACTACTCGCGCTGTATGTGGACATACGTTATCTCGCATAAAAATGGAGTTTCCTCCAATAAAAGGTGCAGTAGGCATACCATGCTCCTAAAGAATCTCCTTAATATATCTATCACAAGGTTAAACGCTCTACAAATACCAATCAATTCCGTTTTTGCCTCTACAGATATGCTTCCCCAAACCATAATTGATCCACCGCCATAACTAACCGTCTCTTTAAAGTTGCACTGAGCATAGCATTCACTAGGTCTTCGAATTCTTTTTTAAACGTCATTGCTTTACAGAGCAGAACGGGATTCGTCGCTAAATAAAACATTAGCCCACTAATCTTCACCTTACGGCAAATGCTCTTGTGCAAACTGCAATCGTTCATGGCGGTGGTGTGGTTCCAGCTTTGAACCCACCGCTGCCTCGTACGGTTTCAGTTGGCCCTCTTCTAAACCATTGAGTATTGTTTGCTTACATATAGCCGAACATTGTGAACGTTTGACAAACGCGCCGGTAGCTTTGTACTTGTTTTAAATCGCTTCTTAACACATTGCATTGTTAGAATCCGGTCGTGATTAGCAGAGCGGCCTTGTCCTGCTCTTTATTCATTTGATCCGTTTTCCCCATACCGTTTTAACATTTTAGAAATGGCCCTTTGCGTTTTATTCATAATTCCGGCAATATCATAGTGAGACCGACCATGCCCAAACACTCCTATTGCACAGACACGTTCTTCTGGAGACATGTATCGGTTATTCATTATTAAAAGATCCGGACAAAAGGTCTTGCCAAAAACTTAACAAAATGCCAATAAATTTATAATTTTGAGAACAGACAATCGCAAACTGGTAGACTAGCAGCGTAAATCAAAATACCAGTAAAACGATTTCAGTCCATATAATTAGTACCTAACATAAAACTGTAACCAACACAATAATCAAATTCTATTTACATTGCTTTGCGTTTTTCAGACATTAATTTTAAAATCAGCAGATTTTACAGGGCTTGGTTTCTTAACCATCACACTGTATGAAATAGACGTGAAGTGAGGTCAAACAGACTGTTCTAAGTACACGAAAAAAAAAACCTTAGTAAAAATAATCAAGAGAATAATAAAAGTAACTATATTTTATAGTTCTATATAGGACAACTACATGGTTTATTAAGGAAGGCTATAAAATTATAGTAAAAATAAGTTCATTTTTTTATTAGTTACTACAAAAATATATAGTAATTAAAAATTCGTTACAGAAAAAATTATTAAACAGTGTGTGCAAAAAAATATGTTGTTCTTTTTTATAGCTTCTATTGTTACGATTTCAATAATTATTTGTAAAAACTACCAACCAGCTTTGGACATTTTAGTATGGATATTGCAAAATTTGTAATACTTTTTCGTAAATTCTATTAGTGTTAGTTGAATTTCTTACCACCAACTTTCGTTATACTAATTAAATATTTTAGTAAGTATTTGAAACTTCTTTAATATTTCCATTAAACATTTTTTATTTGCTTTTACGCCGGGTATAATGAAATATGTTTTGTCTTTTTTTCTATTTTAGTCGAAACTAAGTGTTTCAGATTCCATTCTGCTAATAACAGCACCGTAGTACCATAAAACACAAAATCAGAGACAAAATTAACAAGTTCGAGCCTAAAACACATAAGAGTAAGATTTAGAGGTACGACCCCTTTGATGGCATAAATGTGAATGGCTTTGATTATTCCTGCAAATTATTTAGAAGTTTCTACTATATTCTTTTAGTAAAATACGTGGTTTCTTACAGAAATGTTATAAGCGTTTCTATATTTTTTGATATTTTGTAAATACAGTATTATAAAAATTCCAATAGTTTATTGTTAAACCGTCTTACCATAATTACACCCTTTTAAATTCTATTTCAAATTTTAGTAAAGAAATATAATTATTTTTACTAATTCTCCGTTATAACCATTTTTTATACTTATCTGTTCATATAATAATTAATAATTATAAAAGCCACAAAAGGGTTTAGTAAAATTCACAATACAGTTCCCTGCTTTTAACTAAAAAGAAATAGTAATTCAGTCTAACCAAAGCGTATTTATAAAATGTAATATATACCTTAGTAGTGGCATAAATATACTATGTTGCATAAAAAGGCTAATCATACTTTTTATAAATTTAGGTTACAAATTTATTTTGGTAAAAACCGATAAATAGTTATTAGGAAGTTTTATAGAGAAACATCCTATAAAATCCTTACTAAACTAAATTTACAATAGTGTTTTGTCTATGTAATCCAAGAGACAGCCTACCCTATTAACCAAAAAAGGAATGAATTGATCGAATTTTAATGAAAATATAGACGTTAAAATTTCGAGTACATTTTTACCTATTCCATATTTAATGGACGCAGTATTTTATTTCGCGCCAATGTTGAAAAAGCTTTCAGCGCGCTAGTGCGGAAAAGTGCAACTGTCAGCATTCATATCAGTGTCGAAAGTAGTTACATGCTCGAAAAAATTAACTCCTAAAAATTTCAATTTAAAAGTCGACATAGAATAAAGCCCATATTAAATATTGCTCTTAGAAAACCAAGTTAAAGTCATAACGGCATTCTAAGGATCCTAAAAATATTTTAATAAATAAATCTACAGTATATTTCGAACACTCAAAAGTATAACATTTTAAGTGAATAAGAACGTAGTTGATAAAACTGTTAATTCTAACCGTTTCTCAAATCTATATACCTCCATCATCAATTTAAGATTTAAAACTGAAAAGGCAGCTTTATGCACGCCTTTGCCAAAAAGAATCGCCAAAAACAAATACAACGAACCACTTATATAAAAATATACAAATATAAACTACCAAGTAAATATCCTCAACTATTTAAAAACATGATGTGGACGAAGCCCAAAAATCTGCCCTTATCAACCCAAATCTTTAATTTCAGTTTTTAAACACAATCTAATTTTTCCATGTCGCCTTACAAGTAATGTGGCACTTATATTATTTAATACTATGAATGTTAGCAGCAAAGTATGCAATACAGCAATATATAGAATATCTAGGAATTATAATATATGTGTATTTTATTTAACACCTAGCAAAGTGTATAAAAAATAACTAGATAATCTCTAAAATGTCTGATTTCATACTTTAGCGGTAACATTAAGCTGACGATAATTATTACCTTAAGTGTCTGATTGTTTGCTCCACCTAAAACCAAAACATTTAAATATACTTTTGCAAATGCCTAAGCAGTCTCGTAGGTGCCCTGTTAATTTTTAATATAAAAATATTTAAGTTATGTTACTTGGCAAAATATAAAACAAAGCGGACGAGTGAAACCAAGTTGTTAAATGTGAGATTTTCTAGTTGTTGGGTCATATAGAAGTTTTTGAACTGATCATATTGTAGGAATATGTAATTGAGAAAAACACTATATAGAAAACCGTTTTTTAGTTTCGTGCATAATTTTATTATTGCGACTGCCAACCATTTTTCTGGAGAGTGCTTAGTGGCTAAATTTAGTGAATAATAAACGTCATCGATAATTACACAAAAAGGCACAATTTTCTTCATATCAGCTGGTTGACTTTTTACACAGTGTTAAACATTTTTAATTCAAATAAAAATCACCAAAATCATTCGTAACAGTACACTTACCATTTTACCTTCATCTTTCACTTTTAAAGTGAAAAACGGGTGATTTTTTCGATTACTCAAAAAATCCGGTCTACATTTTTTTTTATCTGAGTTCTTAATACATAATGGTATTCAAGGTCTGTTTGATGAGCATAATGCGACATGTGATTCCTTGGTTAAGTTTAGAACTATACAGGGTGTAACTTAATAATAGGCCGTAATTCCAAGGGCGCATTCCTGAAATAAGTTCCAGTAGAAAAGCTGTAAAAAAAAGTGTGAAAGTTTAAAAAAATTGTTCGACATGCAAGTGGTTTTTATTTTTTTCCTCAAGAACGAAGTAAGATAGAAAGAAATATCAAGAGACAGTAGAAAAGCTGTGAAAAAAAGTGTGAAAGTTTAAAAAAATTGTTCGACATGCAAGTGGTTTTTATTTTTTTCCTCAAGAACGAAGTAAGATAGAAAGAAATATCAAGAGACCAAAAAGTTTTATTTTTAACTGCCTAACTTGAAAACAGTATGAAATTTTTAAATAAGTCAGTGGCGTACATTTTTTTTGTCAATAGTATTCGTGAGACTGCGCCACGGGACGCCACTAGAACTCATAATTATCATTTAGTTAGTGTTAACTTGGCGTCTTATCACAACGAACAACACGACCATATTTTCCCAAAATCGAGAGAAGCGGCTTTGAGATAATAAAAAAACCTTTTATTTTTTAAACTATGACGTGTATCTTGAAAAGACTTTTTAGGAGACATGTTTATATGAACTTTTATACTTGAATTTGGTTCCGGAATGCACCCTTCGAATTACGGCCTATCACTGAGTAACACCCTGTATACTTGCGTATAAATGCATCATGAAGAAACTGCTATTAAACTCAAATTTTACATAAATGATAACTTTGACGTTACCATATTTCAAAATAATCTATACGGAGTTTGTATTTTTATTAACACGCCCTAATTCGCCGTTCTAAAGTAAAATATTTTTATCTATGGAATTATTTTTGGTGTGTTATAACGAAAAATCATTTTTACCCGCCGCATTCAAGCGAACAACATTATCTGCAGTAAAAGAAGAAATATAACTTTATAAAGATGTATGGCTAATAATATAATCAATCAAACATAATATGTTCAATCACAGCCCATGTTAAAAGTGGCATGAATGTAAGAGTATAATATCGAGAAAAATATTAAAAACAAAAACTACTATTGTACATACTGTAGCAAAAATGATACGAAATTTAGGACGTACCTATTATACACTCCTGGTTTAAAAAAAAACTAATAGGAAATATATCTGTTAAGTTTAGGTTAGTTCAATCACATTTTCAACCTAAGGCCGATTTAAAATAAATTTTCGACATAGCATTTTGGATTTAGGGTTGCTAAGGCTATAGGATTACGGTAAGTAAAATGACCGGTACAAACAAAGTGAACCTGAAACAAAAAAGATAGAGCAATAAAATAAGACATAATATTAGAACATCTTTATATTGCTCAAATTATCCACAGGGTGTTTAAAAGTTAGGCCTAAAGACATTAAATTTATTCCTCTTATTCCTCCGTGTATAATATCACAATGATGATTATTTTGGAAAACTGGAATGCATCCAGCAAACGAAGTGAATGTGTATTTACTATTTTGAAAATTCCATCAAATTCGGCCTTAGATTTTAAACGTTATGGAACATTAACAGATATTTTCTTTGCCCGGTTTTATTTGACCACGAAAGTATTGAAATTAGCCAAGCGATGACATATTGCATTAAAGTCATAAACTAAAAAATACTCTGAATGTAGAAGCTTTGTTAAATATAGTATTTAAAACAGACATTTTGCAATGAAAATTGCAACATATTCAAATTTCGCACTTTTTTATCAAACGACATTAGTAAATTTACCAAAATATTAATTCTATTTTAGTTAAAGTTTGAATTGCTAATAATTTATTTATCACATGGTAATTTAATTTTATAATGGTTTTGCTCAATTAGGACAAATGGAATTAAAGTAGATAATTACAGTTTTTCACTTTAAAATTAGTAGTAGGTACCTACACGATAAAAGCTGCATTAAAACTAATAACAATTCGTTTGCCGCAAATCATTTAATAATAATTTTGATCAGGGTAAACTTTGTATTTTTATTATATTTATTATAAAAATTGTATATTAAATTAAAAATATATTTGCGGTAAAAACAAGTTATTTTTAATGAAACTTTTCCCTACCTACTTACAAAATAAAATACACGACACAATTTTTACATATATTTTTAAAATAATAGGAACCAATTGAATGGCTTGTTTCAGAAACGTCTTAAATTAATAAATCATAATTTGAAACAGAAACAACAAACGAAATGTATAAAATTGGGATTCTATATTGATTAAAATTGAATTGTCTTCTTGTAATACTGCTACATGTGTGTAGAGACGTTTCGTGTAAAAAAATAATCTTGAAAATAAATTGACTTACTTACATCTCATTTTTGAAACGAACGATTCAATTATAAGATACAGATAGAGCATTTAGGTATGACAATATTATGTTATGATTTATTAGGCCATACCAAAATTAATATTTAGCATGATTTAGTATAATTACCTATAATTACCTATATAGCTGTATGCCTCGATTTTAGGAAGGAAGTATTTTTTATTATAAAAAGGTATGCTCTATATCTAGGAATTTTATAGCACTGACCTAAGAATGTGACTGAAGTAGATATTAAGTTGACATTAAATAATATACCTATTTCTAAATATTAAGAGTTAAATTAACAAATTTTGGCTAATTTAACTCAATTTTCGACAAAGGATGGCAATGCTCACTACCGATTAATGCAACCTGTAAAGGTTTCTAGTATTAAATACCACCAAAAACTATATATTTTTTTTATTCAACCTCTAGATAATAATTGGATTTGGTTATAAAATAAATGTTAAAAAACTTGATTTGTTTTAGAATCGACGTTAATTAAATAAACCAATCCTATGAGAACTATTTCTTCCTAAAACGGAGGCATGATAAGATGAGGTAACATTTTTTCAGGTTGATTTGAACAAAAAGAATGTGAAAATTATTTGTATGTACGTGCAAATGTTTTAGTACAGAAATATATTGTAAAGACACCTAAATGGTATAATTGGGCCGATTTGTAGATGAATTCTGTAAATTTCGTCCGCAATCTGACACAAGAAAAATGCGTCATAGAGACGTCTCTTTAAATAGCAGTGTTCGTTAGATAAATTGCAAATGTTTGTAATGCGTTAGTGGGTTACGTTAGTACACTAAATTTGAGAAAAACCGCTCGACAAATTACGAGAACATATTATAGGGTGATTCATTACAAGCTTACTTTAGAACGTTTGATAAAACTACTGCAAATATATTTTTTTAACTTTGTAGGATTCCGTGTATGGACGGACTCTTCAACTTAAATATGGACATATTTTATAGTATTTACGTCTATTTCAAGTCAACCGTCACTGTTTGAGATATCTACACTCTTTGTAATTATTTAGTAAATGAATGGTGATGAAATAATAATCCCAATTTTCAATACATTTCAAACTGCTTGTTATTTGTTTCGTTGTGAAAATAAGAAAGATTTAAATGTTTAAATTTCTGGCAAAGAACCCTTATTTATGACCACCTTGTACATTTTATGCTAAGTAATAATGATAATAATAAATTATTTTTATTAACAAATTAAATAGTAAATTACCAGAATAATTCTATACAAATATTTATAAATTATTTTGAAATATATTTAAATCCTACTTTGGCGAAGTCTAGCCGTCTGGTTACTCTACTACCCAAAGGTAGGATCATATATAAATGATATAAATACTTACAATACAAGGCACAAAAAGAAGAAAAAAGGAAGACACTATGCGTGATGAAATTCGAAAATATCTAGTTTTTCAGCAGCATGTCACTGTCCGCTTTGCAGATAATTACGAAGTTTAAATTTAAATTTATTAGTATCTATTATCTGAATTGCTCAGTCAGAGTTATATAAGGTTATGGCGTTAAATGAAAAACTTCTCTTAAACATTGCTGATCTACGTTGGGTATATTGTGTACTTATTCCTAAATCTTATGTTTCTATTATGAACAGTTGGTCTAGGAATAAACTTACTCTTTTCCAGATTAGAAGGGTCGAGTGAGGTAAGCAATCTCTGTACGAAATTACCAAGGTGGTGGAGTCGGCGATTGTTCATATTAAGCCAATTGCATTCAGTTATCTTATGCGAAATGTGGTATCATATTTGCGAAGACCATAAATTAGTCTCCACAACACATATTTTGCACCTTCTGCACTTTGTATGTAAGTGAAGTGCGATAACACCAAGCTTTCACAAAGAGTATTCTTTAATTGAGTAGTATGTTGCGATTACTAATTTAAGTGAAGCGAATGCTTTCTTGTTAAGATTTTTGATATGTGCACGAAAGCGCAGTTCTTCATCGACTAAGTCTCTAGCAGAATTGACAAAGTTTAAAGAAGTGTCTGAAACTTTTTTTAAAAACAATTTTAACCTGTTTCCAACATAGTTTCTTTTGGTTTTGGCACCTGTACCTAGTAACTGAGATTTTTTAGAGCTTAAAATTAAGTTGTGTTCCTCTGAGAGTGATTTGATATTTTCGAGATCATTCGTAATATTTTGAGTCGCTTGAACTGTGTCTGACTGATGAAAAGAATAATATAGCTGTGTGCCTGTGCTTTACAATAAGCTGTTGAGGTTATTATGTCAATAGTATAAATTATAAATAGTAGAGACTAGACAGAGCCCTGAGGCACTCCAGAGTGGATGCTTACACTGCTGGACTCAACCCCGTCACACGAAACCCTCTAAGAACGGTTTGATAGGAAGGAGTTTACTAGTTTTAGAGCATCGGGATTAAACCCATAATATTTAAACTTGACACATAAAAGCCTCAGGTCCAGAGTGTCAGTATTTAACATTCTTAACATAATTTTTTTTACGTTAACTACATAACGAAAACTCACCACAAATTCCAAAAAAACAACTTAAAACTCTTCACTTAATAGATACTTCAGAATTCTAAATAAACGTAAAAAGAGGAAAAAAAATTACAACTAACCAACTTCTCTCCGTGATGACCTTGACGAACTGTCAGCTCCCCAAACAGATATTTGATTGGCTACTGATTATCACGTGGTAAGAACGAATCACGGATATATGTGGATTCAGACTTAAACAATAGCAAAAACCTTATTCTTCACTCGAAAAACGAACGAAAAGAGATGAGAGTGACTCGTACGCGAGTAATATTTAATAATTTGGCATTCTTCACTACTTCTGCCGGTAACTTAACGTACGAAAATCGGTGAGATTGGCAAGTCGGAATTTCGATGTGTGAGCGCTCGTCACCTGACTTCCTAACCTTATTTTGCTGTTTAAAAAGCCAGTAATTCGAGAATAGCAGTTAAATTTCATCATTTATTTTATAAAGGATGGAGAGTCTATTACGTATTAATCTGATTAATGATTTAGATGATGCAGAGGCGGAAAATAATAGCTTTCATATGATAAACCATGGTGCTAAGAAAAGTTCAATGCACCGAATGATAAAAGCGAAGGAGACTGAAGAATACGAGTCAAGCATACCGTTCGTTTTTTGTGAACGCTTGTTATACGAAACTTTTCAAGAACGTACGAAGTGAAGAATATGCTCTCAAGAACATTTAGCCCAAAAGCAGTTCAAGACTAAGTTCAACTGAACTTTGCACAAAGTGGAACTAGGTTCAAGAATGAAATCCGGTTTTGTATTTGATATTTAAGCTTAGCTCTACAAAACCAACGTCAAAGCAAGAACATAATGTTGATTGTTCTTCCCACGGACGAAACATTCTTAGATATCACGTTTAATTGCCAACAAATAACTTCTTGTCTAAACCAATACAAACATCTAACTGAATTTTAAAACCAAAAATCAGCATATTTAAATAACTCAGGATAAAAGAGGATTACTGAGAAAATATAATAATATAATAGTCTTTAAATAGATCCGTACCTGGAGTCCCCAGATCAGGTGGCCAAATTTTACACCTCACACAATAGGTTATTATGACGGTACGGGATTAGCATTCAAATGAGTTTGTAAGATAGATAGACAGACTTTAGTACATGACGCATGGAAATTCATCTTCTTTTTGTCAAAAGTGCGAAATATAAATAAATTTAGATTTCTGATGTGAATCCCTGATTTTTGATTTTTAAATTAACGTATATGTAGGTACCTACAATGTATATACCTTCTCTGTATCGTAAGTTAATAAATTATTAGCTAATACAATGCACTGTATATTGATAGTTCCTAAAATGATTTTAAAAAATATATTGATATGAATAAATGATTTAATTTGATATTATTTCAGCGACTAAAATGTATACTTATACTTTACTGTTCTGCAGGTGAAATTATTTCATCAGAGATTTGAAAGTACGAAACGGACTTCTTGTTAAGATAATCTGAGGCGTGTCCCAAAATCCTCTGATGCCATATTAAGAAATAATCGTGTCTTGGTCGGTATGTCTGAGGCTGTCTTTTTACGTTTAATAAAATATGTTTTACTTTAAGAAAATCTTAATCATCAGTTAAGTAATTCCAATAAATATAAATTGAGTTGTTAAGTCATCCATTTTAGATTCTTTTTTTGTTCCAGATAAATAGAAATAATGAAAACAATTTTAATTTAAGAAGTCAAAAGTCAAATAAATATGTAAATAATAAAGATGTAAGTATATTATATGTTCTAATAATTCTCAGGTTATATACAGGGTGTTATGGAAATGACTTATTATTTTTTAACCCGTACATATATAGGTCGAGACGAATTGGGGAAAAATTGCTATAAATGGCGCTCGAAGCTAGAAATTCGAGAAAAATGCCTTCAAAAATTTAGGTCCAAAACACCTACACGCCAATGACCCAAACAGCTGATTTGGGTAATTGTTTACTTTAGTGGAAATGTTGAATTTTTTGCTAAAATTTCGTATATAGGCTAATTAAGGGTAGCTGATCACAATTTTCCTTTTGCGTTTAGGCGGCAAATGCACTGGTTTTGAGAAAAAAAATGTTAAAGTTTTTCTAACTCACCGGTATGTTATTTTGCATGTAATCCTAAAATGTTGCTTATTTCCAATAAAATATTACTTGTCGGAGTCATAGTATACACTTCTGAGTTGAAATAAACGAAATATGCCACAAGGAAACTCTGAAAAACGGGATAACTTGTAAGCGAACAGAAAACTCTACGTTATCTGGAAAAAGACGGGGGCTCACTGACAGCTGGCCAAAAAAGCAGAAGCAAACTGCACCCATGTTGTCAGATTGTTAGTGTATTATAAATTGCCTATACTTGTCAATTCATTTTTATTAATTGAATGAATCCTATTGGCTCGAGCTAGCATATCATTCTCCTGGATGGAAGCCATTAATAATTACAAGAAAAAGAAGAACAATCTGGCAACGTGAGTGCAATGCATCTGAAAAGAGACGGTTCTACTTTGTCGGCGTATTAACAACGAATTTAATTAAATTTGTGCCTTTTCCATTGTTTTTTTGCTAAAATGTTGCTCTTATTTTATGAACAGATAGTTTGGTGAAAGTTTTATCACATATTTTGAAGGGAAAACCATAAAATCTAGGAAATTAAAAGGAAAGAATACCCTAACCTGTAAGTGAAAAACTTTAACATTTTTTTCTCAAAACCAGTGCATTTGCCGTAAAAACGCAAAAGGAAAATTGTGATCAGCTACCCTCAATTAGTCTATATACGAAATTTTAGCACAAAATTCAACATTAATTGCACTAAACTAAACAATTACCATTCCAGCAGTTTGTCTTGTCAAAAACACATGTGTTCAGGGGCATTGAACTATCATGGAAGGCGCACATAGTCCGGTTTTAAGGTATTTTACAAAATTCAAAATACTTCCGATTTTAGAAAAAAAAAACTATCAAGTGTAACTCTAGACCACCTCAGGAGTGGCCCCTTAAAATATAATAAGTCATTTCCATAACACCCTGTATATGTCATGGAAGTGATAAAAGGCGGAGGACCGAGCCACTTAACTTGAACTGTCAAATTAGATGAAACTGAACCTAGTTTAGCGTTGAACTGGCATTGTACAACCGGGTCCTAATGGTTTAAATATTGATTTTTAAAAAAACGTTAAAAAAAACTACATACATAAAATTAAAGTTTTATGGAAGTAGTCCATCTCACAGTGGAGTAATATTTTATATAAGGAATGAAACACAAAGTCTGCTCCACTAATTTAATAAATAAGTTCAGATTAAAATCCCATACATGTTTCAAAGGTATAAACCTTCATCTTCAGTGGGTTATTATTAAGATGTTGTTATTTATGAAGAGACCAATGACATTGTAAATTTTTTTAAACTGAAAGGGGAAGGAAAAAAAGCACAATTAGACAATGTAAAAGCAACAAAGGCATCATCAATAAAAGTTTAATGTAATTAGGAAAAGATATTTTGTAAAATTTGGTGATTAATATAAAACCGCGACCACAGTAAAATAAAGTCAAGTTAGAGACTTACCTAATGTTGCAGAAAATTTTTTTATGAAAACATATGTAACTTTAATTAGGTAACTAATACATATTGATAATAAAAGTAAAAATTACTAAATAAAAATGAATTTAAAATGAATTTTGTTTCATTTTAAATTTATTTGGGTTTTTCAATAAATTTAAAATAAAACAAAATTCATTTTAAATTCATTTTTATTTAGTAATTTTTACTTTTATTATCAATATGTATTAGTTACCTAATTAAAGTTACATGTTTTCATAAAAAAAATTTCTGCAACATTAGGTAAGTCTCTAACTTGACTTTATTTTACTGTGGTCGCGGTTTTATATTAATCACCAAATTTTACAAAATATCTTTTCCTAATTACATTAAACTTTTATTGATGATGCCTTTGTTGCTTTTACATTGTCTAATTGTGTTTTTTTTCCTTCCCCTTTCAGTTTAAAAAAATTTACAATGTCATTGGTCTCTTCATAAATAACAACATCTTAATAATAACCCACTGAAGATGAAGGTTTATACCTTTGAAACATGTCTGGGATTTTAATCTGAACTTATTTATTAAATTAGTGGAGCAGACTTTGTGTTTCATTCCTTATACATAAAATTAAATATGCACTAATAAATAACAAATTTTATCTATTTTTTGATTTGAATAAAGTTGGAATTTAATGAGAAACCCAAACACAATTAAAACGTCATACTTTACTATATATTTTAAGAAACTAAAATTGACGGCAACTTCATGTATAACCGGAAGTTACAGAAATATGTCCATATTTTATTTGAAGACATCATATCGATATACTTAGGGCCGGCACTTTAGCTTCTGATTACCTCATTAAGTAGCCCGTTATAATATTCAAAGTTTTGAATGTGCCAAAGTCAATATAAGTTTGAAGGTTTTGGCACATTAGAAACCATTATTATTTTAATCGTCTATCAAATGAGTTTTAGTATTAAAAGTACGGGCACAAGTTTTAAAAACATATTTTCAGTATTTTTTCCAAGGCTCATGGTAAATCACCTTTAAATTGTTTCTTAGTTTTTTACGTTTTTATGTGATGTGCATATTAGGTATAGCACTTATCTGGTTTTAGCACTAGTCTGTGGCTCATTTTACCTTCTCCAGGTGTATTCTAATCAAAAACAAATCTGTAATATAGAATTTTATTTGAGACCGATCTAAAATTTTAGATTTTGTTATTATTATTAAAATTGTATTAAATTTTGGTAAATGATCAATCCTACCATTAATAGCAGATTTAACTAATACTTAAAGTATTAATGTTTTAAATAAAAAAATGAATTAAAGTTTAATTAATACCAAAGAGTATTTAATGTATAAAAAAGATTAACAAATTTGAACGTGGACTAAAAAAGCAAATTCAAGAATTACGTTATATCTAAAACTTTTAAATAATTACCTAGTTAATAATCTAATTACATTTTTTTTTATTATAGGTACTTACTAAATACTTTTATTTCATACGTAAAACCACAAGAGCTTTTTTTTATTCGATAAACTTTTATTTTTTACGAAAACTAGATTGCTTAGAAAATTAACGAGAACAAACGAAATCTTATTATCTATTACCGTTTGTTCGAGTTTAAATTGCTAAGAAGTGATCTAGTTTGAGTTTAAAAAATAAAGGTTTATCCGATCCTAAAAAAAAGATCGAGTGATTTTTAGCTGGAGAAATTCACGAAAATGGCATAATTAGCGGCATCAAATTAATTTGTAACAATATGTCAGGTTGCCGAACAATGAAAAAGAAAAGCTACTCGATTTTGAACTGGCGAGAATTTTACCATTTAATTTTTAGCTGGAGTGGATTTTATCGCGATAAAAAAGGATTCACCTTTTTTATCGATGTCAAAGTGATAAAAATGCAAATGTCAAATGGATATTTTATTGTAGTAGTGAACTTATCACTGTAAAAGTTAGATGGGTTAGTTTTTAGGAAATGTCAAACTTTTTGTTGGTTGTTCGACTAAGTCATGACCTTACCACTATAAAAACGATGGTATTTATAATTATAAATCTATTAAATTACTAGTAAAAACTAATAGTAAAAAAAATAGATCCAGTTGTAGTAAACTTATATTCACGTGTGTTTGCAAAACTCAGTTTAACTTAACTATTATGACATGCATTTGGTTAAAAAGTGTTATCGTCCTTAAACCAACAACTACAATAACATATCTTTATTATTTTAGCTGGTCGTCAGCTGACAGTAAAAAGATAAAAACAACAAGCAATATTTTTTTAAAATATACCAGATCAGCCTCTACGTAAGTTTCTATAATAAAAAAAAAATGGACTTAAATACTAAAATAAATGGCAGAAAGTTTTCTAATTTTATACTTTATATAGTAGATGTATAGTGCTTATATGTGGTTGTACCAGTATTTACACGATAATACAGATAGAATATTAAAGTAAAGATAGTTAAATGACCACCATTAAAATTGAACAATTACAGAAAAATTAATATTTAGTGTATTTTCGTAACCTGAGCGTGATATGGAACAACGTTTTCATGAAAGGGTTATAAGGATATTGTGTTTAAATATTTTTATTGTGAGCCATAGTTATTAATAAGCTGATTGTAAAAATACATAAGTATACATATTTAGTCATTTAATTGTTGTTTTTGTACATTTTTGTTACAGGAGCGTTGTAAAATTTTAGTGAATATAATAAATATTATGTAGTTTAACCATTGTCCTTATTTAAAAAAAATTGTTTATGACCATCAGTTACATATTTTAGAAATATTGGTAAATATTACAAACGTTTTGACTCGCTTGTACCTAGGAAACTGTCTAGGAAATTATATTTTACTGATTTCACTTCTTTACTTTCTTTAATAATTTAAATTAATAACAATTAAAACACAATATGATAAAATATGACTCCCGTATATACATAATTTAAAAGTATATGATATGCAGGATGTCAGCTAAATTAATGGTGCGCAGTAAAACCACAAATCCCTTTGTGAAAATAAATGCTGTACTACAACACTACAACAAACATATAGTGTGTAAAAATTTAAAGTAATATTTCGATTTTCAAAATTTGGTATATTAAGGATTTTCAGGATGGAAAATTTAATTATCTTAAAATTTTTGATGTATATTGTAGAGGACACGGCGTGCGGCCATTTGCTTACGTTTAATAGGTCACTATTGTTTGCACCTTTGCTCCGCGTAACCGTTTATGATATACAGAGTGTTATTTAAGTATGTGGCCAAAATTAAGAATGATTCCTTACTAAATTCTAAGTCAAAAAGTTCATATAAACATAGGTCCACAACCGTTTGTATTTCTAAGCAGAACAAAAGTATGTAAGTACGCTACTCCCTAATTCCTTTTTGATAGCACAAATATGAAGACAGTTCAATATCTAATGCAAAGTGTATTTTAATGTTTTTTCGATTTTGGCTTCATTTACGACATAAATGCAATTCTATCAAACGCTAATAGACGCATAGAATATGCAGACAAACGCCATTTATTTATTAAATCAAAAATCGTTTGTCACACGAGAATCAGTTTAGGAGCAATTTTTGCTCAGTGATTTTCGTTAAGTAAATGTTTTCAATACCTAGAATTGTCTTTTTCTTATTTAAAAAAGACTTATGTTCAGATTTTTTTTTAAATGATCTGCCCTATCAGAGCAGAGTATTGTTAGTTTTAAAGGCTGTTTAAGCTTTTCTATTGTTAAAAACCTTTGAGACCTTATTTGTAATTTTTCCAGTGTACAGGGTGTCCCATTTTCGACACTTTTATATGGCATCTCCGTAATTGTAAGTGCTATCAAAAAAGTAATAAAGGTGTCATGTGCTCTTTTTGGGTCAAACTTAAAATGGTAAAATCAAAATTTGAAAATTTTCGCTCGCTTAAGAGATACGGGGGAAAATAAAAAAATTGACAATTTCAAAATTACCCTATATTTTCTTAGTTAAAAGAAACACAGAAAAGTGTTTTATACAAAAGTTTCATTATAATGATTATTGAATAATTTGCCGTTTTCAGAATAAGTATACGGATTCAGGTAAAAAAGTTATCGAACCTAACCTCATTTTCTTAAATAGAATACCCTGTATATTTTAGTCTTGAAAGATAGCGTTTTAAATTATCTTTTCAAATATATAACACTCCATGGATGATATTGGTTTCCTAGGCGATTTATTTAAACTTTATTACTTTGAAACGAAATAAAATATTCAGATTCAGGTAAAAAATAACGGGAATCATCGCAAATGTTCGGAAGCTCCTCCGTTGTTTTCTATGCACTTTTGACATCTTTTTCGAATGGATTTTAAGGCATTCATGATGTGTAATGGTTTTATTTCTGCAAAGGCCTCATGAATTTTTTGATCAAGTTGCTCGGGTTAAAATTACTTCTTTATGAATTTTATTTTCCAACACTACCCAAAGAAAAAATCTGGAGGTGTTAGATCCGGAGATCGTGGCGGCCACCTTATAGGTTCATATGTTTCTATCCAACGGTTTTTAAAGTGAGTATTTAAATACTTTCTTGTTCGAAGAGTGTGATGGGTAGGGACGCCATCTTGCTTGAAAGTAAATCTTTATTGCTTCATTTAAAGGAACATCATCAAGGATATCGAAAAGGTTTGATTGGAGTATGTCCAGATATCTATCTGCATTTAAATTTTCTTCAAAAAAGCGATACACCAGTTTGTTTTAAAACAAAAAACAACTTATATTTACCCCAAATCGACCTTGTCGGCGAACAGGTCGTACCATGTGGGGATTTGTGGAGTTCCAATGTCTTTCATTATGTCGGTTATGAATACCGCAACTTGTAATTCGACATTCATCTGACCAAATTATTTTTTGGTGAAAAGAACGATCCTCGTTAGATTTATTTAAAAACTAGTGACAAAATTCCAATCGTCTCACATCATCACCAAGATGCAAATATTGGGTAATTTTAACAACATAGGGAAAATATTTATTGAACGTCAAAATTCTTTTGTAATTCCAGTTTCAGTTTCTACGTTTCTGACGGACGTAGGTTTTTGTTATTGTTAATTCTGTTATGATTACCTTTACTTACTAACTCATAAGTACTCTTTATGCTAAATTCAGGTGAGAAATTACAATATTTTGTCACAATGTTAAATAATTGATTGGATAAGATGACTGTTGGTGCTGTTTCGTAAGAAACGACTGGACTTATAGGCATGTTACTTGTATGCAATTTAACAAGTGAATATAGATTAGGGATTTGGGTATTTATTAATGTATTATTAAATTTTTGGCGATCAGTAAAAATAATTTTATATTTTTGGCAAATTTTTGAAAAAGTTCAGTTGGATCAAAATTAATTCTTTCAAAAGTACCTGAACTTAGAAAGTCGAGTGTCACATTCACACCTGAAGAAGCCACAGCGAAACAATTGTTATGGTTTATTAAATAAGTAGAAATTTCAACAAGTACTGTTGATTTACATTTTGTTACCTAATATTAATAAAGTTAGAAGAGGTAATATTCCATTCAAAACGTAAACACACTAAGGCGCAAGAAAATTGTACCATCTGCAATCCCGTCAAATTTTTTAAATTTAAATTTTCCATCCTAAAAAACCCTCTAATATACTGTTTATTTGTTTTTCCTAGTTATTAGAAAAACTCAAAAAATAATCCTCAATTTTGACACCCTGTAACTTAGATATAATAAACTTTTGGACTAAGATCAGTTTGGTTAAATACTGATATAGGTATTTACTTAAGAGGCCCTCGACAAACCGTTAGTAGATAATAATAATATAGTAAAAGTGCTTTGGTTTATGTAGCGGTGTTTATATGGAAATGCAAGATCTCAGTTAATTTTTAAAATAAAGGGTGTCCCAAAATGAACACACATTTTTATTTGTTGACAGAACACATTTATTTCTTAAATTATGTCAAAACTTTACTGGGATTAGAAATAATACATATCACGATTAAGTGTGAAACACAATATCCGACAAATGTCCACAGCGGCTTTGCTGGTAGGCTCTTGCCCTTTCGACGAAATTATTGATAACATCTTCACATATTTGTGGACGAATTTCATCAATGACGCGTCGAATTTCGTTCTTCAAGTCAGGAATTGCGGCTGGTTTATTGACATAAACAAGAGATTTAAAAAAAAACAGAGAAAGAAGTCGCACGGTGTTATACCGCAGGATCGTGGTGGCCAATTCTGATCACCATTGCGAGATATGACACGACCAGGAAATTTCAGTAGTAACGAGTCCATTGTTTCACGCGAAGTGTGACAGGTCGCTCCGTCCTGTTGAAACCATAGCCAAATTTGAGCGATGACCCAAACCGATTGGTTTTAACTACGATTTTCATAAATGTGGTTATTCACAATAGATGGTGGGGGTAGTTATAATAACGTCACAGCTCTCGACCATTTGGAATCCGCTCAAATAAAATGGTTTTAACCACAAAACACTTAATCCTAGTTCTAGACAGAGGTTTTAATTTTGAGTTGAAATCTCTCCCCCCATTTGTCGCACATTTTGGTTTACCTACCTCAAAAAAAAATTGCAATTTTGACCGTTTATGCCGATTTAGAAATGTCAAATTTTATCAACCGCGGTTCGACAACTGCTTCGGAGTAAGGTTAATACCACAAAATTAATGGTGACAACTTTGGCGTAAATCAGCTGATTTATGACGTGACTGAAACATAACCGAGACATCTACCAAGGTCGCTCGAATGTAGTGGTTAATACCAATCTGAAGGATGGTATAAACCAATCTGTTTGGTTCATCGATCGAATTTATCTCATAAGTTTCCACATAAATTCGGTCTAATGCAGCCCACAGAAACTCTTCTAACATTGCACGATAACGTTCGCCATTCCCTGTTAGTGCAGTTCCAGCCTCGTCTTCAAAGAAGTATGGCCCAATTATTCCGCCGAACCAAAAACCGCACCAAACGGTGACTCGTAGAGGATACATTGGTTTTTCGTGAATAACACGAAGATTCTCTTCCCCCCAAATTCGACAATTCTGCTTATTGACGTATTCATTTAATTGAAAATGAGATGAGGCATCACTAAACAGGATTTTCTTCGAAAAATCTCCGTCATTTGCCTCGTTTTCCACAAATTAATTAACAATTTCACTGCGCAACCCATGATCTGCTGGCTTCAATTCTTGGGTCAATTGGATTTTATAGGCATGCAAATGCAAATCTTTTGTAAGAATTCGCTGCATACTACTTTTGGTAATGTCCACTTGCTGTGACCGACGGCGAATTGACGTGCCTGGATTCTCACCAACACTTTCCGACACTGCTGCAATATTTTCAATAGACCGCCGCGCGCCGCCCTGTTCATTTTGTTTCCAACTGAACCACTTTGCTCAAATTTCTTGATCAATTGCACTGTCGTATGTTTTGGTGCATTATTTCTTCCAAGAGCGGCTCGCACTCTACGTTTTCACGATAACAACGCGCTGTTCTACCGTGTAGCGTTCCATGGCTATTAATTGCAATAAATTACATGACACTATCAAATTTTCAGAAGCCTACAATGACAAAAACGAAAATGCCACGATATTTAAAATGTGCGTACTATTTGGGACACCCTTAAAACAATTTTTTTTTTTAATATTTAAGAACTTAAATCATTACTTAACATTTTGCCAGTTTTAGTTTAGTTTTTTACGTACGGACATGTTAAAATTTTACATCGCGACATATACAAGGGGCCACACCGCACCAGTTTCAAAACTAAAGTCCTACTTATTTAGTTGTCCTCATTAATTTGAGGCAACTCCAAATAATTTTATTTAACTCGATTTTGGATAAGTGATTGTTCACTTTATTTTGACTGGTCATTTTACCAATATGGAATCCCTTTTAATATCCCCTGATCATGGACGTCTAAACGCCCGAAACATGTAGGGAACATAACCATCGTTTTTATTATTAAATATTGTGGAGGAAGACTTGATTGTTTTATTTACATTACGCCAACTCCAATGCACTTTTACTATACAGAGTGTTTCAGAAGTACGGTACGTAACTTAAAGAGGTGATTCCCTATAATATTCGAAGGAAAAAAGTTCATATGAACATGTGTCCGGCGTTGCCCCATTTTTGATGTACAGGGTGTTAAAGTTTTTTTTTTAAAAAATCGGATTTTTATCATTTCTTTAAATATCCTCTTCCCGATTTTATTGAAATTTGGTACCATTACTCATAATGATAAGGGGCTTAATTAGACCTGACTAGATTAAATTTATTAAGTCCAGTGGCGTCCCGGGGACCGCCTTAACGAATATTATTGACAAGAAAATGTACGCCACTGACTTTTTTCTAATTTTCATATTTTTTTTCGGATTTACCAACTAATAATATAACTTTTTTAATCCTAGATCTGTTTTCGTAGCTGTAAAAAAAAATATAAACCACTTTATTACTTGTACAAAAAAATACCTCTATATATTTCAAAGTTAATTAAAACATTTAAATTAAAAATAAAATTATTTTTTTAAATAATGATACAAACAAAATACAACAGTTAATCAAAGCAAATGTTGAAAATGGCCACCTTCTGATGATCAAACGCACGATTGCAATCGTCTCACCATTTATTCTCTTACCAGTAATACACGTTCTAAAATGCCTGCATTATTTCGTATCACATTGCAACTTTCAATAATTCGAATTCTAAGTCGTTTTCATCTAGTACAGGCGTCTTGTATACACGAGACTTTAGATGCTCCCATAAGTAATAGTCTAGAGGATTCAAGTCGGGACTCCGAGCTGGCTAACCTTGGGGACCTGGGCGTCCAATCCAGCAATTAGGAAAGTGTTGTCGCGGTATTGACGAGCAACTAGGCTAAAATCAGCTGGGGCGCCGTTGTGCATGAAGCACATATTAGTTCTTAATTTGTAGAGGTACGTCTTCTAACAGAACTTCTCACAGAACTGCTTATAGGAGTTTCCATTCAACGAGGTGGTAAAAAAGATGGTCCAATAAGATAATCGCCAATGATCACTGCCCATAAATTCACCGAAAAATGTTGCTGAAAACGACCTTCTCTAATTTTGTAAGGATTATCGTCTACCCAAAAATGTTCGTTCTGAAGATTTATTATGGCTTCTCTTGAAAAGAGGCCTCATCAGTAAATAAAATGATCGGTAAAAAATTGCTGTTATGTGCTACTGTATGCAGCAACCACCTATATACTAAAATCAAACCTTGGCTGAAAATAACGGGGAAGTAGAGCTTGCACATGTTGAATATGGTATGGGTATAGTTGATAAAGATGCAAACCCTCCTAACAGTTGATGTACTTGTTTGAAGTTGCACTGCTACCTTCCTCGCACTAGTTGAAAGATCATCTTCTATCTCTTGAAGTATAGCCTCTTCTAACTGAGGCGTCGTTACTGTTGCAGGTCTGCCAGGTACCTACTACGTTTAGAACTCCTAGTCTCACTCAATCTTGCATGGAGCTCTGTAGGATAACGTCCCTGATAAATTCGCCGAGCTTCTTTAGCATTCCATTTGCTATGCCATAATTGAAATGCATCTGGGTCATTTTAGAATTAGTAAAGTTATTTATTTTTGACTTGTTATTGACAAACCAGGTAAATTGGACATCAAAACTTACCTTTACCTCATATTTTACTTAACTTTGAAATACAGGTATTTTTTTGTAAATGCAATAAAGCGGCTTCTATTTTTTCTCTTGAAAACGAAGCAACATAGAAAAACAATTAAAGCAACAAAAGAAGTTGCATTATTAGTTGGTAAATCCGAAAATATCAAAGTTAGAAAGAAATCAGTGTGGTACATTTTTTTGTCGATAATGTTCGTTGGTGCTCCCCGGGACGCCAATGGACTTAATAAATTTATTCCAGCTAGCGCTAATTAAGCCCCTTATCATTATGAATAACGGTATCAAATTTTAATAAAATCGGAAAAAGTATATATATTTACAAAAAATATAGAATTTTTTTTTTACACTTAAACACCCTGTATTTCAAAAACGGGGCAACTCCGGACACATGTTCATATGAACTTTTTTTTTAGAATATCATAAGGAATCACCCCCTTGAGTTACATACCGTACTTCTGAAACAACCTCTTAACCCTTTGCGTCCAGATTTTAAATTTTTTCCTGCAGGGCAACCAAAAATATTTTTTTTTTATTCATATCGGTCTTAAAATTTTGAGGCCTCCAGACGATGGTTTCATTATGGAAATTTCCTGCAAAACCAGCAGGTGCCATATAAAAATAATTTTTAGGTGATTTCACTGTGAGACCGGTAGTAAGCAAAGGGTTTGAAGGAATCTGTGGTTTTCACGTTTCTGTTTGATGAAATTAAATAAAAGAATAAGTATAAAATAGTCTAATTAAAAAAAAAACGGATGACCATAATATAAGGTATAAATAGGTACTCGGTCGCTAGCAACTGCCCATTAATTGCCGCATTTCTTCACCCTTCGATTTTTAAAATTAAATATCCAGTTTACAGGTTCGTATTATAGTACCTACCTATACGGGTAACATTACCCAAATTAATTAGATTGACACCACAACAATCTTCTGAATAGTGGGTCAAAACGGTTGCAATATTAGATAATTTCAACAATATTTTGATAACGCATATTGCTATCATTCAATCCGATTTATGTCGAAAGCAGTAAACAGGTTCTAGCTCATTTTCAACTCTCTGGTATAAAATTTTGTTTTTTTGTAAAAACGACTGTAAGGCTGAGAGTGCACTATGATTTCCAATCGCACGATTTTTGCCACCCTTACTTGAAGTCGACGTAACCTACGTTGTTACTAACCATATTTCTTCCTGTATGTGCGCGCAGTGTAATACAATTCTATGTATGACATTTCTGCTGTTACAAAATTAGGGAGCGACTAAAAATTGTAGGACATAGTCAACCTTGTTAATCCATTAAAATTTCTTAAAAGCATCAACAAGTTCCCAATTGCCTTTATTAATAGTTATGTAGATAGACATCAATAATATTAAAGAAAAAACTGTTTCCTAATAATTGAAGAAAAAATATTTCGTTTTGTTTTCAAAAAAGCATCTCGAACCGAGAGTAGGAAATGACTAAACCTAAGAACGTTCATATAGACTAAAATAATTTACACTCATTCGCTATTATGGAAACGTTGTAAAGTATAGTAACGAAAATTGTTAATTTGCAGCAAATTAATATAAATCTAATATAAGAGACAAGCATTGATTTAAAGTTAATTGAATTTTTTTATTAGTGAAAAAGTATTATAATATTAAAACGATGAAATAAAAATTTCAAAATAGCCCTGTTTAATGTTGTTGATAGTACAGTTGACAATAAAGATCATTTCGGCAAGTTTTCTTTTTATCACAAACTTAAGGCACAAGAAATTATATTTTCTTAGTGAACTTTTAATAATGCCGTATTAAAATTAATATTTTCTGGCCTAATTACATGACAACGACTTACGTATAACTTCTTACTTCTGTGTTGACGTATTAAAACGGACTTAAATTTAGTTAATTTATTTAAATTTGCCAGTTTTTGAACCAAACTATCCTCACCAGAGCAGTATCGCGTTTTCCGCGTTGTTTGAAGCAAACGCCATACAAAAAATTTTAGTAGATAGTACCTTTATCTACTACATTACTACATACCTATTTAAATTTCAAAAGTCAAGATCTAGCAGTGATCACTGACCACATGCTAGTGTAATCATAGCGGCAATGTGAGATTATCAGGAAAACGTATTTCGAGCAATGTTATCTGATGGAGAATAGTTACTATATGTTTAATAGAGTACAATCAAGAAAATGAAAGAAAGTTTTATAAATATATTAGTTAATGGACTTTTCGAGAGTCGTAGCAATAAAAGATAAAATAAAAAAAAATAAAAAATAATGCTCACTCGACTGAGAGTATAGAAGCGACACAAACGAGGCGTCGCGACGCCCTTCTGGGAACGGTTTTATTCAATTACATATTATTCCGAAATGTTCGCGTTCTTTTAACGCGATGTTCTAATGAGAATCGGCGTTTCGAAGCCCTGTGAACAGTTTAAGCCATTTGGGACAGTCACAGTCACAAATATAAAAATATGTTTCGTTTATAAAAAATGACATGCAAATATTTGTATCTAGCGCCTTCGCCAAAATAAAGAAATTGTGTTGTTAAAACAGTTGCATACCCATAATGTCGAAATCATAAATGGCCCTTTTTTTACAGGGTGTCCGCTAATTAATAGATAGTTAGCAAAACCACAGAACTCTTATTAAGTTAATGAAATATATTAGGATTTAACCAAACTTAGTGGCGGCTTGTGATGAGCTGCATATAAATCCAGTCAGAAGTGAACGACATTTTTTTTTTGAGTTATACCGGGTGTTGCATCGTCGAGCGGGACATAGGAAATTCCATGTAATTTTAAATGGGGTCAATTATTGGCTTCCCTAATTATTTTAGAGAAATATTCTATTTAGGTTTATTAAAGAGCACTAAAACCCACATTCAAAAGAATAACTTTAGATATTTTTGATGAGCCCGTTTACGGGTTATCGCCGATTTCTTTTTAACTATTTCTCCTTTTTATGGCCCCGTATTTGCGGGCACCAGTCAAGGTAAAAGATGACTGTCAAATAAAGTTGTCATTTTGAAATGTGTGCTTTATTATTGTTATAAAAACTCGTACATCGAAAATATTAAAGGTGTATTTATGAGTACAAATTAATCTGAATAAAACTAAAATAAAGTATCCAATTACAAGGTTAATTATGACATTTTACATGTTTCAATATTTTACTAATTAATAGGTAGGTACTATTAAATTGTTAGAACTTTAGGATTTAAGAAGATGTTCAAATATTCCTCCATTGACTGCTAGACAATAACCGAGGCGATCATAAAATTCTCTTCTTACATTCGCTAGTTGGTAAACTGAAATTCTATTGCATTCGGCAGAAATAGCATTTTTTAACTCGTCTAGATTTGGGTATTTTTTATCTTTGTATATCCTGTTTTTTAAATGGCCCCAGAGAAAGAAATCATTTGGCGATAAATCAGGAGACCTGGCTGGCCAATTTACTGTATGATTTAAGCCAATAACATTTCCATTAAAAGCACGGTTTAAATATTCCCGGACAGCCAGGGTACTATGTGCCGGGCAGCCATCCATTTGAACCAAACTTCCTGATTTTCCCTGGCGGCATCATGTAAAGTAGGTAAAATATGATCTTCAAGTAGTTCCAAAAAATATTCTGCATTTAAATTTCGTGTAAGAAATAATGGCCCGATAATATTTTCTCCGAAAATCCCAGCCCATACATTAACTTTTTGTGGATATTGCGTCCTTGTTTCCACAAACTTGTGTTGGTTTTCTTTGCTCCAATATCGATAATTTTAAACATTGGGTTCATTGTTTAAGGTAAATGTGCATTCGTCAGTAAAACAAATGTTTTTTAAAAATTCCCTATCCATGTTTGCTCTTTCCATCATACCAAAACAAAACTCCTGTCGTCGTATTTCGTCCCTATCTCTTAGCTCTTGGTGCTTTTCATATTTGTATGAATAATATTTATGTCGTTTCAAAGCTCGTAACGCTGGGGTGTGATCTAATCCTATGTCATCCTCAAGTTTCCTTGTGCTGATCTTCCCATCATTTTCTTCCATGCACAATAAAACTTGCAAGTCCCTATCATTTCTTGCATCTCTTCTTTGTTCCTGCCTTTCTTCACATCTGCAGTTATTTATTACAGTGCCTTTTGTCTCAAATTTCTTGATAGTCCTTTCGACTGTAGATTTTGCAGGTATCGGTCTATTCGGATACAGAGCAGCAAACATGTCTGACACATTTTGATAACTATTTCCTTGATAATACCATTTAATCATCAATATTTTTTCTTCAGAAGTGTAATTCATGGCTAATATTTTCGATGTACGAGTTTTTATAACAATAAAGCACACATTTCAAAATTACAACTTTATTTGACAGTCATCTTTTACCTTGACTGGTGCCCGCAAATACGGGGCCATAAAAAGGAGAAATAGTTAAAAAGAAATCGGCGATAACCCGTAAACGGGCTCATCAAAAATATCTAAAGTTATTCTTTTGAATGTGGGTTTTAGTGCTCTTTAATAAACCTAAATAGAATTTTTCTCTAAAATAATTAGGGAAGCCAATAATTGACCCCATTTAAAATTACATGGGATTTCCTATGTCCCGCTCGACGATGCAACACCCGGTATAGAGAGCAACATTTTTTATTTTTTTTAAATATCTACTCCCGCGGACTAGATACGGTGTTTACTTACCAAACTGCTTAAAACGCAAAAAATTGTATTTTATTATAATATAATTAACTTATATTTTTAATTATTTTTTAACAAGCAAAATTACTAAACTCTTGCCCTACCGCTATACCTGCTAATGTTTTTGAGGATGAATTCTTAAATGGACAAGTTTATTCATGGATAAACATATTTTTTATGGTAAAATATCCTAATAAAATAATAATCACAGCTCAAGAATACATCTATAGGACCCGGCGCCGCGCCGCGCCGGCGGGAAAAAGTTTAGTACGAATCAAAAAAGGCAAAGGTTAGCTAAGGTTGGTACGAATCTTGAAAAATTATGGCACCCTGATCGGCCAGCTTAAGGTCAGCTGATCCGAGAAAAGCAGACAACGAGAAGCAACAATATGACATTTGGCGAAATCAATGTAGTGGGAGGTAACCCGGCCAACTGTCATAAGTTTAAGCCGGCAGTGTTTCAGCCGTTAGTCCGGTAGTCGATGAGTTATCGTTAAGTTTAGCTGTCGGTTTTGTTGAAAGAAGTGTATATATTGTTTAACTGTTTGTTTTTGTGAGTGTTGTGCTATTATAAAACTATGCCTGGTGATATCTGTACGTTTCGAGGGTGTCACTCAAAAGAAGGTCAAGGAATAAGCATGATTTATTGCCAAAGGATCCTGAACAGTAAGTATACATTTGCACCGTTGTGATACATTTGTTTATATTTGTTTTGCTGTATTTATCTGGTGTATTTTATTACGTGAACGGTATATGGAAAAGACCCACCATTATTTATTTTGTTATTCAAGTGAAGTGATACTAAATGTATAAAACAAGTACCTTTTTAATCAAATCAAACTAATCTAAAACGACGTGTTATTATTTTCCTAACAGATCTTGTGTTTTTTTGGAAAATATTCCTGAAAGCACAAGTAGGTACTTATTTTCATTTAGTAGTTTTTATTGAATATTATCATATTTCTACGCGTAGATCAGGTAAAATAAGCAAACAGTAAGTAATAATAGATACATTATAAAAAAAATCATAGGGTTTTCCGCAATATACAACTTATTTTGTTTAAACAAAATAGTTACTTACATAATATTATAATGTCTGTATTAACAAGGGCAATTTTCGCTAACGCTCGTACCGTAATTTTCGAAATAGTGTGTAATATGGGCTTCTTACCACTCTTGGTAGGTAATATAATATTTCATTTCCTTTCTAAAATGTACTATCACTAAGTAACGCACTATCAATAAAACATTTCAAAAATATTTTTATTTTCTTCCATTTTTTATAATTCAACGAAATTTGCTGGAAAACCAATTACATGAAACACATGCATGGCAGAAGATATTCATGAAAAAGGTACTTCTTACTAGGTACCCACATTTTTTATTGCAGTGTAAAGCATTTACTTCATCGTTTTAACACTTCTTTTAGTGTAATAACCCGGCCAAATGTCAAAATTTCAAGGTGAAGGACATATAATTTGGTCCCCATACTCCCCATTTAATCCTCAGACGAACACATAGATTTAATGAATGCTAAACTCGGGATTTTGCCGCTTCTCGTTGTTTGCTTTTCTCGGGTCAGATTTCTATACCGCCACAGACCACCACAGATTCTTATTAAAGGGATACCGTTTAAGCAAAGAATAGCCGAACCGAAGTAGCTAAAGTTAGCACTACAGGCGAGCTACTCTTTGGCTAAAGTTTCGGGTTCAACGATCAGAGGTGCAACATAGCTGACACAGAAGTATTAATTAATTAAAAGCGAAATCCAAAAATAGGTACATATTATTGCAGATTGTTAATTTCGATTAAAAAATAAAAAAAAATAATGGAATAATTATGCTTGTTTAAAATGTAAGGTAGCGCTGCAGCTCTACAGCTCTTATTATTATGTTAAAAAGCCGTCACTGTAAAATAACTTACCAATATTATTTGAAAGTTAAGTTGGTTTAGAAAGTTGATATCGATTTTGATAAATATCTTTGAACAAAATTTGGTGGTTTTTTATGATGAGAAATGAAATTTCTTCAAAATTTTAATATAGATGGTAGAGGGCGCTGTCTGCGACACTTTTATTTTGCTCCATAGAACTTCTTATCCTAAAAATACCAAATTTTGTTCAAAAACCAAAAAGTAACCCCACTTAATTGGGCTACTCCTTTACTTTATATAGTTACTAAAATCGAAAATCAACTTTAAACTGTGACATCCTTTTATTGTTTAATTAAATATAAATACTAATATCTTTACATACCCATGCACTTATACTTATAGCTAGGTATAGGTATAATAAGGTATATATATTTATGGGTTTGCTGTGTACCATTAATTAGCGGACACCCTGTATATATTTAAAATATTCTCCAAAAGGAAATCTCCATTCAATGCTAATTTCTTTTTTGGGCATTTCGCACATAAATTATCATTATATTTAAAAATTTAAAAGGGGGCTCTAATTTGAAGTGTATTGGAAAACACAGTTTTTAAAGTTCCGTCCAACCGAGCATTAGTAACTTAATAATAACCTCAATGTTTTGCTAAGGATTGAGGAATAATATTTAATAGATTTATTTCATTTTATGGTGTAATTCGTGTAATCGGCTTATCAGTGCTTAAATTAAGTTTTAAAATGTCTGAATTTACGCCTGAGGAGCTTTATCTGGCTCCAGTAAAATATGAATGTAAGGTAACTACTAAGCTTTCAATATTCCTTATTAAAAGTATTTTTTTTAGATCTGGACCACACTGCAGATGTACAGTAAGTTTACCAAAATTCCCTTTATCAAATAGATCTAACCAAGAACTTTTTATTAGGCTACATAGTTGGGGCGATAGCCTACAAGAAGCCTTCGAACAGTGTGGCATTGCTATGTTCGGGTACATGACAGAAATTGACACAGTCGAAATACAGCAATGTTCCGAAATCGAAGCTACTGGCCACGACATAGAAAGCTTGTTATTTCACTTTTTAGATGAACTTCTGTTTTTATTCAGCTGTGAGCCATTCCTAATTTGCAGTAAACTTATTATAACAGATTTCTTAACAGAGGGTGAAGAGTTAAGCATTAAATGCAAGTGTTATGGGGAAGAATTTACTTTAGGAAAGCATCCACAAGGGAGTGAGGTAAAAGCTATCACTTATTCAGCTATGCAAATTGTTAACGAGCCTGAACATAATAGATTTGAACTATTTGTAATTATAGATATTTAATTTTGGTTTGTGTGATATTTCGGACAGAGCTAGTTTTTTATAAGGAAAGCTTAAAGTGTAGGAATATATAAACGTCATTAACAGACAATGTGATTAGAGGATTTGTCTGGTTGAATATTTTTAATACATTTATTCTTATTTTTTGATACAACCTAATTATACCTAAATATTAGCTTCAAAGCGTTCACAAGGAATATGAATTATAAATTGCCTATTTATTTTTTATTTATTTAAGTAGCTACCTAATAACATGGTATTTATTTTGATGATAAGAAATAACTTGCTTTAGGGGGTGTACCATGAGATCACTATTCATTTACTTTTGTTATGTTGTTTTATAAAAATGATTTTTATTACTTAGGTTGTTTTATTTGGTATGCCTACCTAATAGTTGTCTATTTATTAAATATATTACAAAAGATACATTCTCTGAATGCATCCTCATTACCTAAGTATACTTGTTCCACATTCCAGAATGCTTTAAATAGTTTGCAAGAAGTGACTGTTTTTTTTTTTTGCTTTAACTGAGTTCAGTTCAGGATTTGTTAAAGTTACAAAATATAAAAATTACAATGAAATTAAGAGTTAAAATGTAAAAGTTTTAGCAGATTCTTACTGTTCAGACAAAGTTTTACCTAAAGATTCACGAAAAAGTTTTAACGTTTGTGTATATTCGGAAAGTTTCCAATGTTCGCCGATGATACAACAATTTTGTGGCATAATGAAAAGTTGAGCAAATTGAGAAAGACCTCTTTAAGGTTAAGGAATAGTGCGATGCAAACTCGCTTACTTTTTAAGCAATTTTTAGCGAGATACCGTATTATAAACGGCATCAGAATATCAGTAACCGTTTCGTTTTTGCGACTGACCGGTAATAGGGGAAGGTGTTATGACGTCGGCCAAGGACTTCACTGTTTTGTGAAACGGTATAATCTGTTTTTGTAACACAAGTCTGAAGGTGAGTTACTGGCGGTTAACCGCAAATGGAAAGCTAGTCAAATGTCAAAATTAATGTAAAAATAATAAATAAAATGTAATATCACCTGAGTACTATAATTATTATCAAATATTATTTATCTTCTGCCAAGCACAGAAGTTCGCAAAGTGCTAACATTTTGCCAACTTTTTAATATTATTTGTAAAATATCATAATATCAACATAACCTAACTTCTGGGATGTTCCGGTTAACCGCATTGATTTTAGGTAGTTCTAATGTCTTTGGATTTTAGCCAAGGTCTTTACCTTCTCTAAAGACCTTGGATTTTAGCGATGTAGAGAAATTTTGAAAGTGGGGGAAATAACCGCAGCGATTCTAGGCGGTTAATAACGGTATCTCGCTAAAAATTGCTTGAATCTTGTAAGTTTCGAGGATTACACATTGACAGCAAATTAAATTTTGACTAATGTCTTTAACATCAGCAAGAAGATTGCCAGGGGATGCTATGCTCTAAAGGTAGTTTGTTTGTTACATGTAACATATATTTTACACTAATTCAATCCCACTTACGTTATGGGTTGCGCTTTTGGTGTTCATGCTTAGGATTACTTATTTCTTAGGGTTTTTGTTTTGCAAATGAGATCTATACAATATCTGTGTAAGGCTAGACCTAGAGATACCTGCAGGTTAGTAGTAGGCATTTTTCTTGGCCCAAAAAATTTTAACATTAGTGGGAGTGTTTATTTTGGAAAGTGTATGTCTAGTCCATAAAAATATATAAAATCCAATCCCAAACAATGGGCACAGCAAGAAGAACACAACCCTTCCAATTCCAACAACAGCTTAATCCAAAAATTCTATAATTTATAATAGCAAGAAGTTATTTAATCATCTACCAGTGGAATGAAGGCAAAATTGTCTCGGAAAAGCAATTTAAACAAAAGGTGAAGAATCTGTTGATGGTAAGGCTTTCTATCCCCTCGCGGAATTTAACACTGAGGTATTGGATTGGAATAAGAGTGCTTTAGTCTCTTTTGTTGACAGTTTTTTTTTTAATATTATTTTAGCTTTTCGCAACGCAAAAGTCTTTTTTTGATATTTGTTTTTCCCCTCTTTTAGTCCTGCTGTCATTTGTTAGTTTTCTTTCTTTCTTTGTTTTTGGACCTGTTTATTTTAATGGAAAACTGCTTTAATCTTGATTTGTGATGTATAATTAATGTTTGCTTACTATACAGGGTGATTCAAAAGTACTTCGACAAACTTCGGGAGGTAATTGCCGGCAATATTTCAAGATGAAAAGTTCTTATAAACAGTGGTCCCTGGCGACTTCGTTACGGAGATACAGGGTGTTGAAATGTTAGAAGGAATGGTAATAATTTTTAAATAACTCCTTAACGAGTAATTTTTTTTTTATGAAATTTGGTGAATTAAATAAGCATCTCAGGACACTTATTTTCAAAGTAAAACACATTCGTAAATTTAACCAGTGGCGTCGGTACAAAATGTGGCTATCATATTTTTTGTGAAAACTATGCCTAACCTAACCACACCACTGACTTATTTGATTTTAACTTTTTTTTTATGAATCCCCCATTCAATTACAACAAAAAAGTTCACGTGTGTTATTTTGCTACGAGGGCCAGTTTAATGTCAAATGATTATTTTATTTGACTATACACAAATATTAAAAAATATGTTTTAAATTCAAAGATTTATTATGTAAGGGGTAAGGTATAACATTTAATTTAATTATAATTAAATAAGTGCGTTGCAAAAATTGAATGATTTTTAAATAAATTGTTCAAAATGTCCACCTTCAGCCAAGATGCAGGCATCTAATCTCCTTTGCATGGAATCTCGTACTCGTGCTAAGATATCTGGTCTGTTTCTTATTGCCTCAAAACCATCGATTATTCGGTTTCTTAGCACTTCTGCATTTTCGACTGGCGTCTTGTAAACGATTGACTTCAAATGTCCCCACAAATAAAAATCAAGAGGATTTAAATCTGGGGACCTTGGTGGCCACGGTTGATTTCCTTCCTCAACTCCCCTACCTATCCATCGATTTGGATAAATTTGATTAAGATGGGTCCTGGCCACTATGCTGAAATGGGCGGGAGCTCCGTCATGCATAAACCATATACGTCTTCGAGTTTCTAAGGGCACATCATCCAGTAAGGGAGGAAGTTCATTTTCCAAAAAATGTCGGTACGTCTCGCCATTAAGCCGAAGTGGAAGAAAAAAAGGTCCTATTAAGTAATCGCCAACTATTCCCCCCCACACGTTTAATGAAAATTGGTATTGAAAATTTCGTTCACTAACGGCGTGGGGATTTTCCAAAGACCAGATATGGTTATTGTGAAAGTTTGTAATCGCACTCTGAGAAAAATTTGCCTCGTCCGTAAAAAGTACATAATTTAAAAATTGGGGATTTTCAGCAAATTTTTCCAAAAACCACTGACACAAATTAATGCGCTGAGGAAAGTCCCTGGGTAAAAGAGCTTGTACCCTTTGAATATGGTACGGATACAACTGCTCATCGTGCAGAATTCTCCAAACTGTGGCTTGGGTGGAATTGAGAGCATCAGCAATTATTCGAGTGCTTGTATCTGGATTTTCCACTACAGCATTTAAAACAGCTTCTTCTAATTCTGGAGTTCGGGCTGTTCGCGGTCTTCCAGGAATGTCACGTGACCTCGCAAAACTCCCTGTTTCAGCTAAACGTCGGTGAAGATTTGAAAATGTTTCAGCAGCAGGCAGTACTCTGTTAGGATATCGCTCTTGATAGATTCGTCTAGCTGCTCGTGCATTTCCATCGGCAAGGCCATATACAAAATGCATGTCAGCTAAATGCGCATTATTTCTTAAGTAATCCATACCTTTTAAACAATACTATTAATATTCAATGAAAATGACAAAACTGAGAAATAAACCACATAAGCAACTAACTGTCAAATATGTTTTAATTCACGACAAATGCATTTCCAAAGCCGCCTTATCAAAATACAAAATATCAAAAAAGTATTTCCAAAGCCGCCTTGTCAAAATAGAAAATATTAGAAAATAACATACTATTCATACTAATAAATAAATATGCATGTCACTGAGAACATGTTATACTTAAATAGGCATCCTCAGATGCCTTCCTTTGGCATATACCTACATATTTGTTTATTGTAAGTATGTATAGATCTTAGTTAATATACTTAAATTAATATTTGAGTGTTTGATCAATTATTTAAAACATATTTTTTAATATTTGTGTATAGTCAAATAAAATAATTATTTGACATTAAACTGGCCCTCGTAGCAAAATAACACACGTGAACTTTTTTGTTGTAATTGAATGGGGGATTCATAAAAAAAAAGTTAAAATCAAATGAGTCAGTGGTGTGGTTAGGTTAGGCATAGTTTCCACAAAAAATATGATAGCCACATTTTGTACCGACGCCACTGGTTAAATTTACGAATGTGTTTTACTTTAAAAATAAGTGTCCTGAGATGCTTATTTAATTCACCAAATTTCATAAAAAAAAAATTACTCGTTAAGGAGTTATTTAAAAATTATTACCATTCCTTCTAACATTTCAACACCCTGTATCTCCGTAACGAAGTCGCCAGGGACCACTGTTTATAAGAACTTTTCATCTTGAAATATTGCCGGCAATTACCTCCCGAAGTTTGTCGAAGTACTTTTGAATCACCCTGTATAACTACATTTTATATAGTCTTGGATTTTAGGGTGGCTTTGTTTATGCGTTGTATGCAATTTTTAACAATAAAGCATTGAGAGTTTGAGTTTAATCTGATGTTAACTGTCATGGCCCCGATGGCCCCTTCCACCCTCAGAACCTGGCTACGCCATTGCTTAATGTGCAGCAAGGTATTATTAAGTATCAAATTCACCGGCCTATATTTGTACTTTTTGTGTAGATCTCAAGTCCCTATTCAGCCTCGCAGTGACCTGGAGCATGATTGCGGACTTTATCTGACTTATTCTAAATGTGAATTTGTAAAAATGTCTTAGTCTTAGGTCTTCATTTTACTGTATAAACCCCTCTGTCGCTACATAAACCCCCAAATCTAAATTGCAATTAAAAGTGTGTACTCCTATTACTAGTTTATGTTTCTAAAAAAAATGATAAAGTTCTTTATGCTAATTAAATTAATATCAAATTATCTAATCTAATTGACAAGAAAGGGAAAAACAAGTAAAAGGTAAATGCTTAAAAACATGAAAATGTATACCAAGGTCTGTACAAAATGTTAGGACAATTCCTAAGGCCAAATGTGTAAGAGTCCATCAGCGTAAGCCCTTACCGGCACGCAACCGACCATAAAGGAATGTAAATTAAATGGGGTTTCTTGTGCTCAGCTGTCAAGGAATTTTGAGAAAACTGGTAAATTATTTAGCTTCGGTTAAAAGGATATTGAAAGGCAATCCTACTTGCGAGTTTTAACATTTTGCAGATTTTTTATTAAGGACTTACATGTGGAGAAAATCATGCATAAAGTTGCAATTCTAACAGCGATAAATATATTACTGCATACATTTCGAAAACGAAAGCCGAATAGAAAAATCTGCACCATGTTAAAACTCGCATATAAAATTGCCTTTCAATATCCTTTTAACCAAAGCTAAATAATTTACCAGTTTTCTTGAAATTCGTTGACAGCTGTGACAGAGTCAAAGATATTTTTTTGAAATTTTTTCAACAAAAAAGTTGCGTTGCCTCGACCCACACACACACACACACACATTCCGAAGTGTTCTTCGAAGTAATAAACAAAAATTAGAGAGCTTGGACTAGTCCTGAGGCTGGATGAAGTGCGAAGGACGGCAGTACGCAATAAAAAGCTACGGAAGTGTTTACCCCTAGTTTTAATAATCTTCGTGTATTAATATTTTTTTTATATTAAGTTCTTGGCATAAAACTTATAGGTCCCGTTTCAAATATAACCGGAAAGCCTATAGGTACACGCATACAACGCAGCCTTTTTAAAATGCAGTAAAACACCTAATCAAGTTGTTTAGGATTTAAATCTTGTTTTCTAATGCCACATGTGTAATACGATCCCAGCAAATACCTGCACGTACCTCTTAAGTCAATTAATAAAACACCTTATTAGTAAATTTTCATTACTCTTCAACTGGTTTGCCGCATAATTTTATATGAGTAAAAAGTTTATTTACTTTTGTGTTTAAACAACGATCTGAAAGTACACTTTGCTTGTTTTACAGCAAATCCAGTGTCGGCTCGGCAAGCAGTAAAGTATTTCTTCAGAAATATATTTTTATTTCCATAAAGCTTATAATACAGGGTGCCCAAGATAAGGAGGGCCTCTATGGGGATCTCGGTTAAATGGAGAAAAAGTTGTGCAATTAAGGGACTAATAATATGACACACCAAAAGTTTTGATAAGATGTTTAAGTTTCGAGTTATTAAAAAAACTGAAATTTTGGATTTTTGATTTAGTTTTTCCCTGCGTTAATATAACCGACAAAACTTTTTCTTTTCACAGCAACTTCTAATGAAATTTATTATATTATCGCTTAATTACGTTTCGAGCCTTTTTAACCATCTTTCTGAAATTTTCAAGATACGGTACTGTGACCTGTTTCTCCTAATTTGTAAAAAAAATCTGTTTACGTACGTAAGTACTAAGTTAAGAATTTTAATAATAATGTATATATTATAAGTATGAAAAATAAAACAACAAATCGACAAACAAAAAACCAAGGATTAAAATAAAACTGACATTAAGCAACTCATTAGAAATTAATTTTTCAAAAGGTGTTCAAAATGATTTCGGTCATTCACCAAACATAATCCAGACTATTACTTTACTGCCCTGAGGGATAGCAATAACCATGAGTTTAGTGATCAGCCATCTATTGCAAATGAACTTTGTGATTTCTTTAGCACTATAAGATCAAAATTAGCTAATAAAATAAGTAGGCCAACTAATGTGCCGGATTTTTTGTTGAATGAAACATAGTTTCTAGACTTAATGTTTCTGTATCCCATTATTGATGAAGAAATTGTTGCATCGATAAACTCTTTAAAAAGTTCTTCATTTGATGATTTTGGCATGTCTAACCCTATCATAAAATCTAACTATAAATATTTAGTTGCGCCCTTGGTTTATGTTGTTAATCGGATTTTTGAAACGGGAGTTTTTCTTCATATCTTAAAAAAACTGTGATCATACCGTTGCATAAGAGGTACAAAAATTGATATTAGTAACTATAGGCCTATTGGCCTTATTAGTCCCGTTTGTAAATTCATAGAGAAATATATAAAAGGAGACTCTGTGGCTTCCTGAATACAAATGGGCTAATGTCCGCTTCGCAATATGGATTTAGGGAGGGAATGTATACCGATACTGCCCTATATGAAGTCACTACCCAGACGGCACAAACATATTCCATACATATTCCATGAATATTCCGTTGGCATATTGGAATATCCCATAAATGTTCCATATCTGCCAGGGCATATGACTGGCATATTGTATGCATATTCCAGGTCACCATGAAATATATGCCTGCAATATCTTTTAATCTGCCAAAATATATTAATGGCATGCTAAGAATATTAATTTTTTTTTCTTTTTCATATAAATATATTTAATTTAGGTCAGGTCAGTTAGTTTAGTAGAGTTACAAATTTGGTATAATAAAACATCACTAAAATTAATATTTTTTTTATTTTTATAAATAAAAAAAAATTAAAACCTAAAAACTAGATACTCTTTAAAACAAGGTGAGAAAAAATTAACTAAAGCAGGTTCAGTCAGTTCTGTGACGTACAGGCAGCGTTTCCGAGTTACGCAACAGAAATTAGTTAAACTTGTGTTAAAAAAATTGTTATTAAAAAATAACGATTGCTAATTTTTTTCTAGAAGAGCAGTCCTCAATTAAGCACATATAATATATAAACTATAAACTTTCAGTATAAATTTATTTGCAATCATAATATGTGTTAGTGTAGAATTTAATTTAGGGTTAAAACGCGGAATCTAGCAACACCGGCACCGTATAAAACGCCAAATTCGTTTATCACCGCTCGAATCCAAAAATTGACTAAATAATATAATAAAAAAATCAAGTTTCAATTTTAACAAAATACTAATAAAATGCAGAAAATGCCTACCCAGAAACTTTATGAAGCCTAAAACATTTTCATATTTAAATTCGTTTTTTAATTAGGTGCATACATATATGCACCTTCCTCTATAAATAGTTCCTATACCTACATCAAGTCCCAGAAACCAGAAATAATTTTGTGATCAAGTTATGTAAAAATAGAATTTAAGACCGCAATCACTCTGTATAGATAATTATATTATATATATTATTATCAATAAGTATTAAAAAAAAATAATTGAATATATTCCACAATGCATATCCTATAAATATAGCCGCGGCATATTCCAGGCATATATGTATATGGAATATTCTTATGAGATAAGATACATTTGAGATATTCTGTGCATATTCCAGGAATATTGCAAGATATTATGGCCTATTGGCAGATAGGGGAATATTCCAGGAATATAGGGTGCCGTCTGGGTAATTATATCGTTAATTGTTTTAATAATAACTATAAACCTCTGGCAATTTTCCTAGATTTATCTAAAGCCTTTGATACAGTTGATCATCACGTATTGCTAAACAAATTGAAATTATTAGGAATAAGAGGTAAAGTTCTTCAACTGTTTAAGTCATATTTAAGTAATAGAATTGGTGTTCCTCAGGGTACATTGCTTGGCCCGATTCTATTCTCTATTTATATCAACAGTCTGGCGAATTCAATACTTAATGTAAAAACCGTTTGTTTTGCTGACGACACGGTTCTTCTGATTAAGGGGTTATCATGGCACGATGTTTTTGAGAGAACAGAAAGAGCTGCTACATATATGTAAAAATTTGGATGGATTATAATCGATTAACTCTTAATGTGAACAAATTTTATGTGCCTTGCAATGAACAAGTTGAAATTGCCTATTAAAAAGAAAATCATAGTACAGGGTGGCCAACTAAGAATGCGAGGTACTGTATCTGGGAAACTATCCATCGTAGAGGCTCGCGGCAAAAAAAATTATTACTAAAACGGCCAAGAGAAAGACCTGGAAAATATTTTCAAGTTTCTGAAATGGCCGCTAGGGGGCGTAACTGCAATCTTGAATCTAAAAAAGTGATGTTTCTGTAAATTCCGTTATATTAACCTAATAAAAAAAAATCCTGATCTTTATAGTCGAGGATAATCTGAACCTTTTTTGTTTGACACTTTCTGCAGTGTCTCTACATCCTGTATCTTCGAAACGGCTAAGCCGATTTGAACAAGCTTGGGCTCGTTAAAAGGAGCTATTATTGGGCTACAAACACCATTATATTTGAAGTTTTGTAAGTTTCACATATCGCCGCTAGAGGGCTTTTTTCGACATTCCAATAGAAATGGTTAATTTTCTCAACAAAATAAAATGCATTGGTATTATTTTTTTTCATGAAAAAGTAGCTAAATGATGCCTAAACCAGCTCGCCAAAACCGCATCTCGATATCTTATTCCTAACCCAGAATATCGGCAATAGAAAATTTTACACGAAAGTCCCTTAAATTTTCATTTTATTGTAACTATATTTTTCTGGAATTCTTCCTATTATGTAAGTTGTGGCCCTAAAAAAGACCGATTTAGAAAAGGAAGATTTTTAATGCCCCCGCAAATGCTCGAAATGCTGACCATCACGTTCTATGAATTGCTGAAGCCTCTCATGGGTGGACAAAACTGCACTTTTGATTTCGGCTCTCAGTATGTTACGTATTGCATTACGAATCCGGTTTTTCAAATCTTCTCTGGTCGTAGGTTGGGTCTGAAACACGATGTCCTTTATAACCGCCCCCATAAATAAAAATCCAGGCAAGTTAGGTCTGGTGATCGCGGAGGCCATGGAAACAGACTTCCTCTTCCAATCCACCGCTGTTGAAATGCTGCATTAATATGCTCTCGCACATAAACGGCAAAATGTGCTGGGCAACCATCCAACTGCAAAAACAAGTTTTGCCTTGTTTCCAAAGGCACATCTTCCAACAACAACGGTAATTGATTTGCCAAAAAGTCAAGAAAGACATTGCCATTTAGGGATTGCTGAAAAAATATAGCCCAATAATTCTGCCTTCCAGTATGCCACACCACACATTTAAACTCCAACGTCCTTGGTGCTGAACTTCACGCAACCAATGCGAATTTTCTGCAGACCAATAGTGCATATTATGTAGATTGACTCTCCCGTCACTACTAAAGGTGGCTTCATCGGTCCAAATAATTTGAAATAAAAATTCCCTATTTTGGCGTATCATACCTAACATCCAATGATAATAGTCCAACCTTTGATCAAAATCTACCCCTTTCAAAGCCTGATGCAAAACGACATGATATGGGTTCATTCTAAAAGTAATTAAAAAAAGCTTAAACGAATACCTAACTGTGATGGCCATTAGAACTTACCTATGGTCCTTCAAAATATTTTGAACCATTGTTCGTGATATATCCAACTTAAAGGATAATGCTCTTTTGCCAACATGAGGATTTCCTTCAATATACCCCAGTACGTAGTTAATATTTTCTTGTGTTCTTCCAATTCTTTGCCGTTAAAACTTGGGCCGAAAACAACCATTGGCTCGTAAACTCGCCACTAATCGGGGAAAAACTCTCACATCGCAAGGACGCCGATTTGGATATCGAGCGGCGTAAACTCTTTTAGCTGCGGCATTCTGAAGACATTCGAAATAAACCGCAAGCATATCAACAGCTTCATCTTTTGTAAAATGCATTTTGTAAACACAAAAATTACTCAAAGTAACGCAAGACCTTGACAACTATTGACAATTTGGATTATTTATGTTTTGATTAGGTATTTGTTTTGTTTCCAGGGCCTGCTTCTATTAATTGTCTTTTTTGTGCATAGAACGTGATGGTCTGGATTTCAAGCATTTGCGGGGGCATTAAAAATCTTCCTTTTATAAATCGGTCCTTTTTAGGGCCACAACTTACATAATAGAAAGAATTCCAGAAAAATATAGTTACAATAAAATGAAAATTTAAGGGATTTTCGTATAAAATTTTCTATTGCCGATATTTTGGGTTATGAACAAGATATCGAGATGCGGTTTTGGCGAGCTAGTTTAGGCATCATTTAGCACCTTTTTCATGAAAAAAAAATCATACCAATGCATTTTATTTTGTTGAGAAAATTAACCATTTCTGTTGGAATGTCGAAAAAAGCCCTCTAGCGGCGATATGTGAAACTTAAAAAACTTCAAATATAATGATGTTTGTAGCCCAAGAATAGCTCCTTTTAACGAGCCCAAGCTTGTTCAAATCGGCTTATCGTTTTCGAAGATACAGGATGTTATTTACGGAAACGTTTGAATACCCCCACCACTTTATTTTTAGAGATACTGCAAAAAGTGTCAAACAGAAAGGTATCCTCGACTTTAAAGATCAGGATTTTTTTATTAGGTTAATATAGCGGAATTTACAGAAACATCACTTTTTTAGATTCAAGATTGCAGTTACGCCCCTTAGCGGCCATTTTAGAAACTTAAAAATATTTTCCAGGTTTTTTTCTTGACCGTTTTAGTAATAATTTTTTTTGCCGCAAGCCTCTACGGTGGATAGTTTGCCAGATATAGTACCTCGCATTCTTAGTTGGCCACCCTGTACAACACTCAAATAATTGTGACTTCTCTGGGAAATGTTCATGTAATGCTATAGCTACATCAGTAGAATGTACGAGATATTTAGGTATTTATTTTGATCAGTCTTTAAAATGGTCTGCTCACACAGAATAAGTAAAGATTAAATTAAAAAAAACTTGTATCTAAATTCTACGAATTTCGGAACATTCTAAACAGAGCGGTCATAATTAATGTCTATAAATCCTTAGCTGAATCTGGTCTCAGTTATGGAATAATCTGTTGGGGCTTTGCTCATAAGAATATCTTGAGCAATATCATTATTGCCCAAAAATATATTTTATTTCATACTGTATTGTAAAACACACCTTTACATATTTGAATTTAGTCCAGAAAATAAGGTTTTACAGCAATAAGTCCGGTAAAAAATTTTTTCCTACAAGCGTGCGCGATATACCGTTTTCCCGCACTCGTTTTGGTTCTGAAAGACCCATTTTCCCGCACGGTGCGGGAAAATTTTTCCGGCACGGTGCGGGAAAATTTTTCCCGCACGGAAAATTAAATTTTTAGAAATACTTTGTGGTAGTTTTTCTAACGCTTGTAGAAACAATTTTGATTCTAACTCATGCGGAAAGACACTTTAATAAATAAAATATAAATTTTTATTGAAAGTAAATGAGGTATATTACAGAAACACTAATTTTTGCCGTTTATTTTAAACATTTTTAAAAAAGCTGATTTAAAACGGTTTATTTCAAAAACCCCGTACATAGATGTTAACATGGTAACCACGACACACACATAAAATTTAATTGTCAAAGTGACACCTTACAACATTTCACCGGAGCGTGCACGGAAAAAACAGTATTGTAAATTTAGTTTAGTAAGAATTTTATAGTATATTTCTCTATAAAACTTCTTAATAACTATAAATCTCTATACCAGTCTTTTCCAAAATAAAATTGTAAACTAAATTTATAAAAAAATATGGTTAGCTTTTTTATATAACATAGTATAATTATGCCACTACTAAGGTATATATTACATTTTACAAATGCGATTTGGTTAAATTGAATAACTATTTATTTTAGTTAAAAGGAAGAAACTGTATTGTGAATTTTACTAAATCCTTTTGTGGTTTTTATTATTTTTTATTACATTAACAGACAAGCATAAAAAATGGTTATAAAGGAAACTTAGTAAAAATTACTATATTTCTTTACTAAAATTTTTAATAGAATTTAGAAGGGTGTAATTATAGTAAGACTGTTTAACAATAAACTATTCGAATTTTTATAACACTATATTTGCAAAATATCAAAAAACATAGAAGCGCTTATAAAATTTTCGTAGGAAAATTCGTATTTTACTAAATGAATATAGTCGAAACTCCTAAATAATTTACAGGTATAGTCAAAGCCGCGCCGTCCGTCGCCGCCGTCGCATTTACAGTTATGCCATCAAAGGGGTCGGACCTCTAACTCTTACTCTTATGTGTTTTAAGTTCAAACTGATTAATTTTGTCTCTGATTTTGTGTTTATGGTATTATGGTGCTGTTATGTGGAGTTTGGAGGATTTATTAGCAGAATGGAATCTGGAAGACTTAGTTTCGCCACCAAGAAAGAAAGACCAAATATATTGCATTATACCACGTGTAAAAGCAAATAAAAAATGTTAAAAAAATCTACAAAAGGAGTTTTAAATATTTACTAGAATATTTAATTAGTATAACAAAAAATGGTGGTAGAAATTCAACTAAAATTAATAGAATTTACGAAAAAATATTACAAATTTTACAATATTCATTAGTAAAATGTGCAAAACTGCTTGGTAGTTTTTACAAATATATATTAGAACCGTAACAACAGAAGCTAGAAAAAACAACAACAAATTTTTATATTCTTTGCACTCCTATTTAATAGTTTTTACTGTAACGAATTTTTTAATTCCTATATATTTTTGTAGTAACTATTAAAAATATTAACTCGTTTTTATTATAATTTTATAGTCTTCCTTAATATACCATATGGCTGTCCTATATAGAACTATAAAATATAGTTACTTCTATTATATTTTTGGATATTCTTATAAATTTTTTTTTTCCGTGTGGCTTTGATTTATAATTTCGTTCAGATTCTGATACAGATGTCTTCCATAGATAATTTCTCGGACGATGAGCTTCCAGAAGATATTCTAGAAGCTGCAAGTGTCGCAAATTTGGATTTGCTACCAAAAAAGTCAATAGTCAGGTATGAAAAACAATACGATAATTTTGTTACTTGGTGTGAAGCGAAAAATGTAAAAGCACCAAGAGAAGAAGTACTTTTGGCATATTTCTTGGAAATGTCTAAACTTTGGAAGCCAAATACTTTATGGTCTCGATATTCCATGTTGAAAAGTGTACTTAAGGTTAAGAAAGATTTAGATATCAGTAAATACTATAAAGTTACTGCGTACATCAAGAGACAAAATGTAGGTTTTCGAGCAAAAAAAGCAAAAGTTTTTACACAAGAAGAGATTGCGAAATTTATGAAAGAAGCACCTGATGAAATTTTCCTTCTAATTAAAGTGGTAACGATTTTTGGACTGGCTGGTGCCTGCCGCCGTGAGGAGCTAACTAAATTTACCATTGACGACATAGACGACAAAGGAGACGTTATAATTGTCACAATAAACGACTCCAAAAACCATTCTGCTAGATCCTTTGTAATAACTAAGGCAGTCAATAATGAAATTTTTCTAAATCTATACAGAAAATATGCAAACTTACGTCCACAGCAAACTCCACACCGCCGATTCTTTTTGAACTACAAACATGGAAAATGCAGTACCCAATGTGTTGGAATTAATACCATAGGAAAAATGCCCTCCAACATTGCAGCTTATATAGGACTCAAAAATCCAGAATTATACACAGGCCACAGTTTTAGACGTTCCTCGGCCACTCTACTTGCTAATTCTGGCGAAGAAATAACAAACATTAAACGTTTAGGAGGATGGAAATCCACGTCTGTTGCCGAAGGCTACCTGGAGGAATCCATCACACACAAAAAAAACATGTCTAACAAAATTCTCAATCTCAATAGTCCATCAAGTTTGAGCTATAATTTAGAAGCAAAAACTCCACAGTTTCCCAGCAGCGCTAACAACAGCTCGATACCTCTTTCTTTGCAACCATCCGCTCTTCAGGATCAGTTGGCTTCAATGGCTTCATCCGCAATCAATTTGCATAATGCATCAAATTGTACTTTTAATGTAAATATTAGTTATAATTAGAAATTAAATCTGTGTTTGTTTTTCAGTAAAATTAAATTTTTAGAAATATTTTGTTGTAGTTTTTCCAACGCCTGTAGGAAAAATTTTGATCCTAACTTGTGCGGAAAGACACTTTCCCGCACTCGACTGCTTACCCGAACTCCGCTTCGCGTCGTTCGGGTAACGGCAGTCGCGTGCGGGAAAGTGGCTCTTTCCGCACTTGTTAGGATAATAACTATTACCGGACTAGTCCTGTAAAATTTCTTTACCGGAATGAAATTTGTAAGTTTTAGTTTAATCAATGTCAAACACACAATGTTTCCACCAGTAAATATAAGCACTTTTCAAATATACGACGCAGAATAAAACTTCATTATAATTTCAAAACATAATTATAATTTTCAACAGAACAGTATGAAATAAAATATTGTACGTCATTCGTCCGGCAAATCCTTTACAGTATTCGTTTCAAAATTCCAGACTCGGCTTCTTCGTCGCCTCGTCTCGAAACATTTCACTCATACTGTAAAAGTTGATTTACCGGACTTATAACGTAAATATCTATTAAAAATAATTCAGTTTAAATCCAGATGTCTTTTCTCTGAACTTTTATTTCGACAGTCTGGTGTCCTCACAATTATCCAGACATATAAAAAATGTACTTAGATTTTCGCTTACTACTAATATCGTTCACAATTACATTAGTCATAATATCTTGATAAAAGCAAATGTAAATCTTAAACTGTGCCGATTATACACTTTACTGCTGCACAACGATTTATTTCTTATGTGGCTCCTAAAGTTTTGAACTTATTACCCGAGCATTTTAAAAGAAAAAAATTTCAGCACATAAAAAGGGACCTTAATATAATATGGATTATGAATAACACTCAAATAATTAAAAATGCTGTTACGTTTCTGTGAATTATTGTAAAAATTGTAAGAATTTTTTTTCTTTAAAAATTTCCGATAAAGTTTAGTTCAGGTTAGTTTCTGACCAAACCTATATACCATTAAAAAAATTATATTAGACCATAACTTTTGAAAAACCTACAACATTTTAAACCTATCCTGCTTCCTATACCAAAATCAATAAATCTGATAGGGTCAGATAAATCTCTATTGCCAGAAGTGCCATTTGTCTTTAAGTGTATTAAGTACCCTTCGTCTTTAAATAGGTATATTAAAGATGTAATAATTAATATACTGGCAAAAGATGGCCCAATTAGAGGAAATCTTAGAGAAAGCATGTTAGAATATGTAGAAGAGCCCCTCGAATTTTGTTGTACCCCCATTCATTTTGCGGCAAATCTTCTCGACTCCTTATTAACGTTTAAATAAAAACCAAGTTATAATTGCTATTGATATGATTTCAGAAATAGCTTGTTTATCAAATTTAGATGTAGAGAAAGTCGTGGCAAGTTTAGCCCACTTTAGAACAGGAACAGGATTTTATAATAGGAATTCTTTATGGGAATGTGCAAGCAGCACCTATCCTAGTATATGCTGGCAGGGACTGTGTACCTCGCAGCCAAATTTTAAATGGACCTCTATATCCCACCTCTTCAGTAAGGAACTGGTCGCTACATGGTATCATACATACAAATAAAAAAAATAGACTTAGCAAAGATAAATTGTTGCTATTCAATCTAGTTTAAATGTTGATGATATTTTGTTTATAATGCTATACTATTTCGGCTATTAGAACACAGAAGCGGATCCAGAACCTCGTTTTTTTTTTTTTGGGGGGGGGGGGGGGTCATTCACAGAAAAGTAATATATTTCACTTTTGTGTATTAATGCTATTATTATATAATAAATCTCTAGAATATTAAAAGAAGTTTTCATAAGCACTTTTTACGGATCAATATAATTAAATTTTATCATGCATTGGAAAATAATATGATCCCCCACTTTTTTAACACCCTTAATTAAAAATATTCTCGATAAAGTGGAAAACCATGTCACCGTACCATGTAAAATACCAAACAGTTACAAACATGACATATACCTACAGGTAGGTATACAAATACATACGCCTCAAAATATAAGTAATTTTTTTACAGCTGCTCTGTTACCTCTATTCCAATATTATTATTATTATTATTAACCAACGTTCACATACGCTGGCGCTTCCAGCGAAAATATCGTATCATAATGCCAATTTTTGTTAAAATGTGGACTATAAGCTGCCGTACACAGTAGACAATATAATTGGGTTAATTTACAAAAAAACTGTTGTTTTTTTGTTTTTTTTTAATAATAGTTTATTAAATCCGCTGAAAACATTCCACTAGGCATTACTGCTTAAAATTTTACAAACTTCATTAACAGAGAAGCAATAGGTAAAAAATGTAAATGCATTTTGTTACTTACCATTACTATTCAATTTTTACGCTTTTGAAAATTATAGAGTAATTCACCACAAAATTTCTGAATGCTTTATGCTTTAGGGCTTAATACCAAACTAAAGGACATTTTACTATTCCCTATCCGCCTAAAAACAATAATTAAACAAAGGACTAAAACGACTTCAACAGTTCAACATAGTTCCGATGAAAGCCCCTGTTTTATTATTTTTTTGCGCGCCCGGCATTGACAAAGGATATCGCCGCTCAAGCAAGCTTGCCGCCCCGGAGTTGCCGACCCAACAAAGACGACCGAGGCTAATAATACGGCGATAATACTAATAAATGAATTGCAAAAAGTCTATAGTCGTTGCCCAGACGGCACAAACATATTCCATACATATTCCATGAATATTCCGTTGGCATATTGGAATATCCCATAAATGTTCCATATCTGCCAGGGCATATGACTGGCATATTGTATGCATATTCCAGGTCACCATGAAATATATGCCTGCAATATCTTTTAATCTGCCAAAATATATTTATGTCATATGCTAAGAATGTAATTTTTTTTTTCTTTTTCATATAAATATATTTAATTTAGGTCAGGTCAGTTAGTTTAGTAGGTAGAGTTACAAATTTGGTATAATAAAACATCACTAAAATTAATATTTTTTTTATTTTTATAAATAAAAAAAAAATTGAAACCTAAAAACTAGATACTCTTTCAAACAAGGTAAAAAAAATGATCTAAGCAGGTTCTGTCAGTTCTGTGACGTACAGGCAGCGTTTCCGAGTTCCGCAACAGAAATTAGTTAAACTTGTGTTAAAAAAATTGTTATTAAAAAATAACGATTGCCAATTTTTTTCTAGAAGAGCAGTCCTCAATTAAGCACATATACAGGGTGTAACTAAATAAGTGTAAAACATTTAAGGGGGTGATTCCTCATCGAAAAAAAGATAGGATCTTTCATATAAACAAACTTTATTGGAACATCCCTTATTAAGATACAGCCCCTTAAAGGGGTACATAAAATTTGTTTAACAATTTTTTTCACAAGCACTAAAAAAGTTACAATATTGAAATTAACCTGACATTTTCTACTACCAAAAAGACACTTAGCCAGTAATTTATTTGGTTTACCCCATGGTTGTAAGGGGTGGAAAACGCAACCCCTAAAATTTATTTCCAATGCAACTTTTTGCCTTATTATTTGTTTACCATTTAAAAATTAATTTCCCATAACCTGTTTCATTCTAAACAAAAAATGTCTCTTGAATTTTTTGCCCAAAATAAACCAGTTCGCAGCAAAAAATTATTTTTTCTACTTGCGTGCGGAAAAACGCATTTTCCGCACATGTTTTAGTGCGGAAAATCCACTTTTCCGCACCGTGCGGCAAAGATTTTTCCGCACTGTTATATTTTGAAATTAAATTTAATTAAATTAAATGCTGTACGATTTGAAGTCACTGTTCATCATATTACCTTTGAAATATCTTAGTTGCTATGGTGTATATAACCAGTTGTTGATTTGTATGTCACTGTCAACAGAATATTATAAATTTAAACTAGTTTATCAGTTTTTCTACTGGAGTTTTGCTGAATTCTTCGGCACGCAAAATGATTTCCGATGAAGAGATGAACGAATTAATATTGTAAAATTTTGTTCATTGTAATAAAAATTTAAAAAAAAACTCCGTTTTTTAAATTATTTTCAATTTGTTTCCTCACGCTAGTAGAAAAACTATTGTTCCTAACACGTGCAGAAACCTATTTTTCCGCACTTAAATGCTTGACACCACTCCGCTACGCGTCGTGCTGTCAACGGCATTTGCGTGCGGAAAAATCGATTTTCTGCACTTGTTAGGAAAATAGCTATTACGACCAAGATACATATCGCCATAAAACGAAAATACGAAACTAATTTATCTAGTAGGCCGCTATTAGCGATAGTGACAATTAAATTGGTATCAAGCTGTCAGTTTGTAAATTTTTGAGATTGAAGTAATACTAATTGTGTATTGTTGTTCTGTTCTTAATTTGTTACTTTAATAATTCACTTGTTATTAAAATGGCATACACAAATGAGGAAATGGCTGATATGCATTACGTTTACGGTCTGTCGCAGGGGAATGGGTTAGAAGCTTCTAGAAGATATGCTGAAATGTATCCTCAACGGCAGCATCCTTCACATAGAATATTTGCCCGACTTCATCAACGATTACGAGAATATGGTTCATTCGACAAAAGAACGCAGGATTGTGGTCGCCATCGAGAAGTAAGAACACCACAGCTTGAGGAGGCAGTACTTAATTTGATTGAAGAACAACCTACTACCAGTACTAGAAAGATTGCTTTCCAGCTAAATGTTGATCATATGACAGTATTTCGAATTTTAAGGGAACAGCTCTTATACCCTTACCATCTGCAACGAGTACAGGCACTGTTACCGCGAGACTTTCCGAACCGTCTTGAATTTTGCAATTGGATGCTGGAAATGATTAGAAGAAATCGTGACTTTCTGAAGACGATCGAATTCACAGACGAATGTAGTTTTTCTCGGGCCAAGATTATTAATTTTCATAATTACCACATATGGGCTGATGAAAACCCTCACGCTATTGTCGAAAGTAACCATCAAGAACAGTTTTCTCTTAACGTGTGGGTCGGAGTTATTGGGGATTATTTAATTGGGCCTCATTTTCTACCTCCTCGATTAAATGGTGATTCATACGTTCAATTTTTAAGAGAAGTGCATCCCGTACTGCTGGAGGAAGTTCCTTTGGGCGTTAGAAGGGATATGTTTTTTATGCATGATGGGGCTCCCGCCCATTTTAGTCAAGTAGCACGTCAGCATTTAACTGAAACATATGCAAATCAGTGGATAGGTCGAGGAGGACCACAGAATTGGCCCGCTCGATCCCCGGATCTTAATCCTCTCGATTTCTCTACTTGGGGCCATTTACAGCATTTGGTTTATCGTACTCCTGTTCGCGATGTAGAGGACTTAAGAAACCGCATCATCGATGCATGCAGGGTAATAAGAGAGACTCCAGGAATATTTGAGCGAATACGTGGCTGAATGCCCCGACGTCTAGACGCATGCGTAATGTCTGAAGGTAGACATATTGAACATTTACTATGATTTCTACATGTTGTATGTTTTGTTATTAATAAATTAGTTTTGTTTGTTCCCCTTTCATCATTTAATGCAGGTAGTAACTACAAAATAACAATAAACCCAGTTCGCATTTATGACGATGTATCTCTGTAGTTGTTCGTAAAATAATTTTTTGCTGCAAACTGGTTTATTTTGGGCAAAAAATTCAAGAGACATTTTTTGTTTAGAATGAAACAGGCTATAGGAAATTAATTTTTAAATGGTAAACAAATAATAAGGCAAAAAGTTGCATTGGAAATAAATTTTAGGGGTTGCGTTTTCCACCCCTTACAACCATAGGGTAAACCAAATAAATTACTGACTAAGTGTCTTTTTGGTAGTAGAAAATGTCAGGTTAATTTCAATATTGTAACTTTTTTAGTGCTTGTGAAAAAAATTGTTAATAGTATATTAAAGTACATGTTTTATAAAGCATCATCTTATAGCACGCGTCCATGTTAAAAAACGAGCCGCTTGCGGCGAGTTTTTTAACGGGACAAGTGCTCTAACTGCTTTATAAAACACGTACTTTATACTATTTTTTCTATTTTGTATTTTTTTCAATAAGAAAATACATATTTAAAAAGAAAATCAACCCTTCAAATTTTGTAAATTTGTGTGTCTAAATTCTATGTTGGTAATACTCTAAATTTATTTTTATCATAGTAGCCTTGACAATAAATAATATTTTCTTTGTGTCATTGTCACAAAATTTGTGATTTAATATTTCATAGAGTTGTTCATAATTATAATTAAAAAAATATGGAGCATGATAATCTAAGTTTAACTCCCCCTGAGTTAAGGGATATTGCTAATAAAACGATAAATCAACTTTTACCAGAGAAATCCCGAAAACTTTCTTTTCTCATGGATAACAATAACAGGAAACGTCAGACGTCAACAGAATAAAACATTTAAATATAACCAATGCCAACTTTTAAAAAATAAAATTCGGAGTTCGAAATGGATATATTTCGAACTCGCTAGCGCGTTCGAAATATCTATTTTTCGAGACAAAATTAGAAAAACAAATTTTATGTACCCCCTTTAAGGGGCTGTATCTTAATAAGGGATGCTCCAATAAAGTTTGTTTATATGAAAGAACCTATCTTTTTTTCGATGAGGAATCACCCCCTTAAATGTTTTACACTTATTTAGTTACACCCTGTATATATAAAATATAAACTTTCAGTATAAATTTATTTGCAATCAAAATATGTGTTAGTTTAGAATTTAATTTAGGGTTAAAACGCGGAATCTAGCAACACCGTATAATACGCCACATTTGTTTATCACCCCTCGAATCCAAAAATTGACTAAATAATATAATAAAAAAAAATCAAGTTTCATCTTTAACAAAATACTAATAAAATGCAGAAAATGCCTACCCAAAAACTTTATGAAGTCTAAAACATTTTCATATTTAAATTTGTTTTTTAATTAGGTGCATACATATATGCACCTTCCTCTTTATTATCTATAAATAAATAGTTCCTATACCTATATCAAGTTATGTTAAAATAGAATTTAAGACCGCAATCACTCTGTATAGATATTTATATTATATATATTATTGTCAACAAATATTAAAAAAAAATAATTGAATATATTCCACAATGCATATCCTATAAATATACCCGCGGCATATTCCAGGCATATCTACAATGGCATAGATATGGAATATTCTTATGAGATAAGATATATTTGAGATATTCAGTGCATATTCCAGGAATATTGCAAGATATTATGGCCTATTGGCAGATAGGAGAATATTCCAGGAATATAGGGTGCCGTCTGGGTGGTATGTATGGAAACGGTCCATTATTTCTTAAAGTATAACAGTTACCAAAAAATATTTTAAATAAAAGTTTTAGGGTTTTTTAAGGTGTATTAGAATTTAAAAAAAATAAGTATACAGGATGAGTCAGAAAACCGTAAAGAAGCAAAGTTACCTTTCTTTAAATAGAATACCCTATATCTTCGAATATTTTTGGATTTAGCATGAAACAACAATTAATTTTTAATAAGTGCATTATAAGTCTAAACCTAATAGTTCCGAGATATCGACTTTTGAAAAATTACATTTTTGAACTTTGACAGCTTCTAGCTTTCTAACGGTACGTTTTAGAGTAAACCGAAAGTACTGTATTTCCGGCTTTTGAGTTACATCCGGTTTAACCGAAAGTTGATGTTTTTGGGAAGATAATAAAAAAGTAAGATAGGGACATGTAAGCCGTTTTACTCGTATCGTTAGAAAGCTAGAAGCTGTTAAAGTTCAAAAATGTCATTTTTCAAAAGTCGATATCTCGGAAACTATTAAGTTTAGACTTATAATGCACGTATTGAAAAATATTTCTTATTTTATGTAAAATCCAAAAATATTCGAAGATATAGGGTGTTCCATTTAAAAAAAAGTAACTTTGTTTCTCTATGGTTTTCTGACTCGACCTGTATACTTATTTTTTTTAAATTCTAATACATCGTAAAAAACCCTAAAACTTTTATCTAAAATATTTTTTGCTGACTGTCTTACTTTAAGAAATAATCGACCGTTTCCATACATACCAACGACCCTGTATATTATTCTTATTGATTTGATAGAATTTAAATACTTACATTGTGACCAAGCTGCGGCGTTTGTCACAACAGCAAAGTAATTATAATATATATGTATTTGTGTTCCTCTGTTTGTTGGGGGGGGGGGGGGGGGATCATGGCCCCCATGACCCTCCCCCTGGATCCGCGCTTGTTAGAACAGGACGATATATGGATACTGAATATGTCCAGGATGATGAGGAGCAATATGGTGCTGTAGAATCTGGATCAAATGATTTCTCTGAAGCCGAAGAATCACACTCAGACATTGACGATGAAATACGCCTTTAAGAGTTTTGGCTTTGGCTTCTGCTAAATAATTTTTCCTGTAGTTTGTATTTGTAGTTGTTTTAACTTTTTCTATTAACAGAGAGTAAATGTTTTGTTTTTACTACTTTAAAATAAAATATTTCGTATTATACAGGGTGTTATTTAATAAGTATCCGATATTTTACAGGACGATTCCTCAGTTACTTATAAGGTGAACAGTTAATATAAGCATGGGTCCGCAAGCCCTTCATTTGTGAGGTGCAGGGTGTTAAAAATTGATTTTTATTTTTGTCGTTCGTAAATAATTTTTGAAATAATGTCTATATTCGGACAAACATTGGTATCTACATCTAGGGGTTTTTTAAAATGTGAAATTCGAATTTGATGTTAGTATGGCTTCCACTTGTCGAGGGCGCCACCTACGTGTCCTTTTACTCTCTTGAGGAGTCATAACTTTTTTATACGTGCTTGTATTAATTTTTAAGCAAAAAAATGGATTTCCTCATCATTTTTACATGAAAAAAGCATACTTGGTAGAAGTCGCTACGAGCAATCGTTCTCTAGGAAAAGAATAATAAAGAAATCGAAATAAAAAAATTACGAAATTGTACTTTGCATTAGCCATTAAAGTGCCTACATAACAGTGTTATTAAAAGAGAAAACGGCAGTGGCGTACATATTTTTTGTTCCTGTTCAAAATTGTAACACCCTTTATCCCAAAAAATAAAGGGCTTATATGAACTTTTCACCTTATAAATAACTGAGGCATCGTTCTGTAAAATATCGGACACCTATTAACTAATACCCTGTATATAGTATCTTTGTTTTTTATTTAAATTACTTAAAGATACTGGAAAAATATATTTATGTAATTTTTACTAATATATGCACATTATAATATGTTTGTTCAAACTCGATTACAAACCGTACTAGGATAGTCCCCGAACGGTCGCTCAACTAGTTTACCACTGCAACAATCTATTGCAAAATTCAAAATTTAATGGACAGGCTGGAAATGATCGTTCCGGGACGGTAATTTGGTTGTGTTGGAAAAAGCCTGTTATCATAAAAATATATTTTTAGGTTTCCGGTTGTTTTAAACACTTTTTTCCTTTTTCCCAATTTTTCCAAGTTTTCTCGAGAAAATAACAAAAAAATCTCGTTATTTTTTCCAATTTTCCTGTTTTATCCAAATCCTGTTAATCTCTAATTGAACTTGAAAATTATTAAGTTATTACTTCATACAGCCATTACTTTTATCCTTTGGATTAAAAAAGCTGAAAAAGCATAGGCATCGCTCTAGGATCCAGGTCTGTATCTTGAAAATTTCATTTTCACCTAAAAACAGACTCTGCTGCTTCTCCACATGAATATCTTACCGCACGCCACTGTACAGGGTGTCCAGTTTTCGTATGTTTTACGGGTTATCTGCGTTATTAGTAAAGATAGAAGGTTGCGGTTTTGGCGGCACTATGTTACTTTTTTGAGAAACTAACGATGCCACAAACAGAATTTTCATAGCCCCCTTAGTTTTTTAGATACGGGGGTGTTTTTGAAAATTTTGCATCTCGGTTACGCTGCAACTTATCAAAAAGGTAAAAAAAAAACTTATTCGTTTTTTTCACGTAGAATCCAGTGGCTCGGTCAGATTTTTTCTACGTTTAATTGTTTTCGAGAAAAAGAGCAAACTTGCATTTTTTTAAATGGGACACCCTATATATTTTTAGCTATTATGATTCAGTTTACCACAAGCTTTTTAGAAATATATAATACTTTATAGCTGTTTTCAATGTGAAGTTCAAAATTTACATTTTTCAACAAATTTACATTTTTTTAAACGGCACACCGTATAAATTTTAAGAATAAACAATTGTCACAAGCTTCTCACAAATATAAAACACTAATTTTAAAAATATATACCTATAGCAATAACTTTTATAAATATAAATAACAATTAACTCAGTTGTGTTATACGTTCAAAAATTAAAAGCTACAATTATTTGATGATTTAGGAAACTGTCTCATAAATATTGCTCAAACTGTTCTCCATTATGCCTAAGACATGTTTCACACATTGTTCTGATTCGCCTCAGTGCATTTAAAATAATAAAAGGCCGCGCCTGTAACTCCCTAAGGGCTCTTTCAGTGGCTTCTTTTAAATCTGCCATCGTTTGGTACTGGACGGTATAAATTTTATTTTTTAGGTAGCCCCACAAAAAAAATCCAAAACCGTTAAATCGGGTGCCCTGGGTGGCCATCTTACAGGTCCATGTGTTCCAATCCAGCGGCCAGGAAAATTATTGTTAAGATATGCTCTTACAATTTGAGCCTTGTGAGAGAGAGCTCCCTCCTGTTGCAAATATAAGCTATTAAGATGAGCTAGGGGCACATTCTCTACTATTTCGGGCACAATGTTTTCCAAAATTTCTAAATATTTATTGGCAGTAAGACCGCCATCAAATATATTATATAAAATTTTACTTCCCAGTATGAAGCATGAAACGCTAAACCCAATAAACCCAAATCTGCCTTGCCGTTTGCCGTTCCCGTGGAAATATAACATGTTGACTTTCCTGCGGCACCAAAACCTAGTATTTTGCCGATTTAATATACCGGCACTGGTAAAATGACTATCATCACACCATATTATAATCGTCCTTTCAAAATGATTTTACTCTATTTACATTTTGTAAATACCAATTACAAAACTCTACGCGGCGCTCTGCGTCACCGAGATGTAAGTTTTGTACGACATGAAATTTGTATGGCTTAAATTTGTGTCTTTTTAGAATAGTTTGAACCCTTGATTTTGTAACACCGACAGAACCTTCCACTGTTCTACAAGAAGCCAAAACGTTTACTTCATCAATGTCCTGGTTTTTCTTATTGTAAATACTAGATCCGGGTTTGGAAAATGAACCGACTTCAATTAGGATTGATTTTATTTTTAAAAATATTCTTTTATCCGGCTGTCATCTTTCTGGGAATCTGCGAATGTTACGTTTTTATAAATTTTAATATGATAAAAATTATAAGAAGATGCCCATACCTGTTCAAATAAACTTCTAATGCTTCATCCGAATTTTCGTTACACTGAATTTAACAAACGAACATATTGTACTTTTCATAATTCTCGAATTTTGCATTCGCAGCCATAATTAAGAAAAAATTGCTATTTATCGAAACTGAATAGAAATAAAGAGCAGAAAATGGATAACCTATTCTGACAGTAAATAAAGATTTTTTCAGATAACAAGCCTGTCATCTTTTGTTTTCCTAAAAACCCGTCATGACCTACTAAAAAAAAAATTAAATTTGTTGAAAAATGTAAATGTTGAGCTTCACATTGAAAACAGCTATAAAGTATTATACATTTTTAAAAAGCTTTTGATAAACTGAATAATAATAGCTAAAAATATATAGGGTGTCCCATTTAAAAAAATGCAAATTTGCTTTCTTTCTCGAAAACAATTAAACATAGAAAAAATCTGACTAAGCCACTGGATTCTACGTGAAAAAAACTAATAAGTTCATTTTTTACATGTCCTAAAATGCAAAATTTTCCAAATCACCCCACCCCGTATCTAAAAAACTAAGGGGGCTAAGAAAATTCTGTTGATGGCATCGTTTGTTTCTCAAAAAAGTAACACAGTGCCGCGAAAACCGCAACCTTCTATCTTTACTAATAACGCAGATAACCCGTAAAACATACGAAAACTGGACACCCTGTACTCTACTGACAAATACATTGACATGTTTAAAATTATTAATGTAGCCTAAATAAAACTATGGCGTACTGCACTGACTGGGCCTACAGACTACAAAAATTGTCCAATTATTCCAATATTTACTAAATACCTGCAGCAATTAGGTTTGGTTCAGGCCCTTTGTGTTTGAAATTCAATTCTGGTAGGGGACTGGCTCACCTGCCTCCCTCCCCTTACCCTAGTTACGCCTATGACTTAGTGATAGTGAAATCATCCCTTCGCGACATTAAAATGATGACAGCTTTTTACTAGAATTTGTTTGTTTATTAACTGTTTATTGACAAATCATCACAAACTATTGTTTGATTTCTGTGAAAGTTAATCAAAGCTATGTTAAAATATTTACGATTCTCCGTCAGCCTGAGAATACAAAACTTATTGTACATTAAAATGGCAATTTTTAGTGTTTTATTTCCAGATATTTTTGTAGTGGTATATTGTTGGGTTTTAAAAATCCATTAGTTCAGCATGATTGATCGCAATCTGCCCGTGGTATATTCAGCTAATGCTTTATGCATTATTTTCTGTGAAATATAAAATAACAATAATTTAAAATTCAGTTTTTAACCCAAATTGAAACAGCCAGCGATTTTGTGAAATAAATAAAATGATGTAACATTAACACTAAATTAATTGCGTTTTTGATATGGGTATTAAAAATGCTATAAGAAATTGTAATTAAAATTTCTAGATCCAATTTATTCAAATTTCTTGCAAAAATTGTCATCCTTTTTTGATAATGCATGAGCAAGTAAATAAAACGCCTTCTGCAGGATTTTTCTGAGCAATTTCTAGCTTTATCCTGTCGTCCTTTCAGCAATTTCAGTCGGTGACTATAAGTATTCAAGTTTTTAGATTCCGTCCCTGATGCATAGATTCATTTCGCTTCAAAAATCAAAGCAAATCAAAATATGCTTTATTCTCATAAAGTATTATTTTTATCGACAAAGCCTTTTTTTTAAATTAAACTAACAATAAAATATAATAATATAGTAAAACTTACCGGAATAAAAAAAAATGCAAATAATTATGACAGAGTAGGTATCACCAAAATATCCATTCAGAGTATAATAAGCTTTTTCCAATAATAAATGTTTAACATTTTTTTTTAATTTTAAAATTTGACATTTTCTTAATAAAATCTGGAAGATAATTAAAATTTTTTTTAGAATCCTAAATTATGGATTTTTTTAACAAGACTTAAAGAAGGAATAGGTAAACATATATTAAAGGTTTGTCTTGTATTATAAGATGTGAATTAATACTATTTATATGCTTTTTATGAATCAAACAAACTGTTTCCAATATAAAAATTGAAGTTAGTGTTAAAATTTTTTGTGAGATAAATAGAGTTTTACAAAAATCTCTAGATCTAGCTTTGCAAAAATATCTGATAGCTCTTTTTTGTAAAATAAAAATTGAATTTAGAAGATATTGGCTTGAATTTCCCCAGAAACAAATTCCATATTCTGTTTAATGGAATTTTTTTTTTAATATAATGAAGTGAACGTAAATTCTTAGAACTTATTTTTATCCCCTTTGAAATCCAACATTTTCTATTATTTGTTTTTAATAATTGTAATTGGAAAAGCTTTAGTAAATGTGTCTAAAATTTTGGCATGAAAATTACTTAAAGGCTCTTTATGAAGAAAAATACTATCCCATGAATATTTTTTTATAGCATTATTAAATTTGTTGAAATTATTTTTACTGTAAATACTGTATATATGTTTATTTTTCTCTATTTTCCCTATCTCACGGTTAAATTCACATAATATGGCTTCATGGTGCGATAAAAAATTATTTATTACTTCACATTTAACATTATTTTTATTAGAACAAACATAGTCAGTTATAGAAGATGAATATTGAGAAAATCTTGTTGGTGAATTAACATGCATTTTAAGATTAAATGATAGTAGAAAATTTTTCAAATTTATATTGTTACAGCTATCTAAATCTTCAAAATTATTATTAAAATCTTCACACACAATACAATATGATAAGGGGGGAAGTTGTGATAAAAGATTCTCAAGTCTTATAAGAAAAATGTTAGTATTAGATAACGGTGAACGGTATAAACAAATTATATATAAATTGCTTTTTTTTTCAGAATATTATAGAAAATTCAAAATCTATTTCAACCAAGAAACCATCAAATTTTGTCACATTAGAAAATTCCATATATTTAATAGATTCTCTTTTAATAAGAATCATTGTGCCGCCTTGTAAAGAACTAGCTCTACAAAATTTAGAAACAACAATATAATTTGGCATAAAAACAGGTTCTTGGATATTTAACCAGTGTTCTGTTAATATAACTATGATTATTTAAACATAAATATAGTTCATTAATTTTATTTCTAAGAGATTGTATATTTAAATTATGAAACATTTGACTGTTTATTACTTATTAAAACATTAATTTTTGGAAAAACATTTATATTAGGGTTTATAAATAACAGCGTGTTAAAATTTCTTATATTAAAACTTACGTCATTTGCTAAAATATTAATTAAAAATTTATTGTTTAAATTTATATAATTGAAATAATCATGTTATGTCATGTTTATACATGAAATTAAATTTTTAACACAATTATTTATTGTTTCTAAAAATTTATTAAGGTTAATATTAAAGCAAGAAATAATATTTTGTTTATATTTAGAAATTATTGGACAAGACAAAAAAATAAAATTTGTATTTAACGATAATTTAATATTATCCCATATGTTTTTGATATCTGAAATTTGTTGATTTTTAAAATCATTAGAACCTGCTATAACAACAACAAAATCATTTTGATTAAAATTTTTTACTGACACATTAATATTTTTAATAATGTTATTAAATGTCCAGTAATTGTAATTAAGACATGTGCTGACGAACTGACACCGGTATTTTGTAGGCTTTTTAACTTATCCTACAAAAAAGGAATATTTCCTTCTTGCTGGAAAACTGCGAGAGTCCAGCCCATACCCAAAAAAGGCAAGAAGACTTTGTCAAACAACTATCGTCCAGTCGCATTGCTCTCGGTTATATCAAAAGTTATGGAGAAGGCTATCAACGAAAAATTACTAAAATACCTGGAAGGCTTCAACATTATTAGTGACCGCCAGTATGGATTCCGTAAGTCTAGATCAACAGGAGACCTTCTCGCTTATGTTACTCATGTTTGGAACAACGCAATAGAACACCATGGGGAGTCTCGGGCGGTAGCACTGTACATTTCCAAGGCTTTTGACCGAGTATGGCATGAGGGGCTCCTAACTAAAGTGAGAGCATACGGAATGCCGGTTCAATTTTGTTCATGGCTGTCGAGCTTTCTTAAAGACCGTTCTCTGCGAGTGGCGATGGACGGATTTCTTTCAGACACATTTAAGATCAACGCCGGAGTCCCTTAAGGTTCTATCAAAGAGTAGCATGGTTATGCTACTCTTTGGTTCTATATTGTCGCCCACCCTTTTCTTACCATACATTAACGATCTTTTGGAAAAAACTAAAAATCCTATATATAGCTTCGCTGATGACAGCACACTTGTTTCATCTTCTACTTTGGATGCTTGGACATCGGCTGCTAATGCACATCTCTATAGGCAGCAAGAGGTCTCACATCTCAACAAAGACCTGGAAGAAATTCTGTCTTGGGGTGACAGTAACCAAGTAGAATTTAACGCTAAAAAGACCCAGGCGGCAGTTTTTTCTAAAAAAGTTAATGTTGAAGAACCGGATATAGTTATGGCGGGACACTCGATTCCCTTGGCATCATCAATTCATTTATTGGGCGTTAATTTGGATAGTCATATGTCTTGGCATAGCCACGTTGCGGCCATTGCTAAGGCAGCCTCGCAGAAGCTTGGAGTACTTTTCCGAACAAAGAACCTCTATACACCCCAACAACTTTTGATGCTCTATAGAGCCCAAATTCGACCATCACTGGAGTACTGTTCGCATATTTGGGGCTCTGCTCCTAAACATACCCTGAGATTGCTAGATTCCATTCAAAGAAGAGCCATTCGCTTGATCGGTGACCATAGTCTGACAAACAACCTGGAAAGCCTTGAACATCGAAGGCAGGTTGGCGACTTGAGTCTATTTTACAAATATTTTCATGGCAAGTGTTCAACTGAGGTTGCCCGCTTGATACCACCCAGAGCGGTGCATGGTAGAAATACACGACGAGCCACTGCAGCCCACCAGTACGTGGTTCAGCTTAGTGACCCTCGAACGACACTGTTTCAAAATTCTTTCATCTGGAGAACGTCATCACTCTGGAACGACCTCCCTGAGATCGTGTTCCCAAACGAGTATAATCTCCAAAGATTCAAGACCAACGTGAATCGTTTCCTGAGCACACGCACGGCTCCTAGAGCGCCATAAAGGATTTATCCTGTAGTGCTATGCCTTATCATTAAAAAAAAAAAAAAAAAATTGAAAACAGCTCCTGGTTTAATTATCGTTTTTACTTTAAAGTATTGAAATTTTGAATTTAGCTTAAGATGATCTTGAATATACCTGCAGTGATCATCACATAAGATTAATAATTTTCTTTTATTATCGGACTTGAATCGATTTTTCGTATTTATTCCATCATTGGTATACTTTTTTCTACAGGTTTATGGGGCAATTTTTCATCTATTTTGTTCGAGATATTTTCTAAATCTTGTTTGACTGAATGAATAATATGTATTGCATTTTCATTGTTCGGTACTTCTTTTATCTTCTTTTTGATGATCCTTGAATTAACATTTGAAACAGCAACAGATTAATGTTAGACTGTATATTATATAAATATCTACGAAGTAGGTCTATTAAGTATAACAAAACGGTCATATCTTGACTGTGCGCTTCATATGTATGTAAGAATTTAAATCATTCAAAATTTTACTACCTTCTATTTAACTTCAGAGAGCCATTTTCCATTATTTTTAACGTAAATTTAAAATGTTTGTGACTCGATAATCGATTTGAATGAGGTTTCCAGTTTTTGAGAGCTTGTCTTGTCTAAGATTCAGTGGCTGGGTATGTTTGTGAATGATTTGGGTGTGTTAATTTTATACGGATAGTGAATTTATTCAAAATGGCTTAATTAATATTTTCTCTTTACTCAGTTTGAAAATACATGTAGGTTTAGGTGTATGGAATAAAATATTTTGTTTTATGGAAAAAGCGCTCACCAAATAAAATTAATTAAAATCAATTATTAAACCTTATTTTTAGAAATATTAAAATATTTTAACCTAACCTAAGGAAGCAATTTCAATTTACTATAAATTAAATAGATTATCTTGGTAGATATTTTGTCCATTATAGAATTTACAGCAGAAAGTGTAAATATGAATCGTGTGCAATCTTGCTTCAGCTTGCTACTGGAGTTGTAAATGTGCATTAATTCAGTTATGTTTTCTGTGCGTTTTCTATAAAACCATATTACATATCGATTGGGTTTTAAACGTACTTCGACGTCTTTCAATTCCCAACCTCCTTCGTTTCTACCATTCTTCAGATTATCGTCCAAGTCTCTAACTCATATAACTTTGTTGTCCTCTCGTGAACTTTTCCTTGGTCTTCCTCGTTTTCTATGACCAAGTCAGGTAATATCATCTATCACAGTATGGAGACCTCCCATAATATACAAAAGTGACTTTCCATTTTCGCTTTACCTGCAGCCTGCAGCTTGCCTCCAAAAATCCATTGGCGTGGTATCTATCATTTTCTTCGCAGGTTCTTTTAGCTGTCACACTTCTTAACTACAAGATATACCATTTAAAACGAGACAGACTGCACTGTACACGCAATTAGATTTGTCAAGGGACAGGTTTTTGTTACTATTTTCAACACTGCAACTTTAACGCCCCAAGTATATCAACCCTTAAAATTTCAAACGGAAGAAAGGGTCGAGTGATATTTCCTTTAAAAGAACGTTCAGTTCTCTTTCAAATGACATCTGTGATGATTTTCAACATCTGTGTTAAGGGTTACGTAAGTTTTGTATCAAATTTATTCATTACTTCTATTGTTATTAAAGTAACTAAATTAGAAAAATCATTTCACAATTAAATAATTATCTTGGAAACTATCTGACTGAATTTTACGACTGAGATGTCATAAACAGGGCGAGTCGGGAGGAACGAACCAAACTTCAGGAGTGTATTATACACGTGAAAACAATGTGAAAAAACCCATATGTTCTTATCCAATTTTCATTTGTTTTCAAGTTATAATAACGTCATTAAACATTTTTATCTAGCGTTCCACTTGTATCCAAATTTTCTCATAATCAAAGTATGCTATGTTAGAGACTCAAAAACATTTGATAACTTTGTTATGTTAACAATGTCTCAGTGTACTGTAATAGTAATTGAACGTTTATTTTCAAGTTTGAATGATTAAAGTGTTACAAAATGCCAAACACCTATTTAAATTTAGAATATGCACATATGATGTTTGTTTATGGTTTCTGTAATGGAAGTGATTCAGCTGCTGTTGAAGAATATCGTTAACGGTTTCCACATCAGAGACATCCTAATAGAAACGTATTTATCAGAGTTTTCAACCAATTGTGCGAGACCGGTAAGCTTCCAGGTGCTAACATAACATCTGAACGAACTACTTGACAAAGTTTAGAGGAAGTAGAAAATATTCTGGATTTAGTAGAAAGAGATGCAACGACCAGCTCACGAAGAATTGGTACTCAACTGGGCATTTCACAAAAAAGAGTAATAAACACACTCCACGAGCAAGGCTTACATCCATACCATATACAAAGAGTACAGCACCCAAAAAGGGAAGATTATGCTAATGGAATGCAGCTAGGATATACGGAATAATGCTGCTTCCTCTGCGAATGGGACAGTCGAGCACGATCGGATCACTACATGAAGAAAATTTGGCCACCGAAGGAGTCTTTTGAGCCAGGAAAGAAAAATGTAGCCAGCGCGTCATTAGTTCTCCCAGAAAAGATTTTACTACCGCCACTTCATATAAAATTGGGACTTATGAAAAATTTTGTGAAGACCATGAACAAAGAAGGCCGTGCTTTTAGTTATTTAAAAGGAAAGTCCCCTAGAATCAGTGACACTTAAATTAAAGAGGGAATATTTGTGGGTCCCCAGATTAGGAAACTTTTCGGAGATGCGCTATTCCATTCCATACTTGAAGGCAAGGAAAAGGACGCTTGGAATGCCTTTAAAATGGTTGCAGCAAATTTTTTGGGAAACATAAAAACAGAAAACTATAAAGACCTGGTTGCCCAACTTCTTTTATGTTACGAAAATCTAGGATGTAACATGTCGTTGAAAATTAATTTCCTGGTTTCTTATCTGGATTACTTTCCGAAAAATTGTGCTGCAATAAGTGACGAGCACGGTGAGAGGTTCCACCAGGATATTTCAAACATGGAAAGAAGGTATCAGGTAATGGAACTGTGAGATGTTAGCCGACTACTGTTGGACTATTACTAGAGATACCTCCGAGGCTTCTTTCAAATGACAGTCTAAGAAGCGAAAAATGAGTGTCTAAACTTTAGACTGATAAAAATGTGCTATTTAATTGCTATTGTTGAACCAACAAAATATTGCTTGTATGTTCATTGTAAATGCCTTTAAATTAAAATGTTCATTGTATATGCCCATAAATTAAAATTTTGTAAAAAATAATTCAGATTTTTTTTGCGAGCTAACTAAATTCTTTAATAGGTATTTTTTAGTTACTTGGGTGTAGTTCAATAAAAAGAAATAGGTTTTGTTCAGGAAACAAAAAAAAAAGTTTAAATTTGTTGCCCAGTGTTATTTCCCCACATTTTTACATCTTCGTTTTCAAATTTTCAAAGCTTCATCCAACTATATTTTAAATAGGGCAGGTGAAACAACATCCTTTATTAAGACCCCAAACCCTGTGATCAGTTTATTTCCTACCTTTACCTTAGCTCTACAGTTATCAAATTACAGGTTCTTAAAAAAAGATAGGCAAAAAGGGGCCCGAATTTGCTGAATTAAATATACGGTAACAGCAGCAGGGTTCGTGGTTGACTGGACTGGATTTCTAGAAAAACTGCATTTAAAACGACAAAAGAGGCTTAAAGTGCATTAGATCAAGCTCTTTGTACGTTACTATATTACCGCACCAAAAGAATCTCAAGGCAAATTAAGATCACATACCGCACGCTCCATTACCGGATTTTCCGGGCGATTTCTAACTTCGTCCGGTCGTCCTTTCAGCAATTTCAGCCTGTGACTTTCAGGCTCGCGAGATTCCATCCTGCATGGTTCGCCGACAGTCGAAATCGAGCTTCGACCGCACAAAGAAACTCTCCCGCGTTACCGCGCGCTTTTCTGATTGGGCCCAGTCACGTGTACGCGGCAAATTGGCATATATGCCTCGAATTTAAAACAGCTTTTGGTGATTGCCGAATTTTTTTCGATATGAACCCGACGTCGATTTTCGAAAGATGTCTTTGATGTTCCAGTTCAAAATGTCTGCGAAATAATGGCTGGTAGAGGGACATGTATTTTCATCGCTTGTGTTTTTGTTTTCGCCGGCTGGTTAGTGGAACTAGGAGAAAGTATAAAATGGCTGTAAGTTTTTAAGGACATTTAATTTTCCTCTTTTGATATACCTCATTTTAGTGCGATTTTACCACTTGTTCCTATGATTTTCGCGAATTGTAAGCGAAATCCTCTGACGCTCCAATATGCCTGTAACTTAAGCTGAGTTTCTTTGAATTAAGCTGATAAGTTAATATCAATAACTTAAAGTCATACCTACTGTGGTCATATTTTAAGTCCATGGAAAAAAGTTTATAAACTCGAGATACTCTATTGATCCTCTAAAACCTTATTATTTAATAATTTTATTTGTTAAATATGAGCGACTTTTTGATATTACGCACACAAGAAAATGGGATAGGTGTATATTGTGACATTTTTGTATTTGTTGAATAATTGTCAGAAAAGTTTGTATATTACAACGTATCCTATGCCTAAATGTAATAGTTTTTCAGATAATAACCATGTTTCAAAAATCTGGTATTTTCTGGAACTTAAAAAACGTGCAACTGTCGGTAGAACAGATCAACAGTAGTAAGTACATGAAACTTTTATTATGGAGTGGATTATTTAGTAGCGACTAAAGCATATTATGAGTATCTGTATCTTAAAACCCAGAATTTTTAGGACACATGTTTATGTTAACTTTCTACGAATTATCATTAAGTAACACCCTGTATATTCTGTGCTACTGTTTTGTTTCCCAAAATACTTATATGGGTTTTTACCAACTTTTACCTTACGCACGACATTAAACGTTCGTTTTTTTTTACCAACATTAATGTCAATCTTAAAAAATGATGTTAATGCGTACATCCATGTCCACTAACTATGTATGTCATAATTATTTTGAATCAATAAATATTTACCAATAGATAATAAGCACTTAATTGACTGTAGAAGGTTAAGAAAATAATGGGTATAAAAAAGATGAAATTCAAATAGACAGCTTCTGGACCACTAAAAATAACTTTTGTGTTCTACACTCTAGTAAACTTTCTTATAGGTATTTGATTTTTTGAGGAAAGCAGTTTTGCTTGTCTTCGAAAGTTAATAATATAATCAGTGAGCAAAGTCAAGGTTTTAAAACCTTAAGTACTTATACAGGGTGCCTCTAAAAGGTCTGAACAAAATCTGAGCACATATTCCTGAGGCCAAAATAAGGCTATTTAAAGCAACTTACCTTAGTCCAAAATTGCTCCGTTCCCAAGATAAAAGTAAGTAAGTAAAGTTAAAAAATAAAAATCGATTTTTTTTTAAATGAATGAACATTTTTTAACATATTACTTTAAAACTTGGTACCCGGGGGTTTTTTGGGATGCGAAACCCGAATACGGACACCTTTTCACTGTGGCCATTAGAGGTCGCTTTACAATGCACTTCTTATGGTTTATTATGGCCATAACATTTTTATCAGTGTAGTTTTTTCCCTTTTTTGTTAAGAAACTAATTTTTTGAACATTCTGAAACAAAAAAGGTACTCTTGTGAAAATCCGCTAAAGTAAGCCGTTTTTGCGATATTTCGGTTTTTAGTGTTCGATGCCGCACCTGAATATTTAATGATTGACTTGGCAACATTCAACTTCAAATTACATAGGAGTCAACACTCACCAAATCCTCATTAAATTGTATTTGAGCAGTATGCAAATATTGAGTGGAGAAAGATATACAGGGTGCTGATAAAGTCTGGAATAATCGATTTTTCTTGAAAACGCAAAAGTTTTTCGAAAAACGCTCGGACCCGTCGATTTTATTTTATTCTTTGAAATTTTTTGACGTACTTCAATATTATACCGAATGCGCCAAAAACGCTAGGCAAGTGTCAACTTCACTTTTTCAAATAGAACACCCCTTTTTTTCTCCAATATTCAGATTCCTCTCTAAACTCTAGACAAGTTTCATATAACATATTGTATGGCTAAAGTCAACAGGAATTGAAATACAGGGCCCCCAATAAAAATCAAGGTATAATTTTAAGGTCTAGGTATTTACCTTTTTACCGGTTTCTACATAATAACTTAGTGACGTAAATGTCAAAACATTTAATATTTACTCCAAAGTTGTCACTTTTACCCATAATAATGTTTCCAACGGAAGCTGAGAGAATCGAAATATTAATAATAGTAGGATGTGGAGATCGAAAGAGAACACAAATAGAAGTTTGTGAGTATTTTAATGATAAATATCCAAATAGAGAACACATAAATCAGGCAAGTATTTCCAAAATTGTTAAGAAGTATAATGAAGTTGGTCACGTTAGGGATAAACCTAGAAGTGGACGACCTAAAATTTCCGACGATGTCAAACTTGATATTCTAGTTTCGTTGGAAGAGAGACCACATTCGAGCACAAGAAGCATTTCTCAAAATTTTGAAAGTATTCACGATTGGTGGCAAAGTTCCTGAAAAAGGAAAAATGGCACGCATATGAATGTCAAGGAGTACAGGAACTTTTGGAAGGCGACCCTGACAGAAGGAATGAGTTCTATGAAATTCTCATGGATAATTACTTAATTAACGATGCATTATTTCCGAGTAACATAATTTTTTCCGATGAGGCGACTTTTTTCTTGGATGGCATGGTAAATCGTCAAAATTGCCGGTACTGGTCCAGCGAAAATCCCCATTGGTTCCGAGAAATTCATACCCAGCGGCCGGGAAAAATTAATGTATGGGCAGGAATAATTCGGGATACTGTTATAGGACCCTATTTTTTTGAGGAAAATTTGACTGGCCAAAGATATTTGCAGTTTCTTGAAGAAGACCTCGCTCCAGCGTTGATTGCCCTATTTGCCGATCGGAACATTCCTGAATCACATGATACAACTATCTGGTTTCAGCAGGATGGTGCACCAGCCCACTATTCGGCCGAAGTCCGTAAATACCTGAATGAGTTATTTCATCATCATTGGATAGGTCGACGGGGTCAAATCGAGTGGCCTGCGAGGTCCCCCGACTTAACGCCATTGGACTTCTTTCTGTGGAGCTATATTAAGGAAAGGGTTTACAAAAATAAACCAGAAGATATTGATGTTCTCAAACCCGTATAACAACAACCATAAGACAAATTACCCCAGAAATTGTACATAATGTACAGTTAGAATCTGTTGAGAGATTGGGACATTGTAGAGCCGTAAATGGGCACCATTTTCAACACTTACTCAAATAATATTTTAGATTGTTCACTGTATTACCAATTTTCTGTTAAAATTTTTTTCCTAGCCTAAGTATTTGTCATGGAAAACAAGCTTTAAAATTATACCTTGATTTTTATTGGGGGCCCTGTATTTCAATTCCTGTTGACTTTAGCAATACAACATGTTATATGAAACTTGTCTAGAGTTTAGAAAGGAATCTGAATATTGGAGAAAAAAAGGGGTATTCTATTTGAAAAAGTGAAGTTGACACTTGCCTAGCGTTTTTGGCGCATCCGGTATAATATTGAAGAACGTCAAAAAATTTAAAAGAATAAAATAAAATCGACGGGTCCGAGCGTTTTTCGAAAAACTTTTGCGTTTTCAAGAAAAATCGATCATTCCAGATTTTATCAGCACCCTGTATATAACTGTGAATCGTCAGCATATTGCTGTAGTTTTGTGTATTTTAAGATGTCAATCATATGCGCAACATGTAAAGAAAATAACAAAGGCCCTAAAATGGAACCCTGTTGTACTCCTGTTCTCATTGGTATGTAACTGGACTTTTGTGTAGTAGATTCTGATTTCAGAATAACACAGTAAGCTCGATCATTGAGATATGATTTCAAAAATCTTACTGCATTTTGTGATAGTCCGAAGTAGTGAAGTCTAGCTAACAACATTTTGTGATTTATAGGGTCGAAAACCTTACTAAAATCTAGCAAACCTTAACATGTGTGTTCCTTTTTTTCTATACTTAACCGGACTTCGTTAAGGCGATGAACAAGACTATAGTAGTTGTACTAAAATCCTTACGAAAACCTGATTGACAATCTGGAATTACTTTAATTGAGTTAGAAAAGCCACATATTTCTTGATAGATATGTTTTTCTATAATTTTGGATACTGCTGGCATGTAGGATGTTAGTAGGTATTAAGTCCTTAAATTCTTTAGGATTAAAAATTTTACCTAATGGTTTTAAGATTGCCCGTTTCCATAGGGTAGGATAAAAATTTTCTAGAATACAACAATTTACTATGTTTGATAATGGCTTTTGACAAAAAGGTAGACATAATCTTAATAATGAATCCTCACCGATAGCATTCGTATTAATGGTATTTAAAAGTTTTTTGAAATCTAACTCGAAAACGAGAACTTTTCGACCTGTAAAAGTTCGAACTCACCAACTTGAACATTTGAACCTCAACCTCAACTTCGCTAACTTTTTAAGTTTATAAATCCAGCTTTATTTTTGATTAAATGCTAATGCATTAATCTAAACATAAATTCCTTTGTGTCGATGTCGACGTGTGTTACTTTGTGTGTCGTAAAAAAATATTGATTATCTACTAAAATAAAATTGATGATGCTACCTTTAAACAACCTGGTAAATGTTATGGAATTGAAGATGTGTGTTATCGATAATGTACGATTGAAATATTTAAGGAAAAGTACAGTGCATAATTTAATTATTGTTTTGTTGTCTCTTTACAAAATTGCAAGTACTGGGCACAGGAAAATCGGAATTTTAGAAATTGCCACTGACATTTAAAGCCTTTAAGATCCCTTTAACTAAACAGCCATAAATCTTTTGGTTAGTTAAGTTAAAATTACTTGCGACTTAAGAGACAATTCGCTCAAGTGACAAATTTCACATGTAGGCAGTGTAAATTTACATTGCATTGATGAAGTACGAGTATTGCATGACAAATTATTCATGCATAATTTGGGTAGGTCATTAATTACACCCTGTACCAATTTACTGTGATATAAAGGATGTCCAGAATAGTCCAGATAAAAAGTACATCATATACCGGTCGTCAACCATTTGATTGGCCCTTAAAATTATGTAAAATTTTTCCTGGGCCGGATTTCGAAGATGATGGAATTTTAAAGCTAACATACAAATGCAGAAAAGATAATCTGATGAGCCGTTCCTTATTCGTAACTACGCCAGCTTTAAAATTGCATCGTTGTCGTGTCGTCGACTTCGGAATCCGGCCCATGGTTAGTTAAAAACTTAAAAAAAACAAGCAGGTACCAATGTGAAAAAACAATGGAGCTTTGTAAACAGTTCTTTTAAAGAAAAGCAAGTAGACAGACATATAGATAGTTTAAAAATCAACGATAGCTCTATAAGCAACTCAAGTGGCATTGTAAACCAACTTAATAATCACTTTGCAGGAATAGGGAAAAACATTGTAAGAGAAACTAAATAAAGATATTCAAACACTAGGGCACAATCCTGCATTCGAAGACATAAGCTGTAATAACACAATGTATGTAGCAAGGACTAGTCCGGAGGAGATTGACGAAATCATCTGAACTAAAAACAAACTTACCCCGGGACATAACGGCATATCGGTTAGGGACGTGATTAATCTTAAGGGTAATTTTCTTAATATTCTAACTAGTTAACAATACATTAAAAGACGGAGCATTCCCGGAAGAGCTAAAATTAAGCAAAATAAGCCCAATTTTTACACCAGGAAGCAGAGATTGTATGCCTAATTACAGGCCAATATCAGTCATAAGCATATTCTCGAAAATCATAGAAATATTTATAAAAAAAGGATGCCATTGTTTATTCAGAAATACATAAGTATTGACCAATGGTTTTGATGTCCTCAGCATCAATATATTCTTGGAAAAACTCTTTGATGTGGGATTTAGGGGAATATTTTTGCAAATTTAGAATTTAACCTGATAATGTAGAAAGTTCTTATGTTCTAATGATTTTTTGTTTTGAAATATATTGAATGTTTTTTGTTTGGAATAATCAGTAATCACAATAACGAATCCGATGTGAAAAATTTTGTCAATTTATTTACAAAGCAATGCGATACATTCAGAATGCATCCTAATAACATTTTTGCAACTCATTTTATGTCAATCATCATGTCATCAAAAAAAAATTTCGAACAGTACCGGAAAATCCGGGCCCCCTCAAAAACTCCGGGCCCGGAGACAATGTCCCCGTCATTCCCCCCTCCTCTCAAAAGGCCTGCGTACGGAGCCCCTTGTAACCCGTGATTTGTGAACGTTTATGGTATGGTCGTGACGTGAGACGTGACACGTCTCTTAGTCTCTTCGGTGTATAACATCTGAAATTCGACTATGATGAACCAAAACCAAAAGTAAATTTATAATTATTGGCAACTTCATTAGCTGCAAAATATCATTTATTGGATGATATTGACATATAGTAGGTTATAGGTTATAAAAACTCCGTTGTCTTTAACTTTTTTGAAGTGCGCAAACTCGGTCAAAATTACCAAGCTCTTGACCGCGGTAAGGTGAGTTTATGAACGCTCGGAAAGTAGTCACAGAGTAACAAAAATTGCATTTACATTTGACAGAGGTATTTTAATAAACAAGTTGACTTTGTATGGGTTGAAAGACTGTGCGTTGGACTGGATTAGGGATTTTCTATTAGATAGGTATCATTAAACCAAGGTTGATAACAAAATGTCTACAGGAAGAGAGCAGTTGGGGTCTACCGCAGGGGAGTGTTTTGGGGTCGCTTCTGTTTATTTTCTACAGAGAAAAAAACATATTCTCAAACAGAACATTTTCATATTCTCAGATATTTTTGCTTATATTTAAACTAGAAAATCTTAATTGAAGGAAACAAGTTTAACTTAAACATTTGAAAATATTCAAAACAAGATTTTCATATCTTCAATATATATTTTCACTTTAAGAAAGTTACTTTAAAACAAATATTTGCAAATTTCTGTATGATTCGTTCATTTCTATACTTCAAGGTTTGATACATTTTTACTGTGACTAAAAGTTAGTTTTAAAACAAAGATTAGTAGCTTCAAAATAAAGTATTATATTCTCCAAACAAGGCATCGTAACCATTTGGTATAAAATTTTGAAATACTCAATTTGAGCTGCTATTTGAAAGTATAATCTAAATATGATAGTTTTAATAACCCAAAATACTTGTTCCTAGCTTTACGATTTTCGTCGTACTACGAAAGCAACCGAAATTTTCCCGAACAGCATCGCGAGACAATCCAGTTATTGTGGTCCATGGTTTCGGTGGGTCGTATCCTCACGCCTCAGTATTTGTTTAAACTTGTTTCAGTTGAAAACCTACGGAATTTTTGTGTGTGTCCATAAATTTTCGAGGTTTCGCCAATAACGATTGCACGTGGCATTTGTAGGGATTTTTTTCTCTATATGGCTGATTAGATAACTGACTGAATTATTTCAATGTCTACCAAATCGATTCATTCATTCAGTGCTCTAATCCCTTATAGTTACAATCATTGAAGATGCCACGTGGAATCGTTTGTGAAACGTCGAAAAATAATGTAACAGGCTGAGACCGTCTAATTCCAAGAATCCTTACTTTCTCATTACAGGCTTTATTTGAATTTATAGTATTTTAATATTAGCAATATGAGTGCCTCAAACTGAATATTCCAATATGTTCAAAATAAACATAATATGATATGTGTATTTTGAAGGGTAGATATTTACAGTTTAAAACTATAAATGCTCAATTTTAGTATAATATGCTTTCAAAATAACAAAATGTCGCTTTGCTTTTAAGAAATAGTCTGTTACTTTAGATAGGTCGCAGGTTTAAAACTAAGATTTATTTTTTTCTGAAATCTTCAATAATGAAACCAAATACTTCTTTTATAAAACTCATCATATTCCAGCTAAGTTACCTATGATGTTATTTTAAAGTTACCTTACCACAAATTAATTAAAATGCATGTCTTAATATAAAATATTAAATGTTATGATTGAAGATATATATAATTAATTTAAATCAGGTTGTACAAGAATTTCCTATTCTCTTTTTAAAACGATATCTTCTTGAGTATATACAAAGCTAACTTAGTCTTAAACTGAAACTAATAATATTAAAACGAGTATTTTCTTTTTTCCGTGTATGTTAATGATCTGCAGGAGGGACTAAGGAACTCATTTGTTAATTTATTTGCGGATGACACCCTAATTTTTGTCTCTGGTAAAGATTATCAGGTAGCTACAATAATGAATCATGAATTAGGAATATTATACGAATGACTGTGTCAAAATAAGTTAAAATTAAATAATTTGAAAACAAAATGCATGTTTGTTGGATCTAGGGTCGACTGTCAAAGATTTAAAAATGTAGACCTTTTTTTAAACATAAATGGTGTTGTAATTGATATTGTTTCTGAAATTAAGTATAATTTGGTGGTTATATTGGATCCACATTGTACTTCAGTAATCATGTGGACTATATGTGTCAGAAAATAGGGTTTTTTTAATCGGGTATGGACTTGTTTGTCCCAGTGGACTAAGATGTTGGTGTATAATACCATTATATCGCCACACTTTTCATATGCACTAAGGAGGAAATTCAAAGACTGCAGGTACTACAAAATAAGGCAATGTGCATTCTATTAAAATGTGATAAATATACCCCAATTAATGATATGTTGCGGTCATTGAGATGGTTGAACATCGAGCATTACAGCCAAATTATTTGCAATCGTACTTGGAAAAGAGATCAAATCATTATGAGTACAACATTAGGTTAAATGAACAATATACTATCTCCAGGGTAAAGACAACCTCTTTACAAAAAACTCTTTTTTACGATGGTATTCGCTATTTTAACGATCTGCCTGATAATATTAGGACAGCACCAAACCTGAGAATCTTTAACAGAAACCTTTTGCTATACTTAATATTAAATCGATGCATAAAACTATATATCAATAAAACCCAAAGATGTAATGAAAATATAATAATGTCTAACGATGTTCATGGACATCAACTGGAACACAGAATAATGTTTATCAAAGCGTTATGAATAAATGACCCAATTGTACAAGCGTTCAAAACATACAACACAGTACCTGAAAGTATTAGGGGTATAAAAAATGATTCCTAAATTTGTTAAGCAAATAAAATCACATCTGAATGTTTCCTAAAATTTACCGTATCTCCAGCATTGTTATTTATAAAGTATGTATTCTTGAGGCCAGAGCTATTAAGCACTATTTAGAGAACTATTAGTTATATTACTAATTGTAAAAATGTAAAGTATTTAATAATTAATAATAAAATTGTTTTAAAAAAAAGGTACACCCTGTATCTGCTAATGAATGGTACCTACAAAGCAAAATCACGGATTCCTTGTGTAAAAATATTAGTACTTAGCTTCCCAATAACCTACGAATGCCGACCCTAACTGAACATTTTGATGAATTAATATGTTTTAGAGATTGGCTTTTACCCCGTCCTCGTTCACAATGAATAAAAATTAATATCAATTTTACAACTTGCAAGAATGGCACATTTCTCTTCTTCTTCTTCTTCTTTTTCTTCTTTTTTTTTCTTCTTCTTCTTCAACTACTACACGGACTACACCAATCGATAGGGAAATAATCTCATGCAAACCTCAAAACGAATACTCGGAGCGACACCTACCATGTAGTATGCATGTCGACCTCCAGCATGCTGCATGTTACCACAGTTTACGAGTTTACCATCAAAGTCAGGAATGGACTTAGTGTTGTAAAGAACAGGGAGAAGCTATACAGCCCTTACAGACCGATAAGCCAATAGCTCCGGAATTTATCCTTAAACTAATTTTTTGTAGCTGCAAGACCAACTGCAGAAAGTTGTGCTGTTGCGGAAAAGCAAACCTAAACTGCTAAAGGCCAGTGCCAAGGCAATGCATGAAGTAATTGTTTTCAGGAGTACGAGGATGCTTTAATGAAAGATAATGTCTAGTATTTTCCTCTAACTCTGATAAATATTTGTACACTGTAAGTAATTTTTTATGAAAGTTAAATATATATTTTTATTTATCCTATGAATTTTTTAATTTTAATTGATACATTTTAAAGCCCATTTTAAACAATAATAGTACGCCAATGTATTAAATACATATGTTAAGGAAATATTTTAAATATTACTTTATTATTAAGAGTTGAAAAAAAATTAATAAGGTCCAATAAAGTTTAATTTCTTTAAAATTATTATTTGACTTTTTAAGCGTCTGTGATACGTTTATGTTTCAAAATATTTTTTTTAAATATAGTCAACTTGTGTAAAATTAACCATAATGGAGATAATTTAACAAAAACCAAAAAATGTACATTGGGGGTGGGAACTTTTAGTATGATAAGTAGGACGGCAAAGACTAAACATCCCCGAAAAAACAGCTTTATGTGATATTGTTCCCAGCCAAGTAGGGGAGACTAGGGATGGTTGATACACCGGGAGATTTGATACAGTCAATTAATTTTTGTTAATATACTTATTTTCGTGAAGAGCTGCCAATACTGTATTTATAACACCTATTTTATTCTCTAACCTCCTTGGATGGTTACAGAATTATATTGTGATTGTTTAAAAGAAAAGGTGTTTCTTAAAGGGAAAAAAAGTAACAAACTTTACACTCTTATTGATGAGACAGAATAATTATAAATTTTTGTGAGGTTCGTTCTATATTGTTTTAATAATCATATATTTAATTTGAAGAAATAGTCCATCCTCAAAGTGGAGTTGAAATATAGGGAAAGGAAAGAAAGAAAGACTTTTTGACTTTCTGTCCTTTCCATAATCATATATTTGTTTTTTAAAATGTTGAAGTTAGATTTTATTTTATAGTCTATCTTTAAATGATACGAAGTAATAAATCAATCAAAACCGACTTCTCCATGGGCGTGAAAGATTTCATGTATAGTTTTAAATAGGCCTGAATTTCTAAATTTGTGCAGAATTAGTAAAAGTATCGACATTAAATACACGTTTTGTCTTCAAATATATATTTTAATAATACTTTTTTTAAGCTTAAAATTATGTACAGCCGTACCATTTACCTGGAATTTTAGAAAGCAATTTTATCAAAACTAATTAGAGTGTAGGTACTTATTCCGTCTCTGCTCTAATCATTTTATTCCTTTTTTTGTACCTAGTCCTGGTTACCTGTTTGCTAATAATGTGGTTATTATGCCTTTATCGGTGCCTCTATTGGAATTGGGTGTTTGTTCCTCAGTTAAAGTGTGAAGTGTCAGTGTTTTTTTAATTAAAAATGGAGAATTTTCAACAATTGCCTAAACGCCCTAGAGTCGGTACATGTACAGGGTTATCCAACCAAGACTAGACAAGGCGATTTTTTGACTTTTCCTGTACTTTTATAAAAAAACTGAAATAGCCATCTTAAGTCATTTTCTCCCGCGAATTCGAATATCTTCAGCAAAAAACAATTGAACATCAAACAAAAGTACTAGGGGTCACTTTGATATTTTTTTAAATGGGATGCCGTATTTTTAATGAGCTTATCCGATTTCTCATATAAATTTTGATCTAAAATGTTGGATTTTTAATTCAAAAACGCCTTTTTTCTTCAGTTTTAAATTCGGAAAATGTTCGTCTACCGTAAGATTAATACCTGATAGATGGATACCCGTTTCACCTGTTCACCCTTTAACCTGCTTTAAAGCGTCCGTCAGTTAGACAAAATAATCAAGTTTCAAATTTCTATATATTTTTCACGAATTAATTACAAATAATGAAATATTCTTTAGAAGAACGGCTAAATGTAATAAAATTATATTACAAAAGTGGAGAGAATGCTCGACAAACACAAAGAACATTTTTTGAGAGTTTCCAGAGACACATTTCAGTGGATACAATTCTCAGAATTAAGACCCTATTTGAAGAAAGTAAGACATTGAAAGATAAGCCAAGAAAGATGAAAAGACGGAATATAAGGGATCGAGCTATTGTTCAATATTTTACTATAAATCCGAAGAGTTCTATTCCGCAAGCGGTACGAGAAGTAAGGTATGGTCCAGGGCTCCGGAGAGTAAGCTATGGAACAGTTCACAGAACTTTAAAAAAATGTGGTCTAAAACCATATTGCATCCTTCCCGTTCAATACTTAACACAGCTTCAAAAAGAACTGCGATTTCGATTTGTTGCTTCAATGCTGATGAGAGAGCAAGACGAAGATTATAATTTATATAATAAAATTCTATGGAGTGACGAAGCGTCATTTACAACATCGGGGGTATACAATCGGAAAAATACAAGATACTGGGCAGCAGTTAACCCTCATAGATATGAAATGATAAAGTTTCAAGGTTGGAGCTCACTTAATGTTTGGTGTGGGATGTTAGAAAATCGAATTATTGGACCACTATTTTATCGTGGCTCTTTAACAGGCCAAAGATACCTCCAGTTTCTTCATAACGATATCGAGGATTTCTTGGAAAGGTTGCCATTGCAAGCCTACAACAATATCATTTGGCAGCAGGATGGTGCTTCGCCTCATGCAGTTCGAGAAGTGGCAACATACCTAAACGAGCGTTACAATCAGTGGATTGGCCGTAACGGAACAATTCATTGGCCACCAAATAGCCCCGATATCACGCCAATGGATACATTTTTATGGGGTCATTTAAAAAATGTAGTTTATCAACGACCCAACAGAAGTCTGGAGGACATTCAGCAAAAATTTATAAATGAAATTAATAGACTTAACCAGGACCAAAATATTGTAAGAGATTCTTTGGAGAGATTGAAAAGGGGGCATCGGTCATGTTTTGAAAATAATGGAGGACACATAGAACAATTATATTATTGAGATTAAAGTTATTCACTTTAGTTTATAGTTTTTTCTAATATGTCATACTTTTTTTATACGTAAGCAATAATAGATTTGCAAAAACTACTAAATTTGTAATTAATTCGTGAAAAATATATAGAAATTTGAAACTTGATTATTTTGTCTAACTGACGGACGCTTTAAAGCAGGTTAAAGGGTGAACAGGTGAAACGGGTATCCATCTATCAGGTATTAATCTTACGGTAGACGAACATTTTCCGAATTTAAAACTGAAGAAAAAAGGCGTTTTTGAATTAAAAATCCAACATTTTAGATCAAAATTTATATGAGAAATCGGATAAGCTCATTAAAAATACGGCATCCCATTTAAAAAAATATCAAAGTGATCCCTAGTACTTTTGTTTGATGTTCAATTGTTTTTTGCTGAAGATATTCGAATTCGCGGGAGAAAATGACTTAAGATGGCTATTTCAGTTTTTTTATAAAAGTACAGGAAAAGTCAAAAAATCGCCTTGTCCAGTCTTGGTTGGATAACCCTGTACAGTAAATGAGAAAGAAATTAATTCTTAACTGTTACGATTCTATTAAAAGTTAGAATGCGGATTTTAGTGTTGACAATGCAGTGCAATTTACAGCAGATATGCTTAACGTCGGGAAAACAACAATATATATATAAACTTTTAAAAGAAGAAAAAAGTGTTGGCGTCAAACCTCCAAATACTTCTCCAGGACGACCAGAACTTGAGCTGGATGACGTTTTAATGCAGAGAATAAGGCAAAAAGTTCATAGTTTCTTCTTAAAAAAAATTCCCACGCTAGACAAAATTTTGCCCTCAATCCGAGAAGACCAGGACTACCCATTTATGTGTAGAAATACGCTTTGGAAATTATTTAAAAAAAATGGGTTTTCGGTAGAAATAACATAATAGGCAATCGATTTTAATAGACCGAAGCAATATCGTCTGTTGGAAAAAAAATTACTTAATAAGCATCCGAAAACCCAGAGAAGAAAACAAAAAAATATTTTACTTAGACGAAACATGGCTAAATAAAGATCACACTGTGACTAAATTTTGGCAGGATGAAAATATTAACAGTTCAAGGCAAGCTTTTTTGGAAGGATTGTCCACAGGATTAAAACCGCCATCTGGAAAGGACATCGGCTTATCGTAACCCATATTGGAAGTTCTGAAGGCTTAGTTAAAGGTGGTCTATTGATGTTCCAATTTAAAAATACAGGAGACTATTACGAAAATATGAATGCCGATGTCATTGAAGAATGGTTTGAGCAAATGTTGGATCTTATACCAAAAGATGCAATAATTGTATTGTATAATGCAAGTTATCACTCTAGGCTGACGGAAAAATTACCGACAAGTGCGTGGCGTAAAAGTGAAACAACAGAATGGCTAAGTTTAAGATAAATAGAATTTCCATTAGATTCCTTAAAAAAAGAACTATTGGTATTAGCAAGTTTACATCAAAATGCATTCAAAAAGTATGTAGTCGATGAAATGGCGAAGTTACGAGGAATATCTGTGCTCAGATTCCCTCCTTACCACCGCAAATTAAACCCGATCGAACTTATATGGGCTCAAATAAAGACAGATGTCGCCAGAAAATACACTACTTATAAAATGGTGGATTTAAAAAGACTCTTTAATGAAGCTATGGGTAAAATCAGTGCAGAAAAGTGGAAACAGTGTATCGATCATGTGATAGAAGAAGAAGCCATAATGTGGCAGGTAGATATAATACTCGAAGAAATGGTTGAACCGCTTATTATAAACGATGTTAATAAAAGTTCATCTTCCGAATCGGACTATGATTAAGCCATAACGACAAAGTATTATTCGAGTTTTGAAAATGCTTTGTTTGTAAGATTTTATATTAAGTATATCTTGTTTTTGTAATTATATTATGTAAAATAGTACCACCAATTGATATTTATTAGTTAATACGATTTTTTAAATGTTCTCATATGTTATAAATACCTACGAATATAATGCAATACAATTTCGGGAGAATAGGCATGTTTAAGATTTTTAATTTAGAAACTTCCCCAATACACGCTTCTGGCTAAGGGATTTTCAAATATCCTCAAATATAACAATAGCTAACGATAAATTCAGGGAGTACCTACCTAGAGAATGCTCATTACTTGGATCCTTTAATGTAAACACAATAGGTTTTAAGAAATGGCGTTCAAATTGTTCTTGATATCCCGGTATGCGTTTTGCATATTTAATTCATTACTTCGCGCCAGTTAAAGATAGGCTAGAGATGCTGGGTATTGACGGAAATAGTAAATTCGTACAAAATTCTCCCTTTAGATAGTTTCATTTAAACTAGGAAAGAGCAATATTTTATGCATTCATTATTGTCCTGTACCTGTTAAACTGATAAAAAGAAAATGAAACAGCGTCTTTTCAATTTTAATACAAAGTAATTATTTCAATATGCTGTTTTTTTTATAAGTCGAGGACTTCAACCAAAGCACGCACTCGTGTACCTCCTCATATATTAGAAAGAGCCGTTAAGGAAGTTGTTAATGAAAAAAGGCTGTGAAAAACTGCTGAATAAAAATGATCGTTTAGTGTATTTGTTCTTTTATATTTAGCTTTGTTAAATATAAACAGATTTATTGAAATTCTTACATAATTTATTATTCTAATTTCATGTATACTATTAAACCTCCCCACAGCTGTATCATTCCTCCCTAGTAAGGGGAAACTTAATATGAAAAAGATATTATAGAAAAAAATTATTAAATAATATTTAGTTGTTAACGGCAAACATTATAATTATAGAAATATTTCAGGGCTATGTTAAAGAACATTGTGATAGATAAAAAAAACTACAAAAATCTAGTAGTAATCTTTTTATCTGCAAATATCAAAAAATTGTATGAACCATCCCCCGTCTCCCCTACTAAGTGCACCGGGGTTATATTCCGGAAGGGTGTGTGCAAGAAATTGACTAAAAATTCGTTATTTGAGGTCACTGATCACAAATCAAGAGTCTCTAATATTTTTAAGAAATAAATTATTAAAATTTTTCCACTTAGGATAGCATTGTTTCTCCTTTTAGTTTCCTGAATTTGGCTATGTTTCTTAAAAATCACCGATGACACTTACACTTATCCACTTTTCTACAAAATAATTGTCAAATTGTATCCAAAATATATCGAGAAAAGTGGAATTGTCAATTGTAACGAAATCGTAATAATCTGGTTTTTTCACATTTTACAATTTTTAAAATTTTACTTGAAGGAACGCGTCGAAAAGAACTTTTTTAATCGTTAAATGAACCCCGGCCTATTTTCGTTAAAGAGCCCAAAACGGAAAGGCACGACACGAGTTGGGGATAAAAGTACTGGCAACTCTTAAAAAAAGCGCTTTTCGTTTTTTCGTTTTTACCTACTATTCTAATTGTTTCCATTAAAAATACATATGATACATTTTTTTTTGATGCCAAATAAAATATGAAACTTGCATTGTAATATAATAATACTCAAATATTTTTCATCAGTCTAATACAGTTTCAAACTTTACTTTAACTGGCTTTAGTGCCGGTACTTCTGACACTGATTAACTCATTTGAAAGACGATTAAAATAATCAAGGTTTTGAATGTGCCAATGTCAATATAAATTTGAAGGTTTTGGCGCATTAGAACCCATAATTATTTTAATCATCTATATCAGCAACAAAAGTACCAGCACTTAAAGTACTCAATTAAACAAACTATAGGTAGTGTTCTTATTTCAGCTGAAATATTATTTTTAACAATTTCATTTATGTGAATATTTTATGAAAATGATTTATTTTGCGAAAAAGGCAATATGTTGCTCGTGCCGGGGGGCCGGGGGTACGCCCATGCCAGGGAGGAACGGAAGGAGCACGGGAATCGGCCGTGGAAGGAGTGGATAATGCTCTTTCGCCAAAATAGCACTCCAAACTTGTTCCTTTGGGGTTGAATAAAAAACAGGATATTTTTGTTGAAATTTAGTGATCACAACTAATTTTTTTTATGTTAGAGCGTTGATTGGATGTTGGTAAGTGAAACAGCTTAGATGATCAAATTCTTTATTTTTTCCGATGTTTCGACTTATATTAGGTCATCCTCAGGAGCATAGATCTTCTGCGTATAAATGGCCTAAATACATTGTGCTTAACTAGAAGTAACAATATTGTAGCTTTCCATACACATGTAGATTTTCTTTATTTAATTTTTCAGCTAATGTTACGCTGTTAAGCCAAATTTTGGTAGTAATCTGACTGAACTTTTAACTTAAATTTGAATTTTAAAGTTTTCTTTTTATTTGGGTAAATGCAGGATGTTTGAGGGCGCCATTTAAAATTATTTTGAAATATAATATATATACAGGGTGTCCAAAATACGGTGGGCCACTATTGCTATATCCAAAACGGTAAGAGTTACGAGGTCGTTTAAATTAGAGAAAAGTTGCCTTTTTTAGTGATCATTTATAATGTGCTTACAGCGTTGCCAAATAGTTTTTAGTTCTAGAGATACTAAAGGAAAAGTGAAAATTCCTCAAATTTTTTTTTCCAAATACCTTGAAAACCACTGATTGTATCAAAAATTGTTTAATACAAAAAAGTTATGGTTTTCCATTCTCTACCAAACGCACTTAACGTTTTCTTAAAATGACGCTTGACGTTTAAGATATTGCTACCAACTCTGTTATTTTAAATACGGACCTGCATTTTTTTCCATATCTCGAAAGAGCATCCAATTTGCAATTCAACGGTATATGACACAAGTATATTTTCTGATGTTTCGAGACGTAAAATGCATCATCAACATTATTTCTTATAAATGCCCTTAATACGGTTCTGCCCTTTGGTGTTTATAATGAGAACATATCAGATCTCAATTATAGTGTCACAATTGATATTGATATGACTTAATACCGATTTAAAATAATTGAAAATGTTTTTTTTAATAATGTTTAAAAAAATGCAGAAGCATTGAAGAAACTAGTTGTTGACATATTATGACAATTTATTATAAACTGTGTCGATTTGTAACACAGCATTAAAATGGAGTTTTCCAATGAAGAAAAGATAGATATGTTAGTTGTTTATATCAGAGCGTTCCGTAACGCTAACAATGCCATCCAAATGTATCAGGATTTGTATCCAGAAAGAATAATTCCGAACGCCAAGATTTTTCGAAGACTAGAAGAAAATTTGTGACAATATGGATCTTTTAAGGATGCCAATAAGAGAAATGCGACTAGCACAATAGAAGGCGGCGCTAACGAGATCAATGTATTAAGTATTTTACTTATACAATTAATGTTTTTTTAAATTTACAGTGTCATTACCAAATATTTTTAGGGTACGTACATTACAAAAATATTAACAATGAAGAGGTTTCACTAAGGGAAGTAGAAAAAGAAACCGGTGTCACAAAAATGTCAACACAACAAGTACAGCACACAGCACGGCTGATCATCTAGGGAGACGTATTTTTTGTCGATGGATTTTGAGACGGCGAAGAGAAGATCCTGATATCTGCAAGAAATCTTGTGGTCCGACGAAAGCAGATTTTGCAACAACGGGTGGTTCACTCGAAATATCCGTTACCACTGGACCCAACAGAATGAGCATTTCTACCGCGAGACTGCTTTTCAGGAAAGATTCGGCATAAATGTATGGCTGGGGGTATTAGGTACAAAAGTAGTGGGTCCCTTCTTTTTTGACGAACATTTGAATGGCGCAATGTATCTTAATTTCTTAACAGGCACTTTTCAAGATCTTTTAGACGACCTTCGTCTCGACGTAATAAGAAATTTCCTGTACTTTCAACAGGATGGCGTGCCAGCACATCGAGCCCGCCGTTGTACAAAGTTTTTAAACAACTTTAAACCCAACCATTGGATTGGCAACAACGGACCCATAAACTGGCCAGCGCGCTCACCAGACTTAACCCCCATGGATTTTTCCATATGGGGTTTGATCAAGGATTAGGTGTACCATAACACACCTCGTGATTTAAATGACTTAACTGAAAGAATTCAACAGGCTTGTAACAATATTACAGCTACAACATTACGAAGAATTCAAACAAAGGTTATTTACAAAGCGCAAAAGTGCTTACAAAATAATGGTGGCCATTTCCAACACTTGGATTAGTTGTTTTTATAACTGTATTTTTAAGTTTCTGGAGCAGTTTCTTAGAATTAAATTGTTGAAATTTGGATCGTTATGGACTCGTATTAATTAATTTTTAAACTTTATTAAAAAAACATTTTCATTTATTTTAAATCGGTATTAAGTCATATCAATATCAATTGTGACACTATAATTGAGATCTGATATGTTCTCATTATAAACACCAAAGGGCAGAACCGTATCAAGGGCATTTATAAGAAATAATGTTGATGATGCATTTTACGTCTCGAAACATCAGAAAATATACTTGTGTCATATACCGTTGAATTGCAAATTGGATGCTCTTTCGAGATATGGAAAAAAAAATGCAGGTCCGTATTTAAAATAACAGAGTTGGTAGCAATATCTTAAACGTCAAGCGTCATTTTAAGAAAACGTTAAGTGCGTTTGGTAGAGAATGGAAAACCATAACTTTTTTGTATTAAACAATTTTTGATACAATCAGTGGTTTTCAAGGTATTTGGAAAAAAAAAAGTTGAGGAATTTTCACTTTTCCTTTAGTATCTCTAGAACTAAAAACTATTTGGCAACGCTGTAAGCACATTATAAATGATCACTAAAAAAGGCAACTTTTCTCTAATTTAAACGACCTCGTAACTCTTACCGTTTCGGATATAGCAATAGTGGCCCACCGTATTTTGGACACCCTGTATAATACCGGATATCCCAAAAAAAATATCCATATCAAGTTCCATTTTTGTAAATGAAACACCCTATAATTTATCATATTTTTGGATTTTACAGGGTGATTGTTTATATTTTACTAGATGGATATCTCGGTTAATATTGCTCTTCTTCTTAAACGAAACACCCTGTATTTTATATTTTTAGTCGCTAGATATCGTTCTCCTGAGTTTAAATATACAGGGCTGCCCAGAAGTCCGGAATAAAATTAATATAGCCTTAACCTGTAACTTTTGGGGAAAATGCTCGGACACTCAATTTAGTTTTATAATATATGCTCACATTTTGACGTTATTCGTTTGTTTTTTTATAGGCATTTGTCAAAGATATGACGGCATCGATCTTTTTTTTTAAATGGAAACATACAGCTTGTGATACATCTTTGTGACATTGTGAACTTGTAAAATTTATTTAGGTATTTCCGAAGTATTATTTTACAATTTTCTAAACAAAAATGGTTTTGTCGGAAAGGCAGCGTAAGTATCGAAGTTATGATATTGTCAGGATGTGAAGATAAAATAAGAAGTCAAAGTGAAGTGTGCACTTTATTTAATGCTAAATATCCGGAAAATCAAATTTCACAGGGCACTGTTAGTAAAATATTCCACAAATTTGATGAACATGGCACAGTAAAGGACTTGCCTAGGAATGGACGGCCACGTGTTTTAGTCGACGATAAAAAATTGGATATTGCATTATCTCTGCAGGATAATCCGCATGTTTCAACAGTTTCATTGGCTCAAAAACATGATACATCTAAAGGTACTATTGGAAGATTTTTGAAAGCAGAGAAATACCACTCTTATAAAGTATGTCTTGTCCAAGAGCTTTTAGAAGATGACTATGATAGGCGTTTGCAATATTGCGAAGAAATGATGAGACGGTGTGACGAGAATAATAAGTTTCCACAGAACATATTATTTTCGGATGAAGCTACTTTCTATTTAAACGGGGTGGTTAACAGACATAATTTTCGTCTCTGGAGTCAAGAAAATCCACGATGGATATTTCAATAAAAACATCAATGATTTATCATTTCCGCTTATTTATATATGGATTTTTTTAAAACTTTCTACAGTCACCATTTTGAAATAGCTTGACAGAATCGCGCCAAAATTTATGAGCATACTGTACGAGATATTAGCTTTCAAATGATGCATCACAAGCTGTATGTTTCCATTTAAAAAGAAGATCGATGTCGTTATATCTTTGACAAAAACAAACGAATAACGTCAAAATGTGAGCATATATAAAACTAAATTGACGTCTCCGAGCATTTTCCCCAAAAGTTACAGGTTAAGGCTATATTAATTTTATTCCGGACTTCTGGGCAGCCCTGTATATAGGTTATTATGGTTATTTTTGTCAATTTTCGAAAAAAATAGAGTTTTTCGTATAAATCTAAGGCAGCGGTGGAAGCCTATACGACCATGCTAATTTGTTTTTATCAAAGTAGTCATGGATAATAAAACAAAGAAATTTATTTCTTTGAGTTATTTAACTTCCATTTATTAATTTAAGAGTTTTCTTAAATTCTGAAAATACAATGATATATTCTGAGATAGAAAAAGTTAATATTGTGTCAGTTTTTATAAAAAGTAATCAAAATCAAGACTTGGTGCGTCAAGAATATGGACGAATTTATCGTAACAGAAGAACTCCTAGTGAGAAAACATTTGTTAAGCGTTTTAGAAAAACCTGTGCGTTGCAGGGAAAACCCAACGGTTCGACTAAATGAAAATAAAGAATTAGATATACTTCTAAATTTTCAAGGTAATATGTTTAATTGATAATTTTTTTTTTATTTCAGGCGAGTGAAATAAATAATTTTTTTTAGAAAGTCCAATGAAGTCCATATGGGATTGTAGTCGAGGCATCCAATACTGTTAAAGTAAAGTACAAAAAACTTTAAAAAAATATCATATGCACGACTTTAAATATACCAAGGTTCAAAAATTATCTCACATGGACAAACAAAGGTGTTTAGAATATTGTAGAGTTATGTTGCGTCACGTAGAAGAAAATCCACAGTTTTTTTAATAATATGCTTTGGACCGACGAGTCGAATTTGAACACGTCCGCCCCACCTAATTTAAAAATTTAAAGAACGTACATTTTTGGGCAGCGGAGAATCCAAAAAAACATTACGAATCATTATCATCAATTAAAATTAAGTTCTGGTCGAGAGTCGATAAGTGTATGGTGCGGTATAATAAAAAATCGGGTTTTCGGCAAAATATTTTATAATGAGTCCTTAACAGGTAGTAGATACTTGGAACTCCTTGAAAATGAAGTTGAGGAAGAAATTAGTATATTTCCTTTAAATATTTTTAGAAACTTAATATGGCAACAGGACGGGGCACCACCTCATAGCGTTTTAGCCGTTAGACAATACCTAAATGCAAATTATAATATATGGATTGGAAGCAACGGAACTATTTCCTGGCCTCCTAACAGTCCAGACTTAACCCCTTGGATACTTTTTTATCGGCATATCGAAAATCAAAAGTTTATATGGACCGAACCCGAACTATCGAAAAAATGCAACTTAAAATACAGGAATAAATCAAACCAGCCGGAAATATTAAGAGGATTTATAGAAAATGTAAAGAAAATATATCGTTTGTGTATAAATGTAAATGGGGGCCATTTTGAACAACTACTTTAATGTGTAGTTAATAATTAAATTAAACTAAATCTCTTTGTTTTATTATCCATGGCTACTTTGATAAAAACAAATCAGCATGGTCGTATAGGCTTGCACCGCTGCCTTAGATTTATACGAAAAAGTCTATTTTTTTCGAAAATTAACAACAATCATAATAATATATATATATTTGAACCCAGGAGAACGATATCTCCCGACTAAAAATATAAAATACGGGCTGTTTCATTTGAAAAATACCAGGTTACTTGAAAATTTTAAGTTTCTGGTGCTTTTTTTTTCTGATAACGTATTCCCTGAATACCCTTTAAAAATATTTCAAAATTGCTAATTTAAACTTATTTGTAAGACCAATATTAACCGAGATATCCATCTAGTAAAATATAAACAATCACCCTGTACATGAAACAACAATTATTTTTTAATAAGTGCAATACTAACTAAGTCTGAATTTAATAGTGTACGAGATATCGAGCTTTGACAGCTTTTAGCTCTCTAACGGTACGTCTTAGAGCAAAACGGCTTACATGTCCCTATCTTACTTTTTTATTATCTTCCCAAAGCGGGCAACTTCCAGTTAAACCGGATATAACTCGATAGCCGGAAATATAGTACTTCCAGTTTAACCAAAAATTATTATATTTGGAAACACAATGAAAAAGTACAGTACTACATGACATGTAAGCCGTTTTGCTATAAGACGTACCGTTGGAAAGCTAGAAGCTGTAAAAGTCCAAAAATGTCATTTTTCAAAATTCGATATATTAGAAACTATTAAGTTCGTGGTATAGGGTGCGCCACCCTGTATTTTTAATGACGAATTTGATCATCTAAGCTGTTTCACTGACCAACATCCAACCAACGCTCTAACATAAAAAAAAAGGATAATTTAAAGCACTTCAATTATTTCAAAACAGGAAACTACAAACATTGCTTTAAGTAAACACGGCAACAGTGCACGTTGAGTACGTTGGTTTTAATGAATCATGCAGGCAACCGAAATTTTTCGACATGTTTTCAGGGTATTTTGTCACGGAGTTTCCATTTAATTTAAGAAAGAAGTCCGTAGGTAATATTTCAGTGAAAATAACAAAAGCCCAAACATGATTTAGATCTCACCTATAAGAGAAAAAAAATTCACAAAAAATATTAGAGAGCGCCGAAGAAACTTCGGATTTGTGATCAGCAGCCTTAAATTACTGTCTATGCAAAAAATGAGCGGACAATTATTATTCAGTTGACTGAAGAAAATAACGTTCCTTCACGACAGTCTCATTTAAGATCTGCTGTTAAATATCTCTTTCGATTAAAACTTATTTGAGAATGGATTCACATACAACAAATTCTCTCCAGAATTCTGTATTCTGAATAGTAATGATGGTTTACGCAAAACACTGTCATACATTAGCAGATTATTGCGCAACATACAAATTGGCCCAATAGATATCAAGTGCAAAAAATTACAAAAATTAAAAAACGTACCAAATATATTGTCAAAATTAGCTAGCACTAACACTAATTAAATCCATCACAACACTTTTTTCGTTAATTACACGCGCACATTAACGAAATCATCGAATATAAACACACAAACACCCGGGCAGTTGATCACTGATATTAAAAATTATTTGCTGCATCAAGCTTCTGACAAAAAAAAAGCACCCAAAAAACTGTAGATATTGTGCTTTTGAGCAGTGTTGTCGTATTTTCGTTTGTTATTTTATACGTCAAAAAAATGTTGGCAGGGCAGACTTGATATTATTATATAGTTAAACTAATAGAGGAATATATGCCTGGGTGACCCAACAAGGTAAACTAGTATAGGAAAAACGTTGGAAATTATTTTGAAAGTAGTACAATTGACGCTAGAGGGCGTAACTGCTGAGAGAAAATTAAGAATTCAAATTATTTATTAAATTGCCCCATTACGGTATTACTGCCTTGATATATCGGGAATAAAAAGCTTATAAATTTTTTCGGCACTTTTATTTTAGTTGGGTTAGCAGGGAAAGCTGGGGAATATCTATTATAATCTTTAAAAGTACTGTATGTTTTACATATTACAACTGATTTTATTAATTTTAAAAGTTAATTAAGTTTGAAAATTTCACGCTTACTTAAAAACTGATTTTGAGGATGATCGCGTATTTTGTTTTACTTTTATTTTTAAGTAATAAAACGGAATTGGGATTTTGTCATTTGTTAATAATTTCTATAATAAATTCTCGAGGGTGGAGGAAACGAAAAAAAGTCAAAACTTTTTTTACCCCTGAAACCACCCTTTTTCGCGGTAATGCGTGTTTGGAGGAGAATGAGATTATCATGAAAGTTTAGACTCTATGAAAGTACTATGATAGGGCGAGGGCTCTTACAACCCTTTGGGGTTGAACAACCCTTCCAAGGCCCAAGAAAACTAACCTTATAACCTCTTCCTTGTGTCTTAACCCTCTGTCTAACTCCTTCAAACCGCATTACCACGAAGAAATTCCGAAAAGGGGTGATTTGGGGGATAAAAAAATTTTGAATATTTTTCTCATTCTCTCCGCCCTCGAAAGCGAGGGAGGGAAGAAATAAGTTTCATATAGCTGCAGCACATATTTATCAAAAAATGCACAGATTTATTGATTTTAAAAATCAAATTAACCCACATTAACAAAAGTGGTCGCCATTTTGAAATGAATCGATAAAATCTTATCAAGCTTGGGGATCATTTGTAGATTGAAAATACCTTTCTAACGAGGTATGACTCGACCCCATCTGCCATTTAAAAATGCCGCCATCTTTGAAAACTGAGTCAAGAATTTGTTCTAAAAAAGTTCTATTTTAATTATTATTAATTTAAAGAAATAGTCCATTCTCGAAGTGGAGTTGATATATAATATATTATTATTAGAGTATCAGAGTTTCATTATCCTCACATTTAATAATCCAATGTTAACAGTGGGGGGGGGGGGGGATTTTAGACGATGCGCACTGTATATATGTGTGTGTATTTGTGTATTTTCTACGTTTTAAAAGTTTCGGTTTCGTCCACACTCTTCTCTATATTTTTCTTATATTTTTTGGTGTTTTTTTATTGGGCAAGAAACATTATTTATGGCGCTCTGGAATCACTGCGTGTGTGCAGGACGCGATTCATGTTGGGCTTGAATGTTTGGAAATTCATTCCAGAGTATTGACTTTCTCCAGATGAAGGACGTTCTATTACAATTGCTAACCCTAAAGAACGGAAAAAGGTACCTCAAGTATATTTAGATATAAGGAAGATGTGGAAGAGAAAACCCGTTTAAGTAACAGACTAGAAATTTCATCTTCTATCCAAAAATCTCGTAGTCTAAAACAATCTCAGATTAGTTTAGAGAGAAATAGGATAGCTTATGAGATAGAGAGGAAAAAGCGAGATATAGAACAAAAGAAGCTAGATATTGAGAAAAGAAAATTAGAAAATGATCTTAAAATGTTGGAAATTAAAAACGAACTATAAAAAGCTGAAATGAACATTAACGAAGATGATATGTTCTAAAATGGGTGAATCAAGTTAATAGATATTCTTCTCATGGATCTGAAAATCATTCCGAATGGTCAGTAAGCAAAAAGAACGATAAGTTGCAAACCTCAATTTACAATAAATCAATTTGGGAAAAATGAAGACGCAAGAGAGATATTAAACTAAATTGTAATTGTAAGACAATAACTAGCGCAATCAACTCTTTTACAAATGGTACAAAATCAGGGTTTAAAAGCAAGCTAATGGCTAGACAAACTATTGAGCAGATTGTCCTTACTTTGACGGGAAATCGAAGGAATGGCCTCTACTTTACCAACAGCATTGTAAAATTTCTACACCATGTGGGTATACTGATGAAGAAATAATGATAAAGCTACAAAAGGGAAAAGCAAGAAGTGCCGTAGTAGGAATGATATTGACTGGAGAAAACGTAGATTAAAGCAATAAAAATGAGTTTTGGAAAACCAGACCACAGAATAGAAACAATTGTGTCGAAAGTTCTTCCATATTCGAGAAAATAATCTGGACAAAATCATTTAGTTTTTCAACAAGTTAACTAATCTTCTAGCTAAGATAAAATCTTTAAATTCGCAAGGACATACATAGGTATATATACTGTCAGGGAAACTTCCAGATACCTTTGCCGAAAAAGAAGATGAAGTCGATTTGAAGATTTTTTTAGATGGTTAGGAATATGACAAACGCTGTCTGTATGCAAATATTCAATTCCGTTTAAAACAAAATTCGAAAATGGCATGAAAGCGATGGAAATTGAAAAACTTTGTTATTACTGTGATGAGAAATTCCATTAAATTTGACAAAAAATGAAAGATGAAGATATAGACACTCGATGGAAGATAGTAACTGAAAGAAAACTCTGCTTTTGTTGTTTAAATAAGAACCATCAGAAAAATATGTGCAAGAGAAGCAAGGTTTGTGGGTTAAAAATTGTAAAATGGTTCACCGCCCTTTATTGTATAAAAGTCAAATCAGACAAAAATATTCGGTTATTAATGGACGCGTAGCTCTTAAATCAATTTTTGCACTATGTCAAAAGTTCAAAAACGAAAGAGCAAAACCTAAAATTCCCATTATGGGACGAATCCCATTAATAAGACTAATAAGAGAAATACGAAGTTTTATAAACTCCACAATGGACTATTTTGGACCCATCAATGCAACTGTGGGTAGACGAAAAGAAAAGAGATGGGGAGTGATATTTACTTGTTTATCAATCAGAGTCATACATCTTGAAGTTGCTTACAGTTTGAATATGGACTCAGCCTTAATGGCGCTAACACGATTCGTAGCTCGTAGAGGAAGTCCAAAGTTTATAATACGTAACAACGCAACGGTACTAATTTAAAAGCAGCCGCCAAGGAATTAGGAGGGAAAATTGATGAAAACGAATTTGGTAATACTTTAATGGTAAAAAGTTTAACCCACCAGGTGCACCTTTTATGGGAGGAGCCTAGTAGATAGGTTTAGTAAGAAAAGTCATAGAAAAAAAACCCTTTGAGAGATGAAGTTTTGTTTATTCTTTCCGCTTAGGCAGAAAAAATCGTAAATTCTCGACCTCTGACAAAAATCTCAACAGTTTCTCAAGATATGGAAGCATTAACGCCCAACCATTTCCTTATAGGACCTGATGGAAATGATGAATCTTTTCATACAAATCCTAGCTTTGGTTGTCTAAGGAAAGAATGGAAAAAATCACAACAGCTGGCTGATATATAGTAATGGTAGTTTCTTAAGTTGGAATCCTTTTCCTTTACTTCTTTTTAGTTGTAGGGATTTCTTTTCGATTACTTGGTTGGAAGTTTTTTGTTTGAACTCTTTTATTTGTTTGTGTTTATTTTATTGCTGTCTTCAAGATTTTTGATTTTTGTATTTTTATGAATTTTGAAAAGATTTTGTTTGAATAAATTCAAAAATTGAGTTGTGTTTAAATCTGCTAAGGAGGGAGCCAATCTCTTGGGTATTTATGTTTATCGTTTTCGTGCGAGTGTATGTGAGATTCTGCAATTAGTCTATTTGGTGAATTGTCTGTTCTGCTATAGTATTTTGTTATTATTTTGTCTGTAAATTATTTCAGTGTGTCAATTTTTAGGTCTAGATGCAATGCATTGTTCATCATGTACATTGGTGCCCCCACCATTACTTTTAGAATTTTATTTTGTACTCTTTGTACTTTTAACATTTTGGTCTTATTTACGGTACACCACGTCGGTATACCGTAAGTAAGTACCGGGCGTACTAGTGTTTTGTACAACGTTGTTTTTACTTTTAAATTTAATTTACTATTTTTATTTATTAGGGGATATATAGCGTGAAACTGTTTTTGGGCTTTTGCCACTCGCTCATCTGCATTGTCTCCCCATGAAATCTTTTTATCAAAAATCAATCCAAGATATTTTATCTTGTTTGACCATGCTATTAATTTATTGTTAACCCTTACCCTGGTTTCAGGTAAATTGATTCTTGCTTTCGAAAAAAAGATGGCCTGGGTTTTGTCTGCATTCAAACAAAGCTTCCAGTTGTCCAACCAGCTCTGAAGGAGCATGATATGACGTTGCAGACGTGAAACTACTAATCAGGGCGCCCTTGAAGTTGTAGTTATCGCAGTGTCATCAGCGAAGAGATAAAGTTGTGTGTGTGGTAGTTTAGGGATGTCGCTTGTGTATATATTGTACAAAATAGCAGCCAATGGTGAACCCTGTGGGACACCAGCCCTGATCTGAGTCTTTTCAGATATTGTGTTCTCTGATGACACCACGAATGTTCTATCTTCAAGGTAAGAGATAATTACATTGACTAAAACGTTTGGCATACCTAACCTTATTAATTTTAGTATCAAGCCGTTGTGCCAGACTTTATCGAATGCCTTTGAGACATCAAAAAATACTGCTCCCGTGGACATGCGTCTATTAAAACCTCTCAGCACATTGGTAACAGCTGGCTGATATGTTTTGGAGCAGATGGGTAAAAGAATACTTACCGGTGCTAACAAAGAGAAATAAATGGACCTGTGATAATGAACCAATTATTATAATTGGTGATATTGTCATACTAGTTGAAAATAATGCGCCAAGATACAAATGGAAATTGAGAGAATAAAGGCAATATTTCCTGGCCCCGATGGACGAATAAGAGTAGTTGATATGCAAACCTGTTCAATCCATGTACCGCAAACCGCTTACTAAGTTGTGTAAACTAGAGTTGTACAAAATTGATACTTGGATCATTTGTTTCAATGGGGGGCGAAATGTCGAAGATTTTAATAGTTATGAGTCATATTGTATTTTTCATTGTTATCTGTTATTTTCTGACAGAAAGGAGCCATAACAAGATTGTTGAGTTTCAATTTTAATTCTTCTCTCAAATTAGCGATAATCACCAAGCGAACCTCATAAGTGGTCGAAATGACGGACTCCTATTATTGGCTATAATAAACATAAGAGCCCCAATTCAAAACGCCAAATTATTAACGTATATAAAATGGTAATTATTCGTGGAGAAATAATAACTACTCCTCAAATGTGGGGGCCCCGTCATAAATCCGGCTCTATTACAGTACTCTGACTGACACAAAAATAAACCAAAAGAAATATAAAATACACCCTATTGTTGTGTAAGTTTTATCCAATTTATGACACCTAAACAATTCCGTTATAAAAATATAATTAGCTACGGCTACTCTTGGAATACTTGCACTGTGGTTAATTTTAAGAAGATAACTTCAAAGAATACTTCATCATTGTTGATTTAAGGATCATTTAACAAGTTTTTATGATAATCCTTGGAACGAATGACACCTACTACTAATTGCATCCTGTAAGTTGAGTCTGGTATAATAGACCAGTCATTTTTCGTTATTAGATGAAAATAATTGGAAAAGAGGATATTTTTGTTACTGGTGCTTTGATTCTTTTTATTTTGGAGATGGGGTTTTTTTCAAAGTAATAAAGTTTTTGGGGACAAATTTAAAACCTTTTGTAAAGTTTAAAAACCGATTTTAAATTTCTTAGTTAATTACGCTTTTTAATTTTATAAAAGAACTCTAAAATCCTATTTTTTTTGTATTCTAGCGACCCCATCGGCATCTAATATTTATAAATCTTATGTATGAAGTAACAGTGATGTCATTTTATTTACGGTCACTCTCGATGGCCCACGATCGTAAATAGATAGATAGAAAGTATAGTTAATATTAATACACAAAGTCAATAAAAACTTTTACATAATATCCCGAAATTTAAAAATTCGTGAAATTATAGAAATCATTTCTTGATACATGCATACGCCGATGACATATGCATCTATACTGAAAAGCAGACATTTAATTCAGCAATTGGTTTTCTTGAAGGGGCTTTCTCCAAATTTCTTGAGTGGTCTTTGCTTAACGATTTTGAGGTGTCTCAGGAGAAATCCAAATTTTGTGTTTTTACTCGATATTACACACCAAATATTGCTAATATTAGTCTCTGCAACAAGGGCATATCACTCAATACACTTGTGAAGTATTTGGGAATAAACATGGCTTCATTCTTTATGGGTCGGCATGTAAGACCACACTTGCTACGGTGGACAGAATACAGTATAAAGCATTAAGATTTTGCTTGGGAGCTATGATATCAACACCCACTAAAGCGCTTCTAGCTGAATCCTTGGAATTACCGCTTTGCCTAAGGAGAGAATTTCTCAGCACTAAATTTATTTTAAAACAAAGATACTTACAAACCACTCTTTTAGACCAAACATCTCTAGTAAACACTTCAGACTTGGTAAACAAATATTGCGCTAAGAAGGCTTCGCCTCCTTTGTGGGTTGCTTTCAGAGAACATGATCAGATAATATCTGATATAGCACAAGTTACCTATTGAGTATTGACTATTCTAATTTATTCACAGACATAACCGTCAAATTTCCAGTGTACCAAGAGAATTCAACAGCTAACAAACATATGCTTAATGTAGAATTATCTGTCATTGAAGGCTCTTCAGTAATATATACGGACACCTCTAAGAATCCAGAAGGAAATGGTGGAGCCTGTTCTATTCAGCGTGACAATATATCCTCAACATCTAAAATTAACAAAGACTTCTCTATTTACACATCCATGGCGATAGTAATTCTGAAAGCACTGCAGTTTGCATCTCAAAATAGTGTTAATTCCAACATTGTCGTTGTATTTGACTCCAAATCTATTCTATCAGCCCTCGCTGGAATTCATAGTTGGAATTAAAAGCTTAATTCTATACTATATATTGGATTTTAAAAAGTTTATTTACAGACGAAGATATAAGGGGTAATATGTAATATTTGTATTGACAAAGGCTCATACAGGCCTTCATTGGAACTTGTACTGTACGGAGTGACTTAAATCATATATTTCTAGAATGTTAAGTATCAACAATCTCGCCATCATTTCCTTTCAATATTAATAAGTACCTACAAAGTCCAATCTTCCTTCAACTTCCTAAATTTATTAACCTGTGCAAAAAATTTACACCTGCATTATGAACTTCTTACATGATAATGACCTAAATTATAGAATTTTTTTAGTTTCCCAAAATCCAAAAATCCTTAAATATGTTTCTTGTCCAAAGGGCTCACATGTCCTTGTGATCTTTTAAACCTGATTATTATTATTAACTTAAAGTATTAATAGAGATTACCAAAAGATTGGCTTTATTTAACCAAAAAATACAGTGACAGTTTATGACAAATATAAACTGAGACATTGACAAATTAACAACAGTCAGGTGGAAAAGGACTATAACAATAATCATTACATTTTTCTGTTCATTTAAAATTGTTGATAGTCATCTAAATATTTTGGGGAGTTTCTGTGTCTACTTGGTCTCCCCAACCCAGTACGTCATTTTGAGGGGCAGTAGATGACTCAAAAGTCTGATTTTCATGGAATATCTCCTCAGTCTCATTTTCAGTCGCCATACTTTCGGATTCTGGAATAGCTGTAGAGTTTTGAAAATCAGGAATTCAGTTCCTCTTGTGGCTAGATGTCTATTAGATACTGTATTTTTCCTTCCATCTGGGAGTTTTACAAAGGAATAGTCAGGGTTGGATTGTAACAGTTCCCCTTTTTTCACCAAGGTGTTCATACTTATTAGAACGAACATTTTTCTTCATTAAAACTTTTCCTGGTGTACTTAGCCATGTTGGCATAGAACAACCGTTAGTAGACTTTCTGTTGTACGCAAACATTTTTTTTTTATGAGGGGTGGCGTTGGTAGCAGTGCAAAGTAATGATCTAATACAATGCAAGGCTTCTTGCAAAACTAATTCCCAAATGTTAACGTCAAGATTCTTTGATTTTAATGCCAAATGTATTGTATTCCAAATTATTCGATTTTCCCGTTCTATTTGGCTTGAAGATGATATGCTGTTGTTCTGCTAGCTGCTATGCCTCTTGACTGTAAAAACTTAAATTCCATTGACATAAAAGCAGAACCTCTGTGGGAATGAATAAAATTTGGCATTCCAAATGTATGAAACAAGCTGAATAAATGTCTAATTAAAGTAGCTGCTGGTAGATCTGAACAAGGAAAAGCAAGAGGGAATTTTAAATGTTCATCAATACTACTCTTTTCTATTATACCTTCAGAAACAAGCCTTTTAACTCCGATTTCGATAAATTTTAAATCATCTGCTGAGTATTTCCGTGATTTATAGCTATAGGCCTACAATTATCTGTCAAGTTGCCGAATAATTTCACTGGCGGAATTGACGTTTGGGCAAGTGCACATTTTTGAAGTGAGGATAGATGTCCATCAAAATATACTTCTAGTTTAGAATGATTTTGAAGAATATCATGACCTAAGATAATATCAGAGCAAAGATCTTTCATAACTAACAATATTATATTTGGATATGTATGATTTATCATTTGAATGGAAACCATACCATTTCCTTTAACTCGTAATGTCAAAGATATTGACGCCACATTAACTTGTTGATAAGAGGGCTTCATTTGTATTCGATGATCGACTGCAAAATATTAGTTGACGAAACTTGAAGTACTTCCAGTATCAATAAAAGCTTTAGCTGGATTCCCGTTCACTTTTATGAGTATTGTAGTTTTGTTTAAACTTCTTTCAGAAGCTGCGCACATGATACTAGCTGTAATTTCAGTTGTTGCTACAGTCCTACCACTAGGTTTCTTGCTTCGACACACTTTAGCAAAATGGCCTTTCTTGCTGCAGTTCTTGCAAATAACATCAGTTTCCGGACAATGGTATCTAGGGTGTCTGTTACCTCCGCAAAAGTAGCACTTTTGAATTTTAGATACTGCAGCTAGTTGGGTTTCTCCTTGCAAATCGGACTGAATCTGATTTGATATGCTAGTTTGTATTGATATAGAGTTAATCAGACCCTGGGGAGCAGTAAGATTTTGTGAATGTGATTGTACCATTTTAATTGATCGGGCTTGTTGAAATGCATCGTCTAATTTCAGAGTGCTGTTTTCCAGAAGATACTGTCTTATTAATGAAGAGCTTAAGCCAGATATAAACACATCTCTTACAAGGTAATTTCTGTTTTGTTCAGCAGAAACCGCTTTGAAATTACATTGCATTCGTTGCTAAGCTGTTTTAAGGACTGTAAATATTGGTCTTAGACTCACCTGGCTGTTGGCGATAAGTAGATAAACAATGTCTGGCATATATTTCATTTTTAGATATAATGTAGATTTGATCTACTATCACTATTAAAGCATATATATTAGGAGCCAAATGATTAATTAGTAGTTGGAATTTTATCTCATCCTTTATTTCCTTATTATTTGTTTTTTATTCACGCTTAGAAAGTTTTTAAATGTCTTCTTCCAGTGGACCCACTGAACGCTTTGAAGTTTCCACATCAAACCTTTCACGTCGAAAATATTTTTCCATGACTCTAGTTTTAATACCTATAGATTTTGTATTACTGTTGCGTGAGAATTTTTAAGAATTTTAGTTAAATAAATTGAAACGATAAATATTACCTAATAGAGATTACCAAAAGATTGGTTTTATTTATCTAAAAAATGCAGTGATGGTTTATGACAAATATAAACTGAGACATTGACAAATTAACACCAGGCAGGTGGAATAAAAAGGCTATAACAATAATTATTACATTTTTACAGTATTCAGCTTTGGGGCTATACCTATGAAAGCAATATCAAAATGATACAGACGTTCCAGAACATAATGCTGCTTAGCATAGTAAGTGCTCCTTGGTATGTTCGCAACTCTGATCTTCATCGAGACCTTGGAATTTCAACAATGAAAGAAGAGATCAAAAGATGTGCCGGCAAGCATGAAGCCCGACTTCCCTGCATATCAATGCAAAAGCTCTACAGCTACTAGACAATCAACATCACGTCTGATGACTGAAGAGAACCAAGCCGTTTGATCTTGTGTAGTGTGTAAAGTATGCAAAGCAGAGCACAAAACGTGCGTAATAGTGTATCCTCTAGCTTGAGGCATCTAAAAGGCATTAGTGGATACACTTTAATTAATAGATATATTTAGTTTTTAAGATTTATTAGAGAAAAATTAATGGTTAGTCTTATAGACTAGTTTTAATAGGTAAAACACCAGCAGGTGTTTTATTGAAAAAAAAATATAGGTATATAATTCTGTATTTTCGATTAATAAAACCTAGATTTATAATTTAAAAAATCATATACAGAAAAGTTATACGCACATCTATAACACGCCGCTTAAAACTCCATATTTATGACTTTTATTCCCCTTTTCTCTTCATATGTCGTAGTACTGCTAGCCTCGTGCGGCGGACTATAGGTAGTTTTTTTAATTAATAAGAAAATTTATTTGTACAGTAAAACCTCTGTTTGCGACCGCATCTATAAAGTGACCACGTGCATTAAACGACCGGTTATAAATTCACCATATTTAAAAATAAAAATCCCATTATTTTATACTTCTCTTAGGGACAGTAAAACACGACCCGACAATTCTTAAGAAATATAGGAACATACAGTAATTACTTTATTGCATGCGGATCTATTTAATTTGCTTTAGAGGCTGATAAATCGTATGACAGCAGATGATAACATGGCTTCACAGATTTGATATCAAGATGGAGAAACAGAATAGAAGAGTTGTATTGTTTCTGGATTATGCAACGTCTCATCCCAAAATTTCACTCGATAATGTCAACCTTATTTTTCTTCCACCCAATACTGCCTCACATTGCCAACCTTTAGACCAAGGCATTATTCAGAGTTTTAAGATGCTCTACAGGGGCCCCCTTATTAAAAGGCTTTTAACATGTATAGACAGTGGTTGTCCTCTTCAAGAAATCGAAATAATATTACCATAACCAACGCCTTAATATGGGTTTCGGTGGCCTGGCGCAATTTGTCTCCAGTGACAATAAAAAAAGACCTTATAGAAGCCGGACTTATGCGTAATACAGACAGTATTGACGACTTCAAAGAAGAAGATAATATTCCGCTCGCACAACTGTTTCCTGACATTAAGGACACATTTGTGAACTTGAAGCCTCTGTTGATAACGATTTGCCAACAGAAAGTGCAGGATTGACTATCATCAAGTGTATTAAAGAGATCCAAGAAACAGATGAAACTACTCCCAACTCTGAAGCAGAGCAAGAGGAACCTGAACTTGCTCCAGTGTCGAAAGTATTAAGATTATCTGAAGCCTGCGCAAGCTTGAGAGACTTAGAAAACTCTTTTAATAATATTATTAATTTTAACAAGTCTACCAGTATTTCTCAATTGCTATTAAAATGTGAATCTGTATTTTATAAAAATATGAAGCAATAATTATTTTCTGATTATTTTAAAGAATAAGAATTTCAAAGCAAATATACAGTACATTGTATAATACCTACACTATCGGACAAAAGTAGAGCAACACTTTCGAGAAATAAAAGAAATCTCGATTTTATAATATTAAATGCATGATATCGTATTTAAATACATCGTGTCTTAATATCAAAGTAGGCTACTGTTATCGGCGGCAACAGCTTTTTCCAACAATCAAAACAAATGAACTGATATTGACGTAAACTTTCAAATACAGTATTGTAATACGTCAAAAGTAAAGCAACATTTTAATATTTTCATGAAAAAGAAAGGTTTTGGTGAAAGTAAAGGTTAAAATATTTTTGCAGAGTTTATTTTATGTTTAATTAATATTTCTGTGCTGGATTAATCATGCCAAGAGGTATTCCAATTTTAAAAGAATTAAAGCAGAGAGTAGTGAATGCACACTTGGAAAGTACAATTCAAGCCACAATTTCAAGACGGTTTGTTTTACCAAGATACAGCGTATCCCAAATAATTTCAAGTTACATTCAAAGGAGACATTAAGGGAATCCACCGAAATCGGGAAGGCCAAGAAAAACAACAATTCGGACAGACAGACGCATTAAAAGAATTTCTCAAAACGATCCTTGGATGTCTGCACCTAGAATTATTGCTGAAATTCCCGAAATTATTGTTAATCCACGGACAGTTCAAAGAAGGTTTGTAGACGCAAAGTTATTTAGTAGACGCCCGGCTAAAAAGCCCCTTATTTCGGCAAGAAATAGAGTGGCTAGGCTTGAATTTGCACGTAGACATTTAAATTGGACAGTAGACGAGTGGAAAAAAGTTTTATTTAGCGATGAAACGCGTTATAAAATTTTCAATTCTGGTGGAATGAAGCGTGTAAGACGGCCAATCAACACAAGGTTTAATCCCAAATAAGTAACACACACAGTTAAACATGGCAAACGCAGTGGTTTTCTATGCGGTTGTTTCTCATGGAATGGGATGGGTCCTTTAAACTTCATTAATGACACCATGGATCGATTTGTCTATAGAGATATAATGCTAAATGTAATGTTGCCTTATGCAGAGTGGGAAATGCCGTTGCGTTTTATTTTCCAACAGGATAACGATCCAAAACACTCTTCACCAATCGTTGAAGAGTGGTTTCAAAAAAGTAACGTTCGGGTTTTGCAGTGGCCGGCACAATCCCCAGACCTTAACCCCATTGAAAATTTATAAGAAGAAGTTAAACGTGGAATTCGTACATAATTACTTCCAAATAAACAATCATTGGTAAATAAAATCAATGAAGTTTGGACAAACTTTCCCGAAAATACTGTTCAAAATTGATTGCCTCAATGCCGCGACGTTGTCGGCAAGTAATAAAAAATAATGAATATTATATTAACTATTAACATAATATTTCTGGCTATTGTAATTATTAAATGTGTTTAATGTTTTTTTATCGTAATATGGAAAATAAAATACTGTTGACACAATTTGTTGCTTTACTTTTGTCGCACTTCAATTCGTCGATTTTTATAATTATAAATATTTCTCTACCTTTATTTCGTTTAAAGTGTACCAAAATATTGTGAAATATTACTAATATTGTGAGGATAATATTTCATTAAAATTAGCTAGGGATCACAATCATATAATAAATCTTTTAAATTCAAAGAAATAAAAGCACTTCGTTGCTCTACTTTTGTCCAATAGTGGATATGTTAGTGTGCACGTATTGCACATATTGGTAAATTGGCTTCATCTCATTTAATTTTAGTTCTGATAAATTGAAACAAAAGTATTTAAGATTATTTACATACAGTGTGTATATAAAGTCTGGAAACGGCTTAATAACATCACAATTTATTGGCTGATTTAAACCAAATTTGGTACAGTTGTGTAAGAGGATCTGACGCACCGAATGACGATATTGGCGTTGTTGCCAGCTTTTTAGTTTGTCTGGAATTCGAATGAATTTTATATTTTTAAATGTAACACCCTGTATATTTTTACATTTATAGTTTTTACTTTAAATTTGTTACACTTTTGGTACCACATACTTTGTTTCTAATATCAGTAGTTTTCGAAATAACGAGTACAATTTAGAAAAAATATATTTTTTATAGTAAATGTTCAAACTGTTTTCCCTGTACAGCTTGACAGTGTGCTACTTGAAGATAAAAATTTTTCAATTGTGTTGTAAGTCATTTCTGGCGTTATTAATTCAAATTCGTCCAAAATTTGACGCTGCAAATCGGCGAAATCTTGAGGTTTAATGGTATAAACTCTGTTCTTCAAGTGTCCCCATAAAAAGTAGTCGTTAGGCGACAAATCAGGGGACCTAGGTGGCCACTCGATTGTACTCCCTCTACCGATCCACCTATTCGGAAAAGTGTTGTTCAAAGATTCGCGCACGTTTGGACCAAAATGGGGAGGAGCTCCGTCCTGTTGGAAGAATGTACTTGCATAATTTGGACCCATCACATTTCGTATACACTATTTGCGTTTCCAAGAGCCCAAGGTAAAGTTGTTTTTTCCAGGGCATTGTGTATGACCTTCTCTCATCCAGTGAGGATTTTCATTTGCCCAAAACCTACAGTTGTGTCTATTGACTTCACCATTTAACATAAATGTTGCTTCGTCCGAAAATAATATAAATTTTAAATACTGGTTATTTTGGTCAAACCTTGACATCATAATATCACAAAATTCAATTCTTCGCTCATAATCATCTTCTGATATCTCTTGAACTAAATGTATTTTGAACGGGTGATATTTATGTTTTATTAAAACATTATGGACGGATTTGAAGCAGACGTCAATTACTTGAGAAATTTTTCTTAATGAAGAAACAGGAATTTCAAAAACATGTTGTAAAATTTCTAAACATTTCTCTTCATCTACTACTGCTGGTCATCCTGATCGTCGCCTATCTCTACAATCTCCAGTTTCTTCGAACCGTCGGACAGTTTTTAGAACAGTTGCTTTTGAAATTGGATTTCGGTTTGGAAATGCGTCATTAAACAGATTTTCAACCTCTTCGTAAGACCTAACCCTATCGCCATATTCTCTCATCATAAGAATTGTAATTCTTTCACTTTCAGTTAAAGACATTTTTGCATATAAAAATGACAGCTTTTATGACTTTACATCAAAACTGAACTGGTGTTTTACTTATTAATAAATAAAACACAATTTGTTGATATTTTCAAAACACGTCGTTATTTCGAAAACTAATGATATTATTAACAAAGTATGTTATACCAAAAGTGTAACAAATTGAAAGCAAAAACTATATCTGAAAAACATACAGGGTGTTACATTTAAAAATATAAAATTCGTTCGAATTCCAGACAAAGTAAAAAGCTGGCAACAACGCCAATATCGTCATTCGGTGCGTCAGATCCTCTTACACAACTGTACCAAGTTTGGTTTAAATCGGCCAATAAATTGTAATGTTATTAAGCCGTTTCCAGACTTTATAGACACACTGTATATGTAAATACTTATTAATGAACAAGCACTGTAAAATGCAGACCAATTGTTTTAATTTTTCTCTATTAACCGACCACCCCTGCTAACCGACCAACATTTGCTTCCCCGAGGGTGGTTGCTATTGAGAGATTTTACGGTGTTAATATTCTAGTCTTCACTGGTGAAAACTAGTTTTCACAAATTGATTTTGTCAAAACTAGAAAAAACGGGCTATAACCAAATTCCAGTTTTAACTGTAACATAGTATACATAATAGTCAAAGGTTAGAGTCGGGGGTTATCTCCCCTTGAAATGATCCACGCCATTTGACTGGAGGATACTTTTAAAACTAAACTAAAAAAAAAAACTGAGGGTTAAAAAAACTCAATTAAAAAAAAACCTTTGAAACAAACTTTGTAGAAAAAGACCCTTTTACGCTCCAAACAAATTTTTTCACACTAGCTCAGGCAAACGGTCACTTAGTCACATCCCCGTCATAAATAATCTACGAAGCGGCCCGCTAGGCGCCCAGTCGGCACCTAATAATACATGATCCGCCCCTGTAATTATTGGGCGCCCCTAGATTTACCTGTCTGATTACAGAGGGAGTTTTCGCGGCCCACTTTAAATTAGTATTTTTTGACTGGTTGGAGGCGACATTATCTGTGCGAGATCTTTATTGTGATATAATAATTTGGTGCTGTGAAATTGCCGATGAAGAAAAATATGTTGTTGCACTTTCTAGGAGCATTTAGAATCCTACATGGCTGGTGAATAATGTGGCTTATTACCAAAACTCTTTTTAAGATTATCGTCGGTGTTAATTGGGGTTGTTGGATTCACGCGATATGTTTTCCACGTGGGAATATTTTGATTCTGGCAAGGATTATTTATTCGTACCATTCCGTGGGACGGCGCAAAAGATTACTTAGATAAAGGATTTGTTTTTATATTTTCGTTTATCGGTTTTGTAAAAATAGACTAGTGCGTCGGCCTTGCCAGTAATAAACTGTCAGCAAAGATCGTTAAGTCCAAATTATTGTAATTAATATTCAATTTGATATTAGGCAGCCAATGTTAACTTGCTAACTACAAAAAATACGTTTAGCTCTGTAAAATTGGTATTTTATGGACTTAGTGACTTTTGACTGATCAATTAAACCATAACGCGAAATAAATGAAAACGTTTATTATAACTAAATTTAATTTTAAGTGCATTTTGCAATTTAAAAATGGCGTTTGTATGGTTTATATACCGTGGGCCAGAATAGCTATTTATGTATCAAGGGCGTTACGGGGACTATAATGCCCTGAAGGTAGAAATAGCCCGAGGGCCTCTGGCCCGAGGGATAGGTTTCTGCCTGATGGGCATTATAGTCCAGTAAAGCCCGTGGTGCATACAATGCTTTATGTTTTACCTAAAAAAGAGTTTTTCAATGACTAATTACATTATTTATTCGCAATATAAAAAATAAGTTGCACCTGTACCTGTATACGTAAGTAGATAATGACTGGTGTTAAGTTTGACTTTGATGTTTCTGTCAGTTAGTCAGTTGGCATTTTTTATTTAACGATTTGCTCAAAATGGAAGAAATTCCACAAAATATAAGAGAAAAGGTCATAAAAGCGACCGAAAATCTTTTGCCAGTTAAATCAAGGCAACAGTATGATCGGGAGTATGGCATATTTGGTATTTGGAAAGATACGAACACAATTCTTCAAATAACCGAAAACGTTTTAATGGCATATTTCCAGGAACTGGTAAGTTATTGATTTTATTTTAATACATATGTTTAACAAACTTTATTATTTTTAGTATTGTTTAAAGAAAAAATTATTTTTTGTATAAACTTGATCTTTATTGTGAGAGAAATAAAATTGGATAAGCAATAAAATTTCCATATTAGCGCATTAGGGTAATATAAGCGGGCATTATCATAATGCCCGCTTATAATGCCCTAGGTGTGATAGCAGGTATTATTGCTATCATAACATATTCCGTTTCTAAGGTATTATAGATCAATAATAGATAGGTAAAACATAAACTTCTTAAAATATTGAAAAACTATTTAATGCCCTTTTTTGCAGTAAATCATTTGAATAAGCCTAAGCAAGCAATTTTTAGAAGATGTTTGGCGTCTTGGCCATTTAATTTGCTGCCTGGTCCGAGAAAGGGAATAGGTAGGTGCTAATATTTACAGAGTGGCAAATAAGTCGCGCATAATGCCTGTAACTTTTAAATTACCTTGTATACGAAAAAATTACCTTTATGAAAGTAGTTCAGTAAATTATTCCCCACATTTCTACTTGCATGAATTTTTCTGTCATTTCTGGTTTGGTTGCCATAGAGACTAAGTTACTTTTTTTAAATGGAAGACCCTGCATATGATTGCATATTTGGATTCTACTGGGAAAACTCTGAATTTTCTGTATTTCAAATTTTTATCTATCTGCAAGCGTTTTCGAGATAATGACAGCTCAAAAATGAAATATTCCTAATTATAATTATTCCTACCTAATACCCACCAGTTAAGTCAAGGTGTTTCCATGACAGCGACCTAAGATGTGTCAGTTTTGAGTTCCTGTTTAATTTTCTGTTAATTTGCTTACACTATGGTTCATCTGAATGAGAAACAACGAGTTGAAAATTTAGTAATGAACGATTACAGAAATATGAAGAGATCGGAAGATCAGTTTCTCAACTTTTCAATGAATTATATCCAAAGAGGCCTCCAATAACTCAGTCAACGGTGTGTCGAGTGGTAAAGAAATTTGGAGAAACAGTCAGTGTTAAGGAAGCCGCTAGATCAGGTCGACTTAAAACAACAACCGGGAGAGACAAAGCTTTGGATATAATGCTCTCAATACATGAAAGTCCAACACAATAATCCAGGCCAATGGCAATAGATTTTAATGTGTCTCATTAGTCAGTGAAAAATTTGTTTAAGCAGGAGAAATTGCATCTCTACAAGATAAAGTTGGTGCACGAGTTAAACGAGGACGATTTTGATAGAAGAGCTGAATTTTGTGAGCTGATGATGGAAAGATGCAATAACGATAATAACTTCGCAACAAATATAATTTTTTTGGATGAAGCTGCTTTCCATTTAAATGGCATTGTTAATAGACATAATTATCGTTATTGGTCTACTGAGAATACCCACTGGTTCAAGGAAGGTCATACTCAGAGGCCCGAAAAAGTTAATGTTTGGGCGGGCATAGTTGGACCTACTGTGGGACCTTTTTCATAGATGGTAATTTGAATGGCGAAATATATTTGGACCTCCTCAGGAATCACATAATTCCTTCTTGCAGAATGGTTTTACCGGGTATAAGTTATGGCATAAACGAACAGATATGGTTTCAGCAAGCATAAGCGAACAATTTCCAGGACGTTGGATAGGCAGAAGAGGTGCTATTGACTGGCCAGCGCGATCCCCTGACTTAACCTCGTTCGACTTCTTTTTGTGGGGGCACTTAAAGAACATGCCTCGTTAACCATCCAAATGACTGAGAATCTTTAAAAGTTAGAATTAGTGCTGAAATTCGGGCCATTCCACAGGACTTCCTTTTAAACGTTGTAGACGCTCTGCTTAGCAGAAAATGGTGGTCATTTTGAACACCTGATCCACTGAAAACGTTTTACCTGTTTATTATTCTGATGTTAAGTTGTTCAATTTTCTAGGCTATTTATTTTGTTATTATAAAAAGTGTTAGAATTTTAAATAAATAAAAATTTTAAATAAAAAAATTCAGAGTTTTCCCAGTAGAATCCAAATATGCAATCATATGCAGGGTGTTCCATTTAAAAAAAAGTAAGTTGGTCTCCATGGCAACAAAACCAGAAATTACAGAAATTCATGCAGGTAGGAATGTGGGAAATAATTTGCTGAAGAACTTTCATAAATGTCACTTTTTCGTATACGAGGTAATTCAAATGTTACAGGCATTATGCGCGACCTTTTGCCACTCTGTATAATTAGTTATTATTTTCGAAAACAAGAAATAGTTATAGTAGACAAAATAGTTTATTAAATCCATTTTCGTCAATCTCGCTTTCACTATCTATGCTGGGCTCGCCTTCATTTTCCCCAGGAATAGCAGAATCATATTCGTTTGGAATAAAATGTGTATCCGTATCATCAGAAGCTTCAAACGGATTTGACTCACACCTCACAGTAATATAAGATATAAAGTTATATCGCTTTAGTACCGTAATAAAAAACAAATAATCGTTTTTTACCTGATCTTCTAAAATCAAAACGTTGAGCATTATTAAAGACATTTTCTGGTTGTACTTCAAATCCAAAAACAATGGGGTCATTTGGTCAAACCTCAAATTACACTTTTTACCTCATTTTTATGAAACATTTATAAGGTATGGTCCACGAAAATTTGAAGTCAATCCGAGTAGTAGTTTTCGAGTTATACGAGATCAAAATCAAATAAAACGCTCACGAGGAAGTGACGTCATTACCTCCCACAGTTCGTCCGCTTTGAACTCGATTTGAACGGTATTGAACGGTATTTCTGTGCATATACAAGGGAGATGCGCTTATATACTGTTTCTCTGTTCAGTTAACGCAGAAGCTAATTATTACTTTTTAATTAGTATATTCTATAACAAGTAGGAAATGCCATTCCATACGAGTTCTAGACTATACTTTCTCTGACACTATTTTAGAAAAAAGAATAAGATTATTAGAAATTATTTTTTCCCTCCTGTCGATGTTAACTCCGTTACCCAGCAACGGAGAGGGTGTGATGTAAATGGCCACCTGTCTTCTTAGTCGTCAACAGCAAGTAACCGCGGCAACGAGCGTGACCCGACTTGCTATAGGAGATAGTGACGTCACAGAACGGTTTCCGCGAGGCGATGTTCGTATAGTATTTCAAAGGCTTTAGAGGCGTCAACAAATTAAAATGGTTTGCAGTTCGCACTAAAATCACAAAATTTTTCAGAGAATTTAATTAAAAAATGGGAGATGGCCCCATTACTGCTGTCATATTAAAAAAAGCGAACACAAAATAAAGATAACCAATCCTAACCTCAAAATTATTAACATTAAATCACCAACCACGTCCAAGTTTTGTAAAAAGTCATTTAGTCACAATATAAAGCTTCTCAACTATGATTTAGTGATGTCTGCCTGATCGGAGAAAGTTGGTTTGTGACTTAGGGACTTTTTCACACCTACCTAGATAACCATACCACAGTAGTGCGGGTTGCTAGTTAAAAAATATAATTTTTTTAAAATGTTTGGTAAAATTAGTGACTTTTGGAAGAACGCCGACGAATATATTTTTTTGTCTTACATGTTATGTATCCTGTACTTACAGGGTGTCTCATTTTCGACACTTCTATAGGGTATCTCCGAAATTGTTAGTGCTATTAAAAATGTAATACAGGTAATATTATATTATATATATACAGGGTGATTCACGTTGAGTGTCCTATTAAAAGTTCTGGCGAACTAAAAAAGATAGCATTTTCAAATTCGGTGTGCCGCCTTAATAGGACATAGTCTATCTTTTAAAAATATTTTCACAGTTGCTGCGTTGCCAGTTCTACCCGAAACCAATGGCAACATTGGAATTTCAAATGGAACACCCTATATATTATTGCATTTTTGAATTTTACGCAAAATTGTAAGAAACTTTTGTTAATATTTCCCTATACTTATCTCTTGTCGTTTTTGAAAAAAAAAATAATTAATAATTTTTGATAGAAAACCACCGTTTCAATAAAGTTGAGTATTTTCGTGCGTAAACGAGCTAGCTATTTGAAATTTTTACACGGGTTAGATAATACATGTGTTTAAGAATTTCATATGAAATATTGGCGATACTTTATACAGGGTATCTCAAAAATGTATATTTTTTAAAGCAATTTAGAAATAATAAAAAAATGTTTTTTTAAATGCAACTCCCCGTATTTCATTGTAACATTAAATAGGCAAATAACTTACCTACAACATTGCCATACATCTTCCTATACCTATCTCCCTCCGTTTTTTAAATACAAGCGGAGAAAAATAAATCCCTATTTTCAAGAACTACCCATAAGAAATATACCCACTTAACCAATGATTTAGCTAGGTAGGCCATTGCAAGTTTTTGTTTTAACTCGTCTTGACGACTATTTGACATGGCAAACAATTTTTAAATTAAGCATATGATAACAATGACGTAAAAAATGGCAAATGTAAATGAATATTCACATCTTGATATTTTAAATTTGTTTTACATGCACGGGGAGTGCAACAAAGTTATTTCAAGAACCTGTAGAAGATTTAATGAATTATATCCCCATTTACCTCCCATGAACGAAAAAAAATTTAGAAGGTAACTATTTTAATATTTTTATACCCTTCTTAGATTATCTTAAAAACGTATTTGTTTTGTGTTGATATTTCAGATATGAAGTAAATTTTAAAAATCAGGGTGTAATTAGAAAACCTCGAAAATACGCAAAACCCCAAACTGAAAATGAAGATAATGAAATAAATGTTCTTGCGTATTTTAATGTTTACCCCCACGCATCAATTCGAAATGCAAAAATAGATTTAGGACTTTCATATTCAACTATTCAACGCATTTTAGCCAAACATAAAATGTATCCATTTAAATTTATCACATAACAAGCTCTTTTACCAGGAGATGCCCAGAGGCGTGTTGAATTTTGTGAAATGGTTTTAATTAGAATTCAAGAAGACCCATTATTTTTAAGCAAAATCATTTGGACAGATGAATCAAAATTTACGAGGGAGGGAATATTCAACCGACGAAATAATCATTTTTGGGCAGTTGAAAATCCGAAATTTGTTAAAGAACGGGGGTTTCAATTTCAATTTGGTTTTAACGTTTTTTGCTTATTGATGGATAATAAATTTGTTTATTGTATCTACGAAGAAAATCTAAATTCGGATAAGTATTTGGACATTTTAAGAATGACAGTTAGTGAGTTTCTGGATGGGTTGTCACTACAATTAATTATGTCTTGCTGGTACCAATTAGATGGGGCTCCTGCTCATTGTAGCAACGGGGTGAGTCAAGAGTTAAACGGAATGTTCGAAGATGGTGGATAAGACGCTTGGGACCGTGGGACTGGCCCCCTCGGTCCCCAGATCTTACTCCCCTAGATTCATATCTTTGGGGAACTATGAAAGAACGGGTGTATGTAGGAACCCCAATAGAAAATCGCCAAGATTTGGAAAACCGGGTACGTCGAGCTTTTGAAGAGTTAGCTCCTGAAGAAATACGAAGGGCAACTACGACAAATCAAGTGACGTGTTTGAACGAATGCCTAAATGCAAATGGTAGACATTTTAGGCATTTTAATTATTAATTTCTGTATTTTTGTGTTAAATTAACGATAACGTATTTGTTTGTTTATTAATTTTTGTATGCTTAATGCTATAAAATAAATAGGTACATTTTGTTATCATATGCTTAATTTAAAAATTGTTTGCCATGTCAAATAGTCGTCAAGATGAGTTAAAACAAAAAACTTGCCATGGCCTACCTAGCTAAATCATTGGTTAAGCGGGTATATTTCTTATGGGTAGTTCTTGAAAATAGGGATTTATTTTTCTCCGCTTGTATTTAAAAAACGGAGGGAGATAGGTATAGGAAGATGTATGGCAATGTTGTAGGTAAGTTATTTGCCTATTTGATGTTACAATGAAATACGAGGAGTTGCATTTAAAAAAACATTTTTTTTATTATTTCTAAATTGCTTTAAAAAATATACATTTTTGAGATACCCTGTATAAAGTATCGCCAATATTTCATATGAAATTCTTAAACACATGTATTATCTAACCCGTGTGAAAATTTCAAATAGCTAGCTCGTTTACGCACGAAAATACTCAACTTTATTGAAACGGTGGTTTTCTATCAAAAATTATTAATTATTTTTTTTTTTTCAAAAACGGCAAGAGATAAGTATAGGGAAATATCAACAAAAGTTTCTTATAATTTTGCGTAGAATTCAAAAATGCAATAATATATAGGGTGTTCTATTTGAAATTCCAATGTTGCCATTGGTTTCGGGTAGAACTGGCAACGCAGCAACTGTGAAAATATTTTTAAAAGATTGACTATGTCCTATTAAGGCGGCACACCGAATTTGAAAAAGCTTTTTTTTTTAGTTCGCCAGAACTTTTAATAGGACACTCAACGTGAATCACCCTGTATATATATATATTAAAAACTAGTGACAAAATTCCAATCGTCTCACATCATCACCAGAATGCAAATATTGGATAATTTTAACAACATAAGGAAAATCTTTATTGGACGTCAAAATTCTTTGCGCCTTAGATTTTGTAATTTCAATTTTAGTTTCTACGTTTCTGACGGAATAGATTTTTGTTCCTAAAACTACAAAGTGATTTTAGAGAATAAAATTAGGATGTGTGCTTAAGACCAAAAGACAGAAGTGAAAACCTCACCAAGACGAGATTCTCTATTAACCTTTCACAACCTAACATCCTCAAATCTCAAATTCAAGACGATAAAAGAATCGATCCATAAAGAGCAAATAGACTATTTATTTGGTCATATTTTAGTATCTTGCTTTTTTCCCCGACTGCATCATGAGCGTTGTTGCATAGCCGAATCTGACAGCTCAGTCTCATTCAATACCCTAAAGTGCTAAACGCGCCTAAAGAAGTTTTTACTTCAATAAAAGTTGAGCTACTACTATTCAAAGCTATCACAGGATATATTACCTGATTATTGGCCTCGACAAATCCTAACACGCTTATATATTCATTTTCCTTGTTTTCTTTATTATAAGTTTTTGATCTCGGCATCGTAAAAGATCCGATTATTTTTAAATTATGTTCCAGTTGTCGGAATATGTCCTTAAATGGTTGCCGTCTTTCCAGATAGCGAGAAAAATATAAATTTTGCGCCATTTTTTCGCTTTTTCCACTTACCTGATATCACATCAAATTTTTTAGAATGTTGATAAGTCATTTTCACGAACGAATATGTGAAAATAAAATTGACGTTAAATGTTAATAACAACTAGAATGTCAAGAAAGTTGTTTCTCGGATATTAGCTTTTGTTTCATGGCCTACTGTCATTTAAAGTAATAAAGTTTAAATAAATCGCCTAAGAAACCAATATCATCCATGGCGTGTTACTTATATACATGAAAAGAGAATTTAAAATGTTATCTTTGTAGATTAAAATATACCGGGTGTACAATTTAAAAAAATAAGGTTAGGTCCGATAACTTTTTTACCTGACCCCGTATACTTATTCTGAACACGACAGATTATTCAACAATCATTATATAGAAACTATTGTGTAAAATATTTTTTTTGTATCTCTTTTAACTGAGAAAATATAGGGTAATTTTGAAATTGTCAATTCTTTGATTTTCCTCCGTATCTGTAAGCGAGCGAAAATTTCAACTTTTGATTTTACTATTTTAAGTTTGACCCAAAAAGAGCACATGACACCTATATTACTTTTTTGATAGCACTAACAAATACGGAGAGGAACTAACCTGAACTAACCCTATAAAAGTGTCGAAAATGGGACACCCTGTACAGCTGGAACGGTGGATCAACGATCAAGAGATAACGTTATTAACAACTCTTCTTATTTATTATAGCCTTAAAAGTGAGTAAAAATATAATAGAGCGTCTCCGGGGTTGCGCAATTCATCTCGAATTCAAAGTAACGTGCTAGACAGAGACAAAAGATATTTAGAGAGTTGTCGATTGATGTCAAAGTCATCGTTTCGATCTTTCAACTTTAATCTGTTTTTAAACGTTCTTGTGCCTTAAAATTTAATTTAATCCTATAAACTGTTCCTTTCAGAGCCATTTTTATCGTACATTCGTATTGGCGGTAAGTAGTTACAGATATTTGTTATCATTGTTTTGACTGTTTGAATCTAGTAATGTTTATAATATTCATATGGTTTTAGTCACGTGGAGGTAATGACGCACCGGCAAAGAACCACCGTTCCGACTGTATCCATAGACAGTATTTGAATGAGGGTAAAATAATGAAGAAAAAATTAAGGTTGGTTTTTTGTCTAGCACCTAAAACAGCTTCACAATAAATTTGTAAAGTTAGTTAAAATTAGCTACGCCCCCATTTGTCCTTACCAGCAATGCACCGGCAGACGACGTCACTAAAGTCGGAGGTTTGTTAATTGAACGAAAACTCGCTCTTATCATGCGTGTAAAATAGTTAATCACCGACAAACGTTTACGTTTGTCGGTGATTAAGGTATGTATCTGCTTAGTGACGTCAGCAGCCGGCAAGGAAAAATGGGGGCGTGACAAGTTTTAACCAACTTTAAAAATTTATTGTGAAGCTGTTTTAAGAGCCAGACAAACGGCATTATTTAAGATTCCGATAAATTTCGAGACAAAAATCGTTTATATAGTATCATTCACACCGATATACCTACAAGAGTATTTAAATATTTATCTTTATTTCACCTTTTTTAATTAAAATTCTTTTATAATAAACATAAATTGAATTCAGCCCTGATAATAAATGAATTTGACACTCTTGAAAACATTACATTTAAAAAAAGGCTTTTAAATTTCCATAAATATCTCGGTACATATCGTATACCTACTCTCAGACGCTGACAATAGAAATGCTAATAGATGGGATTAATTAAAAAGGAACGAACATTATTTTATTTTAATGGAACTCATGCAGCAATGATATCGAATAGCGCATTTAAAAATAATAACAGAAAGTTAAGCCCGAGCGCTTTAGCTGGATTTATAAACTCAAAAAGTTCGCAAAGCTGAGGTTCAATTGGCGTTGGAAATAGGAGTTTAATTTAAACTAAAGGGAACACTCAGTTCCATTTATAAACTCAGTTCATGCAAAGTTCGATAGTTACGAAAAGTTAGTAGTTCGAGATACCTAACCTATGTTTATGTTCGAGTTCGAAAAGTTCGTTTCGACCAATGAAGACGCTATTTTAAAGTCATGTGGTTCGTTGTTTACGTCGCCATTCCGCCATTTTTATTTGTATTTTCTTTTTGTTGTAAGGTAAGTTTGTGTTTTGTGGAAATTGGAAAAGAAAAAATGGATTTGTTGTTACTCGACTTTATTTAAAATTATGAAATATTTTAATTCATTCTATTGGACACAAACGTCAACCAATCAAACAACAACTATTTGAACTTCTCTACTGACTTTATAAATGCGATATTCTGAACTGTCGAATATCGAACCTCACCAACTTGAACATAACTTCAACCTCGCCAACTTTTCGAGTTTATAAATCCAGCTTTTACCTCAAGCGAACTTTTTTCAGTTTCCATAGCGATCTAATAAAAAAAGATTTTACGTTGTCTTAAATAATACATAATTACAAATACAAAATTTATTAATAACATAATCAACTTAAAAAGCAATTTGAAATTATTTTTTGCTTAATTTTATTCCTACTGGCACCTATTATTCGGGATTGTCCGACCATGACTGACTGATTATTTTATTGGCTAGAACGTCATAAGTACATCATAAAACGGTTAATAAACAATGATTTTTTGACCTGACCTGTTTGAAATTTTCTTAATTGATTACGGGTATTTTATTTATCAAATTATAGTAGACAAAATCCAATGAAGCTCTCAGAGAAATTTTTATTATTAAGATCTAATTCGCCACACGGTTCTAGAGCTACAACGCCTGAGGAGGCAGGGAGGTAAAATGCATAAAAAGAGTCGTTATGACGGTGGCAATATATGTAGTATGTCCACGGATGGGGTTTACAAGAAGACAAATTGACTAAAAATTGAAAGATACGAAAAAAAGTCACTCTTAATTAACGTTTTTGCTTGTCTAGAAAATATGATTCACCATAAGAAACTTCAATTTTTTTATACAGGGTGGGTAAAAACTGCAAAAATGTTATTTTGCTTAAGAGTAAACATACTTTATTTTGAAAGATACAAAAAAAAGTCACTCTTAATAAACGTTTTTGCTTATCTACAAAATATCATTCACCATAAGAAACTTCAACTTTTTTATACAGGGTGGGTAAAAACTGCAAAAATGTTACTTTACTTAAGAGTAAACATACTTTATTTTGAAAGATACGAAAAAAAGTCACTCTTAATAAACGTTTCTGCTTGTCTAGAAAATACGATTCATCATAAGAAACTTCAATTTTTTTATACAGGGTGGGTAAAAACTGCAAAAATGTTATTTTGCTTAAGAGTAAACATACTTTATTTTGAAAGATACGAAAAAAATCCACTCTTAATTAACGTTTTTGCTTGTCTAGAAAATACGATTCACCATAAGAAACTTTAATTTTTTTATACAGGGTGGGTAAAAACTGCAAAAATGTTATTTTACTTAAGAGTAAACATACTTTATTTTAAAAGATACGAAAAAATTCCACTCTTAATGAATGTGTTTTCTACACAACAAACCGAAGTAGAACAATTCATTAAAATTTTTGCGATTAGATAGGAGACAAAATTTTAAGTGGAAATGTTAATTTTTATAAATGTATCATGTTTTCTGATGAAAGTACATTTTCTACCAATGGTTGCAACCCAGCAAGTTAGGTACTGGTCTTTAGAAAATCCCGAATTCAGAATTATGACGAGAAGACAATATTTCACAAAAGTGAACGTGTGGTGCGCGATATCCATCCATGGCATCATAGGGCCATATTTTCTTGATAACACGAGCAATAGATTATCATATTTAGAAATGCTGGATACATTTTTCAATGATGAACTCGAAAATCTACCATTAAATTTTCGACAAAATATGTATTTTCAGCAAGATGGTTGTCCAGCCCATTTCGCTCGTGAGGTTAGAGAATGGCTTGACCGCAGATTTGGTCCAAGGTGGATTGGCAGGAATGGCCCAGTTTTGTGGCCCCCAAGAAGCCCCGACTTAACCTTGGCGGATATGTTTTTATGGGGCCGTTTAAAACAAATTGTTTTTGCTACCGCAGTACCAAATGATATTGAAGTGCTGAAGGGCAGAATTATCCAGGCTGTTCAATCGATATCTCAGGAAGAAATCAGACATTGTTTCACTTATTTGAGAAAGCAATTAGAAAAATGTGTCGAGTATGGGGGTGGAGCTTTTGAATTATGAAATCGTTATCGTATTCTTTTCATGTTAATAAAAATGTTCGTGTTATTATTATTATTATAATTACTTCATTAAATAAAGACATTGACAACAAATATCACCTATTCATTATTCAAGTAAAAACGTTTATTAAGATTGACTTTTTTTCGTATCTTTCAAAATAAAGTATGTTTACTCTTAAGCAAAATAACATTTTTGCAGTTTTTACCCACCCTGTATAAAAAAAATTGAAGTTTCTTATGATGAATCGTATTTTCTAGACAAGCAAAAACGTTTATTAAGAGTGACTTTTTTTCGTATCTTTCAAAATAAAGTATGTTTACTCTTAAGCAAAATAACATTTTTGCAGTTTTTACCCACCCTGTATAAAAAAATTGAAGTTTCTTATGATAAATCGTATTTTCTAGACAAGCAAAAACGTTTATTAAGAGTGACTTTTTTTCGTATCTTTCAATTTTTAGTCCAATTGTCCTCTTGTAAACCCCATCCGTGGACATACTGTAGATGTGCGTAATATTTTTTTTATTATTTTAGTCTTAAATTGCGTAAAATATAAGAACAAAAACCTACTGATTTATTGGCAATGACTGGCCTAGCTTGACTATGAATAGCTTTACCTTTTATATATTTATTCATTTTACAAACATTAACGTTTAATTATGATTATTTATAAATTAAATATAATAACTTAAACTCCGGAAATGCCTGTAAAATTTCTAAAGATGTGCTTTGTATCCCCACTAATTCAATATCATGTACGATAAAAAGAGAGAATCTGTCAAACTGAACCTCGCCTTTTTGTACATTATTAAGTATATAATAACAACTAATTGTTATAATATGTAAAATGTTATAAATGTACAAATAAAGACCTTTATTATTATTATTATTATTATAATATCCTCACTGCTTTATGAATATATGTTACAGGGTGTACAATATACGGGGATAAGCATACGGCAAATTGTTTTAAGTAATGTATTTGAATTACATACAAATTAATATTTTAAGGAAATTTAAAGAAAGAAGTACTGCAACATTGTAAAGTTTTTTGTTCGGGTTTCTTTCGTAGCTCACCAGCCATGTGGCGGACTTTACACAATATTTTTCTATATCCTTGCAATTTATTTTATTACTGCTACAACTGCTTTTATTAATTCATTTAGAAAAATTTATATTTTAAAATAAATAATTGTTTGTATTAATTTGAAATGAAGTTTAGTTAAATAAAATGATAGTTTTACACATAAGATATTTTTAATCAAAACAAAACTATGAGAAACGTAAATTAAGATGGATTTGTGAAATTTCCTCTAACGAAGAACTATTGGTCACTTAGAGCCAATTTTACAGTTAGTAAATTACTGGGAAACTAGTGTTTGCTTTTACGATGTTAAATCATTTTGTTGCCCAATAAAGCTTATCAAAAAATTAACAGTTTAATACCCACATCTGAGAATACCTGGGATATACGAAACACCAATTAAACAATTTTCACACATGTCATATAAAATATCTTTAACTGCATTATGAAATATTATCTGGCCATAAAAGAGGTGTAAAAAACATCAAAGCATTGTCATCCACATTCGCTATTAGAAAACGGGTGGAGTAGGTAGGCGTTAATGGAATTTCTAGCCCCTGTGGGAATATGAGCAACAACAAATCATTTTGGAGGTTTCTAAAAAAAAAGATTTTATATTAATTTTAGATATCCATTGAAGTCCAGGGTGATTAAGTTTGGGTTAGTTCAGGTTAGGCAGTTATGTGTAACTTATATGCTATTTAAAAATAGTAAATAAAAAAACTAGGGTTACCATTTAAAAAAATTCTCGATAACGAAAGTTTCGTGTTTTCAGTCGAAATTTTAAGAAATTTGTTTTTTTTTTTTTTTTTTACGTTTTTTTACGTTGTTGCCTTTCTTTGCATTTTATCCAGGCTTACAACTGGTCCAAGTTCGCTACTTTTTGTTTACGAGAAGCCCTTTGAAATGTGTGTCTAATCAGGAGCGGATCCAGAACCTCGTTTGGGGGAGGGTCATTCACAGAAAAATAATATATTTCACTTTTGTGTATTAATGGTATTATTATATAATAAATCTCAAAAATAATAAAAGAAGTTTTCATAAATACATTTTACGGATCAATATAATTAAATTTTTATCATGCATTGGAAAATAATATGATCCCCTACTTTTTTAACACCCTTAATTAAAAATATTCTCAATAAAGTGGAAAACCATGTGAAATCCAGACAGTCATACAAACACTTACATACATGACATATACCTACAGGTAGGTATACAAATACATACGCCTCAAAATATAAGTATATATTTTATTGAACAGCTGCTCTGTTACTTCTATTCCAAATTTTTAAGTATTTACCTATTATATATTATTATTATTATTAGCCAACGTTGACATACGCTCGCGCTTTCAGCGAAAATATCGTATCATAATGCCAATCTTATTAAAATGTGGACTATAAGCTGCCGTACACAGTAGACAATATGATTATTGGTTTAATTTACAAAAAACTGTTGTTTTTTTATTTTTTTTAATAATAGGTTATTAGATCCGCTAAAAGCATTCCTCTACGCTTATTAAAAATTATAGAGTAATTTACCAGAAAATTTCGAATTGCTTTATGCTTTACGGCTTAAATACTAAACTACACGACACTTTACTATTCCCATCCGCGTAAAAACAATAATTAAACAAAGGACTAAACGACTTCAACACAAGCAAAGTAAACAGTGGCGGATCCAGAATATGGTCAAGGGGGGGGGGGGGGTCCATAGCCATATTGAACTGACTGAAGACGAAATTCTTCAAGAATTTTTAAAAAAACTTTGAAAACTCACTGAGAATTGAAAACTTTTGTAACTTGCTTTTTAATTTTGAGTAAATCATGTCATTAATAAATAGATGAAGTTTTGAGATTTTCTATTAAAAAGTTATACCTATCGACTTAACCCAAGATGGACGTAGCCAGTCATTCATAAAAAGGTCTATCGTCTGTCTCAAACAATCAACAGGAAAGGGAGGTGAGGGATATTTACTGCATCTTTTACTTAGAAGCTGGACTCAAACTGCGATGAGACAAAAAACGCAACGCTGCACACATCGTTGGTTTTACCCAATTGTGATTTCCTACGACAATCATAACTATAGAATTTTTCGGTCCGGAACGAAATATTGTATGGGACCGAGTATGGGACAGCATACCATAAAAATTGAAAACTTCGATTTCGCCAAGGGGGGGGGGGGTCCGGACCCAACCCCCCCCCCCCCTAAGATCCGCCACTGAAAGTAAATATAATATATAATTTTTTTTGTGTTCCTGTTTGTTGGGGGGGGGGGGGGTCATGACCCTCCCCCTGGATCCGCGCTTGTGTCTAATTCAAGGAAACGCAACTTTTTTGTTGGAACTACCTGAACAAAATAAAAAAAAAAAAATAACTGGCGCTCTGTTTTTCGGAAACTATCAACTTTTACGCTAAGGTACATTGAGCCACATCTTAGCCTTAGGAAGTTGTGCTAGCATTTTGTACAGACCTTTTAAGGACACCCTATATCCATATTTCCCCTATTGCACAACATCTTATCATTTAATATTTATTGACAATACTTACTCTATTTCGACCTTAATTTTTTACTTTCAGTTTTCGGGCTTTTGGTGACCAAAAACATTTTCACCTACCGTTCTTGGAAAATTATTAAATTTAATCCCCCAACTCGAAATGCTGCTCCTGCATACCAGATCCGGTGTAAAAATTGTAAACAACCGGAAATCCGGTGTCAGTTAGTTCAAGTGTGTGCTTTTTCAGTTATAGGGTAGGTAAGCAAACAAAGAAACTTGGTGTCATAAAACTTGACGTTAAATCTGTAAGATAACATTTGATTTTTTTTTCCACTTCCAACTTAGGCTAATTTTCCTGATCACCGTATTTTGTAAATTTGTGTCGCGAAGCATTTAACACACCATACAATCAGGGACGGGCAGAATTATACTTATTATTATAATTACTGGAATATTTTTCCAAATAATTCAAGTAATCTGGAATTGAAAATTCAACAACTCGGCCTTACCGGAATAAAATGTAATTCAATTTCATAATATTCCCAGGATTACGAGTACGCAATCCGTAATCCCATTATAATCGATAACAGAAGGTTTAATTATGCCTATCTATGGTTCTGCAGATCCGTAGATGAATGGATCCAGTGAAATATTTTATTAATTTATACTTTTGGACAATGATTTTACATTTATCGAGTAATATATCGCACACCTGTTATTTCAATAGGTACACTGTTAGAATTAATTTTTAGGAACTGCCTTTTTTAAGAGGGAGTTAAAATTAACAGGCAATAACTTTGTCACTCAATTAGATATAAGTGTTATAAGTTACATTAATTAAATTCATAATCGTTTTGTTTCCCCTTTTAGTTATAAATTTACCCAAAAAAATATTCAATACGATATATATTTGAAAGTTATCTCGACATAAAATAAAAGTAATATTTACGGTGATAGCTACTCAGTGTATAAAGTCAACATATCAGTAATAATAAAATATGCATAACTATTTGGTTAGTTAAATTTGCATTTAAAGAGAATAAATCCAAATAATTTTTGTAAGTTAATCAAAAAACGCGCATTGAATCCGTGCGCTGTCTTGCCTATCCTGCAGCAGAGAGGAACAAGTAGGCAATTTTATCATATTTTGGCCGGTGGTTATTTTTCAGTAAATCTTTTAGTTTTGAATATTTTAACGTACATTTATGGTAAGTATCTAATATTTATGTATTTTATTTTAAAATACTTATTGTTTAGATACTTAGTCAATGATAAGTAGATTAGCACCAAAAGTAGGTATTTATAAATACATCAAATGAATAGTGAATTTATGGATTTAAATGTATTTCTTGTATTTATGTATATTTAAATGTTTTTAAATGACATTTAAATTCCATTGCTGCTATTTACATGTATATGTATTTGTTTGTATTTATTTGTATTCATTTGTATTTATATGTATTTAAATGTATTTATATAAATACATTTCGACAATTTTTACACCTATTTAAGGAGTGTCGCACCCCTAGGTAGGTAAGTAGGCAACTGTTTTTTTTTAATTTTTAAGAGCTAATTTATAGACCTAAAAAAGTATTATCCTTAAAATTTGTAAATTAAAAATATTTTATGTATTATATATTATTTATACCGGGTGTTGCATCGTCGAGCGGGACATAGGAAATCCCATGTAATTTTAAATGGGGTCAATTATTGGCTTCCCTAATTATTTTAGAGAAAAATTCTATTTAGGTTTATTAAAGAGCACTAAAACCCACATTCAAAAGAATAACTTTAGATATTTTTGATGAGCCCGTTTACGGGTTATCGCCGATTTCTTTTTAACTATTTCTCCTTTTTATGGCCCCGTATTTGCGGGCACCAGTCAAGGTAAAAGATGACTGTCAAATAAAGTTGTCATTTTAAAATGTGTGCTTTATTGTTATAAAAACTCGTACATCGAAAATATTAAAGGTGTATTTATGAGTACAAATTAATCTGAATAAAACTAAAATAAAGTATCCAATTACAAGGTTAATTATGACATTTTACATGTTTCAATATTTTACTAATTAATAGGTAATTAATAATTCTTGCATCTCTTCTTTGTTCCTGCCTTTCTTCACATCTGCAGTTATTTATTACAGTGCCTTTTGTCTCAACTTTCTTAATAGTCCTTTCGACTGTAGATTTTGCAGGTATCGGTCTATTCAGATACAGAGCAGCAAACATGTCTGACACATTTTGATAACTATTTCCTTGATAATACCATTTAATCATCAATATTTTTTCTTCAGAAGTGTAATTCATGGCTAATATTTTCGATGTACGAGTTTTTATAACAATAAAGCACACATTTCAAAATGACAACTTTATTTGACAGTCATCTTTTACCTTGACTGGTGCCCGCAAATACGGGGCCATAAAAAGGAGAAATAGTTAAAAAGAAATCGGCGATAACCCGTAAACGGGCTCATCAAAAATATCTAAAGTTATTCTTTTGAATGTGGGTTTTAGTGCTCTTTAATAAACCTAAATAGAATTTTTCTCTAAAATAATTAGGGAAACCGATAATTGGCCCCATTTAAAATTACATGGGATTTCCTATGTCCCGCTCGACGATGCAACACCCGGTATATATTATATAAATAATAAAAATAAATAAATATCACATTTACAAAAATAAATATTTATATATACACTTACCCGCAAATGTAACGCACAACCAAAAATTATGCTGTATGTCAAATTTGATTTTCTTGCGAACCGATAAATCGATTTCGATAATTTTTTTTTAAACTGTAGCTTTTTTCTTTGATAATTTTAGTTTTAGGCCTATACAGGGTGCAACAATGAGAACAGTTTTTTTACGTTAAATTTAAGACACCCTGTAGGGAGCATTAGCAACAACAACGGACGAATGATGAAATCATACGGTAGCATAATGTTTTCTTGAAATTTTGTTTTTTTATTTTCACTGATATCTGTAGGTACTACCAAAGAAAATACAGAGTTTTATACCAGAACATGTTTTTTTAATTAAAATATTATTTTGACAACATTAAACTAAGAATATGTAACACTAACAATAATTAACAATAAATAGCAAAAAATGGTACATAAGTAGCGCGTTCCACCTCTACTTCTAATGACTGCCTCACATCGCCTCGGCATACTCGATATTAAATTGGATATTTGATTTTGGTCAAGTCCATTCCAAATATTGGTAACCATTACTTGGACATCTTGCAGGTTGGCAGGAGGGGGTTGATGCTGTCTTAGTGCCCTACCTATAATATCCCATAAGTGCTCTATAGGATTTAAATCGGGACTGCGCGGTGGCCAATTTAGAGTTCGAATATTTACTTCATGTAAATATGCATTGACGATGCGCGCTACATGAGGTCTTGCATTATCGTGCGTTAGTAAGAAATTATTTCCAATATACGGAGCGAAAGGGACAACGTGCTCAAACAAAATGTCACTGATATACCTTTCGCTATTTAAAGAACCCCCACGCAAAGGTACGATATCCGTCCGTGCTGTAAAGGATATTCCAGCCCAAAACATCACAGAGCCTCCATTGAATAAAGTTGTTTTACGTATGTTGCACTGTGCATAACGCTCACCTGGCCGGCGGACTGACTCTTAGACGTCTATCGGAGCTATATATTAGACAAAACCTAGATTCGTCGATAAATAGAGCCCAGTCCTCAATAGTCCAGTTTAAATGTTCCGTGGCAAATTGCAGTCTAGCTCTGCGGTGACCTGTATTTAATCTAGGGCCTGTCGCTGGAACTGACGTAAATTGTGATCAGAAAGGCGTCTCCTCACAGTATCAATGCTTGGTTGAATATTATGAACTGCACTGAGTTGTGTCAAAAGCTTCCTTGATGTGGTAAAACGTTCTCTTAAAGCACAAAGTCTAATATAGCGATCTTGGACAACTGTAGTTACCCGAGGTCTGCCTTGTCGTGGACGTACGTTATAGTCATTAGTTTCCCTGAAGCGTTGGACAACACGAGAAATTGTTGTATGTGCAAATTCTAATCTCAAACCAATGGCGTTGTAGCTTACTCCTTCATTATGTAACGTCACTGCTTGAACACATTCATCCCGAGTCATATTCCTTCTAACACGTTCCATTGTCACGAAATAACAATAAATCAGAAATTATGAACTTAATTATCCAATTTAAGACGATACATAAATATGAAAATTGTCAAAAACTGGCATTTGCTGGTATTGTTGATTTATCATAGACTACTTTGCAAGCGCGGATCCAGGGGGAGGGTCATGGGGGTCATGACCCCCCCCCCCAAACAAACAGAGGAACACAAAAAAATAGTATATATTATATTTACTTTGCTCATATTATTTTCCAATGCATGATAAAATTTAATTATATTGATCCGTAAAATGATTTATGAAAACTTCTTTTATTATTTTTGAGATTTATTATATAATAGCAATAATACACGAAAGTAAAATATATTACTTTTTGGTGACTGAGAGTGACCCCCCCCCCCCCCCAAAACGAGGTTCTGGATCCGCTCCTGCTACTTTGTTTATTAAACAAAGTGTGTATCCAGTAAAATTGGGATTTATTGAAGAAAAACATGTTCTGGTATAGAACTCTGTATTTTCTTTGGTAGTACAGATATCAGTATAATTAAAAAAACAAAATGTCAAGAAAACATTATGGTACCGTATGATTTTATCATGCGTCCGTTGTTGTTGCTAATGCTCCCTACAGGGTGTCTCAAATTTAACGTAAAAAAACTGTTCTCATTGTTGCACCCTGTATAGGCCTAAAACTAAAATCGGAATAAAAAATTCTATCGCGGTGCAATTACCAAAGAAAAAAGCTACAGTTTAAAAGAAAAATTATCGAAATCGATTTATCGGTTCGCGAGAAAATCAAATTTGAAATTGAGCATAGTTTTTGATTGTGCGTTACATTTGCGGGTAAGTGTATTATATAAATAGTGCCAGCAAAATTGAGAACTTTAATAGAATAGACATGGCAAATTTAAGGTAAAGAAAATGGAAAATAAGGCAAGTAACATAGTTGGCATAACTGTTAAAGTTTTGAAACAAGCATTTGAAGTAATCGGAGACAAGATACTTAATGTAATCAACCAAAGTTTGGAGTCTGGTGTGTTTCCTGAAAAATGAAAGTTATCTACAGTTGTTCCTATTGAAAAAGGAGTGGAACAAATAAATGTGAAGAGTTCAGACCCATTAACATGGTTTCACCATATGAGAAGCTATTAGAGTTGTGTGTTAATAAAGAAATAGTTGGCTATGCTGAAAAAAAAATATACTGTGCGAAAATCAAGCCGTATTCAGAAGTAAGAACTCATGCGAAAGTGCATCACAAAGTGTAGTTTTTGACTGGAAAATTGCACTAAATGAAGGAAAAATGATTGGTGTCGCATATTTAGACTTCAACGTGCTTTTGAAACAATAAATAGACAACTATTATTGCTTAACTCAAAAAATATGGATTAGGACAAATAATATTATAATGGTTTGAAGATTACCTTACCGATCGAACCCAAGTGACAAAGTACGGTGAGACATCAACGGCAAGGAAAACAATTTATGGAGTGCCACAAGGGACAGTATTGGGTCCAACCCTGATTATACTGTATATAAATGACATAGTGAAAGTTATTCAAAAGTGTAAAATCCAACTATTTGCAGATGACAGTGTTATATATGTATGTAACTGGAAATAATGTGAAAGACATAACAAACATACTAAATTATGAACTTAACATAGTATGTGAATGGTTAAATAATAACTCTCTACACTTAAACATAAGTAAAAGAAAAACAATGCTTATAAGAAATTGTAAAGTAAATATAGCGAGCAATTTAAATGTAAAAATTAACAATTAAGCAATTGAAACTGTACATACATTTAAGTATTTAGGTTGCATAATTGATGAGAATCTTACATTTTCTAAACATTGTAGGTCCATAACAAATAGAATAGCAAAAAAGGTGAATTTGTTAGGACGTATGTCAAAATATTTAAGTTATTGGGCAAAACTAACAATCTATAAAACAATAATCGCACCACACTTCTATTTTTGTTCAACTCTCTTGTTGGTGATAAATAATTCAGAATTGGATGTACCTATTACAAAAGAAAAACAAAATAAGGCTTTAAGAATCATACTAAATTGCAACAGATATACTAGGCGAGATGATATGTTAAAATGTACAAATGTATTAAATGTAAAACAAACCATAACCTGTAACACTTTCATTTTTGTTTATAAAATGTTACATCAGCTAGTTCCTAAACATTTATTAGATGGTATTACATTTGTCAGAGATATTCATGAATACAACACTAGGTCGAGAAATAACTTCTACCTACAAAAAGTAAATACTAACTATCATCAAAATAATCTGTACTATAAGGGTCTAAAACAGTATAATGAATTACCTGATTATATTAAGGAATGTAAAAATCTAAATACCTAGCTTTAAATGGGAATGTAAGCAATATGTAAAGGCAACAGTGCCTATTTAAGTTTGACAAAAAAACTTATACTTATTATTAATATTGATTTGACAATAAGAATTTACCTGTTTAATTTGTTTAATTTAGACATAAGTACTATTGTTTATAATTTATGATTTGTAATTTGGCTTGCCAAGTGCTAATAATAAAGACTAATATTATATACAAAAAATTAGTTCAATTAATTATAAGGTAAATGCTTCAAATGAATACTCTACTGCGTGTATTAACAATTACGGAATATTTGTTAAACAAAAATATAGTTTCTAAGATAAGTTGAATATTCCAAAATATACATTTTTTAAATTCAAAACAGAAAAATTTCCTCAATATGTATTGTATATCTATATTATATAATATAGTTTTAAGATATGTTAAATAATATTAAATATGTACCATTAGATAACTATTAACCGAAATTATTTTTATTACATCGACATTGCAGTTGGTTATTTTAATTAAAATTTAGAGATTAATCAATATTAACCAATAATAACTAAATTCGCGTTTATATAAACTAGACTTAAGGTTATATATAAAATGCTGATTTTTAATATATTATATTATTATTGTTAGAACAATTTTTTGATATATTATAAGAAGTACTGATTTTTGCTATAAAACTATATTGCGTTACAATTATTAGTATACCTTTTAAAGTATTTCCATTTTATCATTTTTGGGGAAATGAACGAGAAGGGACTATCGTTATTTAAGTTGTATAAACGAAGAGATCTGAAAATATTTTCAGAGACTTTGGTTCTTCTAACTAAAATAATTCATAATACTTTTTCACTTTTCAAAAGCCAAATTATGAGAAATGGCTCATTTTTAGAAAGCCTAATTTGTGTAAAAAACGACGAAAATCTGTTCTAATAATCAACTCTTCTAAACAATTAAACTTATTATTTTGGTTATGTTAAACTAATATTTAAAAGTACTCATTTTGAAAGAGTACGAAAATTATAATGAATAACGTATGAAAGTTAAATCTATTCAAGACGAGTTGTTGTCGTGATTAATAACAGTAATATTAACTTTTTTCCATAGTAAAAGTTACTGCAGAAATGAGTATCGCAGTTAGTTAACATGTTTTTTGTTGATTCACTTGAAAATTGTAATTTTTAAGATAAGTTAACATTTACACAAATTTACTAACTTAGTAGGTTCTTTTACTGTACAATAATGTTAAATTAATGTTAAAATAATGACATATAATCAGCCCCATGATCAAACACAGAAGTTAACTTTTAACGTACCGTTTCTATGACAACAACCGAAAGAAGCCTATACTTGTTAATTTTTCACTGTGGTTAAAAAACAGCAGTTAATCTTAAAGTTAGCGTTTAAAGTTAACTTTGTTGTCAAGTTTGATCATAGGGCTGTTTATCAGTTAATATTTGACTTAAACGTTATGAGTTAAATTAATAAAAAAACGAGAGTGGACCTTCTAGGACTTTAAAAAAATGTTAAATTTAATTGTTCTCTTCTAACAGTGTACCTGCCGGGATTTTGTGAATATTAATTTAGTAGACGTTTTGAATTATCCAAAACGTTGTATTACTGGAATGTAAAAAATCCGTTATTCAACAACTCGGGATTACTGTAATAAAAATAATCCGTAAGCCACTGGAATAAAAGTTTTTAATTATATATTATTCTCGGATTACGAGTAATCGATTGCAGAATTTAATCCATTATCGCCGTCTTTGCGTACAATCAATTACTATAAAATACGACTTGAGCTTTAATTTACGTGTTTAAAGTACACTTCGATAATAATTATCTAGACAGATTTTTCCGATACAATCTTCCTACGCTATAAGACAGACCAACCCATGTTTGCACGATTGTCATTGCTTAACGTTAAGACAATAGATTTACAGGAAACGTATCATTTCTGGCTTATTTGAAGAGGTTAATTATAGTTATAAACCTAAATCAACATTTTTTTATTCTCGTTCATAATTTATTTTGTAATGTGATTTAAACTGTTAAACTATGCCGTTTTATTTATCCATGCACACATTTTTATGGGTGCGTTGATGGACTGATCAGTGCATGCATGGTCCTATGACCGATTCGAAATTCACACAAGTATCTAGTGTGACGCCAACTTGATCTGAATTTTTCCTGAAAGGGAACAAAAATATTTTAGGCCGCGTAGTTTAAAATCATTTGGAGAACTTTTAATTTCAAGGCATATTTGAGAAGACCAATAACACATTATAATAAAACAAAATCATGTCATTATACCTACAACCTCTGATTTAATAGTACACGACTAAACCACAAATTCCTAATATAAAAATATGTATTACTTGCTCCAAAACCGAGATACAGGAGGTGAAAGTTTAAAGTTTAAACTTTATTGCTCGGTGCGCTAGTTAAAAAAAATAATGAAAAATCAATATTGTTACCTTGCCCATGGGCGTCCACAAGTAATTTTCAGGGGAGGCACATTAAAATAAAAGTAAGTGAATAGATTTTTTCAATATACACCCTGTAAAGAAATAAAAATTATGAAACAACATAATAACAGAGAACTAAACCCTACGAACAAGATCACAAAATAAAGATTATAAAACGTAAGAGTACTAAAAAAAAAACATAAAAAATCAGATAAATAAACAAACAAGTCAAATAAAAAATAACATTTCCGATAAATGAAAAAAAAATCACAAAGAATTACTTTTACAGATATTCTTGACTAAGACGGAGATACATTCTTGTGGGGTTACGTGGAAATGTACTAATTATTTTTTTGATAAAAGCTTCATTAACAAAACTCCCCTCAACTTCAATTAACCTTAATAGTTAAGTTGATCAGTAATAGTTAAGAACGGATACCATGGAATTCGGGAATAACCTGAACTAACCACATTGGATACAGCAGAAAAATATGGCACTTTAACGAAACTTTCGTCGCGCCCTGTGTTCAGGGTCTTGAAAGGCCTTTGAGTTGAGGAGCCGAGACAAGAGGAAGGAAAAAAATAATCCTGGTGATACCACAAAGAACGCAATTTGTTGCAAAATCCATAGATTTTTTTCTCGTAAATAAAATATCCACAATAAATTTTTTGTACTCCTTAGAAGAAGCAACAGTGCTGCGAAACATGTCAAGTTTTTAAATAAAACTTTAATTTGTGGAAAGTGTAAAATTATTATAGGTTATATCTATATCTACTATTTATTATAACTATAGTGATAATGGATTTCCACCAAGTAAAAGCCGAATCAATTCAATTAAAAAAAAGATAGCTGAAATTAAGGCACATCTTTACTGAAAATATCGTTAAGAGTTTTCAAACGAGCTTTTTAAAAGAAATAAATTTTAGGTTTATTAAGGGAAAACGAAAAAGCTTACTAATTAAATTATTCTATGGCGGCGAAAGTATTTTGAAAAGATACCGGAATTTCGGAAAAAGAGGGAAAATAGTATTACACCAACAAAACATGGCTCAATGAAGGGCACACAGTTGAAAAGGTATGGCAAGGATCTAAATATTAATAGTTCAAGACAGGCGTTTATGAATGGATTTTCGCAGTGGAAAAGGTCTTATTTAAATGAAGTTTTAAGGGTTAATGAAATAAATTTTATTTATAAAGAACTATCTGAAAATTTCATCATTTAATATTTTTTAAAATGCCCCCGCCACTGAAATTGATTCCCCTGACGTCGCAGAACCCGGGGCTCTCTATAAGCTAGTAATAAGTCACTGATCAAAAATTTGGACTTGAAGTATAGATACATGTTTTAATTATTTTATTTAACCCTTTGTGGCCCAAATAATTTGTTCAATGAAGAATTATATTTACTTACGAAGACTAAATATATTATAGGAGAGAAATGTTGTACAAAGTGTCTCTATAGTTTTCAAATTATCCCGTAGTTCCAATGTGGAACCAAAGGGTCAATAAAAAAAGCATAATTTATTTTTAAAAATATATTGCTTATACGATGTAAAATCTAACAAAAAATCATTGGGAAAACCATTATTTGCTGTGAAATTCTATAAAACAATTTTAGAAAATTAAAGTATGAAAACGTCAAATGTGCATTCGGTTCTGAATTTTCGAGAAATGGTTCAGCATTGACTATATTGTCAACAAAATGGCGGGCTCTACATTTTTAAGATAGTAACAAAGAGAACAGGGCCGGCTCAGGGAAAAGTCAAGCTGGTGGACGGAGGATAAGGCGAATCAAGAAAAATGGAAATAGAGATGACTTAATTTAAAATATGTACTGTAATATACACTTAAGGAATTGTAACAAAAGGCCTAGCAAGTTCCAAAGCGTTGGGGGCCAACGCTTATCAGAGGGGGGGCATGTCAACAAAATGGCGGGATCTACATTTTTAATTATAATTTTCACACTTCTAGACCACTGTGTGTTGAGATCGCGGACCACTGTGCCATATAAATGTCAAGTTCAATTAAACAAGACTCAGCACTTTCGGTGTATAAATACCCGAACATTGGATGGACACGGTACCTTCGTCTCAACGACTGGTCAACACCCTGCGACAGGAGTGCCCAAAGTGTCACATAGCATCGAGGCCCCTCTCCTGATCGATCTATAAGTACTCCCCAAAAGTCCCCTCAAGCTCCATGCCTCTCCGACTCCCGTCCTCTGGAGGCAGAGCTACGTAAGGCCCCTCAGGCGCACCCCGTGAGAGCCCCCATCGACAGTGCCGGATTGGTCCGCACCCCCCGGAGACATTGGGTTTTCTCCGAGCCTCCTGGTAAATTTTATAACGAAGTATTAATAAAAACCTGTATTGTTTTTTTAGGGAGTGGTTTTCATTCACCCCCGTTAGGGAAACAACCCCCAAGTTGTGACAATATTACCCACAAATTTTAACCACTAGGAACTCGTTGGTCTTTGGAGCTGCTAAAAATGTTACCAGTGGTAACTTGTCTTCTTATTCCCAATCTAGGTCTTGATCGACATCAGATACCAGCGGTACCGTCATTTCCATTTCGTCTTGCTTTTCTTCAAGTAGGTTCTATTCCATGATGTCATTTTCTCGACACTGTTTTCTGAAAATTAAAGTGAGACTCATTTTCAGATGGAATTGCTTTCAAAATTAAATATGGAATAACTGGTCGGTAGACAAGTTTTTCAAATCAGGAAGCTGCCACTCTCGCTATTCCCAAAAAAAAATAAAAATCATTTAAAAATGTACTAGTGGTTCCATATGGAACCTCAATACAAACATCAAAAACCACTTATAGTTTTTAAAATCTTGTTAAACTACAAGACAAATAGTTTGACCACATGATCAGAACACACTATAATACCATTGAATCCATAACATTAAATGTTCAAAAGTACATTATCATAGGTACCATTTAAAAATATTCGTACGGTTGAAATTAGGATTCTTTTTTTAAATTAAGAAAACCGATTCACTCAAAAACTGAACAAGAAAATGTAGTCACGTTTACAATATCATTTGCGGCCAGCTTGAAAATTGTTTTCTTAATGAAATAACGGGCCTACAATACAAAGTATGAACATTTTTTGGCGTTTGTTGTTAGATGTTAAAGGTTACTAGAAAATAGCCAGAAACGTACAAATCTCATAATATATTCTGTAAGCAACCTGAACCGAACAATACTGTATAGAAAAAAAAACACGACGCACCAGAAATAAAAAACTAGGTATTAATTATTATTATGTTATTCTGACATAGGTACAGGTCAAGGTATAAATCAAGATTTTCCAGTCAGAAATAGAGGCGTCGCTGACCAGCGGCTAAGGGTGTAATCTTTAAACCGATTAGTAGCCCGGATTAGGTATATCTGGAGGGTAATAAATTGCCATTGTTTAACGCTAAATATCCTACGACTTAACTTTTGACAGTATCTAATGTGGTTTTTGCGTGCGAGGCCCATTCCCGGGAATTGTAAATAATTTCACATCATGCGATTCTTTGTGAATGTCAAACACTATTTAAAAATAGGTGAGAGAAACTGACTTGGTAATTTATTGGCTAAAACGTCAGTGTGCCGGTAAATTATGGCCGCATACAATTCTAAAAAATTAAGATAACATGCAGTTGTAGTTTCCATAACAATTTTAAAATTATTATTAATGGCTGCGGACCTAAGTCCGCCTGGCAGGTGGAACTAAAGCGTAATTTATATAGGTACAAAATGGGGTGCAAAAATGTTTTGATAACTCCAGTTATATAGCCATATAATGGAACAACGATTTACGTTTGTGTTTATAAAATAAAAAGTAAACGAAGTTTTTTATTAAAGTCAGTATTTGGGATATACAGGGTCAACAGGACGCTACAAAATATGAAATTTAAAGACATGGTGGGTCTTGACTGACTTTACAATTTGCTTCCATCTATCTCGATTCATCCGAATTTCGTCTGCACGATCGACCTCCATGGTTCTCAGGTGAAATGCAAGATTGCCCATCCCGCATGTTCTAGGTCTTCCCAGTGACCTTCCCAGTGACCTCCTTCCATGTGAAACCTCTTCCTACACTAGTTTGATGAAGCGTTTCTTAACAAGAACAGCCCACCTGAGCCTTTCAGATTTTATTATTTTGACTTATCTGCTTGGTTATGAAGCTCTTCCATTTCTCTGTTAGTTCTAGAAAAGCATTGTTGTGTAGCGTTGTCTTTCCTTGCTCCGTATGTAGCCCTAAGGCTACTTTTTCCGCAATTCTAAGCCGATGTTCGTTCTGCTTTGTTAATGTCCACGACTCGCAGGCATTGGTCATTAAGGGTCTTATAATTGCGTAGTAGACTTTTATTTTTGTGTCGCCCATGTTATGTTTTTGGATCTCTTTAACACCCCGCAGGGCAAAACAGCAGCGATTAGCATTCTGGATTATTTTATTAATTTCTTGTGTTATGTTATTATCTGAGATAATTGTGACTGCAAGGTATTTAAAGTCCTGAACCCTTTCAAAGTTATACAGGTTCATTGTAACATTCTGTCTCGTCTCTACATTCTGTTCTTGTCGTCATCATAAATTTTGTTTTGTCTTCGTTGATGTTCAGACCGACGTGTTTTGCAGCGCTTTCTAACTTTATAAACTATTCCTTGACATTTACGGTGGTACTTCCCACTATATCAATATTATTCATAAAATCCAATATCATGCGTGGGCCCTCGTTTCTAAATAAGAGTACTTGTGTGTTTATTTTGCTTACGGTGCATTCTAGAGCGATGTTAAAGGGGATGTCCCTGCTTGAGGCCACTGTTAATGGTGAAGAGGGTTGAATCTCTTTCTCCAATAAACTGTTCTTGTTGAGCCTTCTATGCATGCCTTTGTGTGACTAATTAACTTGTTGGGTATCCCAATTTCAGCAATTGCGTTCCATGCACATTTTCAGTCTTATAATACTATCATATGCTTTTTCGTAGTCAACGAAATATTGGTGTAATGTTCTGTTGTATTCCCAACACTTCTGCATCAATTGTCTTATGGTATGGTAAGAATTTGATCTAAAGTTTATCGACTTTTTCTAAACTCATATTGATGGTCACCTATCTGGTGTTCGACATAGGTGGCCAGTATATCTAAAAGGATAATAGAGAAAATCTTATATCCCGTGTTTATAAGAAATATGCCTCAATAGTTTTCATCATTTTATTACCCTTTTTATATACGGAAATTATCACGCTTTCTTTCCAGCTGAACGGTATTTGTTTTATTTTCCATATTTCGCAAATTAATTTATGAAATATATAGTATAGAGTCACTTCCTGGAGCTTTGTTGTTTTTAAGCTTAAAGATCCCCTTTACTTGTTCTGCTGTGTAATATACAATTTCGTTTCGTACGGAATTTGGTTGTACACTTATCCACGCCTCTAAAACTTTTGTTTGAGTTGTTACCATGTTACCCTTTTTGTTCTTAATTTATCGTACCAACTCGAGGTCTAAAACACTTTTCATTTTATTAACTTCCTGAAATTGATAAATAACTAGGTCGGCACTTACGTCCTGACACCGCAGCCTTTTACAGATTTATTGTATCCCCTAGATATTCGTTACTAGCCCGCCCACGGTAATTTGTACGTCTGGGTAATGTCAGCCAGACGGGACCTACTGTTTATCGTGGGATCCGAACCACGCGCAGTCGCTTTCCAACCAACCACCATCCCGATCCCCAATCTTAATCAATCAATCAATCAAACTTTCTGAAAACACTTTCTGGTCCTAGCAATCATTCTATTTTACTCGATTTCTCTGAGAATATTTTCTTCATGTATCCTGTTCTTTTAGCTCATAGTTGTTCTTGCCTTCTCTGTACTGCTGTGCGTTAAATTCTCTTGAGGCCCGCAGCATTCGTTGTCCGGCTCGATTCCTTTGCTTCAATGCTGTTTTACAATCTTAATGAAATCAGATCTTTCTCTTTCCTGTAGCATTCAGCGTGCTTTTACTTATTGTCTCCTCTATTGTTTTCCACATTGTGTCAACACTTCCCTGACTTTACTCATAATTTAGTGCAAACTCCAGGATTGTCTGATATTCTTTTTGTTTGTTGGAATCTTCGAAATGTAATAATAAAAGTAAGTGACTTGTTTGACAACGCTATAAATAATTCTCTTTTGCAGGTCCCTGCAGCATTCACACCTAAATTGGAACGTAAGCTCTGTAAGTAACAACCATGGGCGTGGCATTAGATCTGGAGTAAGGTCGCCTTGCACATTGGCTAGAAGAAGGTAAGCAAATAATTATTGCACTCTGCATTATTATTAATATTAAGCTTAATGCAGGGATATGAAACCGTCATAACACTAACAGAATTTAGGTTTAAGGTGCTCCGCCACACCCCAATATATGCATGATTTTTCACTATAAATGAAGTGTTTCCCAAATTAATCTTTACCAGGTTTCATTTATCCATAACAGTAATATAACTAGTAATCATTTTTGCATTTAAGCATGACCTCGTAGATGTTCGTTTTAAATGCACAAAGAGTTCCTGGCAATAATGTTTTCCTAAAATAATGTTTTTCTCTCTTATATTTTGGAGAAAAAACTATTGAAATTCCTATTCAGTTATTTCAGCTCCTCCCGAAAATATTCTGGCTGAACAGGGTGTTTCAAAACAAATGCGATAAAACGTGCGATTCCTGAAAAGTCCACCATTAGGGAGATATCGCGGCACAAATATGGCGGTAAAATAATGTCTTTATTTTTTATCTTAAAAACAAAAAGCGATAGAATAATGGAATATTGTGCAAGTATTACTATTATAAAAACACACTTTTTGCATATCTTTTCACTTTTTTAAAATGAGTGGAAGGGTTTGAAGTAGACTACCCCTATCATTCTTGTTGACTAAATTTAAAGAAAAACTTGCGTAACGACTTGGACAAAACTAAATTTGAATAGCCTGGTTTATTTAGAAACTTTTTTATCTCTTGTATTTTGTTCATAAAACTTACCGATTTAAATAAATAAAATTAAATGTAAAGCATTACATGTCGGGACGGGGAAATTTTTTAGAAAATAAGATTTAATATTGTACTCAAACTAGCTGAGCAATATCAAATAAAGCAATATTAGAAACGTCCTAAAAAGTGACGGTGGCCACCTAGATTTTCTTCTAAAAAATTTCCCCGTTCCGACATCTAATGCTTTATATTTTATTTTTTTTTTACATTGTTTATATTATATCAAAATATCATCCTTTATTTTAAACAAGGAATTGCCCCTTTAAGTTTTTCGCATTTGTCTTGAGACACTCTGTATACGCGAACCTGGTACTTAAACTGAATACTACGATTTTCTTTTTGTCCGTACCGATACAGTATTTTATAAAATGTTAATAATACCCAAAACCGGGTGGGGAAGTTAAATGAATATATTAATTGTTTTAGATACGGATTAGTAAAGATTCAGGCAAAATTGTGCAGAAATTCCATGGAGACAATGCCTCACATACAAAATGCCGCCGTTTTGGCTTCGGATACATGTAAAAGGGTTTTTAAAGATAGGAGATGGAACTGTTCTTCAATAGTCACAGCGCCATTTTTAACGCCAGATTTGACAAGGGGTGAGTAAAGTATAATTTATGGGTCTGTGCAGTGTGTGTAATGCATGTGTATGGTATACTCTCGGAAGCTTATAGGAGATTTCAAGGTATCCCTAATTTGTCATCGAAAAAAAAATCCTAAAGTGTCCCTTCACGGAGACACAGAACCCCAAAGGGGTACCCAGCGACTTACATTTTTGGCTCTTAACTTTTGAATCGACATGTATAATTGAATGAAATTTTAATATTTTATGGCCATATAGACTCATAAAACCATACCATGATTTACATCGTTAGGGATGTCAGGAACGGATTTGCCACCACAGTCGTTGAGCCAGAATTTTGACAGGTGTCATTTTACAGAACTGAAAACTGATTTTTTAAATACTCTGGTCATTCCTCTTCAAAAAATTCACTTTACATTTGATATGATAAAATTAGCCGCTTTTGAAGAAAATAATTTTTTTGTACAACACGTTATTTAAATAATAAATGAGAATACTGCAGTAAAACACGAGTCGTTTGTATTTCAATAACAATGTGTTATTGACAACACATTTCTAAATTGTCTGATTGATTGAGTATATAAGAATTATGTAATGGAGTTTAATTCCTATAGTGAATATGCTGACATGCATCTAATTTATGGATAAGCACTCGGCAATTGCGTGGAGGCTAGGAGAATTTATTTTGATTCATTTCCAAATCGACGTTTAGTACACCGAAGAACTTTTAAGAGGATCGATCGTACCTTAAAAGAACCAGGTAAAAATTCAAGTGAAATTAAAAAAATGCTAAAAGTAGCTAATCTTTTGCTAATCCATTTTATGAAGTTTTTTTGCCGCATCGTGCTGGAGAAGGGCCTTCAAGAAGAGCAAGGACCCCTCAGTTAGAGGAGGAAATTCTGGATAGGAGTGCTGAAAATCCTTCTAATAGTGTAAGAAAACCGTCGTTCCAGGTTCACACGACAAAATGGGTTGTTCATGAGACCCTTCGAAAACAACTGCTACATCCTTATCACGTCCTAAAGGTATATGGCATGTCTCCCGCCAATTATCCTGCAAGAGTCAACGACGCAAATTGGTTTTGGCAACAATTTAGGCAAAATCATAATTTTACAGTAGTATTGTTCTGTTTACGGACGAAACCGGTTTTACCCGAGATGAAGTAATAAATTGCCATAATTTGCATATCAGGCATGATAAAAATCCCCATGCAACAGTACAGACAAAGCACCAACAAAGATTTATGGTTAACATGTGGGCGGGGATTATTGGAAATCATCTCATTAGGATTAGGATTAAAGGCAGATTAAATGGTGCCATGCATTTGCAATTCTTGCAACAAAACTTAAACGTTTTATTAGAGAATGTGCCCTTAGTAATTAAAAATCAGATGTGGTATGTGCACAACGATGCACCTCCCCATTTTAGCAATTTATTTCGTCAGCACTTATAAAATACTTTTGGTAATCGATGGATAGGTCAAGGTGGGTGTATTTTATGTCCACCGAGGTCCCCCAACATGACTCCATTGGATTTTTTTTATGGGAAAATTTAAAGAGGCTTGTATATTCGACGCCAGGTCACACCAGGAAAGATCTGATAGAAAGAATAACACACCATTTCAATTCGAGACAATCCTGGAATGTTGTTTCAAGTACAACAAGAAAACATCCGTCGGCTAAGGAAATGTATGTATACAGGTACAGAGGGCGTCCATTTCGCAAATCTGCTGAAGAAAACAAGAAGAAGCAAATCTTTAAAATTTTTAACATTCTTGCGTTTAAATGATTTCTGAAATATATATTGATAAGGTACTGTATTTAAATAACTTATGTTAATAAACTTTATTATTAAATAAATTTCGAAAGTCAATGTTTATACAGTAAAATCTCTCAATAGCGACCACCCTCGGGGATTCAAATGTTGGTCGGTTAATAGAGAAAGATTAAAACAACTGGTATGCATTTTACAATGTTTGTTTATTAATAACTATCTACATGTATGTAAATAATTTTGAAAATTTTTGTTTTAATTTATCAGAACTAAAATTAAATGAGATGAAGCCGATTTATCAATACGTATATTATTATACTGCACGTGCATACTAACATATATATTATTCAATATACTGTATGTTTGCTTTGAAATTCTTATTTTTTCAAAATAATCAGAAATTAGTGGATTGCTTCATATTTTTTATTCTATTTTTATAAAATTTAGATTCACATTTTAATAGTAATTGAGAAATATTTGTAGACTTGTCAAAATTGTTAACATTATTAAAAAAGTTTTCTAAGTCTCTCAAACTTGCGCAGGCTTCAGATAGGCTTGATATTTTTAACACTAGGTTCCTCTTTCTCGGTCTCAGAGTTGGGAGTAGTTTTATCCGTTTCTTGGATCTCTTCAAAACACTCGATGATAGTCAATTCTGCACTTTCTGTTGGCAAATCGTTATCAATAGAGGCAAATGTGTCCTTAATGTTAGGAAATAGTTGTGCGAGCGGAATATTATCTTCTTCTTCGAAGTCGTCAACAATATCTGTATTACACATAAATCCGGCTTTCATAAAGCATTTTTTTTATTGTCAATAGGGACAAATTGCGCCAGGCTACCGAAACCCATATCAAGGCGTTGGTTATGGTAATATTATTTTCGATAGCTTCTGTGGAGCATTTTAAAATTCTGAATAATGCCTTGGTCCAGAGGATGACAATGTGAGGTAGTATTGGGTGGAAGAAAATTAAGGTTGACATTATCCAGTGTAATTTTGGGATGAGACAATGCATTATCCCGAAACAGTACTCTTCTATTCATATCAGATCATTCATATCAGACAGCATAACTAAAAGACAGTGGAATGTTGGTGTGAGGCAAAAAGACTGTAGCCTGGCCTATTTTAAAACATTAAGTATATCGGAGCTTAAAAAAGTGGTGCATGGCTTGAAAAACAAAAGCACAAGTGATAGTTTACTAAACATTAAACTTCTGAAAGATCTCTTCTGTGTTGTGGGTTACCCTCTACTATACTTGATTAATACATCCTTAAGTACCGGCAAGTTCCCTAATAAATTAAAAACAAGTGTAATAATTCCGATATCAAAGGTGTCAAAACCAAATAACATGAGTGATTTTCGCCCGATAAATCTTCTACCAGTTATTGACAAAGTGCTTGAAATCGTAGTGTGCGACCAGTTACGAGAGTACCTTGAAAAAAATGGGCTATTATACAAGGGACAGTCTGGGTTTAGGAAAAAATACTCCTGCGAGTCTGCACTGCAATATGTGTGTGCGGTATTGAGACAAAATATAAATGAATCAAAGATTACCTTAAGTGTTTTTGTCGATTTGAAACGCGCCTTTGAAACTATTGACAGAGACATTTTAATAAACAAGTTGACTTTGTATGGGTTAAAAGATTGTGCGTTGGACTGGATTAGGGACTTTTTATCAGATAGGTATCATCAAACCAAAGTTAATAATAAAATATCTACAAAGAGAGACAGCAGTTGGGGTGTACCGCAGGGGAGCGTTTTGGGGCCACTTCTATTTATTGTCTATGTTAACGATCTGCAGGAGGGACTAACGAACTCATTTGTTAATTTATTTGCGGATGACACCCTAATTTCTGTCTCTGGTAAAGATTTTAATCAGGTAGCTACAATAATAAATAATGAATTAGGAATATTATACGAATGGTTGTGTCAAAATAAGTTAAAATTAAATAATTTGAAAACAAAATGCATGGTTGTTGGATCTAGGGTAGACTGTCAAAGATTTAAAAATTTAGGCCTTTTTTTAAACATAAATGGTGTTGTAATTGATTTTGTTTCTGAAATTAAGTATTTGGGGGTTATATTGGATCCACAATTGTGCTTCACTAATCATGTGGACTATATGTGTCGGAAAATTGGTAAAAAAATAGGGTTTTTTAATCGAGTATCGACCTGTTTGTCTCAGTGGACTAGGAAGTTGGTGTATAATACCATTATATTGCCACACTTTTCATATGCATGTTCTTTATTAATTTCTTGCACTAAGGAGGAAATTCAAAGACTTCAGGTACTACAAAATAAGGCAATGCGCATCCTACTAAAATGTGATAAATATACCCCAATTAATGATATGTTGCGGTCACTGAGATGGTTGAACATTGAGCAGTGCGTGAAAAGAGCGAATCTGATATTAATTTATAAGATTGAGCATAAATTACAGCCCGAATATTTGCAATCGTACCTGGAAAAAAGATCAAATCATTATGAATACAACATTAGGTCAAATGAACAATATACTTTAGCCAGGGTAAAGACAACCTCTTTGCAAAAAACTCTTTTTTACGATGGGATTCGCTATTTTAACGATCTGCCCGATAATATTAAGAGAGCACCAAGCCTAAGAATCTTTAACAGAAACCTTTTGTTATACTTAAGGAACTGAGGTGTGTACTATTAAGAATGTTATTTTTGTTATCTGATTTAAGTAGCCAAGTGCTAAATAAAGGATATAAGTATTTATAATATTTTTATTCTGCTTCTTCATCTTGGTATCAAATCTGTGAAACCATGTTGTCATGATGTCTGATGTCATCCACGCTTTCTTGTTCGAGACCCATTGAAGAGGTAACTTATCGATATGTGCTCCATTAAAACATCAAAGACTTTTGCTTTTGCATATTATAAGTGGTTCTTCCTTCTCACCTTCCATATTTGCACAGAATAGAATTGTAAATCGTTGTTTTGCTGTTTTTTTTTTCAGTACTCTTGTCATCATTCAATTACCTGTCTCATCTGGATTAAATACGTCCCTTGGGGCATAATCCTTTAAAACGGTCTATAGCCTTTCTATCCAAGCAGTTACGTCTTCAATATTGATGTCGGCTGATTCACCATATATTTTCTTGAAGGTAATATCGTGCCGACGACGGAATTTCTCTAACCATCCATTTGATGCCTTAAAGTTATCTAGTCCTAGACATTAAGCGGATTCGAGGGCTTTTGTTTGAATTATGGGCCCGGATATTGGTAATCGCACCTTACAAAACCAGTTAAAAACAACTTGGTCCACTGCCAGTCCTTCGGTTTTGGGAAATTTTCTTTTTTGTTCTTAAAACAAATTTCTAACTTTTGCTTTATTTTGAAACAACATAGTTATAGTCTTACCCCATTTAAATTCTTCAGCAAATTTCCTGGTACTTAAACCAGTTTTTTCACTTTCCTCGATTATTTCAATTTTTTCGCTTAAAGAAAGGCATTTCCTTTTTCCCGCCATCTTCAAATATTCACGTTCGTCCCAAAACACACAAAAACTGTTCAAAACAAAACTAATGTTAACAACCGATTTATCATCCTTTAAAGCAAATTGGATGGATCCGCCTGCAATAAAGTAATTAGCGTATGTAGCCATATTTCTTAAGAATTGTCGGCTCGGGTTTTATTGCCGCTAATGAGGGTGTTTTTAGCATTAATGTTTACTAAAGATTCCGATGATGAGTGCCCGTGGTCGTTTAACAGATAGGTCGGTGAAGAGGAGTATAAAATAATGGGATTTCCATTTTTAATTATTGGGAATTCATAACCGGTCGTTTTTAACGCAGGTGGTCACTTTATAGAGGCGGTCGCAAACAGAGGTTTTTAGGCTTCCACACACCGACGCGGCCACGGTGGCGGTGGCGGTCACGGTGGCGATTATATTAACGGTCAGACGTATTCACACCAAAGCAGTGAGTGGAGCTGTTGGGCATTTGTTGTATACGTATTTATGTAAGTAAGGAAAATGTATTTTTAAACGTCTAGGTTTAATTTTTATTTCTAATATTTGTTATAGATAGACGATGTGGAAGGAGACTTTATTACTATTTGTGATGAAGAGGATCAAAACATACACTTTGTATTTAAACCATAACCGCAGATCAAATCGCTGCTGCAGTTTTCTGTTCTCATAGTTAGAGCCGCGGTGACAAAAATGCCTTGGAACTCCCAAACGGATGAGAAACACGTTTTTGTATAGTTCGAGTGTCGTTTTCGAAATCCGTGTTGTCGAGTAGGAGTCTAGCGCTCGGCGGTGAGCGGCTATAATATTTTTTCCAAATTTTGACCAGCGGTTTAAAAAAACATTTCCCAAACGGATGAAAATTACTGGAGGGCATCTAGGCAATCCCCCAATCACCGGAAAAATATTTTCATCCGATTTGATCCTTGCCGTAACCTCCAGTACAATTAAATGGATCCAAACTCCGAAATTAAAAAAAAAATCAGCCGCATGCATGCAACCGGACTAAAATGAATCATTATTATTTATGTTATTAAAAAAAAAAGTTTTCATCCAAAATGAGCCTGGCTAAACTATGCCAAATAACAAAAAACCTCGCCAGCACGCGTGATTTTGATCCCGGAGTTCTCCGTAAATTTTCGGCGAGATTTAGATGGAAGTTTCGTAAACTTTTGTCTCTGATTTAAAAATATGAAAAAAAAATGAAATGCTCCTCAGAGGCGGTAAAATGTTCAGTGACTATTCAATGGTATGTAAAAATTGTCATGCTTGTTCTGGAAGATCTGGTTTTGGCCGCAATAAATTTGGATGAAAATAATTTTTCGATGTTCTGTAGGTGTCAAAGAACCTGTGTGCAAATTTTTATCCATGTTGGAATTACTTTATCAAATTTTCCCCATTTAAATTTTGAAAAACTGTTATAAAGCGATGGCGACACAAAAAAAAATTTTTTACATATTCTCAGACACGAACTCTAGCTCCCTGCTCAATTTCAAGTTTAAATGAGCAAATTTTTTTCCCCCCCTTTTTCCCGTTTTTTTTTTGAGCTCCTGAAAGAGCTCTTTGCAAAGATGAAATCGGATGAAAATATTTTTCCGGTAATTGGGAGGTTGCCTAGATGCCCTCCAGTATTTTTCATCCGTTTGGGAAATGTTTTTTTAAACCGCTGGTCAAAATTTTGAAAAAATATTATAGCCGCTCACTGCCGAACGCCAGACCCCTACTCGACAACACGGATTTTGAGAACGACACTCGAACTATACAAGAACGTGCTTCTCATCGGTTTGGGAGTTCCAAGGCATTTTTGTCGCCGCGGCTCTAACTATCAGGCCGCTTGGTCTAGACCTGTCCGCGCTTAGTATGATTTTATTCATTTAATTCAATGTGTTCATATTGGCCGCTACCGCGGCCGCCACCGTTACCGTGGCCATAGCCGCGTCTGTATGTGTAATACAAATGTTATACAACATAATTATTTTCTTCGAAAACGGCAAACTTTATTGATATAAACGTAGTCCCCTTCTTAAAGAGGAATGACCAGAATATTTAAAAAATCAGTTTTCAGCTCTGTAGAATGACACCTGTCAAGAGTTTGGTCCAACGATTGTTATGGCAGGTCCGTTCCTGACTTCCCTGATGACGTAAAACATCTACTGTCGGTTCAAAATTAAAAGCCAAAAGGGTAAGCTGCTGAGTACCCCTTTGGGGCTCTGTATCTCCGATAAGGGGCACTTTAGAGTTTTTTTTCAATAATAAATTATTTTGACCTCGCCTATACGCTCCCGAGAGTATGTCATATACTTGCCGGACACCCTGTACCTATAGGTACCAACTTAATATTGACAATCTTTTAAAAGGTAACAGAGGGTGACTTACTATATGAAAGCGCTATAGTTATCTAATTTACTTGACAATATAATTTACTTCGGATTAATTTTATATCTGCTTAGTTGACAAATTGTATCGTGCTAAAAATCGATTTAATCCTCAATTTAAAGCATAGAGTAGCTTTCGGTATTAAAAATTTACATCATTGCATTGTCTCAAACGTAAATTAGTTTCAGTTCAGCGACAAATTACTCTTAATTCAATGATCACTTTCAGACGACAAAAGTTGGACTGGATTTATAAAAGTCGAATAATTTGGTTCTATTTTAGTTTTCATGAATTTTTAGTTAATAACTAATCTTTTCTAACAATAAAGAGAGAGCATCAGAGATAAATATAACAAAGAAAATTGCAAGAAAAAATAATAAATATAGTCAGGTATAGTCACTGATAGGCTTAACTTTCAGAGCAGACAAATAAAACATAATGAACCACAACTCTAAAATTGTCAACATGACTAAAATCTAACTCGTTATTGCTATACTCATATTCAAGGCCAGCGATAAAAAAAATTAACGTCCAATCAGCCTTATTAACAACTTCAGCAAAGTATTGGAGAGGGCCGTAAAAGAACGCCTAACCAATTTCCTTATGTGTAAAGTCTACCAGATGAATATTACATGTAGACCCCAGGATGCCTTGTTAAGTCCTACAACTGGTTGATTGTATTTGACAGTTTAAAACTGTCAGGGACTGATGGTTGAAACAGACCTAATATCTTAGCACCAAATCAGTTTACTTTCACAGACGGTGCTAGTCCCAACGATGCAATATACAACATGGTGGTTGAGGTAAGAAGGAACATGAACACTAGTACGAAGTCTAGTACGAAATCGTTAATACGATTAAGTATAAGTTTCTCAACAACCTTGCCAAGACACGACAGTAGGCTGATGGGCCTGTAACTGACTACCAATGTTTTATTAATATCTTGTTTAGTACTCAGTTACGCTTATACTTTTTACGGATGAAGCAACATCAAAACAACGAAAATCCCCACGCAACAGTGGTTAGTAAGTAATTTTCAACATAAGTTTTCGGTAAACGCGTGATGTGATATGCTCGATAGTGATTTAATTGGACGTTTCATTTTGGAGAATCGCCTCACAGGAGACCACTACTTAATTTTTACAAAATGAATTACAAGGACTACAAAAGGATGTTCCTGTAAACATCAGAATACAAATATACTATCAGCACGATGGAGCTCTCGCAAATTTGGCTAGTCAGGTCAAGCAACATTTGGACGAAATATTTTCAGGGCGTTGAATTGTTCGCGGTAGTCCTATTAATTGGCCTCTAAGATTTCCAGACGTCACAGCACTAAATAATTGTTGAGCGCATACGTACCTTTATATTTTGTGTTTAAATGCACCGTAAGGTCCCTTTCTTTTTCTTCAGCCTCTATAGCCTTGCCGATGAGCCGTAATACGGCGAAACGCGTCCGAAGGTTAGGTCTGACGGAAAGAGAAGGGACAAGCTTCTTTAAACTAAATAATTGTTTATGGGGTTGGTTAGAAATAAACTGTATAAAGTAAAAGTGGACACTCGAGATGTACCAATTCAACGTATTAGAAATACTGCAGCCAATATTAAAGAAGAAAGACATGAAGCAATAAGGAGAGCAGCAGGCGCTCTTCGTAGACGAAGCAGAAAATGTTTAGAGGTCAATGGCGATATTTATAAACATTTATTAAAACAACGCTATGCTGAAGGCAATGGTTATGTATGCAAATTTGTTTATTTGTTATTACGGTTAAAAAAAATGAAAATCAGATAAGAACATATGGGTTCTTCACATCCTTTGCTCGAGTATAATGCACTCCTGGAGTTTCTCCTGACTCACCCTGTACAGATTACGGTAAAAGGATTCTCTTGCTTTTATTAATAGTATTGCCAAAAATTGGGCCCTGTTCCATCCACACTGGAATTAGAAAATATATTAATTGTGTTTCTTTCAGCTTTTTCTTTAACTTTTTTTAAATATAATAATAATCTTTATTGTCTAACAGATCTACATCCATTAATAAAACAATTTTATGATATAACGCACAACAAGATATTAAAGACACAGCATAATAGTGCAATTTTTCTGCATTTAACGTTACATCCGCCTCTCAATTTGGTTTCCAGAAATCTAAAAACACTAGTGATGCAATCTTTTCGCTCCTAGAGACTCTTTACACTCGTCTAAATAGTGGGGATGTCGCTGCGGCGGTGTTTTGCGACTTTTCGAAAGCTTTCGACTGCGTTGATCGGGGGTACTGCTGCGAAAACGTCACCACTATGGTGTACGAGGAACGGCTAATAGATGGTTCAGAACATATCTTTCGGAAAGGGTACAGGTGGTGAGAGTTGGCGGAGAGAGTTCGAGACCCTTAGTATGTCACTATGGTGTGCCGCAGGGATCCGTGTTAGGATTTTGGTTTTTTGCAACCAGCAATTATTTAAATCAATTTTTATTTTGCAAAAAAAGAGCCATACGGTTTATGTGCCGGGTGGGAGTTAGGGAGCACTGCAGACCACTGTTTATTGCACAGGGAATATTGACAGTAGTATCATTATTTATTCTAGAAACAGTGTGTCTTATACACAAAAAAAATTATATTCATATCCCTGATCGATCTTATAATACGAGATCCCTATACCCAGACTAACCCTTACAAAGAAATCTCTAATATATGAAAGCCTGAAGATCTATAACCATTTGAGCACGGAATACAGACGGTTGCCATACTCGCAGTTTCGGTGGAGGGTAAAGGGAGTTTTAACTACAAGGTCTTATTACAGCTTGGAGGAATATTTTGATGATAATATATAGATATGTATGTTCAGTTATTCTGTATTTTATTTTGTGCTAGTCTCATATTTTATCTTCTGACAGATATTTTTTATCTTTATACTTTTATTCTTATTTTATTGATATTTTTGTTGTTAGTTTTATACTCTATTATATTAAGTGTCCGCTTTGTAAACAAAACTTTGTTCTTCTTACAATAAAGCATATTTTGACTTTGACAATACTATTAACTACAAAAAAGAAACCTAGGATTAAGGTAATATAATAAAATTCCTAGCCAATCGCCGAAAGATATTGATCATAATGATCAAGGTAAAAGGGATATAAACAATATTTTATATGGAATAATTACAACATTACATAAATTTGTTTTTAACTAACGCTATAAACTGAGCATGGGTGCAGGCATTCATATCAATGTCATTAAGTAGCATTAAAAATGCTCATGGACTGAAAGACTGGGTTTTTACCAAGAAGTTAGTGGATGGGATAGGAATGTGAAACACAAGAGGGTCTCTAATTGAGCAAAAAGGTATATTAAAGTTAACTTGGCATAAGAGATCCGACCAGTCAATGAGTTATCTACATAATTTAAATATAAACTGACATAACATATTTCCTGCGGTTAGACAGGGAGGGCATCTGATGTCTATTGAGGAGAACATTATGATCAGTTCATCTAGGAGGAAAAGCTCCATTATACCACAGGAATTTGACAAATTTGCGCTGTACGTTTTCGATTGGTATTACATATTTGTCACAGATTAACCTTATACTGTGTATATATAAAAGCCCTCGGAATTTCGCAAGATGAACCCAACAGATCTGTTAGCACTGCTGCAAACGTGATTTACATGTACTGCAAATGAGAGCCTAGAATCAAAGGTGATGCCAAGATCTTTGAACATATCACACCGTTTAATTTCATAATTCCCCAAAGTGTAAATAAATTTAGTAATGTTCTATTTATTTGCGTATGCCATCGCAAAGCACTTGTCCGCATTAAGTGGTAAGGGATTGACAATGATTATTTACCTCATCCATTATAAAAGCGGGTTGATTTTCACCTGATTATTCAGCGATAATCTCCCGCTCTCCGGTGAAAATCACCCTTGTCAAAAGTGAAAATCTCACCCGTCAGAAATCGTTAGTTTTTTATTTGGTAAATAATCTTCAAAATACATTTCGGGATTGGGAAATAATCAGAAAATCATTCTCAGATTTTTTGCCATTAGGAAATCCACGGCAAAAAATCTTCGGAATGATTTTCGATAATTTCCCTATCCCTTAATATATTACTACAGACAATGCACCAGTTACTGATAGCACAGTATAACGGAACTATTCCGTTATACTGTGCTGATAGATTCAATGCCCTTCTCGAGCCCGAGGCAGTCACCATAGTTTTGAATCACCCTGAAGTAGGACTTCACTCGTAATATTGCTAGTAATGTCATTAGTAAACAAGGAAAATAATAGCGGGGCAATGATTTTAATAAATCGATTTTTCTCCTAAATCATTGGCTCAATAATTTTTTTTAAGAATACCTTTTTTGTGTAGAAAAATCACTGGAATTATAATTTTTGGGTGAAATTTTTTAAATGTGTCGTGTACAGGGTCTTCCAACGAGGACTGAACACGGGCTCATTTTTGAGCTTCCTTGTATTTAAAGAAAAATCCAAAATAGCCAATCGATGTACTTTTTCCTGCAGAATTCAAAAATGAAACCAAAAATTTATTTGAACCAGAAACAAAAGAGTTACGCTATGGATAAGGTGTTTTTTAAATGGAACATAGCTTTTTTTATACGATTTTTGGAACGAGTGATTTTTTTTTGTCCTTTCTGATTAAAATATTTAATATTGTGACAGCTATTTTTATTAAATTTTAATGTTTTATCCAGTATAATTTAACTTTAACCTGTTTGAAACATACACTAGGTAATAAAGGTATAATCACCTTTGAATCCTTCAAAGTCAAAAAATTTGACAAATTTACTATAATATTGCCGAAATGAAATATTCATTAGATGAGAGATTGCAGATTGTTATCTTGTTCTACAAATGCCAAGAAAATGCAAGAGAGGCAAGGAGAAGATTTATTGCAAATTTTCACAGAAATATTTCCGTCAATACTATTAGGTTTACACTTATAATGTGTTTATTGAAAAATAATTGTAATTTAATGTTAAATCCAAAAATATTCTAAGACAGAGGGTGTCCCATTAAAAAAGGTAACTTTGTTTTCCTACGGCTTTCTGATTCATCCTGTATACTTATTCTTTTAAAATTTTTATAGACTTTAAAAACCCTAAAACTTTTGTTTTGATTAGTTTTTGCTAGCTGTTTGACTTTAAGAAATAATCGACCGTTTCCATACATACCAACGACCCTGTATATCAATATATTACAATAGTTAAAACTTTTATTGTTCAACTTTTTTAAATTGCTTTCTCAACATTTTTTTTCGCTTTCTAAGTATAAAGAATCCAAGCAAACTAAAAACATTTATCGTAATCACTTCGGTAACTTCAACTATTTCGCGTCACGTTCTCCTAACACCAAATTTCTCTCCGAAAACGTTGTACCACGCAAAAAGTTCTTTATCATAGTAAATTAAGAAAATGCAGTTTCATTAGGCGTAAATGAGAAAAAGTCCGGAAAAGGGATCTTGATTCACGTGGGATCTGGATCCCTTTTATTTACTTCAGTTACTCGCCCATTTGGAATTCGCGTGTTCGGAATTTGAGATGCTGCTCTGGCAAAAAATGCCGACATCGCATTATCACCGATACGAACCTTTACCCTTTTTGTAAAAGAATTTCTTCTCCAAAAATGTTTCTTTTTGTTAATTATTTAATGAAGTAGAAAAGGCTTCGTCTAGAGTTTATTAAGTTACTTATATACAGGATGGATTTACTCCCTCTACCTGAAAACGTACTTTCGAGTTTCGTTATAACTATAAATTTAATGGCGATTGATTTGGGATGCCGCTGCACGAATCGAAAACTAACAATTTATTAAAACAAGAAGATACACATACCAAACGTTTTTTAAAAATGTATCTACAAGGAAAATTTGTTTAGTTTAATCAATTCTACAGGTTCATAAATGAATGCTGATCCTTGATGATTTTAAGACAAAAAGTTCATATCAATATCATTATCATATCAAATTGAGATACTTAAAAATAAAACGGTTATTCCTTAATGTTTTTGAGAGCCCTTTAGATATCACTTTGAATTTTAGTAGGTACTAACTAGAAATAAAAACGCATTTTTTTTATAAAAAAAGACTTTCTCTACTTCTACCAGTGGCGTCCACGCTAACGTGTATTATGATATTTTTAAGGAAAAAAATTATACGCCACTGTTTTTTTTTTAAATAAATATTATTTTCCAAATGGCGCTTTATCACTTAACAACGACGGTTCCTACAGTTTTCGTAGTGCAACCAGCGGTTTGCAATGGAATAAAAAATGACATTTATTTGCATATCGCTTGAACCATATCAGAGTTTGATAAAATTGCATTTACCTCCTAAACGAAGCCAAAATCAAAAAATTATCAAAATGCACTTTGCATTAGACATTGAACTGTATAAATAATTGTGCTATCAAAAAGAAAAAAGGCAGTGTCGTACATAAGGTACTCTTGTTTATTGTCGATAAAATGAACCGTTTTCGAGAACAAGAATAATAATAGTATATTATACGGGATCTTCCATGTGTTCGTAAGCTAGGTTAGACCTGTGACTTCTTTTCTTTCCTCGTCTACTTTGTCGGTATTGTTCATGTGTGTTTTTTATTTTTGTTCGGCAGTAGCTTTATTCCTTGGCGAGTCGTGCGTGGTTATCTAGGATTTTGATGCTGCTTGTTTTTGGCGCCTTTTTTTGTTTTATTAGAAGTAAAGCAATACTTTTTATGACGAGTCTGAAAGGGGCGGCGGAACTTTCAGCCCCATATTGGGTAAGGTACCTGCTAGAAATTTTAGGTCAAGTAATCTTGCAAGAAATTTCGGCCCCAAACATTGCAGGTAAGCTCATTATCATTTAAGTACCCACCAGGGGTTTTTCCCGACTCGGTACTGAAAAAAGGCGAATTGAACCAAAACGGTGGATTAGATGCCGTGTTAGCGCTGTTTAACCAATATAAGTCTATAAAAGGGGCAAACAATTAATAATAATATTCCCCGGTGAACTTGGAAAAGGCGAATTGGAACCAAAAAGGTGGATTAGATGCCGTGTTAGCGCTGTTTAACCAAAATAAGTCTATAAAACCGGATTAGCCGAGTTGCAGGTCAAAAATTGAGTTAGTTCAGGTTAGTTGCATTTTCATTTTATAAATGATTCAAAACACAAAAGATCATAAAAAAATTAAAATGTTATAACGTTAGACCATTGGGGCCGAAAATGCCTGTAATAAAAACATGACCCTTCCATCCCGGGGCCGAGAGTTCCTGTCAAAATCGGGCTGCTACCTGGCCGGGGCCGAAATTTCCTACGCCCTCTGAAAGATTGCCGGACGAACAAAGTCCTTCCGGCAATTACAGACGAGTCATAACAAGTTGCTTTTACTACGAATAAAACATACTATTTTTTCTTCAAACGTCCTGTCGTTAAAATATAAAAAGATAAAAATACAAATTTAAAATTTTTTTCATTTAAACATGTGAAGTTTCGAATTTTACCTGCTAGCGTTGCTATGGATTTATATTATTATTGTATTGTTTGATAACGACGCATAATTCGATTTGACAAATGTCAGTGAATCTTATTACAAGCAATTTCCAAGCTATAATTTCCTGTTTTAAAAACCATTTTTTTTTAATCGAGCACTTTACTTTAAATAAAAGTGTCACAATTAGAACTTACCTGTATGCCCTCGGAGGTTGCCAAAACTGCAGCAGATGTCGTGGACAATTTGTTGCCAACCAAATCCAGTAGTATTTACGAAGCTGCGTTCAAAAGATTCCAGAGATGGTGTAATGAGAAAGACATCAAAAATAATAATTCTGAAAATGTACTCTTGGCGTATTCCTCTGAACTGGCGGGCAAACAAAAAATCAAAAGTTCAACAATGTGGTCACATTAAGCTGGATTTATAAACTTGAAAAGTTGGTGAGGTTGAAGTTATGATCAAGTTTGTGAGGTTAGATATTCCGAACTCGGAGCATAAAAATTGGTTATCTCGAACTGCCCGGAAAGTTTTCAAACCTTACATGAGCTTTACATGAACAACATGAACGAGTGTATAAATGGAACTGAGTGTTCCCTTTAGTTTAAATTGAACTCCTATTTCCAACACCAACTGAACCTCAACCTCGCCAACTTTTCGAGTTTATATATCCAGCTTTATTCTATGATAAGGTCAATGCTAAAAATCAGGCAAGAGATAGACATAAGCAAGTTTTTGAAGCTACGTGCTTATTTAAAGAAGCAAAATGAAGGCTACACTCCCAAAAAAGCTAAAGTATTTACCAGGGAACAATTTGAAAATTTTCTATCTGAAGCTCCTAATCAAAAGTATTTGGGAGTTAAGGTAAATTTAGATATTACGTCAAAGGATACAAGTTTTTTATGAAATATATTATGGTATTTTTAGATTGTACTTGTTATTGGTATTTCTGGTGCATGCCGATGTGAAGAAATTGTAAAAATGACCGTTGATGACATACAAGACTTAGGATCTGCCATTCACATAAGATTTCCTGATAGTAAAACTAGAAAACCGCGATCGTTTACTATTGTTGGGGAACAATATTTAAGCATATATATAAAAATATGCATCATTACGCCCAGAAGGCATGAATGAAAAAATATTCTTTTTAAAATTTCTAAATGGTCGCTGTTGTCGCATGGTAATGGGAATTCATAAGATAAGTACTGTAAGAAAGCTGCAGTTTTCTTAAAATTACGTGATGCCACAGAATATACCGGTAATATAGCTGCACTGCTTGTAGATGCAGGTGCAGACATTACGTGTTTAAAGCGCCACGAAGGATGGAAATGCAGTAGTGTAGCTGAAGGGTACATTGAGAAATCGATGACCAACAAGAAAGAAATTGCAAAAAAAATTTTACAACCTCATTTTACTGAATCAATCCCTATTAACATTGACATAAATTCAACAGCAAGTGGTTCCACGTGGGGTTTAACGCTAGAAAATACAAAAACATGTCAGGATCGCAACATGGCAACACGGCAACACCTTGTGTTAATTTTTCTGGGGCCACAATAAATAACTGTACTATTAATCTGATGTTTAATAAATAGTTCATTGTTGTATTTTTTAAAAATAAATAAAGTATACAAATATCCAATATTTCTTGTATTTTTCAACACTATTTATTTATGACACACACACACACACACACACACACACACACACTTCTTTTTCGCTCTCAGCGGAAGAAAATACTTCCGCTGCCTATAGCAACCGTCTACTGTAAAAAAAGGACAACTTTAACGTTAAAAAATTAGTAGAAGTTTATTGACGTTTGAATAAAAACGAATTTATGATTTATTTTAATTAATGACCATGATTTCTATTTTCTTTCTCGACAACAAAGTGTGATATGGAAGTCATTCAAACAACAGAAAACTTTCATTTTAAGTTGTTTAATTCGAAAAAATACAAAAATTTAAAAAAACGCAGTGATGTAATAGGAGGCACCTTAACGAAATTATTGAAAATCTTCATAAGAGAGTTCTTCATGGGCTCCGTAACGTCTGATACACTCGCAGGCACGACGAATTGAGGACTGCTGTACCCGCAACAATAACCCAGCCTTGGTCCTTATCACATCACAATAATACGTGATTCTCTGTAGTAATATATTAAGGGATAGGGAAATTATCGAAAATCATTCCGAAAATTTTTTGCCGTGGAAATCGCTCGAGGGCTTGCCCGAGAGCGATTTCCTAATGGCAAAAAATCTGAGAATGATTTTCTGATTATTTCCCAATCCCGAAATGTATTTTGAAGATTATTTACCAAATAAAAAACTAACGATTTCTGACGGGTGAGATTTTCACTTTTGACAAGGGTGATTTTCACCGGAGAGCGGGAGATTATTGCTGAATAATCAGGTGAAAATCAACCCGCTTTTATAATGGATGAGGTAAATAATCTGTAGAAGTTCCTCCCTAGTGCCGACCGGAGTGGAATACCCCAAGTTTTTCAGGTGTCCCCACTGGTAAAAAATCAACGGTGTTAGGTCGGGAGATCGAGGAGGCCAAGCAATTGGTCCTCCTCTACCTATCCAACGGTTTGGACAGACCTTATTCAGGTACTTCCGCACACCAACGCTGAAATAAGGTGGTACCCCACTGTGCATGCAGTACATGTTTCGTCGGGTTTCAAGTGGTAAGTGCTCTATTAAATCCTGAAAAACGTTCTGGAGAAACTCCAAATAAAGTTGTCCATTCAAGCGTTCCGGCAATGCGAATGGTCCAATCAAAAAATTCCAATGATACCATTTTTGATAAACCTTGCTTCATCCGTGAGAAGAATAATACTAATAAAGTTTACATTATTTCATTGCTGATCCAATAGTCAGTTTGCAAACTGCATTCTACGAGGAAAATCTTCAGAAATCAGTTCATGTACTTTTTGCAAATTCAGCTGTTCTTGAAGAACTTCATGTACTATTGTTTTCTGCGTATTAAACTGTGTTCATAATTTTCAAGTCCTCGTTGGTGGAGTATCATCTACAGCATTTAAAATATTTTCCTCTAATTGCGGCATACGTAAAGCTCTTCTCAGACCAGCATCAGTATTATTTTTTCCAAACTTTCCTAAAATTACGAAGAAAGTCAGTAATATGTATTACCTTATTAACTGGAATCGGCCAACTCGTTGAAATGTCTTCTGGTTTGGCATGGTACGATTAGGGAATCCTTCGTGATATAACCTTCTGGCTTCTAAAGCATTGCAGGACACAAGATCATACATCAGATGCATATCTGCATACTCTATAAACGTGTATTCCATAGTTCGAATTAGTTCACTTAAATTCACCACGAAATTCAAAAATCGGTAAGAAAATAATCGTTTTTACGGAATTGATTATTGTCTATGATGTATGTACAGTACAGAGTGTTTAACAATTGCATGCCAATACTTGAGGGCTGTAATCCCTCGGATTTTAAGAAAAAAAGTTCATCAATATTCAGGGTGTTATTTAATAAGTGTCCCATATTTTACAGGACGGTTCCTCAGTTATTTATAAGGTGAAAAGTTCATAGAAGCATGGGTCCGCAAGCCCTTCATTTTTGAGATGCAGGGTGTTGAAAATTTATTTTTATTTTTGTTTTCCGTAAATAATTTTGGAAATAATGTCTATATTTGGACGACAATTGGTATCTAGGAGTTTCTTGAAATGCGAAATTCGAATTTGATGTTAGTATGACTCCCACTTGTAGAGGGCGCCATCTAAGTGTCTTTTTACTTTTTTGAGGAGTCATAACTTTTTTACGTGCTTGCATTACATTTTTAAGCAAGAAAATGGATTTCTTCATCATTTATGCATGAAAAAGGCATACTTGGTAGAAATCGCTACGAGCAATCGTTCTCGAGAAAAGGAATAATAAAGAAATAAATGGTATTTATTTGCATATTGCTATGCCCATAATATCAGAGTTTGATAAAATAGCACTTATCTCCTAAACAAAGCCAAAAAATTATGAAAATATACTTTGCATTAGCCAATAAAGTGCCTACATAACGGTGTTATCAAAAGAGAAAACGGCAGTCGCGTACACATTTTTTGTTATTGTTAAATATTGTAACTCCCTATATCTCAAAAATGAAGGGCTTGCGGACCCATACTTATATGAACTTTTCACCTTATTAACTGAGGAATCGTCCTGTAAAATATCGGACACTTAATAAATAACACCCTGTATAGCTATGGATTTTCTGAAAAAGAAGCACAATAATGAAGAAGAGCAAAGGATCAGATCAATCAGATAGTTCTCGTTAAAATAGAAAAAAATACTTATAAAAAGGCTTCATTTTTGATATACATACAAAACTTTAATTATTTTAAATTTGATACACTTATTAGTTTTTCGAATATCTACAATAAAATGTCTAAATTTTCAGAGGTAGTATACAGAGTATTACATTTTTGCGCTACCAACACTTTCACTCTCCGGAACTTTTTTTTAGGATACCCTGTATAACTACTCCTATCATATTTTGACTCCACGTTCTTTTCTCATTCTTTTTAATCCCTACATTTTTATCGTATCTTTCATCGTTTTCTATTTTTTTTTTTTTTGGTTTAGGAAAAAACAAAAATATTGCAAACTTAAGACATGAGAACACTTGTAAATAATGTGTAGTTTTTTATCTTAATTTTAAAAATGACATATTTCTTCATGTTGTCAGGTCAAAATTTCCCTAAGGATAGGGAAATATAGGTCTTAATTTTGACGTTACACGACAAACTAAACAAATTATAAGAACTGCTGAAAATGACCTCCTCTTGTTAATATGCAGGAGTCAACTATTCGTCTGATACAGATTGGCGAACTGTCTTGAATATCCTAAGAGTATTATGAATTATTTCACATGAAGCTATAATTCTGTTCCTCAAATCTTCCTCTATCTAGATAGGAGTCTGATAAACCAACGATTTTAAATATCCCCAGAGAAAATAATATAGGCAATTTAAATCGGGGGACCTAGTGACCTAGGGGGTCATGGCCGAGGTCCACCTCGACCTATCAAGGACCTATCCAACGGTTTTGGATTTAAAAACTTCCTTACCATCAAACTGAAATGTTGTGGTGCACCATAGTTTAAGTGGTACCTCTTCTAACAACACCGAGGGTTCCTATTCCAAAAATTGACGATAATTTTGCCCGTGTTCTTGGCAGGACAAATGACCCCATCAAATAGTCTCCAATAATCACACATTTACTATAAACTTAAAGTGGAGGAAAAATGTAACACCTACTGCCTTTGACAATTTAGGCATTCTATTGTAGAGATTCCAAAAACTTATAAGTGTACCAAATTTAAAATAATTATCTCGGAAAATATGGGAGAAAATCGAAAAAAAAATTAAAGTTCTGACACAGTCAGTTAAATCGTATCGTGGTATTCACCTTTTAAAGTTAGGGAGAGCGCCCACCAGAGCAGTGAATTTCTTGAGGTGAAGTGTCCGTGAAGCACACCTGAAACGCACTTCATGTGGGCTTGAAGTACGCGCATATCAAAAGAGTGTACGAATTGCATGCAGTGCGTAGAGGCGCAAAGGTTAATTGCCATTGTCAAAATGTCATCGTCCGATGAAAAAGATATTTTAGCATTCTACATGATTCTACATGCTGCACGAATTCAATATTAAATTGTTAGTCATCGCGCAATTTTATTAAAATTGGAAGCACTAAAATAATTATCCAGAGCTAAACCGCCCTGTAAATGTCAATGTCAATTAATACGGAAGACTGCAAGATATAACCTGAAAAGCTATAAAGGAAGGCGCCCACCAAAGATGCGCACTTCAAGTGAAGAGACATGAGGTGCGCATGAGGATGGTATGAAGTACAGCGTACCATGTTTTTATATGCAATGACGCATACAGAAGCCGTGCGGCGGCCATGAGAGAGAAGTGAGTCACCTCACTATGCAGTGCCGCACAGCATGCGTACTGAAAAACAGGACCTGTTCTATTTTTACTTGACGCGCGCCGAATAAGGGAGAACGCCCACCAAAGCAATGAATCGCTCGAGGTGAAGTGTGCGTGAAGCACACCTGATACGCACATCATGTGTGCTTGAAGTACGCGCATATCAAATCAGTGTACGAATTGCATGCAGTGCGTATATAGAGGAGTAAAGGTTAATTGCTATTGTCAAAATGATGTTTTAGCATTCTACGTGATTCTACATGCTGCACGAATTCAATATTAAATTGTTGATCATCACGCATTTTAATTAAAATTGTAAACAGTAAAATAATTATCGAAGGGTAAACCGCCTTGGAAATGTCAATGTCAATCAATACGGAACGCTGCAAGATATAACCTGAAAAGCTATAATTCGGCGCGCGTCAAGTGAAAATAGAACAGCTCCTATTTTTCAGCACGCATGCTGTGCGGCACTGCATAGTGAGGCGACTCACTTCTCTCTCACGGCCGCCGCGCGGCTTCTGTATGCGTCATTGCATATAAAAACATGGTACGCTGTACTTCATACCAACCTCATGCGCACCTCATGTCTCTTCACTTGAAGTGCGCATCTTTGGTGGGCGCCCTCCTTTATAGCCTTTCAGGTTATATCTTGCACTCTTGCAGTCTTCCGTATTTATTGACATTGACATTTCCAAGGCGGTTTACCCTTCGATAATTATTTTAGTGTTTACAATTTTAATAAAAATGCGGGATGATCAACAATTTAATATTGAATTCGTGCAGCATGTAGAATCACGTAGAGTGCTAAAACATCTTCATCATCGGATAATGACATTTGGACAATGGCAATTAACCTCCTCTACGTACTGCTGCAATTCGTATACTGTTTTGATATGCGGGTACTTCAAGCAGTCATGGGGTGCGTATCAGGTGTGCTTCACGCACACTTCACCTCAAGCGATTCACTGCTTTGGTGGGCGCTCTCCCTTAGGCAAAGATAACTTGTGAAATTTGGCTTACAGACTGTCAGATTTCAATATTTGGGTTATGGAAGAGTCTACTTTGTGCCATCTTTTGACATTTTAAGTTTTAATATAGCATTCGAATCAACTATTAAGCAAAAACGTCATCACTTTTGTTTTAGCGACAAGAGAACAGGCTTATGTTTATGCAATCAGTTCAGCTGCTCTTACCTACACGTTAGCACGTGCCTGCTCAAGTGGAAATTTACATCAATGTACCTGTGCCGGAAAGCCAAATAGTCAACCAGAAGAAAATTTTCAGTGGGGCGGATGTGGAGATAATGTTAGGTAAGCAGTATTAAAAGAGAATTATCGTAAGCCATTCATTTCTCTGTCTACATTTTTCAGATGGGCTTCTCAATTTGCTAAAAGATTCATCGACAACGTTGAGAAACACACTTTAGTCCGAAAGGAAAAAAGCAAGAGAGCCAAAGATACCAAAGATGAAAATAAAATCTTAAAAGATGAAGCAGCTGTTATAAACTTGCACAACAACAGAGTTGGAAGAAAAGTAAGTGTTGTTTTACCTTCCAAAATTTGATATAAATAACTTATTTGCCAGTAACTCTATACTATTTATCCATCAGGTTATAACTGCAGGTCTCCATACCCAATGTAAGTGTCATGGCGTCTCTGGGTCTTGTAATATAAAAACCTGCTGGAAAGCTCTGCCATCGATGATCCAAATTGGCCGGGATTTACTTCACAAGTACACTACCGCCAGGGAGATTTTTTCAAAAACAGGAATTGACCGACTGGAAAAGAAGGTCGGGACCTCGGAGCAACTGGTCTATATTTCCAAGTCCCCCGATTACTGCACCAAAGATGAGAAATTGGGAAGTTTTGGAACTGTCGGAAGGTAGGTATTAATAGCAATTGAGAAATATTTGTGGATTTGTCAAAAGTGTTAACATTATTAAAAAAAGTTCTTAAACTTGCGCAGGCTTCAGATAGACTTGATATTTTCGACACTGGAACGAAGTTCAGGTTCCTCTTCCTCTGTCTCAGAGTTAATAAAAAGCGAATTAAATGGATCCGCCTGCAATAAAGTAATTAGTGTATGTACCTATATGGAGGGTGTTTTTAGCATTAATGTTTAATAAAAATTCCGATGATAAGTGCTCGCGTTCGTTTAACAGATATGTCGTAAAGAGAAGAATAAAATAATGGGATTTTCATTTTTAAATATGGGGAATTCATAACATTGTTAATGAATATTTTAATAACCCACGTACATCTTTTACTTTAAATGTAATGTTATTTCTTGCTACATAGCCTTTCATTTGTGATTATATCAAATCAATTGGAATTAATTCACAATGGTAAGTCGGCAGTCGAAGTAAAATAATACCACTCTTTTAAGCCATTTCATCGATAACACATTTTTTAACACTTTTTTACTTTATTTCTCGCACTATTTTTAAAACCTCCTTTTTTAACATGTTGTCCTCAAAGGGTATATTTTTCTGAGACAGTCAATTTATAATATCCTTTTCGTCGTCAAAGCCTTGAGCTAGCGTTATCTAAGACCATGACAGAATATTTCGGGAATTAAGTCTATCAGTGGGTCAAAATACTCTTTAAAACGTCAGCAGTCATTTGCTCATAATAATCTTTGGTTGATTTTGACTCAAGTTCAAGCGAACCACCGTTTAAGGATTCATTTTCACTATATATGCGTTATTATTAACCTGCGACCTTTACCTGTGAGTATTTTTAAACCAGCAGGTAGACAAACCTTCTATAAATGGTGCAGAAAGTTCTCTCACACCCACACCCACATCTATCACTCTACCCTACCAGCCCACCTCCAATAACTAATACGAGACAAACATAGAGCCCGCAGACTCTTCCATTTCACCCGCAGCCCAAATGGCAAACACGCATACAACGTCCTCAACAGACAAGCCACGACAGCCCTCCGTGACTACAAACAGACCCAATGGGCCGACAGACTTCGCGAAATAAACCCCCAAGACAATAGCATCTAGCGAATGCAAAAAGCCCCACGCACTACGACTACCCCAAGAATTCCCCCCCATTCACTCTGCCCAGGGCCTGAAATATGTAGAAGCAGACAAGGAGGAAGCCTTTGCTGACACATACGAAAGGCACAACAGACTAAATGATAATGACGACATTGACCTTGACCATGAAGAACTGGTGGAGCGCACCGCCAGACTTATCAGAGTTATCAAACGCTTCGAAGTAACTGAGGAAATCCTCAGACCAGTCTAAAACCGCAAAGTCGCAGAAATCATCCTCTCGCGCAAATCCAAAAAAGCCCCAGGCGCTGATAATATCTCATACAAAGTCCTTAAATTTCTTCCACGCAAAGGCATGGCAACCATCGCCAACGCCATTCTCCGCCTCACTTACCTGCCGAAAAAGTGGAAAGAAGGCAATGTAATCATGATCCTCAAGCCCGAAAAAAATCACACCTTCCCCCAAAACTATCGCCTCATCTCACTTCTAAACTCCAAGTTCCAACTCCAATATCATGGAAACCCTCCCTCACCTTAAAAAAAAACCACTGAACTGAATGTACTTCCTGACAAACAGTTCGGTTTTCGTGAAAACCTCAATACCGAACTCCAAGCCCTTAGACTAGCTGAGTACATAACCCAGGGATTCAGTAAACCAGTACAATTGGTATGATCCATTTTGACATTGAAATAGCCTTTGATACCGTATAGCACAATAGAGTGGTTTACAAGATGATATCCCTCCAACCTCGTACGTCTAGATCCCGTCACTCCCTATCAACCCCCAGAACCCTAGAGGCAGGTGTCCCTCAAGGCGCCGTACTTTCCCCACATCTTTTCAACATCTTCATCCATGATATTCCAAAATCCCCCGAAAACTCCCTAGCCTTCTACGCAGATGATACCGCCTTCATCGTAAGGTCACTACTGAGCCCTCACATAGTCACCAGAAGACTGCAAAATGCAGCAAACGAATTCTCCAGTTACTGCGTAGACTGGGAACGTCGTCTCAATCGCCTTTCGACGAGATAAACCTGGAGGGTCGCGATATCCCCCGGTCCGACTCAGTGAAATACCTTAGTATCACGCTGGATAAAACCCTTCACCCCACTTCCAAAACACCCTAAATAAAGCCAGGCTATTCTACAGCCAACTATAGCCCCTTCTTAACCAGTTAACTGACCCCATCCAGCCTGAACCGTCTCCAATACATGGAAGTAAGTAAAGAGAAGGTCATCTTCAGCAATAATAAGAGATTTTTTCAAATTATAATCATGATTCGGTCATTAAGCTTTGACCCATGAGATACAATTAAATTAAAGGCCAGTTATAGTTTTAACATATTGAAAGAAAACTATAACTATATAGCCATTAAGAAATAGAGTATAGCAACAAATCTTGCATAGGCAATTGTCTCAGTTGCTATTTGCTGTATTTGCAAGACTCAAGAGTATTTTCAAAACTATTTGCATTTCTTACCACAGTGTGCAAGTAATATTTTTTGTTACATGCTACTGAGCTATAGCATGGTTCTTTCGTTCATACATACTGTTATTTGTATTTATATTGTGAAGAAAAATTCCATGTTACTTTTTAACGACGATTTTTTTCGTCTAAGGCAGCCCAGTTAAAATTGGACATATTAAGACTACAAACCGTCACATTTTTAATGATCACGTTGAAAGAAGGTAGAAAAAGTGGTTGGTTTTACTAAGATTTATTACCGTTAATTATAGATAACAACCGTTTGGTAGTTCTACAAAAACTAGATGATGTTTATGGTGGTGTGCAAGGTACCCGAATTAAAATTCCTTGGTGGTTATTGTTCTCTTGAGAAACGATTAAAATTAAATAACAGAAAGAAATAAGAAGCATTAATGTTTCACATAAACTTAACTTGATACCTATACAGAGTGATTTAAAAAAAAACCTTGATGAACTTCAAGCTGTATACTACAGGGTGACTCCTAAATGAATTATTTTTTATACAGGGTACACCAAAAAAATTGGCCTATTAGACTTTTATGATTTCCCTATACCTATCTGTTACCGATTAACTACGAAATATTAATTAATTCCCATTTTTTGTCCGTGGTGAACTTTCGAATAGTATGCAGTGATATTAAAAGCCGACGTCCTGATTCCTACCTTCAACCACGGCTTTTTCTTTTTTTCTCCTGATTTTACGGATAGTTTGTTTAACATCCATGGCTCTTTCCGCCAATAACTAGAAAGCGATGACAGATACAATCAAAAACAATGAGAAAACAACGGGGAGTCAAAATATGATATCAGTATTTATACAGGGTATCCCAAAAAAAAGTTCAGGAGAGTGAAAATGTTGGTAGCGCAAAAAATGTAACACTCTGTGTACTGCCTTTACCAATTTAGACATTTTATTGTAGGAATTCCAAAAACTATTGAGTGTACCAAATTTGACATAATTATCTCCGAGAATATTGCAGAAAAACAAAAAAAACAAAAAAAATTAAAGCTTTGAAACCCTGTACTTCAAAAATATCGCCTTTTTGATCGCATGTTTTTATAACTATTTTTTTTTTCTATCTTGCCGAGCACTATTACTCCCTTAAATATCTACGTGACATTAATTAACAACCTGTATAAGTCAGAAACTTCATTAGGTAATTTGCGTAAATACATAATGCTGAACAATGTTCGGCCGCTCCAATTCCCAACTAAATTTCAGTGCTTTTTAGGTATGTCTCAGAGTTCAAGAATATCAGCATTTGTCGAGAATTAAAAATCTGAATTAATTAGTATCTCGAAAACGGTCGAAACAGATAGAGGCAGGAAAAAAATAAGGAACTGGTTGGGAAACGAATAGAGATTTTAAGGGTAAAGAATATGCAGGGTGATTCATTTTAAATTCCGAGGTTTCTGTAACTTTTGGCACGAACAGAAACAAATTTTCAAAATAAAAGCTCATTTAGTTCTCGAGATACTTCCATAATAGGCCACTGTATTTGATGCACCCTATATAATGATTCCTTCGCTGGTATACTTTTTCCAAAGTCAGTTTGATGGCATAAAAAGCTTCGACCGGGCTTCAAAGGGACCAGCATCATAATCGGGGTTGTCAGATCTTTTTTTAAAAACTCTTTAACTTTTCATTATTAAAAGTGTTCTTTTATACCAGTATTTAATTGATAGTCAGTAACCCTCTTTGAAACCTAGTTTGCAAATGTATTTTAAACTAAGAAATTTTCAATGTCAAAGACAGAAGGAACAAGCCATTCATGAATATTATAATAATGTTTCTAGTACTTCAAAAATATTATTTATACAAAAATAATTTAAATCAAACTAAAAAGGAATTTCACTGTTGTTAAATAAAAAAAAAATAAAGAATTAAGAAACCCTTACATTCCTTATACACTTACGAAAACTTTGTAGAACTGGCAACACCCTGGCGATAGACCGTCGAGGCATACTGGCAATTTAAACTGCGAACTATTTTTTCCGAGTGGGAAAATTAATAGAGCAGCATATAAATACAAATTTATATGCCGTAGACAAGATCAGCAAATAATTAAAGGTTCTGCCATTTGTTGGGTGATCCCTTATCAGCTTTAAAATCAGTTGATGTTTGAGGTATGTGATATTGGGAATCGGACAGCGGCGTGACTGGTTAAAACGATTTACTGTAATTTACATATTTTATTTTCTACTATAACTGTGTGGTTTCAGACAAGTAAGTTTTTACTTGGTACCTATATTTTATTATATCAGTAAGGGAGAGGGGGGTAGATTCAACCATTTTACACAAAATAGTAGATAACTACTGTATAAGTACACAAAACCTTTCAAAATGTAGCATGTTACAAATTTTAAGTTTTAAGGTAAAAACTGCCATATTATTAATTGTTTTAAAAAACTGGAACTATATAAAAAAAATGTTTTCCGGCAACCCTGTAAATGGTTGAATGTGCCCCTCCTAAGGGGCACATTCAACCTTAGCTAGGGGCAGATTCAACCACCCTGATTTTAAAGATAAATGAGGTCAAAATTTGATTTTTTTTATTTAAACTATTTATTTAAATGCAAAGAAGTACAAACGTAAAAAACTGTTTACCTATAAACTAACAACAACTTAAATGTTTATTTTACATAGACAAACATAATAATACAAAGAAAAAAAGAAATTAATAAATATTATATGAATGAAGATTAAGGTCGAATGTAAAAAGGCTGGCAGTTCGAGCAGTTTTCGCTGACTTTGGTGTTGGCAATTTGAAGATCACGTCATTACGCTGAATGACCGATTCGTCATCAACTGTTGGATAAAAGAAGGTGTCACTGGTTGGTTTTCGCCGCAGAAATTTTAATTTATATTCGTTTTCATTTATAATCTCCGTTACTTTTCCTATGTAATATTTAACTTGTGTTTTTCCTGGAAATTTTACCAGTAAAAAATCTTCGGCAACTATTTTGTCCTCAGAACATAATAACTGGGGCTCATTTTCTTCCTCGCTAAAATCATCGCTGATATCGTCTGATTTTAAACTTAAATGTTCTTCTGAATCAGAACTACTGGAACTGGAACTTACTTTTCTTGATCTTTTATAGCCGGTTACTAAATACTTGAGTTACAGTATATTTGCTTGAATATATGGCTTCTTCTGCAAGCTCTAGGTCACTACTTTCGTTTCCTGAGTCTTCATTAAACATTCTAGCTAGGTGCTCCTGTGTGAATTTTTTTTAAAGATTTTTAATTCTGGAATGCAACGTACTACGTTTAACATCATAAGCTCTCGCTGCCACCCTTTCAGACATATTATGACGCAAAACTTGTCGAATAGCATTTTTAAAACTATTTTCATCAAGAAAGCTCCTGTTTGTTTTCTTTTTATAACTCCTTACCATCTGAAAAATTTTAAAACTGACATGGTAGGTACTTAAATAGTTTAACATTTATCTATTTTATATAGCTTGAATTCTATAAACTTTTCCCCCTTATTTTGGCTCATCTTTAAATTGCTATATCTAACTTTTCCCCCTTATTTTGGCTCATCTTTAAATTTCTGTAAATATTCTAACCTGTGGGGCAGATTCGACCATTGGTTGAAAGTGCCCCTCACATAGGTGGTTGAATCTGCCCCGCGGTATTTACTTTATAAAACACAATCTTTTCCCGCGTAGAAGTAAATTGAGGTTAAATTTGTTATATTTTTTCAATTCCTAAGTTAACCAAATATCTGGGTTAAAAAATGATATATCTCTAAACTTATACACTTTCCAATAAATTTCAAGTCAAAAACTTACCTTTTTAAGGCAATTTTTGGAACGTTTGTGATTTTCCGGTACACCATCCACTTACATCAACAAAACTTTCCGTACTGGCGGGTTTTGAAATGTAAAGCAATATGTGATTATTGGACGCAGGAAATTCAAATCTGGTTTTAAATTATAGGCGGTGGTTGAATGTGCCGCATGGTCGAATGTGCCCCCCTTTCCCTTATGGCTTTTTAGTGACAATTTGAAACAGAAGGTCAAGGTGAATTATCGCAGGAATATAATGAGTCGATGTCCGGAATTAAGAAACAAAGATTTACATGTTCAATTTCAACGCAATATTTTAAATATGTACGCGTCTTTAAAAAAGGAAAATCCGGGAAAAACTGAAAATATGCTTTGTACATGAATGTACTTGTAATGGATTAACACAACTTGGATTTTATAAGAATTTATAACGTAATTAATTTGGGGACTGTAACCGGTCATTCCATAAAGCGCAAACCAATAAATCAAAAATTCAGAACGGCTGACAATACTACTCGGGATTTATTCTGCGAACTATTTACAACTTTTACGAAGATATTATAATGTCAACTTTAGAACTGGATCGTGATAAATTGCGACTTACCCTGATTATAAGTAACAATCTTTAGAAACATTGCGTGGTGTTTTGTTAAAATGTGGATTTAAACATAAAAAATTAGACAATCCAATGGTTATAATGGAATCCCCGCGTATCATTGAACTACGATAGGATTATTTGCGCAAAATAAAGAAGTACCATGAATCCGATAAAAGTATAACATATTTAGACCAAACTTGGTTTGATACTCATGGCGTTGATAAGTATGGTTGGGTAGACAGTACAAATTGTACTTTTGGTACACCGTGTTCGAGAGGAAAACGCGTTATCATGCCGGAAGTAAAGATGGCTTTGTACCTAATGTGTTGCTCTTGTCAGCAAAGAATATCACTCAATAATCAATCTCCAACTTTAAGCGCAGTTTTCCTTGATAATATTCGGCAGGTAATAACGAAATGAGTAGCGATGTATGGAAAAATTGCTTAGCTCATGTTATAAAAACAGAAAATGGATACTCTGTTTCACCACCTATAGCGCCAGTAGTAATCCAACCTGGAAACGATTCTACTTCTGAAGGTTCTGACGATTCCAGTCATTAAATTGTTTATGAAATTTAAATTAATTATTTTATATTACAGAACGTTTACTGTGATTCTGCTGATGCCATCAATTTATTGTTAAAATATACAGTGTGTCCACGTAAGTTGGCGGCATATGGGAAACTTCTTTATTATTAATTTTACGAAAAAAAGTTATTCTTCATAAAAAGTTCTGCATGGTCCAAAACCTAAAATGCAACCATCAGATGTTAAATTTTTTTAGTCATATACGAGGTTTGTCAAAAAATGTGATATTTGCTCTAGAGTAAAGTACCTTTCTTTTTGACAATATCGAAAACTGTTATAAAGAAAAGATGTTTAGAATTAAAAATAGCTTTCAAATATTCAACATTGTTTATTTACATTAAAAAACTATTTTTTTCTACATTTTCTCTGCGATTACGTTGGAAATTTAAGTTTGCACATTAATGCATAATTAATCTAGAATGCACTGGCATTTTTTAAAACTAATAATTAAAGTAGGCTTTGCGAACTGTCTAAATATCGAAAATTCGAAGAAACGTCAACAATCGTATTTCAAAAAGTGCCACGGTATAAACACTTTTTTTAGGCAGTCTAACAGTGTTTTTCAAAGTTTTTAGAGATCCGTATTGTACAGTTTTATGTTTGACAGACGTATTTGTTTATGAAAAGTTAGACATGCCATCAACATTAAGTCTGGAAGAGAAAATTGAGATTGTGCTAATAGTGGGAGATAAGTATAAAACATTTCGAGAAGCAGCAGACATTTTTAATTTCCGACATCCAGATAATAATATTCACAATGTAACTGTTAGAAAAATATTTAATAAATTTAAGACTTGTGGAGATGTACATAATAAATTTGGAAAAAAACGCCAAAGCATGGTAGAAAATAATGACATTGCGTTGCAAGTAATGCTCTCTGCAACTGAGCATCCTAAATATCCTTTGCAAAAAAGGGCATCTTCATTGCCAATGGATATAAAAAAAAGTACAGTTTCAAAGATTCTAAATAAACACAAATATCACCCTTACAAACCTAAAAAAATTCATACTTTAAGACCAGGAGATAATGATAGACGATTTGAATTCTGTTGTGACATAGGTACAGGGAATCTTAGTAGATAACCCATTTATGTCAAGGTGTATTATTTTTACGGATGAAGCAACATTCTCATCAAATGGGACAGTTTCTAGCCAAAACTGTCGTTGGTGGAGTGATACAAATCCACATTTTACGTTGAAAACTCGGGACCAATATTCGTTCAAAACAAACGTGTGGTGCGGAATGTATCAAAATCAAATAATTGGACCTTTTTTTTTCCGAGAAACCTTGAATGCTGATCGTTATTTGTGCTTTTTAAACAATAGAATAAATGATTTTCTTGACAACCTTCCCTTACTTGAACGTCAGCAGATATGGTTCCAGCAGGATGGTGTCCCAATGTCACAGCAGATTAGATGTACGTCAATACATTGAAAATATTTTCAATGGAAGAGTTTTTCATCGTTTTTCGGAAATTCCTTGGCCTCCGCGGTCTCCAGATTTAACCCCACTCGATTTTTTCTTGTGGGGTTACTTAAAGCAAAAAGTTTACCTTCAAAGGCCATTTCAAGATGTTGACCATTTAGAGAGAATAATTGCAGAAGCGGTTCGTAATATAACTCCCCATATGGTTAGCAATGTCTTAAGAGAATTTTGTAATAGAACTGTTACATGTATAAACAGAAATGGAGGATATGTGGAGGCATTAGTAAATTGAAGATAGTGATTATTCATTAGTATTTATTGGAACAATGTAAATTATGCATACAACTTGTTATTCATTTAAATGCATCGTTAGAACGTTACAAACTAGTGATTAAGCAACTTAAAGGTTATCAGTGTTCGATAAAAATTAAGAGATAATTGTTTTTAAAAGTTTATTTATAATTGTTTAATCAAATTTATAATTAATAAATGCAATGCATTAATGTGCAAACTTAAATTTCCAACGTAATCGCAGAGAAAATGTAGAAAAAAATAGTTTTTTAATGTAAATAAACAATGTTCAATATTTGAAAGCTATTTTTAATTCTAAACATCTTTTCTTTATAACAATTTTCGATATTGTCAAAAAGAAAGGTCCTTCACTCTAGAGCAAAAATCACATTTTTTGACAAACCTCGTATATGACTGAAAAAATTTAACATCCGATGGTTGCATTTTAGGTTTTGGACCATGCAGAACTTTTTATGAAGAATAACTTTTTTTCGTAAAATTAATAATAAAGAAGTTTCCCATATGCCGCCAACTTACGTGGACACACTGTATATAGTGAATTCTAACTACTAACTGTATATTCCAACTAACATAGTACCTGCCAATATCCTTTCTTAGCAAGGAAAACTCATACCTTCTGGCGGTCCTGGCTGGACAAAGACAATTTCTTTAAATTGTTTTCGGCAAAATGAGCATTTGTTTTACCGAAAGATCTTTTTAAAAATGTTATCTGCAGGCGAAGTCACGGGTACAAACCTTTTATCGATATAAACTATAATGAACAAGCTGTAATATATACTATTTAATCATATTAAAAATTTAGAACAATCCGCATTATAATTAATTTGGTAGAAGCGACGCCTGTGGTCAGGAGTTTAGTGCTTTTTTATGTCATCAAATTAAGCTCGGAACAACTATAACTGTGATTTTTTTTTAGGCACTGCAACGTATCATCAAATAGTCTAGATAGCTGCAGGATTTTATGTTGCGGCCGAGGCTACAGGACCGTAGTGGAGGAAAAAATCGAAAGATGCCAGTGCAAGTTTTATAACTGTTGTTATGTTAAGTGTAAAATCTGTCGAACGATGACGCAAGTCTACGAGTGTTTATAATAAGTAGTATACGTATTAAGTGTTAGTACGCGCCTTACAAAATAGAAGCTTTAATTGACTAAAATATTTCTAAATGCAGAAAGATCCAGTCTAAGTTGTATTAATATTATTTACGAACGAATGTATTAAGAATAAAAGTACTTGTGGCTTTTTAAAAGTCGCGCCTGATCGAATAGTAAAATCATGCATCCACTGGCGTCTGCCTTAATTGACAGTTTTTCCCCCTGATGTTGGTGATGCCGTTTGTTCATCTCTTCGGTGGGCGACCAGGTGACCCCTTTAAAGTTCTAGGTATGGCACTATTTCAAAATTCCACCTATCCATTGGTCTTGCTAATAATATGGTGTGTCCTGTCCATTCAGTTTCATTTTTTATGCTTGGCTATAGTTTCAACTGTATCTAGGACCCGAGATGCCAAGTTTCCAATTCGCTCCATGGCACATTGTACTACATGAAATTTTCCAGCGTCGCGTCATTTTGGTTAATGTAGCTGTTTCTATGCAGTAGATCAAAACTGGGAGGACAAACTGATTAAAAACCTTTTTTTTAAGGTAATGGGATGCTGCTCTTAAATGTTTCAGGGAGAGCACCCACCAAAGATGCGCACTTCAAGTGAAGAGATATGAGGTGCGCATGGGGTTGGTATGAGGTGCAGCGTACTATGCAATGACGCATACAGAAGCCGCGTGGCGGCCGTGCGAAAGAAGTGAGTCGCCTCACTATGCAGTGCCGCACAGCATGCGTGCTGAAAAATAGGACCTGTTCTATTTTTACTTGATGCGCGCCGAATTAAAGCTTTTCAGGTTATATCTTGCAGTGTCTCGGGTGTCTCGTATTGATTGACATTGACATATCCAAAGCGGTTTACCCCTTGATAATTATTTTAGTGTTTACAATTTTAATAAAAATGCGTGATGATCAACAATTTAATACTGTATTCATGCAGCATGTAGAATCATGTTAAATACTAAAAGATATATAATCGGACGATGACATTTTGACAATGGCAATTAACCTTTGCTCCTCTACGCACTGCATGCAATTCGTACACTGTTTAGATATGCGCGTACTTCAAGCACATATGACGTGCGTATCAGGTGTGCCTCACGGACACTTCACCTTAAGTAATTCACTGCTCTGGTGGGCGCTCTCCCTAGCCATCCAAAAGCAGGCTATCCTAGCAATACACGTCTCTCAATTTCAATGATTTATTGATTCTCCATAGCCAGAGTTATTTTTAATACCTGTCGACTTTTTCCAAAAGCGAAATTTTAGAAAGTAGTTCAACTATTAACCAACATAATTAGCCGATAAACGAAGGTTAACTTGTGGAATGTCATCACTGGATCACTGCTTGACGTTAACTTGAAGATTCAACTTTATTAGGTGGAAGAGGTATCGGTAAAAGTAAACTTTGTAGAGAAATTACAGGTTTTAGTTGGTTTTAAATTCATTCTTTCGTTATTTCATTATAAGCATTTAACATAACCTCTGTGATCGTTTATGTATCTTATTCACGTTTAAAAAATATAAGCAGATCTTTAAAAAACTTTATTCGGGTACCTGTTACCTACAGGTTTAGGTTGTGGTTTTTTTTGCAAGTGGAATGAGGATTTCATAAAACCATTCATTTTGATAGTAAAGTTAACTTTACCGTTAAAATCATACATTCGCCCTTCCTATATCGGGTGATGCATGGCTTAGTTGAACATAGGAAATCCTGTAAACTTCGAGGTGGCTAAAGATTGATTTCCCTGTACATTTTAGAGAAATATTGTATTATAATTATTTGAAGAGGCTAATATAATAAACCCATGTGCCAAATTGGAATTAAATGTTCAAACAACCCTCCATTAACAGCTGAACAATATCGTAACCGATCATAAAATTCATTTCTAACATTACTGAGTTGATATTAAGAAATTCTGTCACATTCTAACGAAATACAAAAAATTTTTAGCTGGTCTAGATTTTTAAATTTTACATCTTTATAAATAAAAAAGAAAGAAGTCGTTTGGCGAAAGGTCAGGAGACCTGACTGTTCAAAGAATTAGATGCCGTGGGCCAATAATATTTCTGTTTTTCTGTAAAAATATTTTGCAAGTATTCCCAAGCCATGGGAGAATTATGGGCAGGACAACCATCCATTTTATACCAGATCTCCTGATTTTCGCGTACAACTTCTTCTTGTGCGGGTTCAATTCGATTTTGTAGTAAGTCCAAATAGGTTAATGCTGTAAGGTTGCCTTCCATAAAAAACGGTTAAATAATGTGATGCCCTACAATTCCCGCCCAAACATTTATTTTTTGTGGAAATTGCGTCCGAGTATAAACAATACTTGATAGGTGTACCACCTATCAAGATATATACATTGCACAATGAGAAACACAGAACACCTGGAGGAACTCGAACATGAACTAGAGAACATCAGAGGACTATCTGAGACAAGACTGCCTGACGAAAAGACAACAGTACTGAAGTCAGGCCATACGCTGTACCATAAAAGCTCGGCCACCAGAGACTATGTAGGAGGCGTAGGTTTTTTGATAAATAAAAATATCAAACACACAGTAACCAAAATCAGTGCCGTATCTGACAGAGTCATATATCTAACACTAAGACTCGATTAACGTTGTACAATGCAAGTCATCAACGTATATGCCCCAACACACGCATCGGAAGACCACGAGGTGGAGCAACTGTATGAGGATATCACAAACAACAGCAAAACAACAAAAAAATGCTTACTTTGCAGCAGTTATTGGAGACTTCAATGCAAAGGTTGGAGCCAAAGAACAACACGACACACGATATGTTGAACCCCATGGTCTGGGAGAGAGAAACGAGAGGGGAGAAATGCTGGTCAATTTTCTTAATAGCGAACGTCTGTATTGCTTGAACACTTTTTTCAAAAAACCGCCACATCGCAAATGGACATGGAGAAGTCCGAACGGTTTAACCAAAAACGAGATCGCTTTTATCCTATCCAACTTTCGACAATACTGTAGGGATGTGACCATTCTGAACCAAGCGGACACGGGGAGCGACCACAGAATGGCCAGGGCCTGCTTCCGGCTAGATATCAGGAAGGAAAGAAATAAACTTATTAGCAAACCCCGGTTCCCGACAAGGGATGAATTGGAGGCAAGAAAAGAAGAATACTAAAAAGAAGTCACACATCGACTGGAAATGGAGGACGCTGTTGAAGGAATAGATATCAACCAAGTAAATGAGAACATAAAAGCTGCTCTACATAATGCAACAAAAAAGATCTGCTCCAAGACCATGAAACAATACAACTCGAAACTTAGTACCCACACTCTCTAAATGATGAAACAAAGAAGGAAAACAGAAGAAGGTACAGACGAACACAAACTCCTAAACAAAAGAGCAAAAGAGGCTATTAAAACCGACATACAAAAATAATACACGAAACAATCGAGAATAACGTAAATATGCGGGTTCTCAGATCTAGACTGTCCAAGGGAAGAAACGAGCTAAGGAAGATAAAGAACAAACAGGGATCCAAAAACGATTTCTGAATCAACCGAATTATTTTACACAGAATTTTACTCTCCATCTACAAATAACGCAGATGAAGATCCAAATATCTCCATTCAGGTAATGAACGTAGGTTCAGAGGAGATGCCAGATATATCCCTGGATGAAATAAGAAAAACCCTAAAGAATATGTAAAATGGGAAGTGCCCCGGTGAAGATGGAGTCACAGCGGAAATGTTGAAACTGGGGGGAAGCAACCTCGAAAAGAGAGTCCAGATCCTTTTAAATAAATGTCTACACGAGAGTAAACTACCAGAGGAATGGTATAATTCCGAGGTAGTGCTCCTGTTCAAGAGGGGCAATCTTACGAATATAGAAAACTACCGACCAATCAGTCTGCTGCCGCATCTCTATAAACTTCTCACCAAGATCCTCACAAACCGCCTGTCAAATAAATTAGACTTCTACCAGCCAGTGGAACAAGCGGGATTTCGCAGCGAATACAGCACCATTGATCACTTGCAAACACTACGCACAGTGATAAAGAAAAAAACAGAGTATAATATACCCATATACCTAGCATTTGTAGACTTTCATAAGGCGTTCGATTCCATAGAAACACGGTCCTTTTTAAACGGTTTAAATAACGCCAGAATAGACTCAAGGTACAGCGCACTCATAAAGAATATCTACCCAAAAGCAACAATGCATGTGATAATCAATAATAACTCTACAACGGGAAAAATAAAGTTAAACCGAGGAGTCACCATATCACCAAAACTGTTTACATTGGCTCTGGAAGAAGTCTTTAAAACACTACAATGGCAGGGAAAAGGTCTAAAAATCGATTGATCGTATCTTAGCAATTTACGATTTGCAGATGACATAGTCCTCATCTCAGAAGACCCATGCGAGTTGAGAGCAATGCTGGAGCAGCTAATCGAGGCATCTAAAGCAGAACAACTACATGTATCCCTAGATAATAGCATAATCAAAAATGTCACCGAATATGTATACCTTGGTCACACCATTAGATTGGGGAAAGAAAACCAAAGAGCAGAGATATCAAGAAGAATCGAACTTACTTGGGTCGCCGTCGGCAAACCCCAACATATTCTTAAGAATCAGGAAATCCCTATAAACCTAAAACGTAAGGTATATGACACATGTATTCTCCCCGTGGCTACTTATGGCCTCGAAACAATGGCAATCATAAAACAAAGTGCAAACAGATTACGACGAACACAGAGAGCGATGGAGCGCGCTATGCTGGGGGTGTCCTCGCGAGATAGAATAAGCAGCGAAACAATCAGAAGGAGAACGCGGGTGGCTGACGTCATATCACGTGTGGCAGAGGTAATGTGGCGTTGGGGAGGTCATATCGCGAGACAGCAAGACGAGAAATAGACTATTAAGGTGACACACTGGAGACCCAGGGAGACCAAGCGAAGCAGAGGTAGACCACAGAGACGCTGGATAGACGACATTGTGGAAGTGTTGGGAAAAAACTGGTCCCGAACTACTAGAGATGGACAGATTTGGAAAAGATACAAAGAGGCCTATGTCCAGAAGTGGATGGAAGAAGGCTGATGAAGAAGAAGAATGTTTTTCATGCTTGTAAGGATAATATTTATATTCAATAGATGTAGCCGTTACTTGATGAAAATCCATTATAGAAACTTGATAGGAAAAAATACAAAATGTATAAATCTTCACTTATATTATTTATTGCGCACTATAACAATTGTTTCGACACACAGTGTCTTCGTCGGATAGTAGAAACTGAATAACAAATTATCCTTTTACAATATAGAGCACACTCCCAAGTTTAGGTACCCAAATTTATGCTTAACAATAGAATTATGTTAATAAGGTATAAAACTTAAATTATGAATACACACCTTTTCCTAATTATTTTTACAAATTATATTATTGAACTATTGTTATGATTACATCTGGAAATACCGGCTGATTATAAATTTAACAGTGGGGAACTATTTAAGTCGAGCTGATCGTTTAATAAAATATCTAATTTTTTACATTTGTTTATTTCCATGCTTTCTAAAAAATGTAGTTTTATTGATTTGTTTTCTACGTGCAATATTTCAAGATTATCGTCAAAATTGTGTTGTTCGGTATTAAGATGTAACGCGTAATGGGAGTTGTTATGTTTTTTTATTATAGCTTGTTTTGTGTACTTTAAGTCTTTTTTCAAAATTTCTGCCAGTTTGTCCTATGTAAATTTTAGTACACCTGCCACATTTTAGTTTATAAACTCCACATTTATGTTCTTTTTTAGTTTTGCTTTTGTTATTTTTGATTAGTTTTCCTAACTTATTATTAGTTTTATGTGTGACTTTAAAATTTCGTTTCGTTAAGTGTTTTTTAACCAGTAGTGTAAGTTTACCTGTATATGTGAGGGTTTTATAACTTAAGGTATCATTTTGTTTAACTATTGGATAAGCTAAGCTAATTGCTTTATTGTATTGTTTTTTGTTTATTATTTGGTCTATTATATTAGGTTGATAACCATTATTTATTGCTAATTGTTTAATTATATTTAACTCTTGGTTATAACTTTGCTCTGATAACGGAATGCTGATAAGCCTATGCACAAAAGAGTTAAAAGCGGCCATTTTATGAGAATAAGGATGACTAGAATTATTGTGTATCAAAATATATGTGTGAGAAGGTTTGTGGTATATAGCAAAATTGTGCTTATTATTTTCTTTAGTAATTGTTAGGTCCAAGAAATTGATCGTATTGTTCTGTTCTACTTCAAGCGTAAAAGTTATGTTAGGATGTAAAGTATTGATAGAATTGAAAAAACTTTGAAGTTGGCGTTCCGTCCCGACAAAACAAGCTAGAATATCATCGACATACCTATACCAGTATAGAAATTTACCACCACGAGTATTTTTAAAGATTCTATTTTCGAGGTTGTCCATAAATATTTCAGCTAACAGCGGACTTAAAGGGTTTCCCATTATTAATCCTTCTGTTGATACATCTGTTTTGTTGTCAAATTCAAAATAATTTTGGTCTAAACATAATGAAAGTGTTTCTAAGATATCCTGAGTTATAATTGGATTTGTTTTATTTTTAATAAGTAAGCCTTCGACTAAGTTAATTACATCGTTGGGTGGTATACTAGGAAAAAGGTTTTGTACATCAAAAGAAATAATTTTGGCATTGTTGGGGATATCTATGTTCTTAATCTTATTAACCAGTTCATAAGAATTTTTAATACTGAATTTTGACTTACAATGCTTATTGATGATTTCAATAAGTGTAGTAGATAATTTCACTGAAGGTGCAGTGACGTAAGAAACCACTGGCCTAATGGGCATATTAATTTTATGCAGTTTAATTAAAGAATATAATTTTGGAGTTTGTGGGTTCATTACAGTAAGTTTATATTTTTCAGATTCAAAGACTCCAGCATATTTAATGAATCTGAAAAATATGCTCTATATTGTAAAATGATAATTTGTTATGCAGTTTCTACTATCCGACGAAGACACTGCGTGTGTCGAAACAATTGTTATAGTGTGCAATAAATAGTATAAGTGAAGATTTATATATTTTGTATTTTTTTCTATCAAGTTCCGATAATATTTATGTTTTTTAAAGTGCGCAACACTGTGGTTTGATGTTTTCCCACGGCTTGCCAAAGAATCCTACTGCTAATCATTTTATTTTTCTCCACGTGCAGTAAAATATCAAGATCTCTATTATCCCTTTCTTCAACTCTATTGACGTTCTGAGTTCAGCATTTACAGTTATTTATTACAGTGCATTTGAACTCAAATTTTTCAGAGAATTAAAATGAAAACATTTCAGACACTGCTCTTAAACTGTTTCCCGTATAGTACCACTTAATCATAGTTAATTTTTTCTTTATGGAATAGCTTATATTTAGCTATAATTAAAGCGCCTTTAATGAAGATGTTGTCACTGACGCTACTTTTCGTTTTGTCAATGCCAAATAATAATTTGCTGTATTTGCCTAAACTACGAAAATTTCGTAATTTTACTATCACATTTATCTAAATAAGTTAGGATTGGCTTATTAAAATTCAATTTAAAGAATTAATCCATTTTCAAAGTGTAGTTGAACTAAATTTTATCTAACATTTCGGTATGCTGATTGCGTTCATCAAGTTTCATTCACTTCTTATTACATTTTACAAATTTTAAAGCTCCATCAACGTCACCTTCCACCAATAATTTCTCTCTACTGCTAATACTAACAGCAACATTTCTCTTGTCTCCTGAGGATGAATACAATAAATTGAGCCTTTGATTGCTCTTTTATTAAATTAGTGGAGAAAGACTTTTTAACTTTCTTTCCTTCTCTTATTAAAATTTATTAAGACTTGGCCCATGGATTTATTATATCGGCCTCTTCAAAAAATTATAATACAATTTTTCTCTAAAATGTACAGGGCAGCCAAGATCTAGCCACCTCAAAATTTACATGGGATTTCCTATGTTCAACTAAGGTATAATACCCACCCTAAGAAAAATTAGAAAACAAATCTTCAGTGCTGCCATTAGTTTGTAAGTTTTTCAGAAAAAGCCTAATATTTTCTTAAATAGCAAAACCACAATTTTTTAACACATTTTGATACATCTCTCATTTTTGTAAAAAGGAAAGAAAGAGCAATAATGTTTAATTAGAATAGCAGTTTATAAACTACTGGCTTTTATATTTGAATTAAATCCTTATTGTGAATATTAATGTAATATTTAGCTATAAAGTGTATTTTCGGCACTCACTGACGCCGTTCAGTCCACTGCAGTTGCATGCGGAGAAGTATCACTTTTTGTACTTGTCTTTCTTTCCGCCCTCATATGCGTGTAAGATATGTCCTTTTCCGCGCTAGTGCTGAACGTCTTTCCCCGACGCAGGATACCAATACATCATGCAATTACATCGGTACAGCTATATCGTAATTATTTTCCCCACTCTAGTAGAAACAATGTTTATATTTTGTTTAGAAGCGCGAAGTGTTAAAAACTTAGAAACTGACAACACTGGAGAAAATTTGTTTTCGTATTTTTCTTGGTTGGACGACCCTCTAAAATATCGCTTTTGTAATTAGAGCTCAGGTTAGTCTCTTTAAGTAAAAAAGTTAGCTTATGTAAGATTTTAAAAAACTCTCCCTGTGAGTTTCCAATGATAGATCTGTAAAAAAGAGCGTGTTCTGGTAAATTTGTGATAACAGAGCCCCACAGAAAAAAAAAATATTGGAACTGCTATCGAGACAACAGTATCCCTATGTAATTTTCGATGCTGAATCCGAATAGTACACCCCCAATCAATCCCTAGCGCTAAAAAACACTCTCTAAACAGGGTAAAAATGACTTAACGCTCCACGAATAGGTAGTCTTAAATATCAATAAATCGAATTAAATACAAACATTCAGTATATAACGCATAAATACAGAATTAACACTACTTTCCATTGAAAATCACCCGCATGAGTGGGTGAAAACTACCCCTCACACAAAAGGAAACTTAAAAAATCTGCAGTAATTGCAAAAGAAAGCTTACGATGCCGAGGTTATTTTAGAAACAGTATGTAACTGCATTTGTCTCGATGCGATGCTAAAAAACTACCCCCACAGAGTGGCGGAGACCACCCCTAAATTTAAATTGCACTTGCTTAGATATGACTCCTAAAAAGAATTCTCGGAAATAACTACTAGGTACTTATTCATATGGCCTCTAAAAAAAATCGTCTAAAAATTCAGAAAAAAATCTATATAATTTTCTGAATATATAGTTTTTTGACTAGCCGGTAGGTGGCGCATTGACAACCGCATACGAGTTGAAGGTCTGGGTATTAAGTATACGTCAAGTTGGGCTCTTTATTGGGGCGTTCATTGTTTCTGTTATTACCTACCTTTTTTTCTCTGTTATATTGTTAAGTTTTTTTTTTGTTATTTTGTTATGATTGCACTGCTGGTCGTGCTAGTGGATCCTATTGATTCCTAATTTGGTCAATAATCCTTCGAAAACAAATCCAAAAGATATTACAAAAAGAAAGAATAATTTTAGCTGAATTAAAACTACGGGTAAATTTTTGCTACTTTATAATATAATATGTACTTTCCAAGTACGTTGTCAAAGATTCTTCCTAAATAAAAAAATGTAGAAGTTTTGAGCTTTTTTAAAAGGTACTGCAACTAATTTTTGAATTTCTTGGTATGTGAGGAGTAATTTTCACCCTCTTATGGGGATGTCACTGAATGACTTTGGTGCAATGCAAGTATTCACCTCCATATTGCAGTGCTGCATATCTTTAGTCAATTTTAGCATTGATTAAAATAGAAATCACGATGACAAAAATTTTTCCCCGATTTTCCTTGGAAATTTATTCTAGGCGTGGTTTCCGCCACTCTATGGTGGTAGATTTTGAGCATCGCATCGGAACTATAATGCAGTTACTCACTCTTTCCAAAAAAACTAAGCATATCGTAGGTAACCTTTTTTGCAATCACTGCATTTTTTTAAGATTCCTCTTGTATGAGGGGTAGTTTTCACCCACTCATGGGAGTGATTTTCAATGAAAAGTAGTGTTAAAGTCCATCAGAACATATTTCGTTTGACCTAATAACTGCAATAATAGTTTTATTATGTTGTAAACACCCAAAGAAAACCCGCTGCCTGTTCGATTGCCAAACCTACGTTTTAAAAGAATTTCTTGGTAAAATTACCTATATAAAACTGTCGATGAGCGTGCCAACCAGCGAAATCTACCTGGCCCCAGCTGGCATCACTGTTTATATTACTGAAATGAAATGAAATAAGGGGTACTGCTTTGCACAAGAACGGATTTTGCAGTTAAATGAAAAGCCATAGTAATAACTTATAGTAGCAATGTTTATTATGTTTATTTTTACCATTACTTGTATTATATGTATATAACAATTTATTATAAGTACAAAACAAGTGTGAAAAGTTTGCGTGCGGAAAAGGGCAACTTTTCGCACGCACTTCAGTAAAAGTAATAATAACAATTAATATATACCTACTTAAAAAATATATTTACATATACACAGAAGGTTTAATTGTAATTATAAAACGTTTTAATATATTCCTAATTCAGTCACGCTATCACTATCATCCACAATTATAATAAAATGATGTATTTTGTTTTGTTGTGTAGTTATATAAGAGTCTTCAATTTTTAAGACCTATGACATGGTTAACCGAATTTTTCCACTTTCATCTGGAATTTCACCGAAAACTTTTTTTATTAGCTCTATTACACCTGCCACTAAGAGTAGCCACATTTTTCACGATCACTTTGGCGTCAGAAGATAAATGCTTCCTGGAATGTTTAGGGTAGCTAGATATCGCATTAGCTGAAGATTCCCAAGGTCTCCACATACTTTTAATATTAACTTGTTGCACACTGTTTCAAAGTAAAATAGATAGGTACTAATCTATTTCGAATATTATGTTTACTATTTATATAAGCTATATAAACAGGTACCTGTAACTAAAAAGTTTTGAGAAATATCCTAATAATTAAGTTGTTTCTAGAAAACCTTAATTAGACAGTTTATTAATTTTGATAACAAATCAAGTAATGCTGTAATCTCATGTGTATCTATTATTATTATAAACTGGCATTAAAAATAAATGTGGGTTAATACGTCTCTGCGAAAACCGAGTTTATGAGAGGTTTTAATGCAGTCCTTAAGCCAAACGAAATATGTTGGCAAATACTTTAACTCTGTGTATATACTTGAATGTTTATATTTAATTCGATTTATTGAGATTTAAGACTATTCGTGGAGTGTTAAGTCATTTTTACCCTGTTGAGGAAGTGTTTTTTAGCGCTAGGGGTTGATTTTGGGGGTGTATGATTTTCTTTGGCCTCGGATTCGGATTCAGCGAGGAAAATTACATAGTGATATAGTTGTTTGTTTTCCGGATTTATTTACAAGTATTTTTGACAATCGATACCGGGTTGTAAGCTCAATGTGTAAGCTTAGCGAAAAATATCATAGATTCTTTATATTATCGATCGTATGAAAAAAATCGGGCTATAGTCCCCTCCCTCAATAAAAATCGTTCCGCCGCCAATGGTCAAAGTGAAAGTCAAGATCGCCTTTATTATTAAAGAACCAAAAGAATTCTTATTACCAAGCTTTCTTATATCTACAAGATTTACCTACAAGATCGCTATTAGCTTCTGAAAAGCTTATCACTTAGCTGAAGCTGAGATAAAGTTTAAAGAAGAATAAGAGATACAACGAACTATTGTAATTATTGCGTAGCCGCATATTGTTGCCTTTGTCAAGTACAACTATTATTGTATAATCACATAAAGGACATTAGAGAGTAAGTCAGAAAAAAATATATTTTAAAGAGCATTACACAGTTAGGTGTATCTTGCAATCTAATATAGGAATTTTATCAGTATTTTTACTAATATGTATGTATATGCAAATATTTATTACTATATTATTTAAGGGTTTGAGTACCTAACCTGTGGAATGGTATATAAGCTCCATTCCACAATTATTCGTTGATTTCTCGATCGCAATAACATTTAAATGACAACCCTCAGTCGTAATCCCAACCATAAATAAGTTGCCTGAGGAATATCTATTGTGAAGGCACCGGACCTTTTGAAAGGGTACAGGTCCTGATTACCTACTAATTTCAATAGTTTAGGTTAGCTATTTTCAGCAAAACAACAAATATAAAATAATAGGTAAGTATCTTTATTTTAATCATGTAATTAAATAGCTATTAATATTTATACAAAAATACTAATCTACAATATTATAATAATACAATATTTAACTTAACCTACTCTATATTTAGCTCTGTTTCACTATCACTATCGTCTTCATCTATGCCTAAACTAATTATTAAGGGCCTTAAACGTTACTATTAATTATTGGATGGATGGGTTTGGTCATTATATCTTTTACTGTCGTTAATGCAACTTTGGTCAAAATACTCGTTTCACTAAAACTTGCACTCCGGTCATACCCTTTTTCTAAAAGGGTACAGTAAACGTTCTTTATGATGTTTTTGGCATCAAGTGATAAATGTTTTTTCTTCGTTACACCATAACTTCCGGAAGCAATATTATCTGAAGTTTTACACAGATCTGACATATTTTGGATGCTCGATAACACACACGAAAATACCTTTAACGCACAGCTTGACAAACACCAAACGACTGATGAACTAAGATGAAAAGGCTCTGCTTTATATTAACACCTGCAATTTGCCATTAACCTACCTAATATACCAATATAATAACATAATTAATAGCAACGTAATGCCCTTAATAATTAGTTTAGGCATAGATGATATTATAATATTGTAGATTAGTATTTTTGTATAAATATTAATAGCTATTTAATTACATGATTAAAATAAAGATACTTACCTATTATTTTATATTTGTTGTTTTGTTGAAAATAGCTAACCTAAACTATTAAAATTAGTAGGTAATGAGGACCTGTACCCTTTCAAAAGGCACTTATTTATGGCTGGGTTTAAATTTTATTGCGGTCGGGATATCAACGAATTATTGTGGAATGGAGCATAACATTAATTTAATTTTTTTTATGGTTATTAAATTATATTGATTTAAATGGGTTAAGGGGTGTTCGGAAATAGTGGTTAACTTGTTGTTTAACTCAGAATAAGACTAAGATTTCCATATAAACATGGGCTTCCAAACGCAGGAAGCTAGGCTCGCTTGAAAATTTCCTAAATATATTTTATTGCATAACTTTTAACTGCTTTAAAGAAGACGGGTGAGTTGTGGATAATAAGTTACCACTAAGAATCATTATTATTTGAGGGTAATACTCGATCCAGATTAAAACCAGTTTATTCGATGAACTCAATTACTATGGGATTCAAGCCGATGTTAATTAATGACCAACTATCTCACTATTCACAGCACACAAAATAAAGATTCCAGATCACTAAGCTTAATAATAATGACAACTCTACCACCTCTATATCAACTCTTAAAGAACTTTATTCTGGTGTTCCGAGTCCTCTTCTATTTTCAAACAGGCAGAAAATGCGCAGCATATGGGAAAATTTGTTATCTATGAATTTAGTAAATTTATTTAATTTCAGAAAGTTGCATATCCTCAAACCAAAATAACACTCATCAAATCCGGTAAAAGTCTTATGGTATACGAGGAAGAGTCAAAAATTGGAAATTTCGCTAAGAGTACGTTCATTTTTTTATCTTAGAAAAAATTTTTGTTAAGAAATATTGTTTTAGTTCGGAAGTTAGTATGTCAGGTTAGTTAGTTCTAACAATATTATGGCATTTTGAAATAAAAGCATAAAAATATTAAATATTTCTGCTGCACACCGTGTTTTATTTTTTGAGGAAACAAAATAATTTAATCTAACTGATATTTTGTTATACACTTTAAGTTGAACCACCAAGCTTTTTCTTTATTTTGGTTTTATTTGTGATCGTCATAAGAAAAAAATTAAAAATTGAAAATATTTTTTGTACGTATTTTATTTACCACGATAATTAATAATATAATAATAAGAATCAATATAATTTTGTATACTTCGAAATCGAAACATTTCAAACTCGTATTTTCCATTTAAAATACAAAGGAGTCTTTCTTTATATCCGAATTTGAGGCCTAAATAATAATGATACAATTCATTTTTCTTCTCATAACCAATACCACCGTACATCAACAAAGACTATTTAACATTAAAGCAGCGATGGAAATGAGTTAGTACTGTTGTAAAAATGGAAGTTAAAAAGTTATCTTTACAGGAAAAAAAAAGAGATGGTTTTAATTAAGGGTGACAATTAATATTACAATTATCGCGAGACAGCCCTGGCTAAATCAACAACTCCCCCCACCCCCCCCCCCCCCCCCTCAATGGAATGTTGCTTCAGAAAAACTCTGGCCTGCAAAATTACTTGACATTACTCCTCTAGACTTCCTTTTCTAGGGTTACGTAATAATCCAAGTGTATAAATATCGGCCTTTTAGAGATTAGGATCATCTGAAAAATGTTACTGGACAGTGTATCGCTAAATTTAATCCTACTTTTTTAAGGAACGTAGCCATAGAATTTAACAAAAGAACCGTTAAATGTATAGAAAATGGAGAAGAACACGTAGAAACATACAGTTATAATTATTGTTAATGTAAATAGTCTTAATTATTAATATTTTTGGTTTTCTATTTTTAAGTTTGAAATATTTATTATCAGTTGGATTATCTGTACTAATATATTAAGGGATAGGGAAATTATCGAAAATCATTCCGAAGATTTTTTGCCGTGGAAATCGCTCGAGGGCTTGCCCGAGAGCGATTTCCTAATGGCAAAAAATCTGAGAATGATTTTCTGATTATTTCCCAATCCCGAAATGTATTTTGAAGATTATTTACCAAATAAAAAACTAACGATTTCTGACGGGTGAGATTTTCACTTTTGACAAGGATGATTTTCACCGGAGAGCGGGAGATTATCGCTGGATTTCTGACGGGTGAGATTTTGACTTTTGACAAGGGTGATTTTCACCGGAGAGCGGGAGATTATCGCTGAATAATCAGGTGAAAATCAACCCGCTTTTATAATGGATGAGGTAAATAATCCTCAAAATTTATTTGATAAATAGAAATTATATTGATCCTTATTTTGCGTGCCAAATAAAATCCGTACAAAAAATATATTCAATTTTTAATTTTTTTCTTATGACGATCACAATAATTATTAAAATCTAAGTAAAGCAAAAACATGTACTTTTATGTATAAATATATAATTCGGAAGATGCTTTAACAAAATATTTAGATTAAATTATTTTGTTTCCTCAAAATATAAAATACGGTGTGCAGCAAAAATATTTAATATTTTTGTTTTTATTTTAAAACGCCATAATATTGTAAAAACTAACTGATCTGACATACTAATTACGGTTATCTCTAACAAAGTGTACAGAAAATACAATTTGCGTACTGTATGGTTGCTTTTTATACAGGGTAATTCAGAAAAAACTATTAAATCCTATTTTTTGTCTAATATAAGCGAAATTTGGCATTTAAGCATATCTTCTAAAACACTATCTCTTAATAAAATTTTTTTCTAAAATGAAAAATGGTAAGGTACTTTACACTTGACGGAATTTCCAATTTTTGACTCTCCCTCGTATACCATAAGACTTTTATTGGATTTGATAGGTGTTATTTTGGTTTGAGGATATGCAGAACTTCTCTGAAATAAAATAAATTTCACTAAATTCATAGATAAAAAAATTTCCCATATGCTGCGCACTTTCTGCCGGTCACTGTATACAGCCGATTTGGATAGCTCTAATTTCTTCTAAAGCGGTTTCGTATACTGAATGGATATTCTTCTTTCTAAGCGTGGATTCGTCAGGAATGGTTTATTGACAATATTTTTGCAAAAATCCTCTAAATTGCGGATTTTGAAATTTTTTTAAGAGTATGTTTGCTGCGACCAAAGCCTCGCATAAGTCTTCTTGAAAAATTTTCTTTTCAGATTTCGATTTTTCTCCAAACATTTTAAAATGCGTTTTCTACACTGAGCTGAACTGGCTCAGATGTCATTTCTTCTAACTTTGATTTATGCAGCGGTGTTTTTAAATGTTGATCGATTTGGAACTTCTTTTCACAAACAATAATGTTTGCACAAGTTTTACAGGAGACTTCTTCTCCACTAAACTCTAACTCTGGAAAATTTTTAATCCATGAAGACGTTTTCGCCACTTTAGACATTTTGAACATAAATTTAAAATCACTAGTCCCACACTGAAAATACTGAAATCTTTCGACAAACTAAAACAGAGGTACGTATTACAACCCGATATAAAAACAGTTTGTTAAGCAGGTAATAATAAGGCATTATTAAATGATAATAAATAACCCCTAACAGTATACCTGCAAACCCCAGAAGCCCCCAATATATACCTTGTGTATAACCAAAATGTAAATTATTAATTATTATATAATTATCTTCAGATTGCAAAATCCCTGAAACAAGTGCCGGACTGGACATTAAACCTATGAGTCTACGAGTTTTCATGACCGGGCGTTTTTAATTTTTTGATAACGCCGAAAGCATAAAGAATATGCTCATAAAATAATAATTTGGGATAAACATGCATTTATTATAAAATTGACAAAATATGCAAAAAATGCATATATATGCACTTTGCATATATTCCGCCCTTTATTTATGAATAATAATAATAAATAAATATTTATTTAGTACTTGGCTACTGCAGACATTTACAATTAAAAAAAACAAATATTATTTGCAATATACGTTATTTGTACCTATCACTTTTTATCTGAATTCCATCATATTTCCAAAAACGAATTCAATGCCTTATTGAATCCTTCAAATAGTATAGTTTAATCTTCTTAAGAAATTCCTTTAAAATTTTCACTGCCTTTAGCTCAGTGGGTAGAGCATTAAAAAGTCGCAGGCGGTTTCCAAATAATACTAGATGTTGGGAAAAGTACTGAAATTTGCTTCGTAAATAAAAAATTTAGAAAAATCATATATTCTTGTTCGTAACTTAAGTTTAAAAAACGATAACGACTACCGGTTTGCGCTACTTTTTAGATAATTTTATAAGTAATAAGACTAGTAAAATAAAAAGTTATCTTTCCCTTTAACTTTTAATGGAAAATGAAGGAAACTACTAAAGCGATCAAAAATCGCCATCTGGCGGTTCATTTTAAACTAAAACTTAAGTATTATCATTAAAGACCGGATTTTATGCATTTTGCATATACATACACTGTGTTCAAAAAGTCCCGGACCGGTCAATTATTTAGAAAATGGCGCACAATATAAAAAAACTTCCGGTATAAAAGTTGTAGGCCTTAAAAAAATCTATAAAACTAAGACATATCTTATATTTTTGGATTCTACATAAAATATCAATTATTTTTTAATAAGCACACTATAAGTCTAAACTTAATAGTTTCTGAGATATCGACTTTCGAAAAATTACATTTTTGAACTTTGACAGCTTCTAGCTCTCTAACGGTATATCTTAGAGCAAAACGGCTTACATGTCCCTATCTTACTTTTTTATTATCTTCTCAGAAGTGTAAACTTCCGGTTAAACTGGATGTAACTCGAGAACCGGAAATATAGTACTTCCGGTTTAACCCAAAATTGATATTTTTAGGAAGATAATAAAAAAGTAAGATAGGGACATATATGCCGTTTAGCTCTAATATAAACCGTTAGGGAGCTAGAAGCTGTCAAAGTTCAAAAATGTAATTTTTCGAAAGTCGATATCTCAGAAACCATTAAGTTTAGACTTATAGTGTGCTATTTAAAAAATAATTGATATTTTATATAGAATCCAAAAGGATTATAAGATATAGGGCATTCCATTTAAAAAAATTAAAGTTTTGTTTACCATGACTGTTTGAGGCACCCTGTATAATTACAGGTGTCCTAGTTTTATAGATTTTTTAAGGCCTACAACTTTTATACCGGAAGTTTTTTTATATTGTGCGCCATTTTCTAAATAATTGACCGGTCCGGGACTTTTTGAACACAGTGTGTATATGCATTTTTTGCATATTGTGTGATTTTAAAGGAAAAAATGCATATTTTAAGAACTATTGCATATCTAAGAATGTTTTGGGATTTCTATGTTCTTTTCTTACGTTTTATGGTCGCACGCCGCCGTGTCGCCTGTGCTGTCGGGGTCTGAAGATAAGAGGGCAATAAATAGGCTAATTAATAAAGTAATAAACTAATAAAATAAAATATTATTTTTCTATTGAGAAATTCCATTAGTGGGTGGGTATGTCTGACCAGATGTTGTAACTAGGATTTCTTTATCTACACCTTCTATAATAATTATTTATTTCCTCACATTTGTTACAGTTGTCAGTATTATTGAGGTTGCCGTTTGTCGTAGCCGCAGTTAGTATTGTAAACGCAAACAAAGTGAAAGTGAAAGCGGTGATTATGTCGAAAATACGATGTATTTCGAGGATTAAGCCTTACCCAGAACTTGCTTTGGACGGCGACCATGTTTTTTGCAAGTCTTGTTCAAAAATTGTTTCCTGCTCAGAGAAATTTCAAATAGACCAACACATTAAGACGCCGTCTCACATTGCTAATGTTAGCAAGATGAAGTCTGGTCCCATTCAGTCAACGCTGAAGCAGTCATTTGAGACTTTTAAAAACGGAAACCATGACCAGTCAGAATTTAACGAAGATCTATGTAAAACGTTCTTGGCTGCTAATATTCCTTTAAACAAGTTAACCAACCCGCAAGTTAAAGCCTTTCTGCAAAAATATACAAAATGTAATGCTCCATTCACTATTGATTGATAGAGATTCTCATTTTTTTTATTTCAATTTAAAAATACGACCACTAGTTCTTCGAGATACAGCCGCTGACCCACTTTGGCTGGACACCCGGTATAGCTATTTTTCTTATTACATTAACTCATCTTAAAAACAAATTAGAATAAGGTTTTAATATAATTCTATGTACCTTGTCCTTTGTGTCATGTTTCCAAAATAAATATATTTAAATTTGAATATTTTAGTAACCATCTTTTTAGAAAAATTGACATCACCAGACATTCTTTGAACTTTTGGCTTGATACTCTAGAACTAAAATTGTTGATGCAATATCTTGACTGAAATTGTTGGAATTGATATTTTACTTTTGGTTTTTCTCTAAAAGGATTGGTTTTTGAGTATCGAGCTAAGGGTACCTTTATTGAATAACATACTCCAAAGAATCGGCAGGGTGATGTTAAATTCCCCAAAAACTACCCTAGTTCGCACCCCACTGGTTATAATGTGTACCCACAATTATCCTCAAATATTAATGTTTCTTGAACCCAAAAATATTTCTTCTTCTTCTTCAAAGCAGTTAAAACCATTTTTTTAAAGTAATCTTCCCATAGCCCATGTTTAGGAATATAAAATGTGTGTCTCATTTTGAGTCGACCAATCTGCCCTTAAAGTTAAATAATACTATTTCCGAACACCCTGTATTAATAAGGATAGATCATCGATAGCGGTAGTTGAATTACTCTACATCACAGGGTTTTTGCAAATACGCAAGAATGATAGATGTGAAGCTGTATGTTGTAAACGTCACATCAGCAAGGTAATGTGTTCGCATTCCATGTAATAGATTAAATTCCTATCTATTTTATAAACCCCTTATTGACTCCACTAATGGGAAGTCCTTTAAGTGCTCTCTAGATGCGAGATAAGCAAATTATAATATTTGTAAACACTACATTCCAGTACATTCCACAAAAACAATAGGCTTAAGGTATTTATTTTTATTTTTCTAAAAACTTTTTTTACCTAATCATTTAAAAATGTAAATAATACCACTTATCGACAGTTTACAACATTAAGTTCAACAAAAAAAAATAATCTGTACATATTTAAATTTACATTATATCCTATAGCTCCGAATGTATATCAGTCGTATCTGTAAGAAAAAGCAATAATTATTAAATGTATTTCATAAATAATAAATTAGTATCTTGATATTTTTATTCTCCTCCCACTCCTCTACATGTAACGCAAAATTAACAGAGTCAGTCTCGCAGACTTCTAGGCCTAATCGCTCTATAAAACTTAACTCTCCCGATTTGTTTATTCACATGTTCACGAGCCTTCTTGACTTGTCTACAGGTATTTTTAAACCGCTGATACTTACAAGTAGTTGTCACAGGCAAAGAAATATTTTGCTATAAGCAATAGTGTAGAACACAGGTAGACTGAGCAAATCTGTCGCATGTTTTTTTAATGTAAGTAGTTAAATGTATCTTACCTGTATGGCTGGCACTTTGCCCACTACTGCTGTATTCCCCAGAATCGTCATCAAACAATCCTGAGTCGATTTTTTTTTGCAATTCTCTTATCTCCTCGTCATATCCCTTCCACTCCGGTACTATTCTCATGGCTGCAGATAACTTAGCTTCTTTGGTAAGCGGATTGTTGCACTACGGTTTTTAAAGGAGGGAATTATTTCACAAACAATTACCATTACCCAGATTTCTTAAACTCATAAAGCAAAAAACCAAAAAAAATATTTTAAAAGAGATAGTAGCTATAAAGTAAACACAATAATAATAAAAATATGACCAGTTCGTACACCATGTCTTCAACTTTTACATTTATCATCCTGTGAGTTGTACTCAATAATTTAAGACAACTTACATTTCCGCTAAACTCGATGTTAGGTAAGTCCTACTTAAACTTCATTTTATATTCACTGTTCGTTCTTAACTTTGTACTATTCTTTTAAGTATCCCCTGATGATGAGTGCTTAAGAACTCGAAACATGTAGGGAGATTTTTATTTACTTTGATAATCATTAAATTGTAGAGGAAGACTGCATTGTTTTATTTACACAATAATAATAGGTACAAATCACCAAAGAGAAAAAAATTTAAAACGCAAGAAAGAAATGTACGGTTGCACCTCGGTATCAAGCTGACGCATGACGTTACCTTGATGAAGTTTTCCGGCACCTATTACGTCAAAATCACATTAGGAATGACGTAACACTAAAGCCATTTTACTTAAGGCCACTCCTGACCAACAATAGCACCTCACCCGATACTGTCTGTCAAGTGATTAAGAAATGTCGGTTTACATTTCTAGTTAAGGCAGGTATTTTCTTTCCCTTTCGCCAGATACATCGCCATTTCACGACTCGTCAGTAAGGCTACATGCAATAGGAGACGACATCTCGTGGTGTTCGCACGCAATTGTAATACCTATATTTGTAAATTTCATTTCCTGTTGGCTCCAAATCGGCAATGTTTAATGCTACCTGGCGGTGACTTCTGTAATTGTGGTTGACACTATAGTCTTTGCAGGTACTTTCCTTGCGAGATTGAACCGGGTTAGTGCATGCGAACACCACGAGATGTCGCCTCGTGTCGCATCTCATAATTTTTTAAATTATTATCAATTAATTATTTTTATCAGATACACGTTTTATAGAGCTTTTAAAAAATAATTCTACGAGCGTACGGAGAGTAGTTACAACTAACCCGAACTAAATTAAATTGATACTGTTCCGCACGTGCCGTGCCTGCAGTTGAACGAACGACGCAAAAGAAGCATTGTTTCCCCCATTAATTGTTAAAATATACTTTCAGCACTACTACGGAAAAGTGCAACTTTCAGCACACAAAATGGTCACTTCCGCACTTATTAGGTTAATAGTTATATAGTACTTTTACTGTACGTTTAAAAGAATAGTAACCTCTGTGACACGGCACGCGTCCCTAAAATATCAATTATTTTAACATTAGAAAATCACTTTGCCTGTCACACATGTCAGATCAAAACACGTGCTATTACTGTTTCCAGCCACGTGGAGAATCTGCATACTTTGAAGTCTAAAGGACACTGGTTTGTTTATGGCGCTACAGTGCTCTACTCTGTGAGGTCCACCACTCACATGTGGTTACGTGTATACTCTTGACTAACCAACAGAGGTCGCGTCCACCCAGGTTAACGGCCATACTTGTTTACTGACAGTAAGGAGATTGAAACATCCGTTGAGCATTTGTCGGATAAAACATTACAGAACCTCGTTTACATATTCTTGAAGCCCAAACTTATTGCAAGGCTACCGATTAACGGTTTTCGTAGACGTTAATATTTTTTAGTTTAGAATATAGCACGCTTTTATCTTTAGAGAAGACTTAGAGATAAAACACTAGTTTATTACTTTGATTATTAGAAAACGTGTTTCCCAAACACCCGGTAAGATTAAGATTTTTTTACTTTTGAAGGCTGGCCTCCGACAGTCAATTAGACCCATTGAGTAAATTTTTCTGAGAATTCCCTTTTGGAGAATGAAAAGGCGTGTTATCTCGGCAGCCTGACCCCATTAAAGGATCATATACTTCAGGTAACTGTACACCAGGGCATAGTACACGTTAAGTTAATCATGGCAAAATATGATGAGTCCAATTTTCCAGCCACCTAGATAATATGACCAAAAAAATTGATCATCCACATGTATTTGAAATTGAAATATTGAAATTTGCATTGTTTAGCCCTTTTGATCCTGGGGCTGTTCATTTCAAGATTAAAGTCCGGAACAATTCCGAGACTTAGATTCATTCAAAATCAGCATATTGCTATCACACCAAGTGCTAAAACGATTCAAGACTTGGGTAGCTCTTCGGACAAGAGAGTCCGAATCCGGATCCGCAATCACAAAGCCGAATTTTCCCCCAAATACAAGAAGTCCTGCAAATCGGTAATAAGCTGTAGATATAATAGGGGAGACAAACCACTACCCTGGCGTACATTGTGGATTTGACATGACTGACCCTAATCTAACCCTGATCCTTCTGTTGCTCAGGAAAGAGTTTAAAAGCCCGTTTATAGGGCCATTAATCCCATTGCATACAGCTTTTCAACCAGTATTTGTTTGTCAATACAATCAAACGCTCTAGTCAAGTCGAACAGAAGAGCCAGAGTGTAGCAGTTGCTGAGTAAATGAACTTATGGATAGAGAACTTACAGATAGAGACTTGCGGTTTTTACATTACTGCGCTACTTTTTCATAAAACAAAAGATGCCGCAAACAGAATTGTCATAGCTATCCGAGTTTTTAAACTAGGTGTGTTCGAAAATGTTTGCTTTTTGACCACACCCTGTATTAAAAACAGTTTTCAATTTTTTAATAAGTTAAAGGGTAACCGAAATACACAATCGAAAACACCCTACAGCTTAAAAACTAAGAAAGCTATGACAAATTTGTTTGCGGCATCTTCTATTTCACGAAAAAGTAGCGTAGTAATGTACAAACCGCAAGTCTCTATCTTTACTTACTTTACCGAGATACCCTGCAATTACATCGAAAATTGGACATCCTGTACAAAGTCAAAGGAAGCTGTTTTGGATGAGTGATTATGGCGAAACCCTTGTTCACTACCCTTGATTAAATTATTTTCCTTCAAAAAACTTTCAAACCTACCAGTCATAACCCTTTCAAAAATTGCATCCATTCAATTTCATCAATTTTCAAATACACTAAAAAATATATAGTTAAAGTCAAAAAAATTAAAGAAATACTTACCAAATCAATAGTCTTAGCTCTTGCCTTTGAGGCATCATCGCACCACGTCTCACACCACAACCATTCCTGAGGCAAAGACTTAATGGCAACTTGATGGATCATGTTGTTTGGCAAATCTTGATCCAAGTTTGAAAGACTGTTGGGGTCTTGACTTAGGGCTTGATACTGACCTCGGAGACGGTCTCCAGCTGCTATTCGTCGGAATCGTTTCAGATCAACCACATAGAGTGCGGAAATATGATATTTTCTACCTGAAATTTTTTTCCCAAATTACTACCAAAGTAAGTACATCAAATATAATTTTACTACGGACGGCTATATCAATGTCCTGATAAACCATTGTAAAATAATGGTAGAAATGGAACTTATGCTACTGGACCACTATATTTATAGCTATTAATATAACGAGATTATTAAGCGATTTATAATAGTCGAGGACATTGCTAGGTGACGAGGCGACAGCCGAGTCACCCGCAATGTCCGAGACGGTGTTAAATCGCTAATAATCGAGTCATATTCAAAGCTTTATCGTATCATTGACAACGGCGATGAGAAAATAAAAACAAGGTGTTTTGTCATTTCATTTTGGCATTTCAAAAAGTCATCATTAAAATCATGCAAGATTTTGATATTCCTGACGATATATTAGCTGCAGCCAACATTATAAGGTTGAACTTGCTTCCGGACAAATCTAAAATCAATTATGAAAAAGAATATCGGCAGTTTTGTGAGTGGCGAAACAAAGTACATGTTCAAGGTGCAGAAGAAACGGTATTGCTGGCGTATTTCGCAAAACTCTCTGAGGAATACTCTACTTCATCCTTATGGCCGAAATATTCCATGTTACGAGCGACTTTAGAACTGAAGGAAAGAGTGGAAATCGACAAATACGGCGCCTTAATACGTTTCATCAAGAAGAAAAATGTTGGATATAGAGCAAAAAAATCAAAAGTATTTACAAGAGAACAGGTCAACGAATTTGTGTGTTCTGCCTCAGACGAGAAGTTTTTAATGATGAAAGTGGCTTTTTTAATTGGAATTGGAGGAGCCTGTCGAACTAATGAATTAGCGAAGATGACCACGGAAGATGTTGACGTTTTAGAGGACAAGCTGATTGTTACTATTCCCGACTCAAAAACCCACAAGAAACGTATTTTCGCTGTGATATTTGACGGCGAAGTCAATCCTGTGCTTTTATTTAAAAAGTAGGCAATGTTAAGGCCAGACCATGTCACTCACCAAAGATTGTTTGTATCATATAGAAGAGGGAAATGTACGGTACAGCCCTGCGGCATTCATTTCTTCTCTAAAATACCTCAAAAAATAGCTGAGTATCTCTCACTTGAAAATCCTAATTTGTATACTGGTCACTGCGTTAGAAGATCTTCGGCAAATTTTCTTGTTAATGCTGGAGGAGATATATTAGACCTACAAGAACTTGGTGGATGGGAATCGGAGAAGGTTGCTAGAGGATATTTAGAAGAAAGTGTGACCAAGAAAGTTTCCATTGCTCGCAAAATTCAAATCGGCGATGTTTCCGGCAGTGGATTAGGCACTGGGGAACCGCACGAAATCGAAAGGAGTGCTTTCTCGGTCATTAATCAGTCTTCAGAGGGCATACCTAAGATCGTGGACGTTAAAGACAAAGGTGTATCCATCAAATTTGAAAACTGTCAAAATATTGTTTTACATGTTCATGAAAAATAGTTCTAATATTATTTGGTATCTAACGTATTATGCTTTCGTAACTAACGTATTAAATTATGGTAACTAATGTATTATGAGTAACTAAGGTTTTATGTAGGTTTTAGTACGTTTATGATGTTAATAATTATTAATAAAGATATCATATAAAAATGACTTAATCTTCAATGATACGATAAAAGCCCTAAATTATCAATGTACTACAGGATAACTTGTAAGGATACTATTGTTAAAAAAATAATTGTTGTCATGAAAATTATGTGGCTCTGGCTGTTATCACTAACAGGACATTGGGGAAGCCTTAGTAGGTCTATTTTATATTGCGTTTAATATGTCATTAGGGCCCAAATTATCATTGCCCTTGTCACAACAACAGTCACATAACTTCCATAACAACAATTGTTCCAACAATAGGATCTTTAGAATATGGGCATAAGTAAAGCAAAATCGTTAATTAAAACTCTTTCAATCAACGGTAAAAAAATATTTGTAAACACAAGACATGTAAATTAAAAATAAATATTGCAAAATAAGATAAGAGATATTATTGTATTAAATAAATGGGTTTTTGGGAAAGTGAAGTTCGGAAATACCTCAAAGCAGTTTGTTAAAAACCTTACTGCAGAGGTATTTCGGTCCTTTCGTGTATAAGTTTTCTATGTAAATTTCGTTTCTTGCCCGTGCTATGGAAATCATTTGTGGCGAAATAACCAACTTTTTCTACAGTGTGCTGGTTCTAGCAGTGACATTGGCTTGAGGATTAGAATTTTGTAGACTTGAAAAACTTGGCAGTAGCTGCCTCTAGAGGATAAGTTATAAATAAGCCGAGGTAGAATTTTCTGGTAGTGTAAAGATGTTTCCACTGATACTTGGCACCAGCAAATCAAGATGCTTAAGTGTGGGTAGCCTACGTGACAAAAAAGCTGGGTTTAAAACAGCATGACAAAATGTTACTGGGTGCGAGAAAGAGGGTGATATATCGCAAGTAAGACTTGACGTGTGTTTGAGTTTTTCGGGCGGTCAGTAGAGATCTGTATCAGTGGTCGTGAAAAGCACACGGGCTTCTCGCGGCATTTTGCGCGGTTTTAGTTGATTATAAGTCATGAAATAGTTGGAGAATTCGCGGAGCTCTATTCCGAAGATGTATTAATGTGATTACTACATTCCAACTCCAGTTCCGTTTATTTGTTTAAATAACTTGGTCAATTCGCGCATTCGCGGTGTGAATGCCCGAAGGTATACGAACGTAGTTCTTATACCACGACTCAAGTCCTGTTTAACTGTTGTAAAAATCATTCTAAAGTTCGTAGATACGATAAAGTCTCGATAGTTTAAGACTATAGTAGTGTATCCCGATAGTATTGTGTGTTTAGTGATGTAATGTTAGTGATGTAAAAAGGTATAGCTGTTTTAATGCTGTAAGTAGTTACCATACTAAGTTGTAAAAGTAAAAAGCATTTGCTGCTACAAGAACGGATGTGAAGATGAGCAAATGAAATACCAGAAGTAAAGAGATATATTTTGTGTGAGAAGAGAGCCTTTTATTTCAACTGACATATTTTGAACCACGCAACCTATGAGAAATATACAGTAAACAATTTATGTTTGGCGCAAGCATATAACGGCGGCGTTAACAATCTTTTATAAAAGATTTGGCTGCATAATCATGTTCCTATAAACCTACGTCCGGAAAAGCTTCGTTTCGGAGATTTTTAAGTGGAACAAAAAATATGTACGCCACCGCCGGTTTTGATAACAATGGTATGTAGGCAGTATAATGGCTAATGCGAAGTATATTTTGTTAATTTTTTGAGTTCGGCCTTGTTTAGGTGATAAATGCAATTTGATCAAACTCTGATATGGGCATAATATATGCAAGTAAAGTCATTTTATATATAAAGACCTATTCACAATACAAAGTGTGTAATATAACATGTAAGAAAAAAATACACATTGAGATGTTCAGCATCAGCCACACAAGTAGGTAGGTCATTTATAAAAACATTAAATAATGTCGGGGAGAAACACGAGCCATGTGACCTCCGCAGGGGCAGTAAACGTACTTCCACTGCCGTCAACTTCTTCATTAGGAGAGCATGATTCACAATGTCAAACGCTCGTGAAAAATCAAAGAACATGCACAACACAATATGTTTGACGTTTAAAGTGTCGTAGGTGTGGTTAAGAGCAATTCCCAATGCCGTTTGAGTTGAAAATCCGCGTCTGAAGCAGTTATGGCACTCAGAAATCAAGCTAAATCACTGAAGGTATTGACTTAAGCGGAAGTTTTTTTACCAAAGTAGCATTGTATTGGTACCGGTCTGTAATTTTTTACATCCCTCTTGTCGCCCTTTCCCTTGTAAGTAGGAATCAATTTAGACGACTTCTATTCTCGATCGCGACTACTATCCCATTCAGTGGCTTTTGAATGACGAACTACCTGCAGAAGCTGGACAACTGGTATAAGCATACAGCCTGATTCGCAAGAATTAAATGTATGTATGCATAATATTGGGATGAAACTAGAAATGGACATACCTTGAAGATGATTTCTCCAATATCCTTGCTTCCAGAACCTGAATCCATCCATCTCAGTACGTGATTCACAAAATGGTGTATAACCGTAAGGAGCACCGCCAAGTTCAAAATCTCTTAATTCTTTGAGATCAGTTCTTACAACCTAAAAACAAAATACGGTTAACTTGAAATATCTGCACTTTATTAAAGATAAAAAAATCACTCTAACCTCACAAAAAATATTATAAAATAAATAACATAGTACTAAATCTTGAAGAAATTTGTTACCTGATCGGCATCTACAAAAATAATTTTCTTCACATCAAGGGGAAATAACACATCTAAGAAAAGAATTTTGTAGCCCCATATGATCCTTTGCTTCTCCGTTTGAGGTGTAAGCCATCTGGGCCATTTGTACTGAATAAGTTCATATTCGAAGCCATATTCTTTGGCCATATAAGGCAAGAAATCCTAAGAACAAAATTTAGATTACCATTAAAAAAGTCTAAGAAAGAATCATTTGTACCTTAACTTGAGGTGAAAGATAATTTTTTAGGAACCAAAATTTTACAGGCAATTTAGTATGTTTTAATACAGTCAACATCATAATTCTCAGAAATCTTTCGTACAAATGACCTGATGCTACAGAAAATATATTCAGTTTTTCTTCTGTTTCATCTTCCTTAGCACTAAATGAGCTAAAATTAAAACATTTTAAAATTCAAACAGTAAAAGGGTTTTTTTTTATTATTTTTAATTACCTTGTAATGGAGTTCCACAAACCTCCATTGTTGTCTTCATCGGAGAGCAAATCCAAATTGAACTTATCGGGTTTCTTTTGTACTTTTAATTTTACAATGTGAGATCGGAACGAACTTATAAGTACCTTAATATCACTAGAATTGACTGGTGTATCTGAACCATCATGACTAAAAACAACGTTAACTTGAATCAAAATAGACCACCGCAAAACATATAGGTATGGCAAAGTTCAATTCCTTGCAAATAAAGAATTAATCTAAAGTTAAAGAAATGCAAGTGGGGTTCAGTGGGTGAAGTCGAAAGAATAATAATAGTTAAAAATATTAAATTTTTAATTTATGGTACCTGCTTAACAGTGTGAAAATACAAATAAACCTGAAGAAAATTGACGGAAAAATATTATTCTTTAGCCTCATTGTCTTTTGCAAGTAAATAAAAACTAGGTATAGACCTAAACAATTCTGATCACCAGAATTATGTTTCAAAACTTAAAACCCATTGTTGATCAATTTTAAAATCTGTAAAATTTTCAGAAAATCTTCAAATTTTGGGTCGGACCTTAAATCCGTCGCACTCGAACATTTACATTAAATTCGTTATTGTTAACATCAATTATTTGAGTAATTGTATTATTTTAGAGTAGAGTGCGTGTTTCAAGCAAAGATGTTAAAGTAGCAAAAATGCATGATCTACTACATAATTTACTTTAATTATTGCTACATTAACATCTCTGGTTTCTAGAGGCTTTCTCATTTCACTAAATATAATGAACGCAGGAAAATGCATGAGGTTCAAGTGAAAATCGGGAGTTTGGTGACTTTACTTAAAAGGCGGGAGGGTACAGGAGAAATCGGGAGGCTCCCGCCTAAATCGGGAGGTCTGGCAGGCCTACGAAACGAACTAATCGCGGAGCTAGTCTCAGGCCTCAGGCAACTGCCTGTTAAAAACAAATCATTTTGTTCATCGAGTCACGAAAAGATGCGTAGCGACGTATATTTCAATTTCAATAATAGGTACATCCTAATTTTTACAATGAAAGAAACAAATCACTATCATATATTATAATACAACACAATATATTTAGAGGAAATACAAGCTAATGATTGAGATTTGAAATATCCAATACACGACATAGCTACCACTCTCCTAATACAGCAGACAAATTACGTTTGAAAGCGTATAGGTTTCCACTTTCTCTTACAACCCTGGGCAAGACTGTTGAATTTGTTGAAGCACTTAAAGAATCGACAATTCACAGTTTGATATCTAGGTTAACAAATATTACCTGGAGTAGTGATTTGTGTAATAAAATACATGATACAAGCAACAGATTCAGTTTTTTTCTAGTCCATTCTAAACCTATCGTAGTTTTCAATAATATAGATTTTGCTTTGTTTGTTAAATGGTTTATGTTTAGTTATTTGTTTAATTGTGTTTGGTAAGAGATTATAAAATTTTAATGCTAGGTAGTTTATAAATTTAAGATTGATTGTTTTTTTGTTTTTTGGTATAACCAAGTGCCTGTCTACATTACTTCTAGTTAGGTATTGATGGTTTACAAATTCCTGCAAAGTTACATTTTTCTGAATATATGAATAAATAGTATGTATATATAAGCAATGAAGGTTACATATCTCTGTGTTGTATAAATATTCAGTTGGGTATAGTCTGTTCCTTTTAAACATTACTCTTATAATATAATTTTGGATTACTACTAGTGGTTTCAGGTTAGTTTTGTAAGAGCCACCCCAAACAATCAATCCATATCTAAATAGAGATTCGACTAGCGATTTGTAAATCATAGTAATCAATTTTGTGCATAAAAATTCTCATTAAACATATAAAACTTGTGAATAAGAGTACGGATTTTCTTTGTAAGGTATGATATATGTTCTGTCCATTTGAGGTGCTGATCAATAAAGATTCCCAAGTATTTTGCCCGTGATACGCCCAATATAGTGTTGTCTCTTTTATTATTAATTTTTATGGAATCAAAGTTGGGCCTATTTGCGGTAGTTAACGAAAATGCTATATAATTTGTTTTAGATAAGTTTAGAGACAGTTTAAGTGAGTCCAACCAGTGCTTAATTATATTAAATCCGTGAATCACACATTCTTTAGTCTCCTGCCAGGAGTTTCCCTCAAAAAGCAAAACTGTGTCATCTGCATATGAAATTATCTTACCATTAAAATTCAGGTTTAGTAGAGAGTTTATATAAGTAATAAATAGGATTGGACCCAAGATCATACCCTGGGGTACCCCTATTTTTATTTTGAGTGGTTCACTCAGCACACCGTTCTTAAGAATTGATTTCTGTCAGATAAGTAGTTTTTAAATAGTTCCAACACTATACACGAACTCCATAATGGGACAATATATCAAGGAGTTTTTGGTGGGGCACAGTGTCAAAAGCTTTTGCCAGATCTATAAAAACTGCTATACTTTTCTTACTATTATTGAGATTAGTTATGATTTCTGAGCTTAGTGAATACATTGCGTCTGCCGTGCTGACACCTTCTGTGAAACCAAATTGGTTTGCAGATATAACGTTGTTTTTTTTTTAAATGATATTAGTCGTTCTTTTACACATTTTTCAAAAAATTTTGGGAAGTTGTTTATCAGGCTAATTGGGCGCTAGTTTTGAATTTTATTTTTTTCGCCATTCCTAAAGATCGGGGTTATAATTGATTCCTTAAAGTGGCTTGGTATTTTGCTCGTTTTAAAAGTTAAATTGATAATATGAGTTATGGGTGTGACTATGTCTTGGTGAACAGACTTAATAAGTTTTGTGGTAATTTCATCTCTTCCTGGGGCACTGTCGTTTTTTAAAGTAGATATATGGGTTATTATTTCATTTTTCGTTACAGGATTTAGAAATAAAGATGCTTGCAGACTCTCACCCAATACAAATGGGTTCTGAGGAGTGCTTATTTTCTTTTCCATCTCTATACCAATATGATTAAAATAGTTATTGCAAAAATTCCCCATATCGGTATCCTTTTTAAAGCTAGTATGTTTCTCATCTACAATTGTTAAGTTTGATTTTTCTACTCTCCCTCTACTATTTGTTGCTTCGGATATTATTTTCTAAATATTTTTAATATTGTTCTTGTTTTTTTCAATTTGTCCCTGATAAAAGTTGTATTTTTGATTTTTTAGAAGCTTATTTAATTTATTTCTGTATGATTTATATTCTGTATTCAATTCCAAACTGTAGTTTTTGTTTAGTTTTTTTTTTAAGTTATCTCTATGTTTTATTGACGTGATCAATCCTGCTGTTATCCATTCTTTAATTTTTTTATTTTTAGATGTTATTGGACATTTCGTTGTGGCTTTTCGCAGTGTCTCATTAAATATATTCATAAATGAGGTCATTGCCCGTTCTGAGTCCTCTGTTTCCAAGACAGTCGACCAGTCTTGTGCTTTTATTTTATTTTGAAAGATGTGATTATTTATTTTATTGTAATATTTTATAGGTTGATCAGCTAGCTTTATTTGTAGAGGTATTCATATTTTGATCTAAGTTAATATTTAGCATTATTCGGTAATGATCTGTTATGTCTGAATCTAATATAAAGGATTTCAATGTTAGGTGGTTAAGTTTTGATTTTTGCCTAATGAATATATGGTCGATGCAGGAGGATGTTTCCGGGGCGACTCTAGTTGCTGAATTTATATAGGAGACAAAACCATAAGGCCCCATTAACGAAATATATTTATTTACAATTGGATTAACATTGTTCTGAATATTGATATTGATATCTCCAGTAAATATTTCAATGTTTTTTGTCAGATAGAAATTTAAAAAAAAATAGATTTTTTTTCAGAGATTGTTCAAAGAATTGCTGCAGGTCGTTAAGAAATAAACACTCCGTCACTGGAGGACGTTTATATGCCGCTGTGATTCCAATTGATATATTGTGATGATTGAGTGTTATTCTGCTTATGGTTGCTTTTGATAAATCCAGCGTGATATGACTTACGTTCACATTTATGGTTTCTCTGACACGAATTAAAACACCATCGTTTCTGTTATAGACACCATTAATACAATTTTTTCTGGCACTTCCGATATTCAGATGTAAAATGTTGAGAATCTTATTCTTTAATTTATATTGACTCTGTAGTATTACATTGTTTACCAGCTCTGAATGTGCGTCAGCGTCCGTTGTGTCTAGTTGTTCTAATACCTCATCTTGTGGTGGTTTGAACATTGTATGATTACCATTTTAAAGAACTAATAAATAAAAATATTTGTGGTTCGGACACTTTGGATTAGACGCATCATTATTAACTGGCACTGATTAGAGAGAGTTTTGGAGTCTTTTGTTTTAGTTTGCAAATAGTCACTATCCACCAACATTGTCTTTTGATTATCGTTTTCCATTGTTTTTAGTATTCAAAGTGCATTGTGAAACCCTAGATATTTGATATTTGTAACAATTAGTATTTTTTTTTAGGTGGGGAAGTCATAATTCAGGAGGTTACTTAATGATAGCCCATAATTCCAAGGGCGCCTTCCTGAACCAGATTCAAGTAGAAAATTTCATATAAACATGTGTCCTAAAAAGTCTGGTTTTCAAGAGACAGGGTGTCAAAGTCAGGAATGTCACTTTTTTAAAGAAATTTTAGGTTCCGCTGTAACAAATTTATCGCTCAAATCGGATTTATAAACTTATAGTGGATGTAAAAAATATCTACAGCGCTTTTTAAGGTACAGAATCACAATAGTTTATGTTGGATGTAATATGCCAAGGTCATAGGCTTATCTAGAATAGAAACGTCTTTATTTTAGACTAGCTAGCTGTTTGCTTAACCGAGTATGTATAATTAACCAAAATTTGAATTTTACTAACCAATTTTACTACTTCGAAGTACTAAATTTTAGTAATATTCCTAAGTCTAATTATAGCAGAAACTTAAATATGACAACTTAAAAAGTAATAAGACATTGACATGTCTTACACATATTTCAAACATATCTCCCAGCACAAAACTACGATATTTTATATTCAAAAAATGAATTATAGAATAATAGCACCATAAGTTTTCCCAAAAAAAATAAGTAAATAAGTACCTCTGGTTCTGTCTTATCATGACCACTTTTGAATAAGGTAATTTCTTATATCTCGGTATATAAATATAATGCAAGAAAAACTCACCTAACAATATCGTAAATTTCAGCACTCCTTCCTTGTCTTAACCGAAGCAACCAAGCACCAGGATTGGCTTTCAGTTGAAAGTACCCCAAATTTGCCATTACAATTGTGTCTACAATAACAGGTTGTCTTTCGGTGCCTAAAGTTATTTGAAGACCCCTCGGAGGACTGCCTGTCATTTGTTCAAAGCAGTGGCCTTCCAATAAAAGATATTCTAATTCGTATTCACTAAAATAAAAAAAAATTATATAGTTTTATTGACATTAATTAATAAATAAGTCAAGCCTTTTCATTGGAAAAATGTCCAAATTATATATTGTCTTTTCTAGGTTACTGAAAAATAACTGTAATCAGTTACTCTTTTAACTTAAAGCCTGAAGCAGTTACCAGTTGTTCCTATTAAAATAACACGCATCAACTAGAACGCGCCGGTGACACGCAGCATATTCTCGATTGTTTTATTGTGGATTATAACTGGATACAAAAAATAATTTTTGGAAGTATCTCTAATATTTATATTTGATGCACCATAGGACAAGAGAGATGCGCTTATGGGGGGGATGCTGCTTGCTACATTGAATTACTTGAATTGGCCTCCTCAGAGGCCGCCAAAAATTGCCGTAGCGCACGATATTTCACGTGCACGTGGCGGGGTATTGGTTAAAGTTTTCAAATAGCAATAATCGCACCTCGGATAAACCTCATTGGTTACGATAATGCCACTGCGCAAAGCTAACGATGTAAACCCATCTCTAACCTTTTAAACATTAGATGAAGTTATGAACCGGCGATATTGGAGTAGCGAGCGCCATCTAGTTTAGATTTAATTGAAACGACATCCAGCTAGTTCAGAATTACGTATTTTGGTGTTTCGTGTTAGGTTTTTGGTCAGCGACACGACGTTCAAAGAGATCTACACGTCACTGTCAGGACTGTTTCCAATATTATTTGTTACGGATGAAAATGTAATTATTAAAATTTTCGTTACTAGATTGTATATATTTCTTCCGCAATGGGGGTCGCGGCTCTGTTTCACCTTTAAAAGTGTCACTGTGAACCAAGATAGAGACGTTATTAGGAACCTTAAAAATAAAGATGCTAGAGATGTTTTTGGACTTAATGTCACCATTGTAAAGACAATAAGAGAATTAATTGTAGGGTTCCTAACAAAAATAATAAACTTATATATTAAAGAGAATATCTTTCCGACGTATCTAAAAGAGGCCATTGTCATTCCTCTTTTTAAGAAGGGGGAGAGGGCAGAAAATATCACATTACCGGCCAATATCTCTATTACCGATTTTTTCCAAAATAATTGAAAAATGCATGTCTGTGCAGATTGCTCGGTTTCCGGTGGAATACTCAATGCTAAGTGAAGAGCAGCTTGGGTTTCGTAAGCGGCGAAGCACTGTTTTGGCTGTTCTGGAACTGGCGTCCTTCATAATGGATGGATTTGAAAACAGGGAACACACCGGAGCAGTGTTATGTGACTTAAGTAAGGGTTTCGACTATGTCTTAGATGGGCTGCTCATCAGGAAGCTATCTTACTACTACAATTTCAGCATGGGAAGTATTAGTCTCCTCAAATCCTATCTGGAAAACAGATTTCAGAGAGTTATAGTGGATGGGGTGTCGTCAGAAACAGGAAAGATAGACATAGGAGCTTCACAGGGCTCTGTAATGAGCCCACTGCTCTTTCTATTGAACATTAATAATTTGCCTAAAATCAGCATGAGTGAGAGAGAGAGGAGTACTGGGGGCTTGGTGGGCAGCGTGAGTGAGGCACAGACGAAAGCAGAAAATTGGTTCCAGCAGAATAGCCTACTGCTAAACGACAGTAAAATAAGTCGTGTAGTATTCTATTTAAGGGAGATTGGGCTGATCTCGGGACGCGACCAGATTCCTTGGTGTCCATTTTGATGATAGTTTGAGATGGGATACCCACATGGTCCATTGGAGCATGCAGTGCAGTGTTTGTACTACGTAACTTGTCCGGAACGGTGACTGATAATGTGTCGCGTACTGCTTATTTTCCGCTGTTTAACTCACTGATGTCCTATGCTGTGGTGGTCTGAGGACACGCTCCGAGATGGAGAAAAGTGTTTTCCCTGCAGCGTAGGGCTTTAAGAGATATGCTTAGCTTCGGATATCGACCGGACTGCAGGCAAAAGTTTATCGAGCACAAAATACTAACGTTTCCATGTCTGTAGATTTTGGAAAACCTTATGTATATTAAAAACAACCTTAACAAAAACCCAATAAATGATCAGTGGCATTCTCACGATATTCAATGAGGGGGGAGGCTCTCTGTTCCACGCTTGAGGCTAGAGAGATGCAGGATTGGACCGAACTATTGGGGAGTTAAGTTCTACAATTGCCTGCGGGAGGATCTAAAAAATTTTCCAACAACATTGTTTCATTGTTTAAACGCTGAGGTCAGGACTTGCTGCTCCAGAACCCCTTACATGACAAGGAGTTCTCCTGATATTTTGAAACCGTTTTTGTGATATTTTAAAAACTCTTATTGTGATTCTATTTTCAAACTATGATTTTGTGTGAGTTGCTTGCACTTTACTGTGAAATGGTCTACATTTTACGATGCTGATATTTGTAAGCCCTTATTGGTACTATCACTGATAGAGAATTATGTGAGATTTAAGTGATTATTCTTTTGAAGAATGTGTTTGTCGTTGTGAAATTAGACCTTATAATTTTAAATATACATAGTGTTACTTAATGATAGGCCGTAATTCCAAGGGCGCATTCCTGAACAAAATTCAACTAGAAAAGTTCATATAAACATGTGTCCTAAAAAGTCCGGTTTTCAAGATACAGGGTGTCAAAGTTTTAAAAAAAAATCGGTTTTTATTAATATCTCAAAGATCCTTCGGCCGATTTTGGTGAAATTTGACAGACTTATTCGTTGTACAAAGAAACTAAGTTAGCACTAGCTAGATGATAATTATGAGAATGAATATTGACAAAAAAAATTTACGCCACTGACTTGTTTAAAAACTTTACATTGTTTTCGGGTTAAGCAGCTAAAAATACAAATTTTTTGTCTCTTGATATTTTTTCCTATCTTACTTCGTTTTCGAGAGAAAAAATAAAAGCCACTTCTTGCATGTCGAAAAATTGATAAAATAAAATCAAGTTAACTGGAACCAAAGAAAGCGTAGCTATAAGTTTCTTTGCTGGAACTCATAATTATCATCTAGTTAGTGCTAACTTAGCGTCTTATCACAACGGACAACACTACTGAATTACACCAAAATCGGTAAAAGGATCTTTGAGATATTAATAAAAACCCGATTTCTTTTTTAAACTTTGACACCCTTTATCTTGAAAGCCAGACTTTTTAGGTTAGTTAGGAATGCGCCCTTGAAATTATGGCCTATCATTAAGTAATACCCTGTATACATCTAAACGTATTTGCGTTCAAATGTTTTGTGATTAGGTATATTTAAAATCATTAAATGAGAGAAATTTTCTTGTTTATATGAACTTTTCTACTTAAACTTGGTTCAGAAATGCGCCCTTGGAATTGCGGCCTATCATTAAGTAATACCCTATACTATATATATATATACAGTGTGTCCACGGATAGAGTTCGGAAGAGGAAAAACTTTTTTATTTGTGGGTTTAGAAGAAAAAGTTATTCTTTATAAAAACGTCTGCTTGTGTTGAAACTCCAATTTCGAATACCAAATTTACGATTAGTATACAGGGTACATCAAAAATAACATTTTTAATTATTTTGATTTCGATTTTTTTTTTGAAATTATATGAAAATATTTTCAAAGCCGTGATTTATAACACCAATTGTCCAAAAAAGTCTAATAAACATTTTTCTCAAAGTGGTTAATTTCAAAGCTACTATTAAAAGAATAAAATATCAAGTAGCCTGTTCTAAATAAATGAAATGTTTTAGTTACTTTGCATCTTTCAAATTGTTGATAATTGTGTCATAATTTTCTCATAAATCTGCATAATAGTGCAATTAGAAAATGCTAACGTTAGAACAAAGAATTTATATTGTGCGAAGTTATGGTTTAGGACATGAAAAAAGCTATATGGCAGTTCTTCGAGAATTCCATGAGATATAGCCTGCTGTTTCTCTCACGGACAAGGGTTTAAAAAAAAATTGTAATAAAATTCATGAGAACTGGTAGTGTTTTAAATAAAAAAAGGGAGAAAAAAAAGTATGATGAAGATGATGCTGTAACTGTAATGACAATGGATTCAGTTAGAAATTTTCCCAAACTGCAGTCTTTAACAAAAAGATCTTCTCAAATTGGTAATGTGAGTAAATCTCTAGTAGAAAAAATATTAAAATTCAATAAAATTCGTCCGTACAAACCTAAATTTAATCATTTTCTGGAAGAAAATGACGACATGAAGCGTTTGGATTTTTGTTTGTTGATAGGGAAACATATCCTTAGACAAAGAAGTTTTGTTAATAATATTATTTTCTCGGACGAGGCAACGTTTACCACAAACGGGGTAGTTAGTTCGCAAAACTGTCGCTATTGGAGCCGCGACAATCCTAATTTTCGTATCCGCTCTAGAAGACAGTATTCACAAAAAGTTAACGTGTGGTGTGCTATTACTTACAATGGAATCATTGCACCATATTTTATTGAAAACTTATTAACTTATTTGCATCTTCTGAACACTTTTTTTTATGATCATTTGCAAGATATACCTTTAGCTGATCGAATAAAATTACATTTCCAACAAGACGGCTATCCCGCTCATTCCACGATAATTGTTCGTGATTGGCTAAATCATTAGTTTGGGAACAAATGGTTTGGAAGGTATGGTCCAAATGAGTGGCCACCTAGGAGTCCCGATCTCACAATTATGGACTTTCATTTGTGGAGATATCTGAAGCAACATGTGTATAAAACCAATTTCAATAATAACCTAGATCTCTTGAAAGAAAAAATAAGAGAAGTCATTGCAAATATCCCAATACAGCAAATTAGGAATTGTTATCGGGAATTCAGATATCGAGTTGAACTATGCGCTGAACTCGGTGGTACCACGTTCGAATAGAACGTTATTTATTTTAATATTTTATAATTTATGATTAAATAAAATGAAGAAATACCTATGACATGTAATAATAAAAATACAAATAAGAAATAGTTTTCTTACAACAAAATCGTTATTCGGCCAGATATAAAATTATATTCTAAGTAGGAAAGCAACAAGAGTTTACGTAAATTTATTTTAAACGAAATCCAAAAAACTAAAAATGTTGTTTCTGGCTAACCCTGTATAGTAATGGTAAATTTGGTATTCGAAATTGTAGTTTCAACACAAGCAGACGTTTTTATAAAGAGTGACTTTTTCTTCTAAGTCTACAAAAAAAAAACGTTTTAAAACATGGTTACTTAGTCACAAACAACATTTTTAGTTTTTTGGATTTCGTTTAAATGATGAAATTAACCACTTTGAAAAAAATGTTTATTAGACTTTTTTGCACAATTGGTGTAATAAATCACGGTTTTGAAAATATTTTCATATAATTTCAAAAAAAAATCGAAATCAAAATCATTAAAAATGTTATTTTTGATGCACCCTGTATACTAATCGTAAATTTGGTATTCGAAAATGGAGTTTCAACACAAGCAGACGTTTTTATAAAGAATAACTTTTTCTTATAAAAAAGTTTTTCCTCTTCCGAACTCTATCCGTGGACAGTGGACACACTGTATACTTTGCCGACTTATACAGAGTGGCAAAGAAGTCGCGCATAATGCCTGTAACTTTTGAATTACCTCGTATACGAAAAAGTGACCTTTATGAAAGTTGTTCAGTAAATTATTCCCCACATTTTTACCTGCATGAATTTTTTCTGTCATTTCTGGCTTGGTTGCCATAGAGACCAACTTACATTTTTTAAATGGAACACCCTGCATATGATTGAATATTTGGATTCTACTGGGAAAACTCTGAATTTTATGTATTTTAAATTTTTATTTATTTAAAATTGTAACAAACTTTATAATAACAAAATAAATAGCCTAGAAAATTAAACAACTTAACATTGGAATAATAGGCAAGTGAAACCTTTTCAGTGGATCTGGTGTTCAAAATGGCCACTATTTTCTGCTAAGCAGAGCGCCAGTCGATCCCTGAACCCGTCTACAACGTTTAAAAGGAAGTCCTCTGGAATGGCCCGAATTTCAGCACTAATTCTGACTTTTAAAGATTCTAAGTCATTTAGACGGTTAACGTAGACTTTGTTCTTTAAGTGTCCCCACAAAAAAAAGGCGAGCGCGGTTAAGTCCGGGGATCGCGCTGGCCAGTCAATAGCACCTCTTCTGCCTATCCAACGTCTTGGAAATTGTTCGCTTATAACTGATTTATTGGAGGCCTATTTGGATATAATTCATTGAAAAGTTGACAAACCTGATCTTGCGATCTCTTCATATATCCGTAACCGCTTATTATCAAAATTTCAACTTGTTGTTTCTCATTCAGATGAACCATAGTGTAAACAAATTAGAAATCAGACAACAGAAAATTAAACAGGAACTTAAAATTGACACCTCTTAGGTCGCTGTCATAAAAACACCTTGACTCAACTGGTGGGTATTAAGTAGGAATAATTGTTTTCCCAGTAGAATCCAAATATGCAATCATATGCATATAGGTGTTCCATAAAAAAAAAATAAGTTAGTCTCTATGGCAACCCAACCAGAAATGACAGAAAATATTTATGCAGGTAGAAATGTGGGGAATACTTTACTGAACAACTTTGATACAGGTCACTTTTTCGGATACGAGGTAATTCAAAAGTTACAGGCATTATGCGCGACTTTTTTGCCACTCTGTATATGACTGAGGACGTATGATGGCAATAATAAATTATTTGTATTTCTATTATATGATTGCTATGTTGGTAGTTTGTCCAAAATTATAGCATTGGCTTTAATAACTTTAAAGGACCAAATACATTAGTAAAAAAGCCAATTATATTGTTATGTCAAAGAAAGTAAAAATAATTTATTGTGACATTACCTGTGAACATTGCTCTCCACGTTTTCTAATCTGATGTTATCTAGATCGTAAACTGATCTAACTACTTCGACCAGCCAGTTTTCAGGTACATGATAATTTTGTGTTAGTAAAGGCGACGAAGGCATATTATTAAATCGGGCTATTGGCCCAGCAAGCTGTTTGCCATCTTCAGAGAACAGGATTTCTGGCTCCAACACAAATCGATAAAAACTAGAAAGAGAAAATATTTTAATTTATACAGGGCGTTCGGAAACAGTGGTATTTAACTTTCAGGGCAGATTGGTCGACTCAAAGTAAGACAAAAAAATTCATATAAACGTGTGTCCTTAAATTTTAGTCGACCACTACTAAATTTTAATGTTGTACATTTGTTCTGTCTTTTTAATTGCATTCTGTGTTTAACCCTTAAACGGCTTATATATCTGGCGAGACACATAAGCATAAAAAATTTACAGTCCTTTACAAAGATGCAACCGGGGAGGACATTGAAAATGCCGAAGCAGAGTGCAACGCTTGTGACTATTGTGAGATTTGAGATCTGCGAAAACTCATAGATTTGAGATCTGCGAAAACTCATAGATTTGAATGTAATATTTAGGTAGTTGATATAAGTTTTATTGATTCATAATATAAAAAATAGTAAAATAAAGGTTATAAACCCTAACGCGCCTCTAACTCTCGACTTGGTCTGATCCCGTCGTCTTTCGTTCCTTCCCCGTCATCATCGGGCCACCGGCTCGACGGCGGCGGTTCGCGTAGTTCCGCTTGTGGATCATTTTAATTCGGTGGTGTTGGTGCAACACAAGAATTTCGTTAAATTCCGTACCCATACTAACGTGCCCGTGCGATAATATAAACATTTTCAGTGGTAAAATTTTGCATACACATATAGTTAAAGTTAATAGTAAAACAGACATTGTATCCCATAAGATACACAAGCATCAAATCGTTTCCGCGTGGTGGGAGCGCCGGCAGAGCGGCTGGAACTATTATGAAGATTATTTACTAGTGGTGTGTCATGGCGTCGTCAACAAATACAGAGCAGGTAGGTTTTGCAACTATATTATACATTACTTGTTATTTTTATTTTGAGTCTGCAGTTTGAGAAGTGCTTACAATACTTTTAAAATATTTATAGCCCTTTGTCTTTAGAAATATAAACTTTCTAGCCTAACGAAATATTGTTCCAACTTGTTTGTATCCCCCAGTACACACTGCCCACATCAGGTTATAAGTTTTAGATTTATTTATCAATTACTTTTTTTCAGTTTACCAAAATACCTTGCAATAATTTCTATGGTCGAAAAGTTGGAGCAGACTATATAGCAGTATTACCGGCAGACAATGTCAACATTTCTGATGTCAGGGCGTCGTCCGGCGACGAAGAGATAGAATACAGCGATTTAGATCCTGATTTTGACCCCGAGGTTTTAGGGCCGCATATACCAATAATACCACAACATAATTCTGATGACGACTGGAGTACCGATGATAACATGCCATTATCTAATCTTGCTGCTAAAACAAGTAATCAACTTCGAATGAGCAAAAGAAGACTTTCAACACCAGATTCCAATTATTGATGACGAATATGAAGCTCCATGTGAGGGTGTTCTTATAGCTCTGCGGTATTTTCAAAAATGTTGGAATGATTCAGTCATTGACATGATCGTGGAACAAACAAATATCTATTTTACTTTGACAACCGGTTCGTCAATCAATACGTCTTCTTCTGAAATAAAAGCTTTTCTGGATATACAGCTTCTAATGGGTATCATAGGAATGCCGGCATTTGAAGGCTATTGGGCAATCATTACTCGATATGGTCTCATAGCTGATGTAATGCTTGTAGAAAGATTAAAAAAACTACGGCGACGTATACATTTTCAAGACAATAACGCTGAAGCCAATGGTGACCGCCTATTCAAAATAAGGTCCTTGCTTGAAAGAATTAGACACTCTATAGACGAGATGATGATTTTATATAAAGGAACCAAAACCGGAAATCTTCGACAATACATGCCCAAGAAACCAAAAAAATGGGGTTTCAAAATGCTTGTAAGGGCTGGGGTCTCTGGCATAGTATACGATTTTTTTCTTTACACAAGATCTACAACTTCTGACAATATGACTTTCACTGAAAAGCAATCTAATCTTGGTTCAGGTGGTAAAGTTGTCGTTCAACTTTGTAAGACTATACCATATCCCCAGAAAAGTATAGTATACTTTGACAATTGGTTTACTCCATTGGAACTTGTTATTGTATTAAAAAATGATTACGGAAAACAGTTTGGGTACGATAAGAAATAATCGCTTGCGTGGTTGTATATTGGAGCTAGATAAAGTCCTTTTGAAAAGGGGTCCGGGAAGTTTCGATTATAATGCAGGTATTGCAGTAGTAGTGGGCTGATACAAAATGTGTGCCTTTGGCCAGCTCCTATGTATGTCACAGCCCTGTAGTACAAGTGAGGCGCTACAATAAAGAGGAAAAGAAAAAGGTAGATGTTGATTGTCACCAAATAATCAAGCAATATAACACCCATATGGGCGGCGTTGATTTGGCAGATATGCTGATTGCTTTGTATAAAACGCCCTATAAATCAAAAAGGTGGTATTTGGGGATATTTAATCAACTTATCGACATATGTGTAAACAATGCTTGGTTTCTTTACAGCGCATGCAAGCTCTTGGCAATGTAAAGAACGACAACCTAAAACGTTTTGCCTACATTTAGCACTATCGCTTATAAAAGCAAACAATGTAACAACAGTTCGAAAATCCGACTTCGCAAATGATCAACCTCAAAAAAAAAATTAGAGTTCCAGTAATTGCCAGGCCAACCGATGACATTAGAAATATGATCAAATCGGGCATTTTGCAACATTTGTGGACAAGGGAAGGTGTAAATTTTGCACAAATGTACAAACCACAATATTTTGTCAAAAATGCAATGAGCGGGGCTGTGTATTGTACACGGAAAAACTTCGCGAAATTGCTTTACAACATATCAAACAAGGTAATAGCAAAAAAAGTTTATATGAACTTTGTATCTTGGGAGGATAAATCCCTTTTTTTCTTTGTTAACTGAAAAAAAATTAAAATTTTAATTCCTGTCATTTTTTATACCTATTAATAAAAGATAAAGTGAATTTACTCATTTTTACTGTAAAATAAAGTTGTGCCCGTTTAAGGGTTAAGGAATTTCAACGTTTCAAGGTCTATTATTGTCCTAAGTGCCCTTGTACTATTTTTCTTTTTTCTTGACGTCATTCTATTGTGCACTATTTATATTTTTTATAGTAAAATATTTTTGAACAAAAATATTTTTGAATTCGAATTTGACAAAAGATAAAATGGTAAGATATCTATCACTTTACTGATCTTTCCGATGAGAAGTACCATTAATTCCCACCTTCTGACCCTTACTCAACAATTAATCCTTCAATAAATTCAAAGCAGAAAAAAAAACTTCTTTTCTATACAATTTCAATGCTCCCGATATCTACAAAACTTAAATATATTATCCACTATCAATTAAATTACCCCAACTAGATAATAGTCTGGCCTAAACTGTCTAAAACTTTTTTGGAAACGCTGTATAAAAGTCTTTACTTTGACGTTACAAATACTACAGCGGCTTGAGAATGAATAAGACTGAAAAAATAAACAGTATTATTTACCTTTTAACTGGCATATCGCTATTTTTCTCAACGCTGTTTAAAAACACCTTTACATTACAGTTTAGCACCTCCTGTAAAACTAGCAAAATGGGCCCCAACTTTTGAGCGCCTCTCGAAACGGGATCGACAACTGCCACTAGGTCGAAGGCCACCTGATCTGGATGTTGGGCGGGTATTTTAATTACTGAGTGCTCATCTGAGCCGTAAGATATATCAAAACGGGCCTTGCTGGACGACTTGGATACCAATAAGGATTCGAGTTTAAGTATTGTGTCGCTGGTTATCGCTGAAATAAAAATATGCTATTAAAAAAACGTGTACACATCAATAATTAATATTAGTTTAAAAAATTTAGTATCCGTAAAATGTAGTCAAAAACAAGTTTGAAAGAATTAATATCAGCCAGGGTTGAAAGGATTTAAATCAAAATTTCTGATAAGTTATAATTAAGAGAAAATAAAAACTTTCAGTTTTAATTAATGGTTTATTATATCAAAAAAATAAAACCACTGTACCTAAATAATGTTTATTTTAGTTAATTGTAGTGCTTGTACAAAAAAAAACTAATTTTGCAGCTTTTTCCGTTCCTAATCGATTTGGAATTGGAGTTTGGAATGGACTAAACCAAATGTTGAAAAAATTCTCTCGACTGATGCAGAAGAAGCAGCAGCACAAAGTAATTGTCTAATTATGAAGAACTCTTTTTGAATAATGGGTATATTTTGTTGCGACTTCCAACAATCTATGGGTTTTACATTCTGAAGAGTATCATCATGAAACATAATATCAGTGAAAGGTTCTGATCTGGCAAGAAACTTGACTATGAGTGGTAGTAAACCACTATTTGGATTTAATTCTTTAACAGCTTTTAAAGCAACATTCTTTTCACTTTCTGTTAGTGTTTGCTGAGTTTTTGTTGAGTCAAAAAGATATGCCAACAAATGATATGGGGTTATACACTGTTCATAACACCTCTTAAATTTTTTCAGTTGAATTAAAGTTATGTCCGTTTTGTCAAAATGAGTTTCTAATATTTTAAATTCTTCCACAACATCTGAAAGACTGGCACTGTTTCTTTTGAGTCTATCTATTGTGATAGAGATAGGCTTAAGTATTCTTAGGTAATCTTCGACTAATCTTTTTAAGTGAATGTTGGAAATTTTTCCTCTTATAATATTGTCAATTTCGTTTTTGTTCTCTTCAGCAATTTTGAAAAGTATGGGCCATGACTTAACGAAACCTTCTAAACAGTCGGCAAGCGAATTTCATCTGACATCATTTGGCAAAACTAGTTTTTTGCCTCCTTCTTTGGCATATGCTGCAGAGGCAGAATGGTTGTTACAGAAGTATTTCTTAATATCAGACAGGAATTTGCAGCTCTGAGCGTTTTTCGACAGGAACTATCTTTATTAAAATTTGAAGAACGGTGGGAATAAAATCAAAAACGTGTTGAAAATAGCAACTCATTTATAGGAATAGATAGAGAAAAAAATCGAAAAAATCAAAAAAATCGCGATTTGTTTGCATTTAAATCGAGATAATTAAGAGAAATAAAACTTCACAGTTTGAAATTATAAATAATAGTCCCGAAATTTCACTTTGGTACACTAAGCACACATAGAACAAACAAAATGTTATTATCAAGACCATAATCTGTAAATAATAGCAAGATTTTTTTAAATGTTTAAATGTGCACATACCGACCGACGCTTAAATTAAGCTGGATGAACAGCGTAAAGCCGGTACAACCATAAAAACGATATTTGACAAAGATCGTTGATACCATATTTCATAATAAACTATTCTGGTTTCTCTTTTGAATTTTTAACTTTTTGGACACCCTGTATACAAATTTTTTTTTCATCAATCGTATTTTTTCGGCAAGCAAAATTTTTTTATAAAGAATGACTTTTCCTCCAAAAATGAAATTTTTGGTTCGTTTGCCCTCTTGTCTACCACATCGCCGGACATAAAAAATATAGAGGATCATGTCGAGGTTAATTCAAGGGAAACAAATTGTTAACTGTAACTGCTGTCTATAGGTATACAAAAATGTATAATATTTTTTTACAAAAATAGAGAGTTATTTAGAAATAGTGCTCCACAAACCATATATCCATCTAGACATACGAACTACAATTATTATCCTAGGCATAGATTAACAATCACTGAAAAAGGAGCATACTATAATTGTGTAAAATTCGTTAATTATTTGCCAGCAATTATAAAGGCAATTAAATAATATTAATAAGTTAAAAAAGAAAATATTTGAATTGCTGGTAACTATAGAGCTTTACAATGTTATTGAATATTTTGAATATGTCAGAAATTTGTATAATTAGAAATTGTTTGTTTTGGATATTTATTCCTTTTTTTGTTGACGTTATTTGAGTTATTTCGTTTCATGTTGTATCATTATTATTATTATTACTGTATATTTGATGTCAGGATACTTCAGATAACATAATAATATGCTCACACAAGTCAGATTCAAGATCTCAATTCAAGACAAAATTAGGAAACAATCACTGGTCCACAATAAAATCTAAAAATGTCTAAAAAATAATAATAATGTTAATAATAATAAGAAAGACAGAAAGGTTTAAAAACTGAAGGACATACATTCTTGCACTTTCCCTTACCGTCATCCTCCTCTTCTTCAGACACCTCTAGAGCTTTATTGATTTTATCCAAATAAGAAGCACTACTAAATCTTTCCAATAGGGAGAAGTCATCTGCGGAAAATGGTTCGTTTTCTCCAAAAGGTCCAAGCACTCTTCCGTTAGCTATAACCGCCCTCTCGCCCACTTTAAGATTCAATACTCTCTGGCTGTAAATTCTGAGCATTTTCAAATTGAGTTCTTGGCTTTCTACTTTGGACCAAACTTCAGACTAAAAAGTTAAATATTCATTCATCATTCAAAGCTAGAAATTACTTAAAATTTACAATAATTATTAGATTTTAAGCGAAAGGAGCATACTAACCGGAATATCTAACTTAGCGCCCTTATTCAGTTTTTCAAGTGTTTCTTCATTTCTCAAAAGTGACAAAACTAACTTCAGGGCAGTGTCCGATGGCAAAACTTCAAGTGCTGCCAACACAACTTTATTAAATGTATTTTTTTTAGTTCCAGCTACGTTGGGTAGAAAGCTAACCCTAATGTCACTTTCCATTTTCTAAAAAAATATTTTTACACATAGTAAGAATAGCAACTATAAAACAATTAATATGCCACTGTTTCATTGTTACATTAAAATTCAGAAGAAATAGACCTAGAACTTACTAAATGCTCCAAAGCGTCCAACAACAACTGTTTTCCTTTGGGACAGTCCAAATCACTTACAATCCAATAAGTTATAGAGTGATATTGTCTGCTCTTTTTAGGCACAGTGAAGTACTTTACGTTTTCTATGGCTGTGGCAGTCATATCTTGCACACTTAGTTGTTGCAAAGCCTACAAAAAGTTAGGTGTAATTTTTCTAGGTTAAAAAACAATCATTTAAGGTCTACTGCCCCTTGCCCAGATTGTCTACTAAATAGTATTATAGTTATGAAGAAAAACTACATGGTGGACCCCCTTTTTAAGTTAAATTTATTTTTTACTTTTTACCTGAGTCTAGAAATTTGTCTTTCTCATTATTTGAACCCTTTATAAGTATATTCAACTACATTCGTATTAAGAGTAAGACAAATAGCAGAACATTTTTTGTTATTACAATTAAATAAATTTGCATTACACCAGTCTACAACATTATCCAAGCTTCTCTGCAAATCTCCATATACAGTTTAAAATCATCGGCAAAGAGTAAGGTTTCTGAATTACCAGTAATAGAAAGTATGTCGTTAATGGCAAATCAAAAATAACAAAGGTTCCAAATTTGAACCTTGGGGAACTCCAGAGGCACTGGTATAAACATAAGACCTGGCACCCTTGACCTCAACATAATGCTGCCTAATTATCAAATAAGAGCTAATTAAGTTGATTAAATTACTGGTCACATTGCTCTGATACAAAGATTCTTGCTATTAAATGAGTTGTGGACAAACTGACAAAATGTAATTAAATTGCACAATGTAGACTTATTTCTTGGTGCTCAGATATATTATACTCTACCTCATCATATAGTCTATCAAACAACGCTATCTCAAAGACTTTGGGCACTGCGTTAGTAACAGGTCGATAATTCATCACTTCATGCTTGGTCCCTTTTTTAAATAGGAGAATTACCTTGCCTTGTACGCCAATCTATAGGATATATTGAGGTACGCAGATTAAGGTTAAAAATGTGAAGAAGAGGTTCCACTAATAAATCACCACAGCCCTAATTATATAATCAGGCAACCCATCCGGTCCAACTGATCTGTTACCCTTTTAATGGCATATCTAATCTCTAGTTCCGAAAAGACCCTATTACGGAAATAATCTTTGTGAGGAAATGTATCGTGATACACAGGGATGTCGGTTATAAAGACGGAACTAAAGTACTAGGCAAACAATGTGCCAGATGTAGAAAGACCCTTGTAGGAAACTTGGGCAGGTATTTAATTTTTTTCCGTAAACTCCCTATACTGTATTTATGATACCAGAAACTGACTTTAGTCCTTTTAAATTTGTTTAAGAATCTTTGGTTGGCTTTGATAAATTTAATGATTTTACCATTAAACAATACTGGAAAGACCCTCGCAACTTAGGAAGACATAGGAACAGGGTTGGAAAAAATCATGATTTTTTTGAAAAACATCAAAAATCGCGATTTTTTGAATAAATCAAGGTTTTTTTTATTTTTTTTCTATCTTTTCCTATAAATAATTTGCTATTTTCAACACGTTTTTGATTTTATTCCCACCGTTCTATAGTTCCTGTCGAAAAACGGTCAGAGCTGCAAATTCCTGTCAGAACAAGAAAACCCTCCGCTGTTTATATAAAGATGCATCCGCCCTTACTCATTTTGACAAAACGAATATAACTTTAAATCAACTGCAAAAATTTAAGAGGCGTTATGAACAGTGTATAACCCCATATCATTTGTTGGTATATCTTTTAGACTCAACAAAAACTCAGCAAACACTAACAGTAACAGAGAGTGAAAAAACTGTTGCTTTAAAAGCTATTAAAGAATTAGATCCAAATAGTGGTTTACTACCACTCATAGTCAAGTTTCTTGTCAGATCAGAACCTTTCACTAATATTATGTTTCATGATGATATTCTTCAGAATGTAAAACCAATAGATTGGTGGAAGTTGCAACAAAATATACCCATTATTCAAAAAGAGTTCCTCATAATTAGACAATTACTTTGTGCTGCTGCTTCTTCTGCATCAATCGAGAGAATTTTATCAATATTTGGTTTAGTCAGTTTAGTCCATTCCAAACTCAGAAATCGATTAGGAACGGAGAAAGCTGCAAAATTAGTTGTTTTGTACAAGCACTACAATTAACTAAAATAAACATTATTTAGGTACAGTGGTTTTATTTTTTTGATATTAAATTGAAAGTTTTCATTTTCTCTTAATTATAACTTATCTTATCATGATTTAAATTGAAAAAATCAAGTGATTTAAATCGCGATTTATATCATGATTTAAATCCTTTCAACCCTGCATAGGAACACGCTCCACAAAAATTTCATATACAATCCGATAGAATTCTGTTACAGATTTGTTAACATCACTGCATGCACTTATTATATAAAGACTATCCCAGTTTCTGGTTCTAAATAACATGTACAATTGTACATTTCCCCAAAGTTCGCCTTTTTAAAGTTGAATTTTGAATTTTTTACTTGTTTACACGTCCCTAATTTATGGTTGAGGTTTCAAAAAAAGCGATGTTTAACATCGATTTTTCGATTTCAATGGACATCGATAGTATTTGCCAATGTCCCACATCGATGTTTTCCTTACTATATTTCGGTGTTGTTGAATTTTTTTCTCGTTATAAAAGAGCCTTGCTAAAGATGCTTCAATACAAAGAGTTAAGCAAGTCCTGAAACGCGCTCTTGTATAGATCATGAGTAATGAATATTCCTAATTTTTGCAGGGACGCTGAAGGAACGTTCAGCACTAGCTACAGTGCTAGCTATTGTGTAAATTACACGCAGAGCAACACAAACATGGAAAAATAGAAAAATCGTCTCTAAATTTTAAGACAAAATTACATTAAGGAAACCAACAAACCCCTATCAAGCACGTCTTCTGGGGGATTTATTAATAAGTTTATCGAAAAAAACATGTTTATTATATTGTAACTATTTGAAATAAACTTATTATTATTAAATGGTGAAAGGCTTGTTTCCAAATTGTTCTTGTACATGTATTTCAGATGTATTATTTCCTCCTCTTATAATTCTTGAGAAACGTCCGAGTCAAATTATTAGAAAGCTTGAAAGCTGTACAAAAATATTGTCTAATATTGTCTAAGTAACCTGAACTATTCTAAACCTTAACAACCTATGAATACACATAACTCTAATCTTTTATAAATATTCAAATTTCTCCTCTTTGCGAATTCCCGGGCCCGAAATGGTTTCCTCCTCTTTCCCCCCTCAGGTGTTTTCTTTCACTCTAAATTATTTTCCAATATCCATGTGGCTGATGTGGCAACTATGGCATGTAGAATGTACGGCTTCATAGTAAGAATAAACACCAAAGGTTTTAAAAACCTTCGATGCATGAGACAGTTGCATTTCTCGTTTGTGAAGGCCATACTACAGTTTGCATGTATAATTTGGAGGCCGTATTCTGCATGTCACAAATACTCTATTGAAAGGATACAAAATAACATGACCAGACACCTTTATTTCAAGGAAACGGGCATCAATGATTTTTTTCGTCCCATTTACATCACTCTAATTGATTTCGAATCTTTAACCAAACCTAGAGAGGTTTCATGCATGCTGTATTTGCATAAAATAGTGATCAGCCTTTCAAATGATTTTGCGCTGCTGGAAAACTTAAATATCAATACTTCAATTCATAATACCAGAAACCCAGTTACTTTCTACATACCTGATGTAGCCCACAACAACCGTCAGCTAGGGTCACCATTGTATAATATTATGTAGAATTTATAATAGTATAAAGCAGGATAATGTGGATTTACTCGGTATGAAATATACTAAATTTAAAGCGGTAGTTAGGGAAATACTTTAAGCACATACTTCAAATATTTTACTACTCAACAGATTGATACTAGTATTTATTCACGTAGTAGATCTGTTAAGTACAGGGTCTTCCAACGAGGACTGAACAGGGGCTCATTTTTGAGCTTCCTTGTATTTAAAGAAAAATCGAAAATAGCCAATCGATGTACTTTTTCCTGCAGAATTCAAAAATGAAACCAAAAATTTATTTGAACCAGAAACAAAAGAGTTACGCTATGGATAAGGTGTTTTTTAAAAGGAACATAGCTTTTTTTATACGATTTTTGGAACGATTGATTTTTTTTTGTCCGTTCTGATTAAAATATTTAATATTGTGACAGCTATATTTATTAAATTTTAATGTTTTATCCAGTATAATTTAACTTTAACCTGTTTGAAACATACACTAGGTAATAAAGGTATCCTTCAAAGTCAAAAAATTTGACAAATTTACTATAATATTGCCGAAATGAAATATTCATTAGATGAGAGATTGCAGATTGTTATCTTGTTCTACAAATGCCAAGAAAATGCAAGAGAAGCAAGGAGAAGATTTATTGCAAATTTTCACAGAAATATATCCGTCAATACTATTCTAAGGATAAAGAACCTATTTGAGGAAAATAAAACATTACATGACAGAAAAAGAAATCCAGAAAGGAATAGAAATCGAGACCGTGTCATTGTGAATTATTTTCGACTGAATCCAACCAAATCAATTTCAGACGCAGTTCGGGACGTTCAATACGGCGGCGGTGTAAGACGCAGAAGGGTAACTCTTCAAGGAACTGTTCACAGGACTTTAAGAAATCATAAATTTAAGTCTTATCATATCCTTCCACTTCAACATCTAACACCGGCACAAAAAGAACTTCGCTTCCAATTTGTTTCCCAAATTGTGATTCGGAAAGAAAACGAAGACCCTAATTTATTCAGAAATATCTTATGGACTGACGAAGCCACATTCACAACATCGGGGGTTTTCAATAGACATAATAATCATCACTGGGCCGTTGGAAATCCAAGAAAATTTCAGACAATTAAATTTCAAGGAAGGACTTCAATCCATGTTTGGTGTGGCATGAAAAATAATAGAATTTTGGGACCAATATTTTTTAACGGGACTTTAAATGGACAGTGATACTACGAGTTCTTAGAAAACGAAATTGAGAGAGAACTTTTTGGAAGATTTACCATTGGAAGAATATCAAAATTTAATTTGGCAACATGATGGGGCCCCTCCGCATGCCGTGCGTGAGGTTACTCAATATTTGAACGGACGCCATGAAGAATGGATTGGTAGAAATGGAACCTATGCTTGGCCACCCAATAGTCCCGATTTGTCAATATTAGACACATTTCTTTGGGGCCATTTAAAGAACGTGGTATACAAGCAGCGAAACCACGATATTGAAGAGATCTAGCAGAAAATTGTGAATGAAATAAATCGCCTTAACCAGGAAAATCACAGTATAACAGCAAGTTTGGAAAGGCTACAAAGAGGTTATCGCACATGTTTCGAGAACAACGGAGGTCACATTGAACAATCAAATTATTAATGTTTTTTTTTATTTAAATTAGTATAGAGTTGGATTTCTTTTTCTGTCATGTAATGTTTTATTTTCCTCAAATAGGTTCTTTATCCTTAGAATAGTATTGACGGATATATTTCTGTGAAAATTTGCAATAAATCTTCTCCTTGCTTCTCTTGCATTTTCTTGGCATTTGTAGAACAAGATAACAATCTGCAATCTCTCATCTAATGAATATTTCATTTCGGCAATATTATAGTAAATTTGTCAAATTTTTTGACTTTGAAGGATTCAAAGGTGATTATACCTTTATTACCTAGTGTATGTTTCAAACAGGTTAAAGTTAAATTATACTGGATAAAACATTAAAATTTAATAAAAATAGCTGTCACAATATTAAATATTTTAATCAGAACGGACAAAAAAAAAATCACTCGTTCCAAAAATCGTATAAAAAAAGCTATGTTCCATTTAAAAAACACCTTATCCATAGCGTAACTCTTTTGTTTCTGGTTCAAATAAATTTTTGGTTTCATTTTTGAATTCTGCAGGAAAAAGTACATCGATTGGCTATTTTGGATTTTTCTTTAAATACAAGGAAGCTCAAAAATGAGCCCCTGTTCAGTCCTCGTTGGAAGACCCTGTACAATAAACAATAAATAAATATTAAATCAACATTGCCCGCACTTTTATGTCGTTAAGGGACTGTCCATGTAGTTGACAAAAGGAAAAAGTCTATTATTGATTTTACGATAAAGTATTTCAATCAAGCGAGTATTTGCAGCATTTGACAAAAAATGTTGTTTACTTCACAGCTTCTTCAATTGTTTTAATATAAGTCCCCTTTGCTGGAGGGCCCCCATAGTTTATGCCTTGGGTCCCTAAACTATAGATTACATTGTATTATTACTGCTGAATAAAGTTCTTTAAAATAATAACAGTTCATTTAGAAAAACAAAAAGCCACATGAAAAATAGCCTGCTTTTGATAAAAAAAAACACCTCCATTTTATATAAAAAGCCACCACTAAAACATTCACACAAATAGCCACATAAACAAATTAATGATTATCGAACTATCAAACCAGCAACAACAAAAAAATCCTTCAAAAGTTGTCAGATCCATTTTCTTTCTCGTGTATTTATGTAGGATACTTGGTGATGATGCAAATTATAAAGTCCCCCGCTGGGGTAAACTGATAATTTTAGTTATCCCCCTGTCAACTTATATTTAAGAATTTCCCTTCCAAAATACCATCAAAATTCTCCAAAATAGTCCAAAATTGGGGAAAATATCTAAACCTGGCGTAACTACCACTTTGGCCCTGACCACCCCCCCACCCCTCTACGAAAAAAAAACTGCGCAACACTTAACATCCAAGATAAAGCAATTTATTTTTGAATTTAATGATGGGCCTCCTCAAAGGCCGTCAAAAATTGCCGTAGCGCACGATATTTCACGTGCACATGGCGGGGTATTGGTTAAAGTTTTCAAATAGCAATAATCGCACCTCGGATAAACCTCATTGGTTACGATAATGCCACTGCGCAAAGCTAACTGTCGTCTCGACTTAATGATATTTTAACTATTTAATGTAGACTCACAATGGAAAGCGGCAACGCCTGGCGCCATCTAGTGGTATTTCAAGTAAGTACCATGACAATAATGTACATCGAAATTTATGGTCGCTGTAACTTACAAAGTAGGCTTTGTATCTATCACTATCACTGAACTGTTTTTGAGATATTGTGCTTAGTATATTCGGACTTCAGTCGATTATACAGGGTGTTATTTAATAAGTGTCCGATATTTTACAGGACGATTCCTCAGTTACTTATAAGATAAAAAGTTCATATAAGCATGGGTCCGCAAGTCCTTCATTTTTGAGATACAGGGTGTTGAAAATTTATTTTTATTTTTGTTTTTCGTAAATAATTTTTGAAATAATGTCTATATTTGGACGAAAATTGGTATCTAGTGGTTTTTTGAAATGCAAAATTCGAATTTGATGTTACTATGACTCCCACTTGTAGAGGGCGCCACCTATGTGTCTTTTTACTCATTTGAGGAGTCATAACTTGTTTATACGTGCTTGTATTGCATTTTTAAGCAAAAAAATGGATTTTGTCATCATTTTTACGTGAAAAAGGCATAGTTTGATAAAATGGCATTTATCTCCTAAACAAAGCCGAAAACAAAAAATTATGAAAGTGTACTTTGCATTAGCCAATAAGGTGCCTACATAACAGTGTTATCAAAAGAGAAAACGGCAGTGGCGCACATATTTTTTGTTCCTGTTAAAAACTGTAACACCCTGTGTCTCAAAAATGAAGGACTTGCGAACCCATGCTTATTATGAACCTTTCACCTTATAAATAACTGAGGAATCGTTCTGTAAAATATCGGACACGTATTAAATAACACCGTGGATATATAAATATTTGTTTCCTTTACCTGTAAATTACTTAAACTTGTAGGCTTCCCTGCCATATCCAAATAAAATGATTTTTCTTTGTTCAATATTCTCTCATTCAGTCTCGGCATCACATTTGGTTGATCCATTATATAATCAAGAACGGATTTGCCTTCAGTAAGTTTACCTCGGTAAACCGCCTTTTGAAAATATGTGGTTTGAGCCATGACTTCTTGAATAACTGCTTCTTCAAAATCGTCAATGTTTATCTGAAATAATCAAGAATATGACAATTTTAATAGAGTTTCTTGATGTAACAAAATTACCTTTGGATGAGGCAGTGGAATTCCGTTCAATAATGCCTGTGGAAAACTTGTTAGTCCAGTTCTCTCGATAAAATCCTGAGACAGTTGCCTTCCAAAATCATAATCTGAATCCTCACCCAATATGTCATTAGGATCTTCACTGTAGTGTAATCTTAATTCTTTCTTGACATCCTCTACAGAAACCTAAAATAGTTTGAATTTGAAGCTAAATATATTCCTTACTTTTGGCCATATATTACGTTTTGCTACAGCGAATCTTTATTATAGCATCACATCAAGTGGAAAAAAGAAAAAAAGAAGTACTCCAGAGACGCCTACTGTCATACTGTCCACACTTGTTTTTTCAGAGTTGTTTAGAAATGCCATAGCAAATATTTCAAATTAAATTAATGTCAATGAGGAAATTATCAACAACACAAGATACAATGGCGGCATTGGGGTAAAAGATTATCATTGCATATTTGCATGAGGGCACGAAAATCAACGTTACGCAAAGCAATGAAGACAAGTTCTGGAATTGTTAAACGCTTTCAAAGACTTAAGTTTCTGTCTGTTTATATTGTTATTGTTATTACATATATTATAATTTCCATCTATGCGTTTGCATTCTCTCAGTTTTATGTAGAAGTGTATTTCTCTTAGTGGTTGTCCTTTCCAAAACATTTTTAAAACCTACTTTTCTTTTTATGATGTAACATTTTAGTATTATGACTTTAGCTTTGCAATTATGTTTCTATGTCAGACAATAATAGTTATTTATGTATTAAGGGCATTATTAAGATGTTTATGCCTCCAAGGGCAACAATCTTACAAAGCCGAGGGCCTTTGGCCCGAGGGTTTGTAAGTTGCCCGAGACATCAAGTAATGCCCGTGGTACATACAATATTTTATGTCCTACTTCAGATAATTCCAAGTTAAATTAAAAGAAAATTCAAAATCACGTAAGGTTTTTTTACCTATATAGTTGCTAAATAAACAAAGGTAATACGTGTTCATTGTTGTGCTGTGTCAAAGCCAAAACTGAAATTCATATAAAATAATGGATTTTCCGTTGATACCCGATAGAATTGCTGTGAATGCTGCCAAAGCTTTGGATAATCTTGTCCCAAAGAAGTCTAAAGACGTCTATGATAAGAAATATCAAAGGTTTGGGGATTGGCTGAAAAATAATGATGTAGAAATTATCAACGAGACGGTGCTACTCGGATATTTCCAGGAATTGGTATGTTAAAATTGCTGTTGTAAATTATATTAAAATACTAATTATGTATATCGATTATAGTCTGGAACATTCACTCCTAATTCCCTATGGACGAATATTCAATGTTAAAGAAGACATTAATAGTTAATAAAAATATAGACATTGCAAAATATTGCAAGTAATGCCAGTATCTAAAGCAAGCATCCAAAAGATATGAAGCGAAGAAATCGAAAATTTTGACTCGAGAAGATGTGCTGAAATTCATCCGTGAAACTTCCAATGAAACTTTTTTGATGTACAAAGTGGCTTTGCTATTTGGTGGGTGCCGCCACCTAGAGCCAGTTAATATGTTGGTTAAACAGATAGAGGATAGAGGATCCGTAGTAATAGTTAATATTCCCGATACAAATACCGATAAAAAGCGTATCTTCACAATTACTGATGAGAAGGAGATGGGTTGTTTAAAGCTACTGAGAACTTATTGGTCTTTACGCGACGAACTGCAACATCAATAGATTCTTTTTGTGTTACCGTAACGGTCGTTGTTTTTCACAGCCAGTTGGGAAGAACACCATAGGCAAGATTCCTTCCATTATTGCAAAATGCCTGGGTCTAAGCGATGCGGACAAATATACTGGTCATTGTTTGCGCAGAACCTCTGCACTTTGTGGCGGACGCGGAGGCAAACATGACCACATTGAAAAGACATGGCGGTTGGAAAAGTTCAGCTGTGGTTGAGGGATACTTGGAAGATAGTATGTCTTCTAAAAACAAAATTTCGAAATTGATAGCTGGAGTACCATCAACGAGACCATCAACATCAAAAAACGTTCAATCATCGTCAATTTCCGTTAGTGAAAATCACGAAACAATAGAAAACATTGACTTATCAAAAGCCGGTAAATTCGTTTTTACTGGGTCTTTTCATAAATAGGTTTTTTCGTTAATAAAAAGTTGTTACTTTGATTTTTCCTATTTATTTTTCTTAATGCCCGAGGGCATTAGAAACTTCCTTAATGCCCTAGGGTATTATATACCATTTCAAGTGTCTGGTAACTATGGTATTATGAAACAATAATATTCGAGTAGGACATAAAGGATATTTTGACTTTGACTATGAAATAACAACTAGAATCCAGCAAGCATGACAAGAATTTATGCAATAATTGAAACGGACCCAGTTTCTAAGCAATTTTGTAGCAACCAGATTGTCAATCTCATAGATTGCGACAAAATTGTTTGTAAATTTCCTAGTCAGTGGGTATGAGCAATTAAATTACATGCGATATTTTAAATTACTGACAAGCTACCAAATTTTCTGTTAATCGTCAGGTAATCAGATTGCACAAATACCGCCTAGTGAACACTGGATTTATCAACTAAAAAACTTACTGAACTATACAGAAGAATAATGAGGATTCCTTGGACAGCAGACAAACAAGCAATAGGTGTTGAATTAGATTTGCTTCATATAATAAAAGTAACAAAAACGGCATATTTGGGTCACCTATTTAAGACATCAAGAATAGGAAGAAACCCGGGATTACGTAGAACACGACTGTAACAGGTTTAAACTTCAAACAAGTCATCAGAACTGAACAGGTTGATACCTATTTGCCATGTGATTGCCAACTTTCAAAGAGTCTGACACTTGATGAGGTGATTACACTTTTGTTTAATTTAATTAATTAATTATTGATTTTAGGCAGATTTATATAGAAAATATATACAGGGTGGCCCATCGAAAACGTACCGCAAGGCATTACAGGCTGGGAAAGGACTTTTCGACAAAAGCCAAAACAACGTCAAGTTTGTTTGTCAGGGAGACAACTTTTGACGCAAAAATTATAGCAAAACCTTCAACCCCCTAAGTGGGGGGTGTCACCCCCAAATTTTTTCAAATGAGAATGGGGGTCGCGTTACACCTCATTCAAAAGGGCTCCTAATTCTCTATACATCGCTGCTTAAATTTGAAAATCGATCAACTCGTTTAGAAAATATGGACCTTTGAAATACCAACAATACGTTTAACGCAAAAGGCAAAAAATCTATTTAAAACTTACCGTATTATTGAAAATTCAAAAAGAATTCGCTGTTTTTTGGCCATTTGCAGATTTTTTAGGAATGAGTTAGTGAGATAGCAGTTATCGGGTTTTTGCTTCGCATTGGGCCAGGTAGTTGCTAGATAGTTGTCTTGTGACTTGTGGTTGAAGTGTTTCCAAAATTATTGAACCTTTTAAATTTATCAATTATGGTGTACTCAATTGCAGAAAGAGTACAAACTATTGAGTTTTTTTTCAAAAACAATGAATGCGGAAATCGGGTCGCGGATCTGTTTAACCAACGGCATCATGACAAACATGTTTCTGGAAGAATTGTTTGGGAATTGGTGGCTAAATTTCGCGAAACAGGTTCCGTTCATAACAAAAAGAGGCAGCTTGAAAATCTGGTACTAAATGAACCTACGGAGATAGCAGTATTGGGGCAACTTGCAATGGATAGTACGCTAAGTACAAGACAATTGGCCGTTGCGACGGGCGTGAGTCGTACAAGTGTCCAACGAGTATTAAAAAAATTCAAGTTCCATCCTTATAAGATTCGGTTAGTGCAAGAACTAAATGAAGACGACAAATTATGACTGCACAAGCGATTAATAATGGTAATTTCCTATTTAATGTGTGTCTTTCGGACGAGTGCACGTTCTTCCTAAATGGTTTAGTGAATCGCCACAATTGTCGTTACTGGGCCGATACCAATCCAAGGATTTTCCACGAGATACACACACAACACTCCTAGAAGTTGAATGTATGGGCTGGTATTTTTGGAAATTCCGTTGTAGGCCCTTTTTTCCCATTTAACAGGCGATATGTACCTGGATTTACTAGAAAATGCCATCGACCCAGCTCTAACAAATATCATAGAGAACGACCCTGCACACAATGAACAGAAACTGATTTTCCAACAAGACGGAGCTCCTCCGCATTACTCGCCACATGTGCGCAATTATTTAAATGACACGTTTCCAGGACGCTGGATAGGCCAAAGGGGTGCAATTGAGTGGCCCCCTCGGTCACCCGACTTAAGTCCTTTAGATCTGACACATTGGAAGATCTGTGAGGACGAATCATTGACGTATGTCGCGAAGTGACACCACAAGTGCTCCAGAAAACGGCAACGGTTTGAAGATAACCTGTAACACTGTATGCAACAGTTTGAGCATTTACTTGACTAATACGGTAAGTTTTTAGTAAAATTAAATAGATTTTTGTATTTTGCGTCAAACGTATTGTTGGTATTTCAAAGGTCTATATTTTCTAAACGAGTCGATCGATTTTCAAAAAGTAAGCAGCGATGTATAGGGAATTAAGGGCTCTTTTGAATGAGGTGTCATTTGACTCCCATTCTCGTTTGAAAAAATTTGGGGGATGACACCCCCACTAAGGGGGTTGAAGGTTTTGCTATGATTTTTGCGTCAAAAGTTGTCCCCCTGACAAACAAACTTGACGTGGTTTTGGCTTTTGTCCTTTCCCAGCTTGTAATGCTTTGCGGTACGTTTTCGATGGGCCACCCTGTATATAAGGGAAGGACCTTAAGAAAATTGGCATCATTTATTACTCACCTTATCTTCCTCACTGCTTCCCATCACAGTTCTCAAAAATGTAAATGCAGTGATTGCATCTTTTGTTTGCTGTACGTAATTGAAAGCAGCAAGCATGGCAATACCTGCATCATCTAAACCAGTCAAAGATTTAGAGGAGTTTACGTTAAAAACTACACCAGTTCGTATAGGAGTTGTGTGGACTACAAAAGATTCCACAATTTTGAGGAGCGGTCGAACTTTAGCGTCGGTAGGGTCAATAATAAGAACCTAGAATATGAAGAGTTTAAGTTTGTGATCATGATATACCTAAATTCGTAGATAACATATTTATTTATTACTTACCAAATTATATAGATTTCTTTTGACTTGCCGAAGCATGCCGGGAAAAGTAGGCCTTAACAGTTCCATTAAACTGCTAGACCAATACCTATATTTAGAGTCTTGTTCAATGTCGTTCAACCAATTTATTGACGAATCTCTAATATCAATTCCAAAATCAAGGGAACCACTATTATCACTACTAAAGTCCAAATGTAACAGGGATCCCATTTTTTTATTACTAACGCCAAGAGCATGAATACCTACATATAAATAAGGAAATATAATATAACAACCACTTCAACTTAAATATTTGTTATATTTTAAGCTTCATTAAAAACAATACAACACATAATGAAGTATAATATAGTCTTAGGACCCACGTGAATTAAATTTTATTAATAATAAAATTGGTGCGTAAGACTTTGAATTGATTTATAAACCTGTCCTACAGCGAAGCACTTGAGTATATGACTCCCATTGTTTCAATGTGATGTATGATGCATGTTGAACAAATAAATAAATAAATAAATAAATGTGGTTTGTTCCGTTAAAAATAAATAGGGTGTTCGTGTTACAAACCTTGGAGGGATGATCCAATACGGTAAAATAAAGGTAGCTGGTTTGTCAAAGATTGCATAGGTTAGTAATTATGTTGACAGCGATACGAGGCAATTAATTGTTTGAAACCATTTTTGTGGGTTTGGATTTTAATAGTTTTTAATTAGAAAAGTGTATTTTTAATTGACATATTATATTCGGAGTTACAGCCTGTTATAGTTAAACTTTGTCCCTAATTCTTAACATAATAACAGGTGTCCAACGATATGTCGACACATTTTAAATTCTATTACATACAGGGTGTTATTTAATAAGTGTCCGATATTTTACAGGACGATTCGTCAGTTATTTATAAGGTGAAAACTCATATAAGCATGGGTCCGCAAGCCCTTCATTTCTGAGATACAGGGTGTTACCATTTTAAACAGGAACAAAAAAATATGTACGCCACTGCCGTTTTCCCATTTGATAACACCGTTATGTAGGCACTTTATTGAGTAATGCAAAGTACATTTTCATAATTTTTTGATTTCGGCTTTGTTTAGGAGATAAATGCTATTTTATCAAACTCTGATTTGGGCATAGCGATATGCAAATATGCCATTTATTTCTTTATTATTCTTTTTGTCTATTGTTGCTACTTTTTGTCCAACAAATCGAATAATTATGACTAACTGATACTACCAAATATTTTTTCAAAACTGCGGTATTACAGTTGGTTTGTTCCACAGAAATTATTGTTTCAGGGTATTTATTGGTAAAAAAAAATAGGATTTAATATTCGTCAATTTTTCTCTTTAGTCACATAATGTCCACCACCAAGAATATTTAAAAGAAAAAGCGATAACATAGACGATTTTTTTATAATTTAGATTCAAAGTCAGACCATCAATTTTTTTAACCTTATTACCCCAGGCTCCCCTACTGCCTACCTCTTAACTACCTCCTATAAAAACGTACACTGGGATACCGCTAATTCTTATGTTGTAAACATTATAGGTGTTTATAAATTATTATTGGGATGTTTTTAACAAAAACTCTGGCAGCTAGATGAATTAAAATTAAAAAGGGTTCACTGTGGAACAGTTTACCATATATATATATTAATATTGAATGAGAGTAATAAATCATTGTTAGCTAATTTACATTTAAAATATACTACTAACCTTCCATAATTCTTAATTCCTGTCGAAGTGTATCTAAAATTGAATATACATCAACAATATCAATGTCATAAAACATGCCATTAATAAATAGGGCTGTATCTGATGACTGGAGATTCAAAGTGGAGGCAAATATATCTGAATTTATCTTCATTTCCTTTTTTAAATCTGGGTTAACTACCGTTTTAACCAGACCTTTTGCCTGAAAGTCAAATCATGCTTAAAACTTATAAATCATTCATTAAATCTCAATGGCTCCAATACTTATTAACATAGGTATTAAAGAAAGTCAGATAACTCACTTGAATTGGAAAGTTTTGAACAATATTTGTAAATACTTTCAGAGCTTCATCTTTGGGAGCATTCATAATTCTTTCGGCAGCTTGCAGGCTTAACTCTTGGAATTCCCAAACTTTAAGTGCAGCGAGTTCATTTGAAGAATCTTCCAAATGTTGCTTAAACTTGTCTAGTCTTTTCTTAAGGTCGGGAAATAATTTTCTAAGCAAAAACATTGTTATTTCTCCAAGAAAAAGTTTATTACATTAAGCAAAACCCATTTGTTTTGTTTTACACTTTATTATTGATTTTAGGACACTTACTTTAATTTGGCAAAATCAAATCCATCAATTTCAGTTTCTTCTTCTTCTTGTGATGCTTCTTCAGACCCTTCTTCTCCCTTAACTTCACTATCATCTTGGGATTTGTACTCAGTAGATTTCATTTGTAATTCAACACCATAACCAGATAGTCTAAGTCTTTTATCACTTTTCCTCTAAAATGTTTCATTTTGTTTTTTGTTTTGTTATAAAAGATCTAGGCACCTATTTTACATAGGTACCTAATTAAATTACCTTAACATAATGCCTTATGACATAATCAATATCAGAACTAGTGGCAGTAGCTCTTCCCTTAAGCACTTTGTGAAACTTGGCAAAACACTGTGTTCCAATTTCACCATACAAAACCACACTTAATGAATGATTTGCTGAACCTGGATAGTGGTTGTCTACATTAAATAATTCTGTATTTTTGTAACTGCTTGATGGCTGAAAAAAAAACAGTCCCAGATATAACAGGCAAGTACTAACTTTGAAATCCTTGATTGGCCTCTATACACTTAAGTAATTATAGTACTTTTAATATTTACTTACTTTTTCTATTAAATTATCTATGTCACTTAAATCACAACTGAGTTTTCCTCCTACATCTACTACACATGGACAGTCTGGCAAATTACTTTCTGTAGCTATTTGCTTAAACATCTGAACCTCTGGAGAATATATATGTAAGGACAAACTTAATTTTAATATTGATATCTGCGATGGTGTTAATAGTTTAGCAGCCTCCTTAAGAAGAACATCATATCTTTCTTTTTCATTTTCTAGAAAATATATAAAGCATAAACTCTACAACAAGAACAAGATATTCTAGACAATTAATTATTGTTGAAATTTAAACCATAAAACAATAAAATTAATATCTCAAAATAAACACAAATTCTTACCTATTTGATTTAGCGGGGGGTTTAGCCTACAAATTAGATCAATGTAACTCCAATACAATTCTATATTTTCATCAGCTAAGTATTCAACTACTTCTAAAGCTAAAGGTGTTCGTTCCCATTTTGCTTCTAATAATGTTGTAACAGATTTTGATTTTATCTTTGCCCTTACATCAAAAATTAATGTTATGAAGATTAAATGCCCAAAGGTAGCCAAGAGTTTCATTCTGCAAATAAAAAAATTAAAAGGAAATTCAAATAGAAAACCACAACTAACCTCAAAGATCTGCCGAAAATAAGATATTAAGTGGATAAAAGGGGAATCAGCTAAAGGCGATGGCTTTGCCCAAATGTGTAGTCTTTTTTTAAGCTTCTTGTACCAAAACGAAAAGACTTATTGTCAAAACTCAAATTTGAATTGGACAAAACATCTTCACAACTTTATAAATCTGCGTTTCGGCTTCGCCAACATATCAGCTGATTGACAAGCAGCTGTCAGGGAGCGGACCAATAGAAATAGGACAACGCTTTAAATACGACATAACACAGAGACGTATTCCGAAAAAAGTAATAATGTTTCTGGTGATTGCAGGAATAATCATGGGAATATTTTGAGTACCTATAATTTTATTTCAATTTTTTTAGGTTAGTGTAACAAAACACAAAAGAGCAGTGGCGGCTCTACCATAAGGTCATTTCGGCAATGACCTGACCTCCCACGCCAAGTCACCAACCACCTAACATATTAATATTTAACTTTAAAATTAAAATTGATTCAATCAACCAAACTTTACTGCTCGGATACTATTACCTCTAAAATATCCCTCGTATTTATTAATGCAATGCACACGCAGCAAAACAATCTAGACGTAACGCTACTTGTTATGCGTCCCCGCAAAAATTTCAGGTCAAAATCGAGCTTGCCCACGAAAAATAGCGTCACCCAACAAAGCCTGTGGGGGTAAAGAGAGGAATAAATAGCATGTTATCACTCTCGCACTTGTATTAAATTCGAAGTAAAAGAGGTTTTGTGGGCTGTCAGCCGTTTTTTTTTTTGATTGAGTTTAGACGTACGTTGCAATTTTTAGAATGAATGGGAAGAAGACAGAAGACCGTTGATTTCTGCAGTCGGCAGTCTGTAGTTCTTTATAGGAATGTTGATTCTGATATCGAAAAAATATTATATCGTTACAGATTTTTCGTCATGCGTCACTGCGCTACCACTGCGCGAGCGGTGCCGTTGACGAACATACATTCATCGTCAAAATATATCGCTATATACAGGGTCTCCCAAACTCGATGGCACATTAGAAGTATCTCGAGAACTAATAGAAATATATTTTTGAAATTTTGAGAATGCATATAAGACATAAAATTCTAGCCTTTAAAAATAGGTTTAAAAATGCGGCGTTGCCAGTTGTACCCCTCTAACCTGTATAGTTACTTCTTTCTATTGATACTCTGATATATCGGAATAAAAATTAAAAAATTTAAAAACATATATGTCCAAAGAAAAATATCATCCATTTGATATTTTTGACATTACGATACATCCCTATAACGAGTGATTATTAATTATTTTGCTCAAGGGCGGCTGTGACCCAGTATACATAGTGTAGCAGTAGCGCGTAGATTAAATCATAGGGCGAATTTGCAAGAAAGCAGCGTTGTCACGTTGAAAACCTAAAATAATGTTTTTTTGACGGTATGTAATATAAAATCCTGAGCTATATTACTTTGAAAGCCTGCTTTATATGGCCGCCTCCTACTTCTAGACACCTTCTGATGTTTCTTCTTACCCTCAGAGACACATTAACCAATACGTTTGGAGAATTATTAATTTCGGCAATTTTTTCTGAAATCATTCGTTTAAGATCATTTATATCCTCAATTGGTGTTCGATAAATGGAGTTTTTTATAAAAGGCCACAAGAAGAAATCGCAGGGTGTTAAATCGCAGGAACGAGGTGGCCATATTTGTTGCGTATTTCGGCTTATAACTCTGTTTTCAAAAAATTCACTTAAAAAATTTAAATTTTCTCTGGTTACATGAGGTGTAGCGCCATCTTGTTGGAAGTAGCCTTCCCGCAATTCATCATCGTGAAGCTCATTAATAAATGTTGTCAGAATTTCGATCCGATATCTCTCAGCTGTAATTGTTCCATCAAAGTAAATTGGGCCTACTATTTTTTTAGAACTAATTGCTGCCCACACACCAACTTTTTGAGGATGAAGAGGTCTTTCTACAAAAACATGCGGATTTTGCGTATTCCACATTCGCATATTTTGTGAATTAACATAGCCTGATAAATAAAAATAAGCCTCATCGGTAAAAAATGTTTTTTCAAAAGCACCACTATTTTCTTCTTGAAAATTGTTTAAAAACCATTCACAAAAATTAAGTCTTTGGGGAACGTCATCGGGAAGGAGTTCATGAATAGCCGTAACACGCAGGGCCTATTTTTGATTTAGTTGGGCCCAAGGCCCAAGCAGAACTTCGGGCCCCAATATCTTATATAACTTTCCAATAAGAATTTTTCTGCTTACCTTTGGCACCTTCACTTTTTTGTTAAAATTCATGATAAAAAAAAATTGTATAGTTAAAATTTAATTTTCAATTAATTAATTAAAAAATGGATTTTACTAAAAAAATAAAATAGTTTTATTCCACAACAACATAAATAAGATACAAAAGACTAATTATATCTAAGCGGTCCTTAAACAAAATTTCCAATTGGAAATTAACATCACAACAAAAAATAAATAAAAACGCTTTTGCTTCTGAAGAACAACGAACAAACTAAAGAGTTAATAGTAAACAGACACATCTAATTAATTCTTTTTTTACGTACTTTCATTTCAGAAAACTTATCTATGATACTATTTATTTCTAATTTATCGAGAATATCGCTTTCTACGTTTAGAATTGCCAGAGATGAAACATTTTCTTCATTCAATGAGTTTCTTAAATAGGATTTTACCCGTTTTAACGTAGAAAATGATCTCTCGCCGGATGCGTTACTGATAGGAATAGTTAAATATATTCTCAACAATACCTCAACGTTAGAGAAGGTTGACAAAATATTGTTGTCAATTAAAAATTTTAACATTTCCTGGGGGTCTTTGGAGGAAATATCATTTGATTCACAAAGGGCCTTAAATTGTATAATTTCATCCACTAAATCTTCAGTAGCATCCACATCCATATTGTAATATTTTTTAATATTTTTTATACTTACATTAAATCTTTCATCTACGGGTTCGAAGAAAAATACACCAAAAACTTCATTTACACAATCATAAGCTTGCATTCTCATTTTTAATTCAGAAATTAATTTGTCACATATAGGAAAAAATGTATTTATTTTAAAGTTCTTAGCACCGCTTAAAGTAATGTCTTCTGCAGGGCCTTCATCAAAACACTGTTTCCTTTTACGAACTCTTGAAATCTCATCCTTGTAAACAATATTACTAGGCTGAATTTTTTTGGCTTCCTCTTCAATTTCATCAAACTGTTCTCTAAAAGTCTTGAGAAATTCAATCAATCCGTTATATAGTGTACAAGCCGCAGTTAGATTGGCTTGATTATCTTGTAGAGATTTACTGGTGGAGTTTATTCTGTCTAGGATTCTTTTCCAAATTGCTGTCATCAAGGCAAATTCAAATGTATTCAATTTATGAAGTAAATCTCCAACCTCTGTTCTGGTGGACTTCTTTTGGTTTGCATCGTCATTTAGCTCTATTAACGCTGTTTTTATTTCACTAAACCCAAGCGCAACAGATTTGATAGCATCAGCTCGTGCCGACCATCTTGTATCACATATTTTTTTAACTAATGGTAATTTAGTTTTTAAAACCGATAGACATTCTTGAAGTACGCTCCATCTATGTGTTGACGCAGAAAAGAAGTTGTATAAGCATTGTACATTTTCAAAGTATCTGGAAGCTTCTGAACAACTTTCGGCAGCACTATTACCGACCAAGTTTAAAGAATGACTGGAACATGGTACAAAATGTGCATTTTTTGTCTTTTCTTTTATTTTTGCCTGCAATCCGTTATACTTCCCGGACATATTGGATGCGTTGTCATAACTTTGGCCTCTGCAGTAATTAATATCGATATGAAGGTCACTTAATGTGGATTGTAAAACATTTGATAGACTTTCTGCAGTATGAGAGGATATTGCCACAAAACCCAAAAACCTTTCTACTGGTTGACCAGTAGGTAAAACATATCTTATAATGATAGTTAGTTGATCGATATGAGAAATATCGGGCGTAGAATCGACGATAATGGAAAAGTATTTTGCCACTTGCAATTCTGCGATAATAACATTTTTTACCTCACTTGCAAGAAGGTGGATAAATTCATAACTAAGAAAGATAGTTAACATGCCCACTTCCAATGTTACTATATTTCTGGAGGTGTCCAGCTAAAAACGGGTCAAACTCACTAAGAAATTCCAACGAGCCTAAATAATTACCATTTCCTTTTGTAAAAAGTTTAGTCGTGGAACCATAAAATGGTAAACCATTTTTTGCTAGAAACTTAATGGTTGCAAGCACTCTTAATAAAACAGTTTTCCAGTAGTTTTTTTCCTGCAAGTAACTTTTTTCGATTTCTGTATCTATCCTGCCCTCTATTCGACTTCTATTAATCATTGTACTGATTGAAGTTATGTGTTCGGAAGATCTTTCGTGGTTTTTCAAGTACTGAGTCACATTTTTCCAGTCAGTGTAGCCATCGGCACTAAGCTTGATATCTTTCTTCGAAAAAAGTTTGCAAACATAACAATACACACAGCATGATTTGGGACTATAAACCAACCACTCACGAAGGACTTTTTCGCCATTTTCTTTAAATTTATAAAATGTTGAACTTTGTAAGCATCTAGATTTTTTTCCGTCCAATTGTTTTAGGCACCCACTTATTTTGTCAATATTTTGTTTAGGCCTGTTTCTAAGAACAAATTCTTGAAATTCCAAGGTTATATTTTGGGGCCAGTCTGCTAGATCACAAGGAAATGGTGCAGCTTCACATTGTTGAGAACTTTCCTTGTCAATTTCTAAAGCACTTACGACGACGTTGCCCTCCACGTCGGCGTGATCGTGTTCTTGTAACTCGGTGGTATTACTAATATTGCTCGTTGAAACATTTATTTCCTCATTTTTTGAAACAAACGCTTGTTTCTGTTCTGAAAGATCATGTTGATTTTCTGGCTCCTTTCTAAGGAATGCCAACATTGCGTTTTTCTGTTTTTCTTTTTCATTTTCCCTTCCTTTTGCCTTTTTACGCTTTTCACTACCACTTTGATGTTTGTAACTCATACTCTTCTAAAATTAAAAAGCACATTAATGTCGAAGCAATTAAAATATAACTAAAAAAAATCATCAAGATCATCCTTGCCTTGCACCTAAATATATTTCTTTAATTTTTGTTCGGTGCGGTGAACCCCCCAAAATTTATTTCTGGATCCGCCATTGGCAATAATAGAAGTGTCAAATAATATATATATTATTCGGATTGGACATGTCTGTATGTAATCATTTTAGCTAGTAGGATAAGCAACCTGAACTAACCTGAACAAATACCTAGTTAATTATTATGGACATATTAAAATTTTGCACTCATTTTTTGTCCATGTAAATTCCAATAGCAAATACACAAAAATAATATAATATTACTTATAGGTAACTTAAAACTTACCTTAAAAATATTATATAATTCACAATGACGACTGATACTTTGCTTGCCGATATTATCAATTATCACTTGAAAACTGAGAAGTGAGAACAGAACAAAAATCTAAATAAATAATACAAATTTATTACATATATCAATTCCATAAATTCCATTCCTTAGTCGCAATGCCGCCAGGCCGCTTCGCCTTTGTGCGGCGTCAGCGCCGCCCTTGTTCTATGAAGCGTATGTCCAATAGCTCATTGCGTATGTCTATTTTTATTCTTTCTTGGTAAAAATTAAGTTAAACACCTGCAGTGGCATATTTATAAATAGAAAGAAAAATTTATTTAATTTTCATTATCACACGGCTTTCTTTTCTTTGTGTTTAAATTTAAATTGGAATGGTTTATAATTATATTTTTTTATCCTTTTTCGGGGGGTCCAGCGGGCCCCACAATCCACCGGGCCCAAGGCCCGGGCCTTATGTGCCTTATGGTAAAATAGGCCCTGGTAACACGATAAGGGTATAGATGCAGATCCTTTTTCAAAAGTGTTTGACATGTACTGTAGCATAAATCCGTTTGCTGAATTTGTTGAGATAAATGCCTAATAGAAGTTGAAGGATTATTTTCCATAATTTGTCGCGCTTCTTCAATAACCTCATTCGATCGTTTCGTTGGTCTTCCAGCCCCTTTTTTATGTTGAACAGAACCAGTCTGACGAAATTTATCAATTAAGTATTGTGACCCAGTACGAAAATTATGAAAGGTCACCGCAACATCAGGAAACTCGGTTCGAAATTCATCAAAGCAGTCATGCATAGAGTAATTCCACACACCGCCTATTTTGTTTCCATTTCTAAAAAAACTTTCAACAATAAAAAATTTTTGTGCTTCACTAAACATTTTTACTGTAGAACTTTCAATCCGGCAACAAAGCTTCACCAAAACATGATACGCTGAAAAATAAAAAAAAAATAAAAAATTAAATCATATCCTGCAAATAGCACTTTATAATAGTCAAAAGACGACTCCCCGGAGAAATATTAGTTTAAGCTTCAAATAACTGCAAAAATTACAAAATTTCTCCAATTTTTAAACTTTACAAATACACAAATTCAAATAAGACGTAAATGTCATAAAACAATCATGTCATCTTATCTACGCAGTACGGCCATGATGCTTTTAAAATGCATGGCCTCCCTTGAGCAAAATAATTAAAAATCACTCGTTATATATATATCATGTCTCTCTGTCGTTCTGACAAAAACCTAACCTATAATATAATGAACCTGATTGTTTTTGTTAATTTCTTGAGGATTGGTGTTGTGTTTTTTACTTTTCCTAATTGAAAAGCAGGTAAATTACCATCATTGAAAAAAGGGCGTGGCACCCAAAAAATTTTCGCTTGCGGCGCTATTTTTTTTTCAATGACCTCCCACTTCAAATGCCCACGAGCCGCCACTGCAAAAGAGGAAAGAAGTTTATAAGCATTTTGATTAAAACGCTTAGGTTCCTGTTCTAAATTATATTTTTATTAAAAACAACATTATATAATGTATAAAAATGTTTGTTAAACTTCGCAGGATCCCTGTCCGGTTACCATAACCGTTCCCCTTACATCCGTAACTTGATCAAAGTCAGTATTTCCTAGCTGAAAAATAAATTAGATAAATTAGCATGATTTTAAAAAAATTACCTAGAGGTACTGTACATATTGTATTGTCTATCACATCATTTAAAACACTCAGCAAATTTGCTTTGCAAAATTTCAATAAACCTACTTTAAATCCAGGTAGCCTGCTAAAACTTTTAAGTACTTTAGTACTGCTAATACAGTACAGTGAACGCGTCGGGTGGTAAGAACAAACAAATATTTTATTTTGTAGTAATGCGTGTGTTAGGATGGGAATGAGTGGGATTTTCACAAGACAATAGATGCATGAGCTCCAGATATACTACTAGCCTAGCTCACACCCCTTGGGGATTAAAAGAACCCTGCTCCCAGGAGATGGATTTTTTTCTTTTAATCTGGATATAGGACGGGTGGAAAGATAAATGATAATTAAAAAAGAGGATGAACCTCCTAAACTATCCTGAACAATCCTCCTAGAGGGTGGAAGATTGATTTTTTTTTAAATCAGGATACATAAATATGAGCGTATAGGTACACTTAAAAGTACCTTCCTCCTGTAACAGTATAGTACACCGGAATTATCCTTTAAGCGGGTCGATTCCACTATTTTTTTCATGTTCTCCACCCTTGAAAACTGAGGGAAGAAGGCTAGAATAAAAAACGGCAAAATCGCGACTCATTCGCCCCAAGTAGCACAACATATTGGCTGACCATTGGTTCCATATTGGCACAATATCGATTCATTGGTATCGGCAAAACAATATATTACCAATATTAGTCCAATATTGTATTTCGTGAAATATTACAATATTGGCTGGCAATATTGAACCAACATAGGTTTCGCTGGCTTTAGCCAATATTGGAATTAGAAATACTGGCCCAATATTTAGTATTTTATAATATTATACAACTTGTATCATTTTGTATTGTAAACTTATTTGACGTGTGTAAAATTTGTATTGATTAATGACACAAATAAATATCTATCTATCTATCTATCTATCTACCTAATTAACAGATCCTATTCACTAATCAGAAGAAGAAGAAAGTGATCGGGAACAAGCGTCGACTGACAAGAAACAATACATTTAGTTCATATATTTGTATTTCTCATATTTTTTATTAAATCATTTTTTTAAATATGTATTTTTTAAATTCGTAATCTTCAACTAATTTTTTAATTTTAAAATTTATAAATAATATATTTTGCTACTATATTTAAAATTAATAATACGCGGACAACAATACTATAATAATATAAACACAAAACAATACCCATTATTCCGACCGCCCGGAGAAGTAGACACTTCCAATGCTTAACGTGCCGAATTTCGGTAGGTACGCACTCCCTTTTTCTTGCTTTGTTAAGGTTATGTCCGAGTTATGTCTCATGAATTCGCTGTGCCGTCTGTGCGTAACTTTGTAAAATTTGGTTTGTTTTGTGGTTTAAACCGTTTAAACGAATAAATAGCACGTAAGTACGTACATTGATAAACCTGATTTAATAATATTTGAAAATAAACATTAGGTGACAAAATTTTCTGTAAATTACTTCTTACCATCCCCAGGATTGTTTTACTGAATACCTACGACCTACATAGCCTTAAGAAGTTACGATATTGGGTTATGCATTGGCACCTACTTGCTTGGGTGTCTGTCAGGTCCGTATTACCTACCTAGTCCACTTATATTACCTTAATACATGAATAGGCACTGTGCCTTTAAGCTTGCTTTATTGACAAACGGTTGAAAAATATAACTGTATCAACTTATAATAACGTATCTACGTAAGTTATAAATTCTTTATGTGTGCGGTATGCAGGAAAAGCATTCACACAGATCAGTGCTGTATTCCTGTATTGAAATATGAATATTGTCAGATGAATCTAAGAGACTAATATCTCATCAGGGACCATGGCTGCGGCCAAAGCCCTTTAGTTGCAACGTTATTCTACGAAATTTCTGTTATAATTATTTTAAGTCCATAAAGCAAATTTCAGTTGAAATACCGATGAGGTTTTTGTTAGTGATATCACTTTACTGAATGTTGTTTTAAGTATAATAGTTGCTTTTCTGTATAAAATAAATATTATAAAATTTATATAAGGCCACGTTTGCAATATTTTAAGTTTTACGTTGGGTATTTAATATTTACCTATTATATCCACAAGAACTCGACACTTCCCTAATGAAAAATGGCCCTTGGATAAATTTCCTAAATTTTTAGTAGGCATGTTGTAGAGAATATCATTTTGATTGAAAGTATTCGTGGCCAAAACAATATCTATCTACCAATTTTCAACATACAGGGTGACCAAGTTTTAAAATATGAATTTTTACATTTTATTTTCGTGATCTATGATATTAGTTTGTTTTGTTTTTCTGAATTTGTGTTTACCATGTCTTAGCTAGGATAAAAAAAAATGTATTATGTACCGGGTGAGTGACGAAAATTATAGAATATTTTATGTTAAATTATTGTATTTGCAGTATTATTAACAAAGTAATATGGTGGATGACATTAGCTTGGAGAAATGTATTTTGAAATTTGTATGGGGGGAGGAGGCTCAAAAAAGTTAATATTTTCTAATAGATTTAAATGAATAAATATTGTAGTAGTATTTTTTTACAGAGACTTCTATTGGAACTACCAGAGCTAAAAAAATCAATTTTAAATTTAATGGTAAGAACTATAAAAGTTGCTTAAGTTGTGAATTACAAAACAGGCATATTTTACTTGTAGGAAAAATGTCAAAAAAATCCAGAAAGTATATGTTTGTTAAACGATTTCTAGAGAAAAATGAAGTTTCTGAAAGTGATTCTGATGATATGGATGGTGCACAGTGTAATTCGTCTATATTAAATCATACAGTGATTGATGAGAATAAGCTCGAGAATAAGTACCTAGATAATGATAATTTTTTTGACAATAGTGTTCTTAGTTTTGTGTCAGAAAATTCAGAATTAAGTAATGTCGTCGATTTAGAGACAGATTGCAATTCCCAAATAATGTTACAAAATCAGAATCAAAACAATCCACAGGAAAATTGTGCGGAAGTTTTTGATTTTATTTCACATTCATTAATTGATGATTTAAAATTATGGTCACTTACTCAAAATGTAAACCATAAACAACTAAATAACTTACTTCGTATTCTAAAACCATATCACCCTGAGTTGCCTTTAGATAGTAGAACACTTTTGAATACAGAGCGCTCGTTGGATATTACTCCAATGCAGTCACAAAAAGGTTCAAATGGTGAATATATTTATTTTGGCATACAAAAGAATTTAGAACAACAACTATTTCATGGAAATTTAAACCGCGCTCTTATAGAAAGAAATATAACCTCACTTGAATTAAAATGTAATGTTGATGGGTTAAAAATTCATAAAAGTACGAATATTGATTTTTGGCCTATTCTTGCAGCTGTGCATCTTCCAAATTTAAATACTGATCCGTTCGTCATTGCAATTTATATGGGCGATAGTAAGCCAAAATCTTTGGAAAACTTTCTTAATGATTTCATAACAGAAATAGAATATCTTTCTGTAACTAATATTAAAGGCCCCAGTTCCATTTTATATACATGTTCACTTAAATACATGATATGCGATGCACCAGCAAGGGCTTTCTTAAAAAATATTAAGGGTCACAATGGGTTTTATGCTTGCGAAAGGTGTAATACAAGGGGTGAAAGAATTAATAGTCGCTTAATTTATAGGTTAAATGATAACGATGAAAAAAGGTCACATACAAGTTTTATTAACAAGACACATGCAGAACATCATTTGGGCCAAACTCCTTTAACAAAATTAACAAATTTTGACATGATCTTTGGCTTTCCACTAGATTATATGCATATGGCATGTTTAGGTGTAATGCGAAGACTCTTAAATTTCTGGTTTAAATCAGATTCAGAATTTAGAATTTCACCAGCTTTTCGTCGAGAGGCTTCGGCAAGAATAGTTCAAATTGCCGCACATACACCTAGGGAATTTGGTAGGCGTCCAAGATCATTTTTTGAACTCGACAGGTGGAAAGCCACTGAATTTCGTTTTTTTTTATTATACATAGGAGTATATGTTACAAAACACCTTTTATCACCTAGTGAATACAAAAATTTTGTTCATTTTGTATGTGCCTTAAGAATTGTTTGTTCAAATGATTTTCTTCGGACCTTGGGTAATACAGCAGTTTCTTTAATAAATAAATTTTGCAAAGATATTTCTAGCGTATATGATCAATCTGTTGAACCCATTTTTAACACTCATAGTGTTGCTCATTTAGTTCAGGATGCTGTGGAACGTGTAGAGAATCCGGAAGATATTAATTGTTTTATGTTCGAAAATTATTTAGGTAGTTTAAAAAAAATGCTTCGGACGCCTAACAAACCTTTATCACAAGTGTGCAAACGACTTGCTGAAAAAAAAGATTCGATTACTTCTTTAAAAAATTATGAGAGCTCTAATAAGTTTTCTATAGTTTATATGAAATGTGGAAAAGCCATTAAAGCTGTAATCTATAAAAATTTGTACATTGCAACTAGACCTAAAAAAGATTCTTACGTTTTGCTTTCTAATAAAAAAATAATGTCGGTTAATAAAATAGTTGTTGACGATGAAAATAATGTCCGTCTTTATGGTTCGGTCTTTCAAACTACCGAAAACATATTTAGATATTCAAACATAGAATCTATAGATTTGAACATGTTTAAAGTTAAGAATTTAAGCCGTTTTCAGTTTTCTTCTACCCTTCATGAAATTGTTACAAAATGTATTGTTTTTCCTCATGCTGATTCTGATTTTATGGGGGCTGTAGGACTGTTACATGTTAATTATTAAATGTATTGTAATTTACGTTAAAAAAATAGTATAGTAGTCGTATGTACGATAAATAGTGTATTTGACGTTTTCAAAATGGTAATAAGGTATATAATGATAAGTAATTGGAGAAAGTGTAAAAATCTCTCTACAGACACCCTTACGTCAGAAGTACCTAGTAGTTATATAGGTACATACGTTATATTATTAATATTAAATACACTTTTAAAATTTTATTTTCGGCAGCTGATACATCAATATGACCAGTTGGGATATAGTTTTTTTTAAAAGAGACAACACATCTGAATATGTGCCATCTTCTTGGGCAGTGGATGCGAATAAAAAAAAATATGTGTGGCCAAAGAAATTGTCGGAATCCCAAATCAAAAAGTTAAGAGATAGATGCTCAGAACCAAGTGTAGATACGGAATATGAGGAATGGGAGGGTACTTGTAAGGCCACTGTATATAATCTTGAGGATGCGCAGCACTTGGCACTAAAGGCGGAATATACTTCCAACTTAACTTCCACACCTGAGACCACTGATGTAGATGTAGCAGCTGACGAAAACAACAACTCAAGTGATGAAGCAGGTGATTTGTCCGATGATAATCTAGAGATTTACCGCCTTAAATTACAAGGAAAGGCAGAATTGGCCAAAAAATCTACAAAGGAATCGTGTACAGCATCAGCCTCCAAAGCAGGCAGTCTAGCCGTTACTCCAACAGGGACTTATAAAGGTACAGAATAATACTTTCTTTAAACTTTTAACCCTTTCAATAAAATTTAAATACTTATATAAAATTTAATGCTGCATTTCTCGTTTGTGTCTGTTGTGAAAGTTTAATATTATCGTGAATAAAAAAAAACGGCATTAAGGTTTAATAAGTATATTATAGTTATATACAAGTCGTTTGGCATAAGTTGTATTCTATTATGTATTTATAATTTTACAGATTTGTCATCCGCATCATTGCAAAGCAAGTTAAATAGGACCGTTTTAGAACATACATTGGCCTCCTCCCCAAAAGTGAATTTAAATTTAGCTACAAATTCTAATGAAGGTAATTGTGTACAGGGTTTTTCCTTACCTGCCGCCGTGATTAATAAAGATATAAAAAAAATTACGTTATAAAAGTTGTGGGAAATGCACTTAATCCCTTTTCATATTTTCAATCCTTTTTGTGGGCATTAAAGTTCAGCTTTTCCGGGTTTCAACTCCCACAACTTTAAACTGTTGAGATAAAAATATCCTGCATACTTTTGTCTTAGAATTGAACATAGAAGTCAACAATGATTGATAAAAAGTTAGGGTGTACCATTTAAGAAAACAGCTCACTGTGTATCTTAAAAATACGTCGTAAAGTGAAAATATGAACTAGGAGTTTAAGAACATTAAATTGTAGCTATACAGATAATTTATATTAGGTATACTTCAAATTTCAGGATTCGCGGATATAAAAAGCGAAATAAAAAAAATTACAAGAGCACTGGCGGGCATTAAGTATGATATTTCCGAAATTAAAATCGATATATCTTCCATGAAGATAACGCTTAATCAGTTAAGGGATAACAAGTCAATATCAACAAGATGTTTTGATTTTAATTTACCACTTAAAACTGTGGAAGAACTGGATGAACTAGAGAGGAAAGTTCATACCTCTCCTGATGATTTGCAAAATTTGGTAAGCAATTTTTATCTTTAATTATTAACATTTTCTTAATTTTACAATCCCTTATTATTTTAGGTCAGGGTACTCTCCCATGTAGGCGGAGAAACCATTAAAAAAAACGTGCAATTTATTATGAAAAAGCTCATGAACCGAGAACTCAGTTTAACATATTCTGCACGAGGGAAAAAACAGAAGAAGGACTTTTCAAAACTAAATATATATCAAGCTGTTTTAGGTAATATTGAACTATATTTTAATCGAAGATAATTGATGAACTTGATTTTTTATTCTTAGAAGCTGTCCACAATAGCTTTCCAACAGCAACTGATTTGCAAATTACCCAGTGCATTGGCATAACATTAGCAACGGCTGGAGATCGCGATGGCGGAAGAAAACATAGAGGTTGGTGACTATAGCAAACTTTATATTTAATTTGTATTATTAATATTCCAATTTTTTTTAGCTGAGAAACAAAATGAAGACAATGAGGCAGATGCATAGCCAGTTTTTAACATATTGTTACTTTAAATTTAAAAATAAATACTGTTGCGTTACTGACAATTATTGCCATATTATTTTAATTTTAAAGGAGTCCGCCAATTTCTCTATGAATTTCATTATTTAAAAGCTATGTTGGAGCAACATATATACAAGTTTTTGGTCCAATATTCAAAAACGTTATTGGGTCAATAAATCAAAAGCCCATTGGACCTATATTAATTAACCAGTTTGGTCCAACATTGGAAAAACATGTTGAAGCAATATTTCCTAATCTTGTTGGTCCAATATTTAAAAACAATATTGGGTAAATAAATCCAAAAGTCCACATTTTCTTATTGGGCCAATATTGATAAATTAATTTGGGCCAATATATGAACGATATTGGGTCAATATTGGATCGATATTGTTGTGCTACTTGGGGCACTGTATTAGCCCGCTCTATTATAAATTCATTGGCATAAAATCTTTATGTTGTCCAAAAAAGGATAAGTCAGTTTATTATTCCTAATCTTACCCACTTTTCATTTGTTGTTTTACTACTGTAAATACCTCATGATCCTGTTTCCTGCTATGCTCAAAATATTCAATTTTCTCATTGGTATAAGCGCGGTAACCTGAACCAATAGCGGAAAGTAACAGCGGAGTTGACTCGGTGCTGGCTTCGCTTATATCACTTCTCCAAGAGCCGCTGATTCCGCTATCCGTTCCTGCTTCACTATCGTGCCAAGTGGTTTTAAATACGAAGAAGAAAAATGTGATAATTCCCTAAAAAAGGTCGATTGTTCATGATATGTCCCATTATTTTCTAGCTGAAACTTGCCATAAAAAATGTGGAAGCGGCCATAACTGTGGAAGATATGGGAAACCCATAATACTGTAAGAGGAAGCCGCCCAGTGCTGGGCCAATCACTTCTCCCAATGAATACATACTGGACCAAATTCCAGCCACCACACTGTAAGTTGCAATTGAGTCACTGCATCCCCCATGGCTACAAGACAGGTAAAAATGTAGGTAATGCGCCTAAGCAGTAAAAAATTAGTAACATATTAGATATACCTTGGACAATACTTACATAGCACTGTTTAAAACTCCTTGAAATGTAGGCATTAGCGCTAGGGCCACTGAGATTCCTAGTATTGACAGAGCCACCAAATTTAGCCAAATTGAACTGAAAATATAAGGTGCAATAGAATGTTTTAGCCAAAGACATTAGAATGTCTTCGGTTTTAGCCGAAGAGTTGTCTCATTAAAGAGGTGGCCAGAAGCAAAGGCAGATGTAATTAAGTGACATTAAAAAAGTGCGTTTACACAACTTCTTTGGACATTAATTTATATAGATGTAAAGTAATCCAACGATTAGAAGAGATTACTCTAGTAAATGACATTGGATTTTATATTATTCCCGGATTATAAGTAATTTGTATCCCCATTGTAATCAATTCATCGTCAGCGTGTCGTCACCCACTTCTGAATGAAGGCCTGCTCTTCCATTCTCTTTCATGGTAACCTCTCTTGGGTGTTCCGTCGTTAATTCCTTCCGGTCAGTCTACGTATGTCGTAAGTATTATCCTACTAGAAATAGAAACGACTTAATTACCTCTGAGTCACAATTAAAATCAACTAGGGAGACGATCTTTCATTTATGCAATGTTTGGTATAATCATAGACTTTAAAGTACATTTAAAATATAGGTATAATTTCAAAGGTGTAATGGTATTTCCTATTATAATGTTCGACAATTCCAATCACTTTGAAACAGGTCTGGACAGCCTCGGCCAATAATTATTCCTTTTCGAATTATTTAAAATCAATATTCACACACTTCCACGTGTGACAAAAATATGGAATCCAGATAAACTTTTAATTTGTATACTTGCATGTTGCTGGTTTATATATTGTGTAATTGAGTGAATATGTGTACCTGATAATGCATAGGTATTTTATTTGTATTATATGTATTGTTTTTCGACAGTTTTGCTCCGTAGAATGTGATCCTTTTTGTTGTTGTTATGATTCTGTTATGTGTGTTTGTTTTGTTGTAATTTTATACAATTTTAGGTGATCGACACCTTTACGTTTTTTTGTACATAATATACATTGTATATAATATATGGCCAGCCCAACGCCACTTCATTGCTTCTATGCTGTTACTTTTGTATACTTCCTGTTGTTTACATTGGCCACTTTATCTCTTATACTAATTCCCATTCTCAGCATGGCTCCCTCCATTACTTCTTTGTCAGGGGGATCGTCTTCATCCAAAGGAAGCCTACATGTCTCAAATAATTTATTTTTGAGGTTTATTGGTGTACTTTGGAAGTCCTTGTTATATGTACACCATAATGTTCCACCTCTTAACTTTTTTATTTTCTATGCCACGTGAAAATAAAAAATATTGGCATATACGGTGTTTCAAATAGTTTTTGCAGGGGTATCCACAAATGTCCTTAGTTATTTCATATACTTAGTGCAGGATATTACATAAAGGTATGCATGTTTTCTTAAATGAGGCATACTTTATCCAATTTTTGGATTCTATGTAGGTAACATACGTTGTACCTTAACCCAACGTGCATATCAAATGAATATAATTATTTTCCCTTTTAAATGCGAATATTTTAAAAACCGTTTTGGTTAAGGGTTAAGGTGTAACGTATGTTACATGAAATACCTTTAGAATTTTAAATTGAATCCAAAAATTGGATAATAACATAAAGTGTCTCATTTAAGAAAATATAAATGTATGCAATATCCTGTGTATCAAGTGACAAAAGGGATTTGTGGACACCCCTGTAAAAAGAATTTTTTATTTTTACCTAAGATGAGAAATAAAAACGTTAAGGGGGTGGAATATTATGGTCGTGAATCACCCTATACAGAAGGTAATCGAGTATGCCTATCTCTGACGATTTTTATTCAGTGTTCGAGCTTGTTTTCTCCGAATTCAAGAATTGTCACTTACATCCCTTTGCGACTAATCACTTATATACTATAAATGCTCCACAGACTCAAATTCTTACCCTTTGATATTCGGGATAAATGGACATGGTCCGAGCAATAATAGTCCTATAGTAGACATAAAGAGTCCCGCCACCATCATCGACCAGTGATTGTTAACTTTGTCGGCCATCCAACCCCATGCCGGACTTGATATACCATACAATCCAGAGAATAGCAGAAATATAAGTCCGATTTTTTCTGGAGATAAATGAAACTAAAGAGAAAAATTTTATGGAAGTAGTCCATCTCACAGTGGAGTAATATTTTAAGTGAGGAATGAAACACAAAGTCTGCTCCACTAATTTAATAAAAAAGTTCAGATCAACATCCCAAACATGTTTCGAAGGTATAAACCTTCATCTTCAGTGGGTAATTATTAAGATGTTATTTATGAAGAGACCGCAATGACATTGTTAAATTTATTTAAACTAATGTTGCAGAAAAATTCTTTTTAAGAAGACATATGTAACTTTAATTAGATAACTAATACCAAAGAAACTTATAGCCACGCAATATAAGTTTCTTTGCTAATACATATTTAAATTAAAGTAAAATTTTTATAAAATAAAGTGAATTTAAAATGAATTTGGTTTTATTTTAAATTTATTAAAAAACCCAAATTTTACTGGGAAAATGTAATAGGGTACGACCATCATGGTGGAGTCGTACCAAATCCAGTGTTCGAGCTTGTTTTCTCCGAAAATTGGTACGACTCCACCATGATGGTCGTACCCTATTACATTTTCCCAGTAAAATTTGGGTTTTTTAATAAATTTAAAATAAAACCAAATTCATTTTAAATTCACTTTATTTTATAAAAATTTTACTTTAATTTAAATATGTATTAGTTATCTAATTAAAGTTACATATGTCTTCTTAAAAAGAATTTTTCTGCAACATTAGTTTAAATAAATTTAACAATGTCATTGGTCTCTTCATAAATAACATCTTAATAATTACCCACTGAAGATGAAGGTTTATACCTTCGAAACATGTTTGGGATGTTGATCTGAACTTTTTTATTAAATTAGTGGAGCAGACTTTGTGTTTCATTCCTCACTTAAAGAGAAAAAATATTATAAATTTATTTGAAAATCTGATCAAAGGAAGGGAGCAGCCAAAGTCGGGGCAGATTGGCCAGCCACACACGAACACTCCGAAACGCAGGATTGATTTGTATGATTCAAAACTCGCGCGTAGAAGTGTTGATTAGTGGAGTCATCTTCTTCTTCTTTGAGTGCTATATCAGGTCCCCCTAACGTTGGCAATTGCATTGGCAAGTCTTTCCCGGTCCATTCACGAATGTTCTTTTTTTTATTTATTTATTTCAACAAAGCCCAACAATGTAATTTATAGGGCCGATAATTTATAATATAACATACATTCCACAATTATAGTTTTAGAATAGGTATTATCATTACATGACTATCACCGTTTTTAAGTACACTACATATTTACATACATACACCGAGAATTTGAAGACAATCAAGGAACTGGTTGTAATTCATGCTCAAGTCGCATGTGTGCAATATTTTATTATAGGTCGAACACATCCCATGCACGGGTGATGCATACATCACGTTAGTGTTTGCTGCTGATACGTAAAAATATTAGCTATGCCTATTAGCAATTCCCTACATTAAAGTTTAATTCAGCCAACAAGTAAAGACAGAAGACTTTACCATTAACAAGTGTATGCAAGAACAATATCTTTTGAATATCTCTACGTTTTTCCAAACTTTCCAAACTAAACCTAGCCAAAAGGACATTATTATATATACCGATTTGTGGGTATACCCCATCGGTTTTTAAGGCCAAATATTTAATGAGTTTTCTCTGAAGCGGTTCAACAGCTATCACATATTTATTATAAACAGGTGCCCCATATAAGTGACCCATACTCAAGCCTGCTTCTTACCAACGTTAGATATAGAACCTTAAGTGTTTCTATATCTCTAAAAGAGTTACAGTTTCGAATAACAAAACCAAGCATTTGCATACCTTCTGAAACTGCCTTAGTGATGTGATCAATTAAATTCAGTTTTGAATCCACAATAACGCCCAAGTCTTTGACATTCTCCATTTTTTTTAATTTCTCCCCATGAATGACGTAGTCAAAATTCAGTGGTGATGTTCTCCGACTAATCGTCAATATGGCGCATTTTTTAGCATTGAGTAAGAGTCCATTACCAACACACCAGTTATTAATTGCATTGACATTATTCTGCAGTTTTTCGCAGTCAGAGTAAACTCAAAACTCAAACTCAAAAATTTATTTCTCAACTCACAAGTAAATACAATGTGAAAAGCCTAGATAGGCTGTGGAGAAAAGAAGAAAACAATTTATTATAGTACCTCATCATTAAAATTAATACATTTTACATTTTACATGAGCAGGTATTTAAATATTACAATATTGCAAATAATATTAAAAAGGTTCAGATTAGAACAATAATTCATCTTTAAATAAGTTATTATAATTTAAACTATGGAATGTGTCTATATTACATTATACATTACATATTATGAACCATTGCCAAGCGATATAATCCCAAACAAAAAAAAATATATATACAAAACACCGCAGTAATTATGAGCAAACTACAGCAGAAAGTTAAATTCATAAAATTCCTGCAGACTATAGAAAACGTGTGTCATCAGCAGATTCTTAAGTGATCTGCGAAAGCTGCAGAATTGGAGGTTTTCCGTTATGTAACCCGGTAAGTGGTTAAAGATCCTCACTCCAGCATACAGAGGGCCCCTTCGACTTATCTCGTAATTAAGATGTGGCTTTAGATACACAAGTCTGCTTCGCGTATCATGCAGATGTATATCTGAGGCTGAGCATATTTTTGTTCTTATGAATTAAACATGAAATTTTAAATATATATAGATTCGTCAATGTGAACAAGTTTTGTTCTTTAAAAGAGTTACGACAAGACTCCAGCCTGCGCAGACCACAGAGACTACGAATTGCTCTTTTTTGAATAAGAAAAGTGTTGTCGGCATTTGAGGAACAACCCCAAAATTCAATTCCGTACTGCAGAATTGAATAAAAATATGCATAGTACACCGTTCTAGCGAGGTTAAATCCAAAATTGTTTTTTATAGTAGAAATTGCGTAAACAGCAGAGCTCAGTTTTTTATTTATATGTACAATATGCGACTTCCAATCCAAATTTTGATCTATAAATACTCCGAGAAATTTCGCGTGCGTGACTGAGTTGATAAGCCCATTATCTGTATTTAGATCTAGTAATCCTATTTTTTCATTGGGTTGAATTACGAGGTTAACTGTTTTTTCTGAATTTAGTATAAGTTTATTTGCAGTGAACCAGTCAGCGATTTTTTCAATTTTTACAATGGCTTCGTTTTTGAGTTCGTCGATCGACGGTGAATGTATCAGCAGACTGGTATCATCTGCATACAATGAAAAGTTTATTGTGGGAAAATTTGCTACTAGATCATTGATATAAAGTAGAAAAAGTGTTGGTGCAAGAATGGAGCCCTGCGGGACGCCTCTTGCTAGGGTACTCGCATTCGAAATTTGTTTGGCCACGATATTCGCACGCACATTTGGGATCTCGACCCCTAGCTTACGATTTTTAAGGTACGAGGAGAACCAGTCATTAGCGGATCCTCTGATGCCATAATAAGAAAGTTTATTAAGTAAAATATCAAAATCCACGCAGTCAAAAGCCTTAGACAAATCGCATAGGATTACCAATGGAATGTTTTTACTTTCTAAGATTTGGTTAATGCTATTGACTAGTTTAAATGTAGCTTCGGTGGTACTTCTATTTTTACGAAATCCATACTGGGAATCAGTAAGAATCTTTTTGACCGACATATAATGAGTAAGTTGGTCATTTACAGTGGATTCTAATACTTTTGAGATGGCCAGTATTAATGAAATGGGTCTATAGTTTGATACGACAGTTTCATCACCCTTCTTAAAAAGAGGCTTCACAATGCTAGTTTTATACTGATCAGGAAAAACTCCACTACTCATAGAGAGATTTATTAAAAAGGTTAGTGGTGATTGCAGATGTTCTATGTTTTCCTTTATTATTGTAATAGGTACCTCATCGACACCAACAGACTTTTTAGGTTTTAGCTTTTTAACTATTGAAATGACATGGCCTTCCGTAACTGGTTTAAAAAAGAAAGAGTCTTTAAAATTGAGGCCCATTTGATGAAGATAGAAATCAGATGACTCATTGCTCTTTAGACTCTGTGTTAGGGTATCTGTAATGTGAACAAAGTAATTCCGAAATTCATCTGCAACGAGTTCTGGTGAGCAGATTAAGTTATCGTCTTTATTTTTGATTGAAATATTTGTTATACTTTTATTATTTTTGTTTTGAAGTTTATTGTTAAGAATGTCGCAAGTAGCTCTAATTTTATTATCGGAGTGAACTATTTTATTTGTTGCGTATGTAAGTCTGGCTGTAGCCATTACTTTATTTAAAATTTGACAGTAGTTTTTTACATAAGTAATAAAAGCCTGATCAGTTGAAAACTTTTTTAAATATAAAAGGCATCTCTTATTTTTGCAAGCAGTTTTAATTCCCTTGGTAATCCATCGTGCTGTAAGGGGGTCCCTCGAAATGTTTGTGAGTGTTTTTTTAAATGCACCAGTATAACAGCTATTAAAATATTGGTAAAAAATATCGAATGCAACATTAATATTGGTCGCCAAATAAAGGCTCGACCAATCAACTCTTGATATGAGTCCCTTAAATTTATTTTTAGATTTTTTGTTGAAATTTATTTTTTCTTCATATAAAGGTGCAGAAGATTTCAAAAGGAAATCATTGAGAACTATAATTATGGCATTGTGGTCAGATAATCCGTTATCTATATTATGGTTGCTACTTCTTTTGTTAAACCAGAGATTTAATTGATTAATTAATGTTTTAAAAAATGGCCTATTTTTCCATATTAATTATTATTATCCCTAATTTCTCTAGTTTAACAAAAGATATCACGTTGCGGTTTTCAGTTCCTTATAGTAACTTTTCCTCCTCTACAAGCTGATGGGGTTAGTTTTTTAATCCGACGTTTCAGATTCGAGCGACCATCATCAACTTTTTAATTTTAAATACGGACCTGGATTTTTTTTTTCCACTATTTAATAGCCTTTATAAGCCTAAAATAAAATATGATGAAAAAGTCATATCATAACATTTGATTTTTTTGAGAAAATCCTTATTCATTATGGAATTACGGAAAACGCCTAGTATAATAGCCACCATCAGAATCAATATGGTATAGTTAATAGATCTTCGTGTAGAGGAAAAAAAGGGCTTTTTTTCAAGATCAAGTTGAATAAAATCGGTTTATCCAAAGCAGAGATATCAGCGTTTGAAAGAAAAAAGTTTGACCTTCTCCCACCACTTTATTATTAAAAATAGAAAAAAACGATTCCTAACATAAAGTTGCATAATTTTATGAAGAATACAATGCTTATATTTTTAACATATTTTTATTAAGAAAAATCAAGAGAAAATCGGCATTTTTCTTTTGAAAGTTCTCTTACGCCCCTAGCGGTCATTTTTCGAACTTGAAAATAATTTCCAGCAATTTCTTTTGTCCGCTTTTATTGATATATATTTTTCCCCAAAGTCCTAGTGTTATTACTTTCTGAGATATAGCCGATTACCTCCTTAGATGGAACACCCGGTACATACTGCCTTCTGTTTTTTAAATATGTTCTAAAAAAAATTATAAAATTTTTTGTCAGGCCAAACTCTGGTAATTTAAGTAATAGTCTTTTGTGGCATATCCTGTCAAAGGCCTGTTTCCTTCAAATGCCTCTACTGCCCTCGACTTTGCCCATCATTATTAGCTGGAGGATTCTGTATTGCTCTCCTCTAAATATATGTCCAAGATATGATATCTTTCTGCTTCAGCCCTATTTATCATTGCTTCATTGGCTTGCATATTGCATAGCTGTCCATGGTATTTTCAGCATTCGTCGATGTAACATCTCGAAAGCTTCTAGACTCTAGACGATTGACAGTAACAGCTTTTATTGTCCAGATCTCCACTCCGAATAGTAATATTGACCATATATAAGCTTTCATCATTCTCTGACGTAAAATTGCGTTTTAAATTTAGATTATCGTTGCAGAAAAGTGATTTTACTTTTTGGAGCGCGTTGTTCGGGCTGTCTCTATTCTAGATTTTATTTCTTTATCTGGATCTGAGGAAGATCTTATTAATCTGTACTTATTACACTGTTTTGATTATTGTTTCTTTTGAATCAGAACGAATACGGACTTCAACCAATCCTCCGGTATATCTCCAGTCGTGTATACAGCATTAACCATTTGACCAAAGTTCCAATGTTTTCTTCTTGAATCATTTTTAACAGCTCAGTTGTGATATCATCAGAGCGGGGAACTTTTTTGGTTTTTGCGGATTTTAGAGCAGACAGAATTTTCGGTCCCCCGTCTATGTCAGCCATATCAGCGGTTTTATTTGGTCTATCATCGTCAAACAGCTCACTTATGTATTAATATCACGTCTCCAGCATTTCTATTTCATCTAAGATGTTCTTGCCTATGGGGTCTACTAGCGTGTTTGGGTTAGTAATTGTATAAATCCTATGTATAAACATAGACCAACCTATGGTATAAATCTGCTATTTCTCTGACCTTTTTATTTTATACATAGTGAATAGGTTATGCTTATTCTTCAGATCTTCGTCCATTTCGTTACACTTGTGTCTCATCCGGTTTTCGTTGGCGACACGAATCTTCTGTTTTATTTCTTTTTGTATGCGTTTATACTCCTCTGGGTTTGTTTTGGGTTGACGTCTTTGTTCCACGAGGTGTTATATCTTTGCTGTCATCCATTTCGATCATCTGCTTTTTAGTTTCATCACTTCTTACATAATGTTTAGTTATTAGTTTGGTGGTTAGTTCTTTAAATTATCTTCAAATAATATCCATACTGTAACCGGTCCTGATTTCCCTTATATAACGGTTTAGGTCTTCCTTGATTAGGTCTCTATTGCTTTCCGTTATTTTATGTTTATTTCGTTGGTTATTGTTCTTTAGATTTTTTTACTTTGACTATAATTTCGGCAATCACGGGGTTATGGTCAGATTCGATGTCTGATCCATATTATGTAGTAACTCTATTTACACAGTTCCTGCATCTTTTGTAAGATTGTTCTTAGAAGATTAGTGGAGTTAGGATGAGACTAAAAAAGCTAATGAAAGGGCTTTGATTGTTATTGTGGGCGGGGTTTATATATAAGCGTTTTGTTCCCTTAAACTAAAAAAAAAAAAACACCTTCGGGTGGAGTTATACAGATTTTAAAAAATTCACTAAAAGCAGGAAAACACCGTGGCATACTCCGCCCAGTCGTGACATAAAGACCGATTCCAGTGCTAGATATACTTTGCCGGTGCCGCAGATCTCTCTCACACTTACTTCACGGATAGTGAAGGACTCGGACGAACAAAAAATATATTTGTTCCTCTGAGGTGGAGGATGATTGTTAACTTGCATTTTGAAACTATTGACTATATATCTATATATATATTATATTAATACAAAAAACCTTATGTTCATTGGCATTGGATACAAGATTATTTATGATATATAGTACTTCATGACAATGTATAACGACTTGTGTGTGATATATAATATTTAGATATGCAAAATATGATTTCACAATAATAATTGACATCCATTGGTAATGAATAATAAATACTATTATACCTCGATTTTCTGTATAGAGGTTAATGCATGTAAAATATTATTTACTTTATCTAATACCTGGGTCATTGCTCGTAATGACGTACGTATCTAATCACTCGTAATGAAAATTATTATTTGCTTTGATATGCAATATATCTTTGTTTCTTTTTTCTATGAATATATGATATGTCATTACATTTTTTGCATTACCCATATGTAATTAAGCATTAATGGCGTAATGCGTATATAATGACTCGTAAGTAACATTAGGAGAGGACATACACTATAATATAGTATATGTACTTAATATTAAAAAATGAGTCATTTCTTATAATAAAGGAAGGAAGGAATTTATTTATTTATTTATTTATTTGATTTGTAGATAATGAAAACTATCATTTATTATTTTTTTGGGATGCACAAAAACAGGATTTTTACTTTCACCATAGACCAACCTTTTCACGCATGACTGACTGGTTGTCTGAATTCCCTTATGCTCTAGTATGGATGACAAGTGATCCATAATATGCTCTAGCGATATAAGTATTGCAGCTTTCATAGATGGCGCGACCGATAAAGTTTCGCCGTGTAGCAACTACAAAAGTTGTTTAAGTTTTTGAATTTGGCTTCCGGGCAAGATACGAAGATCAAAATGTAGGATCAGGATATGCCAAATTAATGGGGTTTTTTGGCAGCTTTTTCCCCAAATGTCAAACGCATTCTAATTCATGATTTTTAACAGTGTCGATTCCTTAATGTCATACTCTTTGAGTAATACCCAAATAAAAACACCCGTAGAGGCTCCTGCCGGGACGTGAGTGATCTAAGTGTAGAATTTAACACGTTTTTCACCATTTAGGGGTCTTGCCATCGACCCGCCGGGGCTGCGTCCCCGGTTTTAAAGGCACCAGGGCAGGCTTATTAAATTGGCGAGGCAGTTGTACTGCCGAACCAAGGAGATTGGCTCCAGGGGCCTTATGCCACATAACTCAGGTGAAAATGTGAAAATACATCTTTAAAATAATAAAGAGTTTTAAAAGTAAAGTAAAGTAAGTAGGATATGCCAGCCAGTATATTAAACTGATTTTTGGAAACTGATGTTGTGCAGGCGGATCATGATCATGTCTACTTTCACTTTCAGACCGACAAAGCATACTTGATCCCCCTCGGTTGACCTGGTGCAGAACCTAGCACTTTGGCTCTGTGCTTTGGCTCAATTAACCAAATCGTGGGACGTGGGATCAAAAAATCAAAATATAAATATTGATTAGGTCTTAAAGGATCTTCCACTTTTAATGGAAACTAGGACTCAGGTTTCTAAGATGCCACACGCCATTTCAAACTTGCCGGATTTGGAACACTTCTAACATACTATAGTTTGTTGCTTAATGCTAGAGAGTAATAAATCATTATTGAAGTGGTCTTCACCGTATTCCATAGGTGTAGTGTGTAGTCCAATTATTATTATTTAATTATGTTTATGGTCAGGGGTCCCGAGATCGGGTAGGTAGAGGCACAGGTAGTTTACCTACCTGTGCCTCACTGTTTTAATTCTTATTATTCTAATAAACTACCTGCAGTAACGCCGCTGTCCCCTTACCATTCACCAAACTCGTCTTTCCTTTGTATGCAAATTAGGGTGACCCTAATTTAGGACGAATTTGGGGTGTGTAGGTCTTAAATATCTAAAATACGGAATTTTTAAAAACTATCATTGCAATTTACCTGAGAATTACAATGCAATCTTTAAGTTGTCCACCCTGCTTAATGGGTCTTGTCATTGCAAATTTACATGTTATTACTCTCTCGCATTAAGCAACAGAGTATAGTACAAACTTTTGAATGTGACACTCCAAATTATAGTCTAACTAGACTTGGCCTTCCTAATCTGTCCCTACTTTATCTACCTTTCTTATGTACATATAAATCAGGGGTATAGATTGTATAATATGCTTACTTGTCTTAAATGTGGTTCTAAAGTTGGATCCAGAAAGGCCCAAGTACTTGATACTACAACAACAACCAAACCCGTAACGAAAACGGCAGGTACTTTAATTAATTTGAACACTGAAGTTTTTCGGCTTGTAACGTTATCGAAATCTGAAAAACCCCAAACAGTAAATAAAGCGCGTATTTTTTTTTGTAAAGTATTCAAAATTATTTAGACGGGATTAGTTACCTGCAACTCTAGGTAAAAGCCACATGTTTAGGGGAACAATGGCAATCATAGCAACTCCTAGAACGAAGAATGGTAAATTGAAGCCACCTACCTATCTAGAACAAAAATTTAAATATTAAACTCTACGCAGTTAAAAAAAACTAAAGAAGTTCAGCTAAAAATAAAATTGTGTAGAGAGAAGAGAGAAATTAAATTTATTAAAATTCGTGATAATTGTTCAAGATACATACCGAATACAAAAATCCTCCTAATACTGGACCCGTACTCATTCCTAATCCTACAAATGTTTCCAAAATACCCTAAGAAAAACAAGATTATTTATTATATACAGTATGTCCACGGATGGAGTTTACAAGAGGACAAATGGACTAAAAATTGAAAGATACGAAAAAAAGTCACTCTTAATAAACGTTTTTGCTTGTCTAGAAAATACGATTCACCATAAGAAACTTCAATTTTTTTATACAGGGTGGGTAAAAACTGCAAAAATGTTATTTTGCTTAAGAGTACATACTTTATTTTGAAAGATACGACAAAAAAAGTCACTCTTAATGAATGTGTTTTCTACACAACAAACCGAAGTAGAACAATTCATTAAAAGGTTAATTCAGGTTACCTATGTAAAAATTATTTCCCAAAAAGTATTCGCTGGCACACCTCTGACTGGTGAACCTAGTTAAAATAATAATGACACTTAAGGTGATAGGTACTTGTTGTCAATGTCTTTATTTAATGAAGTTATTATTTAAGTAGAAATGCTATCTACTGAACAAAGAGTTTTTATAATACAATGTTATGGGGATGGTCAAGTTTCATACCGCTACGTCATGGAACAATTTACCGAGAAATTTGTAGAAATCCCAATAACTAGGATGACAATCTGCAAGTTAATAAAAAAGTTCCAGAGAACTGGTTCGGTTTTGGATCTCAAAAAAAAAAAGAAGAAATACGACCATGATGATGCTCCTACAGTCTTAGTTCTTCAATCTGTTGAAGAAAATCCTATGACGTCCCTTAGAAATCGTGTTAAGTACTCAGTTGGAAGTTGGAAAAAAAGTCAAATTCAAATTGTATCCGTATAAACTGCACTTTAGTCAAAGATTAGAAGAGGGAGATGACGCGAAACGACTTGATTTTTGCTTGTGGATAGGAGACAAAATTTTAAGTGGAAATGTTGGTTTTTATAAATGTATCATGTTTTCTGATGAAAGTACATTTTCTACCATTGGAACCGTCCCAACCCAGCACGTTAGGTACTGGTCTTTAGAAAATCCCGAATTCAGAATTATGACGAGAAGACAATATTTCACAATATCATGCGATATCCATCCATCGCATCATAGGGCCATATTTTTTTGATAACACGTGCAATAGATTATCATATTTAGAAATGCTGGATACATTTTCAATGATGAACTCGAAAATCTACCACTAAATTTTCGACAAAATATGTATTTTCAGCAAGATGGTTGTCCAGCCCATTTCGCTCGTGAGGTTAGAGAATGGCTGGACCGCAGATTTGGTCCAAGGTGGATTGGCAGGAATGGCCCAGTTTTGTGGCCCCCATGAAACCCCGACTTAACCTTGGCGGATATGTTTTTATAGGGCCGTTTAAAACAAATTGTTTTTGCTACCGCAGTACCAAATGATATTGAAGTGCTGAAGGGCAGAATTATCCAGGCTGTCCAATCGATATCTCAGGAAGAAATCAGAAATTCTTTCACTTATTTGAGAAAGCAATCAGAAAAATGTGTCGAGTATGGGGGTGGAGTTTTTGAATTATGAAATCGTTATCGTATTCTTTTCATGTTAATAAAAATGTTCGTATTATTATTATTATTATAATTACTTCATTAAATAATGACATTGACAACAAGTATCACCTATTCATTATTCAAGTAAAAACGTTTATTAAGAGTGGATTTTTTTCGTATCTTTCAAAATAAAGTATGTTTACTCTTAAGCAAAATAACATTTTCGCAGTTTTTACCCACCCTGTATAAAAAAATTGAAGTTTCTTATGATGAATCGTATTTTCTAGACAAGCAAAAACGTTTATTAAGAGTGACTTTTTTTCGTATCTTTCAATTTTTAGTCCATTTGTCCTCTTGTAAACTCCATCCGTGGACATACTGTATAGAATAAGCTACACAGAAAAGAAAATATGAATTTAAAGTAACCACAGATCAAATACTGATCTATTATTAATATGTGATGCATGGCTTAGTTGAACATAGGAAATCCCATGTAAATTTTGAGGTGGCTAAATATTGGGGCCCCTGTACATTTTAGAGAAAAATTGCATTTCTTCTTTCTTCAGTTTTTCTTTAAATTTGATGTTTTGGATTACAGTAATGTCCTTCTGGTTTAAGATGTGTGTTTACTCGCGCTAAGCCTTTTCAATTTTGTTCGTTGGTATATTGTTATATTCATCTTAGTGAGTGCCTCTTTACTATGCAGGGGTTATAGGTAGGAGATACGTCTATGGATTTGTAAGAGTCCGTTTTTAATGTGTGTGTAATCTTTTTGTAGTATAGGTGTTCTTTTGTTCAGGTTAGTACGCCATAAGTCAAAGCAAGCTTGACCAAAACCTTGTAGACGTTAACTTTCGTCCTTGTACAGTGCTTCCATTTTAATTTGTCCCACTTTTAAATGGCTGTAAAATACGTATTTTTTGATCTAGAACGTTGAATAAAAAAAGGAATTGTAGGGGTTTGAGTAAAGTTTTATGTCGTTGAGTCAAAACTAATTTAAACTGTCAAATGTCAAAATTATTGGCATAACTTACTTTTTTTTTTTATATATCATCACATATTTAAAAAGACATTTTTTTTCTGATTACAAAAATATACCATACATGCCCTTTCTTTTTATTTGTTTGGCCTAAATCGATATAAATATGATTAAAATTGGATTTTTTTCAAAACATCAAGATACCCGCGTGTATTATTTTCAATAATTATTGTCATAGTTTTTATAGTTATTCTATGACAGAAGATTTTGTGGTTTTTAAACTAAACTATAAATTATTGGACTAAAAAAACAAAGAATGTTTAAGCTAACCATTTTAGTAAATTAATGAAATAAATGTAAAACTGATATACCGGGTGTTGCATCGTCGAGCGGGACATAGGAAATCCCATGTAATTTTAAATGGGGTCAATTATTGGCTTCCCTAATTATTTTAGAGAAAAATTCTATTTAGGTTTATTAAAGAGCACTAAAACCCACATTCAAAAGAATAACTTTAGATATTTTTGATGAGCCCGTTTACGGGTTATCGCCGATTTCTTTTTAACTATTTCTGCTTTTTATGGCCCCGTATTTGCGGGCACCAGTCAAGGTGAAAGATGACTGTCAAATAAAGTTGTCATTTTGAAATGTGTGCTTATTGTTATAAAAACTCGTACATCGAAAATATTAGCCATGAATTACACTTCTGAAGAAAAAATATTGATGATTAAATGGTATTATCAAGGAAACAGTTATCAAAATGTGTCAGACATGTTTGCTGCTCTGTATCCGAATAGACCGATACCTGCAAAATCTACAGTCGAAAGGACTATCAAGAAATTTGAGACAAAAGGCACTGTAATAAATAACTGCAGATGTGAAGAAAGGCAGGAACAAAGAAGAGATGCAAGAATTATTAATTAGTAAAATATTGAAACATGTAAAATGTCATAATTAACCTTGTAATTGGATACTTTATTTTAGTTTTATTCAGATTAATTTGTACTCATAAATACACCTTTAATATTTTCGATGTACGAGTTTTTATAACAATAAAGCACACATTTCAAAATGACAACTTTATTTGACAGTCATCTTTTACCTTGACTGGTGCCCGCAAATACGGGGCCATAAAAAGGAGAAATAGTTAAAAAGAAATCGGCGTAAACGGGCTCATCAAAAATATCTAAAATTATTCTTTTGAATGTGGGTTTTAGTGCTCTTTAAACCTAAATAGAATTTTTCTCTAAAATAATTAGGGAAGCCAATAATTGACCCCATTTAAAATTACATGGGATTTCCTATGTCCCGCTCGACGATGCAACACCCGATATATAAATCGAATTAACAAATAATGAACCATTAAGAAAAATAATTTTCTGTATTTATAAGTTCTGCTCTACGTGACCTCCTTCATTTTCAATGAACTTAATATAGCGTTTCTTTGTATGTCCTATAATTTTTAATAGAGTGACTCTATTGTTTTGCACCTCTCAGATGGCACCTCTAATTCTAATTTTTAGATCATCCAAAGATTAGCACGGCGTAGAATAGACAATATTTTTTACGTGACCCCATAAGAAAAAGTCGCATGGTCTTAAATCGGGACTATTAGGAGGCCACTATATTGTACCCGATTTTCCAATCCACTGTAAATATTTTCTATCCAAAAACATTGTTACTGGGATAACATTATGTGGCGGTGCACCATCCTGGTGCCAAATTAAATGTCTTGAGAGGGCTATAGGTAAACCGTCAATTTGGTCTTTAATTTCTGCTTCTAGCATATTCAAATAAACCTGACCAGTCAACGAACCATTAAAAATTATAGGATCCAACAGATGTTCACCAATTAACCCGCACCAAACACTAACAGACTGCCGACCTTGAAACTGAATTTCCTGTATTTGATAAGAATTTGAATCTGACCAATGGTGCTTATTTTAGCGATGGCAACCTCTGCTAGTAGAGAAAGATGACTCATCGGTCCACAATATTTCATCCAAAAAAGTGACATCCCTTTGAATTATCTCCAAGATTTGTCTGCAAAACTGCAGTCTGTTTCCCTTTTGCGCTGGCGTTAACTTTTGCACCCTTCTTAGTTTATAAGGGCGAAATTTGTATTTTTTTAGCACTGCGTGTGCTGATCCTCTACATACTGGCAATTCTTTAACTAAGTCACTTAATGCATTTTGAGGATAAGCTCTAAAATATGCTAAAACATCAATTTCCGTTTCCTCCGTCAAAACGATTTTTGGCCTAATAGTTTTTTTTCGATTCAGGCTACCAGTTTCGAAAAACTTCTTCTTGAGTCTATAAAACATTTTCTTGGATGGAGCTCTTCTATCTGGAAATTGCAGTCTATATCTTCTAAGCGCCTTTGTAACACTACCAGTTTGTCGATAGATATCGAACATAAAACATTTTTCTTCTGTGGAATATCTCATTTCGTGTCCTTACTAACAAACTATACCAGAGAACAACATTCACAAATATGACATTTGTAATAAATATAAAAACTATGACAATAATTATTGAAAATAATACACGCGGGTATCTTGATGTTTTGAAAAAAATCCAATTTTAATCATATTTATATCGATTTAGGCTAAACAAATAAAAAGAAAGGGCATGTATGGTATATTTTTGTAATCAGAAAAAAAATGTCTTTTTAAATATGTGATGATATACCGGGCGTTCCATTTAAGAAAAGTAAGTTATGTCAATAATTTTGACATTTGACAGTTTAAATTATTTGTGACTCAACGACATAAAACTATACTCAAATCCCTACAATTCCTTTTTTTATTCAACGTTCTAGTTCAAAAAATACGTATTTTACAGCCATTTAAAAGTGGGACAAATTAAAATGGAAGCACTGTACACATTCTACTAAGCCTACTAAGAGAGAGCTTAATTTTGGTTACAAGTTTTACTCTGTCCTCTGAATTCTTCCTCCAATTCAGTTTTGAATCGAAAACGAATCTTTCTTATCCAAAAGCCATTTATACTATATATTCTGGGTATTATACCTATATACAAGGGTTTATCCATATACCTATATAATTCACACCATCAGATTCCTGATCTATTTGCAAGTGCCTAATAATTGATTAATATGTTTTTGATATAGTTGCGTAAGTGATATTTGTACATCTTATTAACAAAATATATTATTTCATGCGTTGTCATGGAAATTATCGTGATTTTACATAAAAATGGATACTGCTGAGGATCTACCTATAAGGTCCATTCAAATTCAGCAAGACATTGTGGCAATTATTGAGATGTGTACCTACTTCATTTTGACACATGCAAACGCAGGTTAGGGATCAACCCTTTTATAAATACTGTTTCTTCAAGCTTATTTTAAACTTACAATAACTGATCCAATATTATTAGGAAAAGTGTTAACTACGAAGACGTAACTAGCTGTTGAGAATGCACTGGATCCCAACGCTTCCAATCCTCTGACAACTAAACATAGGGTGGTAAACATCGTATAATCGGTTACATATTCTAACATTCTAAAAAAAAATACCGTAATATCATAACTGCACGTGAACTATGTTACATACCATGATTTCTCAGTAATTAAATTGTCTTACCCAAATAATAAATTACACGCACCAGCAACAAACATTCCCAATAAAAATAGAAATTTAGCACCAAACATAGGGAGCTAAAATAAAATACTACCCTAGAATACGTTTAACTTGAATCTACAAGCTGTTTCTTCAGTTTTTAGAATAATACTTACAAATTTACCAAATATTGGAGAAGATACAAACATGACTAGAGCATAGAAACTAAAAACAAATCCAGACATCGTATCTGAAAGACCCTTTTCTGATGCTTCCTTTGGAAAAAAAGGGGCCATGATAGACATGGAGCAGAAGCAAAAAAAGTCGACTAACGCTAGCATAGCCAGTGTCATTTTTTGAGTTCTTGAGAAGTTTTTTATTGCAGCTGTTTCTAGGTGAGAATTTGTTCTAAAAATTAATTTAAAATATCAATATATGTTTGCAACTCCATCCTAATCAAAGTTTATTAGCAGTGTCCTCAGATTCTTGTAAAGTTTTTGTTTGTGTTACTATGGCAATTTATTGAAGCCTGAGAGCCATTGCACACTTACACGATTACCGCAGTGTTCGACCTGAAATACATCAATGATTGGCAAATGTCTGTCTTTGTCAAATAATACTTCGAAACACCCGGTACAACTTTGTGTGTCCAATATTCTAAAAAGCAATATCTAACGCTAGAAACAAAAAAATGGCAGGTACGTATACGGACTTCAGTGGGCACAGTTTAAAGTGCATTAGAACAAATCAGAAAAAAGCGCAAACTGTCCCTAAATAAACACTCCGTTGAAAGTTGACCTGATTCTTTACACTACTTATACAAATAATAATAAGTTTATTTCAAATAGTTACAATATAATAAACATGTTAATATGTTATATTTCAATAAACTTATTCATAAATTCCCCAGAAGACGTGCTTGTTAGGGGCAAATCTTATTTATTGAAAAGTATTTAAAATTATAAATGTTTAAGAATATTTCTATAAAAGGTTGCACTTATTCAATAAACGCTACTTTCTTGATGAGCCTTTGTTTCCAATATAAATATTTTTATTTCAATTTTATATTTTTTTAATGAAATAATTTTTTTAATATTTGTTGGCAAATAATCATTTAAATAAAAACATAAATATTTAGATAAGATAAAGACTAATTTAAGATTTAAGACCCTCAGAATGTTCCATATTTTGTACAGGGGTGCTCTACAAACATGTCAACTTTTCACATTTTAAAATTAATTTACTCATTTGTACCTGTATTTTAATATCACAATATAAATTTAACCTGATAAAAAGTAAATAATGAAATGACAATGACATCTTAATAAAATTTTACTATTACTTTTGCTATTATTTGCTATGGCTAATTATAAAATAAAAGTAAAAATAAACATTTTTCTAATGCTTTTTTTTGGATATTTCATTTTTATAACGTGTATTATGGTTATGGTCTTGAAATTGTATAGTTCTTATGTTTAAAAATATATATTAACATCTTTTTTTGTTTCTAAATATAATTCTTTTCAAGGATAGTCCTTATTAAATTTAATTTTCAAGAATCTTTTTTGTAATACTTCTAATTTTTTAACCGAAGTTCCGTTTATTATTCCTCCCCAACCTAAAATTCCGTAATTTAAATGAGTTTTGACTAATGCATAATATAATATTTCTAGATGTTTTATATCCAGAAATTTTTTAATGCTTTAAAAATTGGTAATAAACTTCTTAATTTTTTAATAAAATATTCTATATACTTGAAAATTCCAATTTAATTTATTGTCAAAAATGATTCCTAAATATTTTACATGATTAACTTTTAAAATTTGAATGTCATCGCATATATTGATGCTATTCATATTTTGTGGCATATTATTTAGGTTTAAAGTAAAAGGAAGATAATTTGTTTTGTTAAAACTAACTGCTAATAAATTATTATCAAACTAATTTTTTATAATTTTAAAATCTTTTTTAATTTTTTTATTTAAATTGTCCCAATTTGTATGGTTATAAAAAATAGCAGTATCATCTGCAAAAACTATGAATTTTCCCATCGGAATTTAAACTAAATAAATCATTAATATAAATATTAAAAAATAATAGTCCTAAAATTGTCCCTTGAGGAACACCATATTTAAATACATTTGAATAGCTTTCTTCTTTATCTATTTTAACATAAGGTGGTCTATCTTTAAGATATTTTTTAATTAATTCTAATTGTTTTCCTCTGAATCCAATATTTTCAATTTTTTTTCATAGTAAATTATGGCTAACCGTATCAAAGACTTTTGCTAAATCCAGAAAAATACATATACTAGGTGTTTTATTATCTAATGCATTATACATTTGTTCTGTTAGATAGCAAATAGCATCTTGCGTCGATTTATTTTTATGAAACCCAAATTGTTTTTTAGAAATAAAATTTATTTTTTCTAAATAATGATGGTGTACCTGAGAAGTCTCTCCTTAATTCTTCTTATTTCACCAGCGGTGTAATCATCAGCGACAATATTCGATAGTGATTTAGTTCGACGGTATTTTTGATATACTCGAGGTTCAAAATTACCCGAATTAGATGAAAATGCAATACTGCTTTTGCTAGAGCCTGAACCAGCACCTTCTGGCGATGGTACAGCATTTGATTGAGGTGATATAGGTTCATTCGTTCCCATTGTTCCCTAAACTGAAAGTGAAATAGAATTAGGCAATTTCAGTCATTTACCTGTCGTCCTATAATATTATGTTAAAGTACAAAAAATACTATTTTTTCTATTTTGGCATTTTTTTCAATAAACAAATTCATATTTAAAAAGAAAATAAAACATACAAATTTTCAACATTTTTAGGCCTACATTTTATGTCGGTAATACAATCAAATTATTTTTCATAGTAGCCTTGAAATCAACAAATAATTTTATTTCCGTGTCAGCCATTTTGTCACGAAGTTGTCTAATTTTTCTAACATACCTACATAATTTTAAAATATGGAGCAAGATGAGTTTAGTTTAACTCGCCCAAAGTTAAGGAAAATTGCGGTAAATTTTATAGTTCTATGTTTTATAATATAGTAAATTTGTAAGATTATTTGATATTTTTTTAACTCATCTCCATTTCATAGAATTAATGCAACCAAACATACACGACAGCAAAATAAAACATTTGTGAACATCATTACCAACGTTAGAATAATAAAGAAAACTGTTTCATAAAAAGTTTATTATGATACTGAAAACGATATCGAAACAGCTTTTTTCTACGACTGTTAAATAAAACATTCATTATTGAGCAATTTTAGATAAATAATGATTATCATTATTTACAGGTGTTAAATAATAACCATTATTTAACACCTTGTAACCAATCACAGAATAGCATTTTCATTATTCCACACCTTGTAACCAATCACAGAATAGCATTTTCATTATTCAACACTTTACGAACCAATCAAGTGCTATTTACAAAATCTGTTCAAGATAGCTATAAATACAATTGACAAGACCATAATATGTCAAAATCATTCAAGTTCTTAATTTAACCGGTAAATACTTTTTTGTTACCTTTTTTTAGTGGTTTTTGTCAGAAAACATGATTTTTTAATGATGAATTAAGGAAGTAACACATATTGCCGCAGCTTTTACAATTATTCTCAAAAACGCAATTTTATTTGCCGAAAATCAAAAAAACTTAGAACTTTACGTCAATGAAATCCCATCCATGGCCAACGTTAAAAATATTAATATAGGCCATGAAATTTTGGCATTACAGTAGCATACTTGATTATTTCGATGTTTTCATCAATCTATGAAATACATATGATTTTCAAATGTATGGATTTTAGATTAACAGTCGTAGAAAAAGCATAGTATTCTACTCGCACTAATGACTATTATCTACTCGGATGATTTACGGCACTCGCCTACGGCTCGTGTCGCAAATATCATCCTCATAGATAATAACTGTCATTATTGCTCGTTGAATAATATACTATTTTATGAAACTAAATTAGAAAATAGCTTATTTAATTAACAACTACAGAAAGTGAGACATTTTCTCACGTGACCGCAGTGCGGAAATGCCCAACAACGTTTTTCTACCAGCGTGAGAAAAATTCCGATGTACAGGGTGTCCCACTTATAATGGAAATGGAATGGCGTATATTTTCGATATTTCTAAATTGTTTTTTTTTTAATTTTGGTATATTTACGTATGACCCTCGAGCGCACTTTTCTATTGCTTAAAATTTTAGTTTACTCATTGGCGTACGATTCTATAGAGGATTTAAAATAATAATTTAAAGAGTTGGGTACCTTTAGCAATTATTTTATTCCAAAACTAATATGAGAAATCGATTTGGCATCCCTCGCTAAGCCACAAAATACAAAATTGTAACAAGTTGACACAACCAGTGGCGTGCGTATGCCAATTTTTTTTGTACTGTACTTTCTGCTATAAAATTAACTTTTGTACATACAACATCTAAAAACTTATTATTGCAATGTGAAAAATTAGAAAGGAATCAAACAGACAATCAAACAATCCAGTCTTCCTTTACAATTCAATAAGTGTAAGATATATAGTTTCCTACATGTTTCGAACGTCTAGACGCACATCTTCAGGAGATACTAGAAACGACCAGTAGATATAAAGTAAAAGTTAAAGTGAAACTTGCCTAACATCGAGTCGAGTGAAAATTTTAATGTATGGTTGTCTCAAATTAATGAGTACAACTTAACAGGAATGAAAAATATAAAATTGAAGACGTAGTGTGATAACTAGTCATATTAAGTATGTAAACATATTATTTATATGAAGATTTAAGTATAGGTAAGTGAAATTTTAATTATAAATGTGCAATTTTATTTAATGGAGAAACATTATGGATGATACGTATGTGAGATGTTGCACGTGGCGACATCTTGCGGCAATCGAACAATTCACCCAAACTGGGTCCCGCGAGATGTCGCCACGTGAAACATGTCGCATACGTACCTTTACATTCTATGTTGAAGTGCACTGTGAGGTCCCTTACCTTTTCATCAGACTCTATAGCCTTGCCGAAGAGCCGTAATACGGCAAAACAATTCCAAGGATTGGGACTGACGGAAAGAAAAGTGACAAACTTCTTTAAACCTCTTTATTATGGATGATGTATTATTTGAGGAAAATTGAGTATAATATTATTGGAGATAAAAAAGGGTTTTATATAAAATGTTTCTTAGATTGTTAAAATTTTTAAAAAATCAAAGAATTAATGAAAGTTGAAAATTGTTGAGATTCAACGAACATGTAGATATGGAGCTATGCCCCATATTTTTAAATATGGCTGAAACTTTTTCATTTCAAAAAGAAAGTAGATGGTTATAAAAGTGAAATTAAATATCTGTGCTAACTGCTAACCACAACCGTGTTAACTACTACAACGTGATAATGTCATACATTTCTTTATTAACTTCACTTATATAATCACGTTGTTCGTTATTGTGATGTTGTAAAAGCCAATACTCTCTGAGCTTGTAAAAGTGTGGTGTGGTGTTTTAAAAGATCGTATTGCTTAGACCTTTTTTTTTATACAACTTTAAGTGATGTGAGATTTATGAAGTTCTTTGCAACATAATTTTTGGGATGCTATTCATGGTTTGCCGTAAAATATAATAATGGATTTGTATATTCAGTTGGATGGCGCTCCAATTTATTATATTGCTCCTGTTAGAGAAATTAAAATTTTGAAAATAAGTGGATTGGTCACAATAGATAGCTTGGCCTCCTATAGGGCTCCAGACTTGAACCCGCTAGATTTTTATCTATGGGGTACTATAAAAAGTAAAGTTTATAAAACCCGCCCAGTGATTTTACAAGCTTCGAAGAATCGTATAAGACGAGTAGGTGCAGAAATTTGCCGTCAAAAAATTCGAAAAGTTTGTTTAAGAGTTAGAAAAATGTATAAAAAATGCATTCGAAATTATGGTGGTTTGGTTGAAGATATTGACTTTTAATGTTTATTGGTTCAGAGTTTTACACTCAATCATCTTTAGTTTAGTTTATATTAATTTTGTTTTTGGTAATTATCAGATTGTTGTTGTTGTTTTTAAACAATTATTTTGTTTTATTTACATGGCCAACTAAGCTTTTATTTTTTTCGTCACAGGCGTTTTAATGAAGTCATTCGATTGTTTTCTAATTTTTTACATTGCAAATTTAATTTTATAGCAGAAAATACAGTATGCCACTGCTTTTAACGTTTCATACTTTTTTTTAGATGAAGCTGTTTAACTGTCAACTTTTTTAATAACTATCTTGTACCCTATCGCGCGTATTTAGTAATGTTAATATTTTTAACAAGAAATAAAAATAAAATTGGTCATACGCACGCCACTGGTTGTGTCAGTTTATTGACATTTTGTATTTGGTCTTTTTGAGGAATGCCAAATCGATTCCTGATACTAGTTTTGAAATAAAATAATGCTAAAGGGACCTTACTCTTTAAATTATTATTTTAAATCCCCTATAGAACCGTGAACCGTACGCCAATGAGAATAATTTTTAAGCAATCGAAATAAAGTGCGTCCTAGGGTCAGATGTAAACATACCAAGATTTAAAAAAATTAATTCAGAAATAATGAAAATATAAGACTTTCCATTATACCCTGTAGGTATGTGGTTTTTTGATGTATTGTTTCCAGTGTCAGTGTTAAAGAAACTTTCAGCACTAGTGCGGAAAGTAGTTACTTCGTCGTAGAAAAAGATTATATTGTGCAAGGAGGCAAAAAAATATTAAACAATAGTTTAAAAAATCTTATGACATAGCAAAATATACAAGCTGCTATTTGACATGCTTGCTTACGTCAGAAATATTTCTATACTAGTATTAATTAACAAAATCGCATTTTAACTCGGTCCTTCTCACGATTAGTTTCACTAAACTGTTTGAACCAAGATAATATTGTAGATTTTGAGAAAAACTTACAATTTTGTTCATCAATAATGGTGATAAATATCCACTGAAATACTTTCAAACTGTGTGCACTCGCGTAAAAACTATTTACAACTATGTAGTCTATGTATATAGGTATAATTCCGCTTTAAAATGATGAGACCTATCACTTGAGAAGCATTAATACAATAATACAATATAAATAAACAATTTAAGTTATCTGTTATTATCAGAAGTTGAAAAATCTCAGAGTAACTAGAGAAGATTAGAAAAGTACTTAACCAATGCTAAATAATGAATTTTGTATCAATGGTTTTTTTCTCTACAACAGGGTCATACATTTCTTACGAATAATATGACTTTTAAATATTAAGTTAAATACGTATTATGATAACTATTATAGCTATAAAGCAAAATGGGTCTGAGTTAACCATATGTACCGGTTTCAGTACAGTGGCGTCCATTACCCCCAGAATGGAAAATTCAATGAAATATTCAGATGAAAAAATATTTTGTGTTTCATAACTGCTTCATCTTATCAATTTGATGACAAGAAAGTTATTAATTAATTTATTTATTTACTATAAACTTTAACGAAGATAATTTTATTTTTATCAAATGAAAAATTTTATTTCAGGTTATCATGAATGACAATAATCATCAGTCAGTAGTCAGTTAAGTTCAGTTGTTACAAAAAAGTTGGCTTATGCGTTAGGTGCATTATTCAACAATAACTACCTACTTACATAATCTCCTTGATAACTCAGATCACTTAAACCTTGTAGGAGAATCACATCTTAAAAAGAAACAGACACATGAAAGATACGCACTGTTTTTTTGGTAGGTATGTAAGTAAACGTATAACCCACGAAGGAAGTTAACAATTCACAATATAATTTCACAATATGAATTACAGAGCAGTTTATAAATACATTTACATCACACGTAAATAATTAATCGATATCGCAAAAAAATAAATTTAAATTGGTGTATGATCAAAATAAAGCAATTTATTGTTGTTTTGTCATCCATACGCCCTTGTTCATCTGGCATAATGATGATTCAGGGTCCTTGAAATCAGTAGCGTTCCAACATAAAGGGTAGATTGTACTGCCCTACCCCAAAGGCGCCGATACATTTTTTTTTGGGAGAGGGTAATCATTTACTCATCTAAGAGTATAAGAATAGACCTTTTATACTTAACACAAAAGATAAAAAGATATTTCTAAATACAGATGTATAGTTAAGTTCTAGGGATGAGAAGGGCAGGACAATTTAATTCGGTTGTTTAATCCTAACTAAGCATTATAGTTCATTACAGGGGATATAATACAAACTATATACTGGGTGTCCAATAAGTATATGACATATTTAGAACAAAAAGTCTCAAAGTGCCCCTTAACGGAGATACAAAGCCCAAAAGGGGTACCCAGCGACTTACCTTTTCGGCTCTAACTTTTGAACCGACATGTAGAATTTAAAGAATTTTTTATATTTTATGTAGGCCATAAAACCATACTATAGTAGATGTTTTACACCTTTAAGCAATAAGTTTCGAAATTTATTTAATAACCAAGTTTATTGACATAAGATATTTAGACACAGTAACTAATTAAATAACAACATAACTAATAATTTGCAATAAAATAATAAAATTTGTCATTATAACATCTCATTATTGCTCACATGCAGGACGCACCGTCCATATGGGCAAGGTCGTGCGGCGCACGACGGCGCCAAGGCCTTCAACACAAATTAACATAAAACTAAAAAAATTATCTATGAATACCGGTGGTGAAAATGCATTATCCACCAACACCGACCGCCGGTCGGCGACCAGTACCAGTAGTGAAATTTTACTACTCCTCTTCCTGTGGGGGCGCGAAAATCCGCGTGCGTTCGGCGCGCTGATTTAAACTTGCAAAATTTTGCGTGTTCGTAATCGATGTAGCAGGTAATTTTTTATCCTTGTCTTGATAAGCGCATAAGACGTATAGAGTGCCTTATTTGCTATTACGTTTCTACGGCAATTGTGAAAAATAATTATAAATAAGGTAAGTAAGTAAATTAATTAACAGGGATGCAAATAATTGTTTTTTTTTTTATTTTTTTAATAACTTTTGTTTATGAAACAAATAAGGCCTAGTGTTTAATATTTTTTTATTTATTTTATTTAGATGACCAAAGAAGAAAAAAAGAAATTGTCTTGTTACCAAAACTTGTTTAACAAGCGAAAACGGGAGGGAGACTTGGAGAAAACCAATTTCAAAATTAGTAACTTTTTTCGAAAGACCACACAAGACACTACTTCTGATAACAGTAATTTTCTATATTCAACAAAATCAAACTTGCCATCAGAATTAGAAAAGCAACCTAATGAAGATGAAGATCCAAAAGAATTAGATCCTGATACATTTCAGTCAGTGTCGGTACCATCCCATCATGTTCGAGTAAGCAAGACGAATTATCCGAAGAAGCGCCTTTTTCTAACGATCCAGGTCTTTGGCCGAGTGTATTGTCTCCAATCCAGGTGCAAGAACTTGTCGAAAAAGGTCCAATGCATTATCAAAATAACACTATGTGTCCTTAAGACAAAAGTGGACGTAAGTTTTCCGATATATATTTTACTTGAATTTTGTTAAATGGTGAAAAGGTTCAGCGTCATTGCTTGCTATATTCTATTGAAAAAAAATGTAGTTATTTGCTTTTGCTGTAAAATATTCAATGACCTCAACCCCAACAATCCATGGACTTTTAAAAACACTAAATTAAGTAACCAAGACGGTTTCAATGATTGGCATCATTTAAGCGAACATTTGGAAATCCACGAAAAAGGTAAATCTCATTTTCAAAATTTACGTGTCTGGTCAGATTTACTAGAAAGATTAAAAATCGAACCGTTGATTCGGAAATGCAAAATGTATTAAAAAATGAAACTAAACATTGGCGCAGTGTCATTGAAAGAATAATTTATACTATTCAATTTTTGGCTGAACAAAACTTGGCTTTTCGTGGTCATTGTAACAAATTATTTGAAAGAAATAACGGAAATTTTTTAAAATGTATAGAAATGATAGCAAAATTTGATCCAGGCATGTCTGCACATATTAATAGATCTCAAAAAAATATTCCACTTTACCTTGGAGATAAAATTCAAAACGGAACCATTAAATTAATAAGTGACAATATAAGAAATAATATTTTAAACGAAGTTAACGAAGCAAAGTATTTTTCCATATTACTTGATTGTACTCCTGATGTGAGCCGCGAGGAGCAGATTTCTGTTTGCTTAAGATACGTTCATTTAAAAAACAATAAGTTTAGTTTCGAAGAACGTTTTTTAACATTTCGTCCTATAAGTGATACAACAGGTAAAGGTTTAACCAACTTGTTACTAAAAACTTTGGAGAATTTTGGTTTAGACATTTATAATATGCTCGGTCAAGGTCATGATAAAGGTTCAAATATAAAGGGTAAACATCAAGGTGTACAAAAAAGAATTGTAGACATTAATCCACGAGCAATGTTTGTACCTTGTTGTAACCACAGTTTGAACCTTGTCATAAACGATGCTGTGAAATCCAATATTTCTAGTATAAATTTTTTTTCAACTGTTCAAGAATTATATAATTTTTTTTCTGCGTCAACCAATCGGTGGTCTGTTTTAAAAAGTAACATTTCAAGTCTGACAATAAAGCCTTTGTCAGATACTAGATGCTCTTTATCAAATTTTATCCGGAAATACTTTTGACAATACTACAAAACATGTAGCTACCTCTAAAATGATGAGTTTGTGTGTATGGTAGTCTTGTGGTGCAAGATTCTAAGTAAAGTGGATGATGTTACTAAGATTCTGCAATCAAAAATATTTAATACTTCCCAGGCTTGCAAAAGTTTAAATAATCTCAATGAATTTGTAAAACAACATAGATCTGACAAAGGCTTCAGTGACTTATTAGCAGATGCCAAAGAACTAGCTTCTTGCTTAGAAGTTGATGGAAAATTTATATCCGCAGAAATTTTAAGGCCACGAAAGATTAAAAAACAATTTTCTTACGAAGGTGACGACCAGCCGATTGAAAATCAAGAAATGAAATTTAAAGGAAATTGCTTTTTCGGAATGCACCTTAACTGACAAGGATCGAAAGGAGAAAGATATCTAGACGGAACCGAACTTTTACAGGAATTACAATTTCTTCGAAATGGCGACATAAACGCGAAGTCTGTAGTCCGTAGTAGAAACACTTAATTACATTACAATAAATAACCTAACCCACTCATTTCCAAACATTACGATTGCATTGCGCATATTATTAACCATTCCAGTTTCTGTAGCTACAGCCGAGAGGTCTTCTCTAAATTAAAGTTGATTAAAAATTATTTACGATCTAGAATGGACCAAGAGCGGTTAGTAAATCTTGCTATCATTTCTATATACCGGGTGTTGCATCGTCGAGCGGGACATAGGAAATCCCATGTAATTTTAAATGGGGTCAATTATTGGCTTCCCTAATTATTTTAGAGCAAAATTCTATTTAGGTTTATTAAAGAGCACTAAAACTCACATTTAAAAGAATAACTTTAGATATTTTTGATGAGCCCGTTTACGGGTTATCGCCGATTTCTTTTTAACTATTTCTCGTATTTATGGCCCCGTATTTGCGGGCACCAGTCAAGGTAAAAGATGACTGTCAAATAAAGTTGTCATTTTGAAATGTGTGCTTTATTGTTATAAAAACTCGTACATCGAGAATATTAAAGGTGTATTTATGAGTACAAATTAATTTGAATAAAACTAAAATAAAGTATCCAATTACAAGGTTAATTATGACATTTTACATGTTTCAATATTTTACTAATTAATAGGTAGGTACTATTAAATTGTTAATTAGAACTTTAGGATTTAAGAAGATGTTCAAATATTCCTCAAAATGACAACTTTATTTGACAGTCATCTTTTATCTTGACTGGTGCCCGCAAATACGGGGCCATAAAAAGGAGAAATAGTTAAAAAGAAATCGGCGATAACCCGTAAACGGGCTCATCAAAAATATCTAAAGTTATTCTTTTGAATGTGCGTTTTAGTGCTCTTTAATAAACCTAAATAGAATTTTTCTCTAAAATAATTAGGGAAGCCAATAATTGACCCCATTTAAAATTACATGGGATTTCCTATGTCCCGCTCGACGATGCAACACCCGGTATACCTAGTCTGACTTTTTAAAGCAACTTGAAATGGAAAATCTTGTTAATGAATTTGCAAAAAGTAAAGTTAGGAAAGTCCAATTTTTGTAAGACCTCTCCATCATATATCATGATCATGTATTATCTGTTTCAAAACAATCGCTATTTCATTTCTTTATTTTTTAATATTTTGAATTAATGTTTTGTAACTTTGATACTGTTTTTGTTTTGTTACTGTTTTATCGTATTCTATTAATATTTTTTGTGTATTTTCTGTTTGTCACAAATAAATATAGACAATAGTACTAAAAAGTATAGAGTTTTCTTCAAAAATTTCAGCGATCAACTATGAGAGAAGGGTGGTAATTTTAGCTCAATATTGTAATATTGGTTAAAGGCGCCTATCATTATTGCGCACGACGGCGCCGAAAATACTAGGCGCGTCCCTGCTTACATGCATCTAACTTGTAGACAAGCACTCGGCAATTGTGTGGATGCAAGAATAATTTATTGTGATACATTTTCAACTCGAGGTGTGCCGCATAAAGGAACCATCGAAAGGGCTGGAAAATCACTTAAAGGCAAAATGTTAAAGATTTGCTTCTGCTTGTTTACTTGTGTATTATTCTTTCTATTGGATCTTCCCTGGTGCATCGGATATGCAAGCCTCTTTAACTTTCCCCATTAAAAAGGCGTAGTTGACTCTTGCAGGATAATCAGCGGGAGACATGGCATGCACCTTTTGGAAGTGATAAGGATGTAGCAGTAGTTTTCGAAGAGTCTCATGAACAACTTTGTCGCATGAACTTGAACCGGCAGTTTTCTTACACAACTAGAGTAATTTTCAGCAATCTCGTGGTTAAAAATTAATTTTGAAATAAGTTCCTTATTTGAATTGTTCTTACCTATCAGCATTTAAGAGGATTTGTTAAAATTTAGAGTTAATTTATGTGATTTAACCATTTAAAAATTATATTTAAATCATATTTGATATGATTTTCCAGTTAGAAAATATTATCTGGAAATATTTTACATCTGCGAATAGTTTAATATTTCCTTTTAAATTTAAATTCCCTATTGAATTTATATAAATATAAAAAGATGATTAGTCCTAATACAAAAAAGCGAGAACTCTATTTATAACGGATATTTCGTTCATAGTAGACGAAAAGAAAATTTATAAAAACACGAAAATTTTAGCAAAAATTGTCAGGAGTCGAGTAACACATAGTAGTCCATTTTTCATTGCTATTTCCTAGTCCATTATCCATAATCTGAACTTACCCGAACTGACTTCCCTCGTATCGACGCCCTTACCTTTCTCAAATTTATAATTATCTTATTTCTATGAACTTGAGTTGTCTTTTGTGCTCTATTATTTCGATATTGATTATCGATTTGTTTGTGATATGTACAATTAAACAGTTGGGAAATGGGCAAGAAAAGACAATAAAAATATTCAAACCTATAATTATTAATACTTAATAGCAACAACATTTGTCGCCTTTTTCGTTTATTGTATGCACACTTGTGTATATACAGAGTGGCAAAAAAGTCGCGCATAGTGCCTATAACTTTTGAATTACCTCGTATACGAAAAAGTGGCCTTTATGAAAGTTGTTCAGTAAATTATTCCCCACATTTCCACCTGCATGAATTTTTTCTGTCATGTTTGGTTTGGTTGCCATAGAGACTCTTACTTTTTTTAAATGGAACGCCCTGCATTTGATTACATATTTGGATTCAACTGGGAAAACTCTGACTTTTTTGTATTTCAAATTTTCACCTATCTGCAAGCGCTTCCGAGATAATGACATAATCAAAAATGAAAAACTGCCTAATTATAATTATTCCTACCTAAATCCAATTTGTTTACACTATGGTTTATCTGAATGAGAAACAACGAGTTGAAATTTTAATAATGAGCGGTTACGGAAATATGAAGAGATCGCAAGATCAGGTTTGTCAAACTTTTTAATGAATTATATCCAAATAGGCTCCCAATAAATCAGTCAAGTGTGAGTGGTAAAGAAATTTCGAGAAACAGGCACTGTTAGGGAAGCCGCTACATCAGGTCGACCTAAAACAGCAACCGGGGGAGACAAAGCTTTATTTATTTTATTTATTTATTTATTTATACAAAAATGGAATACAAACGGGACAAACCCAGAAAAGTATTCACACAAAAATATAAAGTACCTAAACTAAGTTTAAGACTAAATGCTAACACGTGTGATCCTTATAAAATACATATGAAAATGCAAAAATATGTTATAATCTAATAACGTGAACTGCTCGAAGCTATATACAATTTCAACTTAGTACTAAAAGTGTTCAAGGAACAAGAAAAAACATCAACCCCCGAGAGATTACATAAATTATTACATGTTTTTAGGCATCTATTTAAAGGAGAATTGAGGTAATAATTGGTGTGAGACGAATTTAGGTGAAAATTATTTTTTATTCTGGTATTATAAGTTGGTACTGTGTAATATAAATGACTTAATAAAGCAGGAGAATCTATTAAATTATTAGCTATTTTGAAATTCTTATTAACCAATTTAACGAATCTATTTTGAATAGAAGCCAGTTTATCAATATAGATATTATACTGGGGATTCCAAATAACAGAGCAATAGCTTAATATACTATTAATATATGCCATGAATAATGAACGTAACGTAAAGGGGTTTTTAAAATCAAAGCAAATACGTGATATAAACCCTAACATCCTATTCGCCCTTTTTGAAATATAATAAATATGTTGATCAAACAGCATCTTGGAATCAAAAATAACACCAAGGTCTTTAATTTGATTAACAGTTGCAAGCTTTTGGTTACCTAATAAAGTATAATTATTCTGAAATATATTCTTATTACGTGAAAAAGAAATGTGATAGCATTTTTTAAAATTCAAAAACAAACTGTTATTGCGACAGAATGACTCAAGTTGCGTAATATCCTCCCGCAGTAAAACAGTATCTTCAAAACTTTTAATGGAGTGATAAACCTTTAAATCATCGGCGTACATCAAAAATTTGCCAAACTTAAAGCATTTAGATATATTGTTAATATACACATTAAATAATAATGGCCCCAAATGTGATCCTTGGGGTACCCTGGAAGTTACTAGTTGAAATTTCGATACACAACTGCCGATACTAACAGCCTGTAGTCGCCCTGTTAAATACGATTCAAACCACTTCAGTAGGCTACCGTGCACTCCGACCTCAGCAAGTCTATTCAACATAATGTTATGACTTATCTTATCGAACGCCTTACTGAAGTCAGTGTACACAGCGTCCACCTGAATACGGCTATTTATATGTTTTAATATATATTCGGAATACAGGAATAAGTTAGTCTGAACTGAACGATGCTTTAAAAATCCGTGTTGCTCGATATTTATTAAATTTTTAACGTCAAAATATAACAAATCCTTTATAATTCCTTCAAATATTTTAGATAAAATTGGTAGCTTTGAAATAGGCCTATAGTTTTCAATATACTTATCATCACCGGCTTTTGGTATAGGAACTATAAATGCTTTTTTCCAGACTTTTGGAAAAGTACCTTCCTGCAACGACCTATTATATATCATGCTCTCAATACATGAAAATCCAACACAATCATCCAGGCCAATGGCAATGGATTTTAATGTGTCTCATCAGTCAGTGAAAAATTTGTTTAAGCAGGAGAGTTGCATCCCTACAAGATAAAGTTTATGCACGAGTTAAACGAGGACGATTTTAATAGAAGAGCTGAATTTTGTGAGCTGTTGATGGAAATATGTAATAACGATAATAACTTCGCAACAAATACTATTTTCTCGGATGAAGCTACTTTCCATTTAAATGAAATTGCTAATAGACACAATTATCGTTACTGCACTGCTGAGAATACTCACTGGTTCCAGGAAGATCATACTCAGAGGCCCGAAAAAGTTCATGTTTGGGCGGGCATAGCTGGTAGACATATTGTGGTACCTTGGTACCTTTTTTCATAGATGGTAATTTGAATGGCGGAAAATATCTGGACCTCCTCAGGAATCACATAATTCCTTCTTGCAGAATGGTTTTACCGAGTGTAAATAATGGCATAAACGAACAGGTATGGTTTCAGCAAGATGGAGCACCTACGCATTATGCGGCAAATATTAGACAGTACATAAGCAAACAATTTCCAGGACGTTGGATAGGCAGAAGAGGTGCTATTGACTGACCAGCGCGATCTCCGGACTCAACCCCGCTCGACTTCTTTTTGTGGGAACACTTATAGAATAAAGTCTATGTTAACCGTCCAAATGACTTAGAATCTTTAAAAGTCAGAATTAGTGCTAAAATTCGGGCAACTCCAGAGGACTTCCCTTTAAACGTTGTAGACGGGTTCAAGGATCGACTGGCGCTCTGCTTAGCAGAAAATGGTGGTCATTTTGAACACCTGATCCACTGAAAAGGTTTCACTTGTTTATTATTCCGATGTTAAGTTGTTCAATTTTCTAGGCTATTTATTTTGTTATTATAAAGTTTGTTACAATTTTAAGTAAATAAAAATTTGAAATAGAAAAATTCAGAGTTTTCCCAGTAGAATCCAAATATGCAATCATATGCAGGTGTTCCATTTAAAAAAAGTAAGTTAGTCTTTATGGCAACCAAACCAGAAATGACAGAAAAAATTCATGCAGGTAGAAATATGGGGAAAAATTTACTGAACAACTTTCATAAAGGTCACTTTTTCGTATACGAGGTAATTCAAAAGTTACAGGCATTATGCGCGACTTTTTTGCCACTCTGTATACATCTACGGCACTGAGGAAGATAAACATTTTAAAAAGTGTGTGTAAACTAAACTACTTTTAGAAGCACTACTATTAAACTATCAAATAAATTATTGTATTATACCTAATGGTTGGCGACTAACAAGTCATTTAACTTTGGCTGAACACGCACTTCGATTTTTAATCACGCTATTTTTTTACAGCTTGTTTTTGAAATTGCGATATTTTATGTAGTAACTTACGATATTTTTTCCGGTATTTAGGCGCGCTGTATAATACCCTTTAATGAAACTTTTTCAGAATAAAGTCCTTAGAATCATTACGGGCGCACCACGCTTCACGTGGGTGCTACTTGGTGCATACTCTACACAACGGCTTACAAATACCGACAATCACTGAACACATAGATAAACTTATTACCGAGTACAAACGGACGGACGTTTCGCTGAACACTCTGATTACACATCCACTCCATTCCCAACAAATCATACAGACTATCGAAAGACTGGCTCACTTCTGTGCCACCTCGTCCCCGCCCTTTCTCTACCATGGATTAATATAACACATGACTAAAAATGGTTTAATGGGAACTATTTCCCTTCTTAATCAGCTATCTTCTACAATCAACCCCAAAATTATGTTCCGTTGAACAGCAACCTGTATAGAAATAGAAGTAGTAGTCGCAGAATCACTTAAGAAACAATCATGATCCAAGGCTACATTTCTATATATCACATTTCTGCAGCAAAATTATCGCGCGATTTAAAATCGTAGTGCGCAATCAACATTACATATTATTTAAATATACAAAATGAGTCTGTGGAGAGAAAATAGAGTTTTTGTTCTTGTGTTCCAGTCTTCTATAAAACACTTAAGTATCTGTAAGACTAACACGAACGCTAACACTAAACACGATGATAGTATTTTTTAATGGCAGTCACCTCGATACTTCTGTCATGAAAGTGTGATGTCTGCACCGTGTTAAGATTATTGTGAGTAGCTTACTAAAAATATGTCCGACAATGAGCTAATTGCAGCATTAGCTGCTGTCGTTGGTAAAATTATTAATATCAAACGTAGAAAAAGCAAATAACAAAAAAGATGTGGGCAAAAACTAATAACTTGTCGTAGAAGATCCAAAGATTTTTTGAATTTTTTACGCATGTATAAAAAAATGTTTAACATAATAATATTGCTTTTTCAAACATTTTATTACATCAAATCGCCCGCAAATTTTACCTAATTTTTATTTCTCTGAACAACAAACAACAAACTATCAACTATTTACGGAGCCAATATTTACGGTGAAAGAAAGAAACTCCATAAAATTCCATTATGTCGCGCGTATTTTAACTACTCTTAACTATCTAGTCAAATGAGACAATACGACAGATGATCCATGCAGTGATGGTTGCAGTCATGACAGCAACTATCACCGTAAAAATGGGATTTTCTGAGGTGAATTCTTAATTAACTGATTTATATTATTTATAGTGCGACACAAGATAAATGATCATGATTTTACCTGCTTTATAACGGTCGGGTGACTTTACCCCCATAAAACAATTAAGGGCTGGTTTGCAAGCGTTTCTCAGTAACAAGGAGGTATTTTATTTTTGTTTTGATAAATATATTGCGTAGATAAGGCTATAAAACCATCCGGTAACATACCACTTAGATTGCCCCCCTACCATTGCGATTTGAATCCCATAGAAATTATTAGATCTAAATTAAAAAACAAAGTTAGACGCAATAATGTAAGCCCAAAAATGTCCGCTAATGTAATTGAAGTAATTAAAACTCAGTATGAATTAATACCAGAGAGCAGTTGGAGAGCGTGCGTTAATCATGTACTAAAAGTCGAAAATAATTATAAAAAATTTTGGGAAAACGTAAAACCTTTAATAAATATCAGTGGATGATAGTGATATACAGGGTGTTATTTAATAAGTGTCCGATATTTCACAGGACGATTCCTCAGTTATTTATAAGGTGAAAAGTTCATATAAGCATGGGTCCGCAAGCCCTTCATTTTGGAGATACAGGGTGTTACAACTTTTAACAGGAACAAAAAATATGTACGCTACTGTCGTTCTCTCTTTTGATAACAGTGTTATGTAGGCACTTTATTGGCTAATGCAACGCATAAGGAAATATATGCTATTTGTTTCAAACTCTGATATGGGCATAGCGATATGCAAATAAATGCCATTTATTTCTTTATTATTCTTTTTCTCGAGAACGATTGCTCGTAGCGACTTCTACCAAGTAGGTAAGCCTTTTTCATGTAAAAATTATGAAGAAATCCATTTTTTTACTTAAAAATGTAATATAGGCAAGTATAAAAAAGTTACGACTCCTCAAAAGAGTAAGAAGACACGTAGGTGGCGCCCTCTATAAGTGGGAGCCATACTAACATCAAATTTGAATTTCGCATTGCAAGAAACCCTTAGATACCAACTTTCGTCCAAATATAGACATTATTTCAAAAATTATTTACGAAAAACAAAAATAAAAATAAATTTTGAACACCCTGTATTTAAAAAATGAAGGGCTTGTGGACCCATGCTTATATGAACTTTTCACCTTATAAATAACTGAGGAATCGTCGGTAAAATATCGGACACTTATTAAATAACACCCTGTATAGGCTGTATAGTACAGATTCAAACTATTGAGATGACTCATTTTACTCATACGGTTTTATACAGAGTGTTTCACGTAGAAGTTCCGAATTTTCAACCCGGTAATTACACAGATGTCAAAAAAGCCTTTGTCATTCGTTTTTAAACAAAAAAGAATTTATTCCGATATCTCATCAAAAACTAAAGAAAATAAAGGGGGGTGAAACTTCTACGTATGACACCCTGTATAATAAAAATTATATATTACGGCTTACTACTTTTACGCATATTAATAGTTTACGTCAAAGTCAGCAATACACAATAAATTTTTGTACATATACAGACATTGTTTTAATCTTCCTACTACCACCCTATAGACCGGAATGATTTATTTGCCAAAATAGAAGGACAAGCAGGTATAAAGTATAAAGGCGTTAGTTAGTCATGACCATTTATCGTGTGTCGTACTGTACAACCTTATACGGTTTCTAACTAGTAATGTTTTCGGTCGTGCTCAACTTTTATTAGCAACCACACTTTCGATGCAAAATACTAGGTTATGCACGCCCCGTTTTTGATCTACAACTTTCGAGGCCATGTTTCTAGTCTTAAAGTATACCATTACTGCCACCCCGGCGGCAAAGTTCAAGAGAGCAAACGTAGTGGAAGTTATTGGGAACCCAAAGTGCTGCATTAGAGTTCCTGCTAGTACCGGTCCGAGTACCTCGCCCAGGGAATATACGGATGACCAAAGTCCTGCTACAACACTATGTGTTCCTAGGCAATCTTCAAAACCGCTCTCCCTTAAAAGTAAAGTTATTTATGGTCAGATGTCAATATTTTTTGGAGATATTGGTGGTTGAATGCTGTCAGACGTTTTATGTTTATTTATTTAGGTAGGTACACTAAAATTCAAACTAGAATGGTACCGAGCGTCACCCGCTTACGCCGCGGATTTATCGATCTCGAGTGACACGAGAAATCAAAGTAAGATAGAACACTTTTTATGTCTTCAAGCTGGTGACGCTCCTGGATCATTCTAGTTTGAATAGTGATCGGCAAGATAAGAAATCTTGTCTACAGTAGCTATTTCTTGTCTTGTCTTGAAAAACACAATCAAGAAACGAAAAAAAGCTTGTTTTGGTTCTTTCTTGACAATGTGAATCTTGTCTTGATTCAAGAAATCTCAAGATCTTCAAATAAATAAATCGGGGAATACCTCAATAAACCCAGAGCAGGGAATTCCGAAGCCGAAGACTTACTATTATTGGTGGAAAAGGCATGAAAATATTTACCCCTCGTTGTCCAAAATGGCTACGTACTTTCTTGCACCTCCAGAAAAATCAGTCCCTTCAGAGAGGCTATTTTTACTAGCTGGTTTAACGAAAACCAGGAACAGGCTAGGTCATGATTCCATAACAAGTCTTTATGTGCCTTAGTGCTTTTCGAATTATCGTTTAAAAGGATTATTTTCAATTATTGGAGTTTTTAAAATCCAGTTTGGGTGTTTAGTTTGAAGATGGACTTAATTTTTTTTTATTGCGTTCCTATACAGAGTATTACTTAACTATAGGCCGTAATTTCAAGGGCGTATTCCTGAAGTAGATTGAAGTATTTGCGTTCAAATGATTCGTGTTAAGGTATATTAAAAATCATTAAATGAGAGAAATTTTCTCCAATCAAGGTTAGTTTTTTTAAACCTGACATGGACTAACTTTTTTATTTAAAGAGATAGCCCCATAGTTCCATAACCGAATCTTAAGATAATAGTCCAACTAAAAAAGATGAGGAAACTAATTATTTCCAGCGTTGCCAGTTTGAAAGTTATTTCAGAAGAACATATTCTCTTAAATTTTAACACTCTATTTTAAGTTTTAATACATGATTATCTAATTCTAGATTCTAAACAAAACCCAAAGAATAAAAAATTTTGATTAGAATTTCAGTTTACAAGCTGCTATTGCGCCTAAACTTTTATTAAATCCATTTGCAATTGCGAGATAAAACTAAATTTACTTTACTGAGCCCCCATCCAACCAAGGTTGGTTAATTTAACCAATATTTACTTAAAAAACTTAAAAATAACATAAAAACTAATTTTTCTTTTTCGATTTCTCCATATCAACCATATTATGTTTTTGAAAACTATTCATGTGGTTGGTAACTAAATAAAATAATAAAAAACAAAAAAATTTCTTTTTTGATTTCTTCACATCAACAATACTAGATATATTTTCAAAAACTATTCATATAGGTATCATCATGCTTAACACTTATAACTAAATTTTCCTGCCTTAATAAGTATAAAAAAATTAAAATAATTTAAAAATGTGCTTATCTACAAATCCACAACGTTGAGTAAACTCAAGTTAGTCTTCAACTAAAAAAATTTCACTTGTTATTATCTTAAAAGTTGTACTCATTAATTTGAGGCAACTACTTTAACTTAAACTACACTCGATTTAGTTCCCCTGAGGATGACTATACAGTGAGGACCAGAAGTCCTGCATAAATTCGATAAAAAATTAGTGATGCATTTTTCGGAAAAATGCTTGAATACGTAAATTTGTATTTTCATTTGCGCATTTTTTGACGTTAAAGTTTAGTATACAGGGTGACACAAGTTAAAGATATGACGTAATTTGTTATTTTTTCTTATGGATATATATTTTTTCTTATGGACTGGTCTATACCTATTTAAATAATAAAACTCAGGGTGACTTTAAAAATACTATAATTCAATCGAAAATTTCTCGATAATCTTTGACTTTAGACCTAGGGTATGCTATACCAGATATGTTTAGATTGTTTACTAGAATTGAAAAATCGAAAAATATACGGGGTGTTCCATAAGAAAAAATAACAAATTACGTCATATCTTTAAACTTTCACGTCAAAAAATGCGCAAATGAAAATAAAAATTTACATATTCAAGCATTTTTCCGAGAAATGCATCACTAATTTTTTATCGAATTTATGCAGGACTTCTGGTCCTCACTGTATATGTAGTCGAAACATGTAGGGAAAATCGTTAAATATATTGTTTAGAAAATATATCCCTTGTGGAGGAAGACAGAAGTGTTGTTTTAATTTACAATACTTTAGAATTGATTAGCAATAAAAAGCTTGAAAGTGCTATTTTTATCAAAAAGTTTTACTCTCTGTGTTTTGTTAGAATCATATCATCATCAATATTAAAATTTGTTATAGAAATTCAGGGTCATTTAAGAAAATTTGTTTTTCTGAAATAATTGCTACACTGGCAACACTGCAGTTAATTTGTTTTATCATCTTTTGAGTGTTGAGCTATTCTCTAAAATTTAGAACTATGGGCCGAGAAAAGCAAACAACGAGAAGCGACAATATGACATTTGGCGAAATCATTGAAATGGGAGGTAACCGGGCCAACTGTCATGAGTTTAAGCCGACCGTGTTTCAGCCGTTAGTCTGGGCGTCAATGAGTTACCGAGTTAGTTATCGTTTTCGTTGCGAGAAGTATATTGTTTAAGTGCTTGTTTTTGCAAGTGCTGTGTCATTATATATTAACCTAAACCTTTTAAATTACTCAACAAGAAGAAATTCCCCGCTATTTATATAGTTTAAATTATGACCCTTATTTGTTACGAAAATTTAAGGACCAACAGACCTAGATATAACATTGTTTATTTTAGTTTTAGGATTGTTGATTAAAAATGTAAGGAAAGGTAACAAAACTGCTGTTTAATATTTAATAAGAAAATACTGTTTTTCTACTCTATTTTAGTAACAACCTACTTACGCACTGTCTATTTTATCCGTAAAACTCTAATTACACACACTATATTGTTAGAAGCCAAGCTGTGCGTAAGAGCAGTTACATAATATTATAATGTCTGTATTAACAAGGGCAAATTTCGCTAACGCTCGTATACAGTAATTTTCGAAATCGTACGTAATAGGCTTCTTACCACTCTTGGTATGTAATATACTATTTCATTTCCTTTCTAAAATGTTCTACAGGGTGCTTCAGAATAAGATGCTGATCCTTAACGGTGTGAATCCTTAGGTGATTTTAAGAAGAAAAGTTCAAATTAACATATATCCTTAACCTATCAACTTTCGAACTACAGGGCGTTAAAGTTTTAAGAAAAAAATCGTTTTTCTATCATAACTTTAACAACTTTCTAGCTATTTTTATGAATTTTTCACACATGCCCTCTAAGCATCAATAGCCATTTTTTGGTGTAGAAAATTTTTTTAACCAGTGGCGTCCTGAAAGGGTTTAGACTAGACATTTTGGAAAAATATTATGTACGCCACTGCTTTTTCTCAAGATAAAAATTATTTTTAAAATACTCATTAATTTTAGGCCAAATTTAATATCTTGCCTTTCTATCGTCCGACAAACAGTTTCCGACAAAAAAATAAAAAGCATTAAATGCGCATTCGCTATGTGCCTATGGTTTATTTTTTAACATTAAATTAAAACAACTAACATTAAATAACGTGTGAACAAAAACGAAAATAATTTAGATTAGCTGTTGAAAGTGGCCACCACCTGCAAGAATGCATGCTTCAGCTCTTCTCCTCATTGAGTCTCGTACCCTTTGAAAAATTCCTGGAGTATTCCTGATAGTGTCGAAACAAACTATTATGCGGTTTCTCAACTCCTCTTCAGTATTTATTGGGATGCTGTAAACCAACGTTTTCAGATGTCCCCACAGGAAAAAATATAGACTGTTTAGATCAGGGGATCTAGGTGGCCACGATTGTGTTCCTCTGCGCCCTATTCATCGATTACTATAATGTTGATTTAAAAACTCTCGTGCTAAGAGACTGAAATGGGCAGGTGCACCATCGTGCATAAACCACATACGATGTCGGGTTAAAATAGGGACGTCGTCTAGCAAATTTGGTAAAGTGTGTTCAAGAAATTGGCGATAATTGATTCCGTTCAATCTGGATGGTAAAAAATAAGGCCCAATTAAATAATCACCAATAATTCCAGCCCAAACATTTACAGAAAATTGCTCTTGGTGGTGGGATTCCGTAATGGCATGTGGGTTTTCTTTTGCCCAGAAGTGATTGTTTTGAAAATTTCGTATGGCGTTCCTGGAAAAATTAGCTTCGTCCGTGAACAAAATTCTGGCATCAAATTGGGGATTTTCAGTAACCATTTGAATAAACCATTGGCAGAAATTGATGCGTAATGGAAAATCCCTAGGAAGTAGGGCCTGGACCCGTTGAATATGGTACGGATATAACAAATAACTTTGAAGAATTCTCCAGACTAGGACATGAGTAATATTTAAAATATTCCCAATTTTTCTGGTACTTATATTAGGGTTTTGTTCCACTAAATTTAAAACAGCTTCTTCGGTTTCCGGTGTTCGTGTAGTTTGGTGTGCCCCTTTTTAGTAGTTTTTTGTTTCAAAAGATCCCGTTTCACATAACTTTCTGTGAGTTCCTGACATCGTTCGTGCATCCGGAACTATTCTATTTGGATAACGCTCTTGGTATAATCGTCTGGCTTCGAATGCATTGCCGTCAGCAAGCCCGTATAGGTAATGCATATCCGCAAACTCGACATTTGTAAAATGTACCATGATACTTATACGTTTAAAAAGTATTACGTTTTTAAAATTTAAGTTAAGTGGAAAGCCGTGTACTCAAATAAATAGCTTTCAAAACTATTTGGCATTAAATATTTCGTTATTGTCATTGTTTCCTTAACAAAGTTCATAGCCTACTTGTCAGAAACCATAGGCACATAGCGAATGCGCATTTAATGCTTTTTATTTTTTTTTGTCGGAAACTGTTTGTCGGACGATAAAAAGGCAAGATATTAAATTTGGCCTAAAATGAATGAGTATTTATGTATTTAGTTATGATAAAAAAACGATTTTTTTCTTAAAACTTTAACGCCCTGTAGTTCGAAAGTTGATAGATTAAGGATATATGTTAATTTGAACTTTTCTTCTTAAAATCACCTAAGGATTCACACCGTTAAGGATCAGCATCTTATTCTGAAACACCCTGTATAACTAAGTAACGCACAATCAATAAAACATTTCAAAAATATTTATTTTTTATTTTATTTCATTTTGTTATGATTTTACGAAATTTGCGGAAAAGTCAATTACATGAAACACATAAGTTATTCATGAAAAAGGTACTTCTTACTAGGTACCCACATTTTTTATTTCAGTGTAAAGCATTTACTTCATCGCTTTAGCGCTTCTTTCAGTGTAATATCCCGGCCAAGATTTCAAGGTGAAGGACATATAATTTGGTCCCCATTATATCAATGCTAAACTCGGATTTTGTCGCTTCTCGTTGGTTGTTTTTTGTTTTTCTCGGCCCATCACCGTAAGCCCTGACCAGCACGCAACCGACCATACAGCAATGTAAATTAAATGGGGTTTCTTGCGCTTAGCTGTCAACGAATTTCAAGAAAACTGGTAAATTATTTAGCTTTGGTTAAAAGGATATTGAAAGGCAACTATATGCGAGTTTTAACATGTTACAGATTTTCCTATTCGGCTTTCGTTTTCGAAATGTATGCGGTAATATATTTATCGCTGTTGAATTGCAACTTTAAGCATTATCTTCTCCACATGTAAGTCCTTAATAAAAAATCTGCAAGATGTTAAAACCCGCAAGTAGGATTACCTTTCAATATTCTTTTAACCGAAGCTAAATAATTTACCAATTTTCTCGAAATTCGTTGACAGCTGAGCACAAGAAACCTTTAATTTACATTGCTCTATAGTCGGTTGCGTGTCGGTTAGGGCTTACGGCGATGGACTCTTAAATAAAAAAAGTTAGCCTATGTCAAGTTTTATAACCCTGGATCAAGATTTCTTGAAATCTTGCAAATAAATCTTGGTATTGACATAACATTCCTTGTCTTGTCTTGTTTTGATAATGTCTCTTGTCTTGAAATCACTACAAAATCTCGAATTTATCAACATTTTGGCGATCACTAAGTTTAAATATTAGCCTACAAATTTAGAACACTGCATGATTGTAGATTTTGACACCACCAAATGGATTTCACTTCTCCCAGTCGTATTCATTAATCACCAAGACCAGTTAACTCTTTATCGGTCTGTTCAGATTAGTTCAATACTTACATGCAACTATCCAAGATAAACTGGTAAGTTGGTATAAGCGCCATCCCTACAAAAATTCCTAAAACTGCTAAAGCTGCAACATTAAGCCATATTGAGCTAAAAAAAAATGAAGACACCATAATGCATTAAATATTGATTTTAAGAAAGTACACCCTTGTAAACTTTTGTTTATTGCCTTTTTAAACCGGCTAAACAAAAAATTACAATCTTATAACCTGTATTCTACTAAGGCCCTTTTTATCCATGTCCTTGCCACATAACTTCCATGGCAACAATAGTTCCATTGGAAATTGACGCTTAGTTGGTGTTAACAGAACATTGATAAAATGGGCATAAGAAGATCATTAATCCGAATGACAAGATAACAAACTATTTTTAAATTTTAAATCCAAAAATAAAAAAATATCTAGTTTTAAAAAAAGTGCATGAAGAGTTGACGTTCAGTTTAAACTACCTTCTCACTAGAATACGGGCCCATCAGATTAGAGTTTAAGGATTTAGCTTTACATTTAAATATAATATAGGGTATCTCAAGCTGGACGGTACATTAGGAGATTCTAGAAAACGAATATAAATATCGTGCTGAAACCTTGGAGATGACGATAAGACATACCATTCTACCTTCTAACAATATTTTTGGGAATGCGGCGTTGCCAGTTTTATACTGTGTTGCTTAATGCCCGAGAGTAAAAAAATGTAAATTTGCAATGACAGGACTCATTAAGCTGGGTGGACAACTTAAAGGTTGCATTGAAAATTTCAGGTTAATTGCAATGATAGTTTTTAAAAATTCCGTATTTCAGATATTTAAAACCTACACACCCCGAATCGGTCCTAAATTAGGGTCACCCTAATTTGCATAATGCAACAAGACGAGTTTGGTGAATAAAAGTAATGTGATAACGCCGTTACTATAGATAGTTTATTATAATAATAAGTATAATAATAATTATACTTGATTATAATTATAGAGATAGGCAGATAATTGAGATATTAATTATTCTAATATTAAGTAGATAAAAACTTATATAGAAGTAAGAATAATATGAAAAAAGATAAATTGGAATAAATATTAATATTTATAAAAAATATCTACTATGTACCGGGTGTCCAAATAAGACAGGACGCCGGTTATATCTCATGAACTATTAGTCCCAGAGCTTTTAGGTGAACATTTTTTGTACAAAATAAGCCATAAAAAATTGCTGGAAATAATTTTTAAGTTTGGTAGTCGTCCGCTAGGGGGCGCGACGAACACTCGAAAACATAATTCTGTGCTTATCTCCAAAAAAACATACTAAAGGTATCCTAAAAACACAATATTTAAAATATTGATGAGATTATGAAAAAATTTAGTTCGGGGCTTTTTGCTATTACTCTTCAAATAAGGCGTGCGGGAAGGTTCAAACCTGCTATTTACAAATGTCATACAACTTTTTTGTTTTTTAACCGATTTTAATGATTTTGGCATCATTTAAAAGAGCTTTTCCTGTTTAATAAAATTCATAGTAAAAACTAAAAATATCAAAATTAAATGATTTTGTCGCCGCTATGGGGCGCTATTTCAAAAAGTCGACAATTTTCCTAGGAAACTTCAAATGTAATGAGGCATTTTTTTACATTTAGATGGAAAGAGGATAAAAAGTAAGGAATTTAGTAAAAACTGCAAATCGATATCTTAATCCTATCCCAAGATATACAAGAATATTTTGGGAAAAAAACTTTTTGCCTTGCGTTTTGGGTAAGTAGGCCTGGAAATGCAAAAAATAAACAAAACATCCATAGTTGTCACTAAGGCTTATTTATCCGACGCCATTCTTTGTCGTTGTTGTGGTATTGCAATTAAGCTTAAAACAATGAGAATTCCCAATGAAATAATATTTAATATGCTAGCCGTTTATTTTGAATGCTACCAGAACTCAACAATATCATCAATAATATACGCGATGAGGTATCCTGGACAGAGACGATATAATGACAGACAATTATAGTCAGCAGGAAAATCGCCAATCGGGTGAGACACTTAAAAAAATGTCCCTGTACAGGGTGTCCAGTTTTCGTATGTTTTACGGGTTATCTGCGTTATTAGTAAAGATAGAAGGTTGCGGTTATCGCGGCACTGTGTTACTTTTTTGAGAAACAAACGATGCCATCAACAGAATTTTCATAGCCCCCATGGCTTTTTAGATACAGATATTCGGTGGTGATTTTGAAAATTTTGCATTTTGGGACACCCCCCGTATCTCGGTTACGCTGCAACTTATCAAAAAGGTAAAAAATGAACTTGTTAGTTTTTTTCACGTAGAATCCAGTGGCTTAGTCAGATTTTTTCTATGTTTAATTGTTTTCGAGAAAGAGAGCAAACATGCATTTTTTTAAATGGGACACCCTATATATTTTTAGCTATTATGATTCAGTTTATCACAAGCTTTTTAAAAATATATAATACTTTATAGCTGCTTTCAATGTGAAGCTCAAAATTTACATTTTTCAACAATTTTACATTTTTTAAACGGCACACCGTATAAATTTTAAGATTAAACAATTGTCACAAGCTTCTCACAAATATAAAACACTAATTTTAAAAATATATACCTATAACAATAACTTTTATAAATATAAATAACAATTAACTTGTGTCATACGTTCAAAAATTAAAAGCTACAATTATTTGATGATTTAGAAAACTGTCTCATAAATATTGCTCAAACTGTTTTCCATTATGCCTAAGACATGTTTCACACATTGTTCTGATTCGCCTCAGTGCATTTAAAATAATAAAAGGCCGTACCTGTAACTCCCTAAAGGCTCTTTCAGTGGCTTCTCTTAAATCTGCCATCGTTTGGTACTGGACGGTATAAATTTTATTTTTTAGGTAGCCCCACAAAAAAAAATCCAAAATCGTTAAATCGGGTGACCTGGGTGGCCATCTTACAGGTCCATGTATTCCAATCCAGCGGCCAGGAAAATTATTGTTAAGATATTATGCTCTTACAATTTGAGCATTGTGAGCGGGAGCTCCGTCCTGTTGCAAATATAAGCTATTAAGATGAGCTAGGGGCACATTCTCTACAATTTCGGGCACAATGTTTTCCAAAATTTCTAAATATTTATTTGCATAAGACCACCCTCAAATATAATATTATATAAAATTTTACTTCCCAGTATGAAGCATGAAACGCTAAACGCAAATCTGCCTTGCCGTTCCCGTGGAAATATAACATGTTGATTTTCCTGCGGCACCACAACCTAGTATTTTGCCGATTAAATATACCGGCACTGGTAAAATGACTCTCATCAGACCATATAATCGTTCTTTCAAAATGATTTTCTCTATTTACATTTTCTAAATACCAATTACAAAACTCTACGCGGCGCTCTGCGTCACCGAGATGTAAGTTTTGTACGACATGAAATTTGTATGGCTTTAACTTGTGTTCTTTTAGAATAGTTTGAACCCTTGATTTTGTAACACCGACAGAACCTTCCACTGTTCTACAAGAACTGCTTTGATTTGTTTCAATTGAAGCCAAAACGTTTACTTCATCAATGTCCTGGTTTTCCTTATTGTAAATATACTAGGTCGGGGTTTAGAAAATGAACCGACTTCAATTAAGTTTGATTTTATTTTTAAAAATATTCTTTTATCCGGCTGTCTTCTTTCTGGGAATCTGAGAATATTACGTTTTTATAAATTTTAAAATATGATGAAAAGATGCCCATACCTGTTAAAATAAACTTCTAATGCTTCATCCGAATTTTCGTTACACTGAATATAACAAACGAACATATCGTACTTTTCATAATTCTCGAATTTTGCATTCGCAGCCATAATTAAGAAAAAACTGCTATTTATCGAAACTGAATAGAGATAAAGAACAGAAAATGGATAACCTATTCTGACAGTAAATAAAGATTTTCTCAGATAACAAGCCTGTCATCTTTTGTTTTCCTAAATACCCGTCATGGCCTACTAAAAAAAATTTAAATTTGTTGAAAATGTAAATTTTGAGCTTCACATTGAAAACAGCTATAAAGTATTATATATTTTTGAAAAGCTTAAAGTGTCCCATTTAAAAAAATGCAAGTTTGCTCTTTTTCTCGAATACAATTAAACATAAAAAAAAAACTGACTAAGCCACTGGATTCTACGTGAAAAAAACTAACAAGTTCATTTTTTACCTTTTTGATAAGTTGCAGCGTAACCGAGATACGAGGGGTGTCCCAAAATGCAAAATTTTCAAAATTACCCCGTATCTAAAAAACTAAGGAGGCTATGAAAATTCTGTTGATGGCATCGTTTTTTTCTCAAAAAAATAACAGTGCCGCAAAAATCGCAACCTTCCATCTTTACTAATAACGCTGATAACCCGTAAGACATACGAAAACTGAACACCCTGTACATGAAGTAAACTAGCTGAATTTATTGTTTTAAGATCGATGGATAAGACGTACACGCGCCTTTCAAGAATTGGATCCAGAAGAAATTCGACGAACTACAACTGATGGCTACGATTCATCATTCATCAGGGTCTAATAATGTGGATTTTCCTAAGTCCAAAAATGATTGTTGCGCCGATTAAATACCCCTCACGACAAAACTTGGATTCGTCAGACCATATCATTTTTTATAGAAAATCGAGATCTTTATAGGATCTTTATAGGTTAGTATTATTTCGCAACAATCTAGACGTTTTGGTGGATCGTTTGGTTGCAAAGCTTGTAACGTAATAACTTTGAAATCATTCATATTATGCTTATGTAGAATTCTACAAATTGAAGAGTGAGATATTCCTATATCACTCTCAGCGCTGGATATTGAGGCATAAGGAAAGGCATGTAAACACCCTAGGACGAATATTTAATTTTCTTCAGTAACTGATTGTTTTGGATCTCTTGGAGCAGTATTTCTTGCAAAATGAATATAATTAAGTTGAATCCTTCTAAATTTCCGCAGATTCATTGGCGGTAAATTTAGATGAAGTTCATTAAATCTCCTGCAGGTTCTTAACACAAGTTTTTAGCGCTCTCCGTCGAGGCTCTCCGTGAATATAAAACAAATTTAAAATAGCTTAGTTTGTGTAACTGTTCTCCATTTAAATCACTTTGATATTAGAGGTACACTACAAAAATATCTAGGTACTTGTCATGTATATTTCTTGATTCTGAAACCAACCTGTCATTGTGTCATGGCAGTCTATTTGTATTAATTTAAAATTTTTGGTAGGGAGCATTAATTTTTTATCAATAGAAACCCTTATAAGTCAAAAACAATTGAACATAGGTATAGGAACATGTTATACCCAGACATTGGAAATGTTCAGTCCTATCATCTGGTTTAATTTGAAATAAGCGGCTTTTGGTATTTTTTTTTGGAAAGGCATACTGAACATATTTTTTGGACACCCTGTATAATATATTTTTCAAGTCTAGGTATACAACCAAAGTAACTGTATATTGTCTAAATATTTCGAAAATTTGAGATCGTTAGATCCATAGATACCTACGATATTTGAATTTTTGTTATTCCTGTTTTGGCCGCAAAAAATATCATAATAAGGAACAATAGGCGAGCTCCTATATTTATAGGACATGGTTAATAAAAGTTATTTAGATTTAACCGCAGAATCAAAAAATCGAATAATATACAGTGAGTTGTATTATAAATTCTAGAGTTAGTATCCGCCTTCTCAAAAATATTTTTAGAGGCTAGAATGATATGTTTTATCGGTATTTCAAAAATTTCAGCACGATATTAATATTCGTTTTCTAAATTGTCCTAATGTAACATCGAGTTTGGGGTACCCTGTATTGTATGTAAATATCATAACCATGGAATCAGGGGCGGATGGGCCCGCCGGGCAACCGAACAAATGCCCGGTGGGCCGGTCGATCTCTAAATGTTAAGACTGACATTCTTTTTCTCAAAAATAAGTCAAAGATAGTTCTGGAAAATATAAATGGAGAAATGCATAAATTCAGTTTATAGTTGTTACCATGTTGTTTAGTGCAGTGAAAGCCTCATCACTATTTTCTTTGCTTAATTCAGTCGCCACCTTCTTTAGTGAATCTTATAAAAGGATTGATGTTTGATCATCTATTTCTTGTGACAAAAAAAAGGAGAAAATTAGGAGTAATTGAACAAACTAGATGGTGGTCTAAAGAAAAAGAGTTGGAGAAGATTTTTGGAGGTAGCCCATTATACTTAGATGTTCTTGAATCATTGTCAAATATTTCACAAAACCTTGACCTAAATCCTGATATCCGATATACTGCAGAAAACTTAAAACAGCAATTCCTTAAATACGAAAATATCTTTCTTTCCCAGGTGTTTTTAAAACTGTTTTCTATCAATGGCCCACTTTCAAGACATCTACAGACTAGATGTTTGGATTTATTGAAAGCAAATGCCATGACTAAAACGTCAACGGCCGAGTTAAAAAGAATTCAACGAGATTTTGAGGCTTTTGGAAAGTCAACACCAATTTTTCTAACTGGGGCTAATAGTGAAATGAAGAAAAGAGATATTAGTTTTGACATCGAAGATGAGTTTCCAGTTACGAAAATACGAAAAGTCAAGAAATTCTTCGACGAAAATTGCAGTGATGAAGCTGTTAGTAATAATTCGAAAGACAAATTTAAAATAGAAACGTTCAATGTTATAATGGATACCGCCATTATGTCAATGGAAAACCGATATAACAGAAATATAAACTTATGTGCTGATATGTCCATTTTCAATCCTATAAATTTTAATGAAATCAAAACCAATGGTATTTTTGAAAGTAGCTTGCAGAGCATTTTAAAGAAAATTTTACAATTTAAAGAATATGCCCAAGTGTCGAATATTAAGGAAGAATTGTGCCATTTTGTATTGAATTGGGATATTTATAAGATGACTTTAAATGAATCCTTCCAAAAAGATACTTTGGCAGATTATGAGGAGATAACTGACGAAGATGACCCAGATGTTATAGATTTACAAACAACCTATAAATGTCAAGAAAAAAGTCCTAGTAGTCTCTGTAGAAGCTGTGTACATTGTTGCTATCTAGCAATAATGAAATACAATATGTATCAGAATGCCTATCCATGCTTATCTGTAGTCTACCAATATATTTTAACTTTGCCTGGCACCCAAGTGTCATGCGAGAGAAGTTTCTCTATTTTAAAATACATCAAGAACCGACTACGCAATTCTTTAAGCGATGAACATTTGGAATCATTTATGATAATGAATATTGAAAAAGAAATCTTATGGACAATCGATAATAAGGAGGTTATTTTTAATTGTCTATTTTGATAAAATGTTGACTGCTATTACACAAATACTATTTTATCTCAGTTGTTAAATTTAGATTTAGATTTTGTTGTAAAAAAATTATAATAGAAGGAGTTAATTCTATTAGAAATATTTTTAGTTTTGTTTACTATTTTATTAGGTTAGTAATAAACATCGCAAAATAATTAATGGTATTATTTTTTGTTGTAATTTGTGGGCCGGTTTTAGCAAGTGATTGCCCGGGCCGGTCTTAGGTAGCCCATCCGCCCCTGCATGGAATACTTACTCTTGTAGAAACGTAAATATGGGTGATGGTCCAAGGAATAATAAAACTATAGAAGTGCAAAATAAGCCAGTAGTCATTAGCCACGTATAGTCCTTTAATTTGTCGGTTACCATACCCCACACTGGACTAAATAAACCATAAGTGCTTGATTCTAGTAGAAATAGAAGACCAACCTGGGACGGTCCCAAATGAAACTAAAAAAGCCAATTATTTAAAACCAAATATTTTATTTGTTAATTTTAAAATCATACTTTTCTTAAGTGCGGCTCTAACGTTGGATCCAAATAGGATGAACTCATTGCGTTCACAATCAAAACTACACATGTAATCAATACAGGTGGCAGTTTTAGTAAATTGATTAGCGATCCACTTTTTTCAACGTCATTTCCTAAAAATCAACGATTTCTTACAACGCAACACTGTCTAATGTCTATGGTCATTTTGTTTAAAAACTTATCAGTATCTAGATTTAAAATTTTAGAGTGTGCACTAGTTCACAATAACCGATACAGGGTGACAAAGTTTAAAATTTTTTTCTCGATTTTTTAAAATAACTGTTGAAAAGTACAGGTTTTTGCAAAAAGATTGTGGATGGCGCTGTGTCACCCTTTACTTACGTTTAAAATCTTCTTGAATGAAAGTGTTATTTTTTAATTTTTATTGTATAAAAAAGGCATACAAGGTACATCCAATCCGGGAACGAAATCCTGAACTAACCACATTGGATGCTCCAGAAATATGTGGCACTTTAACGGAATTTTCCTTGCGCCCTGTGTTCAGGATTTTGAAAGGCCTTTATCAAGAAAATGACGAAAAAGAAAATAGTCGAGGAGCATAGACAAGAGGACGGAAAAAAGAATTCTGGATGATGCCACAAAATACGTCATTCATCGCAAAATCCGTGGATTGATTTTTGTTCCTAAATGAGATATCCACAATAAAAAAAATGATTTTTGGTTTGGAAGTACGCATCTTTACCTAAAACGCCATTAAGAGTTTTTTAATGAACTTTAAAAGAAATTAATTTTAGGTAGGTATATTAAACCAAATTGAAAAAGCCTACTAATTGAAAAAAAATAAATTATTGTACCTATGGCGGCGAGAATATTTGGAAGAAATACGGGAGTTTCGGGAGAAATTATATTACATCTACGAAACATGGCTCAATAAAGGGCAAACAGTTGAGAACGAGGTTAAGAAGGTATGGCAAGATTTAAATATTAAAAGTTCAAGGCAGGCATTTATGGATAGATCTTCGCAAGGACTAAGAAATCCTAATGGAAATGGTCGTCGTCTTATAGGATCAGGGTTTAAGGGTTGATTGAAATAAATTTAGTTTCTAAATAATAATATGACGTTCGGACAAAATTACATCATTCATTATTTTTTGAAACGTCCCCTGACGTCGCAGAACCCGGAACTGTCTATATGCTAGTGATGAGTCACTGACAGAAATTTTGGACTTGAAGTATAGGTATTAAGTTTAGTGTACGCTAAGCCGATTCCTATTTATAAAATCTTTTGTATATAAAGCTTTTCACAACAAAACAATTATTGTGAATTTTTGGACTAAGGTATGTTTGGTAAAACTACTAATATTTTTGCACAAGAAATATGTGGTTCTGGTATGTACCATAAACCGATACCGAAGCCACACCGGAGTACTTCCGGTACTCCGGTGGGGATTCCGTTTTTAAAAATCACTTTTAATTAGAAAAATAATATTCTTTAACTATAATTCACATTCATTAAATGCAAATTGGTACAGAAAGGTTATAATTGGTATATACATTTTGACTATGCACGTTTTAAAATCGTTATTATTTTATTCTAAATTACTATCCCATTTAATTATTGCGAGCTTTTGTTATTGCCAGAACAAATACATTTTTACGATAATGGCAATAATTTCACACATTTTTTTTTAATCAAAACAAGTAAGCGATGAAAATAAATTGGGAATAAAAAACACGTCAAAATATTGTTCAGGGTATTTCAATATTGAAAACCCAGTCTTATGATGCCATAACATTAAAAATATCCACTTAATATCACTTCCTAAGTTTTCTTAAAAATCCTCCTTCAATAATTAGGATGGTTATACAGGGAAAATGAAAATGTATATGTTGTTTTTGTTAAGATTCTGTTTGACTTGCCCTACAACCTAAGATACTAAATCTAACATATACATTTAAAATGCATTTAGTGCCGGCGATGATAACTCATTTGATAGACGATTAAAATAATCAGTTTCCCGTATAATAATAATTAATTTCTTTATTTCACAGTTACAGTGAACAACGTAAAATAAAATAGTGTCAAAAAAAAAACAGGCAAATTAACATTTTCTAATTCTTATTCAACCAAACCTACTTACAGTCTTATTGAAATATTCTTCGATGGTGAAAGGTTCAATGTCTTTTAAGAAATTAATTCAAAGAAGAACAGGAGGCACTCCTGTATGTAAACTGCTGAGAATGTGAGAAGCCCGTGCTTTTTAAATTAACCTCTACAGGTCTCTCTAAAATTGTAACTAAAAATAGTTCTTATTCTTTTGACATATAATCTTTCCATCTCTCTGCAGTTCCCATACAGAATAATCCCATACCTGAGATGGGACTTAAACTTTGAATAATAAACGTGCGAAACATACTTTATTTAACTTACTCAGTACAGTATGATAAGGAGTTGTCCAGGACCATTCCCAAAAATTTAGTAGTTTGTGCTCATTTGATTTCTGCTGAGTCAAGGGGACTACTTTCTAGTACTTTTAATGTCGACCTGTTAGTTTTTAAGATTATATCATTCGTTTTTGATGTGTTTAGATACAGTTGCTTGCATTATCATTTGTTCGATCTTTGTGTTAAAGATAAATAAGTTCAAGGAAGTAGTTATTAAAACGTTAGTGTCATCGGCATAATTAGTGAGGGAACTGTTGTTTCCACCCGAGAAACGCTCTGTTATGTCATTTATGTAAATTATGAATAGTATCGGTCCAAGGACACTTCCCCGTGGAATTCCCAACTTAAGAGCAAATTTATTCTGCTTTATCATTTATCGTCATCATTATTTATATTACTCGATCCTTACCCCTGCCTACTACTACACTCTGGCATCGCGCGAACAGCTACGATCCGATCCATTTCAGGACCGCTTCCCGAATGCCATACAGTTCCAACTTCTGGAGGAAAATACTTTAACTTAATCGCATGCTTTTGATAGGTCGAGGAATACTCCCAAAGGAATCAGCCCGTCATTCAAGGATACCAAAATGCGCTCTGTAAAATCAAGCACCGCCGCTGGCGTTGTTCTACTCTTGAAGTATCCGTGTTGTATTTCACTAAAAGATCATAAGTTGACATGAACTCCATAATGCGCTCCCAGGCTATACTCTCGAAAATCTTTGAGAATGTCAGGAGCAAATTTATTGGACGATATTTTTCGAAATTTGTTTCGTTACTTTTTTTGGGTACTGGAACAACCAAAGCAAATTTTAACTGATCAGGGAACAATCCATACTTAAGTGAATTTTAAACTATGTAAACAAGTTAAGCTGCAATTGTGCCAATAAAATACTCCATCAAAGAGGATGACATTTCATCATGTCCGCTACTAAATTGATTTTTATGCTTATTAACTATTTCTAAAATTTCCTTATTACTTACCAATTTTACAGGGATAGTCTCAAGACAACTCTCTATACTAGTCGAAAAAGGCGTATTTAGCTTTATTAACAAGTTTGAAGCTGCGGTCGTTAAATATGTATTGAGATTATTTACAAATTGTGCTGCATTTCCGTCTATTTTTACATCGCATTTTACTGTTTTTCCCTGCGTCTCCGTTACCAAATTCCACGCAGTTTTTGTTTTATTGTCAGATGTGCGTAATTGATGTGCAAAGTGTCCTTTCTTGCAATTCTTTAACAGATTATCATATTGTTTCTTCTTATCACTGTACAGATATTTATGAATTGCATAATGATTTTTTAAAATATGCAGGGTATCTAGTTGTCTCTTATACACTCTCGCATCTCTGAATCATGTTGCCTATATTTTCTTTTATTCAAATTTCTTATAGGTGTTTTGCATACTGAAAAGCAATTATTAAAATCCTCCTCAATCAATTTCATTAACTCGTTCTATTACTGTGCTTTTACTAATGTCGGTTCTATGGTACACAAAGATCGCCAATCTCATTTTTGTAATTTGTTTAAAAATTTTTTTTTGTTTAATTTACTAAAATTTCGTTGCTCTACAAATTTGCTCTCTATTTTCTACCGGGTGATGCATGGCGTAGTTGAACGTAGAGAATCCGATGTAAATTTAAAGGTGGCTAAATATTGTCTCCCCTGTACATTTTAGAGAAAAATTGTATTATACTTTTTTGAAGAAGCCGATATAAAAAATACATGTGCCAAGTTTGAATAAATTTTAATAAGCCAATCCTAACTTATTCAATTAAATGTTGTAACAAAATTAAAAACATTTCATAGTTTAGGGCAGTTTAGGCAATACAGCAAATTATTATTTGGCATTGACAAAACGAAAAGTAGCGTCAGTGACAACATTTTCATTGAAGGCGCTTTAATTATAGCTAAATATGAGCTATTCCATTAGGGAAAAAGTTACTATGATTAAGGGGTATTATACAGGAAACAGTTTAAGAGCAGTGTCTGAAATGTTTTCGGTTTAATTCGCTGATAAGCCTATCCCTTCCATTTATTTATTTATTTATTTATTTATTTGTAAAATATACGGGCACAACCCATTATAATATCAATACAACTGAAATTAAATTAAAAGGCTATTGAAATATCTAAATACTAACTTGACAAAAGTAAGTTTACGATGGTATCGACGAAATTATACAACTATAAACAATTGACAATTACCTTTTTTTTAAGAGAAGTGAGGGAATTAGAAAATATATCCAACTCATTGTGGTGGTTGAGAAAACGCATGGCCCGTATCAGGGGCGCATGTGAACCATAGTTGGTACTGTGATGACCAATATGAAATAGTTCAAAATTTCTAAGGGACCTTATGGGAACATTCAGAGCTATAGAATTTAACAAAGCCGGACATATAGTATAACCCCTAACTATCTTTGTAACAAAGCTAACATCAAACATTATTCTTCTATGAGCTAACAAGTCAAGGCCAACCATACCTCTAATCTCACTATAATCATGATCAACAATCAGTATATTCAATTTATACGCACACAGTCTAAGAAATCTATTTTGAACCTTCTCCAAGCTATATTTATGAACTTCGTAAAACGGAGACCACACCACCGTAGAGTATTCCATTATGGACCGCACTAGGACACAGTAAAGTAAAACTAAAGACGTAATTGAGAAATCACTACAATTCCTCTGAATAAAGCCCAACATTTTTGAAGCTTTGGTGACAACAGCACTGATTTGATCAGTAAATGATAGTCGGCAGTCTAAAATTACTCCGAGATCCTTAATATTGTCAACCCTATCCAGTACTAAACCACCAATGCTATAATCACCGTTAACCCTTCTTAATCCTCTATAGAAACTAATAACATGACATTTTTCTACATTTAATTGCAAACCATTTGTCTCAGCCCACAACACAAATCTGTTAATGTCGTGCTGTAAGGAATCCAGATCGTAAATACTAGTAATAATCTTATATATCTTGACATCGTCAGCAAACATTAAAAACATGCTTTCAATTATGTATTCTTTAATATCGTTTACAAATAGGTTAAAGAGAAGAGGCGAGCAGTGGGCACCCTGTGGTACCCCCGATACAGCCACAAATCCCTTAGAGAAAAAGTTTCCAATTTTTACTTTAAATATACGATTTTTTAAATAACTTCCCAGCCATTTAACTAGAGCTGGGCTAAACCCCACAGCTGACAGCTTTGCAAGCAATAGTCTATGATCGACTCTGTCAAAGGCCTTAGAGAAGTCAGTATAGACAGAATCTATTTGAGCACCCGCCTCCAAGGCATCCAACAGTTCCGATTCATAGACTACTAGGTTTGTAGTTGTTGATTTACCCTTAGAGAAACCATGTTGTTGATCTATGATTATCTCCTTACAGCACCACGAAAGTTGATCGCACACCAAAGAATCAAATAGGTTAGGTATGCAAGACTGATTACAGACACTACGATAATTGTCTATGCTATTTTTATCGCCCGATTTATGAATGGGGACAAGAAAGCTTTCCTTCCAGAGTGTCGGGAATTCCCCCACTTCAAGTGATTTATTAAATACAAGAGTAAGAACGTCAGTTAGGGTGCAGACGCAGCGTTTCAACAAATAGTTAGGTATTTCATCAGGGCCTGCCGAAAGTTTGTCCGGCAAGCGACTGATTTTATCAAATACTTCAGCCACTAGTATTGGGCGGTAGGTAGCATTACATTCAAAGTTTAAGCTATAGTTGGGCGTAGGAACATTGCTTTTAACAAATACACTCGAAAAATATTTTTCAAATAGATTAGCTATATCTTGCCCATTAGTAGCTGATGTATCGCCCAAGGTCATGGCCGATGGTAATCCAAAGGAAACCCGTTTACTATTAATGAAGGACCAAAAGCTACGAGGGTTATTATTTATATTCTGTTCGGCCCTTTGAAGGTACTGGGAATAGCATCTTGCTGTCAATGTTTTACATTCGGACCTTAAGGTCACAAAGGAAGTATAGTAATGGTATTGTCCAGTTTCTTTAAATTTCTGATGAATGGTTTTCTTTTTAATAATTAATTTTTTTAAAGCAGGACTAAACCATCTTGGGAAATTTGACGAAACGCTGCGCCTGCGCGGGACATACATCCGTACACCATGGTACATAATATCATACATTAATTCCGTAGCTTGATCAATATCAGATAACGGGCCCAGAATGCCCCTCCAGTCGACCGATGCAAAATAATCATTTATAGCTCTAAAGTTAGTATTTTTAAAGTCCCAGTAGCATTCATCACACCTCAAGCTATTAATATTTACACTTGGGAGATAAAACACACAAGGGACATGATGAATACTTGTTGGGAGCAAAATATCATCTGCTGTACATACATCTAAAAAAGCAAAGTGGCTAAAAACTAGATCTAAGAAAACATTGCGATTATTTGCAATACTATTATTTTGAAATAAATTAAGAAAGGCAAAACTTTCCGCGACGTGCACTGCATGTGAGTTTGCTGGACACTGAACAGTTAGACCCAGCTCATCATTACTCCAAATGGCATCTGGTAAATTAAAGTCACCAAACATAAACAACTTAGTGCCCGGGAATGATTGACTAATGTCCTCCACAGTAGCACAATGAGCGAGATACTTGTCAATGCTGGAGCCTGGGGGAATGTAAACACCACCTATAATAAGATCACCACTTCTTGACTTTACTGAGACAAAAAGCTGCTCAACAGTTTCCTCTTTAATTTTTATAATGGTGGAGTTTAAATTGTTGCGTAATGCGATGAGTACTCCACCCCCTCGCTGTTTGTTGCTAGTATTTGTTGAACGGTCCATGCGAAAAACATCATAACCCTCAATCTGAACTTCCGTATTGGTAACCTCAACGCTTAACCATGTTTCTACAATAACTATAACATCATATTGGGCACAGATAACTGCTCGCCGAAACTCCTCAAACTTAGTCTTCATACCACCTACATTCTGACAATAAACTTGCAATGGGGTGAGCCGGTCTCGTCATTGACCACTGGCGTCAACGGGTCCGGACCCACTCGGCAAGTTGATTAATTTGATTAATTAAACTTATCATTAGTAAATTTCAGTCCAAAGGCACTGTAATAAATAACTGTAAATACTCAACTCAGCATGCCAATAGAGCTGATGAAAGGGATAATAGAGATCTTAATATTTTACCGCACGTGGAGGAAAATAAAATGATTAGCACGAAGATTCTTGGGCAAGCCGTAGGAAAACATCGAACCACAGTGTTGCGCACGTTAAAAAATATAAATATTTTCCTTACAAGTATGAGAAACATCAAGAGCTACGGCAAGGTGATAAAGAACGGAGAATGGTATTCTGTTCTGAGGTAATGGAAAGAGCAACTAATAATAGGGATTTTTTGAGAAATATTTGTTTTACCGATGAATGTACATTCACCCTCAACAACAAACAAAATGTTCAAAATTGCCGGTACTGGAGCCAAAAAAATAAACATCGTCTTGTTCATACTTGGACGGAATTGTAAGACATCACATTATTGGGCCATATTTTTATGGAAGGCAACCTTACAGCAGTGACCTATTTGGAATTACTACAAAATCGAGTTGAACCCGCACTAGAAGAAGTTGTACGCGAAAGTCAGGAGATCTGGTCCTTCCTCTAATCCTTTGGCCATCCAGGTCTCCTGACCAATCGCCAAACGACATCTTTCTGTGGGGTCACTTAAATAATTTTATTTATAAAGATGTAAAATTTGAAAATCTATATATTTCGTTAGAATGTTATGTTAAATTAAAGGCTTAGTAAGAAAAACATAATGGTTTTCTATTTTGGAAATGTGATTGACTGGTGAAACGAAAATGTGTTTTTAATGTGAAATAATCTTTATTTATTACGTTCAGCTTTACGGCAATTTTTGACAATAGCGTCATAGAAATTATTTGCTGTATTATCTAAACTATGAAAATTTCGTAATTTTGCCATTACATTTAATTGAATAAGTTAGGATGGACTTATGGAAAATTATTCAAACTTGGCACATTGATTTATTATATCGGCCTCTTCAAAAAATTATAATACAGTTTTTCTCTAAAATGTACAGGGGAGCCAATATTTAGCCACCTCAAAATTTACATGGGATTTCCTATGTTCAACTAAGCCATACATCACCCGGTATATTAACCGTTCATTTTTGTGCAGCATGATCCGAGATCTGCGAGTGCAAGACTTCGGCTACCATCCCACCATCAAAATTTGTCATAATATTGTCAATACATTTTTTAGTATCGGATATGATTCTTGTGTATTCGTTTACCAAATCCTACCAATTTATATTGACATAGGCCCATTCAAAACTCTAATAAATATAATCGACTATCAAATGAGGGGATCAGAACCAACAGGCCGGCCTTAGAATACAAATAGATTCCTGAAGGATTTAGTTATTATAAGTTTAATTATCAAAAGGCATTTTTAAAAATGTGTGTATGTGTTTAAAATCCAATGACCAATTGACAGATAGATAGAAACGTCTTTATTTTAGTTTCCTTTGTTTTGCTTTTCAACTTAATGTACCTATATACTTACTTTCAGGTTGCGCCAAAAGGTAAACATTCAAGAACGCTATGAGGACCAGAACGATTCCAACAGTGTAAAATGGTAAGCCAAAACCTCCAACCTTCCTAGAGAAAATGTATCCAAGTTAAAAATATCATCAAACTTACGTAAATAGTTGTGTTGAGTAATTTTTAGTATTTTAAGTCGCGATGTAGGTAAAGTCCGTCTATTTATCTTACACACTCATTAAATGCCGATTGGACCCATCATGCAACAAAAGGGTCGTACTGATTTTTTATGTTAGAAGGAAACGCAGAAACATATTTTAAACGTAATTTAATAATAAGTAATAATAATAAAATCATAATATAACAGTATATAAGATACTAATTTCTGCCGCCAAAGTGTCACAATAATATTGCTTTTTTATTGAAAATGATTTTAAAATTTCGAGCAATTGCTTTTTTGTGTAATTTTCCTCAAAATACATATTATTTTCCATCATATAGTCCTGGATGGTAACTTTTCTGTTATCGGAACACGGAACTTTATTTAACCTACGACTGTGGTAGCTCGCATTATCCATCACTATTACACTATTTGGTGGTATATTTGGTAATAATTTGTTTTTAAACCAGTCTTCAAATAGTTCTGCCGTAGTATCATCGTGATAATCAACAAGGGAGTCCTTTATATTTTTGGCTGATAAGGCCAAAGCGTTTGAAATAAATCCGTTCTTTGTCCCAGCATGAATTATTGTTATACGCTTACCTTTATTTGGTGGAGCTTTGGTTCTGGAATGACCCGATAAATCTACCCAACCTTTATCTGGAACTTCGTGTGTGTAATACCACGTCTTGTCCAAATAAATAATATCCCTTCCATCCTGTCTATATCCATGGACTGCAATTAGGTATTCCATCCTCCATCTTTTTAACCGGACCGATTCCATAATTACTTGTCGTTTGTTAATTTTTTTCATTTTAAAACCGTTTCTTAAAATACATTTCCTTAGAATTTCACGACAACACTCTATTCCTATATCATCCTTTTTTAATCTTTGCAATAGGGTTTTTTAAGTGGGGATCATTTGCTCCCTGTACATGGCATATATTTTTCTACGAATTATATCGACATTCGTCGCGTCCAGTTTCTTAAAAGTAAAAGAGTCTTTCCTCTTTATTCTCTCCACTATAGGTTTATTTACAACAAACCACACTGTGTACTGGCCTGCGTGTCAAAGCTGCCGCTTCCTTCACTGCACCAAATTTTGAAAACCACGTTCAAGAAGGGTGGTGTAAACGTCGAAGATTACTTTTTTGTGTTAACTGATAAAATATCACGTTTTAATTGATTTTTATTACGACCCGTAGATCCACTTGGCGTACTCGTTTTTCCTGCGGACGAAACATTCTTAGATATCACGTTTGATTGGCAACAAATAACTTCTTGACTAAACCAATACAAACATCTTACTGAATTATAAAACCAAAAAATCAGCATATTTAAATAACTAAAATAAACCTATTTTATTTTACCCTAATTATTTTAAGAGGATTACTGAGAAAATATAATAATATAATAGTCTTTAAATAGATCCGTACATGGAGTCCCCAGATCAGGTGGCCGAATTTTACACCTCACACAATAGGTTATTATGACGGTAAGGGATTCGCATTTATAATGAGTTTGTAACACAGATAGACAGACTCCACCGATGAAACTGCAAACTTATAAGTTTTGCATGTCCTTCCAACACAAAAATTTGAAAATACGTGTTTTCATCATAGTGTTTACACTACCAAAGCTACAAGCTTTTGAAATAAACTAACTAACCGTGTAAAGAAGTCCCCCAATTCCTGGACCCGCACATAATCCAAGTCCCACGAAGGTTTCTAAAAGACCCTAATAGCAAAAACACAATAATCAGTTAAAAGCGCTATCTAAAATAAGTAATAAAAAACGCCAATTATTATACGAAATTAACAATTATATTTAACGAGTGGAAATGCTGCCTATTGCCTAACTAATTATGTGTATTACATATTATACCTTAATAATTAAACTTTTAATTAGAACTTACTCTTACGCTTCCTGCATTATCAGGAAAAAAATTGATTATGAGCACATATGCGGCTGTGGAATACGCACTTGCTCCGAGGGCGACAAAACTTCTAATGATGAATGATAATGCTACAAATAAGGCATAGTTTTCTATGCCGCCTATAAGTCTATAACAAAAAAAAAAGTAGTATTAACTAAAAAATTATTTGATTCTCTTCAAGCAGTTTTGTTTTTATTTATTATGTAAGGTAAAGATAAGGCATATCTATATATACAGAGTGGCCAAAAAGTCGCGCATAATGTCTGTAACTTTTGAATTACCTCGTATACGAAAAAATGACCTTTATGAAAGTTGTTCAGTAAATTATTCCCCACATTTCTACCTGCATGAATGTTTTCTGTCATTTCTGGTTCGGTTGCCATAACTTACTTTTTTTAAATGGAACACCCTGCATATGATTGCATATTTGGATTCTACTGAGAAAACTCTAAATGTTTTGTATTTCAAATTTTTATTTATTTAAAATTGTAACAAACTTTATAATAACAAAATAAGTAGTCTAAAAAATTGAACAACTTAACATCGGAATAATGAACAAGTGAAACCTTTTCAGTGGATCAGGTGTTCAAAATGACCAACATTTTCTGCTAAGCAGAGCGCCAATCGATCCCTGAACCCGTCTACAACGTTTAAGAAGAAGTCCTCTGGAATGGAATGAATTTCAGCACTAATTCTGACTTTTAAAGATTCTAAGTCATTTGGACGGCTACCGTAGACTTTGTTCTTTAAGTGTCCCCACAAAAAAAAGTCGATAGGGGTTAAGTCCGAGGATCACGCTGGTCAGTCAATAGCACCGCTTCTGCCTATCCAACGTCCTGAAAATTGTTCGCTTATAATATATTGTCTAACATTTGCCGCATAATACGCAGGTGCTCCATCTTGCCGGAACCATATACCTGTTCGTTTATGCCATTATTTACACCCGGTAAAACCATTCTGCAAGAAGGAATTATGTGATTCCTGAGGAGGTCCAGATATTTTCCGCCATTCAAATTACCATCTATGAAAAAAGGTCCCACAATAGGCCTACCAACTATGCCCGCCCAAACATTTTCGGGACTCTGATTATGACCTTCCTGGAACCAGTGAGTATTCTCAGCAAATCAATAACGATAATTGAAGACCTGAGAATGAGAAGTGGTTAAGGAGCAAATTTTAAGTTTCGAGAAAATCGAGAAAAACGTTTCAAAATTAGTTTTTTTTTTAATTATTTATTTTGTCGTCATGTCCTTTTTTGACTTGTTTTATATAACATATTTTAAGGGTAAATCTGAAATTTGAAAATTTAGCCCAAAATTTTGATTTTTTGGTTTTGTACTTATCCACTTTTCATACTCATTTTGAAAAAAATGCAAAAAAGGCAGTTCTACGAGTTTAAAAGGAACTATATTTCACAAAAATATGTAAATACATATAAACCAACCACCAGAAACAGTTATTCATCTTGATCAGACTCAGAAAGAGAGGAATCAGTGCATTCTTCTGTTCTGGTAATATTGGGTTGTAGTTTGTCGTACCATTCGTAATAAACAAAGGGGATATACTTTCTCAGGCTGTTAATATTTTCCAGTTTCTTGGGATTTAACGGAATTTCTTCTAAATATAACTTTCGTTTTGCAAGAAAGTCAAAAGTTGTCGGATCGATATTTTTCTTGATGGCAACGAACGTCTGAGTTATAAAAGAGTTTTGGGTTTCTGACACTGTGATATCTTTGCCAGAGTACGCAAACTGTTTATATTTTGAAAGTTTAAATGGTCCCACATTGTTTTTAATGTTCTTTTTGAAATAGGGCTCCAGTGCCGTTTTATAATCTTTAACAAATTGAAAGCCATTCTTCTGGAATAAACACGTACCTATTCCTTTTTGCGTTTCTGAATTTCAATTTGCCCAAAACATCTATCGCAAGGCAAAAATGAGTGGCCTCTTTCAGGGAAATAATGTAAGATTTTTTCAAATCTTCCGGAGGCCGCAAGTAGTGATAAAAATTTGACCATAACCAAATTTTTATTTTCGCCAGCACAGTTATCGCTAAATAAGTGGAGCACTTTGACCTCGGGCGAAATAATGTTATATATGTAATGTTTTAAAAACGAGATAGTTTCGTTGGCTCCTTTTTTTGCTGTCATCTCATCATATATGTAGGTACATGCTGGATTTTTCAGTTGTTAATGAGTAAAAGCATTGGTTGAAAACCCAAATCTGTCGAAGGTAGAAAATATCACCCACAGGCAAAACTGGTACAGGCATATTCTGTTGAAAATCAAAACAGATGCCTTCAATACTTTTATCGTTTTTGCATAAAATTCCTATTTCTTTTAGGTTGTTGTAAAACAGATTAGCCTTTATCAAATGAACTTTATGCTCTGTCTCCAATTTTGATTTTTTTGTAGCATCTATCTCGGCGTCAATTTTGACTTTTAGTGCATCACACTTTGCACATGTGTCTGATCTTGGCTTTCCGAATGAATAATTAAAACTATAGCAAAAAACATTCTTATACAACTCATACGTAATATTGGGTTTTACTTTTTCATTTCTTTTTAATTTGTTCAAAAACTTCTGGTTCATGTTTTTCCAGGAAAAGTGAGTGCATTTTTTTTACTGATAATTCTGGGCTTAAATATTTCCTGCCAGTTTTATTTCTGGAATAGTGGGACTGTCTAGTAGGAAAGCCTTTAATGTGTTCTTTAATTCTATTTATTTCCTCCTCGCCTTTTTTTCTTATTCTTGATCCCATTGATTTTCCTCTTTTATCAAGAGGTGGTGTATCACAGGTTAGTTTATGGTTTGCCACTCTATTAACTCTGCCTTTTTTAATACCATGGAGTCCACAAAAAGCACCCTTGCAAACAAAAGTATCGCGACCATTCAAACTCGCCTAGAAAAAATGTAGTAATTAATGGAATATTAGGTATTTACTTAAAAACTTCATACTCGGTAATGAAATGTTATTCTTCTGATTAATTTGGCTGAGGGTCCTGGCTGATCAACATTAGCATTAATAGTATTTATACACCGTCGTCTACAAAATTAACATATTAAACCTTTGAAATTAAAAGTAATACGACCATACCTTCCTACCGCAGCCTTTGAAATAAGTCCAAATAAGTAGGCATCCTGAATATTCTTATCTTTAAGGTTATTAAAGTCCTGAAGTAGCTTTTCTTTTACAGTTTGTGAAAACTTCTCCGTACATCTTTTGACGCATGAACAAGCACTACTGGATCGAGCTGGAACCACTTTATTACTTGTAGATACATATTCCATGCCACTGTTTCTATTTAACTTCCTTTTGTTTTGTTTCCATGTTTCCACATTTTTAGCCCGCTTTTTGGATTTACTGTCATGTAAAGCACTATCACTAGATTCACTACAATCTGTTTTAATATAATCAGGGTCAATAATATTCAGGTCTCTTAGAGAAATATGGACACGTTTTTTGATTTAGGGTCAATAATGCTATCGTCGGAGTTTATTTTATCCATTTTGCAAGGCAACAACAAAAACGCAATGGACACGATATGTTAACGTGACACTAACCACATGCCCACACGATAAAATAAGAAAGCGTTGAGTATGATAACTGGATATGTGTGGTTGTTGTCTATTTGTCATACTCAACGTAGTAGTTATTTTAAAATCGGACAACTACCAACGCCATCTATTATCAAAACGACGAACGTGACATGTGCCATTCTTATACCAAACGATAGAGCATATTTTTCTGTATCAAGTTCAATGAGAAAGTGGATTTTGCAAAAAATGGTCGTTATCCACTTCTCATTCTCAGGTCTTCAATTGTGTCTATTAATAATGCGATTTAAATGGAAAGTAGCTTCATCCGAGAAAATGATATTTGTTGCGAAGTTATTATCGTTATTGCATTTTCCCATCATCAGCTCTTCTATCAAAATCGTCGTCGTTTAACTCGTGCACCAACTTTGTCTTGTAGGGATGCAACTTCTCCTGCTTAAAGAAATTTTTTACTGACTGATGACACACATTAAAATCCATTGCCATTGGCCTGGATGATTGTGTTGAATTCTCATGTATTGAGAGCATGATATCCAAAGCTTTGTCTCCCCCGGTTGCTGTTTTAGGTCGACCTGATAACACTAACCTGCCTGTTTCTCGAAATTTCTTTACCACTTGACACACCGTTGACTGATTTATTGGAGACCTATTTGGATATAATTCATTGAAAAGTTGACAAACCTAATCTTGCGATCTTTTCAAATTTCCGTAACCGCTCATTATTAAAATTTTAACTCGTTGTTTATTATTCAGATGAACCATAGTGTAAACAAATTAAAAAACAGAAAATTAAACAGGAACTCAAAATTTACACCTCTTAGGACGCTGTCATGGAAACGCCTCGACTCAACTGGTGGGTATTAGCAAAGAAACTTATAGCTATAAGTTTCTTTGGTATTAGCAAAGAATCTTATAGCTACGCAATAAATTTCTTTGGTATTAGGTAGGAATAACTATAATAAGTTTTTCATTTTTGAGCTGTCATTATCTCGAAGGCGCTTGCAGATAGGTGAAAAATTGAAATACAAAAAATTCAGAGTTTTCCCAGTAGAATCCAAATATGCAGATTGCATATTATGCAATCATATGCAGGGTGTCCCCTTAAAAAAAAGTAAGTTAGTCTATGGCAACCAAATCAGAAATGACAGAAAAAATTCATGCAGGTAGAAATGTGGGGAATAATTTACTGAACAACTTTCATAAAGGTCACTTTTCGTATACGAGGTACTTCAAAAGTTACAGGCATTATGCGCGACTTTTTTGTCACTCTGTATATTAATATTTTTTCTCTATGTTTATTTTATTTGAAAGTATTATTGTGATAGTTATAATTCATCATTGACATTAATAAACAAGGATACGGTCGAGGGTATAACACATTGCCTTGTTGTTGTAGTCATTCATGTTACCTATAACAATAACATTACGTTAATATTGCTACAAAATTCAGGATGAGTTTCCCTGCTTAGAAATATAAAAGAAAGTTCCTATAAACCTATGTCTGGAAATGCTTCGTTTCGGAGATACAGGGTTTTAAAGTTTTATTTTTATTTGGTCTTATGTAATAATTTATCTATTTATTTTTTTAAATTTCGAATTACATGTTGGTACATAAAAATGAAATTTCGTCATAAGAAAAAAAGAAATATCTACATCCACATTGTTAAGTTATAAAGTTATAAATAAGTTTAAATCCGGTCCTACGAAATAAGTACATAGTGGCAACACTGTAAGACTTTGTCTTCTTCGAAAAATGGCGATCGTCAAGAAGATGCAAACCGCAACGCGCGAGTGTTTTTTGGTGTTAATATAACGTAGTATGACAATCAAAGGGCAAAAACAATCAAGAAATATTCCAAAGGGAACTGGTCCTTCGAAATCTAAAATAAGGTAATGGAAACCCCATCACACATCTAAAAATTTACAACAAAATCCTTAAAACCCCCTCAACTACTAAAGAATTCGTGCGTATTATAATATGCGTCTGAGCCACTCCTTATTATAATACATACTACTATTACATAGTTTCGTATACTGTGCCCCACTTGGCAAGAAAACGTGAATTTCATGTATAATTTTACGTCAGACTGAAAAACGTTAGAATACGAATAAACGTGTTTTCAATGTGTAAAACACGCTTAATGTTACGGTGTTCTGACGTTGGTTAAAATAACGTTACTAATTTTAACGTTTTTATAACGTATTATATTATGGTACAATTGTGCGTTTTTGTAACATATTTTTAACTTATAAAACTAAATTTTTCCTCAGGAAAGTAGCGTATTATTTCATACATTATTATTTGGGTACTTTTAAATAAACAACAAAACATTCAAGTTATGAACTTTTATTTTTTCAAGTTGCGTTAGTTTACCGTATACAATTTACGAATTTTAACTTATTTTAATTTAAAATCTAGTAGCTATATAGTATAAGTTTTCATTTTTTTGTTTCTTCAACGGTTCGCGGCATACCTGAAGTGGTCCATTATTATTTTTTCCATCGAGTACTCAGTAGTTCCTCCAAACTGAACTTGCGCTATTTCTAAATTAAAAACGAAACATTTTTTAAATATTGTTCGAACAACCTAATTACACGAGATATTACATTACATAGGAAACATTTTCAAGGGTCCTCAATAGTAATAAAGAACTACAATAATCATTTTTTGTAGAGGTTAAAATGTAGAATCTAGAGAACTATTCAATTAAAGGAAAAAATAGAGTGGCGTATCTCGTTTATATTTTGAATTAACTTCAAAAGGCTGGTATTTTTGTTACATTAAAGGGATCCTTTTAGCATTTTTTTTGTAATGAAAATAAAATTCACGAGACGCCATTTTGCCCTTCAAGCGTTTGTGGTAAAGAACAAAAGAACTCGTAAAATATACAAAGAACAAACAACAGTTATTTCATAAAGACTAAATCATAAAATTAAGAACAACTTACGCTTACAATAAACGAAAACTCACAAAACTTAAAAGAGATTCGGTGCTATCCAAAATTTTCACCAAAAACTGCTCCTTCCACTATACACTATACACTCACAACACGACGACACAACGTCAAACGTCTATGACAGACGTGACAATCGCCGATCGCTAGGTTTTAGGCGCGAAATTTAAAAATGTTAAGATAAAGTGAAAAATAGGTTACTTATTTTGACGTTATAACACATAACGCAAATTAAATGTTTTATAAGTAACGTTACTTTTATTTACATAAAATTAATGTAAAAATGTAACACAAATTACAACGTGAACAAAAATTACATTAAAATAACAGTATTAAAAAAAGATCACGTTTTTAAAACGAAGTTTTTGGTAAAGGGAAATAACATTACCATTTTCACGTAAAAATAACGTTTTTTCTCAAAATATATGTCAAGTGGGGCTATTACTAACCTAAACTACTCGGATTTATTGTCTGCTGATCCACTTCTTGTAGCCATATTATATTATACAGGAATACTATATGATACTATATCCCAATAACAAGTCAAGTCAAGTCAAATATACTTTATTGTCTAAGAAAAAAACACATTTCTATTGACAAAGCGATCTAGCAAACTAATCCACATATCTATCCAGTCAACTTAAAATAAACAACAAAATAATAAAACAATATCAATAACAATCTGTATAAGTAAAACACGTTCAAACATTTACATATAAATAAAGTAAAATAAAAGTAAAGTAGGTTTATACAAATGTCAAGACTGCAAGACCTGCATTTGTCAAAAACAATTGAATTTTAAAACAAATTTACAAATAACATTAGTGAGTCAAGCGCACAAACAAGAGACGAAAGAAATTAAACTCCACAATCAAAAAAAAAATTAAAAAACATCACCGTAATATTCCTCCAAACTGTAATATGTTCTTTGTATTAAGATGTTTTTAACACTACGACGAAACTGCCTATAGCATGAAACAGATTTCAGAGCAGTACCAAGATGGTTATACATTTTCTTACTCTCATACAATATTGAATTATTAGCGAGCGAAGTTCTAGGTATAGGCAGGGCCGCGCCAGGTGTTTCTGCCGCCGTGTGCAAACGATAAGTGGTCGCCCCCTATTACCCCTATAGGGACGTTTATACTTTTAAGTTTTAATAAAAAACTATAAAATTGTGTATTACATTTTTACAGCACAAATAAAATAAGGCATAAAAAAAAACCTTAAACAAAATATTAAACTTAAGCAACTGAAAAGTAATATATTATATAATTAAAACAATAAAATAACAACTCCGAGAAATTAAAATAAAATATTATGCATAAAACGTAGGTATTTATAGAAAAGGCACTTGCCTTGCCTTAATTGTTGCAAAATCCTTAATAATTTGGTCTACATTTAGGTGTTCACATAACTCGGATTCAATCGAAATGAATGCCAAATTATTAAGTCTCTCCTGGTTCATCGAGGATCTTAAGTAATTTTTAATCAGCTTTAGCTTTGAAAATGATCTTTCTCCGCTTGCAACTGATATTGGAAGGGTTAATAGGATTGTTAAAGCAATCGAAATATTAGGGAAAGGTATCAAATAAGTAATTTTTAAAAAAATATTGCAAAACTTTTAAAGGGCATTTTCATTCTCTCAAAAAGGAAAAATTGACAATAATTCATCACACAGTTCAAGAGCATCAATATCATTTTCACCTCTAGATTCATCACGTAATTTTAGACTTAAATCAGCACAATATTTTATAAGATTTTCTTTATCAACACATTTTAATTTTGTGAAGTCATACAAAAAGCCAAATACAGTGGTATGTTCTTTTATCAATGTAAATCTTTCACTATAGTGGTATCAAGAATGGCATAGTAAAAATTTACTTTAAAATTCATTTTTTGATCAACTATGGGCTCATCTTCGCCTTCATAGCCAAACTGCCTCTTTTTTGTTCTTTTCCTTAAGGGTCTATTTTCATTAAATACCGGATCCAAATCTAAATCTTTAGCGATTTTTGTAGCATTATCTAAATAAATTTCAAATTCAGCATCAGATCTTTTTTCCATAAAATATGAAGGTAAATTTTTAAGCTCATTTAAACAGTCTTTCATATGGATATCGGTTTTCTGTAATAATTTACTTACAACATTGATTTTCGTTAGTATGTCATACCATATAGAAATAGATAAAGCTGTCTGCAGAAATTTTTCTCACTTCGTTTTTAATTAGTTCTACTACAGATGCATTTAGTGTAGGAGAAATATTATTTCTCCTAATATTGGATTTTAATTGGCGCCATATTAGCTCAATAGGATTGAATATACAATAGTATGGAGGAAGACGCAACACTGTATGCCCATTTTCTGCTGCAAGTTTGTCACACTCGTTTTTCTTATTTATTTTAAAAGCTTTTAATACTTCTAGCAGTTCTCGTTTTTTGTAAATTTCTTCAAAATATAAATCATTTTCAATCATAAAATTTTGAATTTCTGCTTTTGTATTATTAGGATTGGGAATGATTTTTGCTTGCCGACTATGATAACTAGCATTGTCCATTACAATGACGCTATTTTCAGGTATATTTTTATGGAGTTTATGTTTAAACCAATATTCAAAAAGTTGTGCGTCGGTATCTTAATGGGAATCTAAAGAAGAATCTGCTATGTTTTTAGCTGAAAGCAACAGACAATTTGGAACAAACCCTGCCAAACCATACCTACTATATTATGTATTCCTAGAAAAGTAATAAAAACGATGAGAGGCAATCGCGGCGCGGCCTTTATAAAATAAGTACTTAGTTACTTGATTTTCCGGTGTTATTTTTATTTTTATTGACGCCGGGATATTGCTATATTATATAGACAAAACATTTTATCGGGTGGCGGCCGTCGCGCGCCGCCCTTTTAGACTTGCCGCCCGTGTGCGGTGCACCCATTGCACACGTGGTTGGCGCGGCCCTGGGTATAGGCATTCCAAGGTTATGATTTTCATGTGCTCTAGTACTGTATCTAACCTGATCCGATTGCATCCCGAAGTACTTTTTATGCATGAGGCAAACGGATTCCAAAATAAACAAACATGGAATAGTTAATATGTGTTCCCTTCTAAACAGAGGTCGGCAGTGTTCCCGACATTTAACCCTACACAGATACCGTACGGCCCGCTTTTGCAAAACAAATATTGAATTCATGAGCTGAATGCTCGCAAACCCCCAGAATGCAATACCATATCGCACGTATGATTCGAACAAGGAGTATAGTACACCATCTTAGCTGCAGAGGCACTGAGCTCATGAGAAACAACCCTAATCGCAAAACATCCTGCAGCCAACTTCTTACTTATGTTCTTTATATGCTCTTTAAACTTAAGTTTATTATCAATGGTGACACCTAAGAATTTTGTATATGGACTTATTTTTAATAGTTTTATATTCGAGATTTAGGGTAGTGAAGCTAAACCCAAACGTCATAATATTTGTCTTATGTACATTAAAACATAATTTGTTGGCATCACACCATAGCTTGACATCATGCAAATAGCTATTGATAACCAGTTTTAAATCCTCACCATCCCTACTATGCCACAGCAGACTGGTGTCATCAGCAAATAGTGTAGTGTAAACCTACCCTGAATATTTAGACTTGCCAAATCATTCAAGTACAGTAAGAACAAAATGGGTCCCAACACCGATCCCTGAGGTACGCCTCTAGTGACAACGGAAGCAAGTTAAATCAATTTTCACCACCTGAACTCTATCACCGAGATAGGAAGTAAACCACATGAGGGCCAGCTCTCCAAAGCCATAGTGTTTCAATTTTCGCAACAATACTCCGTGGTCCACACAATCGAAGGCTTTCAAGAAGTCGCAGAACATTACCGCAATGACCTCACCATTATTTATGTTTAAATAGACGTCATGCATCAAGGAAAAAACAGCGTCGTCAGTACTCCTAACTATTTTGCTTTTTTAAAACTTATGTTCTACAACTGGCCTCTGTTCCTAATTTACCTCAAATACATATTAAAATAAAAACGTTGACAATAAACGTCTTTGATCCAACGCCGCCTCCAATCAATCACCTAAACAAGAAGTGCACAGCCGCACCCCGGCGCCTGACGAAACCCTTCAAATACCTAACTAAAATATTATTAATTTTTCAAGAATCGAATTTCGCGCGGCAAGGACGATATGACAACACTTGGTTGGTGGTATGGCGACATGAACCCTCCTTAAAGTATGTGTACTGTGGACATGAACTCGCTAAATAAAAATAATATAGAATCTGATTATGGTGGCGACCCCTCGAGGATTTTGTAGAACGAAAAAGATTGTTTTCACACGTTCGCTTTTTTCCTATGCTCTCCAGAGTTCTGTTGCGTTGCTATTCTGTGCTTTTAACTTTCGTCCTTATTCAAATTCTACTACGCGTGTTAATCAGGGAGTAAAGAACTTAATTATTTGGTTGCAAGTTTAACTTTGCTCTCCGAATTCTTCCTCTAATTTAGTTTTGAATCGAAGATAAGTCCTAGGTACTTTCCTTCCTTACATCAGTTTCCTTGGACTCTTTATTCTGAGATTAATATCTGGCCTTTTCACCCTACTCTTTAAATAAACAATCAGGCTAATATTATGTAAGTATAATAGTATACGTGCATTTTTTATTCACTAGATATTAGATGATGCCAATATTTTTCTTTCCTTTTTGTGAATAAGATACTTAAGTACATTTTGTTTAGTTGAACCTAAGCATGTACAGTACATTTTGTTTAGTTGAACCTAAGCATGTACATTTTAAATGTTATTGTTAAATTTACCATGGACTTTGGTCGAGGGCCATCTATTTGGGAGACATACAGATCTTATTAATAATAATAAAATACAGTATGCCAATAATAACATAAATTATTTGACTTACCCAAATAGAATATCCGATAGTCCAGACAAAAGGAGCCCCGCAATAAATATATTTTTGGCCCCAAATTTAGGAAGCTGAAACAGATGTTTATGTCTTGTAAAATTAATTCCAATTTCTAAAGATTTTAAATCCGAAATATCAAAAAAATGTATTTTATGGTATTTATTGCTGTAGACTCTGTTATAAAAATTATAAGACGATAGAAATGAAACGTGTATTTTCACCTCAACTAACCTTCAAGAAGAAATAAGTGAAGTGCTTCTTCCGGCACCCCGGCTAAAGTCTACGTTTTTTGTTTTGTTTACTAAAAAAATATCATGTGATCGTGGCATGATGACGTCGCTTTCATATACAATATTAGTTGTTTTGATTGTTATTTTTATTAACAAAAAATATTGCAATAATTAGTACCCATTAGTTGATTTACATATGCATGTTAAAAACATTTAAAAGAAGTCATTGTGTTTCCCCTATTATGAGACTATGCACCTCCTCAAGTTATAATTATAATTATTATTCATATTGATGATACATTTTAGCTGTTTTCCATCATACAACTCATTTTAATTTATACTCAAAATTTAGTTTAACATTAAACTTTAAATAATTGATATACAGGGTGTTTCAGAAAACATGTGCCGTCGCTCGTGTGGTGACTTCTTACCAAAAAGTAAGACAAATAGTTCCTATCAACTTATGTGTTACTATTTTTGGCGGATCAAGAAATATGTACGCCACTGCGGTTTTTTTTTTTGATAGTTATGTTAGGCAGTTTAATGTCAAATGCGAAGTACATTTTGATAAATTTTTTATTTTGGCTTTGTTTAGGAGATAAATACAATTTTATCATACTCTGATATGGGCGTAGCGATCTGCAAATAACTGTATTTTATTTTTTTAATCGGAAACCGTTGGTCATACAAAGAAAAGTCTAGGGACCATTTTTGCTAAATTATAAAGCGCAATTATGGAAATGATATTTATTTTGAAGAAAACCAGTGGCGTATAATTTTTTTCGTTAAAAATATCAAAATACATGTTAGCGCGAACGCCACTGGTAGAAGTAGAGCAAATCTTTTTTATGAAATAAAGGTGTTTTTATGCCTAGTTAGTACCTACTGAATTTCAAAATGATATCCAACGCGCTCTCAAAAAAATTAAGGAAAAACTTTTTCTTTTTTAATTTTTAACAACCTGTATCGCAAAACTAAAGCGGCTGCGGACCTATGTTAATAGGAACTATTTCTCTTATTTTTGGGTAAGGAATCACCACAAAAGCGATGGCACATTTTTTAAAGCATGTATGCGCAATACAGGGTGCCCCAACTCTATTTATACACGAAATATCGCCGTCCCCGTTCATGATATAAAAAAGTTCTAAAAGTAAATAGTTCTTAGTTTAAAAGACTACTTTTAATAGGACAGCCTATATTTTATATCAAATATTGCTTCTTCAATTAATTCCCTATCAAAAATCTAAACTATGTTCTATGTCTAATGTTGTCGGTTTTAAAGATAATGACAAATACAATGTTCTGATGTGTTTATCAATTAAAGTACATTAAAAATTAACATAAAATAAAAAAATAACAAGGGTCTTATATTCGGTTTGACATATATCTCGAATCTCCTAAGGAGTTGCGTAGTGCAGTTAGTCCTTATAACTTCTGCCGGAATTGCTCTCGGTGCACATGAAATTTTATTTTTTAAATCCTCGATATTGCTTAGCTCTTTAGTAAAAATTACCTGCTTTAAATATCCCCAAATGTGATGTTTGATTAACTACGATATAATGTAATTTGTCGTATACCGGGTGTTGCATCGTCGAGCGGGACATAGGAAATCCCATGTAATTTTAAATGGGGTCAATTATTGGCTTCCCTAATTATTTTAGAGAAAAATTCTATTTAGGTTTATTAAAGAGCACTAAAACCCACATTCAATAGAATAACTTTAGATATTTTTGATGAGCCCGTTTACGGGTTATCGCCGATTTATTTTTAACTATTTCTCCTTTTTATGGCCCCGTATTTGCGGGCACCAGTCAAGGTAAAAGATGACTGTCAAATAAAGTTGTCATTTTGAAATGTGTGCTTTATTGTTATAAAAACTCGTACATCGAAAATATTAAAGGTGTATTTATGAGTACAAATTAATCTGAATAAAACTAAAATAAAGTATCCAATTACAAGGTTAATTATGACATTTTACATGTTTCAATATTTTACTAATTAATAGGTAGGTACTATTAAATTGTTAGAACTTTATGATTTAAGAAGATGTTCAAATATTCCTCCATTGACTGCTAGACAATAACCGAGGCGATCATAAAATTCTCTTCTTACATTCGCTAGTTGGTAAACTGAAATTCTATTGCATTCGGCAGAAATAGCATTTTTTAACTCGTCTAGATTTGGGTATTTTTAATCTTTGAATATCCTGTTTTTTAAATGGCCCCAGAGAAAGAAATCATTTGGCGATAAATCAGGAGACCTGGCTGGCCAATTTACTGTATGATTTAAGCCAATAACATTTCCATTAAAAGCACGGTTTAAATATTCCCGGACAGCCAGGGTACTATGTGCCGGGCAGCCACCCATTTGGTACCAAACTTCCTGATTTTCCCTGGCGGCATCATGTAAAGTAGGTAAAATATGATCTTCAAGTAGTTCCAAAAAATATTCTGCATTTAAATTTCGTGTAAGAAATAATGGCCCGATAATATTTTCTCCGAAAATCCCAGCCCATACATTAACTTTTCGTGGATATTGCGTCCTTGTTTCCACAAACCTGTGTTGGTTTTCTTTGCTCCAATATCGATAGTTTTGAACATTGGGTTCATTGTTTAAGGTAAATGTGCATTCGTCAGTGAAACAAATGTTTTTTAAAAATTCCCTATCCATGTTTGCTCTTTCCATCATACCAAAACAAAACTCCTGTCGTCGTATTTCGTCCCTATCTCTTAGCTCTTGGTGCTTTTCATATTTGTATGAATAATATTTATGTCGTTTCAAAGCTCGTAACGCTGTGGTGTGATCTAATCCTATGTCATCCTCAAGTTTCCTTGTGCCGATCTTCCCATCATTTTCTTCCACGCACAATAAAACTTGCAAGTCCCTATCATTTCTTGCATCTCTTCTTTGTTCCTGCCTTTCTTCACATCTGCAGTTATTTATTACAGTGCCTTTTGTCTAAAATTTCTTGATAGTCCTTTCGACTGTAGATTTTGCAGGTATCGGTCTATTCGGATACAGAGCAGCAAACATGTCTGACACATTTTGATAACTATTTCCTTGATAATACCATTTAATCATCAATATTTTTTCTTCAGAAGTGTAATTCATGGCTAATATTTTCGATGTACGAGTTTTTATAACAATAAAGCACACATTTCAAAATGACAACTTTATTTGACAGTCATCTTTTACCTTGAATGGTGCCCGCAAATACGGGGCCATAAAAAGGAGAAATAGTTAAAAAGAAATCGGCGATAACCCGTAAACGGGCTCATCAAAAATATCTAAAGTTATTCTTTTGAATGTGGGTTTTAGTGCTCTTTAATAAACCTAAATAGAATTTTTCTCTAACATAATTAGGGAAGCCAATAATTGACCCCATTTAAAATTACATGGGATTTCCTATGTCCCGCTCGACGATGCAACACCCGGTATATTGATATTTTTTTTACTAGTTTAATAACATACTTACTACTTTTCCAAATACTGGTGATGATAAAAACACCACTAGAGCGTAATATCCAAAAACAAGTCCTGCCATCGACTCAGACATTCCTTTCTTGGAACTTTCTGCTGGGTAAAATGGTGCTAGTATGGACATGGAACAGTAAGTCATAAAATCTGCCAATGCCAACATCGCCAGGGATAGTTTTTGTTTTAATGTAAATTTGCTCTTCTTTCTGAAGAAAAAAAATATCTTAGGTACTGTATCTGTATACCAAGTGTCCAAAAGTTAGTGTTGGGCATAATATGGTGCAATAACAATACTGACATTTCTTTTATTTTTAAAAATCCTATTTTTCAATTTCAAAATCTTTTATAGCGAGTTCCATGGCGTCTTTACAAAGATTACAAAAATCATTTTTTATTGTACCTACGTTCATAAAATACAGAGTTTAGTTTGTTTAGGCAAAGTGATTTTTTTAAGGTAGGTACGTATGTATGAATCTAGGAAAAAAAACCCCCGGAAAAAAAACCCCGGAAAAAATACCCCCGGAAAAAATACCCCCGGAAAAAAAAACCCCCGGAAAAAATACCCCCGGAAAAAAAACCCCCCGGAAAAAATACCCCCGGAAAAAAAACCCCGATATAAAAACTTAGAACACGCGTGCGGAGTATACGAAGGTACGTAAAACTGGCGTCTACAGACAGGAATATCACTCTTGCTTCCTGGCTTCCTGGCTTCCGCATGCGCACATAATGCTGTAACTAATAATTATAGACTTTATTGGTTAAACAGGCGCTAACACGGCATCTAATCCACCTTTTTGGTTGCAATTCGGTATATGCTAGATATAAAAAAATTGTAATAATTATAGACTTATATTGGTTAAACAGCGCTAACACGGCATCTAATCCACCTTTTTTGTTCATATTCGCCTTTTTCAAGTTCACCGGCCAATTATTTACCAGACGCTAGTCGTATCGTTCTCTCTGTACCCGTTTGGTACAGCTTGTGGAGTTTCTTTTATATTTTTTTCCTATGGGTTTTTTTTCCGGGGGTATTTTTTCCGGGGGGTTTTTTTTCCGGGGGTATTTTTTCCGGGGGGTTTTTTTTCCGGGGGTATTTTTTCCGGGGGTATTTTTTCCGGGGTTTTTTTTCCGGGGGTTTTTTTTCCGTTTACCGTATGTATAGATACCTAGTATTAATGTTTTCCTGATTATTATAAAATAGTTAGTTAAATCTGAAATTAGTAGATTTCCTTAATCTTTTTAACGTATTACTCTGTTGATTTCGTACAGGGTGTAAATAAAAGTCATGTTAAATATAACACTATTAGTTGGCGTCTTAAAAATTGTCCTAAATAAAAGAAAAATGGGTTTTTAGATGAAGTTAATGGAATATTTTCATACAAAATATTTCGAAACGTTTTTGGCTGCTTTTACTGTACCCGGCGTACCAAAGGATTAGGTAATTATTGAGCTATTTAGAAAAATAAATTTCAATATTTCCTTTATTAACATTGATTTTTTTTAATAATTAACGGTTCCGAGACATTTGTTTTTTTTTGCATACAATTATTTTGTAATAGTCATGCAATAATTACCTTTTATTGGCTTTTTGGAAATAAAAAAAATTAAGATTTTATCATATATTTTGATTATTTCGGTTTGTTCAGGTAAAATAGTAAAGTGATATATTTCTGGTAGGGATTTATTGTTTATTCGATATTTTCCACAAAAACGACACCTTACCTAAAAAAATTGCAGTTGTGCATAAATAGAAACATAAAACAAAAATCGCTCTTACCGATGAAAAACATGTAAGATACCAACGAAAACAGAAATTCTCATCTGATTATTTTTAAAAAATGTATACAGTAAAATCTCTCAATAGCGACCACTCTCGGGGAATCAAATGTTGGTGAGTTAACAGGGGTTGTCGGTTAATAAAGGAAAATTGAAAAACTGGTCTGCATTTAACAGTGTTTGTTTATCAAATTTTCAAAATCAATCGGTTTGTTTATTATAATATTATATTTATATATTATACAATATACTGTATGTTTGCTTTAAAATTCTTATTTTTTAAAATAATCAGAAATTAATGATTGCTTCATATGTTTTATTTTATTTTTATAAAATTTAGATTCACATTTTAATAGCAATTGGGAAATATTTGTAGACTTGTCAATATTTTGTAGACTTTTTGACTTTCTTTCCTTTCCCTATTATTAAAAAAGTTTTATAAGTCTCTCAAACTTGCGCAGGCTTCAGATTATAGGCTTGACATTTTCGACACTGGAGCAAGTTCAGGTTCCTCTGCCTTAGAGTTATGAGTAGTTTCATTCGTTTCTTAGATCTCTTCAATATACTCGATGATAGTCAATTCCTCACTTTCTGTTGGCAAATCTTTATCAATATAGGCAAATTGTTTTAAATTCACTAATGTGTCCTTAATGTTAGGAATCAGTTGTGCGATCGGAATATTATCTTCTTTTTTTTTATGATAATACACAGCACTGCAGGATTAATCCTTTATGGCGCTCTGGGAGCGGTACGTGTGTGCAGGAAACGTTCGAAGTCGTCAATATTATCTGTGTTACACATAAATCCGGCTTCCATAAAGCATTTCTTTATTGTCACTGGGGACACATTGTGCCAGGCCACCGAAACCCATATCAAGGCGTTGGTTATGGTAGCAATATTTTCGATTTCTTGAAGAGGACAATCACTGTTTATTCATCTTAAAAGCCTCTTAATAAGGTAGCTTCTGTAGAGCGTTTTAAAATTCTGAATTAATTATTCATTAAGGAACATTACAAACTTTAAGAACAAAATTATAAACTCTGATTGGTCTTTTCTGACTAACAATGCTTCTTCATCTGATAGATTCACACTTTTTCAAGAACATATAGTAAATTGTATAAACTCCTCATTTCCTTATAAGAAACATAAACATAAACGAAAAGACTTCATAACCTTAGGAATTCGAGTATCTTGTAAGAATAAGCGTTGTTTATCATATATTAGCAAATTTACAAAAAATCTAAATTTTCACATATTTTTTAAGAAATATAAAGATATACTAAGAAGGGTAATCACACAGGCAAAGAGACTGATTTGATGCTAACAAATTAGCATTAAATATAAAAAAAACCAAATATATGGTCATTCTCAATAAGGGGCCTTTATCACTTAGGATGAAAACTCACATAGTGGAAAAGGTGTCTCATTACAAGTTTCTGGGATTGATGGTGGACCAGGGCTTGAAGTGGGATACTCATCTTAATAGACTTTCAAAGAGTCTGGCGTCTGCTCTCTTTGCTCTGAGGACTGTAACCCTGGAATTGAGTGACAGAAAAATTTCTCTAGAAGTGTACCATGCCTTGTTTGAGTCCAATCTTCGATACTGTATCATTTTTTGGGGGTACGCCTCAACAACCCGCCTTCATTCTCTCTTCCTCCTACAAAAGCGAGCCGTGAGAATAATCTGTAAGGTCGACTCACTTGCGCACTGTAAACCGCTGTTTAAGTCACTCAAAATCCTTACTTTATATGATCTACTTACACTTGAAACATTAACCTACTTACATGGATTGGACTGCGAGACAAGAGATAATATTCATAACTATGCTACAAGGTTCAGAGGTAATTTGACTGTTCCTCAGTCTCGAAGGGAGTTAGCTAAGAACACTATCTATCATTTGGGAAAAACAGTTTACAACAGTATTGCTCTGGGAATAAGACAGCTAAATACTAGACAGTTCAGTAATAAAATTAAAAAATGTTTGCTACTCAGCGCTAATTACTCCTTTGCCGAATTCACTGACAATACAATGCCTTTGCTGCAAACTGCTTAGCTTCCCTGCTTCCCATATCATATAGTTTAATCCATTACTCTTACATCCATGACGACTTGTATTGGAGCTATTTAACGAAATGTGTGTGATAGCAAATTTTGGTTTTAGTTTTAGACTGTGTTTTAATTTAATTTTTTATTACATATTTTGTAACATAGTTTGTAAGGTCAAATTGTACAGCTGAATTGCTTTTCAATAAAGTTTGTCTATTGTCTATTGTCTATTGAATAACGCCTTGGTCCAAAGGTTGGCAATGTGAGGTAGTATTGGGTGGGAGAAAAATAAGTTTGACATTATCCAGTGTAATTTTGGGATGAGACGTTGCATTATCCAGAAACAATACCACTCTTCTATTATGCTTCTTCATCTTGGTATCAAATCTGTGAAGCCATGTTGTCATGATGTCTGCTGTCATCCACGCTTTTTTGTTCGAGGCTCATTGGAAAGGTAACTTATCGAAATGTGCGCCCTTAAAACATCGAGGATTTTTGCTTTTGTCTATTATAAGTGGTTCTTCCTTCTCACCTTCTATATTTGCACAGAACAGAATTGTAAATCGTTGTTTTGCTGTTTTTTTTTCCAGTACTTGTCATCTTTCAATGCATGTTTTTGTTGGCAATGCACGATAGTAGAGACCTGTCCCATCTGCATTAAATACTTCCCTTGGGGCATGATCCTTTAAAATGATCTATAGTATTCTATAGCCTTTTTTTTCAAGCAGTAACGTCTTCGATATTGATGTCGGCTGATTCGCCACATATTTTCTTGAAGGTAATATCGTGCCGACGACGGAATTTTTCTAACCAGCATCCATTTGATGCTTTGAAGTTATCTAGTCCTAGACATTGAGCAGATTCAAGGGCTGATGCTTGAATTATGGGCCCCGATATTAGTATTCGCGCCTTACAAAACCAGTTAAAAACAACTTGGTCCACTGCCAGTCCTTCGGTATTGGGAAATTTTCTTTTTTGTTCACCGTTGCCACCTTCTTAAAACAAATTTCTAACGTCTGCTTTATTTTGAAGCAACATAGTCACTTGGGTCTTACCCACTTTAAATTTTTCAGCCAATTTTCTGGTACTTAAACCAGTTTTTTCACTTCTTCGATTATTTCAATTTTTTCACTTAAAGAAAGACATTTGCTTTTTCCCGCCATCTTCAAATATTCACGTTAGTCCCAAAACACAAAAAAACTATTCAAAATAAAACTAATGTTAACAACCGATTTATCAGTCTTTAAAGCAAATTGAGTGGATACGCCTGCAATAAAGTAATTAATGTATGTTCCTATATTTCTTAAGAATTGTCGAGTCGGGTTTTACTGCCCCTAATAGGGAGTCTTCTTAGCATTAATGTTTACTAAAAATTCCGATGATGAGTATCCGCGGTCGTTTAACAGATGGGCCGGCAAAGAGGAGGATAAAATAATGGGATTTCCATTTTTAAATATGGGGAATTCATAACCGGTCGTTTAACGCAGGTGGTCGCAAACAGAGGTTTTACTGTAGTTGCTTAATTATATTGCTTAAAATGACAATTAAATACATTACATACGTCTACTTCTAAGAATTATAGTATATTCAAACTGTGCGTGGCTGTAAGCCTCGCACGATTAAGCAAATACTAAAACAAAAACAGAATAGGTAGTTCATTTAATTATTAAATTAAAAATATTTTAGAAATTAAAAAATCTTGACTACTTATATAAAATATTGAGTTTTTTTTTCACTTTTAAGTTAAAAAAAAATTGAAAAATATACCCCGCATTAAAATGACAACCCTTACTTGACTTAAAACTCGATTGTTTCAAAATCATAGTCCGCAGGAGTGTGGCAAAAAAAGAATGACACTTATTTTAGTAATTTTTTACTAAATTAACATCTGTATTTTATTTAATTTTTTTGGTAAATTAACAAACTATGTTTTTCTTGAATTTTGAATTGAATGCACCCCATGTTTTGTGGCAGAAAAACTAGCTAGTTTTGATGTCCTCTACCACCCCTTAAAGTTTGTCGGTATCTCTTTGGAACACCTTGTATATTGGATTTGCAGTTTTTCTTAAAGATCATTACTGTATCTGTCTTACAAACTCATTATAAATGCTAATCCCCTTACCGCCATAATAACCTATTGTGTGCGGTGTAAAATTCGGCCACCTGATCTGGGGACTCCAGGTACGGATCTATTTAAAGACTATTATATTTTTATATTTTCTCAGTAATCCTCTTAAAATAATTAGGGTAAAATAAAATATGTTTATTTTAGTTATTTAAATATGCTGATTTTTGGTTTTAAGATTCAGTTAGATGTTTGTATTGGTTTAGACAAAAAGTTATTTGTTGCCAATTAAACGTGATATCTAAGAATGTTTCGTCCGTGGGAAGAAACCAGTACGCTAAGTGGATCTACGGGTCGTGATAAAATAGTACATTATAATATTTATTTATTTATTTTTTATTTATTTATTTATTTATTTATTTAGGATACAAACAGGCAGTCCCATATACAGTATCCACTAATTTATTTCTTAACTAACTTAACTTAATTAGTTCATTAATCACTTATATCACAATTAATTCCAATTAATTAATTAATCACTTATATTCTACTGCTCTAGGAGTCGTCTTTTTAGATTCCTCTTCATACTATTTAAAGATAATGAAAAAAAGTCCAGATCTAGTTCCGATAAATAATGATTTGAAAGTCTCATCATTCGACAAATTGGTGATTTTAAGAACTATTGGTATGTCGGAAAGGAATATGAAAAGTATTAAAATTTCGTAGTTGTCGCGGTGCAACATTGAAGGTTATTTTTGATACAAGATCTGGTGAGTCAACCCTATTCGTAAATATTTTAAACAAATATATTATATCTAATAAGATTCTCCTATTTTCCAATGATAATATATTAAAATGAATTCTAAGACTATTGATGTCAATGATGTCATTAAAGTTCATATTATTATACCTAAACAATAACCCTCGTAAGAATTTAGTTTGTACTTTTTCTAACCTATTTATATATACAGCATAGATTGGGTTCCATATTACTGAGGCAAAATTTAATTTACTATACAGGGTGATTCACGGTGGATGGAACATTAGACGTTTCTGACGAACCAGTAAAGGAATCGTTGCGAAAATTTGGTTGCTTACATAAACGGACATGCTCTACCCATCTAAAATATTTTTAACAATACAGTGATGCCGCTTGCACACAAAAATAATAGTAACTTTGATTTTTCAAATGGAACACCCTATATTTTATTTTATTTTCGAAACACCCATTACTTTTCTTACAATTTTTGTAAACTCTATTCTACACTTATCTCTTACCGTTTCTAAGATATAAATTAATTTCCGTTTTTTTTGGCCGAAAACTTTACTTTTAAAAATGCTGATAATTTTGAACTCTAAAATACTGAAACCCTAAAATTTGGTAAATAGTTAACTAATACCATAGGGCTCTTTGCCCTACCCTCAAATCTTAGTTGCAATATACAGGGTGGTTAAAAAATACACTTATTCTGGTAACTTGAAAAAGTGACCATAAGTCCTTTTTTTGAAATGTAACACTCTGTATATTATTACGTATTTGAAAAGCTGCTGAAATTTCTCCTAATTCTTGTATATTCATACCTGTACCTAATTAACTCGTTTAACAATTTTTTTGACGTATTAAGCATGATTTGTAAAATTTTCTATACAATTCAATTTTCATTCGGTTATTAGTAAGTTAGCCATGACAAAAACAATGATGTTGACTTATGTTACTATGGTTATCGTTTTGACATTTCATTAAGTTTAGATACAAGATAGTTACAGTACAAGACAGTTTAAAATCATGGAAGAAACCTATACAAATGCAGTTCTTATGAATTTATTTATTTTATTTGGACAATGTGATAGAATTATCACCAGGACATGTATAAAGTTTAACGAAATGTACCCTAATTTACAGCCAATGTATCTCAGAAAATTCATAAGGATCCAGAACTTTGGTTCAGCTTTAAAAGCGCCAAGAAACTTGCCTCGACCCGTGACTTCTAACGAAGACAACGAGATTAATGTTTTGGCATATTTTCATGTATTTCCCCAATCTTCAATATGATGTGCTCAATACGATTTAGGTATAACATATTCATCAGTTCAAAGAATTTTAGTAAAACATAACATGCATGATTACAAGTTTACAAAAGTTCAAGCCATGAAGCCTCAAGATCCTCAACAGAGAGTACAATTTTGTGAAATGATATTGGTGCGCACTCAAGAAGATCCAAATTTTTTAAATAGGATAATTTGGACCGATGAATCAAAATTTTCAAGGGAAGGGATTTTTAATAGACGAAATAGTCATTTCTGGTCCAGAGAAAACCCGCATGTAACAAAAGAAGCCGGATTTCAAGAAAAATTTAGTTTTAATGTTTTTTGCATGTTAATGGATAATCAATTAAATTATGTAATATACGAGGAGTCATTAAATTTGAGAAACTATGTTAATATTTTGAGGACAGATGTCGAAAATTTTGTAGATAATCTGCCACTTGCAGATTATCAAAGCTGTTGGTATCAACTTGATGGAGCTCCTGCACATTGCACTAGGGAAGTTTGTGCAGAACTTGATAGGATTTTTGACGATCGTTGGATAAGACGTTTGGGACCTTGGAATTGGCCTCCAAGGTCACCCGATCTCAATCCATTGGATTTTTACTTGTGGGGCATGTTCAAAGAAAAAGTTTACAAATCACCCGTAAATTCTAAAGAAGAGCTGCTACTTCGAGTCACTCAAGTATTTAGAGATCTAAACCCAACCGAAATTAGATCTGCAACGACAAATGCAGTCAACACCCGCATATTAAAGTGTTTGGATGTAAACGGCCAGCGTTTTGAACATTTGTTAAAATAGCATTTTATTAGTTATAATTTTAGTAGTCTTTTATTATTTCACTAGTTAACATTTAATAAAATTGTTCTGGATCCTTATGAATTTTCTGAGATACATTGGCTGTAAATTAGGGTACATTTCGTTAAACTTTATACATGTCCTGGTGATAATTCTATCACATTGTCCAAATAAAATAAATAAATTCATAAGAACTGCATTTGTATAGGTTTCTTCCATGATTTTAAACTGTCTTGTACTGTAACTATCTTGTATCTAAACTTAATGAAATGTCAAAACGATAAACATAGTAACATAAGTCAACATCATTGTTTTTGTCATGGCTAACTTACTAATAACCGAATGAAAATTGAATTGTATAGAAAATTTTACAAATCATGCTTAATACGTCAAAAAAATGGTTAAACGAGTTAGTTAGGTACAGGTATGAATATACAAGAATTAGGAGAAATTTCAGCAGCTTTTCAAATACGTAATAATATACAGGGTGTTACATTTCAAAAAAAGGACTTATGGTCACTTTTTCAAGTTACCAGAATAAGTGTATTTTTTAACCACCCTGTATATTGCAACTAAGATTTGAGGGTAGGGCAAAGAGCCCTATGGTATTAGTTAACTATTTACCAAATTTCAGGGTTTCAGTATTTTAGAGTTCAAAATTATCAGCATTTTTAAAAGTGAAGTTTTCGGCCAAAAAAAAAGGAAATTAATTTATATCTTAGAAACGGTAAGAGATAAGTATAGAATATAGTTAACAAAAATTGTAAGAAAAGTAATGGGTGTTTCGAAAGTAAAATAAAATATAGGGTGTTCCATTTGAAAAATCAAAGTTACTATTATTTTTGTGTGGAAGCGGCATCACTGTATTGTTAAAAATATTTTAGATGGGTAGAGCATGTCCGTTTATGTAAGCAACCAAATTTTCGCAACGATTCCTTTACTGGTTCGTCAGAAACGTCTAATGTTCCATCCACCGTGAATCACCCTGTATACATAAGCATAAAACAGACAAAGAACAGATTTTACGTTTCCAAATTGGTTTGATTGTCTACTAATGAAACCCAGGATTCTGGAACAACCCAACACCAATGTATTAATGTGCTGATCGAATAAAAGTTTCCTATCCAGGGTCACGCCAAGGTCCCTGACCTCCTCCTGCTTTCTGAGATTGTTATTATTTATGGAATAGTCATAAGTAATTGGATTTATATTTCTAGTAAATAAGATCACACAACATTTGTCTACATTTATAAATAAACTATTCTGTGCACAATATTGTTGAAAATTAACTAGATCTTGCTGCAGAAGGTCACAATCAGACTGCGAACGGATATGTCTATATACTTTTAGATCATCTGCATAAAAGCCGTATTACAGTCGGCAACGAATTGCAGCAATACTTTGACCTTGCAACTCTATTGCTGCAATTCAATTGCAGGACTGTAATACATCGTGCAAGTCGTGGTGCAAGTCCATGTTTTTAAAATTGCAATATGAGCATAGATAAAGGTTTATAGGGGGAATATGAGTACCAACACCAACCTCTAGAACTTTATGCGAAATGTTAATAAATTTTCTAACCTCTAACCAAGAAAGTCACTAGAAAACCACCAGAATTGCAAACGCACTTGCAACAAAAATCGATCCCGACCGATCTTTTGGCAATAGCAATAGAATTGCCAAATCCGATCAGCTGTTTTCAACTGCGCATGCTTATAAGCAAGAGAATTGCGACTTGCCGATAGACTTGCCGACTGTAATACGGCTTTATAAAGGACGTAATCCGAATTTCTAAAACAATTTCCAATGTCGTTGATGTAAATAACAAGTAATAAAGGACCCAGATGTGAACCCTGGGGTACCCCTGAGGAGACCGGGAGCACAGTCGAGTTAACTCCACCTATGCGTACACTAAACTTTCTGTTAGATAAGTATGATTTAAACCATCCCAAGAGGGCGCCATCCACACCGACTGATTGGAGCTTTTTAATGATCAGCGCTTGGTCCACTTTATCAAAAGCTTTACTAAAGTCGGTGTAGATAGCATCGACCTGTACACGATCATCTAAGTTTTCCTTTATATATTCTGTATAAACTAAAAGATTACTTTCTATGGATCTGCCAGCAAGAAAACCGTGCTGTTCTAAGATGATTTGCCTTCTCACCAGATTAAAAAGATATTTATAAAGTAATTTTTCAAATAACTTAGCAAATATGCATAATTTGCTTATAGGGCGATAATTATTGACGAGATTCCTCTGACCACTCTTAAAAATTGTTATAATAATTATAGGATTTTAATTCAGGCAAATAACAAATCAATTTAACACTTTATTTAACACTTTTAAAACAACAAAAATCACAAAATATAATTGAACAGAGTTCGTAACGTCGTAATATCTCGTCTTTTCTTAACTCTCGCGCCGTCGTCGCGATCTACTTTTTCGTCATTCGTCTGACACTTCTTGACTTCCTTCATTTTTTACTTGTTGCGCAGCAACCCATTTCGTTTTATTGTTGTAATCTGATCTGGTATCCTGCGTGGTAGACGTATTGCCGGGCAACGAATACATCTGCGATTATTACTACTGGTTCTCCGTTTCCCAAAATTCGGCCTTCCTGCTCATCATCCGACCCGGATGATTTATAGTCATTAAAGCACCATGGCTTTATATATTCTGCACAGGTTGTGGTATTCACAGGACCTTCATGAACTCCTTCTTTCTCAACATCATAGGTATCGTTTAGTTTAACTCCTGTAACTTTATATGGGCCTAAATATTTACTTTTCAGCTTAAGACCTGCTCCAAACTGCGTGCGTTTAATTGCGACTAGGTCATTTAGTTGATATTTTACTGGCTTCTTTCTTCTTAAATTGTACGTCTTTCTATTTTCTTCTTGTACTTTTAACAATTGTTTTTTTGCTACAGCTCTTAAATCTTCTCTAGACTCTTCAAACTGAAGTTGCATTTTTTGATTAATAATTTCTCGAACTTTTATTTCTGAATTATTTCTCATTGTCACACCAAATAACAATTGAAAAGGTGTCGTGTTAACACTTCTTTGGTAACTTGCATTAATGACTCGTTGTAACTCGTTAACATATTTGTACCATTTAGTAGGATCATCTATTGATAATTTTGTTAACACAGAAATAATAATAGAGTTCATCCTTTCTACTTGTCCATTCGCTCTTGGTAGACCAGTTGTTACATTGTGATGTTTGATATTGTTTTTGGTACAATACTCTTGAAAATCCCTGGCAGTAAATGCTGTTCCCCTATCTGAAATTATATTTTCGGGACTTCCAAACGTCTTTTTCTGGATTTCTAAACTTCTTAAAACTTCTTTGGTTGTTGTTGACTTAGTGGGATACAACCAAACAAATTTCGTGAATGAATCTATAACAGCAAATATATGTCCATAATTTTTATTGGTCGACTCCAATGGTCCTAAGTGATCAATGTGATATGTTTGTAAAGGATAACTGTCTTTTTTTAGTGGGTGGAGAAATCCCTCTTGCTTACCTCGTTTTCTGTTTGACAGGATACATGGTACACAATTGTTAATAACTTTTTCAACTTTTTCTTTAATTTTAGGTATGTAGTATTCCCTTTCAATCATTTCTACAACTTTCTTTATTGCAAAATGACCATTTTCGTGAGCGCTTTTAATAATTTCTGTCTGCATTCGTTTTGGAACTACTAAAAGTTCTTGATCATGTATTATTTTATAAACAATCTCGTCTCTCAATAGTTAGTTCTCATATGGATGATTCTTCAAGACTTCCTTGATAGCTTTTAACTCGTCATCTTCCTCTTGTGCTTTCTTGATATTTCCCGGTATGTTGGTGATAATGACCGTTACTGGATATCTGCTTAGCGCATCCACATGTCTCATACGACTTCCTGATCTATGTTCAATGGAATAATCAAAGTCTTCTAAAAGTAATGCCCATCTGGAATATCTTGTTGATAAGTATTTTTTATTCATCGTCTTTTGGAATGCAGAACAATCGGTGGCAATCTTAAAGTGCGTGCCAAGAAGGTATACTCGTAACTTCTTTAATCCTTCAATTATAGCCAATACTTCAAGTTCATAGCTTGAATATTTTTTCTCTGCATCAGATGTTTTTCTACTCACGTAATAAATAGGATGAAATAGGTTGTCGTCATATGATTTTTGTAGTAAAATACAGCCATAGCCTTCATTTGACGCGTCTGTATGTAATTCAAGTTGTCCTCCTTGTATAAAAATATTTAGTACAGGTTTCTCAGATAACATGCTTCTTAATTTGTCAAAAGCTTCTTTTTCTGGTTGTTCAAATTTAAACGATTGACTTTTCTTCAAAAGATCACTTAATGGCCTGGCGATTAGAGAATAAAACGGAATGAACTTCCGAAAATATCCTGTTAGTCCCAAGAAACTTTGAATTTGTTTTACAGTTGTTGGCTGTGGAAAATTCATAACAGCTTTAGTTTTAAAGGTTGATGGGTACAACTTTCCCTCTGCGATCCTATGACCCAAGAATTCAACTGACCTCTTAACAAATTGACATTTTTTAAAATTTATTTCCAATCCATATTCTCTTGCTAAATCTAAGACTATTTTTAACCTTTTTACTGCTTCTTTTTCATCTGCTGCGGGGATTATTAAGTCATCCATGTAGGGTAAAACCATGCCTTGATTTGATAGGTCTTGAAATATCTTGTTGATAAATCTTTGAAATACAGCGGGTGAATTGCAAAAACCAAACGGTACTTTTAAAAATTGAAACTGTCCTTGATGCGTCACGAATGATGTATACTTTCTACTTTGATCTTCAACAGTTACGTGGAAAAATCCATTTTTTAGATCCAAAGTGCTAAAAACTCGAGAATCTTGTAGTTTGTCCAGCTGGTCTTCTATCAAGGGCAAAGGAAATCTGTCTTTAACAACTCTTCTATTTATTTTTCTATAATCAATACAAACTCTCGGTGAGCCGTCCTTTTTCTTCACAACTACTACTGGACTTGCATATTCAGAGCTACAAGCTTCAATTACACCATCTTCGATCCATGTATCAACCTGACGATCGACTATTTCTCTTTCGAAAAATGGCAACCTTCTAGGACTGCTATACACAGGTTCTTCATCGGTCACAATGACTTTCATTTCAATATTTGTTGACTTAGTCTTTTCGGGTTTATATTCCTTAACCATGTTTTTAATTTCACATCTTACAATTTTGTTTACCTCTCCTATATCTAACTCTTTGTCATTTGGTAAATTAATACTCATAATTTCTCTTTCTTCAGCTTCTTCTTTACTTTCTGGTTTTTCAATCTTTATACCCTTTTGGTTAATCGTCAACTCAACATTTTTTAGAAATTCAGTTCCCAGTATCGCTTCATTATTACTCATTACATCATCAGACACTACGTAGAATCTAGTACTATAGGATAAGTCATCAATCATCATATTACAGTAAAAATAACCAAGTGTGGCAACGCTGGATTTTCCAAAACCATTTAGAAGAATATCTGATTTTTGTAAAGCTGGAAATTTTAGTTTTTTATGTACTTCATATTTTATAATATTAACTTGACTTCCTGTATCCACTAATGTACAGATAACCAGATCATCAATTATAATATTTTTTTGCATCATATTAAGGGTAGTAGAATCAATCTCTCGAACAGTGGAAGAGGCATTAGCTAATTGATCAATTTTCTTATCTTTACATTTAAATGATTTATGTCCAAACTTGTTGCAACTAAAGCATTTGGCACCTAAACTTTTTTGTCTGCAATCAGCTGATCTATGCCCTTTGCTACCACAATTAAAACAACGTGCATTCTGGAAAACTGATTTATTTGGTGATCTATTCTCATGCTGGCGTTCAGGTCTTGTAGGATATTGTTTGTCGTTCGTGCATCTATTTGATGATATCTTAATCTTAATAGTTTCATATACTTTAAGTTTTTCTTTAAATTCAGTAATAGATTTTGCACCATATAAAATAATTTTATTATTTAGGTCATCTGGAATGCCATCTATAACATACTGCATAAGTGCATCATTTTCGATCGAACCGCGGCTTGCAATTTCTTTCATTATAAGAAAATATTCTTGTAGATTTTCATTCTTATTCTTTCTTCTGTCACAAAGCATTTTATGAAGGCTTGCACTATTTAAACGAGAACCAAATTCATGTTGAAGTGCTAGCTTTAACATTCGCCAAGAATTTATTCTTTTCTCACCCTGTATAAATAATTTGGCTAATCCATCTAGCGATTTTTTTCCAAATATAAAAAATTGTAAATCACTCCATCCAAATAGAGCGGCCATGTCTTCCAAATCTTGTACCCACTTTTCTATTGGATATCCATTGCTTCCGTCAAACTTCCGAATAGAATCTTCCACATCTCGAAAATTCATGGAAAACATCAAATTTTGTCTTGTAAAGGCGGTTGAAACAACTGAATCGTTATCAGGATAGTAATTGTCATCGTCACATTTTTCTTCTTCTTCATCTTTATCGCTGTTTTCGTGTAAAAACGTCAAATTTACTAAATTTTTACAAATATTTTTAATTAACTGTTCTTGTTCAATGTCATAATCTATGCGCAAAATATTTGCAAATGATATCAGGTCATTACCTGGAAAATTATCTTTAATATAAGCTATTTTATTATGATACTCTTCAGAGCCAAGGTCGAAATTAAATCCACTGAAATCATTAACTTTCTTTCTATTATTTCGGTCACCGTCTTCTTCATAAATTAATTTATACAATTTTTTTATTACATTAAATTGCGCAGCTTTAATATTTTCGGCTACCCCTGGAATACTTTGTAATGTATGCATTTTTTAAATTGATGTAATTCTCACAGTCTTAACAGTCTTAATGATAATCTCTCGCTGAAGTATTTTAAAATTATTATTTTAAAGCTCCTACCTTGAGTCATCCATCATAGTGTTACCTTAAATCTTTACTATATTATGCTGGTTGTTGTCTTTACATCATCGTCTTTACGTCATCGTCTTTCGTCATAAAAGTTCACTTTTAGTCACTGAAAGTTTACTTTATGTTGCCAAAACCAAACAAAACAAGTCTCTTTAGTATACAGTCCAATGATATTATAGTTTGTTAATTTTGAATTTATCCCGGTTGAGCCCCCAAATTTATAGGATTTTAATTCAGGCAAATAACAAATCAATTTAACACTTTATTTAACACTTTTAAAACAACAAAAATCACAAAATATAATTGAACAGAGTTCGTAACGTCGTAATATCTCGTCTTTTCTTAACTCTCGCGCCGTCGTCGCGATCTACTTTTTCGTCATTCGTCTGACACCACTCTGACACTTCTTGACTTCCTTCATTTTTTACTTGTTGCGCAGCAACCCATTCCGTTTTATTGTTGTAATCTGGTATCCTGCGTGGTAGACGTATTGCCGGGCAACGAATACATCTGCGATTGTTACTACTGGTTCTCCGTTTCCCACATAATAGATAATTTCCATCTCTCCGGAAACAGGCCTGCGGCCAGCGATTGGTTATATAACAAAGTAAGTGGATAAAAAAGACCAGAAGCGCATCCCTTGACAAAGGCCTTTGGGAGCCCGTCCGGCCCAGCACCCTTTTTGGGGTCGAGTTGTTTCAGACCCTCACATACCTCCCCCTCAGAAAACTGCATAAATGATATATGATTATTACATGGGGAACACTGATTATTATTATTATTATTATTATTTACGTTATTTGACTTAACAAACATGGTCAATGAGGTCTGAGTAATCTTGATTTACTTCATACGGCATAAGATATGTGTCCATGTATGTAGGTTTCCATTTTACGGACGAGCAGTTCATATCACCACAAACCAAAATTATACTGTCATTAACATGTTGACTTACCCAAGATATTTTAGTGGCAAAACAACTTTGTGCATATTTATCGCTAGGCGGTAAATACACTGAGCACACATATATTTTTAATTTTCCGAACCTTAGGAGCACCCATACATCCTCAGTGTCACTGTGAAACTCTGGAACTCATACACCACACAGATCGGATCGAGTCGCTATTATTAAGACGCCACCACCGTCATGTTTTGTTGACGCCGTTGTTTCCCGATCTCGGCCAAAAATTGTCATAAGTCCGCAAGTCAAACAGCTCACCATCAAAAATGTTATTATTCAACCAAGTCTCATTCAGGCATACGTCGAAGTTCGATGCCTGAATGTTTAATTTAATATTAGGAGAATAAGAGATACTTTATGAGCTGAGCGTGGAAAGTTTGTCTGACGAACGTAGCGAAGCACATAAAGTATCTCCTTCTCCGAATATCATATACTATTTTTTCTTCAAACGTGCAGCATATTATTCGAGATAAAACAATAAAAGAAAACGAATTTTTTAATGGACATTGAATTTTTAACTTATTTCACTGTATATTCCCTTTTTGGTATCGTTATCATGGATACGTACTGGTTTAGCATCTATCAAAACAAATATTTGAAATTCGGTGTCGCGTCAGTTGAGACGGAATAAATCTATAGAAAATGAGTTTATAAGTGCCTGATGATCCTCCCGAGGTAGTAGAGGCAGCTAGAATAGCTATTCAAAACTTGCTGCCGACGAAATCTGGTGCAGTATATGAAGCTGCCTTTGTCAAGTTTAACAAATGGTGCACTGGAAAAAAAGTAATGCAATACTTTGAGAACGTTTTATTGGCATATTTTAACAAAATGGCACTGAAAATGAAGATTTCTAGTTTGTGGGCTCATTATTCAATGATAAGGTCCGTGTTAAATTTGAAGCATAATGTGAACATTGAAAAATACAACAATTTGCGTGCTTTTTTAAAAAAGCAAGGAGGAGGTTATAAGCCAAAGAAATCGAGAGTCTTGTCAAGGGAACAGTTCAGCAAGTTTTTGTCTGACATCCCAGATGAAAAGTATTTGGCGATGAAGGTAATAAAGTTACATTTTGTTTGTTTCACATTGTGCTAACCAACCCTTAATTTTTTAGGTAGTTTTGATATTTGGAATATCTGGGGCATGTCGTTGCGACGAATTAGTGAATATGACAGTTGATGATAAATTTAAATTTCGTGGCTAAATGAGCAATGCTCAAAGCTAAAAGACAATAAATAAAACGAAAAAAAACAAAAATTATAGTACTATAATGTATTTATACGCCTAGGAGTATAAGTACTTATACTCCTAGTCATATAAATGACATTTAATGTCATTGAGAAACGTCACATAAGTTATCACTTATATGACGTTTGAAGAAAAACCAATTAAAGCGTGATATTTTATCAGTTGACACAAAAAAAAGTAATCTGCGACGTTTACACCACCCTTCGTGAACGTGGTTTTTCAAAATTTGGTGCAGTGAAGGAAGCGGCAGCTTTGACACGCGACCAGTGAGCACTGTGTGGTTTGTTGTAATTAAAGCCATAGTGGAGAGAGGAAAGAGGAAAAACTTTTTTTACTTTTAAGAAACTGGACGCGACGGATGTCGATATAATTCGTAGAAAAATATATACCATGTACAAGATTGTCATTTTGAGGAATATTTGAACATCTTCTTAAATCCTAAAGTTCTAACAATTTAATAGTACCTACCTATTAATTATTAAAATATTGAAACATGTAAAATGTCATAATTAACCTTGTAATTGGATACTTTATTTTAGTTTTATTCAGATTAATTTGTACTCATAAATACACCTTTAATATTTTCGACGTACGAGTTTTTATAACAATAAAGCACACATTTCAAAATGACAACTTTATTTCACAGTAATCTTTTACCTTGACTGGTGCCCGCAAATACGAGGCCATAAAAAGGAGAAATAGTTAAAAAGAAATCGGCGATAACCCGTAAACGGGCTCATCAAAAATATCTAAAGTTATTCTTTTGAATGTGGGTTTTAGTGCTCTTTAATAAACCTAAATAGAATTTTTCTCTAAAATAATTAGGGAAGCCAATAATTGACCCCATTTAAAATTACATGGGATTTCCTATGTCCCGCTCGACGATGCAACACCCGGTATATTATTATTATCTTAAAGCAGCGCAACTTTTATTCTATCAGCAACGAGTGCGTCCCTGCTTTCATTCGATCACCCGCTGGGTCTTATCGGCATTAGGGATTAGCATTTATAATGCGTTTGTAAGATAGACGGACTATATAGTCGTAAGCGTGTGGGAGGTAATATGGACCCCTGAGCGACTAGGGTATTGATGTAAAAAAGTGACCGAAATTCACGAATTTATTTATAATAAATCACGATTTTTCATTTTCTCTGAGAAAAACGTACAGACGAAAGTTCAGTACATGACTCTGAGAAGTTGTTTCATGCTGGAGAATGCTTGCGAATTATGGAACCGCTACTACAAATATAACAAGTGAATCTATAGTGTTTTTGAGAATCGGGACACCCTGTATTGTATAGGCACCTTTAGGTTGTTTTTTTTTTGTACAAACATGTAATGCAAAAGAAGAATTTTAATTAAAGTTAACAGGTAGGTAACGGATTTCAATTTCAATAAGATTTATTTTTAATTAGCTTTGTTCAATTAAGTATTTTTCCACAGATTGTTGACAACAATGGGCTGTTTTGCGGTTTAATAAAAGTTGCTGCAGATTTTCGCATACCTATTTGTATGCGTTGTGATTCCTTAATGGGTTTTTAATTAAGTAATAAGAAATTCCTGTATCGTCTATTAACTTGTTTTGAACATCAATAATTGGCTCTATTAAATTTGTTTATGTCAATATATTTTTAATAGTGTTGCTGTTTCATACAAGTCAATGGATATATTGGATTTTAATCAGGAAATTACAAAATTTTTATTAATAAACAAATATACCGGGTGGCCCACTCTTAACGCAGGATTCCATAGCATCTAAGCTACTCAACTTTTTAATATTTTTCAAAAACAGGGTCATAGGGAGACATAGGCCTACAGTTTAAAATTATTTTGAGTTATACATGGTCTCCCAAATAGTCAGGGCATATCGAACATACTTTTTTTTTAAACGAAACACCGTATATCTTACACTATTTTTGAATTCTACATAAACGCCTTAACATAATAGTTTCCGAGATATAAGGACATGTGAGCCGTTTTGCTTTAAGACATACCGTTAGAAAGCTAGAAGCTATCAAAGTTTAAAAATGCTATTTTCAAAAGTCGATATCTTGGAAACTATTTTTTCGACTCATAATGCACTTATTAAAAAATAATTGCTATTTTATGTAGAATTCAGAATAATGTAAGATATAGGGTGTTCCGTTTAAAAAAAAGTATGTTTGATATGCCCTGACTATTTGGGAGACCCTGTATAATTTAAAATAATTTTAAATTGTAGGCCTAATGCCTCCCTATGACCCTGTTTTTGAAAAATATTAAAAAGTTGAGTAGTTTAGATGCTATGGAATCCTGCGTTGAGAGTGGGCCACCCTGTATTAGTCATATACAAGGTGTTTACGAAACATACGGCTAAAACTCAAGGGGCGATTATTTGGTTAATTGTAAGAATATTTTGTCTTTTAAGTATTTTTGGAAAACCGCTTTGTTTCGAGAATACAAGGCAATAGAAATTTTTCGACAAAAACCATATTTTATTGCATACAATTACAGAACAGCTCTTAATCTACAAGGTCTGCTGAAAATAACTACCGCCAGCTTGGATGCTAGGATGCATGAATCCAATCATCTTCTCATTGACTATCGAACCCTTTCAAGGACACTAGGGATATTTATTACATTGCGCCCATAAACTGATTTCATCTCAATTTCCACTGGAGAGTAAACCAATGACTTAAAATGGCCCAATCCAAGGGATTTAAATCCGGAGATCGAGCAGGCCATATGAAGTTCGAAGGTTTGAAAGGTTTTTTGACTTGGCAATGTTCGGGCTGGAAATCTTTCAACATAAAGTCTTCTTGCCTTCCGAGAGTTGAATAGCGCTTCCCAAATATTAAATGCACATCAGCATACCCTGCGTATTTTATTTTTACCTGTTTGTGTTTAGCATTGGTAACTTTTGAGTGTTTCGCATAAAAACCGATTTATCTCGAAAACCGCTAGTTTTATCGACATAAATTAAGTACCTTTTTTGAAGAAGAACGACCAGAGTATTTAAAAAATCAGGTCTGCATGTCAAGTGACACCGGTCAAAATTTTGAACCAGCGAGTGTGGTGGCAAGTCCGTTCCTGACTTCCCTGACGATGTAAAAGATCTACTGTAGTATGGTTTAATGACTTTTTATGGCCTCTTTAAAATATTAAAATTTCATTAAATTATACAAGTCGGTTCAAAAGTTAGAGCCAAAAAAGTAAAAGAATTTTAAGTAAAAATTAGACTTTGGTTGTTGTCGCTAGTTCAGACCGCTTCTTCTAGAGGAGGTTATTTAGTTTTTTTTTAAATTTTCTTAGTAAAACCGTGCTAGCAACCAGCAGGATTGGCAAACATTTATTTCCATGAATATCAAAATTCAATTCAAGGAACAGGGTTTGCTGAATAAAAAATTACTTTATGAATAGCATTAATTATTATTTTATTCGTTCAAGGCATGCGAATTTAAAAAAAGTCTGTGGGATTATTATTTAATATCAATCAATTTTACCCTGAAGAATGAGGCGTTGAAAGTGGTATCGCTCTCCACGCAGTATGTGTCCGAGATAACCTATTTTTCTTTTCTTGTTATTTTCGAAAAGTTCTCGTTCTGCTAGACCGGTTCTTTGGGGAACGTCCTCATTTCTCACGTGATCGATCCAAGACACTTTCAACATTCGCCGTAGGATCCACATTTTGAAGGCTTCAATTTTGTTGATGATTGATACCTTCAACGTCCACGCCTCAACACCGAACAAGAGAACGGACCAGACAGCACTTTACCATCCTATACCTATCTAAGGTTGAAATTCAAGTTCTTGTCTATAAGGAATTTTCGAAGTCTTATGAAGGTTGCTCTAGCCTGTTCGATCCTGCATCTTATCTCTTGATCCGTATCCCATTCTTGGTTAATCATGCATCCCAAGTATTTAAATTGTGTGACCTGTTCGATGTTCTCTTCGTTAATATGTATTAGAGTGTGTGGAATATCGTTCTTACTAACAATTACAAAGGCTATACATTTTAATGTTAAACATTTTCTTATTTTTGCTGATACTAAATAGATAAAAAAATGGTGACAAAGAACCTTTACAGTATTTTCGTTAGACATTTTTTAATTAAAATTGTTATTTGCGATTAAAATAAAGATATCAAAACACGGTTTGCCCCAACATGTAGTTATTTGTATGCTCTCTAAGCAGTAATTAAAAATTGTGTTACTTATACTATTTAATTTTAATAAGAAAATTTGAAAAAACTGAATCTGGGGTAAATCGCGCCCTCTAGAGACTTTAGACGACACGATGTGTACTAGCGACCACGACCCAAGCCGGTTTTTTTATAAGCGGGAAATTCTCTTTCAAAATAGCTCAAGTTGATTAAATTTGTATAAAGGGTATGGAAGATACAACAATTAAAAAAAAATTGGTAAGCTTCCCCCACATTGCCGGTTGCAAAAAAAATCATTTTTTTCCCCTCTTTTATCGCAACTGATATCTTTATTGGAAATCTGTATTTTCCTTTAATTGTTTTTTAATTTCTTGCTATTTTTAATATTTTAAATAATTATAAATAGTTATATGGGCTACCTGATGTAAAATTATTGGAATTATTATTGCAATACACACGATAATATTTCTAGTTAGTTCAAAATTAAATAATAATTGTACTTATTTTTATGCGTAATTATTTATAGCCACATAAATAAATTCCAAAGCCAAAAATATATAATTTTTACTTTAAAACATACGGGTAAAACTATAAAAAAAAAGGATTTGTGATTCAGTGATTTTGTACATAGCACTGTGGACACATTGTTCTGACGTGTTGTGTTGTGATGCGTTATGTTGTGACGAGTCGTAAACTAGGGATGCCACATGGCCGGGATTTTCCGGGATTGTCCCGGAATTAACTGTGTTGCCCCGGATTCCGGATTTATATTTTTTAGTCCCGGAAAATCATCAAAAGTCGAAAACATTGTTAAATCTGCCGTTTCACTAAAACGATGTACGAGTGGCAACGCCGCGCAGTAAGATATTTTTTTTTTAAATAAATTCAATTTTTTCGATACATTAATTACTACTGAGTACTTTACACCGAATAATACCGTACACAAGATATAGGAAGAGAACTGGATTTACTTTTGCATAGTCCCACTCTTTTAACTCGGCAACAAGCGCTTGACTTCAGACGCTTTAATACGCTTTATTGTGAAAATTGTAGCGAAAACAAGCGATAAGTAGATGTGGTTCAATTTAACTGAATCTATATGTGATGAACTTTAAGGCTTCATAATATGACTATTTATTGCAGCAGATCTCTTTTATTAAATGTGTTTCCTTTTCCTCTTTTTAAAAGTAAAATCGCGCGGGTAAAGATCGTACATTTGTACAGCATTTCTAGAAGGTGTACGGTATTAAATTACGACATCATCTCATTATAAGATGTTCCTATATTTTAGATAAGATAGAGCTAATAGTAGGGCAAATATTGTTACGACGACTGGCAGATTTCAGTTGGTGCCAAGCATGTTCGATGGGATTAAATATACCATGGTATGGTGGAAGCCTTAAAACTGTATGCCCTAGATGTTTTGCATAATTATCACAGAAATATTCCTTTTGTAGTTTTAAACTTTGTAAAACCTCAATTAATTGCCTTTTGGTGTAATCTTCCTGAAAATAAATGTCATTATCATACATGTAGTTTTGGATTGTTGCTTTTGTGTCATTTGAGGAGGGAGTCTTGGTCAACTGCCTACTATGGTAGCTTGCTTGCATTGTCCATTACAATTACGCTATTCGGAGGTATATTTGGAATTAGCTTGTTTTTAAACCAATCTTCAAATAAATCAGCAGTGGTGTCCTCATGGTAATCCAGAGAAGAATCTTTAATGTTTTATGCAGACAGAGAAAGTTCATTTGGAATCCATCCGTCTATAGATCCGGCATGCAAAATCGTAATTCGTTTACCTCTTTTTGATGGCGTGCTTGTTTTACACTTGCCGCTTGAGTCAACCCAACCCTTTTCCGGGGTATTATAGGTATTATGTGTCGAACCAGGTTTCATCCAAGTAAATAATCGGCTTTTGCTGATCTCTGTAAATCCTAATTTTTTGTAGCCATTCCTGAATTCTACTGGATTCCATTAAAACTTGTCTTTTGTTAATTTTTTTAAATCTACATCCCATGTATTGGATACACTTCCATAACGTTGTTCTGCCACATTTAACGCCGGTTTCATCTTTCTCAAGCCTCTTAATTAAATTATCTAATGTAGGCACGCTTTGTTCCTCGTATACCTTGTAAATTTTACGCCGTATTATATCTTGATCACTTTCATCTCCATTCGAGAAAATGCCAGTCTCGGTTCTTTTTTTCCTCGCTAAAATGGGATTATTCACAATTTTCCATACAGTTGATGTTGGAATTTTTGTTAATGTGGCCGTTTCTTCTAACGCTGCTTGCTTGCTGCCCGTACGTTCAATGAGAGTGAGAGTTGAATAAACATTGTTTATACCTTCCTTAGTTTCCACAGAAAAGTGTTTTCTGCTTTTCGACGGGGTTATCTCCTGAGATACATTGGGCTCGCACATATTTTCCATGACCACACACGATTAAACAAACGCTGTATTACACACGAAGTAAGAATAATTACTAAGCTTAAAACTAACTAGCGTGGCTATGTATACAGTCTTTAGAACATAATTTGTTTTATGGGATTGACCCTCTCATTTTGAATCAGGTAAAAATCGACTTAAAATCACCAAACTAATGCTTTAATAATGAAATTACGTCTTCCGAATTTGCCTTGCATTTATTCATTCATTCATTGTTTGTTTATGGTCACCCTTGGATAATCCCATTCAAAGGCAAAGTGTAACTTTCTTATATCTCTGGGCAGGCTTTACCTACATTTTTTTTAGATGGCGCCGCCTCATAAATGGAAAATTACATATTCTCCTACCAAAATAAATGATGCAGTGCAACATCTTCTTTAAAAATAATGTGCGGAACAACCCGCCGCTTTGTATGATATTATGCGAACGTTCGTTCAAATTCCGTACATGCAGCCCTTCAACAAATTATGTATTACCCATCGCTCCCTTATTGTTTGCATTCGTTACACACCATGACCTCAAGCTCGTCAGATGAATTTTACGAAAAGATTGAAGAATGTGCTACGGCTGTTAATTGTTTTACTTTACCCAAGAAAAGAAATATTTAGATACACGAAATAAACGAAAATAGAGAATTATTTGGCGAATATCATACGTTAGTTAATCTACTTTTTAAAGATGAGTCTTGCTTTTATATGTACTTTAGAATGTTTAGGCAACAATTTCTTTGCTATCTCCTCCCATGATTCCTCATATTGTGATTTCTGTAATATCGAGACTTTAAATTAAATAGTTGTTAAGCAAGCCAAGTGTTGTTATTTAACTTGCGTCAACAGTTCATGAGGCTTTTATGTTCCTCGATTGTAGGTTAATTTCACTGATTCTTTTATTTACTGAATGAAGGAATTAAACGAGCTTTCCACTGTGGTAATTTGGCGTTTATTTCTCCAAATCACACAAAACTTCTTTAGTACATGATTTTACAATAACATACTATAACTAACATAAATATTCACTACTGATTTTACAATCACATAACTAGTCTCTACATTTGTTTAGTACATTTGCTGGGTGCCTTTTTTTAGGCAATGCTATTGGTTTTAATCCGACGGAAAGAAACCACGTGAGTTTGTTAACATACAACCTTGCTTTATCGAAGCCAAAAATGTAGTAGTATACAAAATGGAAAACTATAACATCTGACAGCAAGGTTACGCCCCTGTTGTCATGACGATTAACTAACAATGCATTCTGATAGGCTACACAGCCGCCATGTTTTCTTTTAACCAATTGGACGGCAATCAACAAATGTACCACGCTGTGTCACCTTTCTCGAGCTCCAAAACACCGTCAAAGGGTTTTCGAATGTATATACGTGATTCTAAAAAATATACTCTTAATATCTAAATGTAGAACATTGCTTTTTCCTGGTATAACGGTCGACTAGCCGCTTATTATTTAGGAAATATTATATGTATTTTAAAAGATGATATTTGCAAGTTTTATGTTTATACCGGCGATAACACTATTCGTTCCGCAAACATTGATACATTTTGCTCCCTTATTGAAATAATATTGAAATCAGATATTTAACAGTAGTATTGACTCTAAGAACATTTGTGGCATTTAATTATATTATTTTTAATGCATTTGGATGATCGTTTCCCTAACAATAGTCAATCATGATTTCTCACGTTTTTAATAAGCAAAATTTCATTCATTTTTCTCTCCGCGACATTATCGTATTTGTTTTTAAAAACGTTCTGATGCTTCTGCCGGCGTCTGACGAAACTCTGGCCATCACGACACAACACGTCAGAAAGTCTCAAGCGGCATAGCATCAGATGAATGTGCACGCCGCTCATTTAAATGCACGAGAAATAAGCTGTATGATCTGTGTAGCAGCACAACACATCACGTCAGAACAATGTGTCCCCGGCTTTAAACTAGTGACCATAATTTAACAAGTACAGGGTGTCCAGTTTTCGATGGTTTTAAGGGGTATCTCCGTTATCAGTAAAGATAGATGGATACGGTTTTCGCAGCACTGTGCTACTTTTTTGTGAAACAAAAGTTGCCGGAATCTTCATTTTTTTAAATTTTTTTCTAGTCTTCCTTGTTTTTAATATACGGGATGTTTTTGAAAATTTTACATTTTGGGACCCCCCCCTCCCATATTTAGGTTACCCTGTAGCTTATCAAAGAGAAAAGAAATGTTCTCTTTGTAGTTTTTTAGGTAGAATCCAGTGACGTAGGGGAGAGGGTGTAGGATTCGGCCCGTGGGAGGTTTGGGCCACCTCTTATATTATTTTCATATTTCAAATTTCGCGGAATATTTCAAGGTTTCCAGACGCATTGTCAGTTGGTTCAAGTATTCGGGAATACATGCAACACTTTGCAGCTGTTTCTCGGTTGTGGGGATTTTTAAAGTATTTTTTCAAATAAAAAGGTGAGTTTTGCAATTTATAAACAAGGAAAACTTTTGTTAGTCTTAAATATTTAGAAATATTTCGATTACCGTTCATATTTAGGATGAAGGTAATTTTGCACATATAAAATAACCTCAAATACAAAGAATAACTTTTTTACGTATAATTTATTCTTATCGGCTCTGTGAGTGAGGATTCGGCTATACGCCAGGTGGTAAAAGTAGTATCAACGAAAGGCAAGAAATAAGTCGGTCAAGTGGCGTCAAGAGAAAGAGGTGAATTAGTAACCTTTGTGGGCATCATTTCTGCTACAGGTAATACCGTTCCTCCCGTGTTTGTGTATCCACGTGTGATGAATCCTGCAAAATATATGATCAATCCCCCCAGTTTCAAGTCTAGCACTGGGAAATAAATCGGGATGGATGACTGGAGATTTATTTCCAAAAGTTCTTGAACACATTAAACATCACACAAAATGCTCAAAAGACAACAGAATACTACTTATAATCGATAGCCACGAGACACATACACGTTCTATTATCGTTTCCTCCTCATACGGCTGTAGCATTCAATGACTGGATGTTGAGTACACCAGGAAAAGCTATTGACATTGCAAATATAGCAGAACTTGCGAACTCAGCATATTTAAATTCTTTTACTCCCTCAAACATAATAAGTTCACTTAAAAATACAGGGATTTGGCCATTAAATAGCTCTGTTTCCTCCGAATCTGATTTTTTGCCAAGCACTGTCACTAATAACGAATATCCAAATGAATCGACAGCTAAAGATAAAAACACAACTCATAGTCTATCGGAAATCCAAAAATCGCGTGAAAGAACACCACCCAGCACCGAACACAGAAAAAATCCAAATCTGAAGATGAACTAAATAACAAAAATATATCTTATGATAATCCATCAACGTTAAAGAGTACTGTTATATATGATAATCCACAACCATCCAAGTCAAGGAACACAAATGAAAATGATATAGTTAGTGACACCAGTCTTCTTGAGTTCATTCGACCTTTTCCAAAGGACAAGCGCGAAATAAACGTTAAGAAAAGAAAGCGAGAAAGTAAGTCAAAAATATATACAGACACTCCAGAACTATGTGCTAAGCAAACTATTGAGAGGGAACGAGAAAATAAGAAAAGGGTTAAGACAGCGAAGAACCAAGTATTTTTAAAAGAAAAAGAGAAGTCGGCTAAAGAATCATCTAGTGAATCGGATATTTCAATAAAATTAGCCGATCCTTCCGATAGTAGTAAGTCTTTTATGTCACTGCAAGACATGGATGCAAATGAAAATATTCACATCAATGATTTTCTCCTAATTACATTTCAGAAATTGAAAAATTACATTTGTTTTTATATAGGACAAGTTCTTGAAATTAATGATGGTTGTTATCAAGTGAATTTCTTAAGGCAAGAGGGAAATTCAACAAGTTTCCACTTTCCAATTGCTGATGACATAGGGTTGGTTCGAATTACGATATTGAGGCTAAACTTCTAGAACCACAAAAGACGGGAACTGCAAGAACCCAATCACTTTTTCGATTTAATTATAATTTCCAAGGACTGGATGTTCGATAAACTTAATAATTTTTTTAACTACCTTTAGAATACCTATTTAAGAATATTTTTTTTATTTCTAGTTTGCTGAAATATGCCATGTAGTTTAATTTTGTTAAGATAAACTTGTTTTGTAAGTACATACCCAAATATATAAAAATAAACACTTGTTGAAAGAGTTTAAAACGCTGGCCGAATCCTCCTCGGGCACTAGCCAAATCTACCTCTGGTAGGGAGAGTTCGGCCATTTTACAGATATTTTTTTATTTAACTCCCAAAATTCGATAACATATTTTTTAGCCAAGTCCGCTTTTAGTACTATTTTCTTTAAACCTGATTTTTTATAAAATTGTTAAGGCAAACTGGTCGAATGATCCACCCTCTCTCCTACTCAGATTTTTTCTACGTTCAATAGTTTCCGAGAAAAAAAAACACATTTGCTTTTTTTAATGGGTTACCCTATATATTTTTTAATGATATAATTTGGTTTATAACAAGCTTCTTAGAAATATATAATACCTTATTTTTAATATTAAGCACGAAATTTACGTTTTATTCAAAAATATACATTTTTGATGGTAGGCCATGACGGGTATTTAAAAAAATAAAAGAACACAGTCATTTATGTCATATTAAAAACTTCTTTAGTTTGTGTCAGAGTATTCAGGTTCTCTAAATTGTTTTAGAATTTCTCATTAATATAGTAAAAAATCAGTTTGTCCTAATATGGCAGAAAATGTTAACTTTGAAAATATCGTTTATTTTTATTTGTTATGTCCATTGTAATGAAGATGCAGATGAAGCATTAGAAGTGTATTTTAATAGGTAAATATACGCCTTTTTGTAGTATTTCTTAAATTACTTGTAGATATCCCGAAAGACGACAGCCGGATAAAAGAATTTTTCTTAGGATAAAATCAAATTTAATTGAACACGGTTCATTTTCTAAACCTCGGTCTAAAATCTACAACAAGGAAAACCGCGAGACTGATGAAATAAAGGTTTTAGCTTTAATTCAAACAAATTCAACTAGTTCTTGCAGAACGGTTGAAGGTTCGGCCGGAGCAGTTAAATCAAGAGTTCAAACAATCCTAAAAAAACACAATTTTAAGCTATATAAATTCCACCTAGTACAAAACTTACATCCTGATGATGCATTTACATCAAAATATCAACAGGGAAAATAATTTTGAAAGAACCGTTATATATGGTCGGATGAGGCTCATTTTACCAGTGGTGGTATATTTAATCGGCACAATACGAGGTTTTGGTCTCAGGAAATCAGCATGTAATATTTCCACTCGAACGGCAAGGCAGGTTTGGCTTTAACGTTTAATGTTTTATACTAGGAAGCAAAATAATTTATAATATATTTGAAGGCAGCCTTAATGCAAATAAATATATGGAAATTCTGGAAAACGTTGTGCCGGAAATAATAGAAGACGTGCCCTTAGCGGGTCTTAATAACTTGCATCTGCAACAAGATGGAGCACCCTGCGCTACTTAAACAATAATTTCCCAGGCCACTAGATTGGAACTAGTGGACCTGTAAGATGGCCACCAAGGTCACCCGACTTGTCGGTTTTGGATTTCTTCTTGGGGGGATACCTTGAAAATCAAATTTATTCTATTTAATACCAAACAATTGCAGATTTAAGAAATGTCACTGAAAGCGCATTTAGGGAGTTACAAACGCGGCCTTTTATTATTTTAAATTCATTAGGGCGAATAAGAACTATATGTGAAACATGGCTAATTGTCTAAGACATAATGGAGAACAATTTGAGCAATATTTATGAGAAAGTTTTATAAATTTTCAGTTTTTGTCTAATGTTTTACGTACTAAACTAAAACACGACTCGATTTATGCACTGTTATTATTTTTACTGACATATAACTGCTAATTAGATTAAGGAGTCCAAAATATATTTCTTCTGCAGTAATTATCATACCAGTAATAGTTTTTTTTAAATACTCGTCATGGCCTACTAACAAAAAATGTATATTTTTTTAATAAAACGTAAATTTCCTGCTTAGTATTAAAAATAAAAATAAGGTATTATATATATTTCTGAGAAGCTTGTTATAAATTGAATTATATTATTAAAAAATATATAGGGTGACCCATTTAAAAAAAGCAAGTTTGTTTTTTCTCGGAAACTATTAAACGTAGAAAAAATCTGAGTACGTAACTGAATTCTACGTAAAAAACTACAAAAAGAACATTTGTTTTCTTTTCGATCAAAAACAAGGAGGTCTAGAAAAATTCTTATTGCGGCATCTTTTGTTTCACAAAAAAGTAGCAATCACTTGCGAAAACCGTAGCTTTCTATCTTTACTAATAACGGATATAACCCATAAAACCATCAAAAGCTGGACACCCTGTATACTGCTAACTTATTTGTAAAGTCCAAGATCGAAAATATCCAATCATCAAACTGAATTAGCTCTTCTTCAATCAAATAAATTAATTATTATATTGACAATAATATGGAATTATGAAAAAAAAATCCAAGTAAGCATAAAACATATTGACACTTGTAATACCACTAGTCAGTGGCGTAGCCACAGGGGGGCGATCGCCTGGCGCCCCAAGTGAGCATAGGGAAGGTGAATTCCTACGAAGTTTAAGCGTGGTCCCAAAAATTTTTTGCCTGCGACGCTTTAGCTCCCTGATTTACGTCCCTACCATAATTTGCCCCCCCGCCCCAAAATGCTGGCTACGCCACTGCCACTAGTGCCTAACCCCAAAATTATATCCGGACCCCCAAAAGTGTGGCAGAAAAAATATTTTTTCCTTAAATAGAAATCCCTGTATATTATTGTATTTTCGGATTCTCCGGAAAATTCTAGACATGTTTCATGTAATAATATCCTAAACCTATCTTCAATTGTTCACGAGATATTTAGGTTCAAATATTAAAATAACACTTTATTGCAGCTAAATCACATTTTTTAAAATCTCAAAAATTATTTTAGCGAATGCTGGAAGTGTCCGCCATTAACAGCTCTGCACTACCCCAGACGATCAATAAATTCCTGCTGTACTTTTTCTCGGCTAGTGCTGGAATCAAGTCGTTTTCTAAAAAGTCATGATAATGTTCTCCCGTCAAAGTTCCTTCAAAGAAGTATGGTCCTATTACTCTATTATTAATAATCCCTGCTCATAGATTCATCTTTTCATAATTCTGAGAATGAGTTTCCCTAAACCAGTGTGGATTTCCTGGCGCCCAGTATCTAAAAATATGCCTATTTACTTTTCCATTGAAGCAAAACGTTGCTTCGTCTGAAAAGCATATCTGTTTTACTAGTCTATAGGGTCATAATCAGTTCGCTCGGTCATAGTCTGTCAAAACTCGTTTCTGCTGTCTGCATCATCTTCAAATAGTTCTTGAACTAATCGAATTTTATATGGGTGCCACTTTTCCTTCTTTAAAAATTTTGTTACAGTCTACCTATGAATCGTGTTATCTAAAGCCAGCTGAGTACTTGAGAGGTTCGGATTTTCGTGGAATGAAACAAAGAGGTCCAGTTTTTTGTCATTAGAAACGCCAGGCCTTCCAGGTTTGCCAAGATCCTTAACAGTGCTAGTCTCTCTCCACTTAACCTCAATTCTACTGATTGTAGATTGACTTACAGGTTCTCTGTTCGGATATTTATTGTTGAACATTACTCGACCTTTGTTGTGTGTTCTAGTTTTCTCATCATAGCCAAGCATAGTTAATATTTCGATTCTCTGAGTCTCGGTTAAACGCATTGTAAATATTTTCGATTAACAATAGTTAATCGGCCTACAAACTTTTCGCTCGTGCGGAATGTATCCATTCCATACTTGTTATAAAATATAATATTCTTTCAAACTTTTAAAAATTCTGAAATATCAACATAATATACATGGTTGTAAATAAAATGTTTTTCATTAAACTCCTGCAACAGCACCATACCATCAATAAAATATGATTTAATTTCTGTAGGTTGTTTATACTGTGCTTTCGAAAATTTTCCAATTTGTTCGAAAATTCAGATTTGGCAGTATTTCTCATTGTGTGGTCTTTATTAAAAATTGATACTGGAATAGGACTCGTAACTAAGAACATCAGCAAAATTAAGTTCTCTATACTTCGCTGCACTAATAATTCTTCGAAACATAAATTCACGATTGATGATGTTTTATATTTCGTTTTTCTTGTAACCAATATTATCAAAAGCGAAAGTCTTTGTCTCATCTCTAGGAACAGCTTTCCAAAAACTGACTTCACTGTTAGTCGTTAATCTATCTTCTGCAAACTTTTTGTTACTGGAACAATCATTTTCTTTGAAATGTGATAGTGATTGTTTAACATCCTGTGAAGATATTTTGCCAGTGGCAATATGAATTAGATCATCCGAAAAGTTGTTCCTATCAAACGGATTAACCCCCTGTGGTTTCTATTAAATCTATCGTTTTCTTGACGTCTCCTTCTTCTCTTATCCTTTCAGGTATTTTATTTTCCACAACGGTGCCACTTATACGCATATTCACATGAATTTATGCTAAATATAAAGCAAACAAACGACATAAACCCTGCATCAGTGAGGTAGCGGGGTAGGCGAGAACGCGTGAAATATCAGGCGACTCTTCCGCCGACTCATGCCTGCTCTTTTTTAAACTGCTGTACTATTGTTAATAATATAGACAGACCTACTATTAATCGATCCAAAATCAAGCCATAAAATTCTGCAGTTTTTGGTGAAAAAATGTATGTAAAAGCAACAAGTTATATATTTTAAACATATATTGACTTTGTGCACTCCATCATAAAATGTTATAACATATAACACTTTTGCAAAATGTCACGCAACAAAAATAACACACATGTTTAGGCTCCAAACCTGTAAATTTTTTTTTTTTTTTTTAAATACGTTTAAAGTTATTTGCAATTAAATCTAAAAATTAATAATTATCATTTTTTCATGATTTTTGGCTATATTATCGGTCTAGAGTCTAAACCAAAAGAAAAAGTCGGCAAATATGATTATTTATGTAAAAATACTTGCTTAATAAGATTGTATTGGTGTCATAAAGTTATACCGAAATATTGGGTTTGCCTTTTTAAAACAACTTATTTTGATAAACATTGTGAAACCCATAAGTTCTTACTTACAATACCAAGAGCCATTCTGTATGGTTAACATGTAGTATCTACGACATAATCATAATATCTTTAATTCTAAATAAAAAAACATAATAGTAATAGTATATTCCGCTTTATTAAATAAAAAATAAATGCCAAAGTTTAAGAAACATGTTTTATAATTTTCACTTAAAACAATAAAAGCTTCCAATTTATAGTTTGCTCATAGTAGTCATAGTTTTTAATATTATTACCTACGTTGTTATGTTTCTATACAGGGTCGAATCTGTAACTTTCAGTGAACCTATAGTAAAGATCGTACATTCTACCTTGAGCTCCGAGATGATAGAAAGAGAGAGTCAGTGTACGACAGAGATACCTTAACTAATTTTTACTGCGCACTCGAAGGTCAGAGCTCATGCTATATTGCTCGACCTGTAAGTTTATATATATTTTTTTTTCCTCCATCTGACTACCTGGTCCGTAGCTAAACTTTTGAATGCACCGGGCAAAATATGAAATTGCCTCCCCTTACTATTATCATTATTTTTTTATAGAAAAAAACCTAGGAATTAATAGCTAAAGGTAAAGTAAATAATTCTTTTACTACAAATTTGGTATGACTTTAATTTGAGTTATTAAATTTTCAATTTTATTTATGAGAGTTGTGTTGCTACTGGTATAAAATCATGTAAAAATCAAAATGAAACAAAATGAATTCAAAAAGTGCAAAACTCGTATTTGCGCTTAATTTTTGGTGTACGGAGGAGAAATTTCATTTCACATTATTTTTAACTTACCTTACAAAAATCACATAATATATCAGAATTTCTTGGTTTCCTCGCTTGAAGCAGGTCAATAAATTGGCGTCATTTATACTGACCTGTCAAAGGCTTTTGACAGTGTCTGTCATGCACTTCTTCTGGAAAAGCTGTCTGATATTGGAATCGCTGGTGCGTACCTCAACTGGATAAGCTCACATCTAACTCATCGCAGCCAACGTGTTACCGTTTGAGGATCATTCTCCAACGAGTTTCCGATGTTCCTCAAGGCTCACATATCGGACCCATCTTATTCTTACTATTTATAAATGACGTCATATATTGTTTTAATGGGTCTGGTGTGCGCTGATGAGCTTAAGTTTTTCTCCCGAGTTTCTCATGACAACTATCTGCAGTCGGATTTAGACAGGTTGGTTGTCTGGTGCAAATCCAACCTTCTACAGCTCAATGTAAGCCAATGTAAGGTCCTTCGATTTTACAAAGGCAATTCTCCGAAAAATTATACCTACGAGGTGGAGAACACCATTCCGGATATTGTCTTACACTTCAATGGTCTCGGCGTCATTTTCGACAAGGATTTTTCTTTATCCTGCATGTGAACAACATCATTTTGAAAAGTTTTAGATTGCTTGGTTTCATAAAGCGACACACTGGACAAATTTACGATACAAAGGCACTTATACACATAGTATTCTCATTCTCTCTCTATCTCCCCACATCCCCAATTCTCTTTTATATCCCTTTTTGTCTTCTTTAAGGATTGATGAATTATTCTTTAAAATACTATTTAAAATTGTTCTTCTTCTTCTGTCTTATGCCGCTAATTGCGAATTTGTGATTAAGGCATGACAGCCCAAACAGTATCTGGATTTATCCAGTTGTCTGCAGTAACATGACCTTTTATTTTCTATGTATCTATATTTACTTACTACTTTATTGTATTTTATATTGTGAATATGGAAAGCAATAAATTTCTTTTATTATTATTATTATTTCGGTATTAGGTTGGGGGCTGCCTCCTTCCCTTTATATACGATAGATAATTTAAATTCTCCGGAAAAAAACGAAAAAGTTAGGAAATTTTTTACTTTTGTTGTAACAAAACAAGAAAAAGATGTTCTAAACACTAAGTTTACCTTTATAAGAGATAACGTCGGCGTTACCTTCCGCGAAACTTTTAAATGCAGTAAAATAGATATAACGAATTTTTCATAAGGAAATATGAAAACTTTTGACATATATGTTCTTACTATAATTATTGATGTCCTACGTAAGGGGGATTCCCCTTTACGTAGTAGGTAAAAATTATGTACCTCAGTTGTTACAATATGAACTAACCTGATGAAGATGTGCCGGTCTTTAAGTGTTTTGGCCTTGGCTAAATATAATTTATTTTACTTGATTTGTCAGTTGTTTTACGATTAAATTCAAAATTTTGTTTTATATCTTCGGTTGTTTATTTATGGGAACTAAAATTTTGATTTTTATAATTTTAAATAAAGTATTGTATTTATATATACAGGGTGGCGCACCCTATACATCGCGGTAATTTAATGGAAAACGGAATATAGCGGATATCCCAAAAAAAAAGATCAATATCAAAGTTATATTTTTTTAAATGGAACACCCTATATCTTACAATATTTTTTGGATTCTACATAAAATAAGATTTTTTAGTAAGTGCATTATAAGTCTAAACCTAAGTCTCTGAGATATCGAGTTTTGAAAATTGAAATTTTTCAACTTTGACAGCTTCTAGCTTTCTAACTGTACGTCTTAGAGCAAAACAGCTTACATGTCCCTATCTTACTTTTTTATTATCTTCCCAAAAATATAAATTTCCGGTTAAACCGGATGTAGTTCAAAAGCCGGAAATATAGTACTGTCGGTTTAACTTATAATGCACTTACTATAAAATAATTGTTATTTTATGTAGAATCCAAAAATATTGTAAGATATAGGGTATTCCATTTACAAAAATATAACTTTGCTATGGATCTTTTTTTTGGGACATCCGGTATATTTCAAAAGTAATAAATTGTGCCCACAAACATCCTGCTTTTACCCAAATAAAAATATATTTTTTTTTAGGAATATAATAAAGAAGTAAGATAGGGACATGTAAGCCGTTTTGCTCCGAGACATACCCTTAGAAAGCTAGAAGCTGTCAAAGTCTAAAAATATCATTTTTCAAAAGTCGATATCTCGGAAACTATTAAGTTTAGACCCATAATGCACTTATTAAAAAATAATTGCTATTTTATGTAGAATTCAAAAATAGTGTAAGATATATAGGGTGTTCCGTTTAAAAAAAAGTATGTTTGATATGCCCTGACTATTTGGGAGACCCTGTATAATTTAAAATAATTTTAGATTGTAGGCCTAATGCCTCCCTATACAATTCAAGAAATGCGTTTTCCTCCAAATTAAATCTCTAGTCTAGGCTACTATTTCGCACTGTCCCCGCGAAGACATTTTTCCAATAACTACGTAAAAGTATTAGCAAATTTTATTAATTATCCTTCAATATGTTATGTGTTGATGTTTTGAAATATTTTATGAACGAATAAATTGGAGAATTTAAAGTATAAATTTATGGCAATACGGCCGCCCCCTGCCAATTCACGCTCGCACAGCCCTGGATGCTACCATAGAGTAGATTATTTCATGGCTTTGACTGCAGTGGCGAAGCCACAGGAAGGCGAAGGGGGGCGATCGGCCCCCTTGGCCTGGCGCCCCTTTACTACATAAAAAATAATTCTTTTAAAAAGAAGATCGGTCTTATTTTATTTTTAGTAAAGAATAGCGATGGGAACAAACTTAATAAAACCTATTTTCATAATTATTACGTCTTATCACTGTCTCACGAACGGTTTCCGATTAAAAAAATAAGATGGCATTTAATTGCATATCGCTATGCGGCTATCAGAATTTGATAAAATGCATTTATCTCCTAAACGAAGCCGAAATAAATAAAAACATCAATAGATACTTTGCATTAGACATTGAACTCTCTATATACCCGTGCTACTCAAAAGTAGAAAGGCGGTGGCGTACATATTTTTTTTTCTGGTTAAAAGTTGAAAGTAAAGCGTTTGCCGACTTATGTATGAGCTTTTTTCCGTAAAGTCATCCAAGAATGACGACCCTCAAGTATTAACACGCAATGTAGATACCCACTTACTTTTTTCGATCAAGCGGCCCACTTTTGCTCTTACAACAAAGCACAGTATCTCCATTCTCACTGTCTATATCTTCATTTATTTTCACGTCATCTTTCATATTGATTTCCGATTCACCTTTTTCACTACTATCCATATTATTTTTTAAAACTTACTATTACTTGTTTTTGCACCGAAATTTAACGTTCTAAGCAACAAAAACAGCCTAATTTTACTTCTTAAAATTACCAATTTGTTATCGGCGATTCGAATTTTCAAATTTCCGGAATGGCCAAACATTCGCAATTAGTTTTAAAATTTATTAAAAAAAATCTTGCTAAATCGACAATGTGCACGATTTATTATCGGGCTTTAGGTTTAGTTAAAAGTTCAAAATTTCAGGTTATTTAATTAAAAGATTGATCGCGACTAAATTTAAAGACGGGACTCGTATTGGATCAATGAAGTTTATACGGCTATTAATTTAACTAAAAACCAATCTGGTAGGAGAATAATTATTAACCGACTTATATTTATTTTGATATGAATTTACTTTTCGTATAAACTTAGGTGGGGATTCCAACTACCTGTGTGGTAACGGTGATTGTTTTATTGATACCTTAAAAGTAGGGGATACTAGTTTGATATAAAATGTAAACATATACGCGATAAGCATATAAAAGTGTTACAATTACAATACAAAATCCGAAAAACGGCTAGAAATATTTTATTCAAATTTTAGGACGCCAATAGAGAGGTTGGGGACACATTTTAAAATATTTTTAACATTTACCCCCCTCTAGATTTTATCTGGCTGGTGAAAATGTTGAAATGCCAAATGAAGACGTATTTTTTTCGATAGTAGTCCTTCAACAACTACTTAAGTTAGCAGAAAATTGTAACCGTTGATTGAAAGACAGTAATAGATACGCAAAATCCACGTATTTTTCACTATTCCCCTTACGCCGCGTGGCTTTCGCACGTAGTGTTGACGACTGTAAGGTGGAGCCTCTACCGGTCCAACACAAAAACGCTCACTTTATTTTATTGCGAGAAGCGGCATAGTCGAAACCGAACCAGACATCGGGCTAGTGGGGGATGATATTACAATCGATTTATAGGCGAAGAACGTGCAGATTGCAAGGAAGACGAACTACAAGCGTTGAAATATTAATATGTATATTAATGAGTAACTAAATAAATTTAACGTTATGAAATTATTTCTATTTCTTAGAATTACATATTGCTTTATGATTTGGAGTTTAGAAGCAGGGCCGTAGCTAGGCGTTACCCATAGGGGGGGGGGGGGGGGGGTTTAGGTAAGAAAACTCTGGCAATTTATTAGAATTATTATTAAAATTTACGGTGGTTAACAAGGTAGAACTGAACATTCGTTGTTATGGGGGGGGGGGGGGGGTTTGTTTCTGAATTTGTTGCTGAGAAACGGATTAGTAAAACTGCGCACAAATCATTATTCTCAATGTATTCAACGCTTTTCGCCACCAAGATTCAACATTCGAAGTTGCAATAATAGTTGAAATGTGTTCGAATATGACTGGAGTCGGACAGTCAACAATACACCAACTTGTGCACGAGGATAAACGCGGCCCCATCAGGTCACCAAAGAGAAGTACAGGATTACAGGAAGAAAAGAAACTGTAATAAATGAATAAGAAAAGACTGCCATCAGAAGAATCATACAGCGCGAGGCAAGCTTTCATGGAAGGATGGTCCACTGGAATAAAAGCACCCTCGAAAAAAGGTAAAAAATTATTAATTACTCACATTGGTAGCAAAAATGGATTTGTCGATGGCGGCTTACTAGCATTAAAATCAAAACGGGCTGGAGACTATCATGAAGACATGAACGCTAATGTCTTTAAAGAATGCTTCCAGCAAATGCTAGATCTAATTCCTCCTGGGTTTGTTATAATCATGGATAATGCCAGCTACCACCCAAGAAAATCCTAAAAAATACCAACATCTTCTTGGAAAAAGAATGGCATCATTCATTGGCTTACTGTAAATAAGAAGCCATTTCATAAAGACACGCTGAAAAAGGAGCTACTGGAGATTGTTAAAGTTGGATAAACCTCTTTGTATGAAATTTATTGTCGACGAAATCACTTTAAAACGAAATATAACGGTACTTCGCCTTCCGCCATATCAATGTGAATTAAACCCCATAGAATTAGTGTGGGCGTAAGTAAAAGGGTTTGTAGCACGGCATAACACCACTGTTAAAATGAGAGACGTTGGAAACCTCTTGCATGATAAGAGGGAATAAAGACAGTGAATTGTGAAAAATGGAGTAAGTGCGTCGAACATGTGATTGAAATAGAAGAAATGATGTGGGAAGCTGATAACATGCTAGAAAACACTGCAGAGCCCCTTATTATTCCTCTGGACCCCAACGACGGTAGTTTATCGAACTACTCGGACATGATGACTAAAATTTAAAAATTAAGTTTTTTTTTTATTTGTGGAAACCGATAGCGATGACCCATGAGTCACGCGGCCATACAGAATAACAACATTAGTCATGAGGGGATTCGGTTTACGACAGGCATAGAGTGAAGAAGGATTGAATGGACTTCTTGGCTATGTACCGTACTTTACCTAGTAGTTTTGATAAGATTATTATATTAGCAATTGTTACGAGTAATTAAATATATATTTGGTGTATACCGTGTGTATTATTAAATCGGCAGAGTGGCACAAACTGGCGACGAGGATATTTCGAACCTGTTTAAACAAAGAGGTAGGTAAAATGACATAAGAAATAGAAAAAAGAAGAAAATAAACCATAAAAATAATCAGGAATAATTACTATGCAGGTCTTATTAGTATCATGTTATATCGAAACCTATTGTCATGTAGGTATCGAAGGAAGGGCTGTGAGCACCAAATTGAGGGCTGTGAGCACCAAAAGAAGGGTCTGTAGACGTCACATAGAGGGGCTGAGAGCACCAAACAAACGTATTTAAAAAGGTGAGTTATTCTGTATTTACAATCAATATTTTCTTTCAATGAGCGAAATTTTGCTCCAGTTGGTTAGTAGTAGTAGTTATTGGGATAAATAATTACACCTTCATTTAACGTTCAAGATAATGTTTATTGTTAAATTATAAAAAAAATATACATACAGAATGTCCCACTCATTCGCTTCTTTTGGAATTGTTTTTAATTTTAATGTGTTTATGTATGGACATAAACCCTCCCAATGTTTAAAATTGGCGTACGGTTTTATGGTGAGTTTAACGAAGTGATTTGAAGTAAAGTACCTTTAGCAATCATTTTATATAGCTATTATATAACTAATAGCAGCAATCGAGTTGATATCTCTTAAATCCCTTAAATACAATGTATCATAAACTGGACACAACCAGTAGCGTACCTATGATAATTTCTGTGTTTTAAATAAAATAATTAAAGTCTTCTGTATTTACAGATCAGCATGGCGGAAAGTGGAATAAGGTCATTTCTGTGCGACAATATTGATAAAGCCCTAATTAACAAGCTCCTACATTTGGGGGGCACACACTTGCGGGAGGTAGCGTATAGTTTACCTGGCGCAATAGAGACATTTGACGCTGCCAAAGGGAACGATGTCTTTAAAACCCTTGTTGATAAACTTTCAGAGTACTTCTCTTCTAAGCAAAATTCTACCTTCGAACGCCATATTTTTCGGAATCTTCAGCGCCAAGAAGGGGAAAACTTCAACAAATTTTTAGTAAAAATCAGGCAACAAGCTAAGCGTTGTTCATTCGGAAAAACTGAAAGTGAAGCCACGGAAATAAATTTGAAAGACAAAATCATCGATAACTGGGCTTCTCTGGATTTAAAAAAGAAGCTTCTTGAGAAGGAACGAACTCTAGAGAATATCATTAAACTGTGTCAACCACGAGCAGATAGCAGACCAATCTACAGCAATGAATACCAATAGACCAAGCACATCTTCGACTATTAATAAAGTAGGAATACAACGGAAAAAACAACCCGAAATATGTTTAAGGTGTGAAAGATCAGGCCATGCGAGCAATCAGATAAGCGCATGTCCAGCAAAAGATGTCAAATGTCGTAAGTGTGGTTTTCAAGGACATTTTGCGGCATACTTCAAACCAAACAATCAAAGAAGAGATCGTTTACTCCTACATCAGCTCGGCTCCTTCAAAATACGAAACGGTTTAGATCCGGAGTGAATTTTGTTGACGCAGAAGATGCTGATACTGAGTCTCAGGACAACATCCGAAGTTTTGACTGCTTTAAAATAAATAATTTAGAAGCAAGAAAGCTGGATGACCTTTCTGATGACCTATTTGAATGCATAATAGGTGGAGTACGATTAACAGTACTTATCGATTCGGGATCAAAGGTCAACATTATCACGGGCAAAGACTGGGAACTACTCTCCTTACGTAGAGGAGGTATTTGGGATGTTACAACAGAAACAACAGATGTACTAAAATCATGCCTCTGGAAGCTCACTAGAAATTAAGCATCGGTTTGTTAAAACAATTAGTATTCCAGATAGAAGTGAAATCATTACAACGTTCTACATGATAGCAAATGGAGATGTGTCGTTAATTGGAAAAGATACCGCGAAGCAGCTAGGTATTTTAAAAATAGGACTAAATGTCAATAAAATTGAACAAGTTACATCATTCCCTAAAATTAAAAATGTCGTTGAAAAGTTATTAATAGATCCCTATGTAAAACCGATACAACAACCATTGAGAAGAGTCCCAATATCTGTTGAATCACAGGTAGAAGCTAAACTAAATGAAGCCTTGCAAAGTGATATAATTGAAAGAGTTACACAACCCAGTGCCTGGATATCACCGATTGTAGTTATATTTAAACCTGCTGGGGATATTAGAATTTGCGTGGATATGCGCAGAGCCAATGAGGCAATTTTAAGGAAAACCTATCCCCTACCGACATTTGATTCATTTATGACCAAACTAAGAAATGCCAAGTATTTCTCACGGCTAGACCTGAAAAATGCCTACCATCAACTAGAACTGGAATCAGAAAGCCGTCCCATTACTACATTTATTACGCATAAGGGTATGTTCAGGTACAAACGGCTTATGTTTGGGGTCAATTCCGCACCCGAAATTTTTCAACGAATTCTTGAAGCAATGCTAGCACCATGCAAAAACTGTCTAAACTACATAGATGATATAATCATTTATGGCTCCTCAGAGTTAGAGCACGATCAATGCCTGCAGTCAGTCATAGCTGTCCTAGAAGAAAACAGTGTTTTGCTCAATAAATCTGAATGTCTCATAAAACTCAAGAGTTAGAATTCTTAGGCCATAAGCTATCCGACCAGGGCATCGATGCTGATCAAAGAAAGATCAATAATTTTAGATTTTCGTGCACCAGAGACCAAAGAAGAAGTTCGTAGTTTCTTGGGCTTAGTAACATATCTTGGTAAATTTCTTCCCGACTTAGGAACAGCTACAGAACCATAACGCCAGTTAACGAAAGCAAGTGTAAAATTTATGTGGACTGAAGATCATCAACGACATTTTAATTGGCTTAAAGAATCCCTAGCAAGACTACCTACTTTAGCATATTTCGACACACAACGACGTACACGTCTAATTGCGGATGCGAGCCCTGTAGCTCTACGAGCAGTACTATTGCAGTTCGATAGTCAGGATAACCCTAAAGTAATTTCATTTGCAAGTAAAAGTCTTTCAGACGTCGAAAGACGTTACTCACAGGCGGAGAAAGAGAGTTTCTCACTGGTATGGGCTGTAGAGAGATTCTATTTTTACCTAGCTGGACCAGAGTTCGAACTCGTGACAGACCACAAGCCATTGGAAGCAATATTTAAACCTCGAAACCTCCTGCTCGTATCGAAAGATGGCTCCTTAGGTTACAAGCTTTCAAGTTCAAGGTCATATACCAACCAGGAAAGCTTAACATTGCAGATTCGGTATCAAGATTATGCAAATTAAAAGACGAAAAATCGTTTGACTCGGAAAGTGAACACCACGTTTTCACGATTGTTGAAATAAATACACCTAAAGCAATGAAAATATCGAAAGTTATCTCAGAAAGCCGATCAGACAAAGACATAATTGAAGCAGTAGACAAAATTAGTAATAACTCATGGAGCACAGTAGACAAAAACATATACTCCCCTTTCAAGTCCAGCTAACCACCATGGGCTCAGTAATGCTGAGAGGAAGCCGGATTGTGATACCCCAGTCATTAATAAAACGAGCTTTAGAACTGGCTCATGAAGGACACCCTGGGGAAACGGTGATGAAAAGGCTCCTGCGGGCCAAAGTTTGGTGGCCAATGATAGACAGGCATGCAGAACAATTTGTCAAAGAATGTCAAGATTGTCTGCTGGTATCGCAACCAAATAAACCTCCACCAATGGTAAGGCAGAAATTCCCGGAAGGACCTTGGCAATGCCTCGCCATGGATTTAATGGGTCCCTTACCAAACAAAGACATGGTATTAGTCATAATTGATTACTACTCCAGATATTAGGAAATAAAATTTTTAAAGACTACAACATCAGCAGTTATAATAGAACATCTAGCAGAAATGTTTTAGCGACGGTTATCCTAGAAGCATAAGAGCAGATAACGGTAGACAATTTGTTAGTAACATCAGAACACCGCCGTACTGGCCTCAAGCGAATGGAGAGGTAGAAAATATGAATAAGTTGATACTAAAACGCCTACAAATAGCACATGCAAACAGCAGCAATTATCAAAAAGAAATACAAAAATGTATCATCATGTATAATGTTACTCCTCATGGGACAACTGGAAAGTCTCCATCACAACTGCTATTTGGAAGGAATATTAGGGACAAAATCCCATCTATAACAGACCTAACAAGTATTGAAGGAGATGAAGAAGCGAGGGACAGCGATATTATTAACAAACAAAAAGGAAAGAACAGAGAAGATAAAGCTAGAAGTTCAAGAGACAGCAATATACAACCTGGAGATAGAGTTATAGTACAAAATATGACAACCTCAAACAAACTAGAAAGCAGGTTCCGAAATGAAGAATGTGAAGTCACAGAGAGAGAAGGAAATGAAGTTACAGTGATGAGAGATGGAAAGACTTTTAAGCGCCACATCACACATGTGAAGAAGCTACCAGAAGGATCGATCCACTTGTCAACAGTTTCCACTGAACCAACAGAACAGGAAGTTGTGGTATACCCAACACCGGAGAAGCCAATTCAGAATCAGGAAGAGGACAAATCAACAGATCCAAGGGTGTCACCGCTGAAGCTGAAAAAAGAGAAGGGATTGTGGAAACCGATACCGATGACCCATGAGTCACGCGGCCATACAGAATAACAACATTAGTCATGAGGCGATTCGGTTTACGACAGGCATAGAGTGAAGAAGGATTGAATGAACTTCTTGGCTATGTATCGTACTTTACCTAGTAGTTTTGATAATATTATTATATTAGCAATTGTTACGAGTAATTAAATATATATTTGGTGTATACCGTGTGTATTATTAAATCGGCAGAGTGGCACAGTATTGTCACCGTATTGTACATAGTAGATTTTTTTTATAAATATTAATATTTATTTGTTTTCATATTATTCTTACTTCTATATAAGTTTTTATCTACTTAATATTAGAATAATAAATATCTCAATTATCTGTCTAATTATTAAGTATAATTATTATTATACTTCTATTCTAATAAACTACCTGTAGAAACTCCCCTGTTACATTACTTTCATTCACCAAACAATACTTTCTATTGTATGCTAATTAGGGTGACCTAATTTAGGACTAATTCGGGGTGTGTAGGTCTGAAATACAGAATTTTTAAAAACTATCATTGCAATTTACCTCAAATTTACCTTTAAGTTGTCCACCCTGCTTAATGGGTCCTGTCATTGCAAATCTACATTTTTTTACTCTCTGGCATTAAGAAATAGAGTATAATGTTCTACTTCATCATGTCTGTTACAAACATTTTGACAAATTTTTGACCCTGCTTTTCTTTGACGGATAATAATTTTATTTAAAAAAAAATGTACAAAAGATTATTAAGATTATTTTTTCTTACCTTTCCAAAATATCGGATTTGCCTCATTTGCAGTTCTTTTCGTCCGCTAGAAATAAGTTTTTATAAAAATGTTTTTCACAAGAGTAACTATTTTTTAAAGATTCCTCGTCTGATACAAAAATATTAGAATTACCGCAGTTTTGAATCCACTGGTTTAAAATCACTGGTTTTGAAATAGGCAATTTAAAAAAGCTTTTCTCGCTGTTCTTTGCTTCTCTTTGTTTTGACAACAAAAGTATACACGTGCACACTTTTTAATATTGTCAAAAATTGTTACTACAATAAAAGTGTTATTATCAATCGGTTTCGGTTTGTTTCGCGCTGAAAGAAAATTGGGGGTGCCACTATAGTACTGTAATGCGGGGCCTTAAAAGGAATTGTCTATAAGCAATAAAATACATAAATGCTTCCTTCATATGTCTCTATTGTTATAACTGTCTGTATACTAGTCTACTTACCAAGTGGATATTAACGCTGTCTTATCAGAAATATGTTTAATAATTATTTATTAATTATTGCTGATTGCCAAACTGCAAACTTTATTTAAGTGGGTCACACGAGCCGCACCACAGTACGCGGTCTACCAACTGATCTTGATCTTTAGTTTCTATTATAAATAATGTTGTATACTAATATGTACGTTTGTCGTTGGGTAATAAATGTATTAAAATGTAATTCCTGTGTAACATTTCATCTCCTAATAATCGTAAATAAACTGCATGGTATAGCGGAAATTTTGCCGTAGACCGCATACTACAGCAGAAACCCTACGACCCTCGAGGCTCGAGTCGACGACTGAACCATAGACATAGACAAGGGAGATTCGCTTAACTGATAGCCACAAAGCAAATAAGAGGCTCTGAAGAGCCGGCTTCGACTAAAAATTCTGGTACATAGCGACAGTAACGCCATCTCCGCACTGAGCATTATTTTTGCCACGTTTTATCCCATAAGGTTGCGCAATTGCGCATCTTATTACTGTATTTCAATCAACTGGTTCCTTAGTGTTGACCTATCATAATATGGCACACCTGTTATATTCCACAACAGAGCGACTACGATGACTCATCTATTGTTTATATTACTGACAAATAAGGATTATGTAATGCCAAGGTAGATTGATAGGATTCATTTCTCTTTGTGTGGACTATTATAAAGTTGTTCTTGTGAAGTGCTATTGTATTATTAACAGACAACATCAGAAGTGGTGAAAGAAAACGTGTCGATTTCGGTGTTTTTGTGCTTATGGTTTTTTTACAAGAAGAATGGGCCGTCATAGAAAGAAATCGAAAAAGCCTTCTTCATCGTCATCCGAAGACAGTTCAACATCGAACGATGAAGACAATACAAGACAAATTCGTAAGAAAATGAAAATCAGACGTCGACGTTGGGAAATTGCAAGTTACACACTCTCAGTGGGTAATCTGGTACTCACTTACAAGCTTTCCAGCCAACAACGAAAGCAAAATGCTACTCCCAAAACTTAGGGGTCCATTTATATATAATATAATTAAAGTTGTGCTTGGGAAGTACTATTGTTTTATTAACAGACAACATAAGTTACAAATTTTTATTAAACAAAATTAGAACACTTAAAACTACACATTTTAAACTAAGGATGCCTACTTTCACTAATTGTTGTTTATCAAAACTTTTAATTATCGTGTTATACTATACCACTTTTGACTTTGACAAGGTACCAATCTGATTTCAAGATATTCTTTGAGTTTGATAAGAGCAAATTTTAAATTATGTACATTAAAAAATACATTAATTAATTTAAAGAAATAGTCCATTCTCGGAGTTGAAATATAGGGGAAAGGGGAAAGAAAGTCAAAAAGTCTTTCTCCACTAATTTAATAGTGAGCTATCAAAGGCTCAATTTTAAAATTAAAACGTCTCTACATGTTTCGAAGGTAGTAATTAACCTTCATCTTCAGGAGACAAAAGCAGTGCTGCAGTTATTATTAGCAGTATAATCACTTTCCACCAACAGTTTTCTCTCTACTGCTAATAATAACTGCAGCACTACTTTTGTCTCCTGAAGATGAAGGTTACTACCTTCGAAACATGTGGAGACGTTTTAATTTTAAAATTGAGCCTTTGATAGCTCACTATTAAATTAGTGGAGAAAGACTTTTTGACTTTCTTTCCCCTTTCCCCTACATTAATTAATACTTTTTAAATATTAATATAATAAAAAGAAAAAAGAAAAAACACAAAAATATATTTCACATTTATTTATAACATTTTTATAAAAAATAAAGAAATAAACATACAACTACATACAAAAAAGTTAATCTGAATCTAAAGATAAAGAAATGTCACTTTCAGAATCTGACCCATGAATTATCAGTGGCTTAACCTGAACATGCAGAATGTGTTTTTTTTGCCAATAATCCCTTATGATATTATTATATAAGGAAATGATATCAGCTTTTTTCCTTGAAGCATTTGGCACATTTTTGCTGAGCCGTGAATGATACTTTGCATTGTCCATAACAAGAAGCGAGGGTTTTTCGAGCCGAGGTAAAAGCTGTTCTTTCAACCATTTTATGAACAATATAAAATTCATGTTGTCATGATAGTCAGCGCATTTATTTTTTGTAGAAAGAACTAAGTCTGCCCCATCTATAAAGCCATATTTGGTGCCAGCATGCAAAACTATATATCTTTTGCCGTCTGATTGTTTTTTATTTAAAACTGATTTGATATTGTCATCATGCCATGTTCTAATGTCGCTACCATTTTGAAATATCCATGTTTCGTCTATAAAAGCCACATCTAACGGAGTTTCTGATAACAAGTTTCCTGTATATCATCTCCAAAATGGTATACGTTTTGAAACAATATCCGGTTTCTCCATAATGTAGTGCCTGCCACTGTTTTTTTTTTAAATTTAAATCCCAAATGCTTTAACAAATGGCCTAATGTGGAGTTGCTTAGGTCAATAATTTGTTTGGCATGCAATTCCTCTTTTAGCTTTTACCGTGTGATATACTTATGCGTGGAAATCATATATTGTAAACTACGTTCCTTATTTGAGCTTTCCTTGCCTCAGTTAAATCCCTTGTTTTTGGGGCACGTTTTTCTCTATTAGCCTAAAAAGGAAATTGAATATTATGACTACATGTTTTTTTATTACTTTATAATTGAATATAAATACTTATAATAAATTACAATCCTTATATATTATATAATATAAAAATCGCATAATTTTTTTGTCCATAAACGTCTAATACGCCATCCACTGTGGGACACCCTGTATTCATATGTGAATAAATTTCAAACCATGCACTTACCCTCGGAGAGGTTCCTGTTGTATATTCCTTTCGGATCCTCGCTACAGTTTTCTCACTAATCTTACAGACTGTCGAAGTGCATTTCACAGCTGAAATTGGCTGAAGGCTATTTTCTTTTTCACTTTAAAAATACTCCAAAACGTTTAAAATAATTTCCCGTGTCTCAGCGTTAAACATCTTGCATCAAATATTCTAAGTCGAATGTCGAATAAACCCCAAAATTCCTCGCCCGTACCTGAATTTTTGGGTACCTGGGAAAAGGTTCTTTGTTCGGCTTTAATTTCTCACACCTGACAAAGAGAGGCAATTAAGGGTTGGTACTTGCTAATTTCATGCCTATGATTTATTTAGAAGAAAGAAAGATGATTAAAAGCTGTAGCTTTCTTTGTTGCAGGTTTTATTGCCCTTTCGGTCTTTTTAAATTATCTCTACTATAGTTCGAAAACAAACAAAAACCAATGATGTTGTGGCCGTTGAAGTTTTGGGTGTAGTAGCTATAAATCCTTGTTGGTTGAAAGAAACTTGCTCGTGATTCAAGAATGTGCCAAAGATCGGTACACATAAGCACAATTTTCACCCTTACCACATAACTGTTCATCAGGAATTGTATCAGCAAGATTTTTAAAATAGGATTACATTTTGTAACTGGTTAAGACTGGTCGTGGTGGTCCTGTGAACTGACCTGCAAGGTCACCAGATTTAACCTCATTGGATTTTTTCTTGTGTGGTTTTATAAAAGATAAATTTATGGCTATACCACCAACCACACCAGAAATCATTGAAGTTCGTATTCAACAAGCATGGAACTTGCATGCAACTCGTCAAATATTAAAAGAATTGCAAAATGTTTAGAAGCAGATGGGGGTAATTTTAAAAATTCCTCTAATTGTGTTTATTCAAAAATTCGTAACTAAGCAACCAGTACAGTAAATGTAACAATTTTCTGCTTACTTACGTAGTTGCAACAGTTAAAAGTATTAATAAATTGAATAGTAGATAGTAGAAAAACTATATATAGTAGAGATTATTTAAAAAGACCGAAACCCCAACGTGCAACAAAGAACGCTACAGGGTATTCTGTGTTTTCATACTTACAAATCAAAAGGAAGAATAAATTAAAGGCAATATTCAGTTGACGCCCTTCAAAGAGAGTAAAATAATAAATCACATAAGTCTAAGTGTTCTATCTTTTACCAGGTACCCAAGCGTGTACCTGAGGAAGAGAGGCATAATGTAATGAGGGTGTATTTTGTATTCTTTTATAAACTAATTGATATCTGTGGTGAATGCTGGTGGGATATTGGGTCAGATCCGGAATGCATTATTTCAGAAAAATTAAGTAAAAATTAAAAATGAAACCAGTATTATTGAAATTATGTTTTATTTTACATATAATTTATAATGAGCTAATTTATTAATAATCGTAATATTTTATATTTTTGTTTTTTATAGTTTTTATGTTCAGTGGCGGCTTTAGGATAGGCATTCAAAAATACATTAATTAATACTTTTTAAATATAAATATAATAAAAGGAAAAAAAAACAATGCAAAAATATATTTCATATTTATATTTATAACATTTATATAAAAAAAATAAAGAAATAAGCATACAACTACATACAAAAAAGTTAATCTGAATCTAAAGATAAAGAAATGTCACTTTCAGAATCTGACACATGAATTATCAGTGGCTTAACCTGAACATGCAGAATGTGTTCTTTTTGCCAATAATCCCTTATTTGTTGCAGGTTTTATTGCCCTTTCGGTCTTTTTAAATAATCTCTACTATAATATAATTTAAAAAGTTAAATTAATCATAGGCAAATACCTAAAAAGAAATTTTGTTAATACGTATATGTACTGTTGCACTCCATGTTCCACTTATTTATCTTGATAATTTTAGCGTCGGGTAAGTAAATAAAACATAATTTGTTGTGCAGCATTAATTTTGATAAATTATTGTAGGTACGTACGACTGCATTGTATAGATTGATTAACATTGTTTAAGTTTTTATTCGTTTTAAAATTCAAACAATGTTCTGGATATTCCAGATTATGCAATGCTTTTTCTTTTAATACGATTTTAATTATTTCTCGAAAAGAATTATCATCGTGATCCGTAAGTTTGTTATGCTTCGGCTCACGGAAAACTTTACATTACTTACCTATATATTATTTTAAAATCACTGCAAAAGATAGTAAGTACATAATACATCTCTGATTTAGCTATTTATGTAGGTAATACGCAAGATGAGCATATTTTTGAACTAGACTTGAAGATTGGTTCAGATTCATCACATTGAGTGCAAAAAACAATTTAATTCATTTTGCATCGTGTTTCATGCAAGATTTTTTGTAAATTCAGTCATTAAGAAAAAATGTTACGTCTCGTTTTCATTTAGATTATAGTCTATTTCAGAAAGGTGTAGAGTAATAAAAGCTCATTAGGTATGCAAAGGGACTACAGAGTGACCCAACGAATATTTAAGCCACTTTCATAATTTGGCATTGATTTCATTGCAAAATTCTTTCTTCTTTACTTTTATCGGTAGTACCACCCGGGCTTGGGTCAATTTATGGGTCTTGCTTATTGTTATCCATTCACAAACACTAAAAATGGTGTGACAAAGGCGTGCCGGAGGATATTCGTAAAAAGGAAAGAATTTTATTTTAACAGAATAAATTTTAGGCATTATGTACATAGTATTAGGTACACTTATTTTTTTATTAACTATCATAAAAAAAATACAAAATACAAAAAATATATTATACAGAAATTTAATTATAAGAAATCATAATATTCTTCGTCATCTGAGGAACTGTCATCTCCTCTTGACGTTATAATTAACGGGTCGACGGTCCGATCGATCAGAAGGCCAAGATCCCACATTTTCTCCTCTTCTTTAATGACACGATGGACTGCTTTTCGCCAGTTATCTGGTGTCACTTCCTTAATGGCTTGATCAAACAGTAGCTTAACGTCTTTTATTTTGAATGTCGTGTTGTGTCTTGCTACAAATCCTTTCACTTGCGCCCATATAAGTTCTATAGGTTTTAGTCCGCAATGATAAGGCGGTGTGCGCAGCACAGTTACACTATGTTGTTCTGCTATATCTTCCACGGTATATTTCATAAAACGATGTTTGTGTAAATGTGCTATAGCTAATATTTCCTTCTTTATCAAGTTATCTTCAAATTCAATACTTTTGGTGGTTAACCAGTCGATAATTTCTTGGTTTCTCCAAGATGAAGTTGGAGTATTCTCTGTGCGTCGTGAATGATAGCTTGCGTTATCCATAACTACTACTGAATCAGCTGGAAGATATTTTATCATTTCACCAAAATAGTCCTCAAAAAAATTCGAATTCATGTCCTCGTGATAATCTCCCGTATTGAAAGACTGAAAGGTTAGCAAACCTTCTTTTAAAATCCCTCTTCGCTTCCAATATGGACGATTATTAGTCTCTTCCCTTTACCTGAAGGCACCTTAATACCCGTTGACAGGCCTTCCATGAAGGCTTGGCGAGCACTGGTTATATTTTTGTCTTGCCACAATTTTGGTACTATATAACCTCCATTAATCCACGTCTTATCAAGATAAAAGATTTTCTTCTGCTCTCTTCTGTACTGCTTTATACTTCTCAAGTATTTTCGTCGCCAGCAAACAATTTCATCGCTTTCCAGTAAAAGTGATTTACGGTTATGCTTTTCCCAGACAAAATCCATATTTTTTAAAGTGGTCAATAAAAGTTTTCTAGTTATAAACGGAATACTGTTATCCTGGCCGCACTGGACTAATCCCTACACAATATTTCGATTTTGACACTTCAGGCCAGGAAACATACCTTTCCTAATCCTCTTACGCAACTTGAAATTTTAATATTACAAACAATACTATTTTATCTTAATACCCGTTAACCTAATTCTCTAAAATTTTTGGTTAGTTATCATAAATAATTTATGCACAAAGTTGACCTGCGCCTATGGCCGACACCGAAATTGAGCCGAACTGGACGGAACTTTCCATTTTATTACTCTACACCTTTCTGAAATAGACTATAAAACAATATCAAATGCAGATAACAATGCAACAATCGTAATATAAGGGGAACCAGGAAAAGCTTTAATGTCAGCAAATATTTGCTAAAAAGATCCACCTTTATTTCTATAGTAAACCTTTTTTATTTTTTGAGAAAAGGTCACTCCTGATTCTAAATAAAAAGTATTTCTTATTCTCGGAAGTTATCCTCAGTTATCAGTCATGGTAGGTCAGACATGGCGTTCTATTTGGAACTTCCCAAAACAAATCTGAATAAATATTCTCCATTATATCGTATGTGTGAATTATTTAAAAAGTTTATTAGTGAATTAGATGTGCATACCCTTACACTTGGAAAACTTATCATTATGGAAATTTTAAACCATCAGGCTCAGGACTTACCATAGTACTCTTATTTTGTTGTATTCATGTGTCTGTAAATGTCAAATGCTGTTGATACTGTATTGAAATAAATAAATAAATAATTTTCAATTTTTTAACAAGCAAAATTACTAAACTCTTGCTTTCATCTATTTGTATCTCATCTAACAACAAACAAAAAATTTTTGGCATACATTCTTAAGTGAACTAAATTATTCCTGGATAAACTCTTTTTATATGGTAAACCATCAAAAATAGTAATCTTATAATTATTAGAGCAGAAACGGAATAAGTACCTATACTCCGGTACCAAAATAATTGGCAGTGACTCATTTTTACCGGGGTGTGCAAAACGTAAGGGGAACGCCAATTCTAGAGGCGTGCCATTTTAAACAATAATAATTCAAGAAATATATGAATTTTTTGTTTATTATTATAATAAATTTACATTTAATATAATCAATATAATATTATAAATTAAACTGAAAAATAAATTAAGCTTTTACATTTGGTGATCTGATGAAGTAATTAGAGAAACTAAATTACGCAGGTATAAAATCCAAAAAGAATAATAAAGCAACGGTATATGTTATTTTCATAATGTTTTTATTATACTACATAATAATAGAAACATATAATAGCGGATTAAGGGCAAAACCTAAACCTAAATTATAAATGTTTATAAATTTCCTAACTATTGTTACCTAATGAACACTAATTGATAATAATTTGACAAATTATATTCCACGCCGACATAAAAAAGTGTTATAATGACAATACGTTACAATTTTAAATTCATTATTACCATTACAGCGATTATTCACTATCTGACGATGAAAACATTTCATTACTGTCGCTACTGCTGTCATCTGCAGGATTTATAATAATATGTTCTACCATGACTTCAACGCGTACATACATCTTTTCGCCACGCAGAAGTTGGCAAAGCTTCCACCCGACGTCTGTGGTATGTTGCATTATCCATCACGATTACCGACCCACGTTCAATACACGGTAAGATGGATTTAAACCAATCTTCAAACACTCCCGAGTTCATATCCTCATGATAATCACCGGTTTTACGAGATTTAAACACGTTTAACCTACCTTCAAGAAAACCAGAATCACGCCCGATGTGGGTTATCCAGTGTGGGTTCAATCCAGTGGACAGTCCATTGATAAAGGCGTTACGTGCACTTTCCGACGAATGGCTAACTTTGTTTGGTCATTAATAAAAATCTTTTTTCGTCCTCTTGTTTCCTTCTGATCGGACACTTTACATGGTATTCCTATTGTCCTTGATAGTTTTATAAACAGTGCGGCAAGATGTCTTAGTCAATGTGGCACAAAGTTCTGCTGCATCAGTGAATGATATTCCACTGTGTTTACTTAGAATTCCCTCATACAGATTTTTTACAATAATTGTACGCTCCCCAGGTTTTAAATGACGTCGTTTTGTAACTTGTTGGTTACTATCACTTGACACCTTCTGAACACATCTGAACCATTATGATATGTATGCAGGTAGAAATTGTTTCTTAGCCCACTCCTTTAATGCTACAAACCATTTTATTTTTGTAAAAAGTATGTTAGAATTTAAACGGTAGGTAGATAATATGATATTTTATTTTGTTTAAACAAAATAAGTTGTAAATTTCGGAAAACCCTATGATTTTTTTTATAATGTATCTATTACTACTTACTCTTTACTTATTTTACCTGATCTACCCGTAGAAATATGATATTATTCGATAAAAAACTACTAAATGAAAATAAGTACTTGTGCTTTCAGGAATATTTTTCAAAAAAACACAAGATCTGTTAGGAAAATAAAAACATGTTCTTTTAGATTAGTTTGATATTTTTTCCTTCCCGTCGTCTTTCCTTAAAAAGATACTTGTTTTTATACATTTAATATTAACTTCACTTGAATAACATAATAAATAATGGTAGGTCTTTTCCATATACCTTTCACGTAATAAAATACAGCAGATAAATACAACAAAACAAATATAAACAAATGTATCATAGCGGTGCAAATATACTTACTGTTCAGGATCCTTTGGAAATGAAAACATTCTTATTCCTTGACCTTCTTTTGAGTGACACCCTCGAAACGCACAGGTATTACCAGTCATAGTTTTATAATAGCACAGCACTCGCAAAAATAAACAGTTAAACAATACATTACTTTCAACAAACATGACAACTAAACTCGTTAACGATAACTCATCGACTACCGGACTAACGGGCCGGCTTAAACTTACGACAGTCGTCCGGGTTACCTCCCACTACATTGATTTCGCCAAATGTCATATTGTCGCTTCTCGTTTGTTGGCTCTTCTCGGATCGTAGTATAGACTCTAATTAATTTTGATAAAATTGCTTTCTAAAATTCCAGGTAAATGGTACGGCTGTACATAATTCCCGAAAGGGCCGAAATACGCCTGTCAGGTAACTGAGGATTAAAACTGTGGACCATAACAAGTAATTTGTATTTCTACCCATAACGGATATACGGTATCACCAAGAATGTAGCCTAACATAAGTAAATTATAGATTTAAAAGTTCACCGTTGTTTTACTTGTTTTAGTTCATTGTTGGAAAACTCCATACTTAGGCATAAGCAGTATTACTATAAATATAACACCTTTATGGGTTTTAGTTATGAAAATGCTGCAATGCAAATTGAAACTGGATTTCCACCATTTTCCACCAAGTATTTGCCGAATCAAGTTAAAATTTTGAAATAACACTGCAACTTTAAAACAAGTTCTTAGTATCACCTTCATCTCTCTCCTTAATTATCCGAAATTATTCTTAAACTGCTAATTATACTGAGGGCCAACATGATTTAAAGAATTTTTTTTTAGGAATACGCACGCAAATATTTTTATCACATTTACACTTCAGTTAATTATATTATATGCAATATGTTGCTGCATACATTTAAAAAAAAATACTACTTTTGATTGCAATGCGCGTTTTTATAATCTCGTTTATGATATTCATAAATCGACCTCATACCAGTTAGGTTTAAAATAAACAAAGTTCTTATACTATAATATGAATTACAGAATTATTTTTATTCGGTTATTACTTTGAAAACACTTTTAATCAAATTTATTCTCTTCTTCAAATTTTACTATTGTGGCATCCTTCAAAACACTGTCCCCAACTTTGAAAGAAACATTGGCGATCTTGGCATCCCTGGCAGCTTTAACCACATGTTCCATCTTCATTGCAATTAATACGAAAAGCGAGTCCCCTTTTTTAACTTTATCTCCAATTTTAACCAACAGTTTATCCAATACTCCAGGCATTGGAGCTATAGCCTTATCCAGATTGCCCAATACCGAATCTGAGTCTTCTTCCGTATTAAATGAAGGAATGTTTAGGGAAAATTGTGTCTTGCCATTCTAAAATATTGGTATAGTCACAAATCGAACAATATTTATCAACATTGGGTAGTTAAAACCAAAAAATAGTTTCACTACGCAATAAGAAAACTCATGCCGTGTTAATTTTTCAAACCTTCGATGGATTTCAACTTTCCTATAATATGTATTTAGAATGTCTACAGTTGTCTCTGTTATCCTGCTTTGCCAGTCTCCTAGAGGCCTCTCTTCTCTTTCTCGTTCCAATTCCTATATTATTCTCATGGACTACCTCGTGTTCTTTAGCTTAATGGACAATTAATTAGTTCTGTTACCCGAAATATTCAACATCATTCATTAGCCCTTCTTGACATGTCCTTACCATGTTAGTTTGTTCTCTTCTATGCAAGTTATCAGATATTTTTTACATTCGTTCGTCTTCTTCTTCAAAATTCCATTTCAGCGGCTTTAATCATTCCTTTGTTCTTTTTATTTACTAACCAATTATCTGCCCCATTCACTACTACTAATATTGAGTTGAATATTCTGGTTTGATTTGTTCTACTTATTTGTTTAATCTACAAGGCCCACTTTAGTTGTCTAATATAAGCCCTGGCTTGCCTTAGTCCTCTTCCCTTATTACTTTTCGAATTTTCTTTTCTACGTTTTTAGCATCTATTTCTGATCTTCATCGTTACCGTGTTTTTCTTATTTGCTCATGTATTGTACGGCTTCCTATAATCAACTATTTCTATTATAGATTTCCGAACTTTACTCCGAATCGTATGCTTTTCGTAGGTCCGAAGCTAGGCGCGCTGCCCTGTTATCTGCCATATTTTTTTGTTTGCATTTGTTGTTTTTTTTTTTGGTATTTTCATATCTTTGCCATATTTTATAGTCAGTCATTTGAAGCTATTACGCTGATTCCCTTACAGTTTGAACAATTTTTCTGATCTCCTTTTTTGAATATCATCGACCAGCCATTCTTGTCCACTGCTGGGTGTAGGCCTCTCCTATGGTTTACCACCGATTCTTGACTTCTAGTAGCCTTTTCCTTTCATCCACCTTCCATAGTTCATTCGGGCCCCATAGCCAGCCAAATTCCATTTTAGCCTCCTATTCTTTCAATATCATCGGTCACTCCTGTCTTTCGCCCTAAGTCTTACTTTTTAACGTGAACTTTTAAGGATACTCCAAGCATTGTGTTGGAGAAACGATTGCTCAAATGCGATAAAAATAATGAAATTAAATGCAACCAATGTTTTCAGAAGCAATACTACTTTTTGTCTAGATAAAATGACTGCTTTTCAAATATTATAACTTGCTATATACAGCTATTATTCCATTAGCAACACAATTCCTTAACGGTCAGAGAAACAGAAAAGCAAAATGCATCTAATGTTTGTAAAACGAATAATACTGTCGTCTAGACAACAAAACTTGCAAATATTATCATTTAATATACTTACCTACTATTTCCTAAATAAGTGGCCTGTCGCTACGGTTAATTAAGCAAAAAAGTGTTCTCAATACAATTCAATGTTAAAACGTCTATTTTTAGAGCTTGTAAAAACGCATATTCTTTGACCCGTTTTGCCGCCAGGAATGTAAGCCCATCGCGGTACAGAAAACGGGAAAAATAACAATAGGTCCAAATAAAACATGGCGGAACAATAAATAGCCTATAAGAGACAAGGCGGGAAATATGTTACCTTGTGATTGATCCGTATGACAGCGGGGCGTGATTCTCTGGCGACAAAGCACACTTTCGGTTCCTCGGCAGGGACTGCGAGTTAAACCATCAAAAGGTAAACACGTACGTTAAAATTAACGTGTCTCATCGTCCGTCGGACATGACAATTGCATTCGCTTAACAAAAAAGCACCAAGTAAGAAATATAGTAATGTTATAAAAGTTGTCCTGTACTTAAGTTAGTAATTAATCATGTATTTAAGAGTTATCTTGTAAACAAGTGCCGAATTGGATGAATAAACGCCAAATTAAATGTGATCGAACTGTCTACTTCACCTAGCCAAATATAGAAAACCAACCAGTGAAATAACCTAAACCCGAGGAAAATTCAAAGCCTCACTTTTAATGTTGGGAGTTAAAAATACAACTTGATTCCCACACAGTGACCTTTCTATTTTGCGTTGGGCAATTTTATTTTTCGTGCAGATGTGATGATTAGAGTTAAAGTATTTGCACTCTATGTAAGGACCGGCAGAACGCACTGACGAAATATCTTTTTTTTTTCAAACATATCGGGACGGTCCGTTTTAAAGATATGTTCTAATTTCCCATATCCTTCATATCCTAACTGCATGGCCTAAGTATAATACTTATCGACCTGTTTGATTCTCGATGTTTATGCACTCGCTAATTGCAAGATTTGTCATTATTTCAGTTCCTGAAAAGTTCATTTTCAAACCAACCCCTGAATATGCATGATGCAATGTGATTAAGTGCGAATAACATTTCTCGTACCTGTGATTAATTGTCGGGTAAGGTGACTGAGTTTTTGACCATCTATGGTCATTACTCTTGGTATATCATAGAACTGTTATAAACAGTTTCGGTGCCATATATATATATATATATCTTCTGTTTTCATGCATTTTAACTTACACGGCAACATTTTTTAATAGTTGTAAATCACATATAGTCGATACGACATTTTCTCATGCTCATGGCATTTAGCTCAATTGTATTGATTGCCTTGTGGAAGTCTATCAACTCAATTAAGCTGCATTGCAAATGGTTTTTTTTTATGATCACTGCAGGAAAGATCTCTATGGCACTCTATGACCAATGCGTGTGCACAGAAAGCGATTCAAGTTTGTGTCTTAAAGCTTTGTAAATTATACTCGTTGGAAACACGACCTAAAGGAGGTCGATTCAGGGTGATAGAGTTCTCCAGATGAAAAATTTGTCCCAAAGCCTGATCTCAAACCAGCTTGCTCTACGCGCTTTTTTTCAATTCTTGATGTTCATATATTCTCGTATATTTGTATAAATTACTGAGCAGGGTTATGGGTATAATTTTCCAGCTATTTTTCCTCCTATTTTGTGAAGTAATATGCTGGTGGCTTGGTTTCATTTATCCGGATTGGTGTTATTCTGCAGGCAGAGATTAAACAGCGTCTGTATTTTGTTCAGGGTACCCCATTTGGGGCTTGCAGCTTTCTTGAGAGGCAATTGTCGCGATGTTTATAGAGAAAAACATCATTATTTTTGGACGTACATTACGCCTTGTACGTATGACACCCTATATAATGTTAATGATAGGACCCTTCTAAGATGTTTAGTATTTTTCCTGTTTGATTGGATGCTCCCCTATTTGAATATATGTAGATGAGTTTTCTATTGCGAAGCTATTATGTTATTTGGTAAGACCAATCTCGCCATTACTTACCCCATGGAAGATGACCAACGACGTGGCATTTTTAAAAACGTTAGCTTGTGTATTATGGCCATTTATAGAACAACTTAAAATACGTTTATTTTCATTATTATTCAAAGTAGCATGTACTATATTCCATGTGTTGCCATTATCGCAGGATACCTCGTAGTTATCCTTTGAATTAGTAAATTTAACTTTAATTGTGTGATCTAAAAATTATTATTGGATAATGTTATGGTTGTTTCATAGTGGCTTTAGACTCACCCTTGTCTTTAAATTTTAACTTGATGTCCCTGATATCGCTGTGATTAATTCTAAAGTTTGATTCTACTATAAACGGATTGAAGTTATCCCTTCTTAAAATCGACTCCTTTTGTTCCAGACTCTGATCCCACAGAACGTTTCCAATGGCAGCTTGAATCAATTGCATCTTCGTCGGTGTATCGTCAGTAAAAAGAGTATTGTAATGATCTTTTATAAAGTTAGTATGAACATTTGCTGCTTGGAATTCCGGATGGTGGGCAAGGTTCAGGAGAAAGTTAAGGTTAGTTTCCAAACCTGCAATCTAAAACTCCAGTTCACGATTAAAATGAAAAAATTGCAATGCTTCAGGTATTTATATCACTCTAAATAAGACGTAAACTTACATTATATTCCAATAACTTTGACGTAAGTTTTGTTAGTGCCTCTGTTCTATCATTGCCCCAGACGACCAGTTTGGCTATCATCGGATCATAGTGAACTGAGACCTCATCTCCTTGCAGAACGCCTGAAACATATTTTATCCGTTTGTAATCTTATTCGAAAAATATGTAATAATATTAGTTTTTGTGGTACTAACGCCCAAAAATTACCTGTCTCGATTCTAACGTCGTCGGCTGGAACTGGTGTTTCTAGATACTCCAAGGGTCCTGCTCCCGGTAGGAAACCTCCCCGAGGATCTTCGGCGTATATTCGAGCTTCAAAGGCGTGACCTTTTAATGGAATATCTTCTTGTTTTACTGACAATTTGTCCCCTGAAGCTATTTTTATTTGCCACTCCACTAAATCGGTACCTAGAATAAAGAAAACTAGGATATAACTTCATTCAAGAGTTCCATGTAAAGGGTTTTCCAATAAGAACGATATGATTTTGAAACGATATGGTAACCATGGTAATAAAGTTATACCTGTCACCAGTTGTCAGTTATTGTCAGTAAACTACAACAATTTATTATGGCTAAATACGCGCTTCAAGAACGTTTGGTTATTATCCAAAAATTTTATGAAAATAGACGATCTTTTGTGAACACTTATCGCGCACCTCGCGAAAACTTTGGTGTAAATAATCGTCCTTCTTTGCTTGCCATTCGTCGCATCGTTGAGAAATTTGAAAATAATTTTACTCTTCACGATGCAAAAACACCAACAAGACATCGAAACGCAAGAACTGTTGAGAATATTGCTGCTGTAAAAGCTAGTGTTGCAGTGTATCCAAATTTATCAATTCCTCGTCGTGCTCAAGAGTTAAGGATTAAAAAAACGACAACTTGGCGTATTTTGAAAGAATACTTGAATTTACACCCGTCTAAGATTGTTTTGACCCAAGAACTTAAGCCACTGGACCATCGTCGGCGCAGAGAATTTGCTGCTTGGAGTTTAGAACAACTTGAAAGGGATCCTAATTTTGCCAAAAAAATTATCTTTTCAGATGAAGCTAATTTTTGGTTAAGTGGATACGTTAACAAGCAAAATTGCCGTTTTTGGTGTAAAAACAATCCACAACAGATTCATGAGAAGCCTTTGTATCCGCTAAAGGTAACTGTATGGTGTGGTTTATGGTATGGTGGCATCATCGAACCATTTTTTTTCCAAAATGAGGCAGGAGATGCAGTTACAGTGAATGGTGAACGATATCGACAGATGTTAAGAAATTTTTTGTGGCCAAATATAGATGCACTTGATTTGGAGGATATAGCAAGACGGTGCCACATGTCACACTGCTCATGAAACTTTCGATATACTGCAAGAAAAGTTTGACGAAAGGATAATTTCAAGGAATGCTACTGTTCAGTGGCCTCCAAGAAGCTGTGATTTAACTCCTTTAGATTACTTCTTTTGGGGCTATTTGAAATCTAAGGTTTATGCAAACAGACCACAAACACTTGATGCATTAAGGTTGAACATTGAACCCTGCATTCGTCAGATCACGCCCGATTTATTGCATAAAGTCATCGAAAATTGGGTTCGTCGAATTCGCTCGTGTACACGAAGTCGCGGAGGACATTTAAACGATGTGTTGTTCAAAACATAAATGTTATCAACTATACTTTAAGATAATATAAAAAGTTTGATCGTATCTGAAATAATTTTAATTTTGTTTCATTTTGAAATCATATCGTTCTTATTGGAAAACCCTTTATAATCTATAGATTACCTCTCATTACATGTTTACAATTTAAATTTCTATTGTTTTAATGTTATTTTGTTTTTACCTGTAATCATTTCAGTTATAGGATGTTCCACTTGCAGTCTCGTATTCATTTCCATAAAATGAAAACTGAGCGTTTTTCGGTCTAAAATAAACTCTACTGTGCCGGCACCAACATATCCTACTGCTTTGGCAGCTTTAACAGCTGCTGTTCCCAATTCTCTACGTAAGTCCCAAGATAGTCCTGGCTGAAAACAATGTATAATATTAAACTACTTTTGAATTAAAAAATGTCATAGTGGTTTTATCTTCATCATGTATATTTGTATATATCTGGGTGTTTCTTTAAACCATTATCTTGACAAATAGTACATAAATTTAACTTTAAACTTACAGCTGGAGCTTCCTCGATAATCTTTTGATGTCTCCTTTGAACTGAGCAGTCCCTTTCGTATAAATAAACAGCGTTTCCATGGGTGTCTGCAAAAACTTGCACTTCTACGTGTCGAGGTTCTTCCACAAACTTTTCTAAAAGCACAACTGAGTCTGCAAACGCTTTTTGAGATTCTGTCCTTGCAGATTCAAGAGCTTCTTCAAAATCTTCTATTGTATGGGCTATTCTCATACCTTAAATATAAATAAACTTCACTTTGTTGGAATTCATGAAGAATACCATTTGCTTTCAAACTGAAGATTTGCCTCAGAAAATATGCATCTAGTCCAGAGAAGCTCCTGTAGCAAATTTATATTTACCTCATTCATTTATATGAACTTGTAGGGCGAAAGTGTTAGTTGTGGAATGCGCGCTTGATTTTATTGAATTCGAATTTTCCATGGCGCATGTTGTGCACGTACCCCCACGAAAAGTGTACAAAGAAAGACGTACTCCTCGTGAGTGCGACTTTCGAATCCTCTTTCGGTTTGACGAAATAAGCGTGCAGTGCTTAGCCGACTACTTAATTGGCGAGAATCTGGAAACCAGGGGAGATGTGCTTTCGCCAGTACAAAAAATGAAAGTGCTTTTAGGGTGCATTGCAGATCCAGGCTTCCAGAGCGGTATCGGTGAGGAACTGGGATGAACACAGCCTGCAGTCTCCACGGCGTTTTCGGTATAATTTTCAGCTCGGTTTACGGTCTCATTGTGGACAAGGCGGATGAGTAGATCAATTTCCCATCAACCGAAAATAAAATATGAAAGGGAAATGGGCAGCGAACAAAAATTTCCCGACTGTACGCATGTTGAAATTGAAAAGCCGCGTCTATTTGGGGATACTGTATGCTGGTATTAATGTTCAAGTCATATGTGATCAAAATTACGTTTTCATGAAAATCGATGCACGGTGACCAGGCTCCGTACAGGACATTCGAATTTGGAAAAATTCTGCTCAGGAAATCAAGCGGCGGACGGCGAATACGGTATTGTTGGGGAATAGTGGCTATGGTATAATGCCCTATCTGAAGAAGCCCTTCTCCATCGTGAAAGACGCAGCGCAGGCTGCCTTTAATCTATTATTAAACAAAAACGGAGTGATTATCGAACATGCTTTTAGACAGTTGAAGTAACGGTTCCCGATTCTTAAATACCTATGCAATATGCATGTCTATCGAGTAAAATTGGAGAATATTCCAAAGGTGATTGTCGCGTATACAATATCGGCGATGCCGATTTCGAGGATGCGGACGAAATTGAAAATAGGGAATTGCAAGAGGTACCGAAAACGACGGATGCAGCTAAGCGAGCTCAAGGTCAAGCCCGTCATGCACAATGAGCTCAGCTACTAATAATATAGGTGACCGTATTGTAAAGTACTTTCCAACATATTTCGTTTAGCTTAATGACTGCAATAAAACCCCTCATAAACTCGGCTTTCGCTTTCGCAGAGACGTATTAACCCACATTTATTTTTAATGCCAGTTTATATTGACAATAGATAGGTATATTACTTGATTTGTTATCAAAATTAATAAACTGTCTAGTTAAGGTTTTCTAAAAACAACTTAATTATTAGGATATTTCTCAAAACTTTTTAGTTACAGGTAACTGTTTATATAGCTTATATAAATAGTAAACATAATATTCGAAATAGATTAGTACCCATCTATTTTACTTTAAAACAGTGTGCAACAAGTTAATATTAAAAGTATGTGGAGACCTTGGGAATCTTCAGCTAATGCGATATCTAGCTACCCTAAACATTCCAGGAAGCATTTATCTTCTGACGCCAAAGTGATCGTGAAAAATGTATGTGAATCGTTATTAAAGAACGGCCACCCTAAAGTAATTGCCATTAAAAATACCAGTGAAATGACGAAAGTTCCATTATCGACGGTACGAGATATTATGCTAAAAGGACATTTTAAAAGAAAAGTTCGCAAAGATACCGAAAAAATGCAGTGCAAGATGATTGTGGCAAAGATGTTATTCGCAGGAAAATATACCAAATGTATCGAGAAAATGTTGTGCCCATGTTAGATTCTTTAAAAACACGGTTAACAACTGACGATATAACGATATCATGTCGCAGGACAAGTCTTCACCACGCTTTGCAAGAGATGGGATTTAAGTATAAGACAATAAACAAGAGACGAATTATTATGGAGTCCGAAAGATTAAGAAAAATGAGATTTCTGTACCTTAGGGAAATAAAAAAGTTTAGATCCGAAAAACGTCCAATAGTTTATTTGGATGAAACGTGGTTTGACACTCATGAGAGTGTCAAAGAGGGATGGGTCGATTTAACTGAAAAATGCCAAAATAAAGCCTCTTTAAATAGGGGAATACGAATAACAATAATTCATGCAGATTGGGAGAATGGATGGATCCCTAATTGTTTATTACTGTCGACAAAAAATATGAAAGATTGAAGTCTGAACTATCATGAAGATACCAACGCCGCTCTTTTTGAAAGCTGGTTTAAAGACAGTTTGCTTTCAAATGTACCAGAACACAGTGTTATTGTGATGGACAATGCAAGCTACCAAAGCCGGCAACTGGAAAAAGTACCGAATGCGTCGAGAACAAAATCCGCAATAAAGGAGTTCATGTTAAAAAATGACTTGTACTTCGAGGAAACGTATAGTAAAAAAGAGCTGTTAGAAGTGTTAAAGGCATTTAGTATTAAAAAAGAGTATCTGTGTGATAAAATAGCGGAAGAAATGGGTCACACTCTGTTGCGACTGCCACCCCATTATTGCATTTTTAACCCTATTGAACACATGTGGCATCAAGTTATATCAAAAATGAGAACTGAAAATAGCACACCTACTCTTAGTGGCAGTGTAATAGAGCTAATAAAGAAAGTTTTCGGTGAAATTCCAGATAGTTGGAAAAATTCGGTTAACCATGTCTTAAAATTTGAAGACTCTTATATAACTACACAACAAAACGAAATACATCCTCTTATTATAAATGTGGATGATAGTGATAGCGAGACTAAATTAGGACTAGATTAGAACGTTTTATAATTATTACAATTAAACCTTCTGTGTATACAGGGTGAGGATTTTAAAGTGTTACAACGCAATATCTGAAAAACGGCTATAAATATTTTAGTCAAATTTTGGGACGTGGATAGGGAGGTTGGGGGACAAATTTTAAAATATTTTTGATATTTACCCCCCCTCCAGATTTGATGTGGCTAGTGACAAATTTGAAATGTCAAATGGAAAGGTATTTTTTTTTTTTGATAATTCGATTCCTCGTCAATAACTACGTAAGTGAGCAGAAAATTGTTACATTTGCTCTACTAGTTGCTTAGTTACGAATTTTTCAATAAATAAAATAGGAATACTTAAAACTACACATTTTAAATCATGACACCTATGATTATTGTTTATCCAAACCTTTAATTATGTTGTATCCTAGGAAACCACTTTTGACTTTGACAAGTAGTGATAATCTGATAAAGTTCATTATTCAGTGCAATTATGGAACAATCTTATGACATTGAAATAGACATGTTGTTAATTCTGGGAGAATGTAGAAAAAACTACCGGGAAGCGGCGCAATTGTGGACTGTTAGGTTTCCCGCCATTCAAAAATCTCATATGGCATTTAAGCGATTAGAAGATCGAGGCCGCAGCACGGGAATCCTAAAAAATAAGAACAGAGTTAGAAGACAAACAAAAACTAATGACGATATGGCCGTTGGAGTGTTGTGTGTAATAGCTGTAAATCCTCATGTTGGTTCAAGGGAACTTGCTCGTGATTCAGGAATGTGCCAAAAATCGGTACTGGCTATTTTACACAAGCACAATTTTCACCCTTACCACATAACTATTCATCAGGAATTGTATGGCCAAGACTTTCAAAATAGGATTACATTTTGTACGTGGTTACAAACTTTAATTCACGAAAACAATGCATTTTTAAGAAAGATAGTATTTTCTGACGAAGCTACATTTACCAATTGTGGTCAGGTAATTATTTAAATCAATATGGATTAATGTAACTTTTAATAATCAAAAATATGTAATCCACTACTTGATGGGTGTACATAAATAAATACATATCTAAACACCCGTTAACGGGTGTTTAGAGAATATTCACATACATTTAGATTTATTTTTAATTTTATACTGATTCAATCAATTTTGCTTTTCTTAATTTAAGGTCAACCGGCACAATTTACACTATTGGGCACCTCAAAATCCTCACTGGATGAGATTTCTGCCAAACCAACATCCTTGGTCGGTTAATACCTGGTGTGGCATAGTCGGAGATAGAGTCATTGGACCACATTTTTTTGACCGTCACCTAAATGGAGAAATGTATAATAATTTTTTACAAACCGATTTGCCACAACTTCTGAATAATAATGGAAATCAACAAGAACTATGGTTTCAGCAAGATGGTGCTCCGCCACATTTTGCCCGACAAGCTCGAGATACACTAAATGAAATGTTTGGAAACAGATGGATTGGTCGTGGTGGTCCTGTAAATTGGCCTGCAAGGTCACCAGATTTAACCCCATTAGATTTTTCTTGTGGGGATTTATAAAAGAGAAAGTTATGGCTACACCACCGACCACACCAGAAAATATGAAAGATCGTATTCAACAAGCATGTAATTTAGTAACGCCTCAAATGTTAACTCGCGTGCGCAACTCATGTCAAAAAAGAATTGCAAAATGTTTAGAAATGGATGGGGGTCATTTCGAACACCTTTTGAAGCATGATCGTCGTTAGATTTTTTAAGGAATTATCATTTTTAAGTATTCCTATTTTATTTATTGAAAAATTCGTAACTAAGCAACTAGTAGAGCAAATGTAACAATTTTCTGCTCACTTACGTAGTTATTGACGAGGAATCGAATTATCAAAAAAAAAAATACCTTTCCATTTGACATTTCAAATTTGTCACTAGCCACATCAAATCTGGAGGGGGGGTAAATATCAAAAATATTTTAAAATTTGTCCCCCAACCTCCCTATCCACGTCCCAAAATTTGACTAAAATATTTATAGCCGTTTTTCAGATATTGCGTTGTAACACTTTAAAATCCTCACCCTGTATATGTAAATATATTTTTTTAAGTAGGTATATTAATTGTTATTATTACTTTTACCTAAATGTGTGCGAGAAGTTGCCCTTTTCCGCACGCAAACTTTTCACACTTGTTTTGTACTTATAATAAATTAATATACATATAATACAAATAATGGTAAAAATAAACATAATAAACATTGCTACTATAGGGTATTAGGTACTATGGCTTTTCATTTAACTACAAAATCCGTTCCTGTGCAAAGCAGTACCCCTTATTTCATTTCATTTCAATAATATAAACAGTGATGGGGCAAGGGCCTAGCGACACCTAAAGCACCGGTTCCCGGCATTCAGATTGTGCGCTGTAGGCGAACATAAACAGAACCTGTGATATTTAAAATTAACTGGGTTTTTTGAAAGTTTTCCCAGAATGCTCTGCCATTGGAATACAGTTACCGCTTTACTAATTTCCTGAAATTTTAATATTAAGCTCCACGGAGCAATGCAAGCCTCGTAAAACACCGGTAAGGCACCGCCGGAACGCGTGTGAAATAATCCTTGTAACGTAAAAAGCTAAAATTGTACCCAGGCCATTCCAACGGCCGCCGGGCTCCTAGCCCGGTTTCTTGGGCATATTTCGGGCCGTATGCTTACGGTCCGTATACGCCCAAAACTGTTCAATACTCTATCTTAGGGAATATGTGTTACTGTGCGATTTCTTAGTTGTGTAGGGGCACTAAGCCCTGGGGTAGCTTTAAGTGCAAAGTTGGCTTTGTTAACCAATAGGAAAATATACAAGTTTAAAAAGGAAAAGGAAAAGGTTCCCGTCAGATCACCGAAGTTAAGAGGTGTCGAGCGCGGCTAGTACTTGGATGGGTGACCGCTTGGGAAACACCGCGTGCTGTTGTCTTAGGGAAGAGTGTAAAATGAATCGACATCAAAACCATCCTATTCACGCCGGACAGGCCGGATGAGATCGGATATCTCGTAGGATGAAGGTGCCGTTTCACACTCCCCAGTCGGTAGACCGCACGATTAAAAACCGTACGGTCGATGACCGGTTCTAGATGGCCTCAGATACGCCGACGAACCGTAAAAAAGTAAAATTAAAAAAAAAAAACAGTGATGCCAGCTGGGGCCAGGTAGATTTCGCTGGTTAGCACGCTCATCTTTAAAAACGTAGGTTTGGCAATCGGGGTTTCTTTCGGTGTTTACAATATAATAAAACAATTATTGCAGTTATTAGGTCAAACAAAATATGTTAGGATAAACACAGTTATATTAGTACCAACTCCATTTTACTCTAATAACAGGTTTAGCTATCTTTAGGAATAACAAAATAAATAAAACGTAATTTTAATATAATGATTTTTTTGGTCCACGATAGTTTGATAGGAAGCAAATATCAGCTTGCTTGGACAAACTTATTTTAAACTTCTTCTACAACGCCAACGTTTCACCAAACATTTTTGCCATCATGGGCTAGTAAATTAGGATTGGTAGCCTACCTTCTGGGCAGTCTAGCAGCGAAATAGTTGTTTGGGTTGAGAGTTTAGATGACGATTAATCCTTGGCAGGACTTCCCACTTTTTGGGCTCTTTTGCGAGGATTTACTTGCAAAGAAGAGGGAAACATTATGAATACGAAATGAAGCAAACCCTTTTCCTTTCACCTTTAGTACAATTATTTTCTGAGCTCTTCCTTTTACTTATACCTTTACCTTTCAAGGAAATACTTTATTTTTATAAATACGGCCTATTGGCTTTTAATATCGAGTAGCCATAACTTTCGAAGGCAAAACTGTTTATGTACCATATTTACCCAGACAATAATTGGGATATGTGTGGCAAACTCCATATTTTTAATAAAGTTCTATTACTTTCTATTCTTTTTCCTCCTCGGCCACTTTTACCCTCAGCGACAATTATCTCTGTTTGCCCTACATTCACTAAATAGAAAATAATAGAGAATTATATCTTATTACTAAATTATTAACTTGTACCTTTGCCGCCACCACCCCTTACTGCTTTAATCATAACTGGGAATCCGATTTTTTGAGCCTCCTTTTTAAGATTTGCATTAGTCTGATCTTCACCATGGTACCCTTCTATAATTGGTACTCCAGCTTTTGACATAATATGCTTTGAGGTACTAAAAACCATGCAAGGTATTTTTAGGGTATTCGTTTGAAAATACATTTATTTAGGACGTAATACAGTATTATTATATGCAGTGGTGGATCTACGGGGGAAGAGGAGGACTCAGGACCGTAAAGCTCCTGCCTCCCCAGAGAAGTGAAATAGAAAATTTCCGGGAAAGATTGATCAGGAAAATCGTAGTGTTCATACAATTTTTTATGATTTCCTATAAGATACTATTTGTTCACTTTTCGGAAAGACCCCCTCGATGGATTTTATCTTGATTCGTCCCTATTATATGTATTTAATAACATTGGACGACAAAAAAAAATGTTTGTCGTAACCTAAATATTATTGTAGTAGAATAAACCTATCTAAATACGAAAATGGCCACAAAAAAAAGTTGTAACACGTGAGGTTTTCTTGTTACATTAAACAAACCACAGGTACAGGGTGTTCGCGTATATTTTGCCCAATAGATATCTCTATTTTTATTGGTTTTAGAGAAATGGTTAAATTAGCAAAGGTATAGCATTTTCACCAGGGTTGAGATGATTAAAATCACGATTAAAATCATGATTTTAATCAGTATGATTTTTTTTTTAATCACGATTAATTTAAAAAAGAGTTTTAAAATTTTAACACTTAAAATGTATTTGTTCATACAAAAAATAAAACCCAGACGCATTTTTATGTGGTGGTATTTATTATTTTATTATAATAATCGAAGAAAACAGCTGGTTATTACAAAAATAAAACTTTAAAAAAATTAAAAAATTAAAACTAAAAAAACCTTTTTAATACAAAAAAATACTTAATTTAAACAAAAGAAAAATATAAAAAAATCTTAGTGTTATAATGCTTAAATAGAAATACTAGTTTAGCTGCTTTGTCACAGCCAAGTCTGTTTCTTATATCTGAATGTACGAATCCATAAGTAGAAAACATCCTCTCGATATCAGCAGACGATGCACAGTATTGCACAGGCACACAAAACAGAAATTACTATAGGGAGCACTTGCTTAATTTCTGAAACATCTTCTTGAGATCTCCACCACTGTACTGCTGTTACATTTTTGATTATTCCCTCTGAAAACAGAGTTTTGTGAAAAGGGCCCGACTTAGCTTCCAACTTAATTAGTAATGGTAATAATCCTGTGTCTGCAAAATATTTGGAAACAATGTGTAGAGCATCTCTATTTTCTTCAGCTAGTAATGGATATTCTTCTTTGTTTATTGTAGGATCCAAAATATACGCCAAAAAGTGAAAGGGGGTTAGAGCTTGAACATATCTGTTCGTAAATAATTGATATTGACGCAAGCTTCTTTCTTCTTCAAATTCAAAACTGTCAAAAATAGCCAGTAACTTTTTCCATATGTAAACTGCTTGCGACAAAAATGCACCTTTTTGTTGCATTGCATCCCGTGCTATAGAAATTGGTTTTAGCAACTGTAGAAAATCTTCAGCCATCCTTTTAATACAGATATCTAAAACTTTTTTAAAAATCACTGGATCAATTTGATCTTTATGCTCTTCACATATTAATAACAATTTTGGCCACTCATTTACATAGATCTCAAGACACTCTGAAAGTGTATTCCATCGAACATCCTGAGGTAAGACCAATTTCTTGCCCCCTTTTTCTTTATACCAAGCATTTGACAAATGGGTATTTCTGAAGTATTTCACAATATGTACTATATGTTCTTTTATCTGCGATGCTTCTAAATCTTTGGAGAGCAAACTAAGTAAGTGTGCCGAACAACCATATGTAATTATAGGGTAATTGGACGACTCGGTAATTTCTTTCTTCATACTGACCATTTTGCTCGCATTATCTGTAACAATACTGGTAACTTTACAGTTATATTCATTTTTGCACTTATTTATTGAGTTAATAGCCAATTCGGCAAGATAGATAGCTGTATGGGGATGACCAGATGTATCTATGCTTTCTAAGAGAACACTGTTTCCATCCTCTGCAGTCAAAACGACACAGATTATCGGCTGATTATGTATATTCAGCCATCCATCTAAGGACATGCAAACAGATCGTCCAGATAACTTGTTAAAACAATTAGATTTTTCTTCTTCAAATATTTCATTCAAGAGCGTTGATGATAACTGAAATCTAGATGGTGGAAGGTAACCAGGTCTTAGCATTTCTATGGCCTTTCGAACTTCTTCATTTTCTATGGCTCTAAAACTGCAATTTGTTGCGTAAACGGCTTTGGCTATTTGTCTGTCCAATTCTTTTTTCTTTTCTTGTCCAGTTCGCACAACAAAAGAATCCAAATGACCGCTACTTCCACTATTTTCACGTCCACCTACACTTCCCTTTTCACGGTTATCGCTTTTCTGTTTCTTCGTCAACTGGATAATTTCACTCTGGCTAGTTCCAGGCTGTGACTGCCAATCACCATGCAGAGTATCAAGACCACTGCTGATATCACTAGTTTCACTTTTGCAGGTTTCCCAATGACTTTTTAGTCTGTCCACTAGACCTTGCAATTCTTTACCACACTTTTTACATACTGCTCTACAACCTAGTTTGACCACCACTTTCTTTTTTATAAAATGCTGCCAAACACTAAATTCCTTTCTGCCCCGGCTTGTCATGAGTTCAAATGTTTTGATAGATTAACCCCTAAAGCAGAAATATTACTCACAACTAAAATAAGCGCGTATCGTTTATATAGCCGGGCGTTTTCTGCCAGGTATTACAAGTTTCGACAAAGCGGCAAACTTGCAATACTGCGCGGACGAAATTTGCATGTTAAAACTTCTCCAGTTTTGCTTCGTATCTGTACTATTCCTACCTAAAAATATTTGTTTACTTAACAAAACAAAATATAAGCAGTTAGAAATATTTAAAAATAATAATATTTGTAAAAGCTGGTAAATTTTTTTAAAAAATCAAAAAAATCTTGATTTTTATTAACCCTGATTTTCACCGAACCTTCAGAAAATGAAATGAACAAAAACAACTGAGTATCGGAGGTGACAGTTTTTTGACAAGTGACAGTTTTTTCAAATGGAATACCCCCTATTTTTTCATTGTATCAGTTAAAGAATTTTATCCTCTTTTTAAATATATAGTGGTTGTTGAGGTTATTTTTTACCGTTTTGTAATTATACGAAAATATAATAGAATTATCATTATTCTTATTAAAGTTTTGTAAATGGCTTATGTTACTCATAGCAATACCTGTCACCTTGACTAAATTGCTCTTGGCAACTTCTGTCTTCTTAACAAATCTTAATAAACGTTGTCAAAATCAGGGTCTAAATGGGATACTCTGAAGAGCAAAAGTTCGAAATTCTTAAAATATATATCAAACGTGGACACAACAAGCGAGAAACGCAACGCGAATTCAGAAGGCGACATCTACTCTACATTTAGTAATTCCTAGCGAAAACACTTTCCGAAATGTATTTCGTCAACTTTCTAAGCGAAAAACATTACAAAGAAAGAGAAGACATTGTCGGATACTTGAGGATGAAGAACTTGCTGTTCTTTTATATCTTTAAGGTTCGTATCATTTAGAAGCTTAATTTGTTTTCAGAAAATCCACAAAATTCGATAAGGGACTGTGCAAGATATCTTGGCAAATGTTGCACAGTAGTTTTTAAAATTCTAAAACGGCATAAATTCCACGACTTTAAATTCAGAAAAGTTCAAAAATTAACAGAAGAACAGAAGCAAGGACGTTTGAAGTTTTGCCGTCACATGACAAACATCCTCAACAATAACGCCAATTTGTTTGAGAACATTACATGGACCGATGAATCTTCTTTTAATACGGCTTCAGCTCCAAATCCCAAAGATACACTTCTGGGCATCGCAGAATCCGCATCTTACAGTTGAAGTGATACGTTCTGGGTAGGTATCAGTAAATGTGTGGTGCGACATAGTGCAAAACAGAATCATCAATCCAATTTTCCTTGATGGATCTTTAAATGGAGTTAAATATCGTGAAATGCTTGCACATGAAATAGAGGATATTCTTGAAACTTTCCTCTAAACGCCGCAAGGAATTTTATATGGCAGCAAGATGGTGCTCCATGTCATAGTGTTCTTCCAGTTAGAGAATACCTCAATGAGAATTATGACATTTGGATTGGTCGTGGAGGGACGATTGCATGGCCTCCCAATAGTTCCGACTTAACACCATTAGACACATTTCTTTGGGGCTACCTCAAAGACAAGATATCTGCATCCAGACCAAATAGTGTTGCCGATTTACAGAAACAACTCCAAATTGAAATTGACTTTCTCAACTTCGGTAGGCCAGATAGAATTACTAATGCAATTGAAAAACTAAAAGAGGGTTACCAATCCTGCATTTTATTGAACGGTGGCCATTTTGAGCAATTATAAAAATAATATATATGATGTGTTATGCTTTAATTTTGTTCCAAAACGATAAAAAATAACCCCAACAACCACTATATATTTAAAAAGAGGATAAAATTTTTTAACTGATACAATAAAAAAATGAAATGAAAAAAAATTCCATTTGAAAAAACTATCACTCAAGAAACTGCCACTTCCAATACTCAGTTCTTTTTGTTCATTTCATTTTCTGAAGGTACGGTAAAAATGCTATAACTTTGCTAATTTAGCCATTTCTCTAAAACAATAATAATGGAAATATCTATTGGGCAAAATATACGCGAACACCCTGTACAGAACGGTACCATTTAATATCAATTAAACCCATGATACAAAGAAAACTTTGTATCATGAATTAAACCCATGCCACTAGTAGAGCTGGTAGAACATTATAATTTATTAGATTTAACACGTTTGTTGTTAGTAGTAAAGCTTTTTTACTTAATATTTGCCGCAGTTCTTGACCAAAAAATTCTTTCGAATTCTTTTGATATGAGAGGTGTAAATGAAACACAGGTAATAAAATTTTTGGTAAAATAAATTAAGTTTTTTATTATAAAACGCCCGTAGAAAAAATATTGTATACCAGTCGTTACGAAACAATGTCTTTTAGTCACTCTGACGTGTTATCCAACTCGGCTTCGCCTCGTAGGACAATTTTCACGTCGCGTGCCTAAAAGACCCGTATTTCGTAACTTGTTGTATAAATAGCTATTTTCTAATTTGGTTTCATAAAAAAGCTGTTTTGATATCGTTTTCAGTATCGTAATGAACTTTTTATGAAACAGTTTTTTTTTTATTTTTCTAAGGTTGGTAATGATGTTCACAAATGTTTTATTTTGCTGTCGTGCATGTGTGGTTGCATTCATCCTATGAAATGGAGATGAGTTAAAAAAATATCAAATAATCTTACAAATATACTATATTATAAAACATAGAACTATAAAATTTACCGCAAAATTCTTCACAAATATAACAAAACTTGTCAGGAGAAATTTTGCAACTGCCGCGCATTTCACTTGACATTTAACTACACAGAACCACTCGATTCGAAAGTCAAAAGAAGACTAAATAAAAAAATAAGTTTAATGTTATAAACAATCCATTTTAGGATATCTTTCTGTTTTAAAATGTACCCCTTTTAAATGACCCCTCATAAAATTTACTACCTGCCAATAATGAGCCAATTGAAACGTGGTACGTAAAGTCTGTGCGTTTTAAGAAGTCCGCTAAGCCATAAAACCTCTTGAGCATTATGTCGGTGGCTCTCAAACAATAAATTATATTGAAGGTAATTTTGGATGTTGATGAATTACATTTTCTAAATAAAATAATTTAAAGTAAATAAAAAATTAGTTTAGGTAAAGAAAAATAATAATTTTTTAGCTTTTGTAGTATTCAGACAAATTAGTTTTACGAATTCTTTTTTATAAAGTTTTGGTTTTAAGAAGAACCGATTTTGTGGTCTTGCAACAGAACGTACCTACTTGTAGATAGGTACTACTAAAAGTAGTCTTCCTCTGCATTTGAAATTTCACCCATGCTTTCAGACTCATCAGAATCAACATCATCGTCATCATCATCATCATTCGTAATAATTAACGGTCTTACTTCGTCTATAACCTGTTCTGCCTCATAAGATTCAAAAATAATTTTTTCTGTGTGTTCAATGCATTTCCGCCATTCTTCTTTGCCCGCTTGGCTAAGCGCCTCCTCCCATAACTTTATAACGCGAGGCTTACCGATATTTTTACAGGCATGTTTGTCATAATAGTTCTTGCTAATACCCCATACCAATTCAAATTCGTTGTAATGACAATGGTAGGGCGGCAATCTCAAAACTTGTCCATGTTTGAGGGCTAATTCGTCAACAACATACTTTTTTTTAAATGACTGCTCTTTACACTTGCTTAAAAGTTCACTTTTTAAATATAAATTTTCATGGTTTATGTTTTTCTTTGACAACCACTCTTTTATTTCTTCCTTTTTCCAGCTGCTTGTAGGGAATTTCTCTTCGAGTCTCGTATGGTAAGAGGCATTGTCTAAAACAATTAAGGAAGGTTTTTCTAAACTTTTTAAAAGTTTTTCCTCGAACCAATGCTCAAAAATTTCAGCATCCATATTGCCGTGATAATCATCAGTTTTTTTTGTTGATGAAAATATCAAACTGGCATTTAAAACAAAACCTTCTTCATTACCAGCATGTAATATAATATACCTTTTTCCATTACTTGCACGGGTACTTGAATAACAATGCTTTGAGTCATCCTGCCAAGACGTTTTTGTTGAAGTTCCGTTTGCATATACCCATGTTTCGCCAAGAAAAACAACTTGTCTTGACAATTCCGATTTTTTGTTGTTTAAATAATCCCTTAAAAATTGCCATCTTTTCGAAACAACATTGAACAGCTCGCAAAGCAGTTTTCTGTTGTTCGTTTTTTTATATTTGAAACCCATATGTTTTAAGATGATGGACAAACTGTTAGTTCCAATATCGCAAAGTTTTTTCTGCTTTATCTTTTCAAGAATAGCTTTGAGGGTAACATATTCCTTGGCTTTATACATATCATAAACAATATTCCTAATAGAGAGTTTTATCCCTTGGGATAAATCCAAGGTTTTTGAATGGAGTCGAACCCTTTTATATGGTCTGTCCAAATCCTCTTCGCTCTTTTTTCGAAGTCTTCTTAAGGTCTTCTCTGAAATGCCGCAAGCATCAGACGTTCGTTTTTGCACTGCCAAAACAGACTCTAACGGGCCCGAGTTATCTTTTTCTAAAGTAAAATAACGTTCCACTAGTAATACCAAACGGCGTTCACCTGGAGATAAATGCCTTCTAGGCGATGTGCCACATTGCTGAACATTTTCCATAACTTTGCTTAATAACTGATTTTAATTCACACACAATGAGAAACAAACTAAAAGTGAAAAGCACAACTACTTATTTAAAATAAAGTAGAACATACCATCCCGCACTTCAGCAAATTTTAATTATTTCTTGGAAAATAGTAATTATTATGAAGATTTAATTATAATAATCCCAAAATAATGTCATTATCGGAAAAGTATATACCTGACAAAATCTTTAACATATTTAACCATCCCGCACTTGAGCAAATTTTAATTGGTTCTTGGAAAATAGCGATTATTAGTAGAGGGAAATTGACAGTTCTGGGCCAGTGGTGCACCACTTTTTTAGTGGTGCGTTTTACGAACTAACCCGAGTGATTTGGTGGTGCGTTTTACGACCTAACCCGAGTGATTTGGTGGTGCTATTTACGACCTAACCCGAAATTAAACCTGACTTTTTACGACCTAACCCAAGTGCTTTCGTGAGGCGGCTTCTTATCTAACCCGAAATTAAAACTGAATATTTATGACCTAACCCGAAATTAATCCTGACTTTTTAACAACCTACCCCGAAATTAAATTCTTATTATTTACATCCTAAGCCAACTTCAAACCCGACTTTTTACATCCTAAGCCTAGTTGAAACGCCGCTGCTAAAGCGAGATAATTAAATCTCAATTTATAGCATCTAAAACCCCTAGTGCAACGCCGCTGTTAAAGCGGCATAATAAAATCATGATTTTACGACCTAACCCAAGCAGCTATATTCACCATGTTATTTCACACCTGTGAACATTATCTACCTAGGCCCGACCCTCCGCTGGTTCGGTTTAAAAAGAAAGGCCGCCTTTTTTAACAAGAGATAAGAGATAAGACTTTGCTAATTTAAAATTTCGTAGTCGATTTTTTGTCTTTTTTTTTAAATCATAATAAGAGTACTTTTAAAACATGGAAACTAGGGTCAGTATAATAAAACCCCATCATTTATTTTATTCATAGTTTATTCAAAATTCAAGATTATACAAACTACATAATATGTTATGTTCTATACTACTATAATTCTTAACTATGTTATTAAGCTAAACTAATTAGTATAAATTTATCTACCCAAAAAATTACACCCGGTTCGAACAGAACCATCTAAAGCATTATAGCTTAAAAATGCATCGTGTAACACCAATGCAAAAACTTTAATGTTTTTTGCAAATTTGTTACGCGTTTCAAATTCAATTTTTATGTCTACTGTTGAATTTTTAATATTATTATCCGCTTGCTGGCTGGAATCAATGACAAAGACTGGATTTTGGAAAAATTCATCAAAATCAAGTAGAGGGCTACAATCTTGTCGATTATAGTAACTACGCTGAAAATTTTCGTATGCGTAGTATGCAGGACCACAAAGCTTTTTGCTAAAATCCAAGTTCCATCTTTCATAATGAAATACGTTGCTATTTAAATACACGCGAATATCTCGAATACCCGCGTTTATAAAATCTATCGCATTCTTTTTGTAGTTGTCCAAACTGTCGGCGCTTATAAAGCTGAGAATAAGATATCTTGGTTTTTCAAGATTGGTACTAGTTTTTAAAGCCCATATATCTGAAGTCGTTTCTCGTAGTGTTGGAAGCTCATATAGATCCCACATTCTATAAGCTATATTTACTTGCGCATTATTTCCACCTTTATTTTTGCGGGAAAGCAGCTTAAGCTTTTGTCGATCTTCGGGAACAATATGACGAACTTTCCATTCAATTTTGCTTAGATTAATAGTTGCTTCTACTTCGCCAACGTAGCAGTTAACATATGATCTAGATAAAACCATTATTAATTCCTGCTTTACATTAAGGACTCCTTTCAAATAGTCTTCTGCAAAACCCAATAGATATTTTTAGGGTAGCTTTCCGCTAAATATATGGCTTGTTTTGTCCAAAATAACTTGACATCCCTCATTTAAACCCCATCCTGTGGTAAGTAAGTTTTTACTATGCAGTGGATTAAATGATACCAATGTCTTTAACGCTGTGGTGATTCCAGGTTTTCTGACTATAGATACTTGCTCACCACCCATTTCATATCTAATATCATCAAATAAAAATGCCAAACAATTATTTGACAAACAGCATTTCTTTGTAGCATCACTTGAGTTAAATGTACCCTCAATATATATGTAACTATCCGCAATATCGAGTATTAGATCTTGAAAATGAATTGGTATACGGATTTCATCAGAATTGCTATATGCTGGTGTTCCATAAGGTTTTTATGTTTGTTCATTTAAACTGACTAGTGAATAATCAAATACAGGATCATCAAAAACCTCCAATTTTTCACTTGTTGAAATGTTAGCCATATTTTCTTAAATTTTTAGTTGTAAACCCAAGGATTTCAAAAATTCACGATCTTCGATGCTTATATCACTTCCTTTCAGATCAACGTTTCTTTTTAGAATGTGTGCTATAGTTTTAGGTTTACTGCTTTTATTATCTTTTATTATCTTAAACGATTTTTGATATTTATAAATCTGAGAATTATATTGAAATCCCATTATGTAATTTTCTTTAATTCTAGTTTAATGATAATTTTCTCTCCTTGAAAATTAACCAAGTCTCCCTGATCGTCCAAGATTCTCAACGTAATGTTATCTATAAACTGACAACCCAAAGGTTGTATGGGCATATATATTATATTATGGGGCTCCTTAGAAAGTTTATAACCTGGTTCAACGTCAATATCAAATTCGAATAAAGTATGAGATTTTGTTGAATTCAGATATGCTCCAGAAATAATATTACAGTCAACTCGTATCATTCGAACTTTCATTATATCCACTGGCAGAGTGGATTCATGAAGACTATTGGCTTTAAACACTTTCTCTTCAAATCCAAGCGTTCTTCCTAAAGAGGATTTTATTGAAAAGTCCAAATCCACTGTAGATTTAAGCTGACACTTTAACGTGTTGTTATTAGCCTCCAAACTAAATATTCTATTCATATCATCAACTTCATTGTTATTTTCTAAATATTTCTTTTTCTTGATTTCTTTCTGAATTTCTTTATGGATTTCATCAATTTCATATGCACCTGGTTTAATTCTAAAGTAAGTAAACTCTTTCTGATCAGGCTCACCAAATCCAAGTAAATTATTATTTTCATCTATGTTAAAAATTGAATTATAAGTGTAAAATCCCAACAATCCTAAACCATATATTAAATTCTTCTCAAGCTCAAGCAAGGGAAAAAAATTAGCGCTCAACACGCTGCTATGATCTGATAGGGTAAACGTATACGACATGACTACAAAAAATTTAGAAGTATTTTAATATTTATTGTAATATACAACGTTTATCCGATGGTAAAACTTCAATTTTATTTTCCGTTGCTATATTTATATCCTAACAGAATAATTTTCGCTTCGGAGGACCATCATTTACATCTCCATCCTCATCCTGCTCATGCTCAGTACAAAATAAATAGTTTTTTAAATCTTGGTCTTCCTGTAAATGTTTAGGCAGCTTAGACCAAATAAACGGGATTTCTCGAAATGCACAATTTATAATAACTTCTTTGGGCATATAAACTAACTCCTCCTTTGTCATATTTAATAAGCTTCCCGTTTTGAAAAACACATGCATAGAATGAGACATCTTTTTTATAGCATTATTCTCCATTTCTTAACTTTTTTTAGCAAGAAACTTTAAGCATAAATGTCCACACCAGACTGTATCAAAATCTTGCTCGCGAATGTAGTTATAGAAGATATTTTCTGTTTTATATCGCCCAGTATACAAATAACTAACTAACTCACTTGGTGGAGGTAAATCTCCGAAGCTATCGTAATAATATGTTTTGTCATTTTTCTTCTTATATGCAACCCAATGCGTCCCTACCCCCTCGGCATCATCCAAATTAACAATTCCACTTTCAAACTTGTTAGGACCTGTTTTTGGCATAGCATCTCTCATATATACACCTCTAAAATATGGAATATTTAGCTCTAATGCATACTTAGATAAATCGAAATTTGTAAGCGCTTTTGGAGGTAGGGATTTTATTAGTTTTTTGAACTTTTATATGGTTTTAGATATAGCCCCAAACCACTGCGATATGGCTTAAGATATAATCCATTACCCTTTTTTCCTTCATCTATATTTTTATCATAACGCTTTCCCGATGAAACATCTTTAGCTGTCTTTATCGCTCTTATGATTCCAGCAGCCCCGCCAGCTAACGAACCCAAAGCAGAAAGTCCTGCAAATATAGGAATCAGAGGTAAAATTCCTCCCTGCTTTGGTAATGGTATAATGCGCGGAGTTTGTATTTTTCTTTTACCTCCGTGAGCTTTTAATGTTTTTTGCGCCACTATTATTCCCATTTTTACCATTTTTTGTATATCTGATTTTTTTGGGTCTAAATTTAAACGTTTCTTTAAATTTTTACGAATTTTATTTATAATCCCGCTACCAAAAACTATTGTTTTCTGTTTTTTATTTATTTTAATATTCTTTTTACGTTTAGCTAATGCTTTTTTACTTCCTCTACCAAGCTTCTTTTTTATTTTCATTCCAGTTTGGGTTTTACATCCCATACCAAGCTTCTTTTTTATTTTCATTCCAGTCGTTACTAACCAAGCTGCAGTTTTTTCGCCAAAACTAGAGTTTGCCGACTTTACACGTTTCCAAGCGCTTTGTTCAAGTTCGTAATCTGCTTTATGTCGTTCACTTAACTTTTTATGTTTTGCATAGGCTATATCATGCTTTTTACATGCAATATCTAATGAATTTATTCCAGGATCACCGCGGGTGAGTCTTTTCTCTAACTTTGTTCCAGGTCCGCAATACTGATATCCAGGTAAATGTAATTCAATTGGTAGCTTATTTATTACAGTATCAACTAAGCCTTTACCACTCGCCTTGCTGCTGCTGGAGCGAGAGGATATACGTCCTAATCGTTTGGTGGCTGACATTAAAATAAAATAAAGTGTGCAAGTAACGTATATTTACAGCAATATGTTTATTGAAAAATCAGGTTATGAATTGGAAGTTGACAATCTGGATCAGACCGTTGGAGCAGGCTTGACAGCTAATCAAAGGAATGGACCTTTATTACCAAATTCAATAAGAGCGCTTTTAATAGGTCCTTCAAATTGTGGGAAAACAAATGCTATGATAACCCTTCTAACTCATCCTAAAGGCCTTTGTTTTGAAAATATATATATTTATTCAAAGTCCTTATATCAGCCAAAATATGATTATATTCGCAAAGTACTCAAACCGATTAAAGAAATTGGTTTTTATACTTATGCTTCCAATGAGACAATAGTTAATCCTTCGGATGCTAAACCTAATTCTGTTTTTATATTTGATGATGTAATTTGTGAAAGACAAGATACTATTCGTTTATATTTTAGTATGGGAAGACATAAAAACATTGACTGTTTCTACTTAGCTCAGACATATTCTAAAGTTCCAAAGCAATTAATTCGTGATAATGCTAATTTTCTTATTCTATTTAATCAAGATCAAACAAACCTTAAACACATTTATTTAGATCATGTTTCTCCAGATATATCATTTTCTGAATTTCTAGAAATGTGTGCAGAGTGTTGGAAAGAAAAATATGGTTTCCTAGTTATTGATAAAGATAGCGATTTAAAGAGAGGCAGATATCGAATAGGATTTGATAAATACATTTATTTTTAAAATTTTATATCATTTAACATTGAGACAGTAAAGGGAGAGGAGTAAAAAAAAATGAACGATACTTCAGAAATTGAGCTTAAACGCAAACTGATTGAAGCAACCGATGCTGTGCGTAAAAAATATTATAGCATTAAAAATAAGCAATTTGAAAACAAGAGTGGACTTGAAGAATTTTATCAGCCTGTTACAACTCGTTTAAAATCTATTTCTGATGCTGTTCAAGTTGCATCAAAAAAATCTAATATGCAGCCTCCCTCAGCTAACAAAAGCCAAACCACTATTGTAAAAACAACTAGTCAGCCTTATTCGTCTGATGATGTCGATGTTCATGATGACAGCTTTGATGAGACATCTGACGCTGTTTCACCGCATATCAGTACAATACCTGCAGAAGATATTTTCTCAACACCGAATTTAAGTGATACACCTCCTATTATCAAACATGATAAACAGCTAAAAACAAGAAAGATAGACTTTTCCTCGCATGCTAGTCCACATTCAATTTCAATGATTTATGTGGAAAAAATAAAACGTAATATATCCGGTTTTGATGTAAGATATGGAATTCGCGTAGATTCAAAAAATAAACTTCACATGGGGAACACTGAGGTTAGATTTCCTCCTAGTGAGATTTCCTTTTGGCGTGGTAGTACAAATATTGGAACATATCCAGCATCTGCAGAACTTTTGGATATACTTTTTTTAAAACAACCCAAGGCGTTAGAAAATCCCAGTGCTATAAGCGAGCAAACAAAGGGTATATATCAAGAAATTCTACATAAAACAAATGTAATTTTTAATCAATATAATCCAACTCAAGGACTTAACCGAAGTCAATCAAAAAAATATGTGTACTTAATAAGACCTCTCCTTTTTAAAGAAGGAAAATCAATAGCGCTATTACCACTAAATAATAAACAACTAAACTTTAAAAATAAAGAATTTGTTTACTGGAATACTCCCAAAGAATTGATCGAACGTCTCCGCCTCCTTTGGGCGTCTAAATTAGCTGGAAGCACGGCACATGATAATGAAATTATATCCATTTTAGAAGAACTACGAGAAGATAATATAATATATTAAACGTTTTCACCTTATAATAAGTAGCATTTTAAATTTCATGTCAGTATATTCTTAAAATGTCGAGTGTTAACACAATAGATAAATTTGGTCGCAAACGTAAATGGAAAGACTCATTCCAGTTTAAACTTCGAGGTACTCCTACAATCGGCTACAAACTAACTTCTGACGGAAATAATTATGATTTACAAGGAAAACGGCTAACTAATGTTTCAGCACCCACTGACTTAAATGATGCTGTCAATCAAGAATATGTTCTCAGTATAATAGATCAGCTTCGCACGCAAATAACTAATTCAGCTAATAAGGATATTAACCATTTTTTTGAGCAGACATTCATGGGATTCGATGAAAAATTAAATATATTAGATGGACGTATAATAAAAAGCGAAGAGAAATTTATTAATGATGCTGTCAATCAAGAATATGTTCTCAGCATAATAGATCAGCTTCGCATACAATTAACTAACTTAATCAATCAGGAAATAAAACAATATTTTGAGCAAAAACACTCTGCAATTGAGAAAAAAATAAATGCATTAACCGAGCTTGTGAAGAAAAACGAAATCGCAATGAATGAAAAAATAAAGGATACTAAACTATCAAAAGTGGTGAATAAAAAATAATGTTGAAATAAAAATGAATTTAATGCGTTGTATATTGGAAACCTTTCTAGTTATTAAACTACTCTAGCCGCGTCAACAATTTACAAGATGATCTCTAAAGAAAAAAGACAAGTCGTTGAAGAACTCCATAAACCCACACGTCGAAATTTTTCTAGACGTAAAACTGTAATACGAGATTATTATGACTATTTTCAAATTGATCTAATAGAGTTTCAACCATATTCGCATCTTAATAGAGGTTTTCGCTATGTATTAGTGGTTATAAATTGTTTTTCTAAATTTGTTTGGACTAGACCGCTTAAATCGAAAACTGGGAGCGAAGTTACCAAAAGTATGAAAGATATACTTGAAACAGCAAAATATTCACCTAGAAATATTGGATCTGATATGGGTTCAGAATTTAAAAATTCGCACTTTAATTCTTTGATGAAAAAATATAAAATAAATAATTTTTTTATTTATAGTAATAAAAAAGCGGCAATTGTCGAGCGTGTTATACGCACATTAAAAAACCGAATATACAAATATTTCTCTTTACGTGGATCTCACATTTGGTTTGATATTTTACAAGAAATTACAAACGATTATAATAATAGCAAGCATAGTACCACAGGAATGAAGCCCTGCGACGTTAAACCTAGTACACTGTTAAACGTATATAATGTTCCAAAAATAGCTGTTAGAAAAAAGATACTAAAAATAGACGATATTGTCAGGATAAGCAAATATAAAGGTGCATTCAGTAAAGGATTTGAAATTAACTGGTCTCCAGAGTTATTCAAAATAGTCAAAATTAATATTAACAATCCACCAACTGATAAAGGGTTGTTTTTATCAAGCAGAACTACAAAAAACCAAACTTCCTGATGTTTATTTGGTGGAGAAAATTATAAGAAAGCGAAGAAAAAATGGTGTTAAGCAAGCTTTAGTTCGCTGGCTTGGTTTCCCCAAACCTACGTGGGTTAATGAAGCTGATGTCATATTATAGTATTATTAATTCTTAACCTAACTTATTACATATATTTGTATTTGTAGCTTAAAGGTAAATAAAACAACTTTTTAATAAATACTTTGTTTTTTATTTTTAGGTTATTTATTTTATATACAAAATTTTCGTAATATCACATAATATTTGGTGATAATTAAAAGCTAAATATTCTAACATGCAATAATTCTGAATAGATAACTGTAAACTACATACATTTTTAATTTTTTCGGAATATGTTACATCACTATCATAATCGGTTACATATAATAAAATACTAGTATAATGACTTGAGAAATCAATTTCTTTTAAAATTTTTAGCTTATAGTCAATAACATGAGAATATAATTTAATTTCCTGAAGCCATTCTTTACAAAAATATAAAATATTATTATATTTTTCCAATTTTAATATTGTTTGCCCTTCACATGGTATACTTGTAAGTTTAAACTGCTGAAAAATCATTACATTCTCAGTCAGTGTTCCGTCAACATTAACTAATGGAGACATATTCAGCATATGTTCAAATAGTTCATGCCAATCTATATCCATGAATGATATAGAAATGCTATCCTTAGAGCAGGGAGCAACATATGTTAGCTTGACTGTCGGTAGAAAGCCCTGCATAGTACTTAAGCCTGTAGAAATTTTTATGGGAACTGCGAGGAGATGAAATTCGTACATGATAGTCTTTGAAATATCAAGAACACAAAACCCTGCATAAATTGGTTTGTTAAAAACAACTTTTTCTTTTTTAAGTTGAATGCCTACAAAATTTTTATTGAAAATTTTAACAAACCAATTTATGCGGGGTTTTGTGTTCTTGATATTTCAAAGACTATCATGTACGAATTTCATTATGATTTTATAAAAGAAAAATATAAAGATAATTCAAAACTCTTATACACGGATACAGATTCATTAATATATAAGATTACTACTAAAGATTTTTATGCTGACATGAAGGATAATCTTAATAAGTTTGATACGTCTAATTATGCATTGAACAATCCATATTCAATTCCTTTGGTAAACAAAGCAGTTTTGGGGGTATTTAAAGATGAAGCTAAAGGTTTGCCCATGCTTGAATTTGTCGGTCTTAGACCAAAATTATATGACTATGTTGTAGCTAAACCTAATAGCAGCGGACATTATGGAGAAGTTATTAAGAAGGGGAGAGGGATCAAGAAGTCTGTAATAAAGAGGCTTAAACATAGTGCATACAAAACATGTCTCTTAAGTAAAAATATTGTTTTAAGTAGACAAACTGTTTTTAGATCAATAAAGCATGTTATACATACGGAATCGGTCAATAAGATAGCTTTATCTGCGAACGATGATAAGAGATATATTTTGCCTGACGGAATAACCGCTCTTGCGTGGGGTCATTATAAAATCGACTTTTTAAATGCTATACATAATAGTTTTTAATAATATATTTTCATTAATATTTTACAAAAATATTAACCATATGCTATTTTCTCCAAGTCGGATATAATAGTAAAAAAAAAAAACGTATCTCAACAAGAATAAACATGTTTCGACAAGTCTAAACCTGTTTCAACTCGCCTAAAGCTGAAAGCTGTTTCGAGACGTTGAAAGCTGATTCATATTGCCGAAGGCTATTTCCATTGGTTGGCAGCTGTTTCGACTTGTCGAAACTTGTTTGTAAACGAGGGTGGGATGGGTGGGGAGACTGTAACTATAAAAGAACTTAAAGCAGATGGTTTAAGCTATAGTAAGCCAAATGAGCAAGTTGCTACAACCACAACATCAAATTAAAAGTTTTTCTGAAAAAATTAGAAAACTGAAAAAAGATATTAAACAATACGAACAAAAGAAGCAGATTACATATCTATTAAAGAAACTAAGAATATAACATGGCTAGTCAATCTTCTATGACTTCATCAGATTTCTGCTATCCTGAATATATAGATATGTTGCTACCAAATTATAGCGAAAAAATAGAGGAAGAAAAATATTTGATTAACGAGAGCATTATACATCTCCTCGCAGTTCCCATAAAAATTTCTACAGGCTTAAGTACTATGCAGGGCTTTCTACCGACAGTCAAGCTAACATATGTTGCTCCCTGCTCTAAGGATAGCATTTCTATATCATTCATGGATATAGATTGGCATGAACTATTTGAACATATGCTGAATATGTCTCCATTAGTTAATGTTGACGGAACACTGACTGAGAATGTAATGATTTTTCAGCAGTTTAAACTTACAAGTATACCATGTGAAGGGCAAACAATATTAAAATTGGAAAAATATAATAATATTTTATATTTTTGTAAAGAATGGCTTCAGGAAATTAAATTATATTCTCATGTTATTGACTATAAGCTAAAAATTTTAAAAGAAATTGATTTCTCAAGTCATTATACTAGTATTTTATTATATGTAACCGATTATGATAGTGATGTAACATATTCCGAAAAAATTAAAAATGTATGTAGTTTACAGTTATCTATTCAGAATTATTGCATGTTAGAATATTTAGCTTTTAATTATCACCAAATATTATGTGATATTACGAAAATTTTGTATATAAAATAAATAACCTAAAAATAAAAAACAAAGTATTTATTAAAAAGTTGTTTTATTTACCTTTAAGCTACAAATACAAATATATGTAATAAGTTAGGTTAAGAATTAATAATACTATAATATGACATCAGCTTCATTAACCCACGTAGGTTTGGGGAAACCAAGCCAGCGAACTAAAGCTTGCTTAACACCATTTTTTCTTCGCTTTCTTATAATTTTCTCCACCAAATAAACATCAGGAAGTTTGGTTTTTTGTAGTTCTGCTTGATAAAAACAACCCTTTATCAGTTGGTGGATTGTTAATATTAATTTTGACTATTTTGAATAACTCTGGAGACCAGTTAATTTCAAATCCTTTACTGAATGCACCTTTATATTTGCTTATCCTGACAATATCGTCTATTTTTAGTATCTTTTTTCTAACAGCTATTTTTGGAACATTATATACGTTTAACAGTGTATTAGGTTTAACGTCGCAGGGCTTCATTCCTGTGGTACTATGCTTGCTATTATTATAATCGTTTGTAATTTCTTGTAAAATATCAAACCAAATGTGAGATCCACGTAAAGAGAAATATTTGTATATTCGGTTTTTTAATGTGCGTATAACACGCTCGACAATTGCCGCTTTTTTATTACTATAAATAAAAAAATTATTTATTTTATATTTTTTCACCAAAGAATTAAAGTGCGAATTTTTAAATTCTGAACCCATATCAGATCCAATATTTCTAGGTGAATATTTTGCTGTTTCAAGTATATCTTTCATACTTTTGGTAACTTCGCTCCCAGTTTTCGATTTAAGCGGTCTAGTCCAAACAAATTTAGAAAAACAATTTATAACCACTAATACATAGCGAAAACCTCTATTAAGATGCGAATATGGTTGAAACTCCATTAGATCAATTTGAAAATAGTCATAATAATCTCGTATTACAGTTTTACGTCTAGAAAAATTTCGACGTGTGGGTTTATGGAGTTCTTCAACGACTTGTCTTTTTTCTTTAGAGATCATCTTGTAAATTGTTGACGCGGCTAGAGTAGTTTAATAACTAGAAAGGTTTCCAATATACAACGCATTAAATTCATTTTTATTTCAACATTATTTTTTATTCACCACTTTTGATAGTTTAGTGTCCTTTATTTTTTCATTCATTGCGATTTCGTTTTTCTTCACAAGCTCGGTTAATGCATTTATTTTTTTCTCAATTGCAGAGTGTTTTTGCTCAAAATATTGTTTTATTTCCTGATTGATTAAGTTAGTTAATTGTATGCGAAGCTGATCTATTATGCTGAGAACATATTCTTGATTGACAGCATCATTAATAAATTTCTCTTCGCTTTTTATTATACGTCCATCTAATATATTTAATTTTTCATCGAATCCCATGAATGTCTGCTCAAAAAATGGTTAATATCCTTATTAGCTGAATTAGTTATTTGCGTGCGAAGCTGATCTATTATACTGAGAACATATTCTTGATTGACAGCATCATTTAAGTCAGTGGGTGCTGAAACATTAGTTAGCCGTTTTCCTTGTAAATCATAATTATTTCCGTCAGAAGTTAGTTTGTAGCCGATTGCAGGAGTACCTCGAAGTTTAAACTGGAATGAGTCTTTCCATTTACGTTTGCGACCAAATTTATCTATTGTGTTAACACTCGACATTTTAAGAATATACTGACATGAAATTTAAAATGCTACTTATTATAAGGTGAAAACGTTTAATATATTATATTATCTTCTCGTAGTTCTTCTAAAATGGATATAATTTCATTATCATGTGCCGTGCTTCCAGCTAATTTAGACGCCCAAAGGAGGCGGAGACGTTCGATCAATTCTTTGGGAGTATTCCAGTAAACAAATTCTTTATTTTTAAAGTTTAGTTGTTTATTATTTAGCGGTAATAGCGCTATTGATTTTCCTTCTTTAAAAAGGAGAGGTCTTATTAAGTACACATATTTTTTTGATTGACTTCGGTTAAGTCCTTGAGTTGGATTATATTGATTAAAAATTACATTTGTTTTATGTAGAATTTCTTGATATATACCCTTTGTTTGCTCGCTTATAGCACTGGGATTTTCTAACGCCTTGGGTTGTTTTAAAAAAAGTATATCCAAAAGTTCTGCAGATGCTGGATATGTTCCAATATTTGTACTACCACGCCAAAAGGAAATCTCACTAGGAGGAAATCTAACCTCAGTGTTCCCCATGTGAAGTTTATTTTTTGAATCTACGCGAATTCCATATCTTACATCAAAACCGGATATATTACGTTTTATTTTTTCCACATAACTCATTGAAATTGAATGTGGACTAGCATGCGAGGAAAAGTCTATCTTTCTTGTTTTTAGCTGTTTATCATGTTTGATAATAGGAGGTGTATCACTTAAATTCGGTGTTGAGAAAATATCTTCTGCAGGTATTGTACTGATATGCGGTGAAACAGCGTCAGATGTCTCATCAAAGCTGTCATCATGAACATCGACATCATCAGACGAATAAGGCTGACTAGTTGTTTTTACAATAGTGGTTTGGCTTTTGTTAGCTGAGGGAGGCTGCATATTAGATTTTTTTGATGCAACTTGAACAGCATTAGAAATAGATTTTAAACGAGTTGTAACAGGCTGATAAAATTCTTCAAGTCCACTCTTGTTTTCAAATTGCTTATTTTTAATGCTATAATATTTTTTACGCACAGCATCGGTTGCTTCAATCAGTTTGCGTTTAAGCTCAATTTCTGAAGTATCGTTCATTTTTTTTTTACTCCTCTCCCTTTACTGTCTCAATGTTAAATGATATAAAATTTTAAAAATAAATGTATTTATCAAATCCTATTCGATATCTGCCTCTCTTTAAATCGCTATCTTTATCAATAACTAGGAAACCATATTTTTCTTTCCAACACTCTGCACACATTTCTAGAAATTCAGAAAATGATATATCTGGAGAAACATGATCTAAATAAATGTGTTTAAGGTTTGTTTGATCTTGATTAAATAGAATAAGAAAATTAGCATTATCACGAATTAATTGCTTTGGAACTTTAGAATATGTCTGAGCTAAGTAGAAACAGTCAATGTTTTTATGTCTCCCCATACTAAAATATAAACGAATAGTATCTTGTCTTTCACAAATTACATCATCAAATATAAAAACAGAATTAGGTTTAGCATCCGCAGGATTAACTATTGTCTCATTGGAAGCATAAGTATAAAAACCAATTTCTTTAATCGGTTTGAGTACTTTGCGAATATAATCATATTTTGGCTGATATAAGGACTTTGAATAAATATATATATTTTCAAAACGAAGGCCTTTAGGATGAGTTAGAAGGGTTATCATAGCATTTGTTTTCCCACAATTTGAAGGACCTATTAAAAGCGCTCTTATTGAATTTGGTAATAAAGGTAAGACGTTGAATTCGGCTTTAAAATCTTTTATAAGTAAAATAATTTCGCTTTCACAAAATGGTAAAATAAGGGACCAATATTCTCTAGCTGGCTAGTACGAGCTGAAGTGAGGCTCTGACTCGTCTACAAATTACCCGACTCGCGTGAGTTCGTTGGCGCCACGGACTCTTAGCAGTTAAGAGGCCGAAAAGTACTCCACGGTGTTAGGGTGGCTCACTTAAACCAGCACTAGTAGCTTCGAGATACTCCAAAGGAATAAATGAAATTCGAATTCATAACAAGTACTTGAAACATTTATTTCCAGTTATAAAAAAAACAAAGCTCAATTGCTCCAAGAAATCAAATGAAAGTTAGTCTCCTTGGCTATTGAAAGCATACGTAGTAAATAAATAAAACAATAAAAATAAGTACAATAGTGTAGCACAGGTCGTAAAATTTTAATCATTAACTAACCCTATGCAGTAGGAAAATGATATGGCGATCATTTGCAACTACTGTCGATCGACATAGACTGACTACTTTAAATTTTAAAAATAATAAAATCAAATATTTTATACGCCTGCTCAAACCTTGTCACCAAAAATCAATAATATTTACTGTTGTTCTAGTACAGACGAAACCATTCCTTTGTAATACCAAAACAATCGTGTGTAAGTGACCATGGCAACTTACGAAGAACTTATTTGCAAAATGATTGAAATTTAAAGCTCGAAAATATAAAATCAGCGAGAGCGGAGGGCTTTATTTGGTTTAACCTGTAATGGATTGTAGATTAAATTGAAGGTTACCAAAGGAATGATTTGCCTGACAAAATGATGAAGGCGACAAAATTCATATAACAGAAATATTATTTAAAGGTATACCGTAAAAATGTCAATACTATTAGCGACTCAACATATAAAGCTATAATTAACCAGGCTACAATTTAACATTTCAGCTTTGTGATCACTCCGCTATATAAAGTTTAAATCTATACTAAATAAAAATAATCCCGTCAAGGAATTCATGGCTAATTGCCTGATATTAATAATTAAAACTGAAGCAGGTTAAAATATATGCGAATAACCTGTTATGATTGAGAAATAAATTATCAATAATTATTATTGTTCAATAAGTAAGTTCGGGAGGTATTAACGAGTTGATCAAAGTGACATTAAAGAATTAATAAAAGCTTATCTGAAATCCCTCGCTGTGAGCCGGTAGCAGCTACAACCCTTGTGTCGTTCTATAGGACACGGAAGGCTAACATGGCAGATTTACGGTAAGTAAAAGCAAATGGTCTTCAACTGGTAAGATCGACAACCGATAATAGTGACCAGTCCATGAAACCCTATAATAATGGAACAAAATGCCGCATTAAAAATTAACCAAAACACTGGTATCTAGATACAACCCGTATAGTTGCAACATAAAATTAGACAAAGATAAAATTTACTTGGCTACTACTGTTAAAAATTTAGTCAAACACGACTACAAAAAAAAATTATCAAAAATAGAAATTCATTCACTTAGCACAAGAGCTACGGCTCATAAACTAAACGAACCCCGTGTAACTAGTACAAACTTCAAAAATAAGATAGATTTAAATTCGTTTGATCGATAATTTCAACATTACGAAACCCAAATTCATAAAAGTAAGACATAGTCACATTTACTGATAACTTAAGACAAATCAATACCCTCTATCCACTCAACCCATAAGTATCTCACATTCCTCGTCAGGGAACTTTGGTGACTAAATTTAAGAGTTAATTAGTTATTAAGAGTTAATTAGTCAATTAACACACTATACTCAAGCCTAACGATACTTCCATCCCCAGAATTCATCCCGTAATACCTTAATTTAGAGTAATAATTATAGCAAGCCACGGTTAAACGCATGTGTTACAAAAATTAAGCAATATAGAGAAAATGCATTAGTTACCTATTGTTCTTAAGGGTCAAAATCCTCTGTCTTATGCTAAGGCAGCATGAAAATGCAGTGGGCTTCCATCAACAAACTGAAATAGGCAGAAAGAAAACGACTTAGCCCCAAAAATGGTTTTAACATAACACGTGTCGATAGCAATTGACAAAAAGTTTTCCACATAGAAGTGCAAGAAAAACTTACCGAGTCTGGTTTTTACAATCCCAACTTCATTGGTTCTAGGGTGGCCATCAATTAAGGCAAAATAACAATCAAAACACAACAGACCACCACTAAATCATTGCCGTTTCTTGAATTATCCCATTAAATAATGGCGGTGTAACACCTGCTCAAGAAACGGGGCCCAGCTCGAAAGTTCACTGCACGAGGTATTCGTCAAAAAGCCTCGAAGCCACGTCGAAATCCTAATTTATAATGAAGGTGCAAACAAGATGGTTGCCCGGAAATACGTCACAACCATAGACTATAGTTCTGGGAGATGAAAATCATCGATATGTATCGACTGTCAACATGCACTGCAACGTCAGATTCTGACCGCTACCAGCAAAATCAAGGATAAAAACATAGGCATTACTTAGCCATGACCCAAACATAAGAAACTCCAATCAAAATAAGTCGGTAATTAAGCCCCAAAACAAAGCCAACAAAACATTATCGACGACTAAGTGAAACCGACAGTACACCATCCCTAATAAAGAAGTTAATGCCTAAACTACAAAGAGAAGACGAGCGAGTGAACTTAAACCTACGACAAGTTCACATGACAATTGTCATCCAAACGTCAGATAATTTTAAAATGGAAATATAACCCATAATAATTTAAATTAAAAACTAATATCCAGCCCAGAAAACAAGCATAAAACTAGCAATAAATATTCAGAACTCCATCCTCAGATACAGGCTTCAATCCAAGGTGCATCAGAATCCAAAACAACAACAAGTTATTTAATCGGTTGTTTACCGGTGATTCAGCCTGGCAGAGTGAAATCCTATAGTCAAGCTACAAGGTAACCTTAACAAATGAATAACAGGACTGGTAAAAGTGTTACAGTAACTTCTACATGCATGATTTTTAGGGCTTCAGTAGTACTTCAATAATTCAGTCAAACCTAAGTTAAGGAACCCTACAGTTTCACTGGCCCGATAGGAAGTGAATTCTAGTACAGAAAACCTAGAATGGTCTTGATACCTCAAAATCCAGCGAATAAAATGCTAGGCAAGCTTAGGGCTCGACAAACAAAAGGTATAGTCTGAACAAAACATCAATAAATGATATTCTACAGCGTAAGACTGTAACTCCCAACTATTTATAGGTATGCAGTGTCTGTTACCAAAGAAGCCTTAAGTCAATCAAACCAAAAATTACAAGGCAACAGGGCCTTGACAAGGAAATAGGTTAAAATCTATAGAACCATATGAACAAGCAATACTGAGGGTCACTGGTAAGTGTGCAATTAATAAATTATCAGGCAAAATAACTTGTGGTGTAAATACTTATAAGCCAGTATGTAGGTAGTCACTAAAATGGCAAGTTTTATTGGCGAAAATTGAACGTTACAACTCCCCCTCTCCTTCGGAAGGAGGGAAACCTGCGATAAGAGGTTTCACGACGATAATTTAAAAAAAAAAAAAGAAAAAGTGGAGATAAAGGTAAGTTTCAAGAGGTATTTTATGTAGCCAAGTCAAATAATAACTCGTCAAGATAATCAATTTACAAAACTAAGGCTAACTAGTCCCAGCAAGGACCGGAAGGAAATAAAGAAATCATAACTATAATATACAAGCATATACATAGGTAATTCTAGTGAGTATTTTGCCCGCAAGAGTCCAAGAGAACCCCGAACGCAAGAAGAAGCAACTCCGCACAGTTGGTGTGGTAGAAGTAACCTAAAGGAAATAATAAAAAAAAATGAGAGGCATAACCTCAAAAATAAAAATAAACAGTAGATCGAAAACGGCCTTCAGTCTGTATTGCGTCTCATCCAAATGTGGCTTGGAGGACCTCGTGTACGACCTCAGACCAACTAAACAAAGAAACCACAACTCACGCTCAAAAATAATCTCAAAAACCTACAAACCCTACACTCACTAGAAAGTGGAAAACTAAAAATAATCAATATCAACACAAAAAAAAAAAAGAATAATTGTAACCCAGATGTTCCACCAGTCAAAGGGAGTGTATTGTAGTACACACTAAACTTAAAGATACAAATGTGTCGAGGACAACTAAATGTACCACAGCCTTCAACGTAAAATTTAATTAGGGTGTTCCGAAAGGCGGCTCTGCTCCTGGCCTGGCGTATCACACGAGACCTGCGGACGAGGTCATACGCAGTAGTTTCGCCCTCCCCTGTGCTGCAGCAATGTACAGACTGAATCAGGGGTCAGACAGCCACCCCCCACAATACAACTCTGCCCGCAAATCTGCCTTCAGCAGAACGAACATTCCACAAAAGACGGCAAAGCGCCACCCAGGGGCACCAACGGCCCCTCAGCCTTTTCTATAGCAAAAAAAAAGAAGGCTGTATATAAATAGGACAAAATCGGTAAATATAAAGTCAGGCTATACCCGAACCAAGACAAAATCGGTAAGTATAAAGCGTCTAAATGACGAAGTCAAAACCAATCAATAATCAATAAATCGCATCTGAGCGACATCAATAACGAAATTACTCCGTTACTTGCAATTCAGTTCGAACAGCGGCTTAAATCCCCAAAAGGGTAATCTCACTCTATCTAGAAAGCAACGTACATCAATCAAAAATAACTCAAAGTCCAACAAAGTAAATCGAGCAAATATAACAACAACGCAAATCAAGCAAAAACAGAGAGAGAAATTACGTTCTCGTTGCAAATATCCCGTACTCAACACGGTTTACAAAAAAAATTACAACGAAAACCTACCACTAAAACTGAAAGGAAGGACGAAGCAAAAAAAAAAAAAAAAAAAAAAAAAAAAAGTCATTATGAATAAATAACGTCTTCAAGACGAGCGACAGCAAAGATCGACCGGCGTTAGCCAATCCATCCAAACTAACCAAATAACTAAGGCGACAAATCAAGGTAAAAGTAAAATACTAAGTCCAAATCAGGGTAATCACTAAAGAAAATCCGGCAAAGCCAAATTTCCAAGGAATCAAGTCAAAATCGGTAGGTACTGAAATCGTTCCCCAAAGTAAAGATAGAATGAAAAGAAGGAAAATAACGAAAAGTAAAACCTAAAAGACGAAAAGAAAGTCAACTCCTAGAGAAAAATAAAGTCGTACCCACTATTGTCTTGTTTCACGCCAAGACAACAGTGTACACAACCAAAGCCTGAATTGAGTGACCTTCAATTAAGTAATAAAGTAAATAAAAACATTAGGGAAGAAACAAGCAAGAATAAAGGTTCTACTAAATGAACGTCATAAAGCTAATACTATAAAATGTTAAATGCTGGAGTGGCAACCTAAAGACATAATCGATAAGCAAGAAACTATTGTACAAAAAAAATCTACGAAAAAGCTAATAATACACCGAAGGTACTGAAGGCGAAGATTCATATAACAGGTTTGCCACAACATTTACAAGTGAAGTGAGAAGCCAACTGAAGGTTAACAACTCAGATACCCATTGTAGTAAACCGCTGAGGGCCTGATTCACTACTAACGACACAAACCGGCTGAAGGCGATTGGTCTGTCTCCGTACTCTTGATATGATTTCTACTATCACGGGTACGCCGTGCGGAGTATTTCTAACCAACTACATTCGGCCTGTCAAGTTTCACGCCGAGACAGAAACCGAACTTCATTAGAACTCCACGTCCGCTGGAGGTGATGTAAAAATATTTAGAACAGAAAAAAAAAGAAAGAAGCGAACCTTTATTCGTTACTCACACAACTCACATAAGTCATCATAAATCAAAATTCAATTCCAAAGGGTAAGGTAGTCACATCCAAAAGGTAAGGTAATCAAAGACCAAAATTAAGGTAATCAAAAACTAATTACTGACGTAAATCGAATTACTCACAGTAAAGATAACTTACTCATCACAACGAAAACAAAGGTAACCCATCCCACTAATAATTTAAAGGTAAGCAAAGATAACCAAAAAGGCAAATTAAATTAAGTTAAAGGTATCGAAAAGAGAAAGATCACTGCTAAATACAGGAAAAACTAATGTTTATCCACCGAAGTATGTACACCCATCACGTCTCGCGCAACGCGGTAAGTACCCACACAACAATGGCTAAACTAGTATACTACTTAAAAACCCAAAGCAAGGATAAAGTGCAGTGACCGGCAAATAAAGGTAAGATAGCTGAAGGCAGGACTTACCCACAAGTAAAATAGTAAGACAGCTGAAGGCCCCCCTTACTAAGAACAGTAGGAGTAAGAATACTGAAGGCTAATCTCACAACAACAACAGAAGTAAGGCCGCTTAGGGCTAATCTTACCACGACTCTCGGTGGACTTCTACCACCACTGCGATCCAGTGCAGATAAATTCTACTATGATAGTGTTCAAATCTAAGGGATCTCGCGATCCAAATTAGAAATGAATACTACCAAGCCCACAACTGCAGGGCGAATAAACCCCAAACTAAAAGAAGTAAGTAAGTAAAAATTACAAGATACCTGAAAGATAAAAGTGATGAGTAAGACTATCCACTATCTGAACTATCTACTAAAGTTGATGGATTATACGGTTTGAGATTTTGAACGTGCCAAACTCCTTTACTTTCTCCTGCGCGATCTTGAAGTTCGTAAGTGCAGGTACCAGTTTTCCGTTTAATAATAAACGGGCCTAAATAGAGTGGAGCTAATTTAGCACTATAATAATTCACGGCATCGGAGATACTTTTGTTTTTACGCCAAACTTCCTGTCCAAGAACATACTCCACAGGTCGTCGTCGTAAGTTATACCTTCGTTGATTTCTGGCACGAGAGGTTTTAATTTTCTCCTGAACTTCCTGATACAACTTCACAAATGCGGCTTGTCTCTTCTTGACATAGTCGCCAGGATCTAAGTTGTCGTTAGGAATTTCTTCGGCATAATCCTGTCCGTATAATTTGTGTTCTCGTCCAAAATTGAGGAAATATGGAGTGAATCCGGTTGTTTCATGTCGAGACGTTCGTATCGCGCATCCAATAGCAGCCAAGTTCTCATCCCATGTTCGATGATTGCTGTTTTGTATATAGGAACGCATCATAGTTTTAACAACTCTGTTAGCGCGTTCTGTGGGATCGGCTTGAGGATGGTAAGATGCAGTATAAAATAGTTTCGACCTGTATCCTTCACACATACCTTGAAATTCCTTAGATTTCATTTGAGTTCCATTGTCACACATTAAAAACTGTGGTGTTCCATAAGTTAGAAAAATGCTTTCTTCGACTTGTTTCGTGAGCGATTTCGCTGTCGCTGCTCTAGATGGAAATAGCATAGCGTATTTAGTGAAATAGTCGTTAACCACGAGAACGTAAGTATTGCCTGATTTCGAGCGTGGAAAGGGGCCAATAAAATCTAAACTAATACATTGCCAAGGTTGGTTAATGTTAGGTCGATCACCCATTAAACCGGCAGGCGGTTTCTGTTCCACTTTTTGCTGAGCACAGACTTTACACGATTTAATGTATCTTGAAACGTCGCTCCTCATCTTGGGCCAATAATATCGCTGGCAAACTTTCCAATAAGTCTTGAAAGTGCCTACATGACCTGATGCTGGTATATCATGGCAACGATGAAGTATTTCGCGCCTTTTATCTTTGGGAACAACCATTTTCCAGGAACTGGATGGAGTAGCAAGGTCGGGACAAGTAGATTTAATATATTTATACAGGATGTTATTTTCGACACGCCAAGACGAAAATTTATTTGGTTGTTGTTCAAGTTTAACAAACATGTTGTTGTACCATTTGTCGGTACTGGGAGATAATGAAATGTCGTTCTCTTCTACAGCTTCTACAGATACAGGCTTCAATCCAAGGTGCATCAGAATCCAAAACAACAACAAGTTATTTAATCGGTTGTTTACCGGTGATTCAGCCTGGCAGAGTGAAATCCTATAGTCAAGCTACAAGGTAACCTTAACAAATGAATAACAGGACTGGTAAAAGTGTTACAGTAACTTCTACATGCATGATTTTTAGGGCTTCAGTAGTACTTCAATAATTCAGTCAAACCTAAGTTAAGGAACCCTACAGTTTCACTGGCCCGATAGGAAGTGAATTCTAGTACAGAAAACCTAGAATGGTCTTGATACCTCAAAATCCAGCGAATAAAATGCTAGGCAAGCTTAGGGCTCGACAAACAAAAGGTATAGTCTGAACAAAACATCAATAAATGATATTCTACAGCGTAAGACTGTAACTCCCAACTATTTATAGGTATGCAGTGTCTGTTACCAAAGAAGCCTTAAGTCAATCAAACCAAAAATTACAAGGCAACAGGGCCTTGACAAGGAAATAGGTTAAAATCTATAGAACCATATGAACAAGCAATACTGAGGGTCACTGGTAAGTGTGCAATTAATAAATTATCAGGCAAAATAACTTGTGGTGTAAATACTTATAAGCCAGTATGTAGGTAGTCACTAAAATGGCAAGTTTTATTGGCGAAAATTGAACGTTACACATTCCTTTGATTAGCTGTCAAGCCTGCTCCAACGGTCTGATCCAGATTGTCAACTTCCAATTCATAACCTGATTTTTCAATAAACATATTGCTGGAAATATACGTTACTTGCACACTTTATTTTATTTTAATGTCAGCCACCAAACGATTAGGACGTATATCCTCTCGCTCCAGCAGCAGCAAGGCGAGTGGTAAAGGCTTAGTTGATACTGTAATAAATAAGCTACCAATTGAATTACATTTACCTGGATATCAGTATTGCGGACCTGGAACAAAGTTAGAGAAAAGACTCACCCGCGGTGATCCTGGAATAAATTCATTAGATATTGCATGTAAAAAGCATGATATAGCCTATGCAAAACATAAAAAGTTAAGTGAACGACATAAAGTAGATTACGAACTTGAACAAAGCGCTTGGAACCGTGTAAAGTCGGCAAACTCTAGTTTTGGCGAAAAAACTGCAGCTTGGTTAGTAACGACTGGAATGAAAATAAAAAAGAAGCTTGGTATGGGATGTAAAACCCAAACTGGAATGAAAATAAAAAAGAAGCTTGGTAGGGGAAGTAAAAAAGCATTAGCTAAACGTAAAAAGAATATTAAAATAAATAAAAAACAGAAAAAAATAGTTTTTGGTAGCGGGATTATAAATAAAATTCGTAAAAATTTAAAGAAACGTTTAAATTTAGACCCAAAAAAATCAGATATACAAAAAATGGTAAAAATGGGAATAATAGTGGCGCAAAAAACATTAAAAGCTCACGGAGGTAAAAGAAAAATACAAACTCCGCGCATTATACCATTACCAAAGCAGGGAGGAATTTTACCTCTGATTCCTATATTTGCAGGACTTTCTGCTTTGGGTTCGTTAGCTGGCGGGGCTGCTGGAATCATAAGAGCGATAAAGACAGCTAAAGATGTTTCATCGGGAAAGCGTTATGATAAAAATATAGATGAAGGAAAAAAGGGTAATGGATATATCTTAAGCCATATCGCAGTGGTTTGGGGCTATATCTAAAACCATATAAAAGTTCAAAAAACTAATAAAATCCCTACCTCCAAAAGCGCTTACAAATTTCGATTTGTCTAAGTATGCATTAGAGCTAAATATTCCATATTTTAGAGGTGTATATATGAGAGATGCTATGCCAAAAACAGGTCCTAACAAGTTTGAAAGTGGAATTGTTAATTTGGATGATGCCGAGGGGGTAGGGACGCATTGGGTTGCATATAAGAAGAAAAATGACAAAACATATTATTACGATAGCTTCGGAGATTTACCTCCACCAAGTGAGTTAGTTAGTTATTTGTATACTGGGCGATATAAAACAGAAAATATCTTCTATAACTACATTCGCGAGCAAGATTTTGATACAGTCTGGTGTGGACATTTATGCTTAAAGTTTCTTGCTAAAAAAAGTTAAGAAATGGAGAATAATGCTATAAAAAAGATGTCTCATTCTATGCATGTGTTTTTCAAAACGGGAAGCTTATTAAATATGACAAAGGAGGAGTTAGTTTATATGCCCAAAGAAGTTATTATACATTGTGCATTTCGAGAAATCCCGTTTATTTGGTCTAAGCTGCCTAAACATTTACAGGAAGACCAAGATTTAAAAAACTATTTATTTTGTACTGAGCATGAGCAGGATGAGGATGGAGATGTAAATGATGGTCCTCCGAAGCGAAAATTATTCTGTTAGGATATAAATATAGCAACGGAAAATAAAATTGAAGTTTTACCATCGGATAAACGTTGTATATTACAATAAATATTAAAATACTTCTAAATTTTTTGTAGTCATGTCGTATACGTTTACCCTATCAGATCATAGCAGCGTGTTGAGCGCTAATTTTTTTCCCTTGCTTGAGCTTGAGAAGAATTCAATATATGGTTTAGGATTGTTGGGATTTTACACTTATAATTCAATTTTTAACATAGATGAAAATAATAATTTACTTGGATTTGGTGAGCCTGATCAGAAAAAGTTTACTTACTTTAGAATTAAACCAGGTGCATATGAAATTGATGAAATCCATAAAGAAATTCAGAAAGAAATCAAGAAAAAGAAATATTTAGAAAATAACAATGAAGTTGATGATATGAATAGAATATTTAGTTTGGAGGCTAATAACAACACGTTAAAGTGTCAGCTTAAATCTACGGTGGATTTGGACTTTTCAATAAAATCCTCTTTAGGAAGAACGCTTGGATTTGAAGAGAAAGTGTTTAAAGCCAATAGTCTTCATGAATCCACTCTGCCAGTGGATATAATGAAAGTTCGAATGATACGAGTTGACTGTAATATTATTTCTGGAGCATATCTGAATTCAACAAAATCTCATACTTTATTCGAATTTGATATTGACGTTGAACCAGGTTATAAACTTTCTAAGGAGCCCCATAATATAATATATATGCCCATACAACCTTTGGGTCATCAGTTTATAGATAACATTACGTTGAGAATCTTGGACGATCAAGGAGACTTGGTTAATTTTCAAGGAGAGAAAATTATCATTAAACTAGAATTAAAGAAAATTACATAATGGGATTTCAATATAATTCTCAGATTTATAAATATCAAAAATCGTTTAAGATAATAAAAGATAATAAAAGCAGTAAACCTAAAACTATAGCACACATCCTAAAAAGAAACGTTGATCTGAAAGGAAGTGATATAAGCATCGAAGATCGTGAATTTTTGAAATCCTTGGGTTTACAACTAAAAATTTAAGAAAATATGGCTAACATTTCAACAAGTGAAAAATTGGAGGTTTTTGATGATCCTGTATTTGATTATTCACTAGTCAGTTTAAATGAACAAACATATAAACCTTATGGAACACCAGCATATAGCAATTCTGATGAAATCCGTATACCAATTCATTTTCAAGATCTAATACTCGATATTGCGGATAGTTACATATATATTGAGGGTACATTTAACTCAAGTGATGCTACAAAGAAATGCTGTTTGTCAAATAATTGTTTGGCATTTTTATTTGATGAAATTAGATATGAAATGGGTGGTGAGCAAGTATCTATAGTCAGAAAACCTGGAATCACCACAGCGTTAAAGACATTGGTATCATTAATCCACTGCATAGTAAAAACTTACTTACCACAGGATGGGGTTTAAATGAGGGATGTCAAGTTATTTTGGACAAAACAAGCCATATATTTAGCGGAAAGCTACCCTTAAAATATCTCTTGGGTTTTGCAGAAGACTATTTGAAAGGAGTCCTTAATGTAAAGCAGGAATTAATAATGGTTTTACTACAACTATTAATCTAAGCAAAATTGAATGGAAAGTTCGTCATATTGTTCCCGAAGATCGACAAAAGCTTAAGCTGCTTTCCCGCATAAATAAAGGTGGAAATAATGCGCAAGTAAATATAGCTTATAGAATGTGGGATCTATATGAGCTTCCAACACTACGAGAAACGACTTCAGATATATGGGCTTTAAAAACTAGTACCAATCTTGAAAAACCAAGATATCTTATTCTCAGCTTTATAAGCGCCGACAGTTTGGACAACTACAAAAAGAATGCGATAGATTTTATAAACGCGGGTATTCGAGATATTCGCGTGTATTTAAATAGCAACGTATGAAAGATGGAACTTGGATTTTAGCAAAAAGCTTTGTGGTCCTGCATACTACGCATACGAAAATTTTCAGCGTAGTTACTATAATCGACAAGATTTTAGCCCTCTACTTGATTTTGATGAATTTTTCCAAAATCCAGTCTTTGTCATTGATTCCAGCCAGCAAGCGGATAATAATATTAAAAATTCAACAGTAGACATAAAAATTGAATTTGAAACGCGTAACAAATTTGCAAAAAACATTAAAGTTTTTGCATTGGTGTTACACGATGCATTTTTAAGCTATAATGCTTTAGATGGTTCTGTTCGAACCGGGTGTAATTTTTTGGGTAGATAAATTTATACTAATTAGTTTAGCTTAATAACATAGTTAAGAATTATAGTAGTATAGAACATAACATATTATGTAGTTTGTATAATCTTGAATTTTGAATAAACTATGAATAAAATAAATGATGGGGTTTTATTATACTGACCCTAGTTTCCATGTTTTAAAAGTACTCTTATTATGATTTAAAAAAAAAGACAAAAAATCGACTACGAAATTTTAAATTAGCAAAGTCTTATCTCTTATCTCTTGTTAAAAAAGGCGGCCTTTCTTTTTAAACCGAACCAGCGGAGGGTCGGGCCTAGGTAGATAATGTTCACAGGTGTGAAATAACATGGTGAATATAGCTGCTTGGGTTAGGTCGTAAAATCATGATTTTATTATGCCGCTTTAACAGCGGCGTTGCACTAGGGGTTTTAGATGCTATAAATTGAGATTTAATTATCTCGCTTTAGCAGCGGCGTTTCAACTAGGCTTAGGATGTAAAAAGTCGGGTTTGAAGTTGGCTTAGGATGTAAATAATAAGAATTTAATTTCGGGGTAGGTTGTTAAAAAGTCAGGTTTAATTTCGGGTTAGGTCATAAATATTCAGTTTTAATTTCGGGTTAGATAAGAAGCCGCCTCACGAAAGCACTTGGGTTAGGTCGTAAAAAGTCAGGTTTAATTTCGGGTTAGGTCGTAAATAGCACCACCAAATCACTCGGGTTAGGTCGTAAAACGCACCACCAAATCACTCGGGTTAGTGCGTAAAACGCACCACTAAAAAAGTAGTGCACCACTGGCCCAGAACTGTCAATTTCCCTCTACTATTATTATATAGATTTAACTATAATAATAGCAAAATAATTTAATTATCTATTTAATTAATATTTATGCTCAACGCGTAATTCTAAGATAATTTTGTTTTGAAACCTCTGATTTCGCCCAGTAATAGAATACAGTAAACCAGTGGGATGTTCGGTGTGATCAAGTATAGCGAAGGTGCGAAGATATTGTAACTTAACCGACTTACTGTTTTAAAAGCGATAACATCCCTTGGTGATTTAATTCGATATCGGACTTCTTAAAACGCACAGACTTTATTAGGGCTTTATGAACATTTTTTCTATTATGATCAATTAAAGGTATCGGCATTGTGAAAATAATGGGCTGAACGGTGTTACAAAAATCGTGTAGGCCAGTGTAATTAATTACCTTTTAATTCCCATATCCCGTATAGCTGATGCAGGTGGGCCAATAAAAATAACACCCTTCTTTTGACAATCCTCAGCGAATTCCACATTTTCTGATAGAAATCCATATCCTGGATGGATGGCTTGACAATTCGATTTTTTCGCTATGTCTAGAATTACATCTCCTCTTAAATAGCTTTGGGCTGCTGGTGGGGGACCTATTTGGTATGCTTCATTTGCCTGGAAGAATTTGTTGTGGCTGTAGATGTGAATGTCTAACAGTGACTTAGTTTCTTATTTTACATACCAAGGCGACATGTAAAGAATTTTTGTCTGCTTCACTATAAACAGCTACGGTCCTAACTCCTAGTTTTTTTGCTGTTCTCATTACGCGACATGCTATTTCTCCTCTGTTGGCTATTAAAAGCTTGTCTATTCGGCGTAATGTGCTCTTCCATCTTAAGGGAGAGAGTAAAATTGCGAAATGTGAGCTAAAAAATTAATATAAATATTGTCAATTTAAATCGATTTTATAATCAAAGAGAAAGAAAACCTTATATTTTATTTATTCTTATGTCTTCTACACCAGGGCTGTCCAACATGAGGCCCACTATGACATTCTTTGCGGCCAAAAAAATGTAGAATCATGCCTAAAAATCGAAAATAACACAAGCGAGTCATTCCGACACCAACGATGAAATAAAATAACACATAAATAGGATACGTGACGCCACTGGCGATGGATAGAAGACCGCAACGAAATTACTGGAACATTGGAGATCTCGAATCTCCCTGGACCGCTCTCAAACGTTCAAGTGGTCATTCGCCCGCATATAAGTGGGTTGAGTCAAGTGGGATGGGCAGAGTGCATATAGTCATCTTTAAATAGCGCGAAATGATAAACGCTCATTAAATATGCAAAACGCATACCGGGGTATCAAAAATAATTTAAACACCATCCCTTAAAATGATGATAATAAGTACCAATAACCTTAATTTAGGATACATAAATTATTTTGGTCCTAAACTGTACAATTTACTGCCTAGGGAAGTAAGAGATTGTCATAAAATAAGAAGTTTCAAATTATTAAGTAAAAATGTAATTTATAAGAATCCTTATCAATTTGAAAGGTTTTTCAGCTGATTTGTGTGTGGTGGTTTGTTGGTTTTGTTTTGTGTTTTTCTTTTTTATGTAAACTTTTTTTTTTGTCGCTCTCAACCTCATAATTGTTAGAATAGACGTCAAAAGTGATAAATTTAAATGGACAGACTGCTAAGCATAGAGCACATACAGATGTTTTACATCTAGGTGCTTATAAAGAAAAAAATATATTGTGGGATGTTTATGATGCAGCAGGGCTAGATTGATTTATATACTTATTGTAATAGTGACAGATATTGTAATTGTGATTGTACTTGTAATGGATAATAGTAATTGAAAAAAATTGTATTGTAAAGTATGTAAATGAAATGAAACTAAATTAAACAAATAAACAAATAAATATTTGAGGATTTACCATTGTTATTGGGAAAATTCCTTAGCCAGGAACATAACATATGAAAACATTTAAAAAATCGTAATAACTAATAATTTACAATGGGTGGTACTATTGTACATAATATAATTACAAAAACAAGATATAATATAGAATCTTACAAACAAAGCATTTTCAAAAATCGAATAATACTTTGTCGTTATGACTTAATCATAGCCCGATTCGGAAGCTTTTATTAACATCGTTTATAATAAGAGGTTCAACCATTTCTTCAATTATTATATCTACCTGCCACATTTTGGCTTCTTCTTCTATCACATGATCGATTCACTTTTTCCACTTTTCCGCACTGATTTTACCCATAGCTTCATTAAAGAGTCTTTTTAAATCCACCATTTTATTAGTCGTGTTTTTTCTGGCGACATCTGTCTTTATTTTAGCCCATATAAGTTCGATCGGGTTTAATTCGCAGTGTTAAGGAGGGAGTCTGAGCACAGATATTCCTCGTAACTTTGCCATGTCATCAACTACATATTTTTTGGATGAATTTTTATGTAAATTGGCTAATACCAATAGTTCTTTTTTTAAGGAATCTATGGAAATTCTATTTGTCTTATACTTAGCCATTATGTTATTTCACTTTTACGCCACGCACTTGTCGGTAATTTTTCCGTCAGCCTAGACTTCTAGAGTGATAACTTGCATTATCTAATACAATTATTGCATCTTTTGGTATAAGATCCAACATTTGCTCGAACCATTCCTCAAATACATCGGCATTCACATCTTCGTGATAGTCTCCTGTATTTTTTGATTGGAACATCAGTAGACCACCTTTAACGAATCGTTCAGAACTTCCAATATGGGTTATGATAAGTCGATGTCCTTTTCCAGATGGCGGTCTTAATCCTGTGGACAATCCTTCCAAAAAAAATTGCCTTGAACTTTTAGTATTTTCATCCTGCCAAAATTTAGTCACAGTGTGGTCTTTATTTAGCCATGTTTCGTCTAGGTAAAATATTTTTTTGTTTTCTTCTCTGGCTTTTCGGATGCTTCTTAAGTTATTTCTTCTCCAACAGACGATAGCGCTTCTGTCTATTAAAGTCGATTGCCTATTATGTTTTTTCTACCGAAAACCAATGGGTAGTCCCGTCTTAGAGTAGTCCTGGTCTTCTCGGATTGAGGACAAACTTTTGTCCAGCGTGGGAATTTCTTTCTTTAAAAAGAAACTATAAATTTTTCGCCTTATTCTCTGCATTAAAACGTCATCCAGCTCAAGTTTTGGTCGTCCTGGAGAAGTTTTTGGAGGTTTGACGCCAACACTTTTTTCTTCTTTTAAAAGTTTATATATTGTTCTTTCCCAACGTTAAGCATATCTGCTGTAAATTGCATTGCATTGCATTGTCAACACTGAAATCCGCATTCTTACTTCCAATAAAATCGTAAGAGTTAAGCAATAGTTTTTTTTCATTTACTGTAGTAAAGTAGTAGTAAAAGTAGGAAAAATAAGTAATAGTGGGTTAAATTATCTTATCTTTAAGGCATTTCAATTTAGTACTTCAGAAGCCCTTTGAACATTATCTTTTGTTAAACTAGAGAAATTAGGGATAATAATAATTAATATGGAAAAATAGGCCATTTTTTAAAACATTAATTAATCAATTAAATCTCTGGTTTAACAAAAGATATCACGTTGCAATTTTCAGTTCCTTATAGTAACTTTTTCTCCTCTACAAGCTGATGGGGTTAGTTTTTTAATCCGACGTTTCGGATTCGAGCGACCATCATCAACTTTTTTATTTTAAATACGGACCTGGATTTTTTATTCCACTATTTAATAGCCATTATAAGCCTAAAATAAAATATGATGAAAAAGTCATATCATAACATTGGATTTTATTGAGAAAATCCTTATTCATTGAGGAATTACGGAAAAACGCCATCTAGTGGCCACCATCAGAATCAATATGGTATAGTTAATAGATCAACGTGTAGAGGAAAAGAAGGGCTTTTTTTCAAGACCAAGTTGAATAAAATCGGTTTATCCAAAGCAGAGATATCAGCATTTGAAAGAAAAAAAGTTTGACCTTCTCCCACCACTTTATTATTGAAAATAGAAAAAAACGATTCCTAACATAAAGTTGTATAATTTTATGAAGAATACAATGCTTATATTTTTAACATATTTTTATAAAGAAAAATCAAGAGAAAATCGGCATTTCTATTTTGAAAGTTCTCTTATGCCCCCTAGCGGTCATTTTTCGAACTTGAAAATAATTTCCAGCAATTTTTCTTGGCCGCTTTTATCGATATTTATTTTTTTCCAAAGTCCTAGTGTTCTTACTTTCTGAGATATAGCCGATTACCTCCTTAGGTGGAACACCCGGTACTAATGTTGTTAAATTTTCTTCTGAACAGTCAAATTTAAAAGTAATTTATTAACAAACATTTTTGAAACTAACCTATTGTCTATTAATGCATAAATTAAATCGTTCTTTAAAAAAAAAATATTATTTAAATATTGCAACTGAAATAAAAAAACAAAGTCCTACGCAGAAGCGACTACATTTTTTTATAGCAAGTGTTGCAAATGCATGCCTTGGGATATAAAACATGCATTATCCTACGCATCATTAAATCCCTAATACGCTAAAATACGCCAGGATTATTTCTTATAACATCACATGATGCAATTATGCGATTTGTCAGGGCTTCGATATCCTGTACTGGGGTAGTGTAAACTAATTCTTTTAGATATCCCCAGATACAATAATCCAAAGGATTTAAATCTGAGGATCGAGGCGGCCAAAGATGAGGTCCACCTCTTCCTATCCAGCGGTTTTCATAGGTAAGATTTAAATCTTCTTCTTCTCTCTTCTTAGTCAGCCTTCTCTCATCCACTTCTGGACATAGGCCTCTCCGTACATCTTCCATGTTTGGCGATTTTGGGCTTTGTGTTACCAGTCACTACCGACTGCCGATTTAATATCGCCTAGCCATCTTCTTTGTGGTCGTCCTCTGCTCCTTTTTGTTTCTCTTGGCCGGCAGTGTTTGACTTTAACTGTCCATCTATCGTTGTCCTGCCTTGCGACATGTCCCACCCAGCTCCATTTTAGTCGTGCTATCCGTTCTGCTACGTCTGCAAGTCTTGATCTTTCTCGAATTTCATTATTTCTTACTCTGTCTCTCAGCGAAATTCCAAGTATGGTTCGTTCCATCGCTCTTTATGTTGTTCTTAATCTACTTATGCTCTTTTTTGTGAGGCTCATTGTTTCCAGACCATACGTAGCCACTGGCAAAATGCATGAGCCGTATACTTGTTTCTTTAGGTTTATAGGTTACTGTTTCCTAGGATGTATCGAAGTTTACCAAATGCCGCCCATGTGAGGCCTATACGTCTAGTGATTTCTGCTGTTTGATTTGGTTTCCCTAGCATCATCGTATAACCGAGGTAGATATAGTGGTTTACGGTTTTACGCACTCGCTAACTATGCTGTTTAGCGATATTTGGGGGTCAATCTGACTCAATATCTTCGTTTTCTTGGTATTCATTGTAAGTCCGACTTCTTTGACTGCTTGGTTGAGTTGCTGCAGCATCTCCATTAGCTCCATTGGGTGACTCGAGGTTAAGACGATATCGTCAGCAAAACGTAGATGGCTAAGGTATACCCCATCGATTCGATCGATCGAAGATAGAAGATTTAAATACCTTCGCACATTTAAGCTGAAATATGCTAAGACATCATCATGTATGTAATACATGTCTCTTCTAGTTCGCAGGGGTGGGTAAATGTTCTAGTAGAGGAGGCAATTCTTGTAGAAAATGAAGATGTGACTCACCAGTTATCTTAAAGGTAGAAAATGTGGCCCAATTAAATGTTCATCGACAATCCTATTCAAACGTTTTTGTTATTAAATGTGGATTATCTTCAGCCCATACATGCTTGTTATGATAATTTTGAATAGCATCTCTTGAGAAGCTAGCTTCGTCCGAAAAGAGAATTTTTGGACAAAGAAAAGGATTGTCAGTATTCATTCGGTGAAACCATTCGGAAAAAATCATTCTTGGTAAGAGAGCTTGTACCTTCTGTACATGGTAAGGATATAGCAGTTGTTCTTTTAAGATCTTTTATATAGTTGATGATCCTGGTACTTGTCTTAGGTTGCGTTTCAATATTATTTAGGACAGCAACTTCTAGTTTAGAGGTTCGAACTTCGCGGTGTCGGCCGGTATCATATACCTTCTTTTTTCGAAAGTTCCAGAATCATGTAGCTTTTGATAAAGCCTAATAAACCTGCTGTGATGAGGAGGTCTACGATTAGGATACGCTTGTGTATAAAGACTAGAAGCTTCCAAGGAATTTCCGTTTGCACGCACGTACATAAAATGCATCTCTGCCATTTCTGCATTAGTGTAACTAACCATTGTTGTTTTATTGATTCAATTAAAACTCTTATATATTACTGCACAATTAGACAGATCAGGTAACAAATTTTTGATTAAATTAATCGTAAAATATTGTATTCAAACTAACTGAGCAATGTCAAATAAGGTGATATTAGAAACGTCCTAAAAAGTGACAGCGGTCAACTAAATATTTTTTCTAAAAAATATCCCCGTCCCGACATGTATTTCAAATCAATAAGTTTTCTGAAAAAAATACAAGAAATAAAAAAGTTTCTAAATAAACAAGGCTATCTAAATTTATTTTTTTCCAAGTCGTTGCGTAAGGTTTTCTTTAAATTTAGTTAACAACAGTGATAGGGCTTAGTTTCTTTCAACCCCTTCCACTCATTTTAAAAAAGTGGAAAATATCCAGAAAGTGTGTTTTGATAATAGTAATACTTCCACAGAAGTTCATTGTTCTATCGCTTTTCGTTTTTAAGATAAGAAATAAAAACATTATTTTACCGCCATCTTTTTACCGCGATATCTCCCTAATGGTTGACTTTTGACCCAACGTTTATGTATCAAATTACCCTTTATTTTAAACAAGGAATCACCGCCGTAAGTTTTTCGTATTTCTTTCAAAACACCCTGTATATAGGAATAGCTCGTCCATACATTTTTACGGCCTGTGCTAGGTTAATAGCTATTAATGTTGGGGCCCCAAACCTTGCGAACCTGCGTAATAATTGCTGGCAAAGTTTGTATTTAGATCAGCAAATTAGACATACTACCCATTAATATGATTGTGTCATTGCGATAAAAAAAAAACTAGGACACACAATTTAACCTCTATTTCCTAAGCTATTACAAAATTTTCGACTTGTTCAATCTATTTTGACAACTTGTCAAAAAACCTAATGTACCAAAGTGGTAAAATTGTCAAAGAATTACATATCAACTACCTAATTATCTGTAGTAATATATTAAGGGATAGGGAAATTATCGAAAATCATCCCGAAGATTTTTTGCCGTGGAAATCGCTCGAGGGCTTGCCCGAGAGCGATTTCCTAATGACAAAAAATCTGAGAATGATTTTCTGATTATTTCCCAATCCCGAAATGTATTTTGAAGATTATTTACCAAATAAAAAACTAACGATTTCTGACGGGTGAGATTTTCACTTTTGACAAGGGTGATTTTCACCGGAGAGCGGGAGATTACTAACGATTTCTGACGGGTGAGATTTTCACTTTTGACAAGGGTGATTTTCACCGGAGAGCGGGAGATTATCAATAGTAATATGGTAAGTGCATGTAAAATTGCTGAAAATCATGCATGAAGGTTTGTTGCCCTAGAAACAGCTTGAATGCATGTTTATTGTTATTTACCAAAAAGTGCCCGACCGAAGGGAGGGCACTTTTTAAGGTAAATAACAATAAAAATGCATGAAAGCTGTTTCTTTAGGGCAACAAATCTGAGTGCATGATTATCAAGCCATTTTACATGCACGAAATATATTTCTTAGACTATTTCCTGAATGAAAAACTAGTAGGTGCAGAAATATAAGACAACATTTTTATTTCGAGCAATACAAAGTATTACAATTGAAAACACAATTATTATAATAGATGGTATTTGCAGAAGCAGTAGTTGCTGATTGAAGTCCTTCAGGATTCAAAGCTTTTGATCTTTTTGTGTTGTCTGACACGCTTTTTCCGATATTTTCAGATATGTCGTTCAAGGAAAATGCTCCGAAACGAATCATTTTGATAAATTGACGCGAAATTGTCAAAGCAGAAATTTCAACTTGTTGTGACAGTGACGGTTATTCTCGTAGGTAACCAACAATGAAAAACCAGAAGAGTGCAATTTTCAACAGTAATATACCGATAGAGGAGGCGTCTTATCGGTAATACCGATGTTTTTAACAAGAAATCGATTTTCTGACAAATTTTTACGAAATGTAATTTTTACTTATAATCTGATATGATCCCGAGAGCTTTAGCTCGAGGGTCTTATCTTTGATTATAAGTAAAAATTACATTGAGTGAAAATTTTCTTGGAAAATCGAGTTTCGGGTGAAAAACGAAGGTATGAAGATAAGAAACCGCCTCTAGAGGTGTATTTTATTGTATAATTTACTGAACATAAAAATGAAGGCCGTCTGATAAAGGTAAATATACAAGTTAGAGGTGTTACTAATTTTTTATTTAAGTAAAAAAGCTACAAGCGTCTTTTCGAAAGCGTCTTTTCGAGCTAGCGGTAGTCTTATCGGGTAAGACGACCGTTACCAAGGTGGTTGCTATGAAAATGAGAGTTTTGATTGGTTCAATAAAAGTGAGGTGAATTATCAGCTCAATCGCGACCGAGGGCTGATTTTCACCGAAAATCAAGTGAAAAGCGCATTGTAGTTACAGTATATGAGGGAAATAGTCGCTGAATAATCAGGTGAAAATCAACCCGCTTTTATAATGGATGAGGTAAATAATCCTTGTTAACACCAACTACAAGATAACTTCCAACGATATCATTGTTGGCACAATTGTTGTCATGGAAGTTATGTGACTGGTATTCAGGCCCGTATCCAAAAATTCGTTTCGGGGGGGACTCAAGGACGAAAATCCTTCACTGAACATGGCAGGCTTTTCATAATTCAAAAATATAGGGATACGTTGGATTGACGCCGATTGTGCTTTCCGTCGACTAAAAACTTAAATTTCAAATAATAGAAAATTCTCTACTGAAGACTTTTCTATGAAAAACCTCAAATGGAAAAAATCTACAAATTTCGGGGTTTCGGGGGGGGGGGCCCGGGCCCCCCCTCTCCTCCTGGATACGTGGTTGCTGGTATTGTTAACAAGATATTTGATAATTTGGACCTTAGTAAAATTCGCATAACAATAAAATAACACAAATAAATGTAAATTTCCACAGCAACGGTAACACAGTAACATGTTTTGAGTTTGTTTTTATTATAATCTAAGCTAGAAGTTTTTTCATCGCAATTGTACATATATCAGCCATGTTCTTACTGGATCCAGCAGTGGCAACGCTGTCGGTTTTAATATCAATCTCAAGGTTGATTATAATATATTCTTATATCAACATTACAGAGTTGATTACAGTTTAAAACTATTTCATTGCATGTAACTTTTTATTTACAATGCTTTTTACTTACCACTTCAAAACTATTTTAGGTTTGAAATACATAATCAGCTGGATAAAATCCTTATTAATAAGCTAGGTCTACACCAAACTATAAAAATGAAGCCTGCACGCTATTTACAGAAGTGTTTATCACAAACTGACGAAATATTCGGATTTGCTACCATTCTGTGTTGTTGTGACATAAAATTGAATAAAGATAATGGTGATTAAAAAGCATTTTAATCTAGTTATTTACGTTATTATCTTATTCGCTCGTTATTGGTTTTTGTTGGCAGTTAGGCCCAGTGTATTTAATTTTTATGCATAGATTAGATTATTAGATATAGAGGATTATTTACCTCAAGGGAGCTACTTACTCCAAAATTAATCCTTTTTGAGAAAAACTGAAATTAAAAATGGTTGCGCTAGTAAGCCGGCCACCTCTAGTAGTCGGCCAGAGATGACTTTAATCACTTATAATTTGAATTTCGCGCGAGCTTAGCTCTATTTCTTACATTTGCTATCTTCCCCAAGAACACATTTATCAATGTTTCTTTATTATAAATCAAACCTTACTTCCGTAAATTGGCGCGAAAAATTAGGTGTATCGTCATGTCATTGTGTCTTGTGTCTCCAAAAACAGTTTACAAAAGCCAGTGAAGATAAAACAGAGCAATTTTAAAGGTATAAGTTAAACTAATTCTAAACTAGATATGTTTACCGGAGTAAGATTCTTGGGAAGAATAATATATGTTTAAATAACTAGTAAGAAGTCCCAAATATAATCATTTTTATTTTTAGGTAAAAAATAATATGACCGGATACTGGCATTAAATTATTAAGTATAAAGTTGCTAGTGACTACTGGCAAAATTTTAGTAAATATATTTTGTCTAAATCAGACTAACAAAATACATATAAACAGATTCTTATTCCGTTGCCATCATGTACTATGATGTATCAAAAACGTACGTATCAGTAGTCGGCCGGGTCTAAAATAAATGATTAAGTCCCGAGGGGATATTAAGGTTATAGTGGTCGACTACTGGCAAAAAGTCGTAAATTGATGATTGTGCTAGTACTCGGCCAGAAGATTTTTTTGGCTATAAAAGCAATTTAATCTAACGAAAAAATATTTTCTTTACATTATAGACGATGCCACACATGCCAAAAAGAAAGTTCAATCGTGTAACAGCATAGAATATTTTATTTGTATTTAAAAAGCTTGCTTTACTGCGGAAGAAACTTTCCCAAGAACATGTGGCTCGTATTGGGGAAAGCAAGGGTTTTATTGTCTTCTAAGAAACTAAACACTAAATCCAACTATAGAACATCTTTTCTGTAATATAGACCTAACTCCCTTTTGGACCTAATTTTATTCGTTATGGTACTTCCTGACTAAAACCAATAACCGTAAATATTCTAAGATTGACAAGTTTTGGATTTAAAAAATATTCTCTATGGATATACTTAAAACATATAAATCTGCCAGAAAAAGTACCTTTCTTAAAAAGTACCCTTACCTACTAGGGTTTAGTTTGGAACGTTGAACAACACTTGGGTTTTATTATCACATGCAACGGTTCTCAAAAACAAAGAATACGCGAAAATTGAATCATATATAGTTTGATATTAAAAGAAAAATAGATAAAGCTGCGACTTTGAGACTGAAACCGGTATCTGCCCTATACACCTTGTACAAAAGTTTTAGATTTGTTTTTTCACCTACCTAATATCTGAAAAACACAAGAAACAAGCAAAAAAGACTTTATAGGTTTTTTTTTAACATTTGAATAATTAGATTAGGACTTCATTCTTTTGTATAAATTATAGGTTTAAGTCATTTTCTATGAGAGGAAATCAAAATTTTCAATTATATCCTTTCCGTGGGCTAATGTTCAATATTGCAAGGTCACTTGGTCTTTTTTGCTTCGTGGTAGAGCGTAAATAATTTTTCAATCTCTTGAGGACTGAAAATGATCTCTCGTTAATAATACATGAGGATCCCGGAATAGTCAATAATAATCACATGAAGCGAGCAAATTCTGGTACAATTCCCACGTACCAGTCGTTATCTTATTCAGAAAATAAGGGAATTTAGGCATTCATGGCATGGATCCACCACCCGAGATATTTTCGGGTGGTGGGTACCCTGCACCCCCACTTAGGCTTCCGCCAGCCCTGGTGTGGAGTAAAGGGCACCCGTTACTCCTAAATAACCTGCCCGTTGTATCTTTGTTAGTTTCTTTTGTCCTATCCTCTTTGGTTTCTCTGTGTGTACTGCTCTTTCCAAAGCAGCCCACCAGACCAGGACTCCGTAGGTTAGTACCTATAGGTCTTACAATGGCCGTATAAATCCAGTATACTATATGAGGTTTCAATCCCTACTTTTTACCGATGGAGCATATTTATTAAAAAAACATACAAACTATTATTAAGTAATAAATATGAATATACAAAATATGATGCTTATTTATATCTGAAATTCCCCTTTCTATGGGGTCCAGAAAGTAGAAATTTAAAAATTAATAACTTTAAGTATGAATCATAATAATATTATGTGGGTATAAAGGTGCATTTATATTAATAAAACTTTTCGTCACCGCTCCCGCTCGTCGCCACTGTTCCCGTCGCAACTTAACCTAAAGGGGAATAATGGATGCATTCATAAAAACCACCACCGCTCCCGTTCGTGGTTCCAACATGGCCAACTTTTATCTCACTGACCTTGTGCTGTTCGTCGTTCGTGCTTTAGCCAATGGGAAGAAAGAAATTTGACACATTTGTTAAAAAACATAAAAATATTTTTCCCATAGTTTAATAATATTATGTACCTACTGGTCACTTTATCCATTTGTTTAAAGAAAATTAATATTCTAATCTCAAAATACGTTACTGCTCTCGCAAATTTACAACGGTTCAGTTAGTGTTTTATAAATACCATAAGAACGGTGGCAACGAGCGGAAACGGTGACAACGAGCAGGAGCGGTGGCAAAAGTTTTACAAATTGACCTTTATATTTTATAGGTCCCTGATGCGAAAAATGTTTGGATGCCACGCCCTTTTTTTCAATGATGATGCTTGGTTTTCAAGTAAGAAAAATAAAAAACACAACAGAAAATCACAAAAACAACCCGGTTGCGCTACTGCGTACAAAAGTATCTCTCTTTTAATGTTTTTACCTGATATAGGAAGTAAGTATGTACCTACCCATTTGTAAGGACTCAGTTGAATTTAGTTTAGTAACACAAAGTAATTTATGAATAAAAAAAAAATTTACATTAACGTTTTCCATTTTTTTTTTATTATTCACTACCTTAAACTTCGCAGGGCTGGACAGAGTAGGGCCTGGGGCCAGCCCTAGATTAAAGCCTTCAAACGGCTTCCGAAGTACGAAATTGGAACGCCTTCAAGATAAAATAATTTTAAAATTACACATTAAGTGCGTTTTTTACTTATTATTCCTACTTTTGAAAGGTAAGAAACATCAATAAAATAGGGCGCGGCACCCAAAATAAAATTTGCCTGCGGTGCTTCTTTTAAAGAGACTCCACGAAATATCTTGCACCAACCCTTGCTACGCCACTGAAAGGAGGTGACAAAACAAAACTAAACAAATTGTTATTAGGCTGTGCACATACTTTACTTTACTTTTAATATGTCTTTATTATTTTAATAATAAGTTCACATCTCACCTAAAGATCTTTGGCTTAGGCCACTGGAGATAATCTCCCCAGTGTGGCAGCGCAGCTACCACACCTGTTTACCACCCTTCCCAGAGCCTATAAAACCGGGGGCGCAGCCCCGGCGGATCGTTGGCAGGATCCATAGATTAGGTGAATGCTTTAATTTCTAATCACTTCACTCACGTGCCGGCAGGAGCCTCTACGGGTGTTTTCAGTAAGTTCTTGCTTTCGCATGACATTAATGATGTTGACATTGTTTATAAAAATCATGAATTAGAATGCGTCTGGCATTTGGGGAAAAATCTGCCAAAAAACTGTGCACATCTTGTAGAGCTGTTATTCTAATAGTTCTAAATGCCCCATATACGATCTTTAAGATATCTTTCATATTATCATAATATAGTTTCGGTTAGTAGAAGCTATGGTAAAGTTAAAATATTATCCAGTATGTTATATCGTCCCCTTCATTTTTGGTTTCAAACTCTTCTACGTCCCAACATAGTTCCCTAGTTAGTAAATTGATTTAGTTACATCGTATTATCAGAGAGGTCACTGGTTATATCGAAACAAATTATTTCAGCTGGATCGATCCCTGCATTTAGAAGGAATGTAGTGTTGCTAGGTGAGCCATCTATCGGCGAGCAGCCTAAGAATATTAAGGGGATGGTCAACAAGGGGTTAAAAGGTTAGAAGGGCAATTACACTTGTTATTGGCCAAGTACCATCAGTCATAGGACGCGGGAACGATCATTACCGACTTGTTTTGGGAATTTTAATTGGTTTAAAGTTTAAAGGTTGGGATTTTAGGAGCCCATAGAGGTGTGGTACTAAGGCACAAGTAACGTTCTTTTCCGAGAATGCAGTAAAATTATATAGTTCCAAGATTTTTACCGAACTTTCTGGTCGACTTACTAATCTCGTGTAAAGTGATCCTTTTCTTAATTTTACAAAAATCAATTTAATCTTTTATCGTTTATTAATCAGTGTTTTGGGGTAAGATGTGTACCATATCGGTAGTCCATTCTGTTTTAATTTTTTATTTCTTTATTGGATTTTAAATTCAAAATTAATTTTTATTAATTATTCTCTTTTTATTGGGGATTTTCATTAGACGCATGTCGATTATTCAGTTTGAATACTGAATAATTATCTAGTTGGGCTTTAGTTTCGAAACCTCTCTTTCTCGCTAGATGTAAATACTTCTTTGTAAATATATTTAATGCCGCTCTTTTTGTAAATTATCACTTTCTTTTACGGCGTAGCCTCCCCCAGCTATAACTGACTGTTAGATTCAGACGGGGTCCAGGTGGGTAAGTGCATCTGAATAGGTACTAACAATATTAATTAATGGCTACATTACGACGATATCAGAACTTCGAGATCTTCTAGATACCGTCTGATCTTCTAGATTCTTTAAGAGTGCTTTTGCCTCGATTCAGATTAAAGGATTGATAGGGAAACGTTTTTATTAAATTGTGCGGAATGATACTGACTTGGTCATACGCTACCACGTTCTCTAAACCAAATCTATCACCACCATGTCATTCTGTCACAATAGATATTGTCAAGAGTCCTTAGAAAAAGCTTTAGATTCTATGAGAAAAGGAGCTAAAATTCGAGAAACTTGCCGAAACTATGGTATACCACGTGAAACTCTGCAGGACCGGCTCGCAGAGGTTTTGTCGCAAGCAATTAAGCCTCAATAAGTGGGCACCAGATCCATATATAAGCACATAAGTTAGTAGTCATCAATAACTTTACATGCAATAGAGCCGATGCCAACGTCCACCTCCCACAGACGATGATTTTAAAAAATATCTTAAATACCCTATAGCCTAAGTCAATTCCAAAAACAAAACGTCCGAAAGCTGGAGTCTTCCACAAGTGGCATTGCGTCCAATGTTTGGAGAACATATTACATTAGTGCCCTATTGGTTTGCGCATTTAAAAGAAATGAGCACTTCCTATTCTATGACTCAACCAATTCAACGGTTTTATTTATTCATTCCTCTGAAATCTTTGTAACCTGAAAACTGGACTACGAAGCTATTATACCACTGGCAACGAAACCGTAAATTTGCAGTTTATATGTTTTGTACGTAGACTAATACTATACCGTAAAATGGGGTGACATTGGCCGATTTCCAAGTTTAAGATGCCATATTTTGGCCATTTTTTAAAGCACGCTTTGGCAACCCATTACAAAATTTTAGTCTATCTTAGGTTGTTCAATTTAGCATATCTCCAAACATACCGGGCGTCCCATTGTCCTGTGAAAATTTTTTTTAATGGTGGCCAAAGTCAACCCGACTTCGGGGTTACTTTGGCCAGCCAGGTCATTTATGGTAAATATATTGAAATAAGCAATTGTATCAATTTCGAGCTACGCCATATGTTACTTTGGCCACCTCAAAAATATCTTGGTTAGGTTTTTGGCCGTTATTTGGCAATTTTGATAATTTTTTTAATAAAAATACAACTATTTACACAAATATCTTTTATTGTAAGCGACACTTTAACTTAACAGCTATTTCTAACAAAAACATCGTTTTATTATGAACCAAAAACAAATAGGTAATTATACCTTAACAACTATTTTGTAAAGAAACACCATTTTGGATTTAAATAATGTAGATCTAAATACATATATTATCGTCATATTTTGACATTTCAGGGATCTTAAAAAACCCTCTGTTGCCTAGAGCGAAAGGTTCTTCAATTTTTTCTATAATATCGCACCACTTGTACCAAACAACGTCTTCTGGTTTAGGCCACTTGAATTGACTAATACCACTTTTGGCTAACACAGAGACCTTCAATCCATCTTTGGAATGTTCAATAACTTTTCCAGGGTAGAACTGTTTTTCGTACTGCACCACAACGTAATCGAATACGTTATATTGCACATGTCTATTAGGTGATGGAGATTTTGCTTGAGTTGCCTCAATGTTTTCCAGATCCGAAAAGTCTTCATTATATTCTGATGAGGAGTCATGAAGGCTCAATATTTCGTCTGCACTTGAGGAATCGTCACTTTCTTGTCTTTGAGATCGTTTCTTTATTTTCAAAGCCTTATTGCTGATTTTCTTGGTTTGTTTCTCCATTTCACTTGGTGTCTCTCGCTTTCTTTTGATTGTTTTTTGTAAAGCTTTGCCACTGTCACTATCTTCACTTTCGAGTGTTTCATAAATGTTATTGGAATTGGATGAGGTGGAGGGTATAGCTAGATCATACATATTATTTGAATTGGTTGAGGTAGAGGGTATAGCTAGATCGGAAGATCCCACGCTCTTACCCGGAGTGATCGTAATCTTCTTTTTTCTTTGGGTTTGTTTCTCCTTTCCGAATCTTTGTTCTTTTAAAAAGTCAAGCACGGTTTCACTTAATACCGGTGTGTCTACTCCTATGCCATCTTCCTCACCAGTCAGATGGGGTATTTTATTAAGCACTTCTCTTCGGTTCAAAGGATGTATCCCAGTTTTACGAAATCCACTTTGTAAATTTTGTTGACAGTTTTCTTTCAAACTTGTCATTAGTGTTAGAAGCAACTGAGGAAAATCTGATTTTGCTAAAGTTTTGGATCCTTGAAGTTTGTAACTCTCCAAAATTTTGCGCCACGCAATCTTCATAGGTCGAAAGAATGCGACATCTAACGGTTGCGTTAAATGGGTTGTGTTGGGGGGTAAACAAACGAACCGAATGTTATTTTCTTCACACAACTCTATAACTGTTGAGTTTATATGTGAGGAAAGATTGTCCCCGATTAAAATTTTTACACCTTCTTTTTTCTTTAGCACCGGAAGTACTAATGATTTGAACCAATCTTCAAAACATTCGCTGTCAAACCACCCTGAAATGGTCCTATTATATCGCGTTCCTTTGGGACCGTTCAGCGTCCATGTATCATATAAATTTTTCGTGGATTTGTAGACCACGTAGGGGGGTAACAATTCTCCTACAGCATTTCCACATATCATAAGTGATATTGCACTTTTCGATGAGTTAATAACTCGCTCTGGGTATTTACAACCCCTCTTTGTAATAATTTTTTTCCGACCAGGGTCGTCCGTTAAATTGGTCTCATCATAGTTATAGATATTATTGGGAGACACATCTTTAATTTCTTGCTCGAGATTATCAAAATAATTATTAATACATTCGGGAGTGATTGCCGCTCTTGCCAATTTTATATTTGCAGCAAACCGCTCCGTTAAATTTCCATGTCGAGCCAAAAATAATTTAGCCCATTCATATGACGGCAAATTATCGTTAAAAACTTTAATTTGTACGCCCTTTTTATCAAGGTAGTCCTTAACAAGTCGTCTTAGTTCCGTAGCGTTTACAGGAAATCCATAGTTGGCCAAAGCTACCAGTGATTTCTCTAGAACCTTTTCAGCATCTTCACCTAAGGCTGTTTGACCTCCAGCTTGTTTTTGATGCAAATTCTTTCGTTTATTTTGCAAAGTTCCTCTAGGTATTTTAAATACCTTTGTAGCCTGACGCTCAGACATTCCATCTCTTACCGCATCCAAGGCATCTTGAAGGTTGGCCGTGGTATAGTTTCGATACGGTCTGCCACCAATCTTTTTTTTGTATTTTCTGACCATGTTTAAACCTAAAAATTAAAAAAATCAGGTTTAAAGATAGTCTTACCTACTTAATTAAGTGAATTGCCTTACCTGTGCTTGAAAAACGCGCTAAAAACTGTTTAAATTATCTAAAGTTGTACAGCGTCGGCACAAAACTTGCAAACAATTTTTGAGGTTAGGTTTTTGATTGTTTACCGGCGTAAACCTACAAAAAGATACCTAGGTACCTACCTCATAATATATTGAGGTGTCTTTGGCCGCCCGGCCAAAGACATCCCCACCTACATAAAAAATGAAGGGGCGACTTTGACATAGGTCTAATTTTTGGCCAAATTGCCCAAAGACTTGTTTCTTATAATTAATAGTTTAAAATATAGTTCCTTATAATAAAAAGTCCACAGAAATACTTTCAACGCCCATAGAATACTCTGTATCGTTCACCTTTTGTACCCTTTAATTTGTAACAAAAATAAACATTGTTTTAAATGTTGGCTAAAAATTACGCAATACGTATATTACAATATATTTTCAGGTAAATTTATTGATATGGGTTATTAGCAGCAAAATAAACTCATAACCAAACCTAAAAACTGCTTTTAAGTGCCACAGTGACAAAATTAAGTTATTTCCGAATTTGGCCAAAGTCACCTTTAAGGCCAAAGTCACCCCATTTTACGGTAGCTAGAATGACGTTTTCTAGTAGTATAGTCACCGGCTGTAAATAAGTGGAAGTGTTATAAAAGTGATATAATACGTCAACATTTCTCCTGATTTTTTATATCAACGGCGTTATGACAACCCAGATATTTTTGTCGAGTGACTGGATGTATCTGGAAGCTATTTTACCTCTTCAATATTTTTCGTTGGGTGAGCTGTTTTGCCAGTAAAAAAAATTTTACAATTACCTGCATACATCAATTATTAACAAAGTTGGAAGTATCTATTAAAAATATTGTATGAAACTAAGTAAAACGAAAACATTACTTAAGCAAATGTGTAAAATGACCGCCATCTTGCTGAATTGAAGAGGTAAAATATATAGCTTCCAAATACATCCAGTCACTCGACAACAATCTGGGTCGTCATAACGCCGTTGATATAAAAAATCAGGAGAAATGTTGACTATTATATCACTTTTATAACACACTAGAAAACGTCATTTTATAGTATTAGTCTACATACTAAAAATCATTAAAATCGATTGGCAGGTTTTCACGTAATTTAGGAAAAACCAATATTTTTACAAATTTTTGACGCCCTTTACCGGCTAAACGAGACAATTTTGGATATAACTAAGTCGGCTTAGATCAACCTATTGTGACGTCAGGAGTCTGTCGTCAAACGTACACGTATTTTCCGGACACCCTGTATACAGAGTGTTTCAGAATAAGATGCTGATCCTTAACGGTGTGAATCCTTAGGTGATATTAAGAAGAAAAGTTCAAATTAACATATATCCTTAACCTATCAACTTTCGAACTACAGGGCGTTAAAGTTTTAAGAAAAAAATCGTTTTTCTATCATAACTTTAACAACTTTCTAGCTATTTTTATGAATTTTTCACGCATGCCCTCTAAGCATCAATAACCATTTTTTGGTGTAGAAAAATTTTAAAAGTTTTTAACCAGTGGCGTCCTGAAAGGGTTTGGACTAGACATTTTGGAAAAATATTATGTACGCCACTGCTTTTTCCCAAGATAAAAATTATTTTTAAAATACTCATTCATTTTAGGCCAAATTTAATATCTTGCCTTTTTATCGTCCGACAAACAGTTTCCGACAAAAAAAATAAAAAGCATTAGATGCGCATTCGCTATGTGCCTACCCACTAAACACAGTACATTAAAGCAATGTTTTGTAATGTTAATCCAAAGTAGAAATATTAACGTTGTTTTGCAACGTTGTTGTTTTGTCTTGGTAACGTAGGTGAGTCTACAATGTGAATCATTGCTCTAACAACATTTCTTAAATGTATATATTCCGTTAATTATTTATTTGTCTTAACGTTACATTAATGTACAAATAAACGTTACATTTTTGTTACTGATATTATTATGTTTTTGGTAAACATGTTACATTTGTTACGTATTTTGCAAATTTAAACATTTAAGTAATGTTGACTAACATTGCATTTATGTTCACGAAACATTTAAATATTTCGTTACAATTTTGTTCTCGATACATTGCTCTCACCAGAAAAAATAAAGGTTATGTTAATTATGAATAGTTTTAGTCTCAGTCCTCGTTTTGCCAGTTTGTCTGTACGAACGCTTCTCGTGGTGGCGACCTCCTTTTTGTATTTTGAGTGTTTAAGTTCTTGTGGGAACTGTGAAGATTGTGAAAATGGCTGAATCATCAGTTACCAAAGAAAAGGTAAGTAATAAATATTTACCTAATATCTAGCAATAAAGGCTAGTTCAGGTCGCGGATTTACCAAATTTCATGTTCACGGTTCTAAAGTCAAAAGGGAAAATGGCGTCCGACACTTTCCAAGAAAATAAAATATTTTAGGTTGCACCGCGACAAAATCTTGTTTTCTATGACTTATCATTATGTATGTAGGTACCACAATATAATGCTTATAGCAATAAACTGTGCATGCACCTATACTTGTACTTTGGGTTGTATTTAAATGTTCATATTATTATTATTGTCTGGAGATTATTTAGAAAAACTGTGTTTATAATTTAATTTTTATTGCATCCTTCCTTTCAGACCTTTCGAAAAACTGGCAAGTCATATTCTTTTAAACATTTAAAAATACTTGTTAAAAGAGGTGTTCAAGAGTCTAGTTAGATTTACTGCAAAAACCTCGTTAGGGATGCCTCCTTTGCCAAGTATTGTGGCATATTCAGAAGCAAATAATAGACCTAGTATCATGCCATGTATAATGATGCACTATCGTCCAATTCACCATGTTATCCTCCCCTGATTCCAGCATGTCCTTCTAGCTTAACAGTCTGTCTTCCACACCGCCTTCCACCAGTACCACCTATACCTATTCTGTAAATAATATTTCGAGTAAACAAAATTTAGATATCTTTAAAACTAACCCTAATAGCTGGGCAGTTGACCATAATATTTCACATAACGCTTACTCTAATTTGCTTAGTACTTATGTATTTTACTGAACCAATTAGACACTAATACAAACTAACCCATAATATTTTATTTCAAAATATAAATAAACATCAGTTTTATATTATGTGTATTAGCTAAGCACTGCCGATGTTTCGCTGACAGGTACTAAACATACTATTTAAAATCAATATTTTTTTTCTAGGTGCAGTAGGAGAAGCTTTTCCAAAAATGACGGATAGAGAATTTACAACGGCGGTAGGAGATTGGCTATGGTTCACCAACCAGCGATAAAAAAGAGAGATGTAAAAAAAATATATATATACAGTGTGGCCGATTAGGTGTGCAACAAATTATAATTTTTTTTCTTATTGGTTTCTCAGAAAATTCTATTCTATATAAAAGTTTGTGCATGTCCCATAACCATTTCAGGTGCACTTAGAATGGCTTCAACTGAAATAGGATACGTGGTAGGGCAAAAAATATGAACGTTCAAAACTAAAGTACCCTTATGTCGAAACATAAAGAAAAACGGTATTAAGAAAAGTTGTTTATAATTAAATAATATGCCTAATACAAAGTCATAGTCTTTAAAAAAAAATAATAAAATTTTCAAAACTTTAAATTAACTCTGTATAATGATTTTTTTTAAATTTTTAATTAAATTTGTAATAAGTATTTGTTTGGATTTATATTTTTTTAAATAACCAAAAAATTGATGTTTGTTGTAAGGATACTACAAACAAATTTCGAATTTCGCAAATATTCCTAAAAATAAGATAAGCACTTTTCTCTTTTAATATTAATGTACGTACACTGTAAAAATCTAAAGATCATAGAAGTCGATTCCCTGTGAAATAATAAAAAAATACAAATAAGGCAAATAATCGAAACCTACTAAAACTATCCCTATGGTCTTTAGATTTTTACTATGTAGGTACATTAATATTAGAAGATAAGAGTATTTAACTTATTTTTAGGAATATTTTCGAAATTTGTTTGTAGTATCCTTGCAACAAGCATGAAGTTTTTAGGTATTAAAAAAAAATATAAATCTAAATAAATTTTATCAATTTTCCCCAATTTAATGAAAGCTGTCCGGAAGTGATTTGATTGTGGTTATTTTAAAAAGATACTATACCTAAATATAAAAAAAATCATTGTTATAATGCTATGACTTGTATTTAGACATATTTTTGAATTCTAAACAACTTTGCTTAATAACCTTTTCTCTATGTCTTGAACGATTTTCGTATTTTTTGCGCTACCCTGTATCATATTTCAGTTGAAGTCCTTCTAAGTGCACCGGAAATGGTTATGGGACATGCACTAACTTTTTTCAGGAATAAAATTTTCCGAGACACCAATAATAAAGTTTCCCATTTGTAGCACACTTAATATCGACCACACTGTATAAAAGTGCAAATGCGTTGTTTTATTTCTGTTGCAAACTATACATATAAATAACGTTGCCGATACCCAATAAAATCAGTACGGAAACATTGATGTTTTGAAAAATAAATGTTATTTTCAAGTATGCTGTAATGTCAAAATTAAGTAACGTGGACAAAACATTAACGTTACAATCATATAGGTATAAACGTTAGGTGTTTGTAACTTTTACGTTGCTGAAATGTTAATATTTGTTCTAATGTTACATAACAGAAACATGATATCTATGTTTTCTAAATAGAATGTTACAAATGCAACATTTATAAGGGGGACATAAGAGGTAACATTGATGTTGAATGTTACATTACAGTTGCATTTTAAAGAACATTACTTTGTACGTTTGCTACATTATCTAATCATTAATGTTACGTTTTTATGTTTAGTGGGTATGGTTTATTTTTTAACATTAAATTAAAACAACTAACATTAAATAATAACGTGTGAACAAAAATGAAAATAATTTAGATTAGCTGTTGAAAGTGACCACCACCTGCAAGAATGCATGCTTCAGCTCTTCTCCTCATTGAGTCTCGTACCCTTTGAAAAATTCCTGGAGTATTCCTGATACTGTCGAAACAAACTATTATGCGGTTTCTCAACTCCTCTTCATAATTTATTGGGATGCTGTAAACCAACGTTTTCAGATGTCCCCACAGGAAAAAATCTAGACTGTTTAGATCAGGGGATCTAGGTGGCCACGATTGTGTTCCTCTGCGCCCTATCCATCGATTACTATAATGTTGATTTAAAAACTCTCGTGCTAAGAGACTGAAATGGGCAGGTGCACCATCGTGCATAAACCACATACGATGTCGGGTTAAAATAGGGACGTCGTCTAGCAAATTTGGTAAAGTGTGTTCAAGAAATTGGCGATAATTGATTCCGTTCAATCTGGCTGGTAAAAAATAAGGCCCAATTAAATAATCACCAATAATTCCAGCCCAAACATTTACAGAAAATTGCTCTTGGTGGTGGGATTCCGTAATGGCATGTGGGTTTTCTTCTGCCCAGAAGTGATTGTTATGATAATTTTGTATAGCGTTCCTGGAAAAATTAGCTTCGTCCGTGAACAAAATTCTGGCATCAAATTATTGGGGATTTTCAGTAACCATTTGAATAAACCATTGGCAGAAATTGATGCGTAATGGAAAATCCCTAGGAAGTAGGGCCTGGGCCCGTTGAATATGGTACGGATATAACAAATAAATCACATTATGCAGAAAGGACGTAAGTCACAAAATCTGTTTTTGAGAAAAACAAAAAAATATGTTTGTAGTGTTTATTATGTATGTTTTAAATATTTTAAAAATAGTGACTTATGAACACAAATAATAGTCACAAAAACATTAATTTAAATATTTCGTTAGTTTTTGCATAGTTTCAATTTTTTTTTTGAAAAAAAGTGACTTAAGTCGTTTCTGCAAAAAAATAGCAAAATATTTTTTTAGGAACATTAATTTATTAGAAAATCGACTTTACATCAGATCCCAGAGTAACCCTCAAATGGCATATGCTGCAACAAAAAATGGGTGGATGGAAAGCGAAGTCTTCAAAAATTATTTTAAGAAAGTGCTCTTAAAAAAATTTGACAAACGTCCCATACTTTTGATATACGACGGGCACGCTACGCATCTAGGATTAGACATTATCGAGGAAGCAATGAAAGAAGATGTTACAATTTTGAAACTCCCAGCCCATTCCAGTCATCTGTTACAACCACTGGATCTAGCAGTATTCAAATCACTAAAAGATAACTGGGATTTGCAACTTGTAAAATGGCAGAGGAAAAACCCTGGAAAAAGAGTTATGAAAAAAACATTTTCTGTAATGATGCAACAAATCTGGTCGGACCTAAATCCAAACATAATAAAAAATGGCTTTAAAAAGGCAGGGATTTACCCCTATGACAACACCGTTATTGCTTGGGAAAAATATGACCCCTTGGTGTATAAGCGATATTTAACACATATTACTGCTGAACACTCCGAAGATTCTTTAGTACTGGTACCACTAGCTGATAATTCTGCAAACACGATTACTGATGATGCTAAGGGCAACGTAGTAAACGAAGGTACAACTGTTCCTGCTGATTCTACATCCAGCAATCAGCCTTCCACCTCATCAAATTCTTCTTGCTGCACATTTGCGGAACTTTTATTACAAACAATGAAATCAAGTTCTCTTCAAGAAAAGCTTCCGAAAAAACGAGTGGCATCTGGTGCGGAGATAGTGACCAGAAATGAAGTATTAATACGGTTAAAAGAAAAAGAGTTGGAAAAATTAGCAACGAAAAATAAAAAGATAGAAAAGCAAAATACCGCAAAATTAAATAAAAAAATCAGAAGATCAGAACCAGAAAGTAAAACAGAAGAAGAAGAAGAAGAAATAGAATATGAAGAAGATGACGAAGAAACTTTGGAACAGATCAGAGAAAATATGGAGATGGAAGCAGCTGAACTAGAAGACTTTGGCTCAAGATTTAGACAAGAAGCAAGTTAAAGATTGGATACTAGTAAAATTTCCAGGAAAAAGAAGCATAAAACACTATGTTGGGCAAATCATGGAAATAAACTCCCGAGAATCCACAGTAGTAACAAAGTTCCTGAGAAAATCGGATTTTTTTTTTAAATCAGTTTTCCACTATCCTCCGGTTGAAGATGTGTCGACGATACATGAAGGTGATATTGTTGCTTTATTGCCAAAGCCCTCTATTGGCAAGAGAGGTGAACTTGTATTTCCAGTTGCTTTTAATAATTATTTTATTCAGTAATTAAGACAATTTTTTAGTTAGATAACTATGTCGGCACTAATTGTATTCATTTAACTGTTAAAAATTTTTAACTTCTAATAAAGAGATTGACAAAGAAATAAAACAGTATTGTTTGCCACACATTCGGGTTAATATATCTTGAACGGAGCAAAATAATATAGATCTGTAAACGGCATTAGAAAGTGTCGATTATAACTTTAACGCACTTGTCCCTTATTTAAATGAATAAAATTGAATTGTACCAATATCAGGAAGTAACGCACTTGCCCCGTTTGGTGGGGCAAGTGCGCCCACTGTCATCGCAAAAAAATAATTAGTGTCATCTTGTCAATATGGCATTTTAAATACAAATTTTCATATTTATTTGAAGTCACTATATACATCAATGTAGTAAAAATTATTAAGGCATTTAATGCAAACTTTCGTAACTTTTAAACAGATAGGTATTTGAACTTGTGATTTTTAGGGGTGCACTTGCCCCGACTTACCTTATATTACAATTTAGTTCAAGAAATGAGCCAGAATGTCTATAGGTACAAGATTTTGATGTTTTTCTGGAAAAAGTGTCTCCGCTCATTTGTAAAGTGTATCTTTCCAGTGAATAGGGAAATAAAGTGGAAAATAGTTTAGTTAGTTCAGTAAGAATGGGAGGAAATGTTTACGCTGGAGGGGCAAGTGTTCTGTGGTCTTATTCATACAGCACTAATTGACTGTCAGTGGTCAAAATAAAAGTGTTTATAAAACTGGTTAAACTTTTATTCATAAGTATTATATTGGGCATATAATATATAGGGCCGGTCTTGCTTGGATTACTTCAGCTCATCTTAAAACTAGATTTTCTTTTTCGTTCAATTATTTTCCTTCAGTTATGCCCTGGGTCACACTTTCTGTGGTACCTACAACAAACATGAAATTGATACGTCTTCAAGCTCAATGTCTCTTCATGCACACTCAGCACATTTAATTCGATACTATATAAAGCATCAGGTAAAGAAAATTTATTAGTTATACAGACAATAATAATAAATACATGCTTCGATCCCTACCGTCCTCCATTTTGAAATGTTACTTTTGCTCAGAACTCGCAATTCTTAACAATCCAAAAATTTCAATTTTCCCGCCCCACAGATTTTAAATTTTGCGAATTCGTAAAAATTTAAATATGATGCTGTCACTTTTCCCGCCACTAAATTTAATTTAAAATCGGCCAATGAGAATATTATTCGCGATTCGCAGATCGCGCCTATATGAAACTAGCTTACATCAACCTTGGATTGAAATCGTATTTTTATTGGCTTGGTTAAAAATCCAGCTGCTCTGTAACTATATCGTCTCTTGCTTGTCTGGTCGTGGTCGTCTGACTCTAACCTTTATTGTTCTGTGGTCTAGAGAACCTAACCTCAAAACAGGATCGCCGCGCTTAAAAAAAATTTTTTGAGTTGTTTCCTAAGGATCACAGAACAAAATAAACTGAGGAATTGCTAAGGCTGAGGAGTGATCCTGACTGAAATCCAAGGCAAGACACCGACCGCACCGAAGCCAAAAATAGAAAAATAACAAAATTAAACACAGAAAACAAAAACAAATACTTAACTAAGTTGTGGTGGGTTCCCCTTGAGAATTTTTTAAATTTAAATAATTGTTTAAAAAAGGGAAATATGGGAACGATTTCACAACAGTTTTTTAATCATGTGGCAGCTTATCTCAAATCACCTTTAGGAAAAATAATTGAAAAAGATGGTGTAAGTATTTCTCTGTCCTGCCTGTTCAAATTTGACTACCTTAAGGTTTTTTGAATGAAAAAGCATTAGTTTGAAAATGTTCACCTTTTTAAAAGTTTGCATTAAAATTAGAGCAGATTCTTCCTTTCATTTGGTGAGACAATAATTAAATTACACTGTAGCCTTGGCTCGGAAAAATCTTAAAAGAATAACTTGTAATACTGTGTTAGCTACATTATCTTTTTGTTTCAGCTTTTTATTCATACCAATAAAAATACAAGCACAGGAGTAATTAATATAGTTTTTTCTCTGCTAAAAGAGACCAAGTCTAATTTAGCACCCAAGAGTATTATAGAGGAATGTCAGATTCGCCAATGGCTGGAGTATGTTGTTGTTTATGTAGGAAATGCTAATAACAATCAAAATATTCAGTTATTACTAAAGGTAAGTAAATGATGATAAGGATGAGACGAGCTATATAATGCCAGATAATATATCATCTTGAATTATTTTTCCAGGAATTAAATGACTTACTATCATCAAAAACATATTTGGTTGGAAATAGATACACCATTGCTGATGTGTCACTATATTATGCTCTTATTAACATTATGGTAAGTATACATCAGCTACCAATAAGGCATTGAGGTAAAATATCCTGCTAAGCACAACTTCAGTAAAACAATTATATTCATCTCAAAAATACTCTGTTGATTTTCTTTTAGGCTAACCTCTCAATATTGGATAAAGAAAAGTACCTAAACATTTCAAGATGGTTTGATAATATTCAACAAGACTCTGCGCTAAGGCAAAATATTAGCATAATTGATTTTAGCACTACCTATTTAGCTAATTTAGTTCCAGCCAGACATTAATCTATAATATGAACTATACTTCCATGTATTTTATTAAAATATAGATTTTTGTGATTAGATTCAGGGTGTCTCTAAAACGTCTACAAAATGCTAGCACCAATTCCTAAGGCTACTGGGTCAAAAAGTTTATAGGTCCCAAAATGCAGGGGGTCATAAAGAAATAATACCTTAGGGTTATTATATTTTTTTTGTTTTAATTTTTTTCAGTATACCTTCTTTCCAATAGAGGAGTTGCATCTCCTATACCCAGACTCCTAGTTTTTTACTTTGTAATAACTTGAGAGATGAATAAAGATTACTTACTTACATATCAGAGTTTTTCTAATAACAACTTTCGCCTTGTATTTTGAAAACTATCATTTTTTGGACTAAGGTAGCATAGGCGGATCGCCATATTTGAGCCTTACGAATTTGTGATAGCATTTGGTACAGAAATAAAATTAAATAAATAGAAACGTAATGTGAAATCCCGCAACAAATTTACGAAATTCGTTAAGACAAAAACATGGAGTAAGCGAAATTTTTTTGGAACAGTGTTAAAGTTTAAAAGAAAATCAAAAGACTGGGTTTTAAATAAATTTTGTTTAATAAAAACTAACCTTATATTACAGTAAATTTCATACACTAGTATTTTACATTTGCAGACAATTAATTTGAAATCACATAAATTAAAACTAAATATTGTGACAAAAATAAAATATTCAACAAGAGTGTGCAAGTCTTTGGTAAATCGTATATGGTTTTTAATCGTGTTGTCAAAGACTATATCCTGCTGTTATACTCTTCTTAATTATTAATAACACATAATACTTATAAGTTAAACCAGTAAAATTGCAAAATAGTTCCACGCCACGGGAATTACAGTTAATATTGCGCCCATCAGTCTATACATTATTCACTTAGCTTTTGAACAAAAACTATATATTCGTAAAAAAAAAACCTTTCAATAAAAATTACATACTTTAATAAATATTCCCATAAAGCCAAACAAATACCGTTTATAGAACAGAGTTATTCGACACAAAATATAACGTAAAAGGTATCCAAATTGTATTTTTTTAAATGTATATTATTTCAGTTTTCAGGGTCAAAATAAAAGCGTGGTTTATAAAGGTTTAGCTCAGTTCCTTTTTGTATTTTCTGAAGACGTAGTAACAATTTTTATAAACAAATTGACCGTGACAATCACACTTTATTGTTATTTAAATTGAATTTGTGTCGAATTATAAATTTTGTTTTTTTTTTTCGAAAAGGAGTGGTTTTAGAGTATTGAGCTAAGAGTACGTTTTGTACACAAATAGTTCAAAGAATTGCCTGGTGATTTTAAATTTCCTAAAAGATAGAAATCAAATAATATGCCTTAAATTTTAAGTTAAAAAGTTCATATTATTATAAACATATGTCCGCAACCAGGGACGCGCCGTGTACATGGGCAAGGTCGTGCGGCGCACGACGGCGCTAAGGCCTTAAAGGCGCCAGGCCTTCAACACAAATTAACAAAACTAAAAAATTATCTGGTGGCGAAAATGCATTATCCACCAACACCGACCGCCGGTCAGCGATCAGTACCAATAGTGGAATTTTACTACTCTTCTTGCGGGCGCGAAAATCCGCGTGCGTTCGGCGCGCTAGTTTAAACTTGCAAAATTTTACGTGTTCCTAATCGATGTAGCAGGTTAATTTTTCATTCTTGTCTTGATAAGCGCACAAGACGTATAGAGTGCCTTATTTGCTATTAATAATAATAATAATTATGTCTTTATTGTAATTTAAGAAAAAGAAAATTACAAAAGGCGAAGTTGAAGCAAAGCTTCCTCACTTAACCTAACCTAATACGTATCTACCGCAACTGTGAAAAATAATTACAAATAAGGTAAGTATAAGTGATTAAGTTTAGTAATTTTTTTTCTTTTTAATAACTTTTGTTTATGAAACAAATAAGACTTAGTGTTTAATATTTTTTATTTATTTTATTTAGATGGCCAGAAGAAAAAAAGAAATTGTCTGGTTACCAAAACTTGCTTAACAAGTTAAAACGCGAGGAAGACTTGGAGAAAACCAATTTCAAAATTAGTAACTTTTTTCGAAAGACCACACAAGACACTACTTCTGATAACAGTGATCTTCTACATTCAACAAAATTTCTATATTACTTGATTTCTTCTTGATGTGAGCCGCCAGGAGCAGATTTCTGTTTGCTTAAGATACGTTAACTTAAAAAACAATAAATTTAGTGTCGAAGAACGTTTTTTAACATTTCGTCCTATAAGTGATACAACAGGTGAAGGTTTAACCAACTTTTTACTAAAAACTTTGGAGAATTATGGTTTAGACATTTATAATATGCGCGGCCAAGGTTATGATAATGGTTCAAGTATGAAGGGTAAACCACATCAAGGTGTACAAAAGAGAATTTTAGACATTAATCCACGAGCAATGTTTGTACCTTGTTGTAACCACAGTTTGAACCTTGTCATAAACGATGCTGTAAAATCCAATATTTCTGGTATACATTTTGTTTCAACTGTTCAAGAATTATATCATTTTTTTTTCTGCCTCAACCAATCGGTGGTCTGTTTTGAAAAGTAACATTTCAAGTCCGACATTAAAGCCTTTGTGAGATACTAGATCGTCTAGCAGAATTGATGCAATAACCCCTCTAAGATTTCAGTTGGGCGAAATTTACGATGCTCTTTATGAAATTTTATCCGGAAATAATTTTGACAATACTACTAGGTAAAAAAATTAAAAATTATGAGTTTGTGTGTTCTGATACAAGATTCTAAGTAAAGTATATGTTGTTACTAAGATTCTGCAACATTTAATATTTCCCAGGCTTGCAAAAGTTAAAATTTTCGGAATGCAAGACATTACTCTTTCATCCGTACATCAAAGATTTAACCTATTATCGTGTCATTCTGATGTTTTTATTTTTTTGTGGAATATTGAGGATTTCGGCAAATATTCTGACCAAGATCAACTTAATTTTTGTAAAAAACTGGAAGTAACCTTAACTGACAAAGATCGAAACGAGAAAGATATAGACAAAACAGAACATTTACACGAATTACAATTTCTGAAAAATGGCGACAAAAACGCGACGTCTCTAGTAGAAACAGTTAATTACATTGCAATAAATAACCTAACCCACTCATTTCCAAACATTACCATTGCATTGCGCATAATATTAACCATTCCAGTTTCTGTAGTTACAGCCGAGAGGTCATTCTCTAAATTAAAGTTGATTAAAAATTATTTACGATCTAGAAAGGGCCAAGAGCGGTTAGAAAATCTTGCTATCACTTCTATAGAGTCTGACTTTTTAAAGCAACTTGAAATGGAAAATCTTGTTAATGAATTTCCAAAAAGTAAAGCTAGAAAATTTCAATTTTTGTAAGACCTCTCCATCATGAATCATGATCATGTATTATCTGTTTCAAAACAATCGCTATTTTATTTCTTTATTTTTTTTTTAATATTTTGAATTAATGTTTTGTAACATTGATACCATTGATACTGTTTTTGTTTTGTTACTGTTGTTTCGCATTCTATTAATATTTTTGTGTACTTTCTGTTAGTCACGAATAAATATAGACATTAGTACTAAAAAGTATAGTTTTCTTCAAAAATTTCAACGATCAACTATGAGAGAAGGGTGGTAATTTTAGCTCAATATTATAATATTGATTTAAAGAAATAGTCCATTCTCGAAGTGGAGTTGAAATATAGGGAAAGGGGAAAAAAAGTCAAAAAGTCTTTCTCCACTAATTTAATAGTGAGCTATTAAAGGCTCAATTTTAAAATTAAATTGTCTCACATGTTTCAAAGGTAGTAACCTTCATCTTCAGGAGACCAAAGTAGTGCTGCAGTTATTATTAGCAGTAGAGAGAAAACTGTTGGTGGAAAATGACGTTGATGGAGCTTTTTTTATTTAAAAATATTTTGACAAGATATTAATAATTGAATGTAATCAGCATGCTAAAATTGGAATTGAAAGTGGAATGTTATATTTAAATCAAAGTTTATGAAAAGACACTGTCAATCTGTGGTCGAATTTAAAATAACGAATATCTTCAATCTTCAAAGGTTACTACCTTTGAAACATGTAGAGACAATTTAATTTTAAAATTGAGCCTTTAATAGCTCACTATTAAATTAGTGGAGAAAGACTTTTTGACTTTTTTTTCCCCTTTCCCTATTATAATATTGGTTAAAGGCGCCTATCATTATTTCGCACGACGGCGCCGAAAATATTTGGCGCGTCCCTGTCCGCAACCATTGTATTTTTAAGATACAGGGTGTTACAATTTTTAAGTAGAACAAAAAATATGTACCCCCACTGCCTATTTTCTTTTCGTTAGCACAGTTATGTATACAGTTCAATGTCTAATGCAAAAGAGCTTTTAATATTTTTTTGATTTTGGGTTTCATTTATGAGATAAATGCAATTCTATCAAACTCTGACAGGCGTTTATAGCGATATTATAATAATTATTGTAATATATTTTTTCAATCGAAAGCCGTTCCTCATAGTTTAAAACGATTTTTGCTGAGTGATAAGGCATAGTTATAAAAATTATATTTATTTTGAAAAAAAAACAGTGGCGTGATGTTTTCGTTAAAATTATCACAATATACGCGGGCGCCACTGGTACGCCAGAAGTAGACCAAATCTTTTTTATGCCGAGTCAGTACCTACTAAAAATTAAAATAATATCTAAAACGGTCTCAAATATATTTAGGAACAACCGGTTTTTTTTCAAATTTTCCTGTATGTAGCTATATTTTGGATCAAATAACACTGTCATGCATACTCCTGTAACCTAGGGCATTTTGTGATGCACAAACGCAATAAGAAAACTAGTGTGTCACATTTTAAGAGCAGAAATTCAAAACAAAGCTTAACATAATATATCATACTCTGTGACCTACCCCTGATTTTTTTTAAACTAGGGACTCCCCTCCTAAAGCTGTTAATTGTATAGGAACCCAATTTTTGACTGGTATATTTACATTAATTAATAAAATAGTACGTACAGTTCTTTTTTTTGCATTAAGCAAAATAAAAATCACAAAACCTAGAAAAATACCTCAATCTACCTTGACTACACTGTAGATTTTTCTTATGAACCAGAAACATGCAAAGAATCCTATGGAGCCTGTTAATAAGTTAAATAACAATACCATAATAAGTGTATATCCAAAATACAAGAATGCCGATGCAGAATCTTCAATTTGAAGTTTTGTGTAAAAATAATGAAAGCAATACAAAAACAGGTATACAGAGGTAAAACCGGAAGTCAAATATGACCTCCACCACCAATGATAATCTTCCGCACATAAGTGGAAATAACACAGCAACACTGTGGTTTCGGCACAAGTTATAACTAGAATAATGAATACCAAAAACAAAAAGCCAAACATATAGTACATCTGAGATGACCAAATGGAGTTCAAGATAAAGAACAACTGGATAAATATGCACCCAAATGGTAAAACCCCACCCATAACAATTCCTGGTATTGGTTGAGTATAGACAGACTGTTCTGGAATAAGCCTTGGAATCTGATTAGTACGAACTGGATGGTCAATAGGTCGTTTTCGGAAACCTATAAATGCGCCTACAAATGTGAGTGGTACTGAAACTAGCCACCAGAGTGCCAAGAGTCCTACCAATGTGCTAAATGGTATTGCAGCTGAGCTTCCTTTAGCCCATAACACTAAATTCATAATGAAAAACAATCCAAAAACTATACCAGGAGCTAACATTGAGGTTAACAGAACATTTGACTTCCATTTTTCTCCTCCAAAACTTTTATATATTCTAGCAGAAACATAACCAGCAGGAGATCCCAAAAGAACATACAAAACCATAGCACAAGTCATTAAAGCTCCTCTGTTAGCTGGGCTTAAAAATCCAAGACAGGCAAATGCCAATGTTACTAATGTCATGCAAAATACTTGAATTCCTGATCCCAAAAGAACTGAAAGTAGCATTCCTTTACGTGGTGGTCTAAAAACATCCCCATGGACAAGTTTCCAGCCAAATTCTTCCTGAAAAGAAAAAAAATGAGAAAATTTACCATCAATTCTCTTATTTCATTATTACAAAAATGTAAGGACCAAACTTACTTGTGCATCTTCTCCATTATCAATTTGATTGTACCTTGCAATATCCTTATAGAGGGTCCTTAAAAGAATCATAGCAACCATTCCTGATAGGAACAGTACAATTACAAGTGAATTTAAAATACTAAACCACTGAATATTGGTGTATGGCATTGATTCCAAAATATAATCCCATCTGGAGGACCATTTTACAGAGTTGTTCAGGACAAATGACACTGTATAGGTATAAGATATTTCAAATTTCTCATTCTTTGCTAGAGGCTTTGAAGGAAAACGTAGTGGATCAGGATTTTTTAGATTGCATTGGCCACTGGAAAAAAAGAGTTTAATTTAGTACAGGACCTGGTAAGATGACAATGATAAAAAAAAGTAACTCACGATGTTTGATGATTAATACTTCTAGGAACAACTTTAACAGAAATAATTCTTCCACCATTATTGCCAAACCTAGCAGCCCATTCTTCCGTACCTCCAGAATGATAAGTTATAGTTAGGTCTACGTGATTATAAATATAATAAGCATCCTGCTGTTCTATTTCAGGCATACAAGTTGTTCTCTTATTTCTTGTATAGCATCCCATTTGGAACCCTGTACTACAGTAGATCTTGTTATCTTTTGTATCAAAGCAACTTGTAACAGGCATGTTGTCAACTATCCAATGATGCTTATAATTTAGGCTGATGCCCTTTCTTAAGGTCGCTATAAGTATATTATCCTCTTTCTTACTGCCATTATATGATCTCTTGCAAATTTCTTTACATGTTGCATTTTTCATAAATTCAAGTTTATATGGAGATGATCTAATTCTCTCTCCAAACACAACCTGCCCCAGATTTTCTACAGGAGATTTTGAATCATCATCAGGTAAGCAGAAATCAAAGTGATTGTACTCGTAAGGTATAACAGACTCTTCAGTATTTAATCTGTTAACATATAGTTTTACTTCGGACTAAAAAAAAATGTTTCTATATCATTCAAGATTTGATTTTTATACTCGGTGCGCAAAATTGTACTTTTCCGCACGCCCCAAAAGACCAGCGACGACAGTTCTTCGGCCTATTAAATTTGTAGTAGTACTAGTAATTTTGTTTGTTATAATTTTGTATCCAATAACTATCTGAATTAAAACAAAATAAACCCAACTTATGTAATAAAAAAAAGTAAATAGGTACACTAATAAATTAGTATGCTCATTCCTCTAAAAGTATCTATAATTTGCAATAGTGTAACTTAAGCCAAAAACGATTTCTTTTGTTATTACATTACAAAACTTTAGCCACTGTTCTTTCGTCATAGATATTCATAACAGCTAATATTAAAGTATGAAAATTATTTTCTTTATTTATAAATTACCCTTTTGTGGTAGTTATTTCAATCTTTAATTAAAGTTCTTATTTATATACTCCTCAGTATTTTTGTGCTTATTTAGAGGATTAAACATTGGTTGATGGCCAATGTCAGTATTGCACGGAAAAGTATCACTTTGCGTATTCTTAGGAAACAACTCTTTTTTACGATGGGATTCGCTATTTTAACGATCTGCCCGATAATATTAAGAGAGCACCAAACCTAAGAATCTTTAACAAAAACCGTTTATTATACTTAAGGAACTGAGGTGTGTACTATTAAGAATGTTATTTTTGTTATCTGGTTTAAGTAGCCAAGTGCTAAATAAAGGATATATTTATTTATTATTATTTATTATTATTATTATAACTATTTTATCTGATGAGCTAGGGTAATATTGGTTACATGCACTATTTTTATTGTAGTAGGTGTCACTTTACCATACTAGTGTATGTAGAGTCAATGTAGACTAAAGTTGGGATTGCAGACCAATTATAAAAAATTATTTGTAATGTTATGGTGACATTTATGCAAAACACCTAAGAATAAAACAAAATTAAGATCTCAATTGGTCAACATGGGCCTTTAGATTTGGTACACATTTTTCATGACCTTAGGACAATTTTTTTAGTGAAATCAAACTTGGGCTGTTAGATAGATAAAGTAGTGGCTGTAACTTATGTGGTACCTAACTGTAAATGAAATTAACACAGTAAATGCAAAACTCTTGTATGGCTTGGTGTACAAAGTTAACTTTGTGGGTGCTATAAGCTCACCACACTTGTCATTACCCTCATTATCTGCTTCAATAAATATTCTTAGGCTATTAAAAAATTATTGTGTATACCTATAACCAAATCTAAGTCTTGATTTAAGCTATTTTTAGTATATTTACCTTACATCCTTCGATTTCATCCTCTTTCTTGCAATAATTTACAGGGGCCAACCCAGGCAAATAAAAGCATTGTACATAGAAAAAATTTAAAGTGATTACCCCTATTATTATGCCACACCTCATTGCAATGTACTAGAGTATCTTATATTATCTTAAAACGAATAATGTACATAAAAATGGTGAGAAAGGGTCAAATTTTTTCCACGTATATTTGGAAACGTCACCACAACTCTTGATAAGAAATTTATAGTGTTAACACATAAATTAATGTAATTTTAGGTTTCGCGTATCGTTGATAGACTAATTTTAACTATTATATCGAAGAATATCAGAAACTCGGAAATATTTTAGATCAAAAACCATCCAAACACGTTCAAGATCATGTTGACAAAAGCGGCTTTGTCCGGTTGTCGAGCTGTCGCTGTCACTCGCTACTCGCAGTCACAACTCAGAAATCTGTCACTGTCAGTTCTGACACAGTATACGGAACTATACCGTTATACTGTGGTTCTGAACACACTTTCGTATTTGAAACCATAGAAGTAAGAGGGGCAAGAAACCCGTTTCTCCGTGCATAGAAATAAGAGGTCCTATTCTATGTCTCGGTGTATTGCACCCATAGAAATAAGAGGGTCAATCCTATTGACCATTTTCATATGACGTCGCAGGGTCGGCGGCCATTTTGCTTGGATGGCAAACAAAGCAAATAAACACAAGTGTTTACCAAGTTTTCTTACAGTTTACCTTGACTCTTGACCGTAATTTAAGATCTGTGTTGGTGTAAAGTGACCTAAATAAAAATGCCGACGTGTTGTTTAGTGGTAAATTGTGGGATGAGGGGAAATAGGGACAATGTACGTTTTTTTAGAGTTCCTGCAGTTCCTCAAAATGCTGGAGAAAACCTCACTTAACTCTCACAAAAACGGCGTGAAATGTGGATAAGGGATTTAAAAAGGGACCCCTTAAGTGACAGCTAGTTAAAGTATGGGAGAAATTGCCCCAGACATTTTATAAGTGATAATATTTGATTTTTGGTATGATGGCCTAATAAAATGATCTGATGTAAACATTTGTAGAAGCTCCAGCCCAATTGGTAAACAAAGACATCCCTGACTGGATCTTAAATTAAAATATGGGGTACTTTAATCCAAAAGAAGCAACTCAGACTCGAGTTGACAGAAATGAGAGAGCTCAGAAACGCAAACGAGCAAAGTTTCAGGAAGGTAGGTGTATTATTGTAAATAGTAGGTCGTACTAGGATTGATTGTATTATGATGTAGACATAGTGTTGATTAAGGTTGAAGTTTTTTTTTATTAAGTTATGTATGTATTCTTGTAGATAGAATAATAGATTGAGGCACCAGACGAAGCTACTCCGGGAAACATTTTCTGACATCGAAAGCTTTCTACTGGTCTGATACATTTTTTCCTGGTGATGAACTTGATTTTATAAAACGTTTTAATTTATTAGATTGTATTCTGTACTATTTTAATTGCAAATTTTAAATTTTTGAATGTAAGGTATTAGTTCAGTTTAAAAAACAGTAAACAGCATAAATAAACTACCTATATGAACATAAAACTGTAGGTTTAGGCCCAAATGAAATGGTAACAGAGTTATTCAAAACCAAAACCTTATTATAACTTAATCTTACCTTGCCGACTACAACATAAGCATTGGGATGTACTTCCTTTACATTAACATTTTGCACCAAACCAGATTCATACAATTTGAATGCTTGCAAGCCTTTGTATGCCTTTCAGATAAGAGACAGGGAATATATAACGAACATTTATTCGGATCGCACAAAAACCACCTTCGACTTCGACAAACCCTTTAAAATAAAATTCCCAGAAAGGGGAGGTGAAGAGAGAAAGGAGGAACTTAAAAACCGCAAGGGTTCAGTCTGGTATACAGACGGCTCAAAGACAGAAAACAGCACGGGAGCGGGTGTGTATGAGGCCACTACGAGGGAAGGTATATCCATAAACCTGGGAGTGCACACAAACCGTCTTCCAAGCAGAGGTAATAGCAATTACGACCTGTGCACAAATTATGATGAGGAAAGGAGTCGAAGACAAACAGATCCACATCTTAACCGATAGCCAGGCAGCGCTCAAAGCGCTCGAAAAACCAACTATAAACTCCTTAAAGCCGTATTACAGTCACGCAACTAATTGCAGCAATAAATGGCAAGGTCAAAGTATTGCATGAAAGAAAGTTGCACAATGTAAAACAGCGTGCAAGTCCATGCAACTTTTTCTTAATTGCAACAAACATTCTAACCTCAAACTTGTTATTGTTATTGTTTTATTTTGTGATTTTCTGGTGTTTGTGAAATATTTTGTGTTTGAAATGAAATAAATAAACAAAATAAATAAATTAAAGCGGAAAAAAGTACTCACTGCATCATTATACACCATTAATACTGTTGGTAACACAAAAGTAACTACTTTTCCCCCAGACTTGCACGAGCAATGCAATAAATATCGCGCCAGACCGATAAAATTTTCGTGCAACTTAGTTGCACCAAGGGATCAGCTGAGCTTCGACTGCGCATGCCTTTGGGCAATTCTTATTGCGTCTTGCATGGACTTGCATCGAGTTGCGTGACTGTAATACGGCTTTTAGTAGTTGAGGAATGTCTTACAACGCTAAAAGGCCTGGCACAACGTAACAGGATTAACCTGGAATGGGTACCCGGCCATCACGGTATAGAGGGTAATGAAGCGGCAGACAAACTTGCCAAAAAAGGGGCGAGAGACAACCTAATCGGGCCGGAGCCTGCATGCGGACTCTCGTATCGAACGGCAAGAAAAAACATACGAGAAAGACTTACTCGGCAACACCAAGAATATTGGGCGGGACTCCCAGGGTTAAGACAATCAAAATTGTTCATCAGGGAGACAAACAAAAACAAAATCAAATCACTACTGCAGCTTAACAGGAAAAACAATAACAGGTCTCCTCACGGGACACTGTCAAATGAAAAAACACCGTAGCAATATGTGACTGGAAGCAGAACCTTTTTGTAGAGCATGCGAAGAAGAGGAGGAAACCCCTCACCACATACTATGTCATTGTCCGGCAGTAAAAGTGGGAAAAGATTACGGCACTTCGAGGAAGCCTATCCGGAACCCGAAGAAATAGCCAACGCCCCCATCAACATTGTCCTTAAATTTATTAGGGATAGTCGTTTGTTGGAGTAGATACCAAAGGAGCACAATAAGCCATGAGCTTCAGTGCAGTGGGGGAAGAACCACAATCCATTGAGATAGATAGATAGATAGATAGATAGATTGTATGCCTTCAGCTGCTGGCCAGTGTAAAAACTATGCGTTAATATAAGGTAGTTTACCAAGTCCATCATTGCTACCTCTGGCAAAGACATTAAATTTTCAACATCAGTCTTTCCAAGTAGATAAGGATCAATATCACCAATAATTTTAAGATTGACATCATATCTACATTTAACATCGCCACTAAGAGTCTTATAATATTCATTCTTACCATATTTTATCATGAATTTTAAATTTTACACAATAGAATCACAATATAAACAACAAAGGTCGAAGCACACACAAGGAAGTTCAATAAGTATTACGATGGGAATACAGTCGGAACACGAAAAATGTTTTAAGTCCAGAGGTAGCACAGGTATAGATACTTCTTAGAAATGGTCATAAATGAATCCTTAAATTACTTGGAAACTTATTAAATTACACCAAAAGAGTCTAATAACTCATTAGCACAAACGGGCATGAACCTTTGTTTGCCATCCAGGCAAAATGGCCGACCTGTCAAACCCACGTGTTTGAAAATGATCATGATTTCACCACAGAATAAGAAATGTTAGTTCAGGTTGATTTCACCGTGTTATTTCACCTTGGTTTGTCCAACACAAGGCGCATGCGCAAATTACGGTCACACTCTTGTCAATGCGTCAATTGTCATTTTATGCATTTATTCATTTTATCTTTTATGTCGGCGTCAAGTAGAAATTGCATGAAAAATTTAGTTTATTTAAATTGTGTATTTTTGCTCAAAAACGCGAGAGGTGTATAATTTTCTATAAAGTAAATACATACAACAATTTTAAATAAAAGCGCAGGTATTCTAAAAAGGTATGTATTAATTTTTTGATACTTAAAGTATCTATCAATTGGAAACATTGTGGACGATGCTTTTATTCTGCTGACGATAAAATATTTTAGTACAATTAGTGAAATAGTCATACTTTAATGGCTACTAGACTATTTTACACCCCTTCATCGCTACCTAATATTATAAATATGCATGATTTCAATCAAGCTTTTAGTTATCAGTTTATTAAAGATAAGACATGCCCTTTCAGATGGTTCGTAAAACAAGGTCGTCCATAAGAGCAGCAGAGAAATTAAAAACCGATTCTCCAAGACGGATTCGCAACAAAGCGTCTAATCATCGTGAAAGATCTCGGTCAGAAAGTCCTGATTCTGAGGAAGATGTTCCTAAAACCACCACTAAAATTCTTTCACCGAGTCGTGCTGATAAAGGATCATCTGATAATGAGTCTGATAAAGACGCCAAAAAGCCCCTAAAAAAAAGAAATAGATCAATGGCAGTGAAAGAGGATGACGAACAACCTAGTTCTCATAAATCACGTTGGGATAAACAACCTAAGTCACCACTAATTAATATTGATACACAGGATATTGTCGAAGAGGTAAATGAAGATCAAAATTCTAAAGGTAAGTCTAAAAATAAAAGTAACTCAAATAATGACAATGTTGTCAATCCCGAAACTGAGAATGAAAATGTGCAGGTGACAAATGAGTCACCAAGTGATGCTAAAGATGAAAACCATGAAACACAGCCGGATAATGGAGGGGAAACTAAACAGATTGATGTCAACATGTCCAACACTAGTAATGTTGAAAATATATCTGATCAAAAATCTGCTGAAACATCTTCTGAGCAGCAAAATGATATTGAGGTAGTATCTAAGGATGCACGCACAGAAACAATGTCCGAAAAGATTTCAACAAGCCCTATTAAAGAAATAATTGATAATTATTCTTCAAGTAAGGGCAGAAGTTCAGGTAGAGAAAGATCTTCTGAGAGATCAAAAGATTCTGATAAAGATCTCAGTGAGAGGAAAGATAGGAAATCAAGGGATAGATGCTCTTCTGAACGATCTACGAAGGAGGCCAGTGAGCCACAGTTTGAAGACAAGCATATTGAAAAAAATGAAGACTCAAAAAAAATAAGGCTTAAGAGGCCACCAACTGATAAACAAATTTCTGAAAGTGAAGATAAGGAAGGCAGAAAGGAAGAAAGTACTACCAAAAAAAAAATTACCCTTAAGCGTCTTGAGAGCAAACATTTGACTGAAATGCCAGAGCCACCTGTAGAAAATAATGGATCATTGCCAGAAGAGCAATCTCAAGCAGAGGAATGGACTTCTTCATATGAAATTAATAATGTTCATAGTGATAAACATGAGGATAAACAAGAAAAAAGTGAAGAAAAGCCTGTAAGAAAAAGGATAACATTGAAAAGAGCAGTAGCTGATGAAAATAAAAAGTCATTTACAGTTGAGAAAAAAGTGATTTCTATGGAAAGAAGCATTTCACTTCAAGAAGATAGAGATCAAAGAAGAAAATCTACTAGTGAAATTACCATTTCTGAAGGAAAGAGGAGGCGCAGTTCTGGATTAGACAGATGCACAAGTGAAACAGAAGGTGAGTACCTATTTATATTTAAAATTATTTGAATAACAACCTTAATTTTACAGTGGAATTACACATTATTTATAATATAGCTTAATAGGTACTGATACTTAGTAATAGGGTAGAAAATTGTGTGCCTATGTACAGGGTATTTCCTTTTATTTTTATTTTTTTTATTTATTTTATTTATATTTCAAATTACATAGTTTATACAAAAAACATAAAATGAAATTACGTCAAAATGGCTAATGTAGCCCATATTTCTACAAGTATACAATATATGCTGGTACATCCATTCATCCACCATCCACCATCCGTATAACAAACAACGTATAACATTCAAGTTCACCGTTAAAGTTTATCCATTCTTCTCTTCGTTTTTGTCAGTATTAAGTGATAAGTACAGTGAATTAAAAATTAATTTTTGGATGTGCAGGTGGATAAGAGTGCAAGCTGTCTGAGGGTGTAATCTGTTTTAATTTGTCTTCTGTCGCTGTTGGATAACAACAAAAATTTGCTTTCTGCGATCCATAGGTAGCAAATAACCTTAGAATTTTTTTACCCGATTTGTTTTATTGTACTAAACATATTTGTGTAGATAAACATTTGCTATTGTTCGATTTCTACGAGGATTGCTCAGTAATTTAGCAGGATGGTGGTGAAATGCAACAAGTGTAATAATCATATAAGCGACGATAAGAAGGTGGATTGTGATGGATGTGGGCTTAGTTTTCACTACTTCTGTACAGAATTGACTGCATCAGAGATAAGAGTGATAGAGCTCAAGACTAAGAGGGTTCTCAAATATCTCTGTGATTCCTGCCAGGAAGGTATGCGTTTGATACCTATTCTTAAAATGAACTTGGAAACCTTAGAACAGAGATTTGAGAACTTCAAGAATGACATCTCTTCAAAGATTGATACATTCTCTAAGCAGAGTGATAGTCCAGTAACTGTACCACCCAACAGCACACCTGTCACTTCTAATGAAGAGGTTATGAGGGAAATCTTTGAAAGGCAAAAGAGAATGAATAATGTAATGGTTTTCAATTTAGCTGAGGATAATGCAACGTCTGATCTGACAGCTATTCAGAGAATATTTAATGGGTTGTGCGATATTCCTCCAAGAATAATAAAAACTCTAAGGGTCGGTAAGCGGAATAAAAATAACAGGAGATCTCTGAAAGTGACACTTTCCAGCCATCAAGAAGTGCATAACATTATAATCAACAAGAGCAAGCTTGATCGATCAGAACGTGTGTACATATGTACGGACTTAACGCGAATACAGCAGGATGAGTTCGGCAAAATCAGGGATGAACTAACGCGTCGTAGAGCTGACGGCGAAACAGAGCTTATTATCAAATATATTGATGGTTCTCCAAAGATAGTTAAAAAAAACCAGTAAGTGTATGTGATAATGGTCTTAATGCAAATGATAACCTATACATGGACATTGTGTATACCAATATTCAAAGTTTTATTTCTCATAGAGATGAACTTATTGTTAACATTGTCAACCGTTTACCTAACATAATTTTGTTGAGTGAGACTCGTATAACAGAAGATTTCCTTGACTTGGAATGCTCCCTTGATAATTATAATCTAATTAGATGTAATTCTGAAAACCGACATACCGGGGGTGCACTTATGTATATACGAAAAGGAATAATTTACCAAAATATACAATATTTTATATTACCTGGCAATTACTGGGGTGTGATAGCTGATGTTAAAATAAATAATAATTTTACAACTTTGGGTGTTATATATCATTCTCCTAATGCCAGTCACTCATTATTTTTGAATAATTTTGAAGAATTTTGTGAGGGTTTGTTGGGGAGTAAGAGTAGACTGTTGCTGGTTGGAGACTTTAACTTGAATTTTAATTCTGATGGTTTTTATGTTAATAAGCTAAGGCAGGTGTTAGGCATTTTGGGTTTAAGCCAGTGGATAGGGGAACCAACACGATGTACAGATCAGAATAGTACTCTTATAGACCTAGCAATTGGCAATTTTGATGTAAAGTACAAGGTTCACAAATCTATAAAAATAACTGATCATTCTGTTGTCTCAATTGGGATAAATAATAAAAAAATATGTAATTTGGATAGCTATAGGAAACAGTTCCGTAATCTATCAGGGATGGCAATAGAAAACATAAATTATGGTCTTATCGAGGCTGATTGGGCCGATGTTTTGAATTCAGTTAATGTAGATTTTATTTTAAATGGCATAATCCTCAAATGTACTGAAGTAATTGATAGGATAGCTCCGATAAAAACAATATCTGTTAGGGGCAATGATCTACCATGGTACGATTTAGAGGTACGGAGGGTTGGTCAAGAAAAAAAATCAAGCATATTTAAATTTTAAAAATAGTACATCGGAGAATGAAACGGTTTTAAAGTGGGAACAATATAAGTTATGTAGAAACCATTTTGTAAATTTGTTGAAGCAAAAAAAAGAGGCCTATTACTTTAATAAGATAGATTCGAACCGCAATAATAGTAAGTTGATGTGGAAAACCTTAAAAAAACTGGTTAAAGGTAGTGTTGGGGATTTTAGTCATTCCACTATAGAAATTCAGACTGGAAATATTACTAAAACTATTCAGGGTGAAACTAATATTGCAAATAAGTTTAATATATTCTTTGTCGAAAGTATTGCTGAAATAAGAGGATCGATTCCCGCATCTGATTTTTGGACAGGAGAGGGTCTTCCAGAAGTGCATACATCTTTAAATAATTTTAAACTTCTATCTATCCAGAACCTTAAGAAGATTGTCAACTCTTTGAATAACAAATGTAATATTGATGATATTCTGAATGCGAGAATCCTAAAAAATATTTTTGATGCTGTCGGGCATGTCATCTTACAATTGGTAAATACATCTTTGGAACACGGTATATTCCCTGAACAATTAAAATGTTCTACAGTTACACCTATCCCTAAAAATGGAAATAGTAATAATGCTGTCGATTTTCGACCTATTAATTCTTTACCTGCTATAGAAAAAATTATAGAGTTAGCTGTTTATCAACAAGTGGTTGAATACTTTAATGATAATAACTTACTATTCTCAAATCAATCGGGCTTTAGAAAGAATCACTCTTGTGAATCTGCTCTACAACTTACGGTGGCCACTTGGAATGACCTAATTGATAATGGCAATTTTGTTGTAGCTGTTTTCCTCGACTTCAAGCGTGCCTTTGAAACAATAGACCATGAAATCCTATTACGTAAACTCCAATATTACGGTATAAAGGGGATAGTACTCGATTGGTTTCGAAACTATTTAACAAATAGAAGGCAACGGACAAAGATTAATTATAACTTTTCTGGTGACATTGTAAACGGATACGGTGTACCCCAAGGGAGCGTGTTAGGTCCCCTTTTATTTATAATATATATAAATGATATCAACTATTTTATTAGGCCTGATTTTCTTAATTTGTTTGCTGATGACTCCTTACTTTCATGTAGTCACAAAAATATACAGATTGCCGTTCAAAATATAAATAGTGAACTTATTAAAATAGAAAGGTACTTGAATACTAATAAATTGAAATTGAATGTAAGTAAAACCAAGACAATGATTATTACAACAAAATTTAAATATTCTATGCTGGACAATGTAAATATAGAAATCTACGGAACTACACTGGAATTGGTAAAAGAAATAAAATACTTGGGATTTGTCATTGATAATTTGTTATGTTTTAAAAGTCATTTTATGTACATTCAGAAAAAAATAACAAAGAAACTTTTCTTTTTCTCAAGAGTGGCAAAAAATCTCAGCATTAACTCCAGAGTTACAGTATACAACACAATAATTCAACCACATTTTAACTATTGCCCTAGCCTTCTGTTTCTACTGGACAACAACAGTAAATCTTCTTTACAAAAATTGCAAAATAGGGGAATGAGAATTGTCCTTTCATGTAATAGGTATACACCTATTAACAGCATGCTTTTGTGTCTGGAATGGATGTCAGTAGAACGGAGAATTACATTTTTGGCCATGGTTTTTATATATAAGTTATTAAATGGTCTTCTCCCATCTTACCTTGGTGGATTTATTGCCCATAACAGTGATGTACATAATTACCCTACTAGAAATAGAAATGATTTTTATATCAAGAGGACTAATTCCAGGAGAGCTATGAATTCTTTATTTTTCAAAGGTCTTAAAGAGTACAATGATCTACCGAGATATGTCAAGGAGTGTACATCGATTAATAGTTTTAAAAGAGAGCTTAGGACATTTTTTAGAAGTTAAGATACCGGCGCGGCGTGACGAGCTATCGTTGTTGCCTTTTTTGGTTTTTTCTTTTCTTTCCTTTTTTAATTTTTATATTTGTAGAGTTAAGGTTAGTTTAGTTTAAATTATAGTATTTGTATTATTCTATGTTAGCTAATTTGTATTAGGCTTGCCTATTGAAATAATAAACGAACGAACCCAAAAAATCATTCACACTGTAGGGCTCCAAATTTATCAAATATTCTTTCAGTTTCCGTTTAAATATTTTCTCCACTGATATACATTTTAAACTATTATCTAATTTATTGTAGCATTTAAGGCCAATGTAATAGGGACTTTTTTCGTATAAGGTTAGTTTATGTCTTGGATATATTAAATTGCTTCTTCGAGTTGTGCAATTATTATGAAAAATATTTTCAAACTTATCCTTGTTTTTAAAAACAAATAAAAGTATGTCATAAATATATAAACCATATATTGTCAATATGGCCTTGGATTTAAAGATTCCTCTACAAGACTGCAGTGGAGATATTTTGTAGATAATTCTCAATAGCCGTTTTTGAATTATGAAAATATTCTGAGCCCTAAAGTGTGCAGCCCAGAAAATTATTCCGTATCGTGCAGTGCCTTCAAAATTTGCAAAGTACAGCGTTCTTCTAGCCGTTTCATTTAAATATTTACCAATAGTACGAATACAGTAACAAATTTTATTCAGCTTTTCACTAAGGTGCTCAATGTGACAGGACCAATCGAAAGATTCATTGATATAGATACCTAAGAACTTAGTATTGTTTTGAAGTTTGAGCTCAGTGCTGCCAACATGAACAGATTCCTGTTTAGCAATTTTGTTTTGTTTAGTTCTAAAAAGTACGGCATTGGTTTTTGCTTTATTTAAACACAACTTATTTCTTTCAAACCACATCTCTGCCTGCGAGAATAGGTTATTTTCATTTTCAGATATTTCAGCCATTCTTGAACCATTTACTAACAAACTTGTATCGTCAGCATACTGTGTCAAAAAATACTTGTCATTATTAATTTCAAGATTGATATCATTTAAAAATACTATAAACAAAATTGGTCCCAGTATACTGCCCTGTGGAACACCTACCGTACTTTGCAATATCTCTGATTTATAAGTTATACCATTTGCGTTTACAACAACTCGCTGAGTTCTTTCGCTCAAATAAGACTTAAACCAATCCAGGGCACATCCTCTAACTCCATACAGCCATAACTTTCGAAATAATATATCTCTATCCAGACAATCAAATGCCTTCGACAGATCTAAAAACAACCCAAGTGCAATGTTGCCCCCTTCCAGCTGGTTCAGAACTGCATGAGTAAATTGATAAATTGCAGTTTGTGTCGACCGCTTTGAAATATATCCATGCTGGTTATCAGAAAAAAGTTTACAATCGTGAAAAAATTCCATCAACCTTACACTCATAACAGCTTCAAACAGCTTGGAAAAACTGGGAAGAAGACTTATGGGTCTATAGTTATCGAATGCATCAATATCACCTTTGTTTTTATACAGAGGTCTTATAGCCGACATCTTTAATTGTGCAGGGAACACACCCTGCCTCAACGAGTTATTCATTACATAACATAGCAAGCCAAAATTTCTTCCCCTGTAAGGGGCCTTAAAAACATAGACCTTGGGTTTTCAGGTATATTTATTTGACAGGATACCTGATCAAAATTACTTAAAAGTTTTGAAATGGATTCTAGCAGAAATTCATTATATTTATTAGGTATTTCGTCAGGCTTGCCAGGAATCACGGACTTATCAGAAATTGGAACATCTGTAATTTCTTTGTAAATAGACCACATGCATTTATTTTTGTTGTCAGAGTTTTGTATTTTATGCTTATAACTTTCTGACCTAGCCTGTATCAACAATTGATCATATTCTTTTTTTACGCTTGAATACATGTCCTTGTAGTTACTATTCTTACGTTTCAACATTAATAAAATGTCCAGTCTTTGTTTAACCTCCTTTAATTGATCATTTTTTGTGGAATATAGGCAACGTGATTTTTGATTTGGATTAAATGATTTCCTAGGAAAATATTGGTTAAACAAAAGTAGAAAGGTGTTCATGAAAGCTGACCATTGTTGATTAACATCCGTCTTATCTAGAGCAAATAAGTCTAGCCACTGTTCTTGTTTTAATGCATCAAAGAACCCCTTTCTACTCTCTTCACCAAAAAACCTCTTATAATATGTTTGTTTTATAGGAGTACTATTACATTTAAATACAATTTTTTGGGCTGTGTGATCTGATATTGCATTGTGAATCACAAGGCTATGTATATTTAAATATGTAGTGTTTGTGAAAATGTTATCAATACAACTTTGAGAAGTACTAGATATTCTAGTGTTCTCAAAAATGGCAGGATGTATACCAAAAGAATGCATTAGTGATAGAAATTGTACCTTGTTTGTATTTTCCTTAATAAGCTCTATGTTAAAGTCACCTGCAATAAACACCTTTTTATTTTGATACATAATTTGTTCAAGCAGTAGCTCTACTTGTTTCACAAACGATTTTATATCACCTTTTGGAGGTCTGTATATGGCTAGACAAAAAAACTTTCATTTTTCAAATTGCACTCAACACACGCACATTCAAAAATTCCGTTTAGTGAGAGTTCCTCGATTTTTTTGCATCTTACAAATTTCATGTGTTTACGAAGATAAATGGCTACTCCCCCATATCCTTCTTTTCTACAAAACTGAGACACTAGATTAAAATTGTCCATTGGCAAAAGTTTTAACTGTTCAATTTTTTTCCAGTGCTCTGAGATACATAAACATTTACAGTCTTGGTGTTCTTGCAACATGTCGTTTAGCATATCAACAGAATTACCTAGAGATTGCACATTTTGATGAATAATCCCAAAATCGTTGTCATATCCTTTGGCGCCTTTGAGGTTTTTGGAAGATGTTTTGGAAATGCTCTGTGTTGATCTGGTAGGGTTTATAAAAAATTATTTTGTACATTATTGAAGTTTATGTGCTCACGTTGTTTTTGTAATTTATGTAAATAGGCTGGACACTTAGGATCTCTGGCAGAGTGTATCTTATCTTTTAGATTTAACCGTGTACAATTTGGGCAATTTAATGGAGCATTTTCAGGGCACTCACTTGCTAGGTGTTAACATCCACATTTATAGCAACATAATTCTCCATTGCGGTATTTCGCAACATGACCATAATTGCAACATCTAAAACACATGGCCAGATTGACATACTCTGTTACATAAGCCGTCGTAAGGTCAAAAGTTAGGTTCTCGTTTCTTATTATCCATTTAAAAATATCAGGTGGTGTTTGTAATATCCAATTTTCTTTCATTTTATTTCTGCATTGCCTTTTAAATATAAATTTAAAACTTTTCTCTACATTATTTCCAAAAACATCCTTTATTTGTGGATTATCCCTTACAAACTCGCTGATGAATTCTTCGGGCTGATATCCAGCATCTATCCCTGTTATCATTAGCATAGGGTCACTATTTTGAAACACTTTTGTTTCTAGACTGTCTTGACTTTTTAGTACCGATTGTAATCTTTTTTGTTGATCTTCATTTTGACATTCAACAATTATACTGCCGCTTTGTAGATGCCGAATGTTTTTGAATTTCTCATTGACTCCGTTTTCATTTAAATGTTTTTTTTATTTCTCTTACTATGTTTTCTTTACTCTCTGGGTTTTTTGGTTTAACTAAAATTTCACATTGGCTTATTTTTGAAGGTGTCTTCCATTCTTCTTTTTTCCCTGTCTTCTTATTCTGCACTACTGGTGATAATGTTATTGAACTATATGTTTTTTCGTTGGTCCCGACATTATGTAGCTTACTCTTTTCTTTTAATGGTGAAAAATTGTGATCTAGTAGTGGTGATTTTGATCTAATATTATGTGTTTTTATTTGTTGTTCTAACATAATATTTTCTGTTTCGAGTTTTCCAACTTTATAGGCTAATTTGGTGACAATATTGTGTAATTTAAAAGTTGCACCTCTCATATCTGATAATTCTTTTTGATGGAATATGTCTTTTTCTGTAAAGGTTAGGATAACTTCAATAGCTGAGAGCATTGTGTCTAGCATATATGTTGTGTTCTCCGTTGTATTTTCAGGGTTATTATATGGATTTTCCGAGGGATTTTCTTTCTGGTTTATCATTTGCATTTCACTTTTTCCTTTGTACGAGTTATCAGTATGTTTTGGAATTTTTTCTCTACCAGATGTCTGGGGACTGCTCGACTCAGATCTTTGTCTTTTCTGTGAGTCCTCCACGTTGTTTGGCGGCGTCCTTAAAATTGATTTTTTTGGTCCAAAGACTTCGACGTATCCGTTTTTACTTTCCATTTCAACCTGATCTTCAGCCTTCTTTTTGGATCCCCCTTGTATTTGAATGTCTGTTTTATTAGTACTTAAAATTTGCAAGCTATTTTTTTGGTTGTTTACATTGGATTCACATTCACTGCTGTTCTTATCATCATTCGTATCAATTTGTTTACAAATGTTTTTTGTTACACCAATAATTGATTTTATTTCAGATATATCCAAATCTGACATAGAACCTAAAGAGAAGGCCCTTTTTTTTACGCTACCCTTGGTTAACTCTTTCTTCTTAACACCTCTCTTTTTCCCGTCGCTTTCATCACTCATTGCGTTTTTTCGCGAACTTTCTATGACTTAATATACTACTAAAAAACAAGAAAAACACAGAGCGATTTTAAACACGTCTTGCACGTTTGGATATCACTCAACCTCTTTTATTTTGACAGGTTCTAGCAACTTTGCTATTCGAGATAGAAAAAAACTTTTCGAATGAAAATTGCAGGGACTCATTTAAACCGTCAGAATTTGCTGCAGAAAGAAACACGGGTGCAAATTTTCACTTATTAACTTTAAAGTTGCCTTTTCAAAGCTATATAGGTAACTTGCCTATAGTCGCTTTAGCCATAGTTAAAATATTGGCAATGAAAGATCAAAAAGTTGTGAATTTATTATATTATGAAATAGATCACAGTGGTGATATAAAACAAAACTTGGAAAAAATTACATTCTACAACATAGCAAGAAATTTTAGGAGTCACGAAAATTTGCAAAGGAAAAGATCTGCTAAGATAAATGAGGAGGAAGAATTAGATATTTTAGTACATTTTAAAAGTAAATAAAATAACTAATTTTAAGTTATGGATAGGTAGTTATGGCGGCATTGTATGGCCACCGAATAGCCCTGATTTGTCAATTTTAGTGTCATTGGGGTGCCTACCTAAAAAACGAAGTTTATAAAGAATGAAGTGCATCATTTTAAGATTTAAAGATATAAACTGCATAAATAATTTGGTTGAGGAGTCCCCATTTTATTATGAATGCTATGGATAAAATAAAAGAGAATACAGAGTGTCTAAATAATAATGGTGGCAAATTTGTAAACACTTAAATTAAATTATTTTGCTATTTTTGCCATTAAACTTACAATTTTTTCCATGGCCACTGATTTATTTCCTAATATAATAAGTTCATCATTTTTTGATCTCTCATTGCCAATATTTCAACAATGGCTAAAGTGACTATAGGTAAGTTATATATTATTAAAAAGGCAATTTTAAGCTCTATTCAATAAAGAAATAATATATAGGGTGTTCCATTTAAAGAAATTTACAATAAGTCAAAATATGCACCCGTGATTCTCAATTATTTCTTTCGGCAGCAAATTCTGACGGTTTGGATGAATCCCTACAATTATGGTTTCTTCTATCTTGAATAGCAAAGTTGCTAGAAGCTATCGAAATATGAGGAAACACCCTGTACAACTACTTCCTAAAAAATTCTGAATTTCCTCTCGAAATAGGCCCTACTTGAAAATTTACCAATTTCTGGGTTTCCTCGAAAAAAAATCTTTAGGCCGAACGCGGTCGCAATCACTGTACTACTGGCATATAGTCATATAGTCATAGTCATAGTCATATCTTTATTCATATTAACACAACATAGTTGTTTACATAAGTCAAAATGTATAATAAATAATTCTAAAAAAATTACTTTACAAAATTTCAGTATTCAAATGTAGATATATATATATAAATAAAATTACAATAGACCTGAAGGTAAGAGTAAAATTTCAAACAAAACAATAAAACACATTAAAACTAAAATTTATTAAGATTTAAAATTTAAAATCTAAGAATTCACTGATGCTGTAGAACGCATGTTCCTTTAAGAATGTTCTGATGCGACCCTCGAATTGCTTAGGCGGCAAATTCCTGATATTTATAGGCAATTTGTTAAAACATTTGAAGGCATAATAGCCCTGCCCATCCTGGGTTCTTTTTAATCTGCAGAAGGTTGTTACTAGATCCTCCGCATGTCGAGTGTGATACCCATGAGCATCCCCATGTGTAGCAAACATGCCCTCGTTTTGTTTCATAAACAAAAGATTTTGGAGTATATAGACTGAAGGTAAAGTCAGAATTTTAAGGTGTTTGAATGCAGGTCTGCAGTCATCCCTGAAACCAAGTCCTGCCATAATTCGAATGGCTTTACGTTGAAGACCAAAGATCCTTTGAGCTTGTGCAGCATGTCCCCATGCAAGAATTGCATAGGATAAGATGCTATGGAAAATACTGTAATAAGCTGTGATTATTGTTGTTTGAGAGACACAGTCAGCTAGATTGCGGAGTAAAAATAGTATGGTAGTAAGCTTCCCAGCGGTTTTCTCAGTATGAGTGTCCCAGAGAAGACCAGGATCCAAATGGACACCCAGAAATGTGACTGTCTCCACTTCCATATTCGCTAGGCCATTGTTCCTCAACGAGAATACCATTTTGCTAGTCTTACCTTCATTCAGTAGTAAACCATTCGAGTTGAACCACAATCTGGCCCCCTCATGAGCCAATGTTGATCTATTCAATGATTCATCCAATGACTCTGCAGAAACAGAGACGGTGGTGCAGGCGCGGATACAGGGGGGGGCAATTGCCCCCCCCCCCCTGAGACCGACCAAAGCACATAGGTAACACGATTTATACAAGCAATAACCAATAACAAGCTCTAACCTGTTACAGAATGTTTTAGTAAAGTCAAAAATGATAGGATTGCCAAGTATCCTTGTTATGATTATACTGCTTTATTGGAATGTATTATGTAATATTTTTGCTATTGCTTATAAATAAATAAATAAATAATCTTCAACTTTTTTAGCATTAAACCTTGGGAATTGGAGACACTACTGGATCTTCCACCTATCTACCACATTCTAAAAAATAGAATAGATCTACCTTTTAACCTTTTTGCAATTAATCCACCTTTTGACTTTTTTCCTTTTTTTGTTCACGACTTAAAAGTCTACTTTTAAACCTTCTGTACTCTGTACTTTAAACTCTTGAAAGTCTACGCGCTAACCATTAGAATATTGGTATCCTTCCGCAGTTCCGCAAGTTAATTTTAATTACTTATTGATGCGGTCCCAGAGCTGCGCAAACTGTCGCAAACGCAAATTCCCAAGAGGGTATAGGGTATCTGATCTGGCAACATAGGAGAAAATCTGTTTAAATGTCGATATGTCGTTTGTCACTTTTCTTTTCTCGAATTGTCGAGTGCAAGACAAATGCATCTGCTGAGAGGTCACTCTCGTCGTTGCGGCGCCTTAAAACATATTTAAGAGCAACCATGACTGAAAACCGCCTTCTCGGTCTTGCCCTACTGAACATCCATAGGCATGTTCCCATTGATGTTGAGAAAGTAATTTCAAGATTTGCAAAAGCTGGCCCTAGGACAAGATTGGAATTTAGTATTTAAGTGCATACTTAATTACTTCAAATTAAATTGTTTGTATTTCATTGTTTGTTTACAACGAATTCTCTGGAAGATAGGTAAAATCACAAAAATTAACTCCCCCACTCCTAAACGCACGGGGTTGCTTTTGTGATTTTCTTGAGGATTTTGTGTTGTATTTTTTATTTTCCCACTTGAGAACCAAGCACCATGATTCAAAAAAGGGCGTGGCACCCAAAAAATTTTCGTCTGCGGCGCTATTTTTTTAGCGCCTTCGGCGCTTTTTCATTTTGCCCCCTCCTGGACAAAATCCTAGATACGCGCCTGCGGTGGTGTCATCAGCATAAAGTGTAAATTTAACTGTAGGGTCTATCAGTGGCAAGTCATTGATAAAAATCAGAAATAAGATGGGTCCCATAATGGATCCTTGAGGCACGCCAATGGTGACCTCTCTCTTTGCCGATGTCACCCCATCCACCCTTACTGCCTGAGTGCGATCTGAGAGGTAGGATTTTATCAGATTTATACTATTTGAGCTAAAGGAATATTTCTGCAACTTTTTCAATAGAATGTCGTGCGACACACAATCGAACGCTTTACTTAGATCACAAAACAATGAAGTTGTATATTCTTTACTATCGAAGGATTTTAAAATGAAGGATGCCAAATCCATTATAGCCAGAACTGTGTTCTTGTTCTTTAGAAAGCCAAATTGACATGCAGAGAAAAAGTTATTTTCAGTAAAGTACTTCACGATCTGTATAGCCATACACTTTTCAAAGACCTTAGACAATATGGGCAGCAATGAGATGGGTCTATAGTTTTCTGGTCGGTTGGGGTCACCTTTTTTAAAGATTGGCGTTACAAGTGCTTCTTTAAAAACTTTTGAGAAGGTGTTTTGTTGAAAACAGAAATTTATTAATTTAGTAAGAGGCACTATAATTAAGTTTTTTATGCTCTTTATTAACCTTACATTGAGACCAAATGCATCAGAGCCCTTTTTGTTTTTGAGATTATCTATTATATCGCGAATCTCATTATAAGATACGTCTCTAAACTTGAAATTTGTTTGTGGTACAGTTAATCCTATAATGTATTCAACAGGGTCCCTCCGATTGGGTGGGATCCTATTGGCCACATCAACGGCAATATTAGAAAAAAATATATTAAAATCATCGGGTGTGATAGCCGCCACTGCAGGCTCATGATCCTCACCTCCACGATGTCTATTCACTATATTCCACATACATTTAGAAGGGTTTTTAGAATTTTTTATAACATTGTCATTTGCTTGAATCTTTGCAGCATGAATGGCTTTTTTATAATGCAACTTGTACGCCTTGTATTCTAGTCCCATGCCTTCCTGACCATACTGTCTATAAAGTTCACCTAGCAGAGCAAGGTGTTCACGCATGCCTCTCAACTCATCAGTAAACCATCTGATGTTATTGCCTTGGTCTGATCTGACGCTGTAGGTTTTTTCAGGAAAACAATCTTGATATGCCTCCCTCAGGATGCTAATAAATTGCTCAGTCTTTGCATCTGCGTCCATTTCGTGTGATTCAATAAAGTTCCAGGAGTAGCGATCACATTGAAAAATTGTGCCAGGCCCATACGAGTAATTGGCCTGCATACCTTCCATCCCAGTCGGACTGGAGGGATTTCATTAGAGATACTGAACTTTATCAATTGACCTAGGTGGTCAGATATATTTAAATCAACCGTGGATGCCTGCAGGGAACACGCTTCGAGAGAAATGAAAATGTTGTCCAGGCAAGCTTCAGCCCTAGTCGGAGCAAATATTGTTTGCTTGATACCATATGACTTGAAAGTGTCACATAACTGAATAGCTTCCACTTGGTTGGTATTAAATAGTACGTTGAAGTCGCCAGACACAATTACTTTACTTTTGGTTCCAATTTTATTAAGAATATTAACCATTGCATTCAGGAATAAGCCGAAGCAAGCCTAGGGTGGTCTATAAACAGCTAAAACATATAAGTTAAGGTTAGTTATATAAATACCACAGATTTCAATGTCTTGGAGAATAAGAATAGCCATCCTGCGTATGGTCAGATGCATTCACTCAACACCAGGAATGCAGACAATTTTTGTATACCCCCATATAGAACTCAAATTAAGTTTAGATCGCCAAATGTAATTGGACTTAAAATGTTTAACACTTTACAATCAGATATATGGGGCTGTCATGGTGTTAATAACTTTAAGAGTAAACCAAAATCATATTTATTCTTTTCATATTTATATTTTTTATATATTATATTCATTTATATTTAATCTTTTTATACTCTTGCAGAGTTCATGCGTGTAGATATTTAGTATGTAGTAGTAAGTAAAGTTTGTATGTTTCTTTCTCTTTTGAGTAGACGATTCCTATACATTGTAAACTTTGTCAATTGGAATATTTGAATAAATAAAAAATAAAATAAAAAACTGTCATCACCCTAGTATAATATACTGTTGTATGTGCAGTGAATCTAGTATTGAGAAAAACAAAAAACAAAATGATGTTCACTGTAAATATGGCGTTAATAAGGACAGATTCTTAAGACAAAGACAAAAGTTATATGTTGCTTTAAAAAACTAAGATTTGGGTAAAAAACTCCAAAAACATTTTTATTTTCAAAAATGGCGTTCTATTTTTTTCAAAAGAAGAAAATGGAAAGTACTTTCTATACACTTGTTCTATACCTTGTTTTTAACGTGTTAAAGGCGTACCTACTTTTTTTTAACCTGGACATTAGTTTTTTTAGGCTCATTAAAACTTACATTCGATTTTTTTTATTCGAAACTATCAAGTAAAAAACAGTTTGGTGCAGCTCTCATTTTAATTTTTAAGTAAGTTCTCTATTGTTTGAAGAACAACCCTACAAAAAAAAAACCTTTACAGTAGAATGACACATTATGATTTATAATTTTCAGAGAAGCCACAAATACCAAGCAAACCTACCAAAGTAGTTAAACTCAACAGAAATTTACCCCAAGAAGTGCAGGAACCACCACCACCAGGAGAAGAAACTGTAAAGAAATATAAATGGGGTCAATCTCTTATATCCAACACAGACCTAGAAACTCTTGACTTAGATACCCTAAAGCAAGTTTGTCCAACTATAGAGTTTCTTAATGAAGAAGAGGTTAATTTGGATGTTGTGATTAAAGTAAATCAAATTAAAGAAAGTAAGACACTCAATAAAGAAAGACGTAAAACTTTCACTGAGTTAGAAGAAGAAGAAATGGAAAATATTGAAGCTGAACTGAATGCAGAACCAGAAGAAATTGAGATAAAAGAAAATATTATCGCAATGAACAGAAAAATCAGTATTGTAGAAGATACAGCTAGTAAATTGCAACCTCCACCGAGTCCTGCAAGAAATCCTGTATCTGAGGTATTATTTATTACTAATTTGGTTAGGCCTTTCACGGTAAAACAACTAAAGGAGCTGCTGCAAAGAACAGGGAAGATTAGAGAAGATGGATTTTGGACGGACCGGATCAAGTCGAAGTGCTATGTTTATTATGAAAATATAGAGTAAGTTCACTAATTTTCTTATTACATTGTGATCTGGTGTATTATAGGCATAAAGTATAAATCTAGTTTTAAAATTCTCCATCCAAATTTCATATTTATAATTATCAGCTTACTTGTTATTTTTGAGAACGTTTTCTCAGTAAAATTTTCTTCATTTTTGAATTTCACTCTTGAATACAAATCGCGAAATTGAATGTAATATTAATTGGATGGATTGGATCCTGCACCAATCAAGAATGCCATTTCTTGAAAAATCAATACATAATTAAATATTTTTTTGCAAAAATTGTAAATTGTGCCAATTATTATTTTAAACTGAAATCTCAACAGTGAAGCAGAAGCAACCAGGAATGCCCTTCACGGAGTCAACTGGCCCATCGGTAATGGTAAGAAGCTCATCATTGACTATGCGACAGTGGACGATTTGGAGAATGCCAAAAATCCCCCAGTTCCAATAAAAAAAGAAAAGTCTCCAGAAAAAGAAAATAAGGTTAGTAAATAAATCTATACTCCCGTACCAAAATAATTGGCAGTGACTCATTTTTACCGGGGTGTGCAAGACGTAAGGAGAACGCCAATTCCAGAGGCGTGTCATTTTAAACAATAATAATTCAAAAAATATATGAATTTTTTGTTTATTATTATAATATAATACATTTACTATAATAAATATAATATAAATTAAACTAAAAAATAAATTAAGCTTTTACATTTGGTGATCTAATGAAGTAATTAGAGAAACTAAATTACGCAGGTATAAAATCCAAAAATAATAATAAAGCAACGGTATATGTTATTTTCATAATGTTTTTATTATACTACATAACAATAGAAACATATATATATTATTTCTTGCGTCATTCCACGCTGTTTGTAGTCGAAATTTAAGTTCTGTTGGATAATCATCAAAATTATATACAGGGTCGACTTGCTTTGCAACGTTGGAAGGAATATGGGCGGCTTTCCCAAAAACAAGTTCATGGGGGGTATACCGTGTTGATGAGTGTACCGTATTATATATGCAAAACACCAATACGGAACCCAAGAACTCCAATTATTACTAATTCCTTTAGATAATTGCATACGCAGATACGCACCTAAGTGCTTATGCGTGTTTTCAAGTGCACCCAAAGTTTGATGATGGTATGCTGTGGAATTTAGGTGCTTAATTTCTAGTAATTTACAACATTCCTTAAACGTGTTACATAACCATTCGGTACCTTGATCTGTTACGCACGATTCAGGAATACCGTACCGTAAGATAAAGTTATTTATAAACGACTCCGCTACCGTTGAAGCTTCTTTGTCACGTATCGGATATGCTTCTACAAACTTTGTAAGTTCGCATTGAAGTGTTAGAATGTAACGATTATCATTAATATCAACTGGAATAGGACCTACTAAGTCGAGAAACACTTTTTGGAAAGCCGAGTTAGCTGTTGTAGTTATTGTCATAGGCTGTTTGTTAGGATTAGAATGCTTAAATCTTTGACAATCGTCGCACCTTTTAACAAAGTCTACAACGTCTTTTCTCATGCCTAGCCAGAAGTAGTATCTTTTCATATTATTATACATACGATTTGTACCTGCATGTCCTCCAGTTCGTAATGTATGAAAGTCGTTTAACACTAACTGTCGTAGTTCTTTGTCATCTATTCTTTGTTTATCTTTAAGCACAGAAATTTTTATTTTCATTTTTAATACTTCAGTTTTATTTTCTCGCAATTTGTTTAAAAATTTTTTACTGTCATTATTTTTTAAAATTATCAGTTCTGAAACATTATATTTTTCGCATAATTTATCCAGTACCCTCAACGACTTACCTAAGTCTGACGCTGATCGGAATTTCTGGTTAAAATAAATTATACGTGAGCTCATATCATATAGTAAATTCTTGTAGACACTGTCGACGTCATTATATTTAATTAATTTATTAGATTTTAGCGCTAAAAATTGTTTTTCAAGTATTGGTCGTAGCTCTACTGCGTGAGCGTTAGGACATTTTAATAATTCCACTGCAACAGGGTGATCAGGCCTATCTTTTGTGGATTTACTATTGCTCGAACCCTCATTTTTTTCTTGCATATAATTTCTTGCTCGGGCGCGTGTGATAACATTAATACCTTCATTCACTCTTACATTCATTTCTTTTAGCTCGCTTGCATCTAATCTAACACGCGACAATGCATCTGCGGTTACATTCTCGGAACCTTTAACGTATTGTATAGTAAAATCGTATTCCTCTAAAACTAACCTAAACTTGGTAAGTCTACTCGACGGATTGACCATGTTAAATAGGTATATCAAGGGACGATGATCGGAAAGGATAATAAATTTTTTACCAAACAAATATGGTCTAAAATGTTTACATGCCCAGACAATTGCTAGTAGTTCTTTTTCTATAGTGCAATAATTTGTCTCTGCTTTATTTAAAGTTCTTGACGCGAACGCAATAGGTTTATCATTCGAATTAGATAGGACAGCACCTAGGGCATATCCACTTGCATCTGTTCTAAGGATAAATTGACTATTTCCTGAAAAATTTGGATACTGCAATAATGGTGGGCTTATAAGCGCGTTTCTTAGGATATCGAATGATTTTTGACATTCCGAGGACCATTCAAAAACTGATCCTTTTTTAGATAGTTTATTTAAGGGCTGCGCAATTGCTGCAAAGTTTTCAATAAATTTTCTATAATAGTTTGCAAATGCAACGAAACGTTTAGACTCTTCGGCGTTTTGTGGAACGGGATATTCATAAATAGCTCTTGTTTTTTCTGGATCAGGTGATATACCTTCCGCAGAAATAACATGACCCAAATATAAAATTTCCTTTTTCAAAAATTCGCATTTGCTAGGATTTAATTTTAAATTTACTTTTCTTAATCTCTGTAAAACCTTTAATAAACTTTGATTATGATTTTGTAGTGAATGTCCAAAAACTATCAGATCGTCCAAGTAAATAAAACACGCGTCATAATTAAGACCTGCCATTGCTACCGTCATCAATCTAGAAAAAGCACTTGGGCTTATTTTTAAACCCATTGGCAAACGTTTCATTTGAAATTGCCCTCTATCCGTGGTAAATGCAGTGTAGGGCCTACTGTCTGGAGTAAGCTCTACTTGATAGTACCCTTGCGCTAAGTCTAGATGAGAAAAATAAATTGCACCAGAAAGAGAATCTAATATATCTGTGATGTTCGGAAGGGGGAATTTTTCATCCCTTATTTGCAGGTTCAAAAGACGGAAATCAATTACAACTCTCGTGCGTTTGCTTCCATCTTTATCTGCTTTTTTTGGGAACTATTAAAAGGGGCGCAGACCACTCGGAAACAGCTTCCTCTATGATACCATCCTTTAACATTTTATTAACCTGTTTATGAATTTCGTCCTTTTGAGCATGTGGTAACCTATAAGGTTTAACATACACAGGGGTTGCATCCTCTTTCAATCTTATTTTTTGCTTATATACATTGCTAACTGGTAAAATGTCACCGTCTAAATGAAAAACATCGGCATACTTGGCACAAATTTTGTCAATGGACATTTTTTCTTCGTTATTAAGCGATTTGGTATTTATTAAATTTAAAATTTTTTCAACCCGCTCGACAGAAATATCGTTTCTAGTAAAAGAATATAGTTCATATTTTGACAAACTATCAACTGTAGGATAAAAATTTCGAAGTCTGACTTCTCTTTCATTCACATTCAGTAATCTAACTGTAATTTTATTGTTAATCGGTTTCGCAATACTACTTGCAATCAATACTCCTTCACCTAATTCCTCATTTAAAATTACACATTCATCTGTACTACTGGTATAACATTGTGTAATTAATTCGCATCTAGGTGGGATGACTATATATATCCTTTTTTGACTCCAATGGTACTGTATGCTTTACCTGATTAATCCAAAAAGAAAATATAAATTTTTCGTAATTGATAACTGCCATAAATTTAGAAAAAAAATCTGATCCTAGTACATCGTGTATACTAGAGTCAAAGCTTTTAATAACAGTAAAATTATAGTAAATATTTTCATTGTCTATGTTTATTAGAATATTTGCTGACCCAGCGGAACATGTTGAACCAGTAACACCTTTTACTCTGATTTTATTCGAAGTATTAAGCTTACTACTATCTTTTAAATATTTTTCAAACAAACAACTAATACTCGCACCTGTATCACACAAAAATAATAATTCATCCATTCCATACCTCACTCGCACATAATTTAATGCATTATTTATTTTAAACGTTTCTAATTCAGTGTTTGTGTTGGACTCGAAAAACATTTTATTTTCTGTTAATTCCTCGCGACTAGAATTTTCATCTACCTCAGCAAAATTGACATATCGTTGATTACTGTAATAATCATCATTTCCTCGACCAGCTGGTCTACGACCGCGACCGCGTCCTCGACCTTGCGAATTGTAATTTGCGTTTGTTTGTCTGGGAAAACGATTGTTTTGAAAACTAGATCTGCCTTTATTATTTCTGTTGAAATTATTTAAATTTGTCGAAGTACCTCTTGGTCGATACCCGCGGTTATTTTGGTATCTGCCACGCATAAAAAACACATTAGGTGTGTGAGATCCGCTCGGTTGAAGAGATAATTTTTCCTCTTTTGCGCCCATGATAGCGTCTTTTAGATTTGCATAATTTCTAGACTTTATTATTGTCCTCAACTCTGAATTTTTTAATCCGTTCGAAAACGCATTAATTGCTAATTTTTCGTTAATAGGTTGTAAAATTTGCACCGAGTTTTCATCTCCGTCAGCCTGGGCTAAAGTTAAATCACCCATAAGCTGCTCAATTATCCTAGCATATTCATCAATAATCAATACCTTTGGTGTCTTGTCTCGCATTATGCATCTGCGTAGCCAAAGCTGCTGCAGATTTTTTTGTTAATAAAAGGCTCTTAATGTCTTTGACTAAATTTAAAACGCTATTATAAGCCGGTTTTAACCTTAATTTTGCATTCTGAGATAATTTTACCTTTAACACATATTTAATTAAAGATGATTTGCCATCATTGTCAAGCAAGAACGCGTACAATTCGATAGCATCAATTAACTGTTTTACTGATTCTTCTGTACCATCCATAGACGGCAACAAAGAAGCTGCAGTACGCAGATCGAATTTTTCTCCCATATTTAAATTTTTTTCTGAGATATGACCGTGAGTATCTCGTAATGTACTATTGGATTGTTCCTTAGTTTTTATGTCTTTTACTCTATCGGAAAGAATTTGCCTAGCATCTGCAATGCCTTTGCTTATTTCCTTAAAACGGTTATCAAGATATTTTATTTTATCTTGACCGCACGCTTCATTACTAGCAATTTCCCTAAAATGCAAAAATTTACTTTCTAATGTTTTTAAATCGTTAAGAAATTTATTAACGCGTTCAAGTGACTCTCTACGCTCTGCAGGTTCTTTTTTAACGTTATTGACAAACAATAAAACAACGTTCTTTAATTTTTCGATATCTCCTAACTCTAGTTGACTCATTAAAAAAAAATTGTATATATCTATGGAATAAAGTAAGTACCCACTATGTAAAAAAAAATTTCAATCAATAAAACTACTAACTATGACTTACTACTTCATTTAAGTGCGATTTTGTCCCTTTTTTCTTTTTTTTTTGCTACATATCTACATCTTGCAGTTTTGCACTAACACACACTGGCACTAACTCCTCATCCACGTTGCACCCTAGCGGCTTTTGCCTTTGTTCACTAGGATGTTCCCTCGATGCTGGCCACCGTCGTGGTTCGGTCAGTGTCTTCTTTTCTTGACACTTCTTTATTACAACTGTTCCCGGCTTCTTACAACCTCTAATCTAATTTTCTTCTCTAAAGCTTTTTTGCTACGACGGCAACACCAAACAATAATTGCTGCCACTATTAGCATTGCTGTCACTATTCCGCATACTTCAAGAAGGGAGTAACCATGACCTTCTGCCGTTGTACCGCCACTATTGCCTGCCTGGGCAATTATCACTTCCTCTTTAGATTGGGTTTTTCCCATTGTTCTTCTTTCCGCACACTCACATTAAACTTTTAACTCCGCTGGCAGGATCGCCATGTATTAATGTTCGTTGTAGTGAACATTAGTCGCAGGTTCTATTTGAAAAGTTTAAGAAAAAGACTGAAGGGTTTTTCGTACTACGACTATCCATTACACACTTGTCTAACCAACTATATACCTTAAATCGTTCTACTCGTAGTGCTTAGCAATTAACCTACTTAAACTTAAAACAATAAAAATGATGATACACATAACAATTAATCAATCACCTTACGAAGTAGGTAAAAGCTGTGTTGTATACACTTTCGAAATGTCTATGTGTGTTACCAATGATGAAATAATAAATATAGATATACTGAGGATATTACAGCGGATTAAGGGCAAAACCTAAACCTAAATTATAAATGTTTATAAATTTCCTAACTATTGTTACCTAATGAACACTAATTGATAATAGTTTGACAAATTATATTCCACGCCGACATTAAAAAGTGTTATAATGACAATACGTTACAATTTTAAATTCATTATTACCATTACAGCGATGACGCTGAAAACATTTCGTTACTATCGCTACTGCTGTCATCTGCAGGATTTATAATAATAGGTTCTAGCATGACTTCAACGCGGTAAAGCGGTAAACGTAATATTGTAACACCTCGTTCACGAGCCATTTCATCCACTACATATTTCGTAAATTTTTTTTTGTGAAGTCTTGCAAGATCGAGCCAGTCAACAATCTTTCTTTTTCGCCACGCAGAAGTTGGAAAAGCTTCCACCCGACGGCTGTGGTATGGTGCATTATCCATCACGATTACCGACCCACGTTCAATACGCGGTAAGATGGATTTAAACCAATCTTCAAACACTCCTGAGTTCATATCCTCATGATAATCACCGGTTTTACGAGATTCAAACACTTTTAACCCACCTTCAAGAAAACCAGAATCACTCCCGATGTGGGTTATAATTAACCGACGACCTTTTCCTGAAGGAGCTTTTAATCCAGTGGACAGTCTATTGATAAAGGCGTTACGTGCACTTTCCGACGAATGGCTAACTTTGTTTGCTGATCAATAAAAATCTTTTTCCGTCCTCTTGTTTCTTTCTTATCGGACACTTTAGTATTCCTATTGTCCTTGATAGTTCTATAAACAGTACGGCAAGATGTCTTAGTCAATGTGGCACAAAGTTCTGCTGCATCAGTGAATGATATTCCACTGTGTATACTTAGAATTCCCTCATACACATTTTTTATCATTGTACGCTCCCCAGGTTTTAAATTACGTCGTTTTGTAACTTGTTGGTTACTATCACTTGAAGAACTCGCCTGCATTATAATATTTGCTGTTTTAAATAACCACCAAAATAATAAATCTGAATTGCTAATATCCTCTTGATTGAAACTTACGTACGACACTGAACGTTGGTTAGAGGTGATAAGAAAACGTGCGAGCGCCTTTAGACATGGGTTTTTCTTACCTGCGTTGCCATATTGAGTAGACCAAGTACCGTAGGGTGTAAAGGCCCTTAAGGACATGCTGATTTTGGTACACTTTATGAGAATTTAAATGAAATATTTTAAAACCTGGCAACATGTAACGACTTATTAATGCACAATCCTCCCAAGCGGTTTTGAATGCTTTTATTTCAGTTAAAAGTGTGTGAATCGATGTTAATTATTTTCTCCGCATACCGTCAATGGTGATAAGAACAGTTTTGCCAATTATTTTGGGATCGTAGTATAGGTATATATTTTGTTTGGCAATTGGGGTATTGTAATACACAATCCACATTGGCAATATCATTGGACAAGGGAAATAATAAAAATCAACAGGAGCATAAGTAAAATACCTGACTTAATTTGACAAGTTAGTCATAAAACAGAACATGTTATTTTTGTAAATTGTTTAATCGTTTTTCGTGATTTTGTTTGCAGAAACCGATTATTGATGATGAAAAGGATGACAAAAGGACTATTAAGAGAGAGTGGGATTTGAGCAAAGAAGATGAACACCATCGGCGGCGATCGCGTTCCAGGAGCAGGGAGCGACAAAGAAAACAGTCCCGAAGGTCATATACACCAGAGGGTAAGTGAACCTGACATTTAAATGAACTGAAATTATTTTATTTTTTTTTTAATTAGTTGCATGTTCAGTGTACAGAGCCATTGCGTCTGTGTGGCCATGTAGGTTACTGACATCGTTCACAAAGATATCAGGAAGTAGTAACTTCTTCGCATTTTTTGGTATGGTTAAATGGTCGCTAGGGGGCGTATCAGTAGATGTGAATTGAAAAAAGAGGATTTCTTTTCAATTTGCCTAAATAGGATGTATTATTTTTAGTTTATTCTGGGCAATTTTTCTAGAAGACTTTTTCTTAACTCTTCAGATAAAGTAGTGGGGGTAAGGCAAACATTGATTTGGAAAAATTACAATATCTTAAGAACGCCTTATCAAAAAGTATTAAACTTAGGGACATTAAAACCAGTTTTCCATGGTTTATCAGCTACAATGCAACAAAGTTTCCATTTTTTGGATTTTGCGACCGTTTTTGGTTTTTGTGGTTAACATATTAAAAACTTTTAGGAAAATTCCTGCAACTTTTGAATTTAATTTTTTTCTACCCTGTACCTTGTTACAGGCTTTTCTTCTACTAGACTTATCAACAATGACACATGTTTTACATAGCCATCTTCAAGTGCCAAACTTATTACGTACTCACATATACGCGCTTCTAAAAAACCCTACAAATTTCCAAGGGACTGGCTTCTACCTCGACCCCCTCTCCCCCAGTAATATAATATAATTACAACATCAAAAAATTAATTATCTACTTGACTGACTACCACCAACAAATCAAAACCATTACAGCAGTTCTACAGCTACTGCAGTTCTGCTGACTGACAAAGCAACACTATAAATAGGGAGAAGTCAAAGACGCAATTTTCGTTACAGCCGATATAAATTTGGAAACATCTTTGATTTGTTTTACGTTATCTGGCAGTGAGTGAAACGCTTTAATACCCTTGTAATCTTGTAATGTAGGTATTTTTCAGAGAAAGGGGGGTTTTTGAAAATAACAGCTACAGTTGTACTGGCAAATAAACCCCTTTGTTTTTAATGATAGCGCAATGAACTACTGGCTGTTGTTTACAAATTATTTTAACCAAAAGTAGCCGTGCGCTCATATAAACAACATATTATGTATTACAAATAAAACAATCAATTCTTCCTCCACAAAATTTAATAGAAAAAGGGATAGTTATGTTCCCTACATGTTTCGGGCTTCTAGACGCCCATCTTCAGGGGATACCAAAATCGAGTTGAATAAAATTATTTGGAATTGGCTCAAATTAATGAGTACAACTAGATACAGTGTGTATCAGCCAAATGGAATAAATTCGATAATAAATACATAGGGAAGTGTCCAAAAAAACGCTCGGACACGTCGATTGGTATTTTGAGTTGCGCATTTTTTTAAATAACTTTTTATACAGGGTGTGTCATGTAACAGAGGCCAATACTAACTTTCTTATTTTAAATGCAACATCCTGTATATTACTCAATTTTTGGATTCTTCAGAAAATTCTAGACATATTTCATGTACAATATCCTATACCTATCTTCAACTGTTTCGGAAATATTAAGTGTTTTCAGATTTACTGCAAAAATTAACAGCACACTAAAAAACTGATAAGTAATACTGTTTATTTCTTGATAATGTAAAAAACAAAAAAAAAAACATTAATGTAGGAGATGTTGAAAATCCTCGCCGCGAACGTCTTGGCAACATCCTAATCTTAAATAGAAATTTCTTCTAACGTTACTGAACATCTCGGGCGTGACCGATCTAATCGCAAGCGTTATTCGTCTTCTTAAGTCAGCTAGTTTGAATTTCGTTAACTGCATATCAGAAAAATGGTTTATTTAACAGAAATGCACAAAATAACAATTCTACAGATGATTGATTATGGAGATAAAACACGGACACAAATGGAAGTTGCTCGCTTATTTCATGAAAAATTTCCAAATTTGCAGGCTATAACTCGAGGGACAATTAGTAAAATAGAAAAGCAGTTTCGCCAGCTTGTAAATGTAAAGAGATAAAAAAAAGTAGCTGCCAATGCAATGAGTGATGATACCAAATTAGATATTATGCTTGAGTTTCAGGAAAACCCACATACTTCTAGTCAAAAAATCGATTATTCGAACATTACAAGAAAATAAAATGTATCCCTATAAAATGATACCTACTCATGAGCTCATGGAAGACGATTTTGATAGGAGAACGTATTTTTGTGAACAAATGATGGCAATGTTAGATAACAATGTGATTCAATTAGAACATGTTTTGTTTTCTGATGAGTGCACCTTTACACTTCACGGTCATGCTAATCGTCAGAATTGCCGCTATTGGTCTAGGGAAAATCCTCACTGGATGAGAGAAGAACATACGCAATATCCTGAAAAGGTTAATGTTTGGGCAGGAATTGTTAGAGATCAAATCATAGGTCCCTTTTTCATTAATTGCAATTTAAATGGTGATAATTATTTAGCACTGCTTCAAAATAATGTCTTGCCAACTTTGACAAACTTATATCCTGATCCAGCAACCCCCCTAAACTTCCAGCGAATATGATATGGTTTCAGCAAGATGGAGCACCGCCCCATTACCAAATCAATGTCCGGCAGAACCTCAACCGACTATTTTCAAATCGGTGGATAGGGAAGCGTGGATCGATGGAATGGCCAGCACGATCCCCTGATCTGACTCCATTAGACTTCTTCTTATGGGTTATGTAAAAAGTTCAAAACTAAACCCCTCGACTTAGCCGACTTAAGAAGACGAATAACGCTTGCGATTAGATCGGTCACGCCCGAGATGTTCAGTAACGTTTGAAGAAATTTCTATTTAAGATTAGGATGTTGCCAAGACGTTCGCGGCGAGCATTTTCAATATCTTCTACATTAATGTTTTTTTTTTGTTTTTTACATTATGAAGAAATAAACAGTATTACTTATCAGTTTTTTAGTGTGTTGTTAATTTTTGCAATAAATCTGAAAACACTTAATATTTTCGAAACAGTTGAAGATAGGTGTAGGATATTGTACAGGGTTTCCGCTTATATTTAGACCCCTATCTAGAGCAAAAACAATGGGAGATAGAAAAAACTTTAAATACGAAAGTTTTAGGATTTTTACTGAGTCATCAGTATCTTGGCAAAAAATTTTCAAAATATGATTAAAATGCCGAAAAAAATAAGCAACTTATGTTTTTTTAAATGGACACCCTGTATCTATTTTTTTGAAATTATAGATATTTATTTCCTGATTCCAAAAATATATAGTTTGTCTATATTAGCTCAAACCGTTTTTAAGATATCAGCAATCAAAATTTTAAAAAAGTTGTATTTATTTTCGTTTATAAGTCTAGAATGCCTTGAAAATCAAATGACCTAAATTTTGTTAAAAATATTTCCGTCAATTTCACGCCTTCTTGAAATATTCAAGTAAAACTCTAACCGCTGTCTCTTGTGATCTTCTGTTAATTTTTGGACTGGTAAAAATTTATAGGGACAATAACTGTATTTTTTTTAAATTTCGTGAATTTTTGATAAAGATTTGTTAAAATGGTCCGCCGCATCTGGTACAGAATACTCAGGATTTTCTGTAATACAAAAGTAATAATAGTAGGAGTTAATAATAAGTACAAATAATGGAAATAATCACCTTCATAGAACAGCAAGACATTTAAGTCTAATTCCTCATCCCTCATTGTTGTCCTCTTTTTCATTTCTAAGCTTTTGGTCTCTTCAAATTTTTTACAACATATTTAATAGTGGAAGGCAAAAATCTATTGGGAAATAACCTGCGGTACTCATAACGAGTTGTAAATGAATTTCTATTATTTGAATAATATAGACGGAAAACATCCAATTTTTCTGCTGCAGAATATCCCATTTTATTATTATAAATACGAAGGAAAATGTTAGTTTATTACAAGCAAACAAGTAAGCAATGCCAAAAATGTCATAATAACTTTTCTTTTCCATGGCTTTCCAGACGTAATAATTGCAATAAGAAAAGACCGGCAGACTTTATCATTTGATTTTCAAGGCACTCTAGACTTATAAACGAAAATAAATAAAACATTTTAAAATTTTGATTGCTAATATCTTAAAAACGGTTTGAGCTAATATAACTAGACAAACTATATATTTTTGGAATCAGAAAATAAATATCTATAATTTTAATAAAATAGATACAGGGTGTTCCATTAAAAAAATCATAAGTTGCTTATTTTTTTCGGCATTGTAATCACCTTTTGAAAATTTTTTGCTAAGATTCTGATGATTCAGTAAAAATCCAAAAACTTTCGTATTTAAAGTTTTTTTCTATCTCTTATTGTTTTTGCTCTAGATAGGGGTCTAAATATAAACGAAAACTCTGTACATAAAATATTTCTAAAATTTTCTGAAGAATCTAAAAATTGAATAATATACAGGGTGTTGCATTTAAGATAAGAAAGTTACTATTGGCCACTGTTACATGACACACCCTGTATGCGCCACTAGAAATACCAATCGACGTGTGCGAGCATTTTTTCGGACACGCCCCCATGTATTTATTATCGATTTTATTCCATTTGGCTGATACACACTGTATAAGTAAGAACTTCACAATTTACGGAGTAAACTTGCAAAAATTAAATTATGAAAAGTGTCATATTTATGGTATTTATTTATTAAGTATTATGAATTATGAAAAACATTATATAATTATTGAATAAAAAATTGTTGAAATTAGGACATTTTATATTTATAACGTTTTTGAATTGTTTCGCGGGTAAAAAAAATATTTATTTATTTAGATTTTAAGTTCATTATACATAATACACGTTACACGTGTATAAAACACTTAATGCAAGCAATGACAAATTACACGCTTTTATCATTTTGTTTAAATACAGTGTACGAACGCGAAATTTGCCGTGAGAACATGTGTTGAATGCGCGTACACTAACCTGCCGTCGATCTACACATAGCCCTTAGTCATAAGACATTTTCCGGTCTCAGATAAACAAAGGAAGCAATTTTTCAGAGATTAGTTTAACATATCAGAAAACGAACTAACCTAAGAAACACACAAATAGATTTAAAAAGACGCATAAAGTAGTTTGTTTTCTTTTTGATTGTTAACATTATCAACTTTGTTGTGGTTTTAGATTATCACAGTAAAAAAAGAAAACATGACGAACCAGCACCACAAAAAGCTATGGACGACTTGTTCTTGAAAACCAAAGCAACACCAAGTATATATTGGCAACCCCTTTCTCCTGAAGAGGTAATTTTATAATTTTTTGGGTTTTGGTCATTTTTGGGCGACTTCTACAATATGTAGTTAATTTAGGGTTTAAACCTTAGCTTAAGTTTATCAACCATTGTAAAAATATTTGTTCTGTTATCAATTTTTTAAAAACATATGTGTCTTTTTCTGTGGAAAAAGTACTCTCATCAAGGATTTAAGAGTATGGTTCCTATTAATACAAAAAAAATTTTTTATAAATATTACAAAGATGATGCATTTTAATAAGTGTGGGTATTGTATTTGCATATCCATAGGGGCAGCCACATACTTCTGTTGATAAAAATGATCGCGCAGCAATCGAAATTGTAAAAATGATTTTCAGGCGCGGCTAGTCCATGTAAGGTTATTTGGTCAATGGCCTACCTACTAGTTTCTAATATAATTTATTTTTTTAAACCCAAAATTAATTGTTCTAAAAAAGTGCATTTTCATACGAAAACTCATAGTACAGAATGAAGGTAAGGGAAGCACTAATAATTATTGTTTCTGTGCTTATTCCAGGCTCGGCCATATTTTAAATTAACCTTATAGGTATATATAGCAGTAGAAAACTATATAAATATATTGAAATCAAGATAGAAACAAATTTACTCAAGTTAAAAAGAGACAAATATTAGGACAAAATCGTCGATTGCCCACAAATTAAAATCTCCTTAAGCGCTCGTGTGTTCAACTTCGCCGGTTCTCGGGTTGTCCCGTCTTGGGGTACCAGCCCTTTGAAAATACACTCGAGAAACACTCGGTGATATATACTATTGCAAAACATTTGGGTTAGATAAAGAGAAACTAATTACCTAATAATAGGCATTGTATTTGCATAAATTCCTGTTTACATTTCATGACATTTGCACTTTACTTATTGGTGCTTATTAATTTAAATTTATGATCTTTCGGCTTTCTTCATTTTCTTTCTTTTTTTTCGGATTTTATTTGTGTTTTGTACTTTGAGTAGTATTGTAGTCTTACTACTCGTACTACTGGAGTAGATACTTGTAGTAACAATGGCTTTAACTGACTGCGGAGGAAAATAAGCGGTGCAGGTTGGTCTAGAAATTTATCTTGTTAAATTCGAGGTTCAATTATTATTATTATTAGTTGTCCACAAAATTTGCCACACCAGTAAAAAAATTCACAAAGCGCGCCTGAGGATTTTATGGCCCCACGATTGTATGTAGGTGGGGTTATTTCGCTATAAGGTGTGTACAAGATCAGGAGAGTCAGTATGGTTATTTCGTTAATGGTAGGAGATGCAGGTTTGGATAAAATTTTAAGGTTTTTAGGTATTTAAAAAAAGAAATTTTTTTGGATTTTTAATAAAATTTTTGCAGCGTTAATATTAACAAAACTGACAATCGCGACAACTTTTAATAAACTTTAAGAAAACCTCGCCATTGTTTTTATTTGATGCTTCGTTGTATCTCTTACCATTAACGAGATCCCCATTCTGGCCCCACTTATCTTCGACACCCTGTCTAACTTGAGCTTTTTCCAACATCTACCTACACAATGTTAAAGAAGTCGTCTTCATCGCAAGTTTTCCGAAATGTATGTTGGATGTCGTTTAGGAACAACTAAACAACATGCCTAAAATATACATGCATGCAATTCTAAAAATAAATCTGTACAGGGTTTTCAGAGATATTTTCGGTCCTATCTACAGGGTTCCCTATAAGAGATTCAAACAAATTTTAAATGTAGAAGTTGTGAGGTTTCATCTGAACCGCCAGAAAATTAAAAAAAAAATAAACAAGTGACGTTCTAAAAGCTAAGAAAAATTTAAAAATTGTTTTTTTAATGAAACACCCTGTATATTTTCTACTTTTCTGAAAGATCTTTCTTTCCTGATTCCAAAAATATATAGTTTGTCTATATTTGCATGAACCGTCATTAAATAATTATATTCGATTCGTTATTGTAAGCGGCACCATAGGATAAAAATTATGAGTGCCTTGGAAAACCATTGTATGGCACAATTTAGTTTTCAATAAGGAACTACTGTCAATGTAAGAATCTATAGTATAGAGAAAAAAACCTTCGCATATTTTTTAAAATGGGTTATTCCACTGAAGAAAAATCAGATATGATCCGTTTATTCTATAAGCATGCTAATAATGGACCAAGAACTCAACGCTAATACCTATCCAGGAAGACCCACGCCATGCGTTGACACAATAAGATACGTAGTGCGGCAATTTGAGTTGAGACACAGTCTCGAACGTAAGAAAAGGACATTTACAAGAAATTTTGAAGAAGATTTAGATGTCTTACTCTTTTTTGCATGTAAATTTTAAATTCCTTTTTTATGGGTAAAATACTTTGGTTATTTTTTATAGAAATGCCTGAACGGTCCATTCCTGATGCTGCAATTTATTTTAATAAATCATGGGGAAAAATTCATGAGATTTAAAAAAAGAACAAATATCATCCTTTTAAGTTTTTGCCAGTCCAAGGGCTAACCGAAAATAATATCCAGCAGAGATTAGAATTTTGTGTCAATATTACTAGAAGACTAGATGGAAATGCAGATTTTCTAAATAAAATAATTTTTACGAACGAAGCCACATTTACCACAAGTGGAATGTTTAATCGCAAAAATAAACACTTTTGGTCGTCAACAAATCCGCACAAAATCCAAGGAGTAAAAATTCAAGGTCGCAGTAGCGTAAATGTTTGGTGCGGTCTGTTTGCTGGCAGAATTATTGGTCCAATCATTTTTCGAGGTAGCTTAACAGGTGCACGGTATCTTCATTTCCTGGAAAATGATATAGAACATCTTTTAGAGGAACTTCCATAGACATATATGTCTATGGGAACTTCCCATTTATGATTATAATAGTCTAATTTGGCAGCAAGATGGCGCACCGGCCCATAATGTCATACGTGTCACCAATTACCTTAATGACAGATATAATTTATGGATAGGAAGAAGGGGTCCTATTCCATGGCCAGCCAACAGCCGCGACCTTTCACCCCTGGATATATTTTTGTGGGGCTATTTAAAAAATCGCATTTATTATAATAGGACGCGAAATATCCAAATTCTCGAAGATAGAATTCGTGATGATATCCGAGTTTTAAATAGGGATCATCCGAATTTTAAAGTAGATACAATTAATAGCAAATTGAGGACAAATATTCAGAAATGGAGGAGGTTATATTGAGAACCAGTAAAATACACCCGTATATTACAGCTATTAGTTAATTTAGTTTATTTATTTATTTGTTTGTATTTTGTTTGAAAGACTACAATGGTTGATTTATATTTTTAATACAGAATGTTTATAACCTCTTTAATCTTATTTTTAAATTGACTGTTCCCTATTAAAAACTAAACACTGTCGGGCAATAATTATTGATTTCCAAGGCACTCTACTCGTAATTTTTATTAGGTACTGTATGGTGCCGCTTACAATAACGAATCGAAAATAATTTAATGACGGTTCATGCAAATATAGACAAACTATATATTTTTGGAATCAGGAATGAAAGATCTTTCAGAAAAATAGAAAATATACAGGGTGTTTCATTAAAAAAAACAATTTTTAAATTTTTCTTAGCTTTCAGAACGTCACTTTTCTATTTTTTTTTTAATTTTCTGGCGGTTCAGATAAAACCCCACAACTTCTACATTTAAAGTTTTTTTGTATCTCTTAAGGCTTGGTTTCCTCGAAAGCGGCACCGTCAAATTACGACCGCAATAATGCGGCAAATGACGTCATAGAAAACTGTACCATGTACACCGGGCAGCAGTGGTTTCCAAGGAAGCGTTGGTAGCTACCGCAACGCAATATGACGGTGCCGGCATAGTGGATGCGGTAGCCAATGCGGCGGGAAACAGTTCGTCAACGATTTATTACGGTGGTGATGTGTAGTGATTTCGTATTCTTTATTATAAAACTGATAAAATAGGTATTTATGTTTTGTTTTATAATAACTTTAAGATATTTTATTAAGTTTATGTTGTTTATATGTTAAGTTTACGTTATTTTATTAAGTTTATGTTATTTTATTAAGTTTATGTTATTTATATGTTAAGTTTATGGTGTTTTTTTCAGCATAATGTGTTCTGGACTAAAACACACTGAATGGACAAGGGAGCAGGACGAAATATTGATAGATTTTGTGAGAAGTCATGAATGTTTGTATAATATTCAATGTAAAGATTACAGAAAAACCCAACTTAAACAGAGTTTATGGAATGAAATAGCCCAGATACTTCAAATAACAGGTAATACAATAATACAACTTCTCGCTACCATACAAAATATTTATTTATAATATTTTACATTGCTGTGATTAGTTTTCTCGGTAATGCTCTTCCTGCCATGCTACAGCACCGGGTCCATTTAAATATGTTTTAAATGTCTCACGAATTTGGACTGCTATATTTGCCCCACGTACGTTGTTGTGAATTAGTGGAAGTAAATTTTCTGTAGGTAGTGGATATGTCCCTCTACTATTAGTTGATGTCGGAAGTATATTTGCTTCTCGCAGAAGATTAAATAAAATACAGGCACACATTATTAGTTTATCCGTGGTTTCCGGATGCGTAGCAATAGGTTGGAAAAATATTCGAAAAAATGCACAAAGAATGCCAAAGGCGTTTTCAGTTGTCCTTCGAGCTCGAAAAAGTCGGTAATTATATATTGCTTTAGTTTTATCAGTCACTGATTGATTTCTTGGATATGGTTTCATAAGATGTTCATGAAGAGCAAATGCCTCATCCCCGAGAATGACATGGGGCACCAGGATATTCATACCAGGCAGTGGTTGTGGTGGTGGAATATTAAATTCTTTTTTCAGAATCTTTTGTCCAAATCTGCTTTTCAAATATATGCCTAAAATCAAATTTGTTTTATCAGAAAAATTAAAAATTACGTTCAATATAGTGCATTTACCTGCATCTCCTTCTCTCCCGTACGATCCTATGTCTACTGCAACAAATTTATTATCTGCATCTACAATTGCCAACATAACCACTGAATAAAACTCCTTGTAATTAAAAAAAGTGGAACCACTATTTTTCGGAGCCTTTATCCGAACGTGTTTACCATCAATTGCTCCAACACAGTTCGGAAAATCCCAAAGAGATCTATATTTCCTAGATATTGTTTTGAACATTTCCTCTGTTGGTTGTGGCATTACCAAAGTGAGCATTCTTGTAACAATGGATTCAGCAACCTGCCTTATTATTATACTAATCCATGAATGGCATATTCTAAACTGAAACGCCAATGATCGAAAGGATTCTCCTGTAGCCAAAAACCTAAAAAATTAACATCTAGTAATTCAAGACACTTAAGTACCTCATTGTTTTTGTTTTTATATTTATAGATAATGATTGCAGCAAGAGATGGGGATATGTAAGAGATTACTACATAAAAAGGCGAGGCAAACCTAGCACGGGTTCATCTGGGGAAGCAGCGAAGAAAAGATCGGACCAGCTGTCATTCTTGGATAGTATCTCTTCGGGCAAAAGAAGGTAAATATATGTTTCCTTATTTTACTGATAATAAAATATTTTTTATTTTATTTTTAGCACTCTCAGCAACATAGGGCAGTCTAAATCTCAAAAGAGTGTGGAAAGCAGCACGGCTCATTGTAGCAAAGAGGGCAACAACATGGAGCAAGAACAGTCTGAATTACTTATTACCGCAGAGGAATCTAGCAACGATATTTCAGATATCCAAGAAGCCGAAGCTGAAATTGTAAAAACTCCAAGAGTTACCAAACGTAAATGTACAACTAAATCCACAACTGCCGATGAACGTTTGAAGATATTAAAACAAATAGCTGAAAAGCAAGATCCACAAAAGATGGAAAAGCAAGATGAAAATGATTTATTCTTTGCAGCAATGGCAAAAATAAATAAAAAGTTGCCAAAAGTCGTTCAGGCTAGGCTCCGAATGCAAATTGGAAATTTAGTAGGAAATGCAGAGATTGAACATCTATCAGTATTGGCAAGTCCTGACTATGGGCATGGACCATCATCAGCAGGTAGCTCTACATCAAACAGTACATTTGTTACCGAGGATTTTATAACTCCAATAGGACCGTCCGCTACTTTAGTAATGGCGGAGCCTAACCAAAACTACTTTATAAATATGTAAATTTTTCAAACACATGTATAAGCATTTCTGGAAATAAAAGTATATATAAGACCAATAAGACATATGTGTTACTTTTGTGTTTGATGTAATTACTAGTTAATGGAAATACATACCTTAGAAGCAGGCATAATTTTTGCTCAGGTGTCAATGGATTTTGAACACGATTTGTTGGTATTGAACCAAGATCGTCTTTTATATATCCTAAGACGTAATCAAATAAGACCGGCGTCAAACGAAAATATTCCCTGAACTTATTTTCGTTAGTATATAGATGGCGACAAATCAAAATTTGGTATGCACCCTCTGCCGTTCTTTTTTTAAAAAGGTCAGATTCACTTCTTCTATGATTCTCTTCTTCCTCTGATTCCTCGCCATCTAGCACTACTAAAAGAGCAACATCGAGATCGTCCATGTCACTCGTCTTCAACGCAAACCGGTACTGACGACGCTTTCTGAGTTTACACATTTCATTGCCGCAATAAAGAACCCTGATTTTTTCACCGCAATCTGACGTCATTCGTCGCATTATTACGGTTGCAATTTGCCGCTACCGCTTTCGAGGAAACCAGAGCTTTATAGGGAACCTTGTAGATATGACCGAAAATATCTCTGAAAACCCTGTACAATGGCAAAACTGAAGAATCATAATATTGACCTTTTATTTTCAGTATATTGAAAAAAAGTAATTCTTCACTTAATGCTTGTTATATACTTTACACTTTGAGACAAAAACTTTAATTTTGTTTTACAGGGTGCACAAAAAATATAAAAATGTAATTGGAAAAATTAAATATTTTCAAATCAAAATCTTTTGGGTCAATAAAAATAAAGGAGCTTAGAAGGAGAAATCAAAAAGCCAAAGAGTTTTTCATCAAAGTGATGATTAAGGTATTTGATATAAAAAATCAAACTTTTATAACTTTTTGTTTTTTCATATTAAGTTAATATGTAGGTATCGATTATTACTTTTTCAAGACTACTACTGAAAAAATGTCGAATAAAACGCGACTCATTGCCATTTACCTTAATATATTAAATTAAATCTATATTGATTTATTTCTGGCAACAGTTAATTTTTAACAAATACGTTCAAGTCTATGTTTACCTACACCTGACCCTTCCCCCGTCCGCTCAATTGAGCTCGCCAAACCTGCCTGCCTTTCTCATGAAGATCCAGACAAGGGTCCTGATTTCTTCTGGTCGAAGCATCCAAGTCCTTAGCTTGTCCACAACTCGGAATTTGCTGCCATTCTTCCTTGGAAAGGTTGACATCCCACTCCCTAAGGGCCGCCCGCCCATACCTGCTGTTTAGGAGATACCTAGTGCCGACTCTGATCCTAGATATGGAGCTCGTATAACTTTTAAGAAAAAACGCAAAAAAACTTCTAAGCTCTTTCATCTATCCCCTAAATTGATATTTTTTAGGAGCACGACCTGTTTAGAGTGTGAACGAACTTTATATGAATGAAGAAATATAATAGAAATTGATGATTATCTTTGCCTGTACAGATGTACAATTTTTTGACTTATACAATTTTTGAGTGATAAGCATTCTAAATAAATTAAAATGACAGTTGTAATAAAATACTATTTTTTTTATATCATTTTTCCCAAAATATGAATCACCTCAAACTACGTGTGCGTATTAAAGAAAAAAATATGTTTAATTTTTTTTCAACAGCGATAAATTGCAATTTTAGAATGTTTGCATGTATTCTGTCTCAAAAAAAATTCCAGACGGTATAACACGCTGTGGTCTTCTTTGGGATCTTCTTTGGCTTCTAAGTCGTGGTATTTCAGGCAAAGGGGGATAAAATATATTCACAAACTATACGTTCCACAAAAACTGCTGCTGCCAGTAGACTCTAAGTGCCCCACAGATTATCAGATTTGCCTTCAAATATGACTGATCTATCTGGATGGTGTGTGATGGTTTTGTCGTTCAGTTTTCGACTGATCAGTCCGACTGAAGAACTGAAGTAAATTCCATCGATTGTCTTTGCGGCCAACTGAACGGAAGTAAAATTCGAGTGTGTGTTCGCCAAGAGTTAAATCGTTCAGTTCTGAGCTGTCAGAGGGAATTTTATTCAAGTGGAACATTTCTATTTATAGATATATTTTTGTCTTTGGATACCAATCGCTAATGCAGTATAGTACAACAATAGTCAACGTAGGTACAGAGGGAATTAAGAAAGAATACTAATAGAATGGCACATGGTCAAGGGCCTCACAGTCTCATCCATACGAAACCAAATAAATCCATAGATTGGAGTCGGGATTCCGCACGAAGACTGGAATTCTTAGCAAGATTTTTCGAATTATATTGCCAAAATGTAAATATCTTGTCCAACATTTTATGGAGCGACGAGAGTCGCTTTTATAATAATAGAATTTTGAACCGACATTATTGTTGCTATTGGCCCCAGAATCATCCTCGTAGAAAGAGGAAATCAGCGCGCTGTTGGAATCAATATTTGGTGCGGTTTATTAAATGGATTGGGCCTCATTTTTACGAGGGCACTTTAACTGAAGAACGTTTTTTACTTCAAGTTACACTCGCAGAACTGTTAGCACATAACGAATATGTGTCTGCAGCATGATGGGGCTTCTGCTCATAATGCTCAAATTAATAAGGACCATTTGAACAGACAGTGTTCTATTCGATGGTTTTGATCTAATGGACTAATAAGATGGCCAGCAAGGTCGCCAGATATAACACCCTTAGATTCTTTGAGGTCACTTAATTGTGTACGAAACACTAGTTACTCCATTTAATTTTTATGGCGGTACTTGAAAAGCAAAGTTTTTAAGACGAAACCGGCAAATGTTGAGGAGTAGAAAGCACGAATAAGACATGAGTCTTTTCGCTCATAGGACGGTTTTCCTTCGGCGACCCTGCGGGGCTGCTTTCTTGCCTAACCTCCCGCTCTTTAATTAAACAAATATGGCAGCCCAGGTTCGTTAAAGGTGAGACATCACAATATGCGGATTTGCTCAACTGTCGTAGAAAAAAGAAAGAAGTATTTTAGTATTTATGAGGGTACTTGAAAAGCAAAGTTTTTAAGACGAAACCGACAAATGTTAAGAAGTTGAAAGCACGAATAAGACAAGTTATTAGAAATGTTAAAAACGAGGTTTTCTTCCCTTCAGGATATTGCCAAATAATGAATTGACAACATTTTGAGTATTTATTAAGAAAAAAATTAAAAACGAACACAAGTATTTTTTTTGTTTAAAATAAATTAAATTAATTTTTATTTCATATCTTATGAATGACGAGAAATAAAAATTTGAAATTTAGCAGTGTGCAACTTAATTGCTGAATAAAAAACTAGGGTTTCCATTTAAAAAAATTCTCGATGTCATATCCCTAATTTAGGACACACTGTATCAATATTTTTTTAAATAAAAAAGACCACAACTTAAAATATCAATATCTGTATCCGAACTTTTTTCCAAAAAAAGAAAACATACTGGACTTACTGAATTTATTCCAAGTTAAAAACTCACACTGTATAAAACTAGAGAAAATCAATGTGGTTATTACAATTTAACCAATCTTGTGATCTTTAGTATAATTTTTTTTTTATTTTGTATTTTATGTTAATTGTAGTGAAAGTAAGTGTTGATTTGTTCATATTTCGTTTTTTTTGTTTTTCTCTATGTGGTTGTTACAAGTTTTTAACCATTCTGCCGCTAGGAGTAGTTTGTTATTTTAGATGTCATTATTTTGGCCCTAAAGAAGTTTTAAACCATTTGAGCGAAACGTTGGCAAGCATTTGTTAGCCCTCTTGTATTGTCCTCTACCGACTATCTACCCTTTCAACAAGAAACATCATTGGACACGAAGACTTCCATACTAATTATACTGATTTATTAATTCCCATATCCCCCAGAAACATATTATCCTGGCTACGCTCCTGGATGTCGTTTTGTGTTACTTCTCGCATTTGGGCAATCTATTAATTCTTGTATATGTAGTCTGTCAAAGCTTGCTTTAAGTCAATAAATAGAAGATGCATATCAATGTCATATTCATAATTTTCTCATTTATTTGCTCCATATTTTAAATTGCATCTATTGTGGATCTTTCTGTTTTCTACAGGGTGTTTCCTTACCTCTCTGCAAAAATTAAGGAGGTGAATCCTCACTTTATTTTAAGACGAAAATGTGGTATAAAAGTTTTTCGCATGTCGCTTAGTTTTCGAAATACAGGGTGTTAAAAGAAAAATTGTATTTTTTTCCATTTTAATTATTAATGCCAAACGATATTGTAATGATATTTGTTAAACACAGGGATTAGAGCACTTTACTTTGGGTCAATTTTAAATTTTACAATTAGTTCATTGGCGGGGATCTGGGTAAAAGAGTACCTTAATTTTTTACTATTTTTCGTATTTTTATCATTATGTTGCGCCAAATGATACGAGTAGGCTTTGCTTCGTTCCATGGCAACCACATTGGTTTTCTCCGCAACATTTGTCTCCTGTTTAACATCTTTCAAATAATATCCTTTTGAATTGTTTTTGAATTTATTTGTACTACATTACATACTTTTCATAATGGCTGAGTTTACCAATCAAGAAATGGCTCAAATTCATTTTATGTACGGTTTGGCAAATGGAAATGCGCTAGAGGCGAGACGTTTATATGCAGAACGTTTTCCTAATAGACGAGTACCGTGTTCGGAAACATTTACAAGATTGCACCTCAGGTTAGAGGAAACAGGTAGCTTTGCAAAAAGCAAAATAGGCGGCCGACCACTTACAGTTAGAACCGTACAACTTGAGGAAGAGGTCTTAAACATGGTGGAAGAATATCCAGGCACTAGTGCGAGGAAAATCGTGAACGAGTTGAATGTGAGTTACAAAACAGTATGGAGTATCTTAAAGGACTATTTACTTTATCCTTATCACGTACAAAGAATGCAAGCTTTGTTGCCTAGAGACTTTCCAGCTCGAGTTAATTTTTGTAACTGGTTTCAATAAAATTCTTTAAGGGTCCCACATTTTTCGGCAAAAATACTATTTACAGATGAAGCGAATTTTTCCAGACAAGGCATCATAAATTTTCACAACAACCATATTTGGGCAGAAGATAATCCTCATGCTATCATCGAAGGACATACACACCAGTATACATTTTCTTTTAATATTTAATATACAGGGATTATTGGAGAAAGCTTAGTTGGGCCGTATTTTTTTCCAAATCGACTTACTGGTGATGTCTATTACAACTTCCTTAGAGATGAATTGCCTGAATTGATGGAAGCAGTGCCATCAAGAACGAGAACTTTAATGTGGTTCATGCATGACGGCGCTCCCCCTCTTTTTGCAGTACGTGTTAGAAACTATTTAGATCAACAATATCCTGCTCGTTGAATAGGTAGAGGAGGACCTCACCCATGGCCACCCCGTTCGCCGGATCTGAATCCATTGGATTTTTATTTCTGGGGTCACCCTAAACAACTCGTTTATACTACTTCTATTGAAACTGAAGAAGACCTTCGACTGCGTATTATTGATGGTTTTAATACTATTCGCGCCAGTCCCGAAATTTTCCAACACGTAAGAGACAATTTAGCACGTCGTGTACATGGGTGTTTAACTGTTTACTGGCTCACGGAGGAAATTTTCAGCAATTTATTTGACTTTTGTTAATGTAAGTTCATTATTAAAAGTTTTTAAATCAATTATTAAAATGATTATTGTTGCTTTACTAGTTTTTTTTTAACATCCTGTATTTCGAAAAAGAAGCAACATGCGAAAAACTTTTATACCACATTTTCGTCTTAAAATAAGGTAAGGATTCACCTCCTTCATTTTTTCAGAGAGGTTAAGAAACACCCTGTATATCCAAACTGATAATATCCTATTTTTTCTGTGTGCTGTGTTATTATTTGTTTCAATACAGTAAGTATTTTGTATGTCACCTTTCGCGTTATATAATTCCTAAATTTGCTTATAATATCTTCTTGTTCTGGTATCGGTTTAAATATTTCCATGTGAGGTATTATTTTTTCGTTAAAAAACCCTCATTTGCTTAATTATTATCAAAAGTGATTTTTAATTCAGTATTTTAATTTTTTTATTAAGTACCATCGGCTCTTTGAGACCTTGTTCCGCGGAGTTTAGAGGTAACCAGGGGTTGTAAAATGGAGATAAATATTTTGGAATAAATCATGGTGTAAACTTAACTACACATTGTACAAGCGCGCCCCTTGGTTCCCCTTCACTATATTTTACCTTTGTTTTTACAAAAAAAATTTACTCTCGTAGATCGCCCTGAAACAACAACAGCGTCTGGCCCGTCTAGAAGAGAACAAGCGTCGCCTGGAAGAGATCAGCAGAACAGCGGCGCGGGGCATCCACCGGGACCGTGGGCGAGACCGCAATTTCAGGAGGCGCTAACGATCTTTAGACCCTTAAGGACGCGTATTATTTTTTTCTTTTGTAGATAAAACGAGTGTGATAGAGAGAGGGAGAAAGTGGTAGCGTAAATGTGTTTTGCCGTAATATCCTATACGGATTCCGGACATCCTGGATTACTAAAAATAATTTAGGGTATAGACTTTTCCTTAGTAATCTGGATTATTTATTATGCGTTTCTTTTTAGAGTTAATATTTTTCTAAATTTTCTGTGTCTTGGTAATCATCAAGGCATATTCAAGCAAGGTGTGGGCAGGCAACCATGTAGGTTTTGGTCAAAAAGTAATTAATATTTCAAAAATGAATTAGTTCTGGTTAAAAATTTTAAAAAAGGTTTCAGCTTTTGCCTATAAGCTTACTATAAAATCGCGCTTACGAAAAAAACATTCTCATATATCAATAAAATATCATATTTTCGTGATAGACAAATTGCAACATCAGAATTTTTAAGCGAATTAGGATCGCTTGCACGGGTTAAACCCTTGAAACGTAAAGTGAAACTTAAGCTGCAGCTGCAACCACCTAACGTTTTAAGGATAAGGGCTACGTGCACCACTTCAGTTTAGGTGTAATGTGAAATTTAACTGTGGACTAAAGCCAATCAGGTTGCTGGTTCAGGAACTTTAAAGAAAATGATAGGCACTCAATAGACAACTTGTCCCATGTTAATTTTTTCAGCCCTTGATTGATGCCAACTTTTCTACTAATCAATATATTGGCCCATTGCCACTGTCGCGTCGTTTTACACTAGGCCAGCTATACTGTTTAATAGGGTTGGCATCCATAAAGAACTTTAAAATTTCCTATTAGATTAGCTTTCTATTACGTACCTTTTGTGTTCTTTGGTCTTTGGCTTAACTCTTGCAAGTGAGCCTTATTAATTACTCAAGAACTCCATTGATACTGGACTTTTTAACATTATTTTTTTTACATACTGAATGAATGAGTGAGAGAATGCATTATGTAATCCTAATTTTTATAGGATTTGCAGTTATTCGCCTGATCCATCAGTTTCCATCGAGGGAGTATCTTTTAGGTTGTTTTGGTTACAGCAGAAATGGAGATGCAGCGGAAGAGAGACGATTTTTGCTGTTGGACCGATATTTATGTTTATATTTGACAGATTTTAACTTTAACCACTTGGGTACCGATATTTGTAATGTTGCAATGCATTTCAATTGATTTTAAGAATGAAGTTGAACGCTGTAATATAAAAAATAGTAATAAACTCGATCTTATAATGGAATTTTTTTGTAATTTTAATTACACCTGAAATACGATGCGAATCACAGTGGATGGAACATTAGAAGTTTATGGTGAACCAGTCAACGAATTTTTTTTTGTTACATATAAGGACCTGGCCTACCCAGACTATCTAGTCCAATGATCTTAGTCCAAAAGTTAATATTTTCCTACTTTTTCTCGATACACCCTGTTTTAGTCTGTGCCCAGAGCTGGGCAAACTACTTGAAAAAAGTAGTGGAGTATAACTACTAACCACCTATCAAGAAAGTAGTTTAACTACTTGGTAGTTAAACTACTTCTCCAAAAATGTAGTTGGATTACTAACTACCAAGTAGTTAGTAGTTAAATATTTAACTACTCTTTTAACTACAAAACGAACATGCAGCGTTGTGGCTTAAAAAATAGTGCAGTACTTAAAAAATAGATAAAAGGGACTGAAATATCAAATTAGATTTTAAAAAAATGTTTATTATTGAACACAAATTTTTAACACTGGTCCTTTTAGACCCTATTAGCTAATAGTAATAGTTAATAGTAGGAAGTATTTTAAAAAAATAATATATTTACATTGTTTAAAACTTTCGAATCCTGCAAATTCTATCTTAGGTTTGCTTTTAAGAAAACTAATTGCTCGAACAAATTATCAGAAATAGCATGTCTTCTTGATGAATTAATCAAGCTTGCAAAATTGAACATCCGTTTGACTGCAGCTGATGATGGTAAGTTGGTGTTATATCTTATAAATATTTGTTTAATCAATTTATAATCATGAAGCATTTCTTTATTATTTCTTCTATCTTCCAAGTACTGTAATAACTGTAATTCCAATTTGTTCTTTATTAAATTTTTTTATTTATCATGATTTTGTAAATTTTGTTCTTCCTTGAAATCAAAAAAGTAATTTTCGGGTCGTGCATCACTTACGGTTAAGTTTTGATCACTACTTTCATTTAAAACATTTTCATTAAACAAGTCACAACATTTGTTTATAATAATCATTATTTATTGAAAATAAAACGTTAAATCGTTTTAGTAATTGAATTACAATTTTTTCAACTACAAATTGAAGATTTTTTATATTTAAATCGCTCTTTAGTTTGTCGAATTTTACTTTCAATGAAATAATGCTTGGCAGAAGATAACCATTGAAGGTATTTTGTTCTCCCTGTAAGAAATTAAGCGTTTCAGGGACGGGATTTAATATTGCTAAATATTCCTCAAGGTATATTATTTCAGTTTCTTTTAATCCATATTTAATATCAAGTTTCTCGTACAACTCTTTTAATTTATCTTTCTCGTCAATAACGTGCTTATTTGAAGTGTATAACGAATTTTATCTCGTTATTGCTGGATAACTTAACGTATGTCCCAATACACTGTTAATAATTTCAGCACTCTTTGGCCTTCCTGCTTTATTCCATAATAAATTGCATTTTTGCAAAACTTTTTTATGTCTACTTTCAAATATTTGAGTCGTCTTTAAAATATTATTGATATTCGTTGTTGCCAGCAAGTTTTTGGGTGTGACTGACACATCGCTTATGTTTTGGTGGTGTATGCTCGTTGCATTCAAAATGTGCATCATCATCATCGCTGTCGGCGTCCTGCTCTTCCTCTTTAATTATTGAAAATTTAAGGCCAAACTCTGCAAATGCTTTCACAAAATTGCTTCCATTATCGGTAATGATAGAAACAATTTTCGTATTATCTAAGTGAAATGACAGGTTAATATCTTCAAGAAGCTCGGCAATTCTGTCGTAAGAATGTGTGCCTGCGAACCTTCGGCAAGCCAAGGCAAAATAATGCTTTTTAAGGTGCTCATCGATGAAATGCACTGTGACGCCCATAAAGCTTCTTCTTTTTCCCGACCAAATATCAGCGGTAGAACACACAAATTTACTATCGCGCAAAACCTCTTTAATTTTAAAAAATTGGCTTCTGTATGTCTCTTCAATTTGTCGGGTTAAAGATCTTCTACTGATAACTCTAAAATCTGTACTGAAAAATAAATTTCTAAAACTGTCATTATCTGCAACGGATAATGGAACCATAGTTTCTAAAGTTGTTCTAACGTGTCTTTGACACGCTTACACCCTCACACGTAATATAGAGGAGTAGATAAATGTTTTTAGAAGTAGTTAAAATATACAAAAGAAGTTAAAATAAAGAAATGTAGTTAAAATAGTTAAAGTAGTTAGCACTGAGTAGTTAACTACTTTTTAACTACTTTTGCGAATATTTCATGCAGACTTTAAAATAATCGAGTATAACTACTAAGAGAAAAAAAGTAGTAAGAATACAACCAATAATATAAAAAAAGTAGTTAACTTCGTAGTTAACTACTTTAGTAGTTAACTACTGCCCAGCTCTGTCTGTGCCTACCAAAACTATTTAAAGGATGTGTAGACGAAGATAGCACGCCCATGGATTGTCCTTGTTGAAGGAGCTTAACTTATGGCTTCTCCTCCCCCCGTACGCACAGACTGAACCGACGCGACGTACTTTAAGTTGGGCTACATCACTATATTGCCTTAGGAATTTGTGCTAACATTTTATACAGACCTTATAGGTCTTTTAAACTTGATTAAAAAGGCTTTTAAAAAAATTCTATTTATTTTAATGATAAGCGGTAGGTGGCGCTGTTGAAAAAAATGCTATACTAGTTCCGATTACTTCATAAATGCAAATGGCACCCTACAGATTTTTTTACTTCGTTTGGTAGGTAATTAGTTAAGAAAACGAAATCTGAAAACCGGGGATCGATATATCTTGTCGTTTTAAAATTATTGCGAAGATAGTAGATGAGTGTCGAGACCGCTTTCATTTAATTATTGAAAAAATAAATAAAGTGCTCTAGCATTGCCTGTTAAAAATTTGATAGAGGCTAGAGGTCTCCATAGAAATGACTATTTTGTAGTCACTTTATTTTTATTTATAACAAACCCGTTTTATATATTTTTTTAATTTAAAAAATGCATCATAATATTTATTACCCTTAAATGCTGTATTTATAGCAAGCTGGCCATGATTTAATAAAATAAGACAAAAGAATAAAAATTCACTTACGCCGAATGATACAATGACAGTTTCAATGTCGTTGCCATTGCTAGTAACATCTGCTTGATAAAAGTATTTCTAAAAAATGCCTTTTACAAATGAAGAAGCTTATGATATGTTAGCTATTTTTTTTCAATGTTTTGAAAATGCAGTTATAGTTTCGAGAGAGTATGCTTTTCGTTATCCATTAAGAGCACACCACTCGAGAGAGGTATTTCAGCGTTTAGCCCGACGCCGACGCTTAAAACAAACAGGAAGAGTGCAAAAGAGTGCAACCATTTTCTTCTGTGAGAAGATATCGTCGTTCAAGGACAGAAGAATATATAATTAATGTTCTGGCGTATGTACATGCAGATCCTCATATAAGTATTAGACAAATTGTCATAGATTTGCAAATTTCTTTTGGCACAGTACAGACAATTCTTGCTGATCATAAAATGCATCCATATCACGTAGTATTACACCAGGCTCTCAAAGAGACCGATTTTGATCAAAGATTGAATTATTGTCATTGGCTTAAAAATATGTCTCACGAAAACCCCCATATCCTGTCTCAAATACTGTGGACAGATGAAGCTGCGTTTGGCAATAATGGACGGGTTGACCTTTATAATATGCACTATTGGTCAGATACCAATTCACACTGGATGCGTGAAGTTGATAACCAGCACTGCTGGAGTGTTAATGTCTGGTGTGGTATTGTCAATGGTATGATTATTGGGCCGCATATTTTTCCAGGTAATTTATAACAACTGTAATGTATTTGAACTTTTTAACATTTCAATTATCGGATTTACTGGAAAACGTACCGTTGGAAACAAGAAGAGATATGTGATTACTGCACGATGGGTGTCCAGCCCGTTTTTCTCGTATCGTACAAGACTTCCTAAATAAACAATATCCCAACCGGTGGATAGGTAGAGGCAGTTTGTATCCCTGGCCACCCAGGTCCCCCGATATGACGTGTTTAGATTTTTATTTATGGGACAGAATAAAATATTTAGTGTATAAAACTAGACCAACCACCCAAGAAGATATGATAGGTCGAATTCAAAACGCCATAAATAGTACAACTAGGGCAGGAATAGAAGCGGCAGTAATGTCAAGTCGGAAACGGCAATTTGAAAACCTTAAATAAGTTTTAATTTTGTTGTATTATTTAATTTATTTGTGGTTGTGTTTTGGTTCATAGTTTTAAATTTTTTAAAAGACGTTTTAATGCTTTTTTATTTTTTTCTTATTTTATTATTGTTTTAATATTTCATTGTGATAATTACTACAGTTCATACTTCTGTAAGTAGGTAGACTTTTAGAGTCGGACAATTTTAATAAGGGCTACTGCCATATCAATTGTGTGACGTTGCCATGTCTTTTGTTAGATTTTGTAAGCAATAAAGGATATTATTATTATTAAATGTTATTGTATCTTATAAATAAAAATATTTTTATCGAGCAGTTACTATAAATATTGCGAACAGCAGTGTCATTGTATCATTCGGCGTAAGTGAATTTTTATTCTTTTGTCTTATTTTATTAAATCATGGCCTGCCTCGCTGTAAATACAGCATTTAAGGGTAATAAATATTATGATGAATTTTTTAAATTAAAAAAAATATATAAAACGTGTTCGTTATAAATAAAAAATAAAGTGACTACAAAATAGTCATTTATATGAAGACCTCCAGCCTCTATCAAATGTTTAACATACAATAGCTAGCTAGAGCACTTTATTTATTTTTTCAATAATTAAATGAAAGCGGTCTCGACACTCATCTACTATCTTCGCAATAATTTTAAAACGACAAGAGATATCGATCCCCGGTTTTCAGATTTCGTTTTCTTAACCAATAACCTACCAAACGAAGTAAAAAAAAATCTGTAGGGTACCAATTGCATTTATGAAGTAATCGGAACTAGTATAGCATTTTTTTCAACAGCGCCACCTACCGCTTAGCATTAAAATAAATATAATTTTTTTAAAAGCCATGTTTAATCAAGTTTAAAAGACCTTTAAAATAAGCTAGGGATGTAACGGGTAGCCCTTTTTAGGATCCGGCCAAATAGGGTACCCGGTCAATTAAGACCCGGCAAAACCGGGTACCCGGTCTTGCGGAATATTACAGGAAGCTATTAGCAACATCGCGCCGGTAGGCCGCGCGTGCTATCCGTTCCGGGAAAGTCCCAATAGTCCCATATTATAACACAGGTCTTTGGGCAATAGAACTGTGTGCTTCTAATATTCTAATGTTTTAGCTCGTATTATTCACTATTCTGAGTGTTTAAACGCAACACGAAACCATTAATCTACGTACGTATTGTGTCAAAAAGAAAACAAAAATAATGAGTCAGGTTTGGAAGCATTTTTATCTTGACGAAGACGATGAATCAAAGGCAATATGTAATTTATGCAATACTAAATTGGTACGAGGTATCGGAAAACAGGCGAGCACATCATCTTTGTGGAAGCATTTAAAATATAAACATTCCCATATTTTAACAAGTTCAGAACGTGGACAAACTAAGGCATTTTCAAGCTCTTCACGGAATTTGCCATTAATTGATTTTAGATATTAAATGTTTTATTTAACAAAGTTTGTTGTTATACCGGCCGGGTATCCGGTTTTGGCCGGGTAGACCAGGTACCCGTTACATCCCTAAAATAAGCCCTAGTTTGTTATATTCGGTTACCGCAAACCTAAGTTACATCAGTTTAAAGTATCTAAATTATTATCGGTCACCTTGCCGTTGCCATGGTAATAAGAGAAAAATTGTCATTATAAAATTTGTAGATATTTGAACAAGGAATGTAAAAAGTAAATTTCTTACCTACATTAAATATGAAATGTTAAGAGATGTTAACGACTTTTTGTGACACCATAGCAAATACGACCCCTAGCGGTAAAATTAGGAACTTAAAACTATTTTCATTCAAATTTTTTTGGCAATATTTGTTAATAATTTTTTTACCTTTAAATCGTAACATGAATAGTTTTCGAGATATAGCCGCTCCGTACCCTTAACTGATCACCCTGTATGTACAGGGTGTCCAGGAAAATGTGGGAAATCTTTCAGATTCAGATAGAGCATGATAAAATAAGATGACAAGTTCCTATAAAATCGGTTTTTCTTGAATAACTTTCAAAGTACCTACTTAATATAATTTAATAAAAAATTAATGTGATGGACACTAGTAAGGGCCTCTTAAAATAGTATCCTTGAAACATATTTAGTTTTTTTAGTTTACCAGGGGCGGACTAAGCTTTACAACTTAATGCTTAAATTTTTAACACCCTGTATGATAAAGACTTAAAAAAAAAATAAATCTGGGTATCACATCACAATCGTCAGGAATCAGTTCATGTACTTTTTGCAAATGATATGGATATAACAGCTCTTCTTGAGGAACGTCATGTACTATTGTTTTCGATGTATTAAACTGCTGATAATTTTCGAGTGCTCGTTGATGGAGTGTCATCTACAGTATTTAAAATATTTTCCTCTAATTACGACCAACGTACGGTTCTTCTCAGACCAGCATCAGTACTATTTTTTCCAAATTTTCCTAAGATTATGGAGAAAGTCAATAATATGCATTACCTTATTAACTGGAATCGCCCACCATTCTCCCTTGGACATTTCACGTTGGTCAACTCGTTGGAATATCTTCTGGTTTGGCATAGTACGATTAGGAAATCTTTCGTGATATAACCTGGCTTTTAAAGCATTGCAAGACGCAAGACAATACATCAGATGCATATCTGCATACTCAATAAACGTGTATTCCATATGTCAAATTAATTCACAATTAAATTCACCACGAAATCCAAAAATCAGTAAATTAATATAAGTAAAGGATCAATGTGTCAGCGATGTGAAAGATAACGAGTTCTAAAATGCAGGATATTTTATTTATTTCGTACCATAGTAACGTTTGGATTTGGACTAACAATACGTTTTTTTGGTACCGATAAATAAATAAAACGCACATTTTTTGAAAACATAGGTCTTCTACAACTATTCGTTTATTATTATTTTTCTCAAAAATGGTTCATTTTATCGACAATAAACAAGAGTACGTAGGTGTTAAAAATTTAAGCATTAAGTTGTAAAGCTTAGTCCGCCACTGACAAACTAAAAAAGCTAAAAAATATGTTTCAAGGATACTATTTTAAGAGGTCCTTACTAGTGTCCATCACATTAAATTTATATTAAATTATATTAAGCACTTTGAAAGTTATTCAAGAAAAACCGATTTCCAGCGACGTCCTTCAGGGCACATATCTCCGTAGGGAAGGCCTGTACAAAAAATTTTATAGGAACTTGTCATCTTATTTTTCATGTTCTATCTGAATCCGAGGGATTTGCCACGTTATCCCGGACACCATGTATACACTTATTTTTGCATTCTCTATTAGTTCCTTATCAACTGTCCTGTTAACTGTTACGATTTTCGGGATATTAATGAATTTTCATTTTTTTTCAACCACCTGCAACAAATGCTGATATTTTTGAACTCTATAGATGCTAAGCCACTGAGATTTGATCGGAATAAGTTAGGCAATACCCGGAGGCTTTTGACCCTATGGCCAAGTCTTACTTACAATGTGATTTTGGTTACCTACTTGAAAAAATGTCTAAAAGTAGATTTTTGAAATAAAACTACCTACACTGATTTGAAAAGATGTTGAAATTTATTCTTCGCTAGACCTTAAAAGTACTAGAATATGGAAACGATAACAGTGACATGACACTGACTAAAAACTCAATGGGAGTAATTTGTAAGCCCTTATTCCACAAACCAAGTTCTAGTTCAAAAAATTGTTCAATTTTAAATTTTATGATCAAGTTTGCCGCACCCAATTTTTCGCCAAAACGCATATCAATCAAAATCTTCGAACTACTGTGTTGTTTCAAGCAATTTTCTGTTGCGTCTATTTTTTACATGACCACTAATCAATCATTTTAAACAAATACATATAGGTACAATGTATTTTTTTTTTGTTTTTATCAAATAATTTTAACCTTGAAAGTCGGCCAGTTGGCAGCAAGTAAAAAAATCAGATATTATAATACCCTTACATAGTCCAATAATTATTAATAAATATTTAGATGTTCTTTATTAAAATGTGTGCTGGTCAAATCGGCAATATTGCACTTTTTTATTCGCATTCTTTTCATAGGGCGAGCCTCTTTTTTTCGGTCTATTATAGGTGTGGTTTACAAAAATGAAAAACAAATTTCAGCAGCTTTTCAAATCGGTATTAAAATACCACCTGTATTATTTTAAACCATGTTTTTCAAAAAAAAATAATGAAATTTATTATCTCGAAAACCGCAACAGGTAAGTATAGGGAACGTTGTTAAGAAACTAATAGAGATTGCAAAAATATGTTTAAATAATTATAAAAGCTGGTAACGCCTGTAACATCGTAACCTAGTAGAATTAGAACTAAAAGTTTAAAATATCAAAGCTGCTACTACTTTCTAGTAGAAGCGGCAACACCACATTTTCGAACACCTGTTAGCTTGCTCTACATATCCGTTGGTACAAAAACCAAAAATATATAGAAACAGAAATAATAAACTTATAATTTATTAACAGTTCTTTATTAATTTACATAATATAACTATAGAGGTACTTTAATTTATAAAAATGTACATTATTTGGAAATTCACTAAAAAGGGTTTAACCTAAATTCTAACTATTTATTTGAAAAAAAAACTACTACACTAAGGATTCAATAGTCTGGTAAGCCAAAAATAAGAGCTTTTCTAACGGACTTCGGCAATTTTAAAAAGTTTATACAGCGTTTTCGGAAACGATCTTTACATATAGGATTTAATTTTTAAGACAGTTTCAAACCGTCAAATACAATTAACCAAATGTAGACTTAACAAGGCATCCATGTAATATTTTTATGGTAGACTCTATTTCTGATTAAAAACTAGTTGAGTTCACCACGAAAAGTGGAGTAAAATGGTTGGAAGTAACAGTCTCTATAATATTGTTCTTTTAAGAATTTTCGATATTTTTATTATTTATCGAGTTATTGCTCGATTTGACCATTTTCGAAGGGGTTGACAATGCTTTCACGTATAGGTCGCTTCCTGTTGATTTCGCGGCGCAAAATGACAATAGTAAAATGGTTGGGAATAACATTCTCTATAATATTGTATTTTTAAGAATTTTCAATATTTTTATTTATTGAGTTATTGCTCGATTTGACAATTTTCCAAGGAGTTCACAATGCTTTTCACGTGTAGCTCGGTTTCTGTTGATTTTGCGACGAAAAGTGAAGATAGTAAAATGGTTGGAAATAACATTCTCCATAATATTCTTCTTTTAAGAATTTTCGATATTTTTATTATTTATCGTGTTATTGCTCGATTTGACCATTTTCGAAGGGGTTGAAAATGGTTTTTACGTATAGCTCGCTTGCTGTAGATTTCGCGACGAAAAATGACTATCGTATAATGGTTGGGAATAATATTCTCTATACTATTGAACTTTTAAGAATTTTCAATATTTTTATTATTTAAAAGTGGTTCATATTCTGTGGAGAGATTGTAAATAGAAATAAAGGTCTGTCTTTACCACCAAATAACTTTATTTGCCCCTCTAGGGTAGAAAACAAGGGTTATAAAAATACATAAAATGACGATGAATTAAATTAAATTTCTTAATGCATGTGTTGTATTAGTTTCGACTTTAGAGGGGCAAATAAAGTTATTTGGTGGTAAAGACAGACCTTTATTTCTATTTTTATTATTTATCGAGTTATTGCTCGATTTGACTATTTTCGAAGGGGTTGACAATGCTTTTCACGTGTAGCTCGGTTTCTGTTGATTTCGCGACGAAAAATAAAGATAGTAAAATGGTTGGAAATAACATTCTCTATAATATTCTTCTTTTAAGAATTTTCAATATTTTGATTATTTATCGATTTATTGCTCGATTTGACGATTTTCAAAAGGGTTGAAAATGCTTTTCACGTGTAGCTCGGTTCCTGTTGAGTTTGTGACGAGAAGTGAAGATAGTAAAATAGTTGGGAATGAAATTCTTTATAATATTGTTCTTTTAAGAATTTTTGATATTTTTAATAATAGTTGTAAATAAAATTCTCTATAATATTGTTCTTTTAAGAATTTTCGATATTTTTATTATTTATCGAGTTATTGCTCGATTTGACCATTTTCGAAGGGGTTGAAAATAGTTTTCACGTATAGCTCGCTTGCAGTTGATTTCGCGACGAAAAATGACTATAGTAAAATGGTTGGGAATAATATTCTCTATACTATTGTACTTTTAAGAATCTTCAATATTTTTATTATTTATCGAGTTATTGCTCGATTTGACTATTTTCGAAGGGGTTGACAATGCTTTTCACGTGTAGCTCAGTTTCTGTTGATTTCGCGACGAAAAATAAAGATAGTAAAATGGTTGGAAATAACATTCTCTATAATATCTTCTTTTAAGAATTTTCAATATTTTTATTATTTATCGAGTTATTGCTCAATTTGACCATTTTCGAAGGGGTTGAAAATGCTTTAACGTATAGGTCGCTTCCTGTTGATTTCGCGACGAAAAATGACTATAGTAAAATGGTTGGGAATAATATTCTCTATACTATTGTACTTTTAAGAATCTTCAATATTTTTATTATTTATCGAGTTATTGCTCGATTTGACTATTTTCGAAGGGGTTGACAATGCTTTTCACGTGTAGCTCGGTTTCTGTTGATTTCGCGACGAAAAATAAAGATAGTAAAATGGTTGGAAATAACATTCTCTATAATATTCTTCTTTTAAGAATTTTCAATATTTTTATTATTTATCGAGTTATTGCTCGATTTGACGATTTTCGAAAGGGTTGAAAAAATGCTTTTCACGTGTAGCTCGGTTCCTGTTGAGTTTGCGACGAGAAATGAAGATAGTAAAATAGTTGGGAATAAAAATCTTTATAATATTGTTCTTTTAAGAATTTTTGATATTTTTATTAATAGTTGGGAATAAAATTCTCTATAATATTGTTCTTTTAAGAATTTTTGATATTTTTATTATTTATGGAGTTATTGCTCGATTTGACTCTTTTCGAAAGGGTTGAAAATGATTTTCACGTGTGGCTCGATTCCTCTTGATTTCGCGACGAAAAATGCAGATAGTAAAATGGTTGGGAATAAAGTTCTCTACAAGAGACCAAGAACAGATTTTTGGGCGTAGCCTGCGGCCCTGGATTGTCGTTTAATATTATATTCGAAAGTTGGCAACCCTGACTCAACCACTGAGACCCTTGCCCAACCTTCTCATGAAGGTCGAAACGTCGCTCCAGGCAAGGGTCTCGACTTCCTTCGATTGAAGCACCACTGTCGCAGAGACTTGACGCCTGAGTTTTCCCAGAGCCTTACAGGAAATTCTCGTAATTTTAATAATTCCCCGAGATATTATTTCTAATAATAATTTACTCCAAAATGAACACCTAGGATACTAGGGTGGTTTCAGGTAATGCTGCCAACTTTTAAAATCCAATACATTTTTTTTTTTAAATAAACCGGGCTTTTTGTAAAGAATAATTGAGGCGTGTCATATCAAATTTAATTTTAGTGTTTTAAAAGTGACTATGAATTATTAGTACTTACTCTAATTTATCAGTGGGGTCTGTTTTTAACTCTGATTTTTTGTCAGTGCATTTATTTTATATTAATTACTTCTTTTTTAGTACTGTCTATCAAATTTTATTGTTTTTGTTATGTAATGGTTACATTTAACATGTGAAAGAACATTTTTTTTTATTAGACAAATAAAGTAATTTGAATTTGAAAAGTATCACTCCTCAATTTTCATCAAAACCAAGAATTGTATTCACTACTGTACTTCCAAGTCTTCTGTATGAAAATATAAAATATATTTGCAGAAAATCCTGCAATATCTACAGTAAGGTTTAACTAAAGAGTTTGCCACCAAACCAGCTATCACCAACCGTGATATTTGCAGCAAAGTTGACAATATCCATCCCAGCCAATAAAAATCGAAAGATCGCCCACGTGACTTATGATAATATACTAAAGGGATGTGAACCGTAATCGTATAATATTGAATCAAAATCCTGAAGAAGTTTAATAAGAAAATGGAAGTGAAGTTTACAAAACAGGCAATCTGGAGTAATCAAGAGTATACTTTGTGAATGTCGGTTTTTACACTTTTTTAGTAATGTTGAGTGGTTCGTCATTAAACTGAATTACTGGAAGTAGGTATTTATTTTGTCATGTCAATGTGAGTGCATTTCAAATATTTTTCTTTGCAATAAAGACGACAACAATTTTATTTAGTTGCGCTATGGAGTTTGTTACAAACAACACAAGAAAGTGAACAATCTCCACAGAGATGCCAATATCCATATTAAAAATTTAAAATGTGTGATCCACTTAGGGACACCTAGGGTTAGTGTGACAGCTGTGTTACTGTGACAATATTAAATACTAATTTATATTGTGCACATATATTACATATTATAATGTTATATTGCGCTTCTATTGCATAACAACAGATTATTTGAAAAAAAATGTTTCAGTCACTTCTGATTTTCAGGTAAAAACCATAGTATGTATTTCCAATTTGTAATTCTGATAAATTAGTCCAAATCTTGGATTTCTCCAAAATTATTTCTATACAATTATGAATTTTTCTATGCATGGGAATGCATCACTCATTTCAAACATTTAAACCTATTTCAAACGCCTAACTGTCTTTAACTATTATTTTTTTAGGTATGTCACAGTAACCCACCGTGACCGTGGAACATAGGTATAGTGTGACATATTATTATGTCAGGTTATGTTGACATATGGCGGTAACTTGCAATCGTTATTATTTATGTTATATGCTGTGTTTTTAGAGATTTAAATACAAACAAAAGGTATGTAAAATCTTTATTAAAGTCCCCTTATTTGTCCCATAACAACTACCAGAGTACTTATGTTTTTTACTGAAATTGGTACAAGAAAGTGACGAAACAGAAAAGGAATTGTTAGAGGAAACTGCGACATTGAAACCTGTAAACGAGGAAAGTATAAGCGAGGCTCTTTTATAGTTGCAACTTTTATGGGTGGAAAGCATGGTACAACTGTTTTAAAGTATGTGTGTGTAATTGAAAACTTTGATGACATTTGGAGATGAAATAGAAGTGGTAGGATTAAGAAGTGTTGATATGGATAAAAACAGTTTTGTTGTTAATGAGAAAGATAGGTCATTTATTTGAATGTCTCAGATTATAGGAATATTGTTGGATCCTAAAATATCCCTGGTGAAAGAATTCGATACACTTTTAATGGAAAAGTTGATGTTTTTGAATGTTAGATGTTACTGATGAGTTTTGTAAATTAAAAAAATATTTTCAATGAAATATACGTTTAATAAAAACTTTGGTGTTTTACATGAGAAATTTGCACATTTTTCCTAAAATTGACGATTTTTCAAATTCCAAAAATTTTTATAATATTTTTTTAATGTTTTTTTCTGTCACACCAAGACACACTCAAACCTAGATGCTTTTAAGCGGCAAAAATAGCTGTTTGTCACACTATCCCTGACCTTAGGCACAGTAACCCGATAATGAAGGGATAGTGTGAAGCCTAACCCACTTAAATAAAACATAATGTAAAATAAATTTTAAAAACGCGACATGCCTACGACTCACTGTGCAATGCTTATATGACGATTGACCAGAAATTCTTCATTAAAAATTTGAAACCGTTCAATTAAAAACAAATATATATTTTTTTTATTTTAAAGTCAAATGTGTATATTTTTACGTCACACTAACCCTAAGTGACCCTACTTTAAAATACATAATATTAATCTAATTATCTAAATAGGTACTCTATCAGTTTCTAAAAATCCTTTTAAGTGGTGAAATCATTTCTTTTTTGATTCTCTCGAATTGATTTGAGAAATTGTCAGTTTTAACACGACATGCCTAAATTATTTGAAATAAACTTGTAAATATCGCTTCTGGACACACTATATAAAGATGTCAAAATAAGTACATATAGCATTTATGCCTCAACTTAATTAAAATAGGTTATTACTTACCAAACAATTGGCCTACTAACTCTATGCTAAGTACAACTAATATGAGTTCAGTCAGATTTTAAGTTTAAACTATTTAAGACTTTGCTAAAAACTGAATAATGTCATAAATAAAACTCAAGCGTACATTTCACAATACCAATTTGCTGAATACTGCAAAACATGTAGAGTACGATGACTAGATTTGATTTAATTTATTGTGCTATTATAACAAAAAAGTTGGATTAACAAAATCATATTGTAATTTTTAGTCTCCATCAACTGTATAAACTATAATTACACTTCAATCGAGTCCAGCGACTTCACACCACTGTGGCACTGCTTATTAAAAGCAGAAAGATTTATTAGGCACTAATGCTAAGTTTAATTTTTATCAGTCTGAGAAATAACTAAAAGAATGTTAGATTTATGTAGGAAAAGAATTAAAATCTCCCTAATAAGTCTACTGTACGCGTTCTTATAGGAGAATCTCAGACCTTTGGTCAAACATATACGTGATGGTATTCTAGGACCTTGCTCTCACAAGCGTGTAGTTCGATTGTAGCAGCTAAGGAAATACGTTTAAAAAAATTAAAACACTAATATTTCTTTAAGAAAATGCAACTACTATATCTATTTCGTTTTATAGAACAGCATTTATCCAAACTAAAGCCTAAAGGATAATTTAAATAATACAGCTACCATCTTTACATATACTATACTCACCTCTCTAACAGTCTTCTCTTTAAATCTGGTGGGTATGTGACGTAAATGTAGTCGTTGTCTTTATCCGTTCCCAGAAAGTCCTCTGGGTATGCATGGTGTCCGTCAGCGCCTGAAGCCATATCTGATCTTAAGAGATGCGCCGGCGATGGTGTCGACCGATCTGTCATGCTGGCGCTCGTCACGCTGCCATCATCGGTACTAAAAAGGCTAATGAGGTATACGTTTAGCTTCTGGCCGATTTTGTTAAATTTAAAACCCGCATTTTCTTTATACTTGTGTGAAAAGAAACCTTTGCCAATATTGTGCTCCGTCTACACTTAGACAACACAAGGAAATTTTTGTTTTGTTTTAGTGGGTGCTCTTATTCACAATTTCTCTAACAATTAACTTTGCTTTTCCTTTGTATTTTCATTCTGGGCGGTGAACTTCAAAGAGGAATAGGAGACACGCGACAACAAACAGCAAAGTTCCTTGAGTGTGCTCCAAGTGGTATTCAAAGTTACCTAAATGGAATAATGACAAGATACTTTTTAATTAATAATAATTAATTACTTGGCGGATTATAAGTTTATAAAGTCATATGCCTCCTAACTTATTGCGAAATTACAGACTTAGTTAACCAGAGACATAGACATATTGTTCCTCGAAGCTGAAACAAAGCCAAACGCTTCCTGAATTTGGTGGCTTCAGTGCCGACAATATGTTTCACTGTGTGCTGCCTCTATGTGCTCATTGTGGATGGACCTTAAAGAAGACCACGCCAGAGAAACACAGAAGAAAATTTTATTGTTTGTTAACAAGAAAATTACCGTAACCATTCTGTCCACGTCAAGGAAACTCATTTTAGTAACAGTGGTATTGTGTGGCTGCAACAAGAAACGTTTTGTGTAAAAGTGTGTTTCTATAAAATATAGAGTGGCAAAAAAGTCGCGCATATGCCTGTAACTTTTGAATCACCTCGTATACGAAGAAGTGACCTTTATGAAAGTTGTTCAGTAAATTATCCCCCACATTTCTACCTGCATGAATTTTTTTCCGTCATTTTTGGCTTGATTGCGATAGAGACTAACTTACTTTTTTTAAATGGAACACCCTGCAAATGATTGCATATTTGGATTCTACTCTACTGGGAAAACTCTGAACTTTTTGTATTTCAAATTTTCACCTATCTGCAAGCGTTTCCGAGCTCAAAGATGAAAAACTTCCTAATCATAATTATTCCTACCTAATACCCACCAGTTGAGTCAAGGTGTTTTCATGACAGCGACCTAGGAGGTGTCAATTTTGAGTTCCTGTTTAATTTTCTGTTGTCTGATTTCTAATTTGTTTCCACTATGGTTCATCTGAATATGAAACAACGAGTGAAGAGATCGCAAGATCAGGTTTGTCAATTTTTCAATGAAATCTATCCAAATAGGCCTCCAATAAATCAGTCGACGATGTGTCGAGTGGTAAAGAAATTTCGAGAAGCAGGCAGTGTTAGGGAAGCCGCTAGATCAGGTTGACCTAAAACAGTAACCGGAATAGACGAACCTTTGGATATCATGCTCTCAATATATGAAAATCCAACACGATCATCCAGGCCAATGGCAACGGATTTTAATGTGTCTCATCAGTCAGTGAAAAATTTGTTTAAGCAGGAGACGTTGCATCCTATAAGATAAAGTTGGTGCACGAGTTAAACGAGGACGATTTTGATAGAAGAGCTGAATTTTGTGAGCTGATGATGGAAATATGCAATAACGATAATAACTTCGCAACAAATATCATTTTCTCGTATGAAGCTACTTTCCATTTAGATGGCATTGTTAATAGACAGAATTATCGTTATTGGTCTGCTGAGAATACTCACTGGTTCCAGGAAGGTTATACTCAGAGTCCCGAAAAAGTTAATGTTTGGGCGGGCATAGTTGGTAGACATATTGTGGGACCTTTTTTCATAGATGTTAATTTGAATGGCGAAAAATATCTGGGCCTCCTAAGGAATCACATAATTCCTTCTTGCAGAATGGTTTTACCGGGTGTAAATAATGTCATAAACGAACAGGTATGGTTCCAGCAAGATGGAGCACCTGCGCATTATGCGGCAAATGTTAGACAATACATAAGCGAACAATTTCCAGGACGTTGGATAGGCAAAAGAGGTGCTATTGACGGGCCAGCGCGATCCCCGGACTTAACCCCGCTCGACTTCTTTTTGTGGGGACGCTTAACCGTCCAAAATGACTTAGAATCTTTAAAAGTCAGAATTAGTGCTGAAATTCGGGCCATATAATGTCGGAATGTATGATTCATATTAAATTATCAGTCTGTTGTCTACTTGAACGGCATGTTTCTAAATTTTCATTGATATATACCATTAAATATGGGAACAATAGTATAATAGTATCTATTGAGAACCTGACCGAATTTCTCACTTATACCAGTGTTTACCAATCATATAGAAGTAAAATGTAATATCCCAGAAAACCAACCAATAAGTTTTCTGTGGTAATGCCAGCTTTAGTAATATTTTAAGTGACCGATTTTTTTTGTGAGTAGGCATTATACGACAAAAACCGCCCATACTTACTCAAACAAAACCCAAACAATATAATAACAAAGGCATATTCCCAAAGAGAGGACCATGATGACCATACATAGCAGTCCCCAAGGAAAACTTTTAATATCTGTCTGAGAGTCTTCCCAGTATCTGTCGCATGTGAGATACCAACAAACTGCTCTGTTTAGTTCATCTAAAAATAAGTTATTTTTAGTAGATCTCAGTTCTTGGGATTAAACCGTATCAAAGTTGAAATACTTTCAGACGTTTCGCCTATACGGTTGCACGCACTGACCTATAGTTGAATTCTGCAAAATGTAGGTTTTATGGGCAAAAAAGCGGGTTTTAACACTCCGCTTTAATCAATCAGAACCGGACTGATGCCATTGTTGTATAGTTTATGTGAAAAGTACTTCCCCTTTTGACTCGATTTAATTCAAAAGGATCGATATCTTGAAAAATTATTTTATGTAAGGTATTCGCATCAGTTAACACTGAATTTTTTAGCATTTTTTATTACATTTTCTGAAAGATTTTCTAATTTTAGTGCGAACTGCAAAACATTTTAATTTTCGTCATGTGTGACGTCACTAAGTCCTATAATAAGTCAGGTCGCGCTCGCTGCTGTTGTTTACGATTAAAAAGACAGATGGCCACGCACATCGTCCTCTCCGTTGCTTGGTAACGGAGTTGACGTCGACAGGAGAGAAAAAAATATTTAATACGTTAAAATCGTTATGTTGTACGTTAATACTCGAACAACCTAAAAAATCTTTCACTGTCAGGTGATATTCGACTTTGACATCGCTTGTTTCAGTATTTTTCAGGGTATGTTTTGTTACAAAAAATGTATTATTTTTCTTTTTTCTAAAATAGTGTTAGAGAAGCTACAGTCTACAACTCGTATGAAATGGCATTTCTACTTTTTATAGAATATAGGTACTATTAAGAGTAGGTAGTAATAACAGGTGATGCATGGCTTAGTTGAACATAGGAAATCCCATGTAAATTTTGAGGGGGCTAAATATTGGCTTCCCTGTACATTTTAGAGGAAAATTGTTTTATAATTTTTTGAAGAGGCCGATATAATAAACCCATGTTCCAAGTTTGAATAAATTTTAATAAGCCAATCCTAATTTATTTAATTAAATGTGATGGCAAATTTACGAAATCTTCATAGTTTAGGTGATACAGAAAATACCAGCAAATTATTATTTGGCATTGATAAAACGAAAAGTAGCGTCAGTAACAACATTTTCATTAAAGGCGCTTTAATTATAGCTAATTATGAGCTATTCCATTAAGGAAAAAGTAACTATGATTAAGTGCTATTATACAGGAAACAGTTTAAGAGCAGTGTCTTAAATATTTTCAGTTCAATTCCCTGATAAGCCTATCCCTTCCATTTCATTAATTAAACTTATCATTAGTAAATTTGAGTCCAAAGGCGCTGTAATAAATAACTGTAAATGCTCAACTCAGAATGTCAGTAGAGCTGAAGAAAGGGATAATAGAGATCTTGATATTTTACTACACGTGGAGGAAAATAAAATGATTAGCACGAGGATTCTTGGGAAAGCCGTAGGAAAACATCAAACCACAGTGTTGCGCACTTTAAAAAAACATAAATATATTCCTTGCAAGTATTAATAATATCAAGAGCTACGGCAAGGTGATGAAGAACGAGGAATGGTATTCCGTTTTGAGGTAATGGAAAGAGCAAATAATAATAGGGATTTTTTGAGAAATATTTGTTTTACCGCTGAATGTACATTCACCCTTAACAACGAACCAAATGTTCAAAATTGCCAGTATTTGAGCCAAGAAAATGAACATCGTCTTGTTCATATTCGGACGCAATATCCACAAAAAATAAATGTTTGGGCAAGAATTGTAGGACATCACATTATTGGGCCATTTTTTTTCTTACAGCAGTAACCTATTTGCACTTACTACAAAATCGAATACAACCGGCACTAGAAGAAGTACGCGCGAAAATCAGGAGATCTGGTATCAAATGGGTGGTTGTCCTGCCCATAATTCTCTCATGGTTAGGAAATGCTTGCAAAATATTTTTAACGGAAATATTATTGACCTATGGCATCTAATCCTTTGGCCAGCCGGGTCTCCTGACCTTTCGCCAAACGACTTCTTTCTGTGTGGTCACTTAAAAAATTTTATTTATAAAGATGTAAAATTTGAAAATCTAGAGCAGCTAAAAAACTGCATTTCGTTAGAATGTGACAGAATTTCTCAATATCAACGCAGTAATGTTACAAATGAATTTTATGATCGGTTAGGATATTGTTTAGCTGTTAATAGAGGATTGTTTGAACATTTAATTAATTAAGTGTTTTTATGAAAATCTGAAGAAAAACATAATGGTGTCTTTTATTTTGGATGTGTGATTGCCGGATTGGTGAAACGAAATGTGTTTTTAATGTGAAATATTCTTTAATCGTTATGTCCAGCTTTACGTCAATTTTTGACAATAGCGTCATAGAAATTATTTGCTGGTGTTTGCTGTATTAACTAAACTATGAAAATTTCGTAATTTTGTCATTGCATTTAATTGAATAAGTTAGGATTGACTTATTAAAATTTATTCAAACTTGGCACATGGGTTTATTATATCGGCCTCTGCAAAAAATTATTATACAATTTTTCTCTAAAATGTACGAGGGAGCCAATATTTAGCCACCTCAAAATTTACATGGGATTTCCTATGTTCAACTAAGCCATGAATCACCCAGTGTAAGCTTCTACTTTAACTGAACAAAGAAACAGTAAGTGCATCTCCCTTGTATATGCACAAGTTCAAAGCGGACGAACTGTGAGACTTAATGACGTCATCGCGAGCGTTTTATTTGATTTTGATCTCGTATATTTCGAGAACTACTTATCGGATTGAGTTCAAATTTTCAGGGCTGACCATACCTTATAAATGCTTTATAAATATTAGGTAAAGAGTGTAATTTGAGGTTTGACTGAACGAGTCCATTATTGGCATGTAGAACACATACAAAACCGTAGACGCGAAATTGTATAGAATACTTATAGGAATAAATTACCTTCAACTTCTTTGAAATCTTTAACACTCAACTGGATTAACAAGCTGGCTATACAGTCCCTAACTAATATTTCGCACTTGGTTTTAATTTTTTGCAAATCTTCTGGCTTACAGTTGGCCTTTAATTTTTGTATTTCATTGATGCGCTGTTGCCGATTATCCGGCGACGGTAAGGCCGAATCGACTAGGTCGCTTTGGCAAACATTATTAGAACTAGCGTTTTGTTGAGATTTGTTGGCATTGCTTGATGAGCTGCTATCTAAAAAATTAATTTAACGTTACGATTACTTTTTTCTATGATGTTTTACGTTGTACCCTTTGTATTCGCAGCTTCAGGCGCTTCAGCCTTTTGGCACCGTTTAATCATCTCCATGTTTGCATCTTTACCAGCATTCTGCAAAAGTACAAAATTTCCATTTTTTACAGTATATTTGGCCACGTCACGCGGCCCCGATGGCATCAAAGCCTTTGAGTAAGATGAAGCTTCTCTCCATATCTCGATGTCTGTGTTTTCGTGATCGGATGTTATTGTTTTCAATTCCAAAGTGTTTATAACATCGCAGCGCATGATGTCGCAAAAATCTGCTAGACACACTGCATCTTCAGCCTAAAATAGATAGATAATTATACAGTACAGGGTGTCCAGTTTCCAATGATTTTACGGGGTATCTCCGTTATTAGTAAAGATAGAAGGTGACGGTTTTCGCAGCAGTGTGCTACTTTTTGTTTTTGGTATACGGGATGTTTTTGAAAATTTTACATTTTGGGACACTCCCATATTTAGGTTACCCTGTAGCTTATCAAAGAGAAAACAAATGTTCTTTTTGTACTTTTTTACGTAGAATCCAGTGACCGTACTCAGATTTTTTCTACGTTCAATAGTTTCCGAGGAAACAAACCAACTTGCTTTTTTGTAAATGGGTCACCCTATACCGGGTGTTGCATCGTCGAGCGGGACATAGGAAATCCCATGTAATTTTAAATGGGGTCAATTATTGGCTTCCCTAATTATTTTAGAGAAAAATTCTATTTAGGTTTATTAAAGAGCACTAAAACCCACATTCAAAAGAATAACTTTAGATATTTTTGATGAGCCCGTTTACGGGTTATCGCCGATTTCTTTTTAACTATTTCTCCTTTTTATGGCCCCGTATTTGCGGGCACCAGTCAAGGTAAAAGATGACCGTCAAATAAAGTTGTCGTTTTGAAATGTGTGCTTTATGTTATAAAAACTCGTACATCGAAAATATTAGCCATGAATTACACTTCTGAAGAAAAAATATTGATGATTAAATGGTATTATCAAGGAAATAGTTATCAAAATGTGTCAGACATGTTTGCTGCTCTGTATCCGAATAGACCGATACCTGCAAAATCTACAGTCGAAAGGACTATCAAGAAATTTGAGACAAAAGGCACTGTAATAAATAACTGCAGATGTGAAGAAGGCAGGAACAAAGAAGAGATGCAAGAAATGATAGGGACTTGCAAGTTTTATTGTGCGTGGAAGAAAATGATGGGAAGATCAGCACAAGGAAACTTGAGGATGACATAGGATTAGATCACACCACAGCGTTACGAGCTTTGAAACGACATAAATATTATTCATACAAATATGAAAAGCACCAAGAGCTAAGAGATAGAGACGAAATACGACGACAGGAGTTTTCTTTTGGTATGATGGTAAGAGCAAACATGGATAGGGAATTTTTAAAAAACATTTGTTTCACTGACGAATGCACATTTACCTTAAACAATGAACCCAATGTTCAAAATTATCGATATTGGAGCAAAGAAAACCAACACAGGTTTGTGGAAACAAGGACGCAATATCCACAAAAAGTTAATGTATGGGCTGGGATTTTCGGAGAAAATATTATCGGGCCATTATTTCTTACACGAAATTTAAATGCAGAATATTTTTTGGAACTACTTGAAGATCATATTTTACCTACTTTACATGATGCCGCCAGGGAAAATCAGGAAGTTTGGTACCAAATGGATGGCTGCCCGGCACATAGTACCCTGGCTGTCCGGGAATATTTAAACCGTGCTTTTAATGGAAATGTTATTGGCTTAAATCATACAGTAAATTGGCCAGCCAGGTCTCCTGATTTATCGCCAAATGATTTCTTTCTCTGGGGCCATTTAAAAAACAGGATATACAAAGATAAAAAATACCCAAATCTAGACGAGTTAAAAAATGCTATTTCTGCCGAATGCAATAGAATTTCAGTTTACCAACTAGCGAATGTAAGAAGAGAATTTTATGATCGCCTCGGTTATTGTCTAGCAGTCAATGGAGGAATATTTGAACATCTTCTTAAATCCTTAAGTTCTAACAATTTAATAGTACCTACCTATTAATTAGTAAAATATTGAAACATGTAAAATGTCATAATTAACCTTGTAATTGGATACTTTATTTTAGTTTTATTCAGATTAATTTGTACTCATAAATACACCTTTAATATTTTCGATGTACGAGTTTTTATAACAATAAAGCACACATTTCAAAATGACAACTTTATTTGACAGTCATCTTTTACCTTGACTGGTGCCCGCAAATACGGGGCCATAAAAAAGAGAAATAGTTAAAAAGAAATCGGCGATAACCCGTAAACGGGCTCATAAAAAATATCTAAAGTTATTCTTTTGAATGTGGGTTTTAGTGCTCTTTAATAAACCTAAATAGAATTTTTCTCTAAAATAATTAGGGAAGCCAATAATTGACCCCATTTAAAATTACATGGGATTTCCTATGTCCCGGCCGCTCGACGATGCAACACCCGGTATATTTTTTAATAATATAATTTAGTTTATAACAAGCTTCTCAGAAATATATAATACCTTATTTTTATTTTTAATATTAAGCACGAAATTTACGTTTTATTAAAAAATATACATTTTTGTTAGTAGGCCATGACGGGTATTTAAAAAGAGAAAAGAACACAGTCATTTATATCATATTAAAAACTTCTTTAGTTTCTGTGAGAGGATTCAAGTTCTCTAAGTTGTTTTAAAATATCTATTTAATAGTAAAAAATCAGTTTGTCCTAATTATGGCAGAAAATGTAAACTTTGAAAATAATGAAAAATACTACATGCTCGTTTGTTATGTTGATTGTAATGAAAATGCAGGTGAAGCATTAGAAGTGTATTTCAATAGATAAATATACGCCTTTTTGTAGTATTTCTATGAAGATTTATTAAATTTCCTAAATTACTTGTAGATATCCCGAAAGACGACAGCCGGATAAAAGAATTTTTCTAAGGATGAAATAAAATTTAATTGAACACGGTTCATTTTCTAAACCTCGGCCTAAAATCTAGAAGAAAAACCACGAGACTGATGAAATAAATGTTTTAGCTTCAATTGAAACAAATCCAATTAGTTCTTGCAGAACGGTTGAAGGTTCCGTCGGAGTAGTTAAATCAAGAGTTCAAACAATCCTAAAAAAATGCAATTTTAAGTCATATAAATTCCACCTAGTACAAAACTTACATCCTGGTGATGCACAGCGCCATATAAAGTTCTGTAATTGGTATTTACAAAATATCAACAGGAAAAATAATTTTGAAAGAACCGTTATACGGTCCGATAAGGCTCATTTTACCCAGCACTGATACATTTAATCGGCACAATACGAGGTTTTGGTCTCAGGAAAATCAGCATGTAATATTTCCACTCGAACGGCAAGGCAGATTTGGCTTTAACGTTTCATATTTTATACTAGGAAGCAAAATAATTTATAATATATTTGAAGGCAGCCTTAATGCAAATCAATATTTGGGAATTCTGGAAAACGTTGCGCCGGAAATAATAGAAGACGTGCCCTTAGCGGGTCTCAATAACTTGCATTTGCAAGAAGATGGAGCACCCGCTCACAATGCGCTAATTATCAGGGCCTATTTAAACAATAATTTTCCAGGCCACTGGTTTGGAACTAATGGACCTGTAAGATGGCCACCAAGGTCACCCGGCTGGTCGGTTTTGGATTTATTCTTGTAGGGGTACCTTGAAAATAAAATTTATTCTATTCAATATCAAACAATTGCAGGTTTAGGAAATGCCACTAAGAGAGCATTTAGGGAGTTACAAACGCGGGCTTTTATTATTTTAAATTCATTAAGGCGATTAAACATGTTCAAGGCATAATGGAGAACAATTTGAGCAATATTTATGAAAAAGTTCTAAAACATTTCAGCTTTTGTTTCTACTGTTTTACGTAGTAAAACACAACTCGATTTATGCATTGTTATTAATACATGGAAACTATTGAACGTAGAAAAAATCTGAGTACGTTACTGGATTCTACGTAAAAAACAACAAAAAAAACATTTGTTTTCTCTTTGATAAGCTACAGGGTAACCTAAATATGGGGGTGTCCCAAAATGTAAAATTTTCAAAAACATCTCGAATATTAAAAACAAGAAGGACTAGAAAAATTCTGATTGTGGCATCTTTTGTTTCACAAAAAAGTAGCACAGTGCTGCGAAAACCGTATCCTTCTATCTTTACTAATAACAGATATACCCGTAAAACCATCGAAAACTGGACACCCTGTACAATATGTAGAATGAAAATGCTCCGATGAGTGTACCCAGAATTGCAGACCGTACCGTATCTACTTTGAGAGATGATAATCCCAGCGCGATGGCATTGTTTAAAATTTTTGGAAGTGCCAGACAGATTATATCAAATTTTTAACTTACCGTATTAATATAGCCCTTGTGTCGATTGTCAAAGTGAATGTCTAAAAATTTCTCTTCAAAAAATGATTTTCCACAAATGCCGCATGTCCACTGCGACGGTCTGTGTTGTTTTTTGGCTGCTTGTTGCGGACCAAAAATATCTCTTTGAGGATGAAAAGGGCATTCTAAAGGTAATTTAACCTAAGAAAACACAGCATTTAGCAAAAAATCATACCATGCATGGAAATAATCAAAGAGATTTCGATCCCATGGTGTCCCAAATTAACACAACATCATAAATTTGCCACATAGTTCCAGCGAAATGTCATAAGATTATTATTGATTGCATTTGCGTTATTTATTTGTTGTGTGTTGCATGTTTTGATTCTGTGCCGGAAAATTAGATGTTATTCAAAATATTTTGTTCATAAATTGATTTCATTCAAAATTATGAAGTATGTATTCCATATCAGTGATCGGTGGATCTTATTAGATACAAATTTCAAAGACCTATTTGAACAGCACAACTTCGGTAAGTTTTCGAGTTTATAAACTCTCTAATCTCTAACAAAACGTAGAGAGGTAGCATGCATGCTCTATTTGCACAAAGCAGTGAATGGACATTTAAACGATACTGCATTTCTGGGAAATTTAAATTTCAATGCTCCAATCCACAATACCAGAAACCCAGTATCTTTTTACATACCTGATGTAGCCCACAATAACCGCCAACTAGGATCACCATTGCATAATATTTGTAGAATTTTTAATCGTATACCACAGGATAATGTGGATTTATTCTATATGAAATACAATCACTTTAAAGCAGTGATTAGGGAAATACTCTAAAGACTTTACTATGTACTGTACCTACTACTTGTACTTTATAATAGGATTTATTCTTGTATTAGATCTGTTAAGTACAAATAAATAAATAATAATAAATAATAAATAAATAAATAAATCCACCTTTAACCTTCTGTATCTCCCTCTCTTTATATAGGCATCCCATAGATGCTCTTTACTCTATGGGATTTAAATCAGGACTAATAGGTGGCCATTCCATCGACGGAATGTCAAAGCCTACTTAGTTGTAGAACATTTTAAAATGTAAGTAAGCGATAACAAAGATTATAAATGAACGCGTGAATCTCCTCTAATCCTGGAGATAATGTATTTAACCAAAAACGAGAATGTGGAAAGATGGAGCTACCGTCTAATGTCAACTGTGATGTTATATCACAGTTTCTAGTATATCCCACAGGGTGATAAGAATTTTCGAAAACAAAACATTTTTGTTACATAAAACAAAAATTTACTTTTTATGAAAAGTAGCAAAAACTGACATTGTCAAGGAACTAACCTACAATGCAAAATAAAATCATTCCAATCGGACCATCAGTTCAGAAAAAAATCAGCATAAAATGTGTGACAAATTTATGATATTGCGTTAGTTTTGTCCAGGAGTTTCTACTATACTGGTGTACAGGCTGTCCAAGATACGGATGAACAGCATGGGGAACTTAAAAACCGTAAAAGTTATAAAGGCGGTTAAATTACAGAAAAGTTGCGCAACTTAGTGTTCACTAATATTCTGTTCAGAAAACCAGAAAATTCCGCTTACTTCCGGAAATATTCGACAAAATCCAAAATTTTGTGATTTCGTTTTAATTTTTTCTAAAATTCCGTGAAATGGGGTGAAATTGATCTTTGGGGGTGACTTTGATCACTCCTTCCAAACTATAAATATTCAAAATTCCCGCGCGCCACAACCGTTTCTCGACCGCGTCGCCGAGGAAATCGTGTTTAGTTATGGCGTCCGCAGTGATCCTGTGTGTTTTAAAGTTCGTTTAAATTTGTTTTATTGGTGATATTTGCTTTTATATAGGTAAGTAATTTTTGTATTAAATACGTACCTACAAAAATTTGCGTGTTTTCTCAAAAACTATTGAAAATAAGCCAGCCTGCATTACAAAATCGTATTTGTTGGTATACTTTTATACTCTAACCTTAATATGCCGCTTTCATTGTTGCCACATTAATCGTAATTTTAAATTTAATTACGTGGGGTCAAATTGATCACTACGGTGGGGTGAAATTGATCACTATATTGGGGTGAGATTAATCACAGTTTTTGATCAATGTCACCCCACCGTATAATGCTCGCATCAAAAACGTAAGGCTTCTGTTTTATTGAATTACTGTTTTGTTTTAGATAGTATACACAATGCCAAGATCTTACAAACGAAAGTTGGGGGCACGCAGATATAAAGATTATAATGAAGAATCAATTGAAAATGCTTTGCAGAAAGTTACGGACGAAGGCTGGAGTTTAAGGAAGGCTTCAAAAAGGTTCAAAATTCCTTATGGTACCTTAAATAACCGGTATCATGGGCGTAACGTAAGGAATAGCGGTGGGCAAACGCTATTTAATTCAAACGAGGAAAAATCTATCCTTAAATATGTAGCAGTGTGTGGTGAATGGGGATTTCCACTAAGCTTAACCGATTTGAGGCACCTGGCAAAAAATATGCTGGATGCTCAGGACCGTTCAGTAGAAAAACTCAAGGACAACTGACCCGGTGTTGATTGGGCTTATTCACTTCTAAAAAGAAATAACACCGCTGTAACACAAAGACTTGAAGCAAATATTAAAAGAGCACGTGCTGATGTTTCCAGAGATATTTTAAATGCTTATTTTGCCAACCTGCAAACAACTTTATCTGGCATACCCCCATGTAATGTATACAATTACGATGAGACTAATTTGCTAGATGATCCTGGGCGCAAAAAACTTATATATCGTCGTGGTGTCAAATACCCAGAGAGTATGTAACTTCACCAAATCAGCAACTTCTATTATGATGTGTGGATCTGCAAGCGGAGTTCTTTTGCCGCCTTATATAATTAACCGTGCAGAAAAAATGTGGTCGCAGTGGACCGAAAAGGGACCAAAATTAGCGCCTTGTTACAGTGAGAGATGTTGTGCGGCTGGCTCTCGCTATAACAGAACTAGTCATGGATGGATGGACGCAGAAACATTCAATGATTGGTTTAAATATACATTCCTACCACACGCAAAAAGACAGGAAGGCCGTAAAATTTTATTTGGGGACAATTTGGCCTCCCATTTCACTGAAGAAGTGATCAAAATGTGCGAAGAGAATGATATTGGGTTCGTGTGTTTACCAAAAAATGCTACGCACCTTTGTCAACCTCTAGATGTTGGTTTCTTTAGACCATTTAAAATGGCTTGGCGGGAAGTTAATTGGAAAAAAACATATCCAACGCATTCCTCCATTGACAAGAAAGATTTCCCCCAGTTGCTTCAAAAAACATTAGTCCAGATGGATCTGAAACTCTCAAAAGATAAAGAACAAAATGCTATTAACAGAGAATTAATATCTTCATTCGAGGCAACTGGCATAGTACCTGTCAACGCGAACCGTGTGCTGAAGAAGCTTCCCAGGGAAGATCTTGAAGAAGGTCAAATACAAAACATCGTTGTTGATTACTTAAAACAGCAAAGGTTTGCTAATACACCAAGTCGGCGTAACAGGAAACGAACCAAGCTTGTTGTTGAACCGGGCAAAAGTGTCACTGCTCAAACTACAGATTCCAGTAGTTCAGAGAGTGATGTAGAAGAACCAATAACGCAAGATGATTCCGATGATGATATAGATGCCGAAAATGCTCTTATGTCGTTACAAGAAAACGAAGAAATGGAATATATGGAAGTGTAAACAGAGACGATATAAAAAAAGGAACATATTTACTGGTAAGAGTTCTTGGTGGGATGAGAAAAAGTGTTAGTTATCGTTACGTGGTAATTGTACATAACGTTACGGATGATGAAGAAATTGAGGTTTTGGGGATGAAATCTCTAGATAGAACAAAGACAACTTTCAAAATAGAAGAAAACGATGAATTCGCCGTAGATTTCATAGACGTTATCGCTATTTTACCGGAACCCACGCTTGATGGTGCCACAGAATATTATACTTTCAAGAAAACAATAGATGTCAAAGAAATGTAGGTAGTTGACAGCGTTGCATATAATATGTTAATATTAGTTAATAATGTTTTTAATTTGTTAACTATTCATATTTTGCCTTTTAACTTTGTGTTTGTTGAGAGTTTACTTTTAACTTTGTGTTTGTTAAGATTACTTTTAGCCTTGTGTTCGCTTAAACTATTTCACCTATGTTTTTCCTTATTTTTGTATCCCATTTCAATAAAAATATTATAAAATAACTCTATTTGTATTTACAAACTTGATTCTTACATGTAAATTATAAATTATAAATTGTAACCGATTGCTTTAATAAATGATATGTTCTAAAAAAAAAAAAAAAATGGGATAGAAACTTCGGTGATCAATTTCGCCCAATGTGATCAATCTCCCCCCAAAATATAAAATTTGACGTAACTTTTTAAAAAATTAGTGAATCTTGATCGGGGTTAGATTGATAACAATGTTTTTCATTGTACGTAAAGCTACGGTAATTAAAGAAGACTGATCAAAGTCACCCCAAAACATGTATAAGATTGATCAGCTGATTTTTTGCTTATTCTGCCGAAACCAACTAACCTATTAAATTTTTAGTAGCCATTAGATATTATACTATTTGTATAGTTTGTTATATCTAATAGAAATCTCTTGTAATCGGATATATAAAAAAGTTATATAGAACTAAAACAAAAATTTGATCAATTACACCCCATTTCACTTATTAGAAAAGGTATTTCTTATTGCCACTTATTTAGCTCTTCAAGACAGCGTTTAAAAATTTACAGTACAACATTTTGTTTCGAAGAAACTATCAACTTTCTTTTTTTATATGACCCGTAAAAAATGTACACCCTATACTAGATAGCATTTCCTATTACGAATTCAGCGATTTATACCACAGTATGGTTTCTCTTGTTTTTATTCAGAAAAAGGCTTGTTAATAAATTTCGACCATTTTAATGTAGCCTAAAGTCTAGTTTTCAGAGCTTCGCACTGTCGTCAGGGGCACTCATCTGACCTATCAAAAGTGACAGACGGAATACCCCTAACCCCTTCCCAAGTGTAGTGAACTGTCGTAGGATCGCCCCCATTGAAGTTGAAGTAAACCAAGTACACCAAAATTAGTTTATTTTTGTCGCGTTTTTAAAAAGTTTTCTTTTCTTCGCTCATTAAGCGTTTTAATTGTTATTGTCATTCTCGCTTTTTAATTTAACTTGTTTTAAAACAGAGAAAAATTTGAAATGCTGTCCTGCTACAGTTTATGCCAAAAAATTGCGTAGAAGCCGAACACAAGTATTTAAATAAGTACTATCCCGACAAAAACATCTCAATGAAGTAAAAGAATTCCAACTTTTACAATCCGGTATTGAAAATCCAGAAACATCAACTAGAAACATTGAAGATAAGACTGGTGTAGCTAAATCTACAGCTCAATTTGTTTTTAGAAAGAATAAATTTAAGCCTTATAAATTCGAATTTGTCAAGGGCTAAGACCAGGTGATGACGAACGACGTAGAAATTTTTGCGAATGGTATACCAAAATGTATGAGGACAACGTAAATTTTCCTTTTAAAGTGATTTGGTCGAACGAAAGTATGGTAACCAATAACAGTATTTTTAACAGGTGTAACACACATTATTGCTAACAAAGAAATCCACCCGGAAACAGAGCAGTCAGACTTCAACATCGTTTGATGTGGAGTTTTAGGATTATAAGTCATTATTATCGTGATGTACAAGATCGCTAGCTACAACAAGAAGGTGCTCCAGCATGTGGGGTTGTTCGTCAATATTTATCTGAGTGGTTTCCAGGTATTCAGAGAATGTTTTGAAAACGAGGAACACTTACTTCGATCAGTACGAGCAGCACTTGATAAAATTACCTGTGAAATGTTAAGTCGTGTTTTACATTCTACACTGAGACGGGCTGTCTAGAAAGTGGAGGCAATCTGTTTAAACATTTATTGTAGGACTGTTTTTTAGTTGTTTGAGTTTTCTTTAAAATGTCTTTTGCTAAACTTAAGTTAAGATTAAGATTAAATAAACAGAACAATTCTCATACCACAGTAAAAAGGATAAGTCTGGTTCTAAATAGCTATAATTTTTCAATGTTTAACAACTATTCTCGCAATATTATTTTTAGTTACTATTGTGATACCTATTCTGGGTTAAATCTTATAGCGTTTCCAGTTTACATGCTTGAAATAAAAATGTGACGTCGTAAATCCACATAAGATCGCTTTCTCTCCGATTCCGAGCCCTGATCGCTTTTAGAGCAAGCTTAAATTGAGCATGTATTCATGCCAGGTCGTGCATCACTGCTCCGTAATTTTTAATTTAATCGCCTTTGTATTTTTTACGTTTCCGAGATTCCCCTGCTGGTCATCCTTATCTTGGACACCCTGTATACCTACGTAAATATTTTTGAGTTACGGAATTTCTGAATTTCAATCGATTAAAAAAATTTCGGATGGTAAAATAATTATTACTTAAACAACAAATAATTATTAACGTGCTGTATTTTTTTTTTTTTCAATATTTCGATGTTAATTTATGAATAATATAGGTATCTATCAAAAACTTAAACTTGTCAGACAAATCAAATGTGTATAAAGTAGGGCAAAAATAATTTCGTTGACTTTTAAGATTCTCAAATAAATTTGGCTGGTGAAACATAAAACAATTATTAGTCACCGCAGTTAAGATCTTGGTTTTGTTAGGTAATCTACAGATATTGTTTTGAAAGGTCGAACCTATACGGGGTTGAAAATTAATAAAAAAGCGGTTTTTCATAAATATTTTTGTGACCGCGATAGATATCATTTTGAATTTGAGTACGTACTAACTAGGCATAAAAACACATCTATTTCATAAAAAAGATATGCTCTACTTCTACCAGTGGCGCCCGCAATAAAATTTTGATATTTTTAACGAAAAAATTGATACGCCACTGTTTTTCTTGAAAATAAATAATATTTTCAAAATCACGCTTTATCACTTAGCAAAAATGGCTCCTAAACTTTTCTTCGTGTGACCAACGGTTTTCGATTTAAAAAATTAATGACAATTATTTGCGTATCGCTGTGCCCATATCAGTTTTATAAAATTGCGTTTATCTCCTAAACAAAGCCGAAATAAAAAAATTATCAAAAGGTACTTTGCATTAGACATTAAACTGCCTACATAACTGTGTTATCAAAAGAAAACGGCAGTGGCGTACATATTTTTTGCTCCGCTTAAAATATGTAACAGCGGTTCCGGGCCAATGTTGGTAGGAATTATTCGTTCTATTTTTGGGTAAGGAATCACCACACGAACGATGGCACATGTTTTTGAAATACCCTGTATAGGGTATTAGGTTACGGGTATAAGTTGGAATATATTATATCCTATATTACCTTATATTTATCTAGAATCGGGATCCATTTGCTTTGAACTATTTTTCTTACTATCCTAGCGTTATCTCTTGGGCAAGAGATTTTGAATACAGTTGGTCCCGGCCATGGGATCAACGATAACATCAACAAAGTGATGGTTATCTAAAAGAAGAGAAAATTAAAATATAAAGTTAGTGTTATACTTAGGTGAAGTTTAGACAAAAAAAATAGGTGGATGTTTAAAAGTTCACAGCCGAAGCGATTTTATCCCAGTACTACCAATAGTTACATTAATTTTTTAAACACCTGGAAAATACGTATTTTTATTAAGTACATCCTGTATATTTTATATTAAAGATTTTGCTACTGCTACTCTATTTTTAGGCTACAAATTGTTACTGAAATACAAGTATCTCTAGTTAAAAAAAAAGAAGAATTTACCATTGTTTTACGAAACGAAAATTCGCACTTACTGTTTTAATTTTCAAATAAAAGAATTACTTACCGGAAAATTAACTGAATTAGTCTTCATTCATGCTGGGTGTGATAACGTATGGGTTAAAATATGTGTAATTTTGATGTGAAAGGGTAGTTTTTCTTAACATTTCACCTCGACAAATTTTCTCGGAGGAGCGCAATCGCTGGAAATCGTCGCGCGCCACATTTTCAGTCGATTTTCCGGCATTGCCATAGAAACCGAGTGTACACAACCTATATGCCGAGAAGCAGAGAAAAGCGATTTAATTTGAACTTAAGGTTGGAGAGAAATTTTTAATAACAAAAACGCAATTAAGGCTCACGTTAATTATATGAAAATCGCATTTTAATCAATTCGAAGGAATACGGGGTATTTATTTAGTGAGTTATTCTTTAATAACTCGTTCTTAGCAGTTGAAAATGCAGTACACAGGGCGTTTCATTTATATTTTTTTTAGATACAGAGTGTTAAAGGGGTTTATTTATATTTTTGTTTTTTCTAAATAATTTTTGAAATAATGTCGATATTTGAAATGCGCAATTCGAATTTGATGTTAGTACGGCTCCCAATTGTAGCGGGCGCCACCTACATGTCTTTTTACTGTTTTGCGGTAACTTTTTTATACGTCCTTGCATTATATTTTTAAGGAAAAAAATAGATTTCTCTATCATATTTACGTGAAAAGGCATACCTGGTAGAAGTCGTTACGAGCAACCGTTCTCGGGAAAGACTTATAAAAAAAAAGAAATGATGATGAAAACGGCAGTGGCGTACATATTATTGTTCCGCTTCAAAATTGTAACATCCTATATCTCCGAAACGAAGCATTTCCGTACACTGGTTTATAGGAACTTTTTTTCATATTTTTAAGCAGGAAACTAATCCTTAATTTTCTCGCAATATTAATGAAACACCCTGAATAAAGTGATCTTGTTGTGTCTACAAAGAAAAATATACAGCAAAGTTATAGATTTTTAAATAAAACACGCTGCGTTTTTTAGCATTTTTGAATTTTGAGTTAAATTACAGTGAATTAATTACTATAATATTAAACTTTATCTAAGAACCTGAAGTTTCTGTATTTTTATTTGTGGTAATCTTGCATTTTAAAAGGTTGTTGCTATAATATGCTGCCTTTTATTATACTACAAGGCTGACGAAATATAACTGAATATAAATAATTACCTCTGCTGTTTTTTTACTATACAGATTAGTTACAGAGGTTCAAGTTTTTGAAACGCTATATCCTCTTCTTTTCTTTTAGGACAAACACGAAGAGAATTTCAAATTACTGGGAAATCTCTAATGTAGTGTTTGACCACATAAAAAAGCCTTTTTTACAATATTTTGTAGGGATGTTTTTTCTAAATGGAATAAATATTATTAAAAATTATCTTGGAGAAATTTTGAATGAATTGTCTATACATTATACAGACGTAAAGCACGATAAATTGTGTACATCGTGTTTCATAACTGCATGAAAGAATGATTGCGCCATTTTGTGTTTGAGAGTTTTGATCAGATTCGAAATCCGTTACCTCAAAATCCTCACGGTACTGGATATTGTTCAAATCCAATCGGTTTTTGAAAAAACAGTTCATATTGGATCCGCCATTTTGTTTTTGATATTTTTCATCTTATATAGATTCGAAATAAACGACCTCAAAAACTCACGGTAGGTACTGGATTTTGTTTAAAGTTTAAATGCATACTTTCACCAGATTTTTCGGATTTGGTCCCACTGTGTGTTCCGTCGTCGGTTTGAGTCCAGCACACCAACTCCGTTTGAAAAATGGTAGATTAAAAAAAAAAGGTATTTTGCTATACAGGGTGTTATTTAATAAGTGTCCGATATTTTACAGGACGATTCCTCAGTTATTTATAAAGTGAAAAGTTCATTAAGCATGGGTCCACAATTCATTTTTGAGATACAGGGTGTTACAAATTTGTTTTTATCTTTGTTTTTCTTAAATAATTTTTGAAATAATGTCTATATTTGGACGAAAATTGGTATCTAGGGGTTTTTTGAAATTCGAATTTGATGTTAGTATGGCTCCCACTTCTAGAGGGCGCCACCTACGTGTCTTTTTACTCTCTTGAGGAGTCATAACTTTTTTATACCTACGCGCTTGTATTACATTTTTAAGCAAAAAAATGGACTTCTTCATCATTTTTACATGAAAAAGGTATACTTGGTAGAAGTCGCCTCGAGCAATCGTTCTCAAGAAAAAGAATAATAAAGAAATAAATGACATTTTTTGCATATCGCTATGCCCATATCAGAGTTTGATAAAATAGCATTTATCTCCTAAACAAAGCCGAAATCAAAAAATTATGAAAATGTACTTTGCATAAGCCAATAAAGTGCTTACATAACATATATAAACAAATGATAACAGATCATTATCAAACATTTGTAATAATAAATTTGAGAGTCAAGAAAACTGAAACTAAAACATTTAATTGTATAGACTATAAAAAATTAATAAGTGTTGCTAGAAATTTTAATTGGGGTAACTTAGTTAATGATAATGTGAACGCAAGTACTAAAGACCTAGTAGCGCAAAATACAAAAAGTTATAAAATTATCTACAGAAAAATCAACCCAGAGGAAAAATTGGATTACCAAGGGGCTAATGACGTCATGTGAACGTAAAAATAAGCTGTATCAAGAGTGGACTCGGGACAAGAACAATACCGTAAAAAAAGGTCGATATCAAACATATAATAAACTGCTTCAAAAGTGAATAAAAAATGCTAAAACCAGATTTGAACAAGATTATGTAAAAACTAATTGTATAGATTCTAAGAGCACCTGGAACTATGTGAATAATAAATTAGGTAGATCTAAATAAAAAAAAAACAATTTAATCTATTGTAGTAGATAACAAGTCTATTTCTAATAAGAAAGATATGGCGAATGGTTTCAATAAGTATTTTAATACTGTAGTAGTAGGTATTGAAATGACACAAAAAATTAAAAATATATAAAATAATAAACAAGGTTTCCAAAAATAATAATAGTAATAAACAGAATATTAATTCCACTTTCTTATCTTTAACCAATGATTTTGAAATTGCAAATATTATAAATGATCTTAAAAAAAGAGCGGCTGGTGGAATTGATAATATTCCAATAAAAGTAATACAGGCTCTTGTTAAATTTTTAACTCGACCACTCACAGATTTAATAAAAATGATTATCATATCAAATGATGTTTCGAAACACTTTAAAAAAGCGGAAATTGTGCCAGTTCATAAGGCAAATAACAAATCCATTGTTTCCAATTATAGACCAATCTCTTTAATCTCCAACTTAGCAAGAAACTTTGATAAAGTTATACACTCTAGATTTATTAAATTTATAGAAAAAAATAAGTTACTAATAAAAAACCAATTTGGATTTAGAAAAAACCTATCCACAAATGATGATCTTCAATTATTATTGGACACCATTTTCCAATTAGAGGAAATATATAGTGACGAACTGACTGTACGGATTGGTATACCGCAGGGAACCATTCTAGGTCCACTTTTATTTGATTTGTTGTATTTGTCAATGATTTATTGGGTTTGGATCCCAATGCTCAAGTTATGTCATATGCAGATGAAACGGCTATAATCATGACAGAGGACACTTATTGGCTGGGTCTGGAAATCAGAGCGAACGTCATTGACAATGTAGCGAATTGGTTAGGACAGAATAGTTTGTCGCTGAACATTTTATTTAGTACATATAAAAACAAGACACCAGATGAGCTTGAAATAGTTATACACAACTACGAGTGTAATGTAGAAGATTGTATGTGTAGAGAGTTGGGAAAATATCAATATATTAAATACCTTGGAATTTATGTAGATAGTAATATGAATTTTAAAGAACATGTTGAAAAAGTTAAGATATTTGATATTCATATTTGCAAATTTAAGAAAAATTCTCAATACAAAGACTTTAATATCTATTTATTATGCAATTTTTTGAATCAAAAGCAACACACGGAATAGTATCATGGGGTAGCGCACATGGTCACTTAATTAACCCTCTACAAAACATTCAAAATAGAATTATTAAACTTATTTTTAAAAAGCCCTCTGCACAACTTGACCTATGTTACAGAGAAAACAATCTATTAAAAATTAGACAAATATATTACCTCAAACCACTTACAATAAATAACTATAACAACTTAAATTTCGAATACCTACATAGAAATCCAATCACTAGAAATAAGCACATACCTGTAATTAAAATGAAATTAGAAGTAGGCAAAAAATGTACAAAATGGATTGCTATAAAAATATATAACTTACTTAAGGATGATCTTAAAAATTATAAATTTTCAACAAAAACTTTCAAAAGCAAAATAAAATCCTGGATATATCAAAATATTTAGAAATCAAAATTTATTAGTGAACACTAAATTATGTTAATAAAATATCTCCAGTACTCAAACTTACTTAGGTTGATTTGTTTGTCTTTTTGGAGCCCTAGTAGTTTTTATTATTATTGTTAAATAGTTTATTTAACGCTATTGTTAAATTTAATTAGTTACCTATTATAGAGGTGTGAAGCTAAGCCTGCAAACAGAACATATTATGTTCTCAGCAGGGTGTACAGGTTCCAAATGTATTTTATTTACACTGTAATTTGTATCCACTTTTAGCATAAATAAATGAATTTGAATAACAGTGTTATCAGAAGAGAAAACGGCAGTGGCGTACATATCTTGTTGGTGAGATTGTGGACTATTTTGAAAACAAACACAGCGCTTGGTTCATTTCTGAACCTCTTAAAGGCCTTTGACTGCCTGAATTATGCTATTCTTTTTGAAATACTAGAGCGTTATGGAGTCAGGGGTGCGCCACCGAGATAGGTAGTCTTACTTGCTGGTTCGACCTATTGCACTCCCCACTTTATCCAAAATAGTGGAAAAACATGTTAAGTCTAGAATGATTGCTTTTTTAAATAGACACAACCTTATGAGCATGCAACAGTTTGGATTTCAGGCTGGGGGAAGTACGAGCGATGCCATCTTCGGGTTCCTCGAACGACTATATGTCTCCTTAAACTCTGGGGAATCTGCTGCAGCGGTGTTCTGTGACTTATCGAAAGCCTTTGACTGCGTGAATCACAGAATACTGCTGTGGAAGTTGGAGGCTTATGGTTTTAGGGGTGTGGCCTTGGAGTGGTTTCGGTCGTATTTGGCGAGTCGTGTTCAGACGGTTGTCTTTAATAACAGTAGCTCTGGAGAATCGAGCCTAGATATAGGCGTTCCTCAGGGATCCGTACTTGGCCCTCTCCTTTTCCTTATCTATATTAACGATATGCCTCATCTTGATATAGCGGGGACGTTCACCATGTTCGCCAATGACACGACCATCCTTTGGCATGACACGGTTGCGGATAGGCTTTCTTTGAATGTAAAGAATGATTTGTGCAAAGTCAAGGAGTGGTGCGATGCGAATTTGCTATCCTTTAATATTTCAAAGACTAACATTGGGATTTCGCTGTGGTCTGGATAATGTTTATCTGAAGGACGAGGCGATCTCTATGCCTGATGTTAGTAAGTTTTTGGGACTGTACATGGACACCAATCTCAAATTTGAGAACCACATAGTTAGTTTGTGTCAAAAGCTTTCTTCTGGTTGCTATGCCATTAGGATTATCTCAAACAATCTGGGTTTTTCTTTGGCAAAAGACTCATATTATGCTCTGATTGAATCTCATCTTCGTTATGGTATTTGTTTTTGGGGATCTTGTGCGCAGTACTTGTTCGAATCTGTATTTGTGTTGCAAAAAAGGGCAGTCAGATATGTGTGTGGTGCTAAGGTTCGTGATTCTTGTCGCCCTTTGTTTCTTAATAACTCAATTTTACCTCTTTGTTGTATATTTATCCTTGAAACTGTCTGCTTAATGTTTAAAAAATATCAAAATGGGCTGTCTATCCCCACCCATTATAATACACGTCAATCATTTCTCCTAAACTTACCAATTCCACGATCTAGCCTAATTAAAAGATCTTTAATTTATGGCGGAAAAAAGATCTTTAATCACTTACCACTTCATTTGAGAAGGCAACAGTGCCTGGGGAGGTTTAGGAGACTAACCAAAAAACTATTGCTAGAAAAAGTATATTACACCCTTAATGAGTATTTTGACGACATCTTGAGATGAAAAATGATCACGTAAGCTAACTCGACTATTTAAATTTTGAAATTTTTTTTTTATTATTCTTTACTTGTTTTCTGATATATTTATTAATTTTATGTTGTTTTGACTTTAACGATTTAACCATGTCTCATTTCATTTAATGTTGTTTTAATCTTGTGTTCTGTTTGTTATCACCTAGCTACCCTTGTACATTATACCTTTGTCAACAAGATAGATATTCTTTGGACAATAAAGGATTTTTTGATTTGATTTGATTTGATCATCCAGAGGAATGGTCGGGATTTTTTGTCTGGGGACAGACCGCTGACTATGGGTGTACCGCAGGGCAGTGTCATTGGACCCTTTCTTTTCATTTGTTACATAAACGATTTAGGTTCTGCGGTAGCATCTGAGAATGTCTCTGTGGTAAATTATGCTGATGACACAAACATATTGGCCGGGGCAAGCACTGTAGAGCGGGTTCTGCACAGTATGGGGAAGGTCTTGCTTCGGCTGACGAATGGTTCAATGAAAATAATCTTATTTTGAATGCAGACAAGTCAAGCTTTATTTTGTTTAAGACCAAGCAGTCAACAGTTGTTGTTGAAACGCCGGGCTTTATTTCCTCTTACGTTCAATCAAGTTTGTGGTATATTTCCACAGGCGTGTGACTCACTGGTCGGTTTTATTATGATTGGAAATTAAACTCGTGTTAAAGCAAAATAACTTTATTTAAAATACTGGCGAACTTAACACACTATGACTTCTGGCGAAATCAACACATTATAACTCTTTGCACAGAGCTATGCACACTTTGTACCCGTACTTAGGGTGAAACTTCCACCTTTTACATAGAAATTAGTACACTAACATTCGTAAAGATTTACCACTTGGTACAAATAGTAAAATGACCGCCAACAACCAACTTTGGCTATTCCTTTTTGACGGGACGTGTTGCTAGCTTGTCTGCTCACTCAACAGTTACTCTAAATTGATACACTAACATTCGTAAAGATTTACCACTTGGTACAAATAGTAAAATGACCGCCAACAACCAACTTTTGGTTGACGGGACGTGTTGCTAGCTTGTCTGCTCACTCAACAGTTCCTCTTATTTCTTAATTTGCGCCGAATGGAGCGGATGGAACCGCTGCACGAATACCTTATGACGCGACTCATTCATCTTTTGTGGCCGACGCCAAGCTTCCGCCAATCCCGTGGGCGCATTTTACAGAGAACAAAAGTAGAGCGTGGCAGTGGTCTCCAGCCGCTTCCATTTGGCGCGGGTCCAAAATACATCATTTCTTATACCTACTACGTTATGAACGAGATCGTAAATTTGACATGTTACGCCTACTATGTTACAACTAAACTAAAAAATCCATCTTTGTACAACTCATTTCAACTCTTAGGGCTGTTCCCCAACATTCTCCCCCACCTTGAATCACTTGTGATTCAATTCAATTTAATCGAACATTATGTAGTACATCCCCTTTCTACACAATCTACTCTTAGAAATTAACACTCTGGTATCCAACATTATACCTAACCTAACAACGATAACCAACAATCCATAAACGTTAACAGCCATGACCATCAATATGGTTGTAGACTCTACATCGTCTCATGATCTGAGTCAAATACCCCATATTCAAAAAGAGAGCTGCGCATGTGCCACGTGCAACGCAACCATGCAGCTCTAACTATAACCATTTTTTTTTTCTTTTTTAACTTCATAACTTAAACTAAAATATTTACAATATGACCGAAGGTCACACAAATTTGTTCAGCATGACACACGATTTCATGTATCACATGCCCCTCGTATTTCCAAACACTGTCAAAGTTATCTCGACTCCGCAAATGTTCATTGTCTTTTACTGGACCCACTTGACATAATCGTACACAAGCCAATGCTCAATCGTCCACTTTAAGTCCTGTTTTGTTCTGTGAACATAATCTTGACCTAAGTGTATAAAGTCCCAAAGAAAAATAAAGTCTTTCTTTACCTTTATTTTCACGTAATCTGAACGTAAGTGACCCATATCCTATTGAAACCTGTAGAATAGGTTTTACAACAATCTTAATATTAAAAAAAACCTAAAGTTCTGTACAGCCGTCCTACCCTTCCGTATTGCACAGATTGAATGTCCTATTTTTCATAACTGGCACATTTTTACCGAATCATATTGTGTTAAATGACTTTGATATTCTTTGAAGAATATATTCGAAATTTACTTTGAAAGCTCGCTTCGAGCACTGTCATAAAATTCATTTAAAAAACTGAACACACGAGGTCCAGATAGCAAGCTCCGCTTGAGCTGCACATAAACGTTGGCATTCCGCAGCGACACCCATAACTACTTCCCTTGTAGTATAAAATAATAATAAAAAAAAACTAAAAAACTAAAGAACGGTGCTTCTGAGAGACACCTCTATCTTTAAGTATTGACATTGGAGTCGAATACCGCGAATGGCGCTACTGATGAGACACCCCTAAACTTTGAACTGGCGCTACTGTGAGACACCCCTAACTTTGAGTATTGACATTGGAGTCGAATACTGCGAATGGCGCTACTGATGAGACACCCCTAAACTTTGAACTGGTGCTACTGTGAGACACCCCTAACTTTGAGTATTGACATTGGAGTCGAATACCGCGAATGGCGCTACTGATGAGACACCCCTAAACTTTGAACTGGTGCTACTGTGAGACACCCCTAACTTTGAGTATTGACATTGGAGTCGAATACCGCGAATGGCGCTACTGATGAGACACCCCTAAACTTTGAATATTGACATGAAGCACAAGGCGTAAATTTGCACCCCACGTCACACACTCACAATTTTCCCGAATCCCCACCCGAAGAAGACCTGATAATTTCCCTGGACTGGGCTCAATAACCCCTTACCCGCCCCAACCCAGAGAAATGACACTTGGTAGTGATAGACAGCACTACTCGTGTCTTGTAGTGCCGAAGCCGCAAAGTAGATAGAACGAAATGGAAGAAGAAGAAGTAACAGAGTGACAGATGCTCCGCAGAGCGAAAGGTGGAACCAGATTCCGCCGGAACCCAGAACCGAAAGGGCAGTGCGCTACTGTCAGGGTAGTCTACGTCTTTAGTCTTTTGACACCAGGGACGCTCCTAGTGTGTTCTTGAAAAAGCTGCCAGAAGTTTCCAACTGTGCGAACTCATACGACGCTCCTTAAGAGCGAAGGGCCAACAAAAACGACAAAAAGAATGCAAAAATCATGTAACCGTTTAGGTTTCCCAGGGAGTCTTAGCCTTCGACCCCCAGTGGACTTAAGGCAGGCCACCACGCCGAAAAAGGACTGACACCTTGTGTAAAATAAACTAATATAAATGAAACGTACGTTAAAACTCATTATTCAACAAACTAGTAATCGAGTAAATTAAGACTTAAAATATGGCCACACGCACGAGGTGCGGTAACCTATAATCAAAAGTAGTTTGGCTTAGTCGTGATGAAGTTCAGTAGTTACATGTGCCTGGTCATAAATGAGAGGAGACACTTTTGCTATAGACCTAGTGAAAATGCTGTCAGCTGTTTTTAGTTTTACAACCCTCACGTTACCATCCTTTCCAGGATACACTTCCAGCACTCTCGCTAGCGGCCATTGCAACGGAGGTACGTTATCCTCGCGTAATAGCACCACGTCGTTAGGGACTATATTTCTACTAACTTTTAACCATTTAGGACACTGTTGCAGACGATTGAGATAATCTACCGACCATCGCTTCCAAAAGATCTGTTGAATTTTGGTACACTGTTGCCAAAATTTTAGCCTATTATCGTGGATTTCTGTCAAATCGCGCTCAGGATATGCGGTTAAACTTTCCCCTATCAAAAAGTGCCCTGGTGTTAGATACCCGAAATCTGAAGGGTCGTTTGTCAATGGGCATAATGGTCGTGAATTTAACACCGCCTCGATTTGCGTCAAAATCGTATAAAAATCTTCGAATGTGAATTTTGAAGTACCCATCAGTCTATAAATATGATGCTTCGTGCTTTTTACAGCAGCTTCCCACAATCCGCCCCAATGAGGAGACCTGGGGGGGATAAATTTCCACTGAATTTCATTTTGGGCGAGATATTCTAAAAAAGGCTTACAATTTTGCGCATTACTGAAAAACTTGTAAACATCGTACAATTGATTACTCGTCCCCTGAAAGTTTGTTGCATTATCGCTGTAAATAATAGTAGGATTACCTCTACGAGCGATGAAACGTTTCAACGTCATCATGAATGCTTCAGTTGACAGACCAGTCACTAGTTCGATGTGAATAGCCTTTGTTGACATACACACGAAAATTGCAATGTATGCTTTAATGTACGGCGCTTTCCGTAATCTAGACGATCTTATTAGGAATGGGCCCCCGTAATCAATCCCCACTTTTTGAAATGCACGTGCTGCTTGCACCCTATCTGTAGGAAGATCTGCCATGATCTGCTGAGCTGGAAGAGCTCTAAATCGCGTACACGTGATACAATTCCTTATAACTTGCTTCGCTTCTCTCAAACCGTTAAGTGGCCAGAACCGTAGCCTAAAATTTGACAGCACTGACTGAGCGCCAGCGTGTCCTAATCTCAAATGTTCGTACTTAAGCATGATCTTTACTGTCGCGTTATGTGAAGGCAATAAATACGGGTGCTTTTGATCAAATGATATATCCGCATTTTCAAGTCTGCCTCCCACTCTAATTAACTGGCTCGAATCCAAAAAAAGTTTAAGATGCTTCAATTGCTTATCTGAGATTATTTGATTGTTCTTTAATTCCGAAAGTTGCTTTGGAAAACTCTGTCGTTGCAGATTTTTTACCACGAACTGGTATGACCTATCAAGCTCACCAACCGTGACAGTTGCATCCTGAATCTTATTATCTTTATTCCGAAGGGTATGTATAAACCGGAACATAAAGGCTAACATACGTATCAGACGTGAAAAGTTAGAAAACCGCGAAAAATAATTTATCCAAAAATCACAAGGTTGCTCCTGGCACACCGTTGGAAGTGCCACCTTCTTTTGCTCTGGCAGATTAGCAATGTTAATCTGCTGATCATATAAACTCAAATCCAAGTTAACGTCAAGTAAGAACTTAGGCCCTTGAAACCAGAATCCTGAAGCAATTACTTCGTTTGAGAAATTTCCGCGCGACAAAATATCTGCAGGATTGTCTGCAGATTTGACATATCTTAATTTGCTGTTCTCCGTCAAACTTTGAATTAGTGAGACTCTATGAGACACGAACGTGGACCACCTCATTGGATGATCGTTACACCAAGCTAGAACGATTTTAGAATCTGACCATAAATTTATTGAGGCAAAACTCAAAATATCCTGAAAAATTGTCACAACTTTCGTTACTAATTGAACCAAAATTACCAAAGCGCAAAGCTCAAGCCTTGGCACGGTTATTGTCTTGATCGGTGCTACTCTAGATTTAGATGAAACTAATGTGCTTGTTACTGAGCCATCGTCATATATAATACGGAAATACACGCACGCCCCGTACGCCACTGTACTGGCGTCTGCAAACCCATGGACTTCTATACTAGAAACCTCTTTATTGCTACACAATTTTCTTGGAATTTCCAATGACTCAAGAAGCGAAACCATATTCAAAAAAGCAGTCCACTCAGCCAGCAACTCGTCACTTGTGATTTCCGTATCCCAATCCAATTTTTTTATCCATAATTTCTGCATCAGTATTTTTCCTTTGACAACTACAGGATTGATGAGCCCTAGAGGGTCGAAACATTGTGCCAATGTTGAAAGAATAATTCGCTTAGTTACCGTTATCGGTCTTGCATCTGTAGGTATTGAAATTTTCAACACATCTTCCTCAGGACGCCACTTTAAGCCCAAAACTTTATTTGGCGCGTTGTCAAAATTCAAATCGTACTCGTTCTGCTGTTTTTCTGCTATCGACACTAGGAATTCTTTAGAATTTGAACACCATTTGTGCAACGTAAATCCAGCGTTAACTAACAAACTGTTCAACTGTGAATATAGCTGACCTAACTGCTCAAACTTTTCACACCCTGCCAAAATATCATCCACGTAACACTGCGACAGTAACGCTTGTGCTGCCACTGGATGCGTGGTTGCGCCCGAGATTGCCACTTCATTGATTGTTCTTGTGGCCGCGAATGGTGCAAAATTTGCCCCGTATGTCACTGTTTGGAGTTCCAAACATTTGAGGTCCTCATGCGGAGCCTCACGCCAAAGAATGTTCTGCAAAAAAACATGATCTGGATTAACCGCTATTTGCCGATACATTTTCTTGATATCTGAAATTAAAACGTACTGATGATACCGAAACCTACATAAAATATCGAACAACTCAGGCTGCACCTGGTACCCCTTTAGGGTGACGTCATTTAGCGAATACCCTGATGATGATTTAGCCGACGCATCGAAAACCACACGCAATTTTGTAGTAGCACTTGATTCACGAATCACACACAAGTGCGGAATAAAATACTTATTCTCATTATTTTTTGTTTTCAATGTAAGCGGCACATACTTCGCATGTCCGAGGTTCACGTATTCATCGATGAAGTGCTTGTACTCTCTGAACAGAGCAGGGTCATTTTGAAATCTTTTTTCCAACGAGGAGAACCGCTTTTCAGCCATGTTAAACGAATCACCAAGTTTCTTATACTCACCCGGAGTTTTAAACGGCATATTGACCTGAAACGAACCGTTTTCTACACGTTTTGTAGTATTAATAAAGATACTTTCTGCCAACTGATCGTCAGTTGACATTATAGGTTTTGAAGACACTTCTTCGACTGTCCAGAATTTTGTCAACAACTTATCCACGTCTTGAGTTTGCAAAAAAAATGACGCACTACTTCCGCCTGCCTGCGTAGCGTGCCCTTTTACTGGCGATGTACAATGTGAAGGTACCTTCCCTGCTATAATCCACCCAAGTGTGGTATTTACCAAAGTAGGTTTGTTAGAGCCTAAAATACACTGCCCCTGGCTTAAAATCGAATAGTAGACATCAGCGCCCAACAACATGTCGATCTCGGATGGAATATTAAAAGTTGGATCAGCCAGCCGGCTTTGTAAATTATACGGAATATCCAAAGTTTCTACTTTGATAGGGATTTGCGGCAATTTGTACGTGATACTATCCAAAATGATACACGATTTCACTGGATAACAGATATCCTGCGTTTTCGAATATATAGTAACGTTCGCCAATTTATTACATACAAAACTGTTTTGTGAAACGCTTGAAATATTTACTTTATAATTAATAATATCACACTGTAGCTGCTCTACTAATGATTTAGTAATAAACGAGCTTTGGCTTCCATTATCCAACAATACTTTCGCTGTTATCACATCCCCGTTCTTGCTCACAAGATTTACCTGCGCGGTTGCCAATAATACGTTAGAATGTTCATTTGCCAATGCTGAAAGAGACACTGGTTTGGTGGAACTTATTTGGGCATCCCTACTTGACTCACCCTGTATATTTTTTACACCGATATTTTGAGGACTAGGCGTCTCCGTACTCGTATTTAAACTTGACACGTTGTGTGTTCGATTCCCAGACCCGTTGTACTGCCCGGATGGCCTTAAGAACGATTGACTATTTGAACTGTTCGCGTTGTACGAGGTTTTGTCGGTATTATTCTGGAAATATCGCCCGTTTCGCACGGTACCTGAATTTGCATTTCGCGTGGAATTTTGTTGTTGTGCGGTGCCCGAACTTGCATCAGGACTACCTCTTGGCACATTTCTATGCAATGTTGAATGGTGCGATAAATTACAATATTTACATCTACTTTTTGATTTGCACTGAGCGACAGAGTGTGCACCCAGACAATTAAAACACAATCGCTTCGATTGTACGATCTGTTGCCTTCCATATAATGTTAAATCCAAATATTCTCGACACGCATATGTTCTATGATCTGGAATGCCACAAATACAACAATACTGATCGCTCTGCTGTTGACTAGCAAAAAACGATACTCTGTTATTATTAGTTGTGCCTCTGGGCTGTGAACTTTGTTGTTCACTACTACTAGAAAGATTTTCGAACACTAAACACCTACGTTGTAAGAATTCAAAGAAATCTGTTAAACTTGGTAAGTTATTTAAATTACGATCCAGCTCAAATGCCTTTTTTGTGGCGTAATCTAATTTATTTTCCATAATATATACTAACAAATATTCAAGAACTTGAGTCTGAGATATCGGCAATTGTTTTAACGACTCCACTGTCTTTGTATTATTCGCTATGAACTCCCTTAAATTATTTGAATTTGGCTTAGTTAGCACCGGCGCACCTAAAATAGTTTTGAAGTGGTTATTTACCACACATGTCAAATTCTCGAATCTATTTTGCAAAATGTTAAAAGCAATCTGAAAGTTACTTCCTATTAATTCAAGAGAATCTATTAGCTTCAAAGCCTCGCCCTTGAGTGCAGATTTTAGGTACATTAATCGTTGTACATCCGAAAGAACTGCGTTCTCTATAATTAAAACTTTAAAAATTTCTGCAAAAGACCGCCAATCCGAAACACTGCCATCGAACGATGGGACCTTCAAATCTGGCAATCTAACACCCGAAGAAATATAATGTTGCCCCTGATTACTACTCGTTACACTACCTTGTGCATTATCTGCGCTTAATATTTCATTAAACGCCGCCACCAAACAATGGTATTTGCCCTCGACTTCATCCCTATCTAAATCGTCTGGATCTAAATATTCAATACTATCCTGTAAATCAGAGTACGTCCCGTACGCTTTTCTCAACGTCTCCTCTCGCGATATAATTTGCTTCAGTGCCTCTTTGTCTTTTTTATTAGTATTATACCATGTTTGACTCCTCGTGATCGCAGCCTTTGCCACCCCACGTTTTCTTTTTAACTCGCTTAATTTACTTATATTAACTGCCTCGTCTGAAGGCTCCATTTTTTTTATTTTTTAATGACTTTTGCTCTCTAACTAGTAACACAACTTACACAGAGGTGAAGTCGAACACAACACTACCTTAATGTTGGCTACCAAAGTGTAATGCTACTAACAAATCTAGAATTATCAACAACAATACTACTACAATTTCTACATGTAACGTTTTTACCTTCCGCTGTCTCTCTGTCGACACTCACTTAACTTTCACTTCACTACTCTCACTGGTTTGGAAGTCTCTTACTGCCTCTTCTTGCTAATTTTTGACTTTAATTCTACTTTCGCACTTATTCAATTTTCCAACATCCGGCTCGAAGGACCATGTTGAAACGCCGGGCTTTATTTCCTCTTACGTTCAATCAAGTTTGTGGTATATTTCCACAGGCGTGTGACTCACTGGTCGGTTTTATTATGATTGGAAATTAAACTCGTGTTAAAGCAAAATAACTTTATTTAAAATACTGGCGAACTTAACACACTATGACTTCTGGCGAAATCAACACATTATAACTCTTTGCACAGAGCTATGCACACTTTGTACCCGTACTTAGGGTGAAACTTCCACCTTTTACATAGAAATTAGTACACTAACATTCGTAAAGATTTACCACTTGGTACAAATAGTAAAATGACCGCCAACAACCAACTTTGGCTATTCCTTTTTGACGGGACGTGTTGCTAGCTTGTCTGCTCACTCAACAGTTACTCTAAATTGATACACTAACATTCGTAAAGATTTACCACTTGGTACAAATAGTAAAATGACCGCCAACAACCAACTTTTGGTTGACGGGACGTGTTGCTAGCTTGTCTGCTCACTCAACAGTTCCTCTTATTTCTTAATTTGCGCCGAATGGAGCGGATGGAACCGCTGCACGAATACCTTATGACGCGACTCATTCATCTTTTGTGGCCGACGCCAAGCTTCCGCCAATCCCGTGGGCGCATTTTACAGAGAACAAAAGTAGAGCGTGGCAGTGGTCTCCAGCCGCTTCCATTTGGCGCGGGTCCAAAATACATCATTTCTTATACCTACTACGTTATGAACGAGATCGTAAATTTGACATGTTACGCCTACTATGTTACAACTAAACTAAAAAATCCATCTTTGTACAACTCATTTCAACTCTTAGGGCTGTTCCCCAACAGTTGTCTCTCCGGACTCAGTGCAGTTGTTGTCCCGGGATGTGACCCTTGCGTCGGACGTTAAGTTTTTGGGCATCTATGTGGACTGTAACCTTGGTTGGGACAGGGAGATTGAGATTTTTATTAAAAAAATCAAAAATCATCGATTTTTTTGATTTTATTAAAAATTTAACATTTTTCTCTTTTCAAATTAATACAAATTATTTTAATATGTCGGTCTAACAATATAGTAGGTCTAAATTCTACTCAAAATATTGTCAGAACGCGCTTCTTGCAAGAAAATTCCTGTCGCGACTTGATTCTTTCCCGATCTATAAATTGCCGTGGCCCAATATGTCTCGCGTATTTTGATGTTGATTGTTCAAGGAAGTGGAAGTAAATATTTTTTTAATATGTTATATTGTTCATTGTTCCGAATTAAAAATAAATAGTTTTATTAAATCATGATTTTTTTTTTTAAATAGTGATTTAAATCATGATTTAAAAAAAAATCAAGTGATTTAAATCGTGATTTAAATCACTTGATTTAAATCAGCCCAACCCTGGTGTAAATGCATGGAGGGTCTTTCTTATTCAAAAGAGAGCATTACGAGTAATGTTGGGAATGAACAGACTTGAGTCTTGTCGGGGTATGTTTGGAAGACACAATTTGCTAACTCAGGCTGGTTTACATGTCTATGAGTGTGTGTTTTTTAATAGGAATAGACACCTCTTTTTGCAATATCTACCACATCATGATCATAACACCAGATCTTTTGATTACTATATACCAATGCACAGGTTGACTTTTTCTAAGCGCAGACCTGCCTATTCGTGCATAAAGTACTATAATCAGCTTCCACCGCCCTTAAGGCAGTCTTATAGTTTTGAGGAGGATGTTTTTAAATACATTGTCCAGTTAGAACCCTACAGTGTTGCCGAGTTTCTATCATCACAAGCGTGGATATATTTTTTCTCTGTTCTCTTTGTTTTTCTCTCGGTGCGATTTTCTTTTCTTTTTTTAAAGATTTTTAAAGTTTTAAATATTCCATATTTTTTAATATGTTGTACATTGTATTTGTATTAATTTTTTATTAATTTACTTAATAAATTACGCAAACATTTTTTTTTTTTAAGAAAATTTTATATTATTATGTCTATGTATTGTGACGCCATTTACTAAATACTTAAGTATTACACTGATGTATTTTTTTAAATATAAAGATTTTTGATTTGATTTATTTTTTGTTCCTGTTAAAAATTGTAACACCCTGTATCTCAAAAATGAAGGGCTTGCGGACCGGACCCTTGCTTATATGAACTTTTCACCTTATAAATAACTGAGGAATCGTCCTGTAATATATCGGACACTTATTAAATAACACCCTGTATATCTTTCTTTTTTACGATCCTGTATATTTCAAAGTATTTTTAAACTATCCATTTGTGGCAATTGAACAATTTCTGTATTACTTGCAACAGGCTATAAAATATTTAAAAAATACATACTTGGACACTCTAGCACAATTCGTAAGACTCCTTACCCATATTAAACCTACTACAACTAGATAGAGGCAGTAAATTTTCCCATAAAATACGACACCAATTTTTGTGATAGGCTTCAAATGTTTTCCAGATTCTCCCGAATTTCCTGCACTAGTCCGGAATAAAAATAAGGTACTGCAGTATGTCGAAGAGACACAAAAGATCTTTTAGAGGTTTTCTAAACTTTATTGAAACCTTTATATTATACAATACAATGTCAAAACAAAAGTTTTATCCTTAGTATGAATATATAAGAAGCAAAAAGGAAAACAACATGTAAAACCTATACAAATACATATAGTTTGGTTAGATATTATTTTACAGGGTTTTAAAAAAAAAAACTGGTTTCAGCCCATCAAAATTTTGTGTAATATTCTAACATTCTTCTACAAATGAAATTTTAATGAAGCCGGTCTTTCTTCTACAAAATAATTTTGTTTGGACCATTAATGGTATGTAAAAATAATAAAACTACATACCAAACAATTTTAAGCGGATTCCTTCTTTACTAAGTCAGGTAATAATTATTTCACAATTCGTTTGATAGACAAACTTGAGATTGGCTTTTACCTAAACTTACAAATGAAATTAAAAAACTAAACATAAATTACTAAAAATGAAAAGTTACACAAGATATTAAGGTTTCCCATTACTTGGAATGTACATAACAATTAATGAATGAAAAGATAGTAACGAGCAATAATTTTAATGTTAGGTATATGACAACTAAGACAGCAGGAATCTAACCAAACTGAAATGAAAATCCACCAGGATAACCTCCAAAGTTAAAGTCAGCACCTTGCCCGCCACTGAAGAACGTTTGGAAGACCTGAGTTGGGTCGACATCTGGAAAAAAATGTATGCTACTACATCACGCCCTTAACATTTCCTCCCATATGAGAATGGTACAAATCTATTTCTTTTTTAATATCTGTGCAAAAAGTACAAATAAAAAACACCCTTTATCTCGCTCCTAATAAGAAAGCTAAATAATTTACTCCCACAAATATAGACAAAATTTCTTGATTTACCTGCCATGCCGCCTTCAAAATCTTCCATATCCTGACCACTATCATACCGAGCTTTTTTCTTGGGATCTGAAAGAACTCCATAGGCTTCACCCAGTTCTTTAAACTTCTTTTCTTCTTCTTTCCTTTCTGTGTCTGTGGCATTTGCATGCCTGTCGGGATGGTGTATCAGAGCCCTCTTTCTATATAAAGAAGTCTTACATTATATTACATTATAACTTTATTGTAAGGCAAGAGGTCATAGGAACTTTTGGAACAGAACATAACTTTATCGTATGCTGCTCTCTGTTGCATAATAAATTTACCTATAAGCTTTTTTAATCTCATCATCATTAGCATTGCGATCTATTCCCAAAATTTTGTAGTAGTCTTTTCTCTTGCTCCTTTTAAGCGCCATTTTAGCTTCTTGTAAGAGTCTCTTGTTTTCACGACTTTTATCCATTTTGAAGGCTTTTTCATAATCTCTGAAAAAATATATTATACCCCTTTATAATGAGACCACACTTCTTAAACTTCAAAATCATTGTCATAAAAAAAAATTTTATTTTTGAAGGGACAAATAATAAAACTGTTAGCGCTCACTTAACAGCGTCCTCATGTTCTCCTATATCCGAGTAGCACCTGGCTCTACGTAACAGTGCTTTAAGGTATGTGTCATCCAAGTTAAGGGCTGCCGTACAGTCTTGAATTGCCTCCCTTGTCTTTGACAGTCGAGATAGCGCTGTTGCTCTAAACATAAATGAATATTGTAAAAGTGGCAAGTTCAACTTCTAAAACTGCTTTTATCTCCCAGCAATCTTACCTGTTAAAATATAACTTTGCATTAGTTTTCTTATTGAGAGGGTCTATTTCAAGTGCTTCTGTATACAACTTGACAGCCTCTTGGAATTTACATAATTTAAATGCCTCATTACCATCCTCCTTTTTCTTTTTCAATTGTTTGGCCCGTTTGTATTGGTCCATGGCTTTGGTGTGGTCAGGAGCAAGTCTTAATACCTTCAAGTTATTCAAGAATAAAATAGGTTACACACAAATTCTCAGAAATAAAAAATATTACCTGTTGGAAGTGACTAAAAGCTTTATCAATATTATCCTCATAATAAAGACATAAACCTCTAACATAGATAGCATCAGCACTGCCCTTGTGTAGATGTAATATGTCATTTGCAATTTCTTGAGCTTCCTGATACCTTTAACATAAAATATTAAAATTATTAATAATTTTTACGCTAGTTATCGGTTCCTACATACCTTCCCAAAAACGCCAAGCATTCTGCTTTTGTCAACTTGTACCGCTCACAAGAAGGCGCTTCATCCAAGCACCTGTCCATACAAAATATAACTTTACGGAAGTCCTTGGATTGGTAAGCTCTGGTTGCATCATTTTCATGTTGTTTAATTCTGTTCATCGATTTGATTTCATTGACTACAGAGCCTGGCTGAAGCTCTTCAGCTCTCTTGGCAGCATTCTCAGCTGTTACTAAGTCGCCCAGAGCTATTCCACATTTTGCCATACGAATATATCTAAAGTCAAGAATTTATGTAAACACAACCACTATTTAAGCTTCACAAAAAAAAAAAAAACAATAAAAATTACCCCCTAACAAAACCAGGGTCCAATTGCACACTTTTCCGGGCATCTTCCAGAGCTTCCCGGTGACGATTAAGCATAATGTAGCAAGCAGCTCGATTGCCATAGTAAGCAGCAGCTTCTGGGCACAAGTTGATGGCTTCAGTGTAGAGAGGAAGTGCTGAACGATATTGTTTTACTTTAAATAGCTGGTTGCCATTTTCTTTTTTTAGTTCAGCGATTCTGTTGGATAAAACCATAACATGTAGGCAAACTTAAATAAGTTGTTCTTTAGACCCAGTTGTAGGTTACGGTTAGCTTCAGATTAACTGCTATAATGGGCCCTGGTTATGGGTTAAACCTCAAGTTAACAATACATACTATACAACTGAGCCTTAATAATGTAAAAACCTCGGTAAAAACAGTAAAACCACAAACTAACCAAATTATTAAAACGCAGATAACACGTAGTTTTAAGAGTTGTGTTGTACTTGTATTCCTTTTTATGACATTATTACAATGCTGTTGCAGCAAAATACAAAGACAAGGACTATTTATTAAATTGTTTAAAAAATCTTTCCCCTAAAATCCAGTTCCATTTTTTCATCAAAATGCACAATTTGATCATAAAACATACAATAAAACCAAGAGAGATTCAAGAAATATATCCGCAATCCGCATTGTTATAAACTTTGGTTATAAATATAATTAGAAATCAGGAAATAGGTAGCTGACCTTTACCTTCTAGGTAGTATTTAGCACTGTGATTTAGCTTAAGATAAAAAATAAACACTATTCAATCGACAGCAGCTCCAGTGTATCCTTATCATAACTAAGCTCAAAATCTTGGGGTTTTAGATTTAAAATTAAGAAAATCATGTAAAATACGCAACAATAACAATGGACAAAGCCCAATACCTTAAAAGCATTTATTGAGCAAGAATTCAAGCAAAGCGCACCGTAAAATGTTGCTCGTTAAATAATGGATATAATTAACGCATTTTTAACTTACTCTTCTGTTGTTTTGGGAAGAAAATCCTCATTATCGTCAGAGTCCATGATAATGTCTTCTACAACCTCCACCATCTTGAAAGTATGATATCGATTTTGACTTTTGACGTTTCACTGCGCATGTACTTTTTCTTTCACCCACAATACACTTGGACTTGGCCAATTGAAATTTTGGCGGCAGTCGAGTTAAATGAGTACCAATTCCAACAATTCACGGAAAATAAAAAGTACCATGAGAATAAAACTATAAATTTGGAGTACCATTCCAACAAGTTCAAAAATTATGTAACTAATGGATATCAGAATTGAAACTGACAGTGACAGAATCGAGTTAAAAATGACTACAAAGCAAGCATTAACTTACCAAATTTCTACTTCACCGAATTCTTTTATCCCTAGAATAGAAGATTTTTTTGTGGCTTCTAGTAAAAGTGAACAAGAACATAAAATATCAGCTTTTAATGAGCCAGTCGTTACTGTTAAGGAACCCAATCTTTCACAGTGGGAATTCCTTGACAAAGAAAATGTTGAAAAATTGTTACAGCTTGAAACCAAAAATCAAATACACCATTTTATGGGTAAATTAGTTAAACACTCAAAAAAATAGATATTTTGTGGTTAAAAACGTATTTTGTATGCATGTGTGAAAGTTATCCTTTTCTAAAATGAATTTTTAATAAAATTCAATTAAACAGGGGAGCAGTTTTCTAGACAAGTGCGCAAAAAAGTTTTTACGATTGCCTCTTTCCTGATCTCTAGCATATTAAAATCAAAGACACCCATGCAGCGTTACCGTGATGATGTCTGTAAGTACCATGCCAGGAATGTGTCCTTACAGAGCTTTATGCTCTATGGCGTCAATCTGCCCAAAATTTACTTGCTCAGTTTACAAAATAACACTTTCCAGTCTTGATATGTAAATAACTGTTTACTGGTTCAGGAGCCTATTGTATATTATAATATAGATGTCCAGTTGCATTATTTACCTATGGACCAATAAATTATAGTGTACCACAAAGTTGTATTTTTTAATAAGAATGTTAATTATATCTTTAAAAAAGACAACAAAGTTACTAGTATATTTATAAGAGTTAACTCAGACGTTAAAAGTTCTGATAAAAATTTATTAGCACTTAGGTACACCATCAGTGACATATTATTAAAATTTTTAGAATCACATTTGAAAGGTTCTTCTAAAGGCAGAGCTAGAGATCTATTTATCGAGCTACTGTGTGATGCAATGCAATTTTGCCAGGATCTTGAATTTGATGTTGAGAAATGTGGAACTGTCCTTTCCCAGGTTTATTTGACACATCTCTACTTTACCAGTAGGCTTGATGTTACAGCAGAAAAACTTTATATTTACTTTAAGAAACTTATGCTATGCCATAGCTTGCCAGTATGTATATAAAAAAACATTAATGTTTGTTTTCTTTGATTTTCTCAATTTTGTATTCTTCAAGTGTAAAACCAGGTATCTTTTTGTAGTTTCCCCCAAGTAGCAAAAAAGTATTTAGTCTTAAAGAAGCCAGAGATATATTGGAGTTTTTTTGCAAGATATATGTAAGAAACTTGCCACTTATACGAAACTTTTGCTTGCCAAATTTTGCATTGTACTTAAACTATGAAATACCACCACCACCAGTGATCCATCTTATGGAAAATAAAGCAAATAAACGCAAGGACAAAAAAGGAAAAAAGAAGAAATAAAGTTATAAATACTTACATATTATAAATGGGTTTTCTTTACTAGCTAAGTGATGAAAGGGCATAGTAAATTGTCTATTATTTTAGAAGCATAGATCATGGTTGTTGTTAGTCATTATTTATTGGAGGCAGTTAGTATGTAGTATAATAACATTTTTTAGTACCTTAATTTATACATACACTGATGCTTATCTAAAAAGTAGGTTTCTTTATACAATTACACACTACATTTTTAATTACAGCATTACTAGGTCCTGGTTTCCTCTAACTGTTTTGCCCTTTGTTCTAAATGGGATACAAGTGTTGTTTGATGGCTATTTAGGTTGCTGACTATTTGTGAGCCTACACCATTTAATGTCTGCAACAACCCAACTTGGGCAGCTTGCAAGTTAGGTATAGAGCTGTAGTAAATCAACTCATCTTTACTAAGCAGTCTGTTCTCATATACTCCAGCTAAAAGTAACCCTAACTTAAGAAACGCACATGATCTCAATAACCAAGTGAATACAATAGAGTAAATGTTTTATATAAATAAATACCTATGGATATGTACTTACCTAATAACACTATTTGGGGAAACCTTTTAAGAATCTTTATTAGTTTCTTAATTTCGGGCTCAGGACTAAAAATGGTCATAGTATGAGATACATAAATATCTAAAACAGTTTCATATGGGGTCCCTTGTATAGCGATCTCCACTGTTTTCTTTCCATATTGTTTAAAATGCATTTTTTCTTTTTTAAACCTAACATATGCATTAAATTCCTGTTCTTTGTTCATCGGATTATAATGACAAAATGCAATTAATTTTGATGTAGTAAACCATCTATGCAATTCTCTTGCTATGATATTTTGAAATGGATTTTCTTCATCAATTGTCTTGTATTTTGGTTTTGCCAATTTAGTACAGAGGTCTATAGGGGTCTTTTCTTTATTTTGGGGAAAAAACCATGGTTTGGTTAAAGCTAAATACTTTGCCTTTTCAAAATGTGGTGGTCTTGGCTTTTGAATATTTATTTTACCTCTGAATCTTTTAATTTGAATTAGGGGCGTGTATGTTTCACATATCGCTACAATAAGAATTAATAATTAAAATTTTTCTAATACATCCAATTAATAAAATACTACCTCTCCTTGCTATTAACGCCATAACAAACTAAATTTAAAATTTTTCTAGAAGTCTGAAAAGAAAACCACAAATCTAACAAACTTAGGTTACGATGTTGCGTTCTTCTTCTTCTTCTAGTCTAGAGTCCAATCCAGGGCCAAGGCACTACCACCGGTGGTAGCAAAGGGTAGTGGCCCAGGGGCCTCTTGTTGAGGTGCGCCGGGCATATATGTATTAGTCCCTACCATAAGCGCATCTCCCTTGTCTATGATTAGCCCACAAGAAATAAATGTTTGGGCGGGAATTGTAGGACACATTATTGGACCATTTTTTTATGGAAGGCAACCTTACAGCAGTAACCTATTTGGGCTTACTACAAAATCGAATTGAACCCGCACTAGAGGAAGTTGTACGCGAAAATCAGGAGATCTGGTATCAAATGGATGGTTGTCCTGCCCCATATGCGCCGGGGATATTCCCCTCCGCTCCTTATTGCTATTTACCTTTCTTCTTTAAGGTGCGGACAGACATGCTCATTATTAGCACGAAAGCATGCCACTATTGAGCAATTGCTACTTAGTAGCATGTGTGTACGTACTTTGCTAGGAATAGGCATGCTTATTTCGAGTATGCTCAAAAATCAACAGTCGTTTGATTTTCGAGCATGCTACCTATGGCGCGGGTGGAAGGGGGCGTGCTCTGAGCGCATCTGAACAGGTTTGCTTATTAGCATAGTTAATCTGACTGGGTTTTTTGCACTTTTTCCCAGCGTGCTTGTCATTGCTTTCTCGTTTCCTACATATCTGTTTTATTGGTGTGGTTTGTTTGGGCAAATCAATTATTATATTCTTTCAGAATAACAACATTCCCTTAACACCCGTCAAGGTATTTACCGGTACGGTGTGATCAGTGCAGAAGCAAAATTAAAATCTAACGCTCCACCCAAGGCCATGTACATCGGCCTCCTGGCTTACGCCAGGTCTTTGGGCGCATTTTGGGCCGTATGCTTACGGGCCCATATGCGCCCAAAACATTGTAAATAATATAGGCTAGGTTAGGAAATGTAAATAGACTAGGCTAGTATATATTTAGTGGATAAGTTAGATTTATAACCAAATAGGTAATAAAGAATTTTAAAATGGAAATGATAGATCTCTGTCCGCGAGAGGTGTGAGTCCAAAAAGAAATATGGCTCGTTGGGGAGATGAAAAAACATTGCTTTTCGTGATTCACTATCGAACTCAGGAATGTCCGTGGAACACAGGATCACCTCTATAAAAGTGACATAGCACGGAATAATGCTTATGAAGCTTTATTAAATGATGTGAACAACCCAAGTTTACTTACAACTAATATTAAAAATGGTCAGTGTACCATTCAGAAGTAAAAAAAATCAACAGTTCGAACCACTCTTTTGATATATTACATTTGTATTTTCTTACAAAACTTCCATTTTGGACGAGAGCCTGCGTTTAAATAACACGTCTGTCCAATTGTTTGCTCTCAGCACGCTTATTTAGGAGCATGCTACAAACAAATATGCTGATTGCTAGCAAATGTGAACAGCTGAAGAGCATGCTAGTTTTAAGCATGCTTACAAGCATGCTTCTTTATGAGCATGTGTGTCTGTACCTTTACAGTTTTGAGTTCTGTGGGCCCAGTAATATATTGAAATTTGAAATTGAAACACATGTAGTAAATATAAATAGTATATTTAAACATTTCATGGAATGCAATTTGTTATTTACAGAATAAACTTAACGTACCTATAACTAAATATTTTAATATTTTTTTCGTGAAGGTACCTGAGATTCAGACATTAGAATTGGAAAACTCTAGTCGAGAAAATATTTAATGAACTGAAATATGTAGGCTAAACAAAAAATTGAATGGTAATGAAAGAGGGAGCGGTAAAGTACTTTCCCGGCCCCTATTTTTTCCGTTCCGGTCTAGACCAGTAACATTTAAAAAATTGTCTAGAAAGTGCTTGCTTCGGAATGTGTCTGGGCCGAGAAGACGCAACTTTTTTGTTGGAAAAAGTTGTGTACCTACCTATATTAGAGGTTGTATCGAAATAAGTTTTTAAAAAAATAATACCTTTTACGCCCTTGTATTACGGAAACTATCCACTTTTGGACTAAATAAAGTTGGGCTATAGTCTATCTTTAAATGATGCGAAGTAATAAATCAATCAAAACCGTCTTCTCCATGGGCGTGCAAGATTCTTCGGCATGTATAGATTTAAATAGACCTGAATTTTTAAGTTTGTGCAGAATTAGTACAAGTATCGACATTAAATTTAAGTTTTGTCGAATATATATTTTGATATTAAATTATTTAAGCTTTAAATTATGTTGCAGCCGTATACCAATTTTAGAAAGCAATTTTATCAAAAGTAATTAAAGTCCAGGTTAGTTCAGGTTAGTAGCTAATCATTTTGTTCCTTTTTTTTAACTTAATCCTGGTTACCTGTTTGCTAATTATGTGGTTATTTATTATGCCTTTATGGGCGACTCTATTGAAATAATACACCTATTTATATCTATACATACCTACCTTGGGTTTTTGTTTCTAAGTGAAACTAGTCAAAGTGTGAAGTTTCGGTGTTTTTTTTTAATTAAATATGGAGAATTTCCAACAAGGGCCCTGGTCCATGTAGGTACAGTAAATAAAAAAAAAATTAATTCTTAACTGTCACGATTATATTAAAAGGAAGAATGCGGATTTGAGTGTTGACAATGCAGTGCAATTTACAGTAGATATGCTTAACGTTGGGAAAACTACAATATATAAACTTTCAAAAAAACATCTCCAAGACGACCAATATAATTGAGCTGGATAACGTTTTAATGCAGAGAAGGCGAAAAGTTCATAGTTTCTTTAAAAAAAAGAATTTTTCACGCTGGACAAAATTTTCTCCTCAATTCGAAAAGACCAGGACTACCCATTTATGTGTAGAAATACGCTTTGAAAATTATTAAACAAAATGGGGGTTCGGTAGAAAAAACATTATAGCCAATATATTTTAATAGACAAGCCATATCGTCTGTTGGAGAAGAAATTACTTAAGACGAAACATGGCTAAATGAAGGCCACACTGTGACTAAATTTTGGCAGGATGAAAATATTAAAAGTTCAAGGCAAGCTATTCTGGAAGGATTGTCCAAAGGATTAAGATCGCCATCTGGAAAAGGACATCGACTTATCATAACCCATATATTCGAAATTCTGAAGGCTGCGTTAAAGGTGGTCTACTGATGTTCCAATCTAAAATACAAGAGACTATTACGAAGATATGAATGCCGATGTCTTTGAAGAATGGTTCGAGCAAATGTTAGATCTTATACCAAAAAATTTAATAATTGTATTGGATAATGCAAGTTACCACTCCAGGCTGACGAAAAAATTACACAAGTGCGTGGCGTAAAAGTGGAATAACAGAATGTCGAAGTTTAAGACAAATAGAATTTCCATTACATACCTTACTAAAAAGAACTATTGGTACTAGCCAATTTACATAAAAATCGCAAAGTTACGAGGAATATCTGTGGTCAGACTCCCTCCTTACCACTGCGAATTAAGCCCATGGGCTCAAATAAAGACAGATATGTCGCCAAAAAAAAACACGACTTATAAAATGGTGGATTTAAAAAGACTCTTTAATGAAGCTATGGGTAAAATCAGTGCGGAAAAGTGGAAAAAGTGTATTGATCATGTGATAGAAGAAGAAGCCAAAATGTCAGGTAGATATAATAATCGAAGAAATGGTTGAACCGTTTATTATAAACGATGTTAATAAAAATTCATCTTCCGAATCGGACCATGTACTGTGTGTTTGTAAGATTCTATATTATATCTTGTTTTTGTAATTATATTATGTAAAATAGTACCACCCAATGTCATTTATTAGTTCATACGATTTTTTAAATGCTTTAATATATGTTATAATAAATACCTATTACGAATATAATATAATACATAGGCATGTTTTAAGATTTTTAACTTAAAAACTTCCCCAATACAAGCTCCTGGCTGAGGGATTTTCCCAATAACAATGGCAAGTCCTCAAATATAACAATAGGTTGCGATAAACTCAGGGTGGATCTACCTATATATTATATATATTGCTCATTATTTTGATCCTTTAATGTAAGCACAATAGATTTTAAGAGATGGTGTCTAAATTGATCTTGATAACCCGGTATGCGTTTTGCATTATTAATAAGCATTTATTACTTCGCGCCTCAGGAATATGAGCTAGCATTTTGTACAAAAGGTACAGGGTCTTCCAACGAGGACTGAACAGGGGCTCATTTTTGAGCTTCCTTGTATTTAAAGAAAAATCCAAAATAGCCAATCGATGTACTTTTTCCTGCAGAATTCAAAAATAAAACCAAAAATTTATTTGAACCAGAAAAAAAAGAGTTACGCTATGGATAAGGTGTTTTTTAAATGGAACATAGTTTTTTTTATACGATTTTTGGAAAGAGTGATTTTTTTTTTGTCCGTTCTGATTTAAATATTTAATATTGTGACAGCTATTTTTATTAAATTTTAATGTTTTATCCAGTATAATTTAACTTTAACCTGTTTGAAACATACACTAGGTAATAAAGGTATAATCACCTTTGAATCCTTCAAAGTCAAAAAATTTGACAAATTTACTATAATATTGCCGAAATGAAATATTCATTAGATGAGAGATTGCAGATTGTTATCTTGTTCTACAAATGCCATATGAATATATATAATGAATATTTCATTTCGGCAATATTATAGTAAATTTGTCAAATTTTTTGACTTTGAAGGATTCAAAGGTGATTATACCTTTATTACCTAGTGTATGTTTCAAACAGGTCAAAGTTAAATTATACTGGATAAAACATTAAAATTTAATAAAAATAGCTGTCACAATATTAAATATTTTAATCAGAACGGACAAAAAAAAAATCACTCTTTCCAAAAATCGTATAAAAAAAACTATGTTCCATTTAAAAAACACCTTATCCATAGCGTAACTCTTTTTTTTCTGGTTCAAATAAATTTTTGGTTTTATTTTTGAATTCTGCAGGAAAAAGTACATCGATTGGCTATTTTGGATTTTTCTTTAAATACAAGGAAGCTCAAAAATGAGCCCCTGTTCAGTCCTCGTTGGAAGACCCTGTACCTTTTGTACAAAATGCTAGCTCATATTCCTGAGGCGCGAAGTAATAAATGCTTATTATATTATGGTATTGGTATTTCTCTTAAGTCAGCTCCCTTGAGCTTTTACTTCTTTTAAATTTGTTGGTGCTTATTCTTCTACTATACTGGAATTTCTTTGTTGCGATGATCTTCTTGCATTGTTCTGTTTTCTTCATTGATTTGCTTGCTTATTTTCGCTATTTTGTTCCGTGTTGTTTTTTTTTTTTTTTTTTTTGGTGTTGTATCAGTTTTTTATTTTGGTACTTTTCATGACTTTTTTTTTTTTTTTTGTTTCTCTATTGTTTTTGTTAATCCTTGTTTTTGTTTTTGTGTTTTTAGGGTGGGAGCCAATCTTTCGGATATTTAAATTTGTTGTGTATTGTCGATCGTATGTGTGAGTTTTGTATCATTGGATTTGTCGATAAGTTTGTCCTTTCAAAGTATTTAGTTATTAATTTTGTATTGTGTTCCGCAATTGTTTCCATTTTTAGGTCTCTGTGTAATACAGCTGTCGGTACGTGTCTTTGTGCGTTAGTCATAATCCTCATTATTTTGTTTTGTAGTATCTGTAGTTTTTGGTATCTTGTTTTGTTTACGGTGCACCATGTTGGTACACCGTATGTCAGTACAGGTCTAAATGCTTATTAAATATGCAAAACGCATACCGGGTTATCAAGAACAATTTAGACACCATCTCTTAAAATCTATTGTGCTTACATTAAAGGATCAAAATAATGAGCAATATATATAATATATAGGTAGATCCACCCTGAGTTTATCGCAACCTATTGTTATATTTGAGGACTTGCCATTGTTATTGGGAAAATCCCTCAGCCAGGACCTTGTATTGGGGAAGTTTTTAAGTTAAAAATCTTAAAACATGCCTATGTATTATATTATATTCGTAATAGGTATTTATTATAACATATTAAATCATTTAAAAAATCGTATGAACTAATAAATGACATTGGGTGGTACTATTTTACATAATATAATTACAAAAACAAGATATAATATAGAATCTTACAAACACACAGTACATGGTCCGATTCGGAAGATGAATTTTTATTAACATCGTTTATAATAAACGGTTCAACCATTTCTTCGATTATTATATCTACCTGACATTTTGGCTTCTTCTTCTATCACATCACATCTAAGTCGTGTTTTTTTTTGGCGACATATCTGTCTTTATTTGAGCCCATGGGCTTAATTCGCAGTGGTAAGGAGGGAGTCTGACCACAGATATTCCTCGTAACTTTGCGATTTTTATGTAAATTGGCTAGTACCAATAGTTCTTTTTAGTAAGGTATGTAATGGAAATTCTATTTGTCTTAAACTTAGACATTCTGTTATTCCACTTTATTTACTTATTCATTAATTATTAATTATACTGGATAAAACATTAAAATTTAATAAAAATAGCTGTCACAATATTAAATATTTTAATCAGAACGGACAAAAAAAAAATCACTCGTTCCAAAAATCGTATAAAAAAAGGTATGTTCCATTTAAAAAACACCTTATCCATAGCGTAACTCTTTTGTTTCTGGTTCAAATAAATTTTTGGTTTCATTTTTGAATTCTGCAGGAAAAAGTACATCGATTGGCTATTTTGGATTTTTCTTTAAATACAAGGAAGCTCAAAAATGAGCCCCTGTTCAGTCCTCGTTGGAAGACCCTGTACCTACTGATTTTTAGTTCTGGTGGTATGTACGTATACATACCAAAGGGCAATGCATTTTTTATACTAATTTATTTGATAAATATATTTTCATAATTCACTAAATATAATTGTAGGTACATAAATAAATATAGTGATAAATTAGGACAGGTTATAAATTAAATAAAATGCCCATTCTAGTTCAGGTTCGCTGGACGAATAAATTGTAAGTTTTCCAGTAATAGGGCCAGGAGGGGCGTTTTCTGTTAAGGTGTGCGCGTAAACCAAAATCTTAGTACTCCTCTTCGGTTTTAAGAATTCTTCGTGAATTTCAGTGTACAATATATCTGGTTGTATATTAAATATAAATTTTTTTTCTTCCTTAAATGGATTTCTAAACTCGATAGCAGCTGGATAATTTGGCCTTACAGCAAATGGTCCTTTAGGAGTGGGGGATATGCCTTTACCTTCTAACGGATAACTAAAAAAAATGAAATGTAAGCAAAGTTAAATTTTGGCAAAATCGCGGAAAAGTGATTATTTTTTTTTTAGCACGCAAACTCTTTACTAGATTAAGCTATAGCTTTGTAGTGGTCAGGGACTTGCTTAATTGGTAATGTTTTCTTTTTAATAAAAGACAGAAATAAAAACCAATATAATATATTGTACCAGTTAATGATTGAAAATAGGTAAAATATTATTTTCCGAAACAAAAATATGAATTCAATATTTTTTTAGACTATTCAAAGGAGAAATTGACAAATAAATTTAAAAATAAAAATTTTAAGGGATTTAATAGAAATAAGAATTTCAAAGAAATTAAGAAATATTTATCTTTATTCAAAATAAATCACCACTATCCAAATATGCTTGAAAAATAAAGAAACAAAAATAAAATATTTTCTTATTGAGGGAAAACTACTGTTATCATAATGTTTAACAAAATAAATAGGTAACAAATTACATTTATTTTATTTTCTTTCAAGAAATGTAAATAAAAAAAAATTATTATAAAAATTTTAAAATAAAATATTTAAGTAGTTGAGTTGGGAAATATCCAAAAATTAAAAAAAAGAAACAAAGATATGTAAATCAAAATATTTGAATTTAGAAAAATCAATTTTTTGTTGTGTATAAGGGACAACTCTATACACGAACTTATTTTAAGTTTGTGTTTTTCATTATACATGCTTTCGGTAGGCTAAACCGATACATTGGCTTCCAGCGACACCCAACGTAGTTTGCCCGCAATGGGCCGCCTTGCCAGCGTTTGAACCTATATGGATTCTCGCTGTCCTAGTTGGGTTGATACGTGTGGTTGCCACGAGATGTAGCCACGTGCTGCAACTCTTATTTGTAAACTTGCATTTCTGTGTTAAAGCACTTTGAGGTCCTTTACCTTTCCGTCAGCCGTTTCCGGAGCCTTGCTGAGGAGCCGTAAACGGCGAAACGCGTCCAAGGATTGGGTCTGACGGAGAGGATAAGGGACAACTATATACACGAACTTATTTTAAGTTTGTGTTTTTCAAATTAAGAGTGTTTGAAGAAAATTTGCGTTTTCTTTTATTATAGAAGAACAAATTACAACCCCACGATGTGTTTGTGCATGACAGTTAGTTCAGTGGCATATTTCTCCCGAGAACAGTGTTCCCCAATCTCGAGAATTAGGACAAAAATTAGTTCAGCCCGGTATGCTCATTTAACTTACATGTATTCTCCACCTACAGAAGAATTTAGGAACAGCCTGCTTTTTTGAACGCCTAATGTGGACGGATCAAAAGCTATTAGAATTTTTGGTGATTCGCCTACTAATAAAGGGCCAGGTTTCTCCATATAGAACTCTTCATTGTCAAACTGAAATAGAGAGAATAATTGAATGGCGTATTTCAGAAATAACCCATTCTGAGGATAACGCATTATTTGGTTTTGTGTGGCTGTAGAATTTCCGATTGACATAGAAAAAAGCTAAGAAAATTCTTTATTTTTGACTTTACAGAAAAGATCTTATTGATTAAAAAATAATCTGCGTCAAAGCTCTATACAATACTTCAGTGTTTGTTTTTGTTGTATCTACTAATAATACTGTAAAAACGACAAATAAAAAATATGAAGCAATCATTGATTTCTGATTATTTTAGAAAATAAGAATTTCAAAGCAAACATACAATACATTGTATGATATACAGGGTGTTTCAGAAGTACGGTAGGTAACTTAAGGGGGTTATCCCTTATGATATTTGAAGAGAAAAAGTTCATTTTTTTTTATGATAAGGCACAGCACTACAGGATAAATCCTTTATGGCGCTCTAGGAGCGGTGCGTGTGCGCAGGAAACGATTCACGTTGGTCTTGAATTTTTGGAGATTATACTCGTTGGGGAACACGATCTCAGGGAGGTCGTTCCAGAGTAATGACGTTCTCCAGATGAAAGAATTATGAGCATGTGTCCGGAGTTATCCCGTTTTTGATATACAAGGTGTTAAAGTTAAAAAAAAAAATAGGTTTTTTGACCATTTTCAAAATTTGCTTTCATTAAATATTGCATTTTCATTTGTATCATTATTTAAAAAAATAGTTTTGTTTTTAATTTAAATATTTTAATTAACTTTGAATTACATAGATATTTTTTTTGTACAGGGTGTCCCATTTTCGACACTTTTATAGGGTCCGTAATTGTTAGTGCTATCAAAAAAGTAATATAGGTGCCATGTGCTCTATTTGGGTCAAACTTAAAATGATAAAATCAAAATTTAAAAATTTTCACTCGCATAAGAGATACGGGGGAAAATAAAAAAATTGACAATTTCAAAATTACCCTATATTTTCTCAGTTAAAAGAGATACAGAAAAATGTTTTATACAAAAGTTTCTTTGTAATAATCATTGAATAACCCACCGTTTTCAGAATAAGTATACGGGGTCAGGTAAAAAAGTTATTGGACCTAACCTCATTTTGTTTAAATGGAATACCCTGTATATTTTAATCTAAAAAGATAGCATTTTAAATTCTCTTTTCAAATATATAACATACCATGGATGGTATTGGTTTCCTAGACGATTTATTTAAACTTTATTACTTTAAACCACAGTAGGCCATGAAACAAAAGCTATATATCCGAGAAACAACTATGTTGACATTCTAGTTGCTATTAACATTAAACGTCAATTTTACTTTAACATATTCGTTTGTGAAAATGACTTATCAACATTTTGAAAAATTTGATATTTTATCAGTTTATATTGAAAGTGGGAAAAACGCTGAATGGCGCAAAATTTATATTTTGTTTGCTATCCGGAAAGACGGCAACCATTTAAGGACATTCCGACGACTGAAACATAATTTAAAAACATACGGCTCTTTTACGATGCCGAGATCAAAAACTTATAATAAAGAAAACAAGGAAAATGAAGATGAAGTGAAAACTTCCTTAGGCGCATTTAGCACTTTTAGTGGGCATTGAATGAAACTGAGCTGTCAGAGATTCAGTTATGCAATAACAATTACGGAGATACCCTATAAAAGTGTCGAAAACGGGATACCCTGTACATGCAATAAAGTGGTTTTTATTTTTTCTCTCAAAAACGAAGCAAGATACGAAAACAATTCAGGGAACAAAGAAGTTGTGTAGTTAGTTGGTAAATCCGAAAATAAATATCAAAATTAGAAAAAGTCAGTGGCGTACATTTCCTTGTCAATAATATTCGTTAAGGTACTCCCCGGGACGCCACTGGACTTAATAAATTTAATCTAGTTAGGGCTAATTAAGCCCCTTATCATTATGAATAACGGTACCAAATTTCAATATAATCGGGAAAAGGATATTTAAAGAAATGATGAAAAACCGATTTTTTTTTAAACTTTATCACTCTGTATATCAAGAACAAAGCTCCGGACATAAGTTCACATAAACTTTTTCTCTTAGAATATGATAAGGAATCACCCTCTTAAGTTACGTACCGTACTTCTGAAACACCCTGTATATGTTAGTATGCACGTGCAGTATATACAATATACATGTTAGTAAATTGGCTTCATCTTATTCGTCAATCGATGTTTTTTGCTTATAATGAGTTTAAAAGACTATAGAATAACGTGTAGAAGTCCGCGGTTTTTATGCTTGAAAAAATGTTTGTAAATAAAATGTTATGATTAATTAATACTTACTTTACTCATAGTACAAAAATAAAGAATCGTAAAAATAATCTTGAAATTGAATATTAATAAATATAATTAATCATAATAATTTAATATTTATTTGTGATATAAGCAACTTCACCCAGAGACATCCTGTATAATATATACATAGACTGACCCAAGTAATTCTAAAGTAATATAAAATATGTGCTATAGAGGCGTAATCGTAATACAGAATGCTTACCTTGTATGAAAAATCTACTGCACTTTTAACTGAAATAGACTTTACGGCTTTTTCACCAAGTCCGGCTACAAATATGATGTCTTGTTCAAATTTGGGTGCGTCAGCATGCAACTTTATTGAGTAAGAATACACCCCCAATTCTTCACATCTCGCATTGAGAACCGTAGATAAAGCTTCTGTGTGCAGAGGAGTATAAGTTAAATCCACTTTAGTCTATAATATAGAAAACATATTATTTATATGTTAATAGTGTAATTTTATTTTGTAAGAAGGAAACTTGGAGAACGAGCGTAGCTGCGACTACTCTGCTTTTCTTATAGTATCGCAGCTTTAGATTAATTTGAAGACAGGTCAATCTTACACCCATTTTTTAAAGGACGTAAAAACAAACACTTTGACAACTTAAAAAATTATAACATTAACAGTTTTAAAGTGATAGACCAAAGAAAAGTATTTCGCGTCACAACGACAATGCCGAGCATTACCATTGCCCTTTAGTCTATGATTTTGACGAGACACCAAATTGAGTAGTTCCTGAGAAATTCATCAGATGATAAGTAAATACCTCATGATGAAAGAATCACTATATTGGGTATATTTGGTGCTTGTCGCAGAGAGAGCGCGATCTGAAGCGTTGCACTGTTTCCCTCGGTCTTCGGCTACCTTACTGGCAGACTCTGGTGCGAGACTGCATGAGAACTATCAAAAGCCACGGAGGATGAAGTCCTCAACAGTGGCAGAGGAATATATTGAAAGCTCACTGGAAAGTAAGAAGAGAATTGCCAAAAGCCTAATTACGTTGTAGTCGTGCAGTACTATTGTTTCCATTCCCTCTACAAGTCTACAAAATGAAAACAAAACCCTGATCAGTGGAACTACAGAAAGAATTCATATTTTTGGTTGCTCAAGTTATACAATAAATTAATCTTAATGTTAATAATAAAAGGGTAAAGGATCCTTGTATATACTTTAATCACTAGTTTAAAGTAATCCACTGATAACAAGCGTTAAAAAGTATAGGCACTTCTATAATAGTGTTTGTAGATAAAAGCTATTTATGCAACTACACTGAGCGAGATATCGAGTTGATATAACTGAAATATGAGTTATCCTAGATCGACGCGTGTTGCTAATAGGGGACAAATCACTGTTCATAAGTTATAATAGCCATAAAGATGGGTTATTTTATGCACTGGACCGGACTTAAATTATTGGTAAGCTAAGGCTATTAAAACTTGACCTTTCAGTTGTTCCAGGTTACGATGATTAACTTAACGATTATAGATTTAATCTGTCCTAAAGCTGGAGTATCCTCATTTTCACGCACCTGTATGAGGAGAACAAACTCTGAACAAAAATAAAATATCCCGCCAATTAACAATTGCGCGGATAGCAAGTCCAGTTATATGGTCCATGCCAAATCGGCACTAGCGCGGATTCGGAACTTTCCGTGACCTTTCGATCGGTGATTTACCCTCGATATGGGTTTTTAGAGCACTCCTATGACTTATCCCAACTTAAAAAATAATTTACACATGGTAAAGAGTTAAAATATTGCACGTCCGGGTCAAAACAGCACTTCAATATTAATTAGGAAGTTTTCCCAATCTAACAACTGAGTTCAGGTAACTCATAAAATGGTTACAAAATGGGGAATTGTGGTAATCCTAAATGTGTTTAAATTGTTGATAAAAAATCTCTTTCTGTGTTGAGGCGAACCAAAAGAAGCTGAGTTATTTTAGCGTTTTTAAATAATTTCTGATAATTCGTGGGCTCAGTTTGAACAACATAGAGACGTGCGTTAAAGTAGCTCCAATTCTGCAACCCACGACATCGGTAAACCATTTTTGTCAGTGTAGCATGTGAATCACTAAAGAACTGCGATCTCGTTCTTTAATATTGCTTTACGACGAACTAAAAGCGAATTTTTTATCGTTTAACATTGCTGCTAAAGTCTGTGCGTTTTAAGAAGTCCGCTAAGCCATAAAACCTCTTGAGCATTATGTCGGTGGCTCTCAAACAATAAATTATATTGAAGGTAATTTTGGATGTTGATGAATTACATTTTCTAAATAAAATAATTTAAAGTAAATAAAAAATTAGTTTAGGTAAAGAAAAATAATAATTTTTTAGCTTTTGTAGTATTCAGACAAATTAGTTTTACGAATTCTTTTTTATAAAGTTTTGGTTCTAAAAAGAACCGATTTTGTAGTCTTGCGACAGAACGTACCTACTTGTAGATAGGTACTACTAAAAGTAGTCTTCCTCTGCATTTGAAATTTCACTCATGCTTTCAGACTCATCAGAATCAACATCATCGTCATCATCATCATCATTCGTAATAATTAACGGTCTTACTTCGTCTATAACCTGTTCTGTCTCATAAGATTCAAAAATAATTTTTTCTGTGTGTTCAATGTATTTCCGCCATTCTTCTTTGCCCGCTTGGCTAAGCGCCTCCTCCCATAACTTTATAACGCTAGGCTTACCGATATTTTTACAGGCATGTTTGTCATAATAGTTCTTGCTAATACCCCATACCAATTCAATTGCGTTGTAATGACAATGGTAGGGCGGCAATCTCAAAACTTGATGTCCATATTTGAGGGCTAATTCGTCAACAACATACTTTTTTTTTAAATGACTGCTCTTTACACTTGCTTAAAAGTTCACTTTTTAAATATAAATTTTCATGGTTTATGTTTTTCTTTGACAACCACTCTTTTATTTCTTCCTTTTTCCAGCTGCTTGTAGAGAATTTCTCTTCGAGTCTCGTATGGTAAGAGGCATTGTCTAAAACAATTAAGGAAGGTTTTTCTAAACTTTTTAAAAGTTTTTCCTCGAACCAATGCTCAAAAATTTCAGCATCCATATTGCCGTGATAATCATCAGTTTTTGTTGATGAAAATATCAAACTGGCATTTAAAACAAAACCTTCTTCATTACCAGCATGTAATATAATATACCTTTTTCCATTACTTGCACTTTCTCTGAAATGCCGCAAGCATCAGACGTTCGCACTGCCAAAACAGACTCTAACGGGCCCGAGTTATCTTTTTCTAAAGTAAAATAACGTTCCACTTGTAATACCAAACGGCGTTCACCTGGAGATAAATGCCTTCTAGGCGATGTGCCACCTTGCTGAACATTTTCCATAACTTTGCTTAATAACTGATTTTAATTCACACACAATGAGAAACAAACTAAAAGTGAAAAGCACAACTACTTATTTAAAATAAAGTAGAACATACCATCCCGCACTTCAGCAAATTTTAATTATTTCTTGGAAAATAGTAATTATTATGAAGATTTAATTATAATAATCCCAAAATAATGTCATTATCGGAAAAGTATATACCTGACAAAATCTTTAACATATTTAACCATCCCCTACTTGAGCAAATTTTAATTGGTTCTTGGAAAATAGCGATTATTATATAGATTTAACTATAATAATAGCAAAATAATTTAATTATCTATTTAATTATTATTTATGCTCAACGCGTAATTCTAAGATAATTTTGTTTTGAAACCTCTGATTTCGCCCAGTAATAGAATACAGTAAACCAGTGGGATGTTCGGTGTGATCAAGTATAGCGAAGGTGCGAAGATATTATAACTTAACCGACTTACTGTTTTAAAAGCGATAACATCCCTTGGTGATATAATCCGATATCGGACTTCTTAAAACGCACAGACTTTATAGTCTATTTCAAAAAGGTATAGAGTAATAAAAGCTCATTAGGTATTCAAAGGGACTACAGAGTGACCCAACGAATATTTAAGCAACTTTCATAATTTGGCATTGATTTCATTGCAAAATTCTTTCTTTTCATCAAGTGCAGGTAGTATCACCCGGGTTTGGGTCAATTTATGGGTTTTGCCTATTGTTATCCATTCACAAACACTGAAAATGGTGTGACAAAGGCGTGCCGGTAGGATATTCGTAAAAGGAAAGAATTTTATTTTAACAGAATAAAATTTAGGCAATATGTACATAGATTAGGTACACTTATTTTTTATTAAACATTATAAAAAAAAATACAAAATACAAAAAATACATTATTCAGAAATTAAATTATAAAAAATCATAATATTCTTCGTCATCTGAGGAACTGTCATCTCCTCTTGACGTTATAATTAACGGGTCGACGGTCCGATCGATCAGGTGGTCAAGATCCCACATTTTCTCCTCTTTTTTAATGACATGATGGACTGCTTTTCGCCAGTTCTCTGGTGTCACTTCCTTAATGGCTTGATCAAACAGTACCTTAACGTCTTTAATTTTGTCGTGTTGTGTCTTGCTACAAATCCTTTCACTTGCGCCCATATAAGTTTTATAGGATTTAGTTCGCAATGATATGGCGGTGTGCGCAGCACAGTTACACTATGCTTTTCTGCTATATCTTCCACGGCATATTTCATAAGACAATGTTTGTGTAAATTTGCTATAGCTAATAGTTCCTTCTTTATCAAATTATCTTCAAACTTAATACTTTTGGTGGTTATAACCAGTCGATAATTTCTTGTTTTCTCCAAGATGAAGTTGGAGTCTTCTCTGTGCGTCGTGAATGATAGCTTGCGTTATCCATAACTACTACTCAATCAGCTGGAAGATATTTAATCATTTCACCAAAATAGTCCTCAAAAACATTCCAATTCATGTCCTCGTGGTAATCTCCCGTATTGAACGACTGAAAGGTTAGCAAACCTTCTTTTAAAAATCCCTCTTCGCTTCCAATATGGACGATTATTAGTCTATTCCCTTTACCTGAAGGCACCTTAATACCCGTTGACAGGCCTTCCATGAAAGCTTGGCGAGCACTGGTTATATTTTTGCCTTGCCACAATTTTGGTACTATATAACCTTCATTAATACGCGTCTCATCAAGATAAAAGATTTTTTTCTGCTCTCTTCTGTACTGCTTTATACTTCCCAAGTATTTTCGTCGCCAGCAAACAATTTCATCGCTTTCCAGTAAAAGTGATTTATGGTTATGCTTTTCCCAGACAAAATCCATATTTTTTAAAGTAGTCCATAAAAGTTTTCTAGTTATAAACGGAATACTGTCATCAAATCAAATCAAATATATTTCGAGCTAGTAAATCACAAAAATGTTTACTCACGTCATACAATGTCATAGATATATAGAAGCCAATCTCTAACTAAAACTAAACAGATTAAAAATGTCATATACTAACAAACCTTACAGATTACTAACATATCAAACAAACAAAATACAAATCTCACTTTAAGATACACATTAAAATAATTAAAATTTTCTCATTCCAAGACCTAAACTTCAATGAAATTAAATTCCACTGTAAAAATTCGTCGATGCTATAGAAGGCTTTTTCAAGTAATAGTTTTTTAATTGCGATCTTAAACCCCTATTCGGGCATATCTCTATACCATATTGGCAGTCGATTAAACAAAGACGGTGCATAATAATTCAGAGATAACCTCGTCCTCTGCAGACGCAGATACACGGGCCTGATGTACTGATGTCGTCACCCTGTCTTGTTGGATAACTATGGAAAAAATTATTTGACGTATATCGTTGTTGATTTTTGTAACAGAATAGGAGGCAATCATAAATATACCTACATGGCAAGGTTAATATACCCAGATCACTAAATGTCCGTCGTACATCATCCCTCTATCCAAGGGTCCCGCCACAATACGCACCGCTCTCCTCTGGAGTGTAAATATACGCTTTGCTTGGCCAGAATGACCCCATGCCAGAACAGCATACACACCCACTGTCTGGAATATTGCATGGAATGTCTGCAGCAATGAAGTCCCTGGAAGTATTCGTGCCAGTCTCCTTAACAAAAAGATGCTCTTAAGTAGGCGTTGCGATTAGTCTATATGAGCCTCAAAAGTTAATGTTGGATCCATAAACACCCCATCCTGGCCAAGCTCCATTAGAATCTTATCTAAGGTGGATATTTCTTTTTTAAAATAAAAAGAGTGAACTTTTCTTCGAACTACACTTTTGGTGTCTTTATCAAGGACTTTTACTGGTCTGCCTGGACTCTTCTTGGGAGGTTCCACTTGACCTGCCGCCTTTCTCTCCCACAATAATTTAAAAACGGTGGACTTTCCAACTGCAGTCATTCGGGGAGATCGGTCGACAGTTTCTTGTACAGTAAAATTCGGATAATCGTATTTTATGCAATCATGTACATTTAAAATAATAACTTTTTCACTCACTGATAGTAGAGAATTATTGGAACATCTTTTTATTGGTGTGAATGTCGCCATTTTATTACTAATTTTATAATACTGTGAACACTATACCGGGTGTTGCATCGTCGAGCGGGAGATAGGAAATCCCATGTAATTTTAAATGGGGTCAATTATTGGCTTCCCTAATTATTTTAGAGAAAAATTCTATTTAGGTTTATTAAAGAGCACTAAAACCCACATTCAAAAGAATAACTTTAGATATTTTTGATGAGCCCGTTTACGGGTTATCGCCGATTTCTTTTTAACTATTTCTCCTTTTTATGGCCCCGTATTTGCGGGCACCAGTCAAGGTAAAAGATGACTGTCAAATAAAGTTGTCATTTTGAAATGTGTGCTTTATTGTTATGAAAACTCGTACATCGAAAATATTAAAGGTGTATTTATGAGTACAAATTAATCTGAATAAAACTAAAATAAAGTATCCAATTACAAGGTTAATTATGACATTTTACATGTTTCAATATTTTACTAATTAATAGGTAGGTACTATTAAATTGTTAGAACACCAAAGCTCGTAACGCTGTGGTGTGATCTAATCCTATGTCATCCTCAAGTTTCCTTGTGCTGATCTTCCCATCATTTTCTTCCACGCACAATAAAACTTGTAAGTCCCTATCATTTCTTGCATCTCTTCTTTGTTCCTGCCTTTCTTTACATCTGCAGCTATTTATTACAGTGCCTTTTGTCTCAAATTTCTTGATAGTCCTTTCGACTGTAGATTTTGCAGGTATCGGTCTATTCGGATACAGAGCAGCAAACATGTCTGACACATTTTGATAACTATTTCCTTGATAATACCATTTAATCATCAACATTTTTTCTTCAGAAGTGTAATTCATGGCTAATATTTTCGATGTACGAGTTTTTATAACAATAAAGCACACATTTCAAAATGGAAACTTTATTTGACAGTCATCTTTTACCTTGAGTGGTGCCCGCAAATACGGGGCCATAAAAAGGAGAAATAGTTAAAAAGAAATCGGCGATAACCCGTAAACGGGCTCATCAAAAATATCTAAAGTTATTCTTTTGAATGTGGGTTTTAGTGCTCTTTAATAAACCTATATAGAATTTTTCTCTAAAATAATTAGGGAAGCCAATAATTGACCCCATTTAAAATTACATGGGATTTCCTATGTCCCGCTCGACGATGCAACACCCGGTATACGGCTTAACAACAAAAACGAATGCGTTAAACTAAACTACTTATTAAGGTCATACACACACACGATATATGAAAAAAATTAGAAATTACCACCTATTTATCAGTGGCGCCTCGTGGGCGAACATATAGAGGAAGAGGCAAATATCAAAATGATATAAATGAATATTGTAGGACTTACCAGACTTTTTAATATCCTTTTTACCACTGAGGGTTAGCACACTTGTTGGTCGACCCGTAATTAAAAGGTCCTTTTTGTCCTCATCTTTCCACCGGGAAAATGGAGTTTCTAATAAACTACAAACTATGTCACTCACTGGTCCAAATAAATTCATTTTGTCTATGAATTTTACACAATTAAATAATTGTCCACGAAATAAATTTAATAATCACGATAACAAACTAACACTAATAGTTAAATAATTAAATTAAACTCCCTAAAACTAAAATAGTCTTTAGAGACTGACGATCGTTACTGATCAATAATATATCTCCGAAGAGTTCCCGCCCACGGCAACTTCACGACTACACGCGTCACGCACGAAAGGAAGGTGCAAGTGCCGAATCTTCACGAAGGCTTGTCGTGGTCCATACTGACGCCTACGCAACGCGATCGTTGCCATAGCAACTTCCTTGTTTTTGGACGACGTCTGCTTACGTGTCGGAAGCGGATTCAGCTATAAGTCGACACAAATGAGAATGAGAATACTGTTACTGCTTTAACATTTTGTTCGATTTGTAAGCGACAACATTTTTGGTTGTGTTTGCCACTGTGTGTTTTAGATGCAGTTTGTAGTATTAGACCATTAAAACTACTAGAGGCACAACGAATAATTATTAATAATGCAATAATAAAATTAATAAAAGTATCTTATTGAAGTTTAAAATAAAATGTATTAATGAATAAGTTAATTGCTTTGTTGTTGTTTTTTTTTGAGGAAGGGGCACTTCCCCTACTTCCTCTGAAAAGCCGCCACTGCTATTTATATGATCCAGCCAAAGAGACCAGAGCCAAACTTACAATGAGTGGTTAGGATTGTTTAAACTGCGCTTATTTTATCTTAGTGTTAACCGCCAATCCCGTGTCAAATACGTTCGTGGCTTAAAAGCTCTCTAGCTACGGAGCCTTTACGGCTGTGGTAAGCAGTGACGTATTTAGGATTGCACCACGGGGCGGGGGGGGGGGGGGGGTTCAATTATCCTTTTTTTTTTAAAAAGCGCCACAGGAAAAAAATTTTTGGTGCCACGCTCTTTTTTGGAATGTCAAAACTTCTACGTTTCGATAGCCCGACCCGATAAACGTAAAAATAAAAAAAAATTTGAATATAAACGGCAATATTTGTATTTTAAATATTAGTTTTTGTATAACGTATATTATTTTACCCCCTGAAACAGAAAACACGAAACAAACAATAAAATTCAACAAGTGCCAAAACTGCGAGAATCCCCAAACATCCTATATAACGCCACAGTCCAGGATCAATACTTTAATAATGCTATACCTATATTATCTTTTTTGGGTTTATGATGAATTGAAATGTACGAAGGCGTAGATCGAGGGGCCACATTAAATATTAAAATAAAAATTTCTTTAAATTTCGACTTATAACACGAAATTTTACTTTTCGTTTTCTCCGCTTCGATTCAATTGTGTCCAACACAGTACCGGGACCGGGTGTCCCACTAAGAATGGCTGTCGGCCGTATCTCAGAAAGTGTTAGTCGTATGGCTTGCGGAAAAGAAATATATTAGGTAAAGTGGTCATGAGAAATTGCTGGAAATTATTTTCAAGTTTCTCAGACTGGCGCTAGAGGGCGCAACAGTAACGGTAAATATGAATCACGAAGTTTCCTCAAAAGTCGCCTAGTTAAGGTATCCCAAAAATAACATTTTTGTATATTTCGAAGATTTATCAATAAAATTCACCCATATACAGTATGTCCACAGATGGGGTTTACAAGAGGATAAATGGACTAAAAATTGAAAGATACGAAAAAAAGTCACTCTTAATAAACGTTTTTACTTGGATAATGAATAGGTGATACTTGTTGTCAATGTCTTTATTTAATGAAGTAATTATAATAATAATAATAATACGAACATTTTTATTAACATGAAAAGAATACGATAACGATTTCATAATTCAAAAGCTCCACCCCCATACTCGACACATTTTTCTAATTGTTTTCTCAAATAAGTGAAAGAATTTCTGATTTCTGCCTGGGATATCGATTGGACAGCCTGGATAATTCTGCCCTTCAGCACTTCAATATCATTTGGTACTGCGGTAGCAAAAACAACTTGTTTTAAACGGCCCCATAAAAACATATCCGCCAAGGTTAAGTCGGGGCTTCTTGAAGGCCACAAAACTGGGCCATTCCTGCCAATCCACCTTGGACCAAATCTGCGGTCAAGCCATTCTCTAACCTCACGAGCAAAATGGGCTGGACAACCATCTTGCTGAAAATACATATTTTGTCGAAAATTTAATGTTAGATTTTCGAGTTCATCATTGAAAAATGTATCCAGCATTTCTAAATATGAAAATCTATTGCACGTGTTATCAAAAAAATATGCCCCTATGATGCCATGGATGGATATCGCGCACCACACGTTTACTTTTGTGAAATATTGTCTTCTCGTCATAATTCTGAATTCGGGATTTTCTTCCATTTGTAGAAAATGTACTTTCATCAGAAAACATGATACATTTATAAAAATCAACATTTCCACTTAAAATTTTGTCTCCTATCCACAAGCAAAAATCAAGTCGTTTCGCGTCATGTCCCTCTTCCAATCTTTGATTAAAGAGCGCTTTATACGGATACAATTTATTTGCTTTAAGGATCTTCTTAATTTGACTTTTTTTCACAACTTCCAACTGAGTAACACGATTTCTAGGGGACGTCATAGGATTTTCTTCAACAGATTGAAGAACTAAGACTGTAGCAGCATCATCATGGTCGTATTTCGTAGATCCAAAACCGAACCAGTTGTCTGGAACTTTTTTATTAACTTGCAGATTGTCATCCTAGGTATTGGGATTCCTACAAATTTCTCGGTAAATTGTTCCATGACGTAGCGGTATGAAACTTGACCATCCCCATAACATTGTATTATAAAAACTCTTTGTTCAGTAGATAGCATTTCTACTTAAATAATAACTTTATTAAATAAAGACATTGACAACAAGTACCTATCACCTTAAGTGTCATTATTATTTTAACTAGGTTCACCAGTCAGAGGTGTGCCAGCGAATACTTTTTGGGAAATAATTTTCACATAGGTAAACCTTATAATGAATTGTTCTACTTCGGTTTGTTGTGTAGAAAACACATTGATTAAGAGTGACTTTTTTTCGTATCTTTCAAAATAAAGTATGTTTACTCTTAAGCAAAATAACATTTTAGCAGTTTTTACTCACCCTGTATAAAAAAATTGAAGTTTCTTATGGTGAATCGTATTTTCTAGACAAGAAAAAACGTTTATTAAGAGTGACTTTTTTTCGTATCTTTCAATTTTTAGTCCATTTGTCCTCTTGTAACCCCCATCCGTGGACATACTGTAGAACGTGTTCGTTACTTTTCAAATAAAGTGGTGGGGGAAGGTTGAACATTATTTGTAATAAATAATGATAACTCCGGTCTGGCTTAACATAATTTAGTAAACTTAGTTTTGTTAAAAAGGGCTTTTCTCACTCTATATATCATCTTATGAACTACGGCAATATGTGTTTTATACTAGGCGCTAGGGGGCGCTGTCTTACAACTTCACAAACATTGCGCGTTTTTTTCCATAATTGTAAATATAATAGTATTTTTAATTTCACCCGATTACAAGGATGATTAAAAGTCTAAGAATTCAGCGAAAACCGCAAGTTAATATCTATTTTCAATCCGGAGATATCAACAACAATAATCATAATTACGGAACATTATGATTTTATTTTCAAGTTGCCATTGTAAAGGTTTTTTTAAGAGTCAAATAGGTCTTGGAAAAACGAAAAAATCGATCTGGAAAATTTAAAATAATGTTTCATGTTGTTTATTGCAAATGAATGAATGTGATTTTGAGTTTTCTCTACTATCGAGCCCACGGGGGGGTCCAGACCTCGGACCCACTCTACTATCAAGCCCGCGGGGGGGGGGGGGGTCTGGACCACCTAATACGCCACTGGTGGTAAGGATAGAATCATGCCAGGATATGAGTAAATCGATTGTATTTTTATAGTAAGATTTCCGCCCCCTACATCAACTGCAATTGCTAATCGCAAAATGTTAAGAAACGTCGATACTACTCCATTTTTCCTTCTTAATACGTTGAATGTATGTTTTTGTACTGTAGTTCTGTGCTAAGAAATGCCAACATAATTGTATCAATTCATATAAATAATTATTACTTACTGTAGTGTACGGTTCCAACATAAGTAACTTCTCAAATGCTACAGTTCGTTCTGAACAGTCTAAGGTAAACGCGATTGGTATATCCACCGGGTTATCTAACGTAACCTGCTTTGTGATTGGTTCCCTTACACGCGTACGCAAAACTATAGTGTCCAAAGGCGGTGTGGGAAGTACTTTGAAACTTATTTCATAAAATTCATATTCCTCAGTGTCGGGGTTCTTAAAAGTAACTCTAAACTCGATCGGTATATTATCATTGACAATATATACACCCCATTGGAAGGCTTTTGATTCCCTGCCATTCAACTGAACGCTTTTCATACCCAATATTTTGTACAGCGTTTTATTAGTCACTGGTGATATAATCTCAGTGATAACGTTGAAGCTTTGTTTGGTGTCCAACCAGTTTTCTACTTGGAGGGGAACGTAGTTATTTTGTTTGCAGTGTACTTCTTTTACTAGTCGTTCTTTGATTGCAGGTGCACCAGCATAACCGATCATTTTGTAAACCACTGCACCGCCGCTAGGCAGCTTTATAAACATTTTGCCCTAAAAATATAGTTAAACAACTTTTTTGCTTGCATTTCACTAGAAAGTTATAGTTGTGTATCTAGAGTGCTAAATATAACTTTGCTCTCTCATTATTTAAGAGCGCAAAAGCGATTTAGCGAACCGGATGCACGCATTTTTTTCACACCTACATTATTATATAAAAACATTTTTTAAAAATTAATACGAACACGAACAAACATATGGCATAAAAAATTGCCATTATGTTTAATATAAAAACTTGTAACTCTAAATTGGAGAATCTCTCCTGAGAATGTAAATAAAATTATCAATTAAAAACTAGGCCGTTAACAAAAAATTTTTCAAAAGTTTGAATGTTTGCTGCAGCAAATAGTACCCCCACAAGGTGTTGTTAATTTTTATGGCAATCATTAAAATTTCCAGATATTCAGTATTCTCAGGCCCTATAGCGGTGCTAGAGATGTAAAAGGAGAATATTCTCTGTAAGAAAATTCTCCCGAGAATATTCTCTAGAGAACTTTTTCTACATACTCTACTCTGAAATGATTTTTAAAATTTTGAACTTCTCTAACCTTTTCTATAAATATGGTAATAGTGTTTTACGTCGGCGCTTCTAGGGGAATCCGAGTATAACAGTAATTCAGGGAAATCCCCTTGAAGCGCGAACGTATACTCGTATACCGCTATGTTAATTGTAAATGAGGCTCAGTTTAGACCGTCTATAAGTATGAAAATATGGAGTAAAATAAATTAGAGGGTATCACAAAACCAAAAAAGTAACGTTTCGAAATATTTTAATACAAAAAATGTAATGTAATGTGAAAATTTTATTTCTTTTTATTACCATTTCTGGTGATTTTCTTACCATTCTTAGAAAATTCTCTAGCTTGAGAATATTCTCGAGAATGTTCTCAAGAATATTCTCGAGAATATTCTCCAAAAGATTATTACCGAGATTTTACATCTTTAAGCGGTGCTAATGTGGAATTTTTATATAAGTGTGTACATTGTTTTATTTTTTTAAATAAACACATTTTCGAAAAGAGTGAGAACACAATTTAATACATTTTGGACCGACGCCTTAAAGATATTGATGTCTAGATTCTGTTATCGATTGTGGATTATCTTCAGCCAATGCATGCTTGTTATGATAGTTTTGAATGGCATCTCTTGAGATAGTAGCTTCGTCCGAAAAGAGAATTTTTGAACAAAAAAAGGATAATCGGTATTCATTCGGTAAAAACATTGGGAAAAAAATCAATCTCGGTTCAAAATCTGTTAGTAAGAGAGCTGACACCCTCTGTACTGGGTGTCCAAATAAGGAAGGACGCCTGCTATATCTCAGAAACTATTAGTCCCAGAGCTTTCAAGTAAAAATTTTTTGTACAAAATAGGCTATAAAAAATTGCTGGAAATAATTTTTAAGTTTGGTAGTCGTCCGCTAGGGGGCGCAACGAACACTCGAAAACATAATTCTGTGCCTATCTCCAAAAAGACATACTAAAGGTATCCTAAAAACACAAATGAAAAAATATAGTTTGGGCTTTTTGCCATTACTCTTCAAATAAGAGGTGGGGGAAGGTTCAAACATGCTATTAACCAATGTCATACAACTTTTATGTTTTTTAACCGATTTCAATGATTTTAGCATCATTTAAAAGAGCTTTTCCTGTTTAATGAAATTCATAGTAAAAATAACAAAAATAAGTGATTTTGTTGCCGCTAAAGGACGCTATTTCAAAAAGTCGACAATTTTCCCATTTTCCTAGGAAATTTCAAATATAATAAGGTATTTTTTTACATTTAGATGGAAAGAGGATAAATAATAAAATAAGGAATATAGTGAAAACCGCAAGTCGATATCTTAATCCTATCCCAAGATATACAAGATATACAAGAATGTTTTGGGAAAAAAACTTTTTGCCTTGCGTTTTGGGTAACTAGGTCTGGAAATGCAAAAATTAAATAAAACATATGTAGTTGTCACTAAGGCTTACTTATACGACGCCATTCTTTGTCGTTGTTGTGGTATTGCAATTAAGCTTAAAGCAATGAGAATTTCCAATGAAATAATATTTAATATGCTACCTGAAAGCTCTGGGACTAATAGTTCCTGAGATATAACCGGCGTCCTTTCTTATTTGGACACCCGGTACATGGTAAGGTTATAACTGTTGTTCTTTAAATATCCTCCATACAGTTGATGAATCAGTATTAAATTCCGCTGTAATTTTCCTGGGACTTATCTCAGGTTGCACTGTAATATTTAGGACAGCAACTTCACGAGTTCAGGTAGTACATATTTAAATAATTCTTTGCGAAATAAAACAGTTGCTACACCAAAACTGTACAACCAAGAAGTTTTGCAAAAAATATCTGAATAATCAGATGAAGCAAGTAGTATTTCTCCTGACAATGTTGAAGAGAAACATTGAGAAATACTACATTTAAATCGGAATATCTAAACTACGTTCTATGGTGGCATACAATTAAAATAAAGAGTTTATTTATTTGTTGTTAATTTATGTATAACTAACAACAAACTAAACAATATGCAATTTACACTAAATACCAAGTTTTTACAAATTTGTGATTTGGAGTAAAAAATTAGAAATACCCTAGTTGCAGCAAACTAAACAAAATTTTAGTCTTATATCTTTTCATAACGGTCTAGTTTTATAATTTCAGGGAAGATTCCCAAATTTACGGATAATGCCAATATTTTAACTAAGTTACTGAGATTAAATATTTCATTAGTATTAAATGAATACTACTTGTCGAGAAGCACATACAAATATGCCTAAATATGTGGGAGAAGCTTTGTTTTCTAGGATGGTAGGATGTCGCTATCTGCAGATTAGTTTGGATCCGTACAGGACAAGCGATCATACCTATGTTCGGACAAAATACACTCCTTACTAACATAAACTTACAGCGTCAGACAAAATAGGGCAAAGAAACTGTCTTAAATTAATGGAACATAAGTCCCTTGGAAATATAAAAAAAAGTTAGGACCAGACTTGTGAGAACCGAGGAACAGGCGGAAATATGTTTGGGATATTTCAACGCATATCCTAATACATCAATAAGAACTTTTATTGATAACATTGGATATTCCTATGGAACGATTTCGAAAACTCTTCACGATTTTGGGTATAAGCCGTTCAAAATAATGCCGGTTTAAAAATTGCAACAACGACAACGACTTCAATTCTGCAGAGATTTATTAGGTAAAATCGAAGAAAATCCCCAATTTCTTAATAATATTTTATGGACTGATGAGAGCTGCTTTTCAAGGCGTCGCATACACCATAGACAAAATACTCGTCACTGGTCCATAGAAAATCCACATGTGATACGAGAAGTTAGACACCAAAGATGGCAATCTATAAATGTCTGGTGTGGGTTTTTGTTTCTAAAATAATTGGACCGTTATTTTATAGAGAATCATTAAGTGGCCCTAGATACCTTAATTTGTTTCAAAATGATATAGATAGTTTAATGGAAAATCTTTCTTTTAACGAGGTAGCAGCTATTGTGTGGCAGCAGGATGGGGCTCCCCGCATAATATTCGGGAAATTAGCGATTATTTGAACCAAAATTATATCGAATGGATTGAAAGGAATGGCACAATCCTGTGGCCTCCAAACAGTCCTGATATTACTCCAATGCACTACTTTTTTTGGGGTCACATTAAAAACGAGGTATATAAAACTCCATGCAGTGATTTAAATGAGATTAGATTTAATGTTAGAAGAATGGTAAACGATTTACGAGAAACACCTCTGAAGTATTCGTAAATGTAAAGAATTATTTCTTGAGAGCAATCCATCGTTGTATTGAAAATAATGGAGGTCATTTTCAACCATTTATGTAAATATTTGTAGTTGTTATTGTAATATTTTTGTTTAAATAAATATCCATTAAATTATTAAATAAATATTGGCCAAACGATAAGAAATAGGCATATTAAAGGTTATACAAAATCCACAAAAAATTTTAAAGGGAATCATACCTATCAATATACAGGGTGTTCTATTTAAAATAAGAAAGTTGATGCCTGGACGCGGAAAACGAAACACCCTGTATATATAAAAAATGAACAGATAAAAATTTTACGTGAATGCAAGAAATTTATGTATTTAACTTTTTCTTTAACTCTTAAGGCAACGTTATAATATCAAACTAAAATGTGGACACGATAAGTGGATCACACGGTACATTTTTTTTAGCTACTTTTGCCCAATTAACAGCAATACGCGCTTTCTCCGCTGCTTCCTTATTTTTATGTTTCCATGTGCATATATATTTGTACGCAAATCTGCACCACATAAATATTGACAAACATATTTATCATGTCAGGGCTTATTCAATATATTGAGAATGTTATTAACCGTGTGAGGGCCGCTTTAATGAAATTTTGTTTGTTCATTGGTCGCAAACCGGATTTACACTACCTCGACTACGACACGAGTGTAATAATCAATATGATTACTAACAAGGAAATAGATAAGTGTAAAACTTTTACCTCATCTGGTTTGGAACGCGTCATCGCTTCTGGTGTATAAGTAATAGAAATCTGGGTATCGGTTATTGGTAGTACACTAATTTCTTTTGAAGCGGAGAACTTCACATTGGAGATTTCTGGATTGATGACCCAAATTTCGGATGATCTGAAGCAGAATGTACTGTAGTAAATATTAATGAGAATGAAGAAAGAAGATACCTGTATCGTTGTTTGTACGCTGTAAATGATAAATAAGACCAGATAGAGTATAAAATTGGAAATTTGCGCCAAAAATTAAAAAATAGATAAATATTATACAGGGTGTTTCAACGTAACTTAAGGGGGTGATTCCTTATGATATTCTGAGAGAAAAAGTTTATATGAATATGTGTCCGGAGTTTTCCCGTTTTTGATATACATGGTGTTAAAGTTTTAAAAAAAAAGTCGGTTTTTTATAATTTTTATAAATGTACTTTTTGCGATTTTATTGAAATTTAATTAAAAAGGTAATTAAAATATGAGGTAAAGGTAAGTTTTAAGGTCTATTTTACCTGATTTGTCAATAACAAGGCAAAAATGAATAACGTTACTGACGCTAAAATGGTTCAGACGCATTTCAATTATGGCCTAGCAAATAGAAATGTTGAAGAAGCTGGGCGAATTTATCAGGAACGTTATCTAAACAGAGTACTGGCATGTGCCAAAACATTTAGACAGCCTGGGAGTTTTAAACGTAGTACGGAACTTCCTGGCAGACCTGCAACAGTAACCACGCCTGAGTTAGAAGAGGCTGTACTTCGAGAGATAGAAGATGATCTCTTAACGTACTTCTGAAATGCCTTGTGTAGAGATACATTGATACCCACTACCTATACTCCAAATCCAACTTTTCTATCAGTGACTTATCACTGGCATGTAGAGAGCTCCGGGTTGTGCGACATCAGGGGATTGAAATTCCGCAGCGTGTGCAAATGCTTTCTTTTGGAGATACAGGGGGTTAAAACAAAATTGAAATAAAATTTGATAAAAGATATAATACGACACTAGGTTTTTTCAGTATTTGGTTCTGAATCGGCATTTCTTAAGGAAAAAAGTCTCTTAGAGTTATTAACTTCAACTATTTTAGGAGACATTTGTCGAGAAGAAGTATTTTAAGTATTAATATAATAATATGAACTTATTTCGTGTTTTCATATGCAAAAGTCTTACTTGTTATATTTCACAATCATAATTCAGTTGCCTGACACATGTTTCGGCCCTTGCGGATCTCAAAGGAGTACAAGACAATACTAAATTGTACGTGTAGTTACAAAGTTAATATATAAGTAATAGTAATGGTAAACATGTCAACATGTCATTAAAATAAAATTAGGGAGGTGAAGTACAAGTAAGACTTTAATTTCCTCTACCATGCAGAATCATCCCTTCAAATTTTGTAACACATTTTCTGAAAGCCCTGTATGTACAGCGAACATCTCTGTACAGTGATACACTACACATTTAATCTATTCCTGATTATGATTAAATTTATAACACTAAAAATATGTACTTCTGGGCCTCTTGCCAACTTACGTGTTGGTAAGAGTAACGGAACGAACAACTTGTTCCCGAACATTACACTCAAACACCACTGCGTCTTTAGGTTCTGGAACTTTCAAACTATTTCCTTTAAGTAAAAGATATAGAGGTTCCTTGCTCTCTTTAATAATACATTTTGCCTAAAAAAAAGTTTAAATATTATAAACATGAAAAATTAGTAATATATGACCGAAAGAATATGCATAAGAATTACAATTTGTGCTTACCTTAACTCTATATTCACATTTTTCTTGTTTGGGTGAAAAGGTAACTCTCATTTTCATATCACTGTTTGGCATTACGAACCCATGTTTTGGTTCTATTTCAAATACACTATATCGTCTGTCGCTAATGGTCCAATTGAAACTAGAAACAGATTATTCACTTTGCAGCATTATAGTACACTAAGCAACAATTGAAGCAGAACAAAAAATTAACTAGGTAATCTTGTAATGCCGTTCAACTTTAGAAACTGTTAAGACGTATTTTATAACCTTAGGCAGATTAAGAAACACCAATTTATCTACAGTATGTCCACGGATGGGGTTTACAAGAGGACAAATGGACTAAAAATTGAAAGATACGAAAAAAGTCACTCTTAATAAACGTTTTTGCTTGTCTAGAAAATACGATTCACCATAAAAAACTTCAATTTTTTTATACAGGGTGGGTAAAAACTGCAAAAATGTTATTTTGCTTAAGAGTAAACAAACTTTATTTTGAAAGATACGAAAAAAAGTCAATCTTAATAAACGTTTTTGCTTGTCTGGAAAATACGATTCACCATAAGAAACTTAAATTTTTTTATACAGGGTGGGAAAAAACTGCAAAAATGTTATTTTGCTTAAGAGTAAACATACTTTATTTTGAAAGATACGAAAAAAATCCACTCTTAATGAATGTGTTTTCTACACAACAAACCGAAGTAGAACAATTCATTAAAAGGTTCACCTATGTGAAAATTATTTCCCAAAAAGTATTTGCTGGCACACCTCTGACTGGCGAACCTAGTTAAAATAATTATGACACTTAAGGTGATAGGTACTTGTTGTCAATGTCTTTATTTAATAAAGTTATTATTTAAGTAGAAATGCTATCTACTGAACAAAGAGTTTTTATACTACAATGTTATGGGGATGGTCAAGTTTCATACCGCTACGTCATGTAACAATTTACCGAGAAATTTGTAGGAATCCCAATAACTAGGATGACAATCTGCAAGTTAATAAAAAAGTTCCAGAGAACTGGTTCGGTTTTGGATCTCAAAAAAAAAAAAGAAAAAATACGACCATAATGATGCTGCTGCAGTCTTAGTTCTTCAATCTGTTGAAGAAAATCCTATGACATCCCTTAGAAATCGTGTTACTCAGTTGGAAGTTGTGAAAAAAAGTCAAATTCAGAAGATCCTTAAAGCAAATAAATTGTATCCGTATAAACCGCACTTTAATCAAAGATTGGAAGAGGGAGATGACGCGAAACGACTTGATTTTTGCTTGTGGATAGGAGACAAAATCTTAAGTGGAAATGTTGATTTTTATAAAATCATGTTTTCTGATAAAAGTACATTTTCTACCAATGGAACCGTTGCAACCCAGCACGTTAGGTACTGGTCTTTAGAAAATCCCGAATTCAGAATTATGACGAGAAGACAATATTTCACAAAAGTGAACGTGTGGTGCGCGATATCCATCCATGGCATCATAGGGCCATATTATTTTGATAACACGTGCAATAGATTATCATATTTAGAAATGCTGGATACATTTTTCAATGATGAACTTGAAAATCTACCATTAAATTTTCGAAAAAATATGTATTTTCAGCAAGATGATTGTATAGCCCATTTCGCTCGTGAGGTTAGAGAATGGCTTGACCGCAGATTTGGTCCAAGGTGGATTGGCAGGAATGGCCCAGTTTTGTGGCCCCCAAGAAGCCCCGACTTAACCTTGGCGGATATGTTTTTATGGGCCGTTTAAAACAAATTGTTTTTGCCACCACAGTACCAAATGATATTGAAGTGCTGAAGGGCAGAATTATCCAGGCTGTCCAATCGATATCTCAGGAAGAAATCAGAAATTCTTTCACTTATTTAAGAAAGCAATTAGAAAAATGTGTCGAGTATGGGGGTGGAGCTGTTGAATTATGAAATCGTTATCGTATTCTTTTCATGTTAATAAAAATGTTCGTATTATTATTATTATTATAATTACTTCATTAAATAAAGACATTGACAACAAGTATCACCTATTCATTATTCAAGTAAAAACGTTTATTAAGAGTGACTTTTTTTCGTATCTTTCAAAATAAAGTATGTTTACTCTTAAGCAAAATAACATTTTTGCAGTTTTTCCCGACCCTGTATAAAAAAATTGAAGTTTCTTATGATGAATCGTATTTTCTAGACAAGCAAAAACGTTTATTAAGAGTTACTTATTTTCGTATCTTTTAATTTTTAGTCCATTTGTCCTCTTGTAAACCCCATCCGTGGACATACTGTATACAATTTTTTTTGCAAACATTCGCTTATACTGTGAGAACGTAAAGGTTGCAACAAATTTATGCGTTTTCTTTTTTTAAAAAAACGCCCGGACTTGTCAATCTTTTACTTTTGTTGTGCATTTGTTAAAGCTTATTTCATGTATACAGGTTGTCCCAAAAACAAGTTATGACAGTTTATTTAATTTTTTAAATGGCATAATATTTTTTTGGATTCTACATAAAATTCTAAACATATTTCATAAAATATGTCCTCAGATTCAGCCGTTTGCGAGAAAATCGATATTCGGACTTTTGCAGATGATTTTTTTATTATTATTTAAGTCATGAACATTGTTGTAAATAAAGCCTATGGTTGTTAGGTTGTCACACTGACAGTGACGGTTGTCTCCTGATTTGAGTAGTTTTGCCTCAAGTCAAAGTGTCTAGCAAAAGTTGTTTTGATAATCTTGTAATTTTAAAAATGATATGCTTAAGTGAAAGAGAGCAAATAAAAATATTAATAATGATTGGTTATGGAGATAGAATGCGCACATAAATGGAAGTTCGCGAATTCTTCAATAACAAGAATCCTCGCAGAGAACCGATATCTCGATCTACTGTCAGTAAAACAGAAAAAAAATGTAGAGATTTAGGTCACGTTAAGGACAATTATACCAAACGTCGACCTGCGGTATTAGAAGATACACAATGGAATGTGTTATTGTTGATTCAAGATCAAGAGGGCCACCCTAAGGCAAGTAGTACTATTGCTTTGAAAAACCATATCTACAAAACATCCGTCCTAAGATAAGAATAAATTCCATAATATCCATAATGATGAATATGTGCAATGATCATCCGCAGTTTTCGAAACGAATTGTATTTTCTGATGGGGCAACATTTTGCTTGAATGGAAGTATAAACAAACAAAACTGTCGGTATTGAGCTACAGAAAATCCATGCTGGATTATGGAATGTCACACCCACTATTCTCAAAAAGTTATTGTTTAAAAATAGAATTTTCGGACCCTTTTTTATTGGCCAAAATTTGACAGGTGAAAGATATTTACAATTTTTAGAAAATGATCTAGTACAGTGCCTTGCTGCCACATTATACCCTAATCTAGAAGATCCTGATGCACAGAAAATATTTTTGTGGTATCAGCAAGAGGAGCTCCGTCCCATTACACCCGCCGGCGCCGTGTGTGTGAGTACCTTAATACAGTTTTTCTTCCAAACGATGGATTGGCCAAGGTCCAATTGAATGGCCGGCCAGATCTCCAGATTTAACCCCTTTAGATTTTTTTTGTGGGGTTATCTTAAGTCTAAGGTATATGTTAGCCGACCAAACAATATTGAAGATTTAATGAACGAAATAAGAGGAGAAATAAGATTGATAGAACCTTACGTCGTTAATAAAGTTCTGCAAGAATTTGAAGATCGTCTTGGGTACTGCCAGACTGTTGGTGGAAGTCATTTCCAACATTTATTTTGATAAAGTGACTTTTAGTTTTTTTTCAATTTCGTTTTTTTTTTTTTTGCTAATAATTAATATGTTGTTGTATAATATGTTGTTGTTTTAAGTTAAAACGTAGTTTTGTCGCAAACTGATGAATTTAAGTTGTTTAACATATTTTATTAAATATGTTTAGAATTTTATGCAGAATCCAAGAAGATATTATAAAATAGGGGTGTTTATTTAAAAAAATAAAGCAAACCGTCATAACTTGTTTTTGGGACAAAAAATGCACAACAGAAATAAAAATTGACGGGTTCGAGCGCTTTCTCGAAAAAAAAAAACAAATGAATTTGAAATGAATTTGTTCCAACCTTTACGTTCTCAAATTAGTGGCTCTGCAATGGGATGAGTGACATTGCAACGCCGTGTACTCGCTAGTATAATATAGTCAAATCTGGTCTTATCTGGCGGGTTTACGATTTAACAAAGGCATACTTTCAATTTTTCTTTTCTTTTATTGCGTTTAATCATACTAACCAAATAAAATCCGTCAGACAAATATGACAGACTTATGCAATTTTGGCATGAAAGAAAAGGATAGGTATTTAATTTTCAGCGATTCACAAAAGTTTGTACCTGCCCAAGTACCTGCCACCTTCGTCTTGATTTAAAGATGTCAGTATTGTGACTTTGACAGTTTGTGACAAAATGAAAAAATTTTCTGGGTTTTTGCATCCCCAAGCAAAAAAAATGGTACTTAATCTGATAAGCTATTTCGAAAATGCAAGAAAAAGTGGAAATTCGCCAACCAATATTCAGGAAACAGCAGCCAAAGCACTGGGAATTAGTTTAAGGGCTGTGCAGAGAATTGCGCATGAAAAAAAACATAACATAATACCCAAGAATACTAAAAAATGTAAACGAAGAAAGCCAAAGACTGAGGATTTAAGCGAAAATATTAAAATGGGAGTTCGAAATGTGATTTACGATTTATACAGATCAAAAACCAATGTAACTCTTCCAGTTTTACAAGAAACATTAAAAATTCGGGGTGTTTTGGAAATTGGACTTGAAGCGCTATCAAAATTAATAAAAAAGTTAGGTTTTCGCTATAAAAAAGACTGTAAGCGAAGATTTTTATGTGAGCAGCCACAGATAGTGAGTCAGCGTGTTCAGTTTTTAAAAAATTATACGGAGAATTACAAATCGAAATTTAGAAAAGTGGTATTTTTAGACGAAACGTGGATATTTTCAAATGGAAGTGGTTCAAAATCTTGGCAAGATGATTCTGTGAAAAGCGTGAAAAGGAAAAAGGGATGTGGCACGGGAAAGCGGTTCATTATTTTACATGCTGGTTCTGTAACAGGATATGTTCCAAGTGCAAGCTTAATTTTTTCTTCAACATCAAAAAGTGCTGACTATCATGATAATATGAATTGCGAAATGTTTGAAAAATGGTTAAAAGTTCAATTGATACCAAATTTGGATTCTCCGTCTTTAATTGTATTAGATAATGCATCACATCATTCAAGAATTTTAAATAAACAGCCTACTTCATCTTGGAGGAAAAATGATATTTGTGAGTGGCTTGAAAAACACAACCAAAATCCTTCACCAAATATGCTTAAATCGGAACTCCTATCAATGGCAAAGTCTCTTAAAAAACCAAGAATATACGCGGTAGATGATATATTGCGTGTATATGGCCATGAGGTTCTACGACTGACGCCATATCATTGCCAGTTTAACGCAATAGAATTAATATGGGCCGGGGCAAAGTCTTATTATGAAAAACATGTAGGTGATGGTCTTAAATCCGACCAAGTACAAATAGTTTGGCAAGATTCTTTGGATCATATTACACAAGAGTACTGAAAGAAATCAGTGGAACATACAGAAATATTAATAAGGGATTGGTGGGATCGAGAACAAGTACTAGATGTCGAAGATAATTGCTCCATTCCAAGACGACTCAGACGACGAGGACTTTTCAGATTTTATAAGTGACGATGACAGTTTTTAGTCTATAATTAGTTTATAAACGGTTTTCTTTGTTTACATTTTTTAGTATTCTTCGGTATTATATTATGCTTTCTTTCATGCACATTATTCTGCACAGTCCTTAAACTAATTCCCAGTGCTTTCGCTACGGTTTCCTGCATATTGGTTGGCCAATTTTCACTTTTTCTTTCATTTTCGAAATAGTTTGTCAGACTAAATGCCATCGAATTCTTAGGTTTTAGTAGTAAAATTGTTAAAATAAATTACACTGTTTATTATTGTCGTTTTTAATAAATACATTTAAGGTATACTATTTACAGGGATGGCGAATCAATGGCACGCGACATAAAATTTTGGCTCGCCACCGATCACAAAGCTTACTATGAATTATTATATTACGAATTGCGACGGCACGTCTATAGCCTCATTAAACATTTCTTTAGAAAAAATGCACGTTAATACATAAAGATTCGCCACCCCTGTACTATTATGTACATAATTTTTGCAAAAATAATAATATTATATCTGGCTATCTTCACGACTTCACGCCAGTTAAAATAATAGAACTATGTATCTCTTCTCCGGGTATATTGATACCTACATAGTTTCACAGCATTTTGATATAAGCTGTGGAATTTTCGAATTGATTTATATGATCCGTGACCTTTGGACCCGCATTTTGAGACCGGTTTAGACTTTATACGTTTCTTTCTCCCACTTATTTTTAGCGGGGCGCTTATTGGCTTAACAGGGGCAAAATACGTGTAAAATAAATTTGGGATTTGATACCTCACCGGCTCTAGTAGCTTTTTCTCGTTGACTTTTGAAGTAGCTAACCTATTAAATTGGAAATATTTTTTTAGCCTGATATTACACAACAAAAATTTAGCCAATGTGTGATTTGATTTTTTTTTATATTTAATTTATTATTATCTGCTGAAATAAACTAAAATTTGTTTAATTTATTTAACATTTCATCGACATTTTTGGTGGTCGCTAGTCAGGGGTTTTACTGTATATTGTCTATCTAATTTTTCACCATCATTTTGGTTATTAAATTTGTTAAATGTAAAACTATTGTGTTAACCGTCTGCAATAATACGAACGCACCCCTGAGAAATTAATTTTGGAACGAGACCCGTCATTTTTATTATGACTGATAGTTTCTAGTTAACGGTTAACCTATTAACATTTAATTTTATGGAAAATCAGCTGTCCATATACGGCCATATTGGTTTTTATTTACAACATTTTGATGAGCTCTGGAATTTTCGAAATGATTCATATAATCGGTGACCTTTGGACCCGCCAGATAAGACCAGATTTGACTTTATAAAAATACCTTCCAATAACATCTCCTGTATTCTTTAATGTAATCAATTGAGTCCTGCTGCAGTTGACAATTATACCGGAAAATAACATCTCCGTACTATCAAGGGAAAACTCTGGACATACTCCCTGACCCTTTATTATACATAACGGTTCGAAGTGGTCTTGAATTTCGAAGTAAACCTAAAAACATAATAGCAATAATTATATAAACCCTTAATTATGCAATGAGCTTACCTTCTCTTCAATACCAGTTCTCTGGTTTGGCTGGAAAATTATTTCAAAATGACCTTTTCCGTGAGGAGGAATATCTATAAACATATTCGGGACAATCGTAAACGATTTAAGGATTTTCATTCTTTCCTCCTCTTGATATTTTAAACTTACTGCTTCGCTGGCCCTGCTCCAATTAGTTTAAATATATTTTACTGTTTATTTTAATTAGCAGCCTATTTGCCTAAATATTTTTAATCAAATGCTTCTTACATGTTGTATGGAGAAGACAGTTGAATTAAGCAAACCGAAGCAGAATAAGGTAAAATGAAATGGCCTGACTTAAACATGTTAATGAAGATTCCATATTTATTAACGGAACAGGAAATTTAAGTGCCTCTACTTTGGTGCTGTATTTTGGGTGCCGTTGTTTTGGTGTACTGTTCTCTATTTGGTGTATTACAATAAAATATTATAATAGGAAAGTAGGTAGGTCGAACCCTACCCTAATTTAGGTAATTGAAGAAATAAAAAACACCTAACTAACCCCAATAGAAAATATTAATAGGAAGCAGATACTGTACTATATTCATGCCCCTATAATAAAGTTGCTAAAATAAGGGGTTCCCTTAGATGTGTAGTGAAACAATGCAGAGAGTTCAATAACCAATCGTAGTAAAGTAAAATTATGTGTTCATGGGTATGCTTTCCAACTAGAGCTAACCTCACTACAGATTACAACTAATAAAAACATTTATTTATTTATAAAATATTTCTAGCGGACGTCTATGGTTTGACCAACATCTAGAATAGGTTTGACCAGTAAATCTAGAATATGCAGCTTTTAATGCTTAGATTCCCCTCGATTCCCCCTTTCGTCTCATGCAATGTCTCGCTCGCTATACTATACCTACCGATTAATTATAACTTACGTTCCTTTCTCTTCCTCTTGTTCCTTTTGCTTCTTATTATTTTTAGTTTTCTTGTCTGGCCTATGTTTATCCAATTTTGTATCAGTACCCTTGTCATGTTTTTTTGTCTGTTTAGACTCCTTACCCCTACAATATAGTACAAGCCCTGTCACACATGTCTTGGAACAATGAAATATATACCTAACAGAACATTTTATTTCAGCTTTTACAAATAAATATCAGATATTGTTGATCAATAATAAAATTGTAAACAATATCAAATAACATTTCTGCTTGTATTTTTGGAATAATTAAATACACAGTTATTTCGAATTACAAAATGGCGTTGAATATCCTTTTGGTTCGAAAGAAAAAAATAATAAACATTCAAAATCATATTTTAATCCCTTTTAACGGACCAGAAAAAAAAAGAGCTTATATATTTCATATTGTCATTAGAGTGAAATCCTTAGAATATTTAAAAATATTAAGGAAAAGCCATTTTCAGGTTCTACCGTTTGAAATCGGGCGACATATAGAATAATGTTTTATGATCTCATGATCCAGTATACTCGATCCTAAAAAGCCTGTATCAGCTAGGTAAAAGCAACCTATTTCAAAATGATATGTATAAATATAAATGTTTACTGGGTAGTTATCACATTTTCTTTGATAATACTTACTGGGGCAAGTCGGGCGCAAGAGAAGGCATTTTTATTTCATCCATCTTTTCTAGCTTTGCAGTTTTTCTCTGAACTACTAGAATATTGTCATACATGGTAAAGTGGATGTCCATTCTTGCCGGGGTATCATTGACGACACAGACTTTGGACTTTTTACTTGTACCAATCAACACTTCGCCGAAATTTATAAACTTATCCTTGGGACTACACAACTCTAATTTAATTACCACGCCTTCACCGAAAATCGGAATAGTTTGTACAAAGTTAGTAAGTGAAAGGGAAATGTTGGCTTGGTATACTCCTGCGGTTTTAGGATGGAAAGCTACGGGAATATTTTGGGATGTACCCGGCAGTACGTTGCTTGATGTAAAGTCAACTGTCAGATAGTCAGTTTTTTCGGTCAAGTTCTCCAGTCTAAAAAATAGTTATTGTGCTTTAATAGGTAGACTGAAACTGTTATTAAACTAAACTTACAAAATTGGGTTCGAATCCAAGTTTCTAAAAGCCAATATTGTGCTGTAATGTTTAGTTGCTCCTTTTTGTATGAAGCAATGTCCAAAGTTATATTCGTGGAAAGAAAATGAATAAAATTGTTTATCTGATGTAACATTTAGGTGAATTACATATGTAGAGCCGTACAAAATCTAAAAGCAGAAATGAAAATGCCACTAATAAAATAGGTAGATATTTTAAAAATATATTTGGATTACAAAACTACTTACCCCTTATCCAAGTCGAATCTTTTACAATAATAAGTATAAATTAAATATTGTTCCTTAAATACTTTGTTTATTGTGTGTAAATACTTACATTAAGATTTACTTTAAATTGTTTTAGTTGACCCTGGCGACAAGATTCTACTTGCAAGCGACTTGTAGCGTGATCACCTTTTTTTACAAATCCCTTTTCTGTATCAACTGTTACGTTGAAACCATTCGACAAAGGCTTATCATCGAATTTCCAGGCATAGAACATACCAGTCTGGCCTGCATTTGAGATTTGAAATAACACCGTTTCAATTTTTCCTTTATAGGTCTAAAAAATATGCTTAGTGAGCACTTTCTCGGGACTCACAAAAATATTTTAACGCTATATTTGCAAGAAGCCATTTTTTATTAGCAATATATAGCAAAAAAGCACTTTTTTTAATTCTCTTTATCGTAATTGAGTTTGCATTGTTTTTGTGTTTACAGAGTGTAAAATGATAGCCTTAGGCTTAGTAATATTTCACGCTTTTAACTCACATGCGATTGATTATGATAATTATAGTAGTGATAAATTGATAAAAAAGAGAATGACAGAGATTGTTTTTAGTCAGTGTTTCTATTAAGCTAATCCTAAAGGGCCTTGACACCACAAAACTTCTGGCTCTAATGAGATAGCAGTCATGGTGTCATCGTGCGAAATGCGCCAATGTTTTGTTACAACTTACAACTGTTCCAATTTCAAATTTAATCTTTGTAATCATAAATAATGTTCTTTATTAAAATTTGACTTTTGATAGAATAGTCGTATACTCGTAAGTTGTATTTTATTAAAGATTTTTTAACTAAAGATTTAAATTTATATTTAAAAATATGTCGATTGATTACTATGAATGGTAGTAACTATAACAGATTCTGGTGATTTACATCCATTCCTAAACTTTTATTTTAAAACGTTTTTTTCTCTAAAAATAATAAATTTACAAAATGCCTGTCAAAAATTATGAACTACAAATATGGATGTGAATCATACACTTGGAAGTAATATAACCTAATTATATTACTTTCAAGTGTATGATTTACATCTATATATTTTATTACATTACTTTCAAGTGTATGATTTACATCTATATTTGTTATTACATTACTTTCTAGTGTATGATTCACATCTATATTTGTTATTACATTACTTCCAAGTGTATGATTCACGTCTATATTTGTTATTACATTACTTTCAAGTGTATGATTCACATCTATATTTGTTATTACATTACTTTCAAGTATATGATTTACATCTATATTATTTGTATTTCATAATTTTTGATAGGCATTTTGTAAATTTATTATTTTTTTTATTCATAATTAAACAGCTTCTGTTAACTCTGTGGTTAGGGAGAGAATAAAACATTTTAAAATAAAAGTTTATAGGAATGGATGTAAATCACCAGAATCTGTTAGAGTTACTTCCATTAGTAACCAATCGATATATTTTTAAATGGGACACCCTGTATATTACTAAATATTTTGAGAGGAAGTTTGTTGTTTCATTACATTCTTGCATTTCTAATTGACCTTAAAACAAAATAAAAGTGTTTGCTATTTGCCAATGTCGTGCATAGTTCTTATATTTGCTCTCCTTAAAACCGAGGAAATTTAATTTTGAAATACTTTAATAATTATAATAAGTATTTAATATCAACCACATTTCTTTTTGCCATAGGACTTTTACAAATTTAAATTTATAGTCAAGCAACTTAATTTTCAAGTCATATACACGAAGGTTTTGTTTTTACCCAGTGTTATATACTGTTGTAGAAAAATAGCTGCTTTCGAAACGACGAATTGTATCGAAAATAGCTATTTTCGGGATGGATATAGAATGAAAACTTACGTGTCCCAAATTGATTGTATTTATTGCATCCTTCTGTAAGTTAACGCAATTTCCTTTATTATCAGTATAAAAGACCGCCGACTGTATTTCTATGCAACTAGCAGAAACGTTTAGATTTAATGGGGACTTCATCTTTTCAACCATACATTTGGCATGAAACTTGGTCGTTACGATATTTGACGTAAGGAAAGTGATTCTATAAAGAACATGCCCTATTTAAGAAACACCCGACGCATTCCAGAATTCCTCTGAGGAGAACTGCCTGGCCTTGAGGATTTACGGAGCATGTATGTGCAAGATATCGTCACAGTTTTATCTGACTGAGCAGATCGCCGAACTAGAATTGAAAAATCATTTGGAAAACCTGCGCAGAGTGGAACTGCATTTTTCGCGAAGATCACGAACAATTCGACAAGTCTGCGTCTCGCACACATGTATTTCTAGGCTGTTTGAGAGTCATTTAGGTCTGTGCGGTTTTTCATCAGAGGATTTCTAGAATGCGTGTGGATTCTGGAAAGTAATTTTATGCCCGACCAGTCCATTATTTGACAAATCTTTAAGTCAAAGTATTTTAAACGGGAAATAACGCCCTAGCCCTAGATCATTACAGACTTACTCACTTGACTTTTGAAAAATAAAGCGTCTCTCGTAATCATATACACCGCATTTACATTCAATTTGATTTTTGTTTATTTTTATATCAATTATATATCATTTTCAAAACAATAATTGTTATTTGCATTTCAACATCTAGCGTTTGAAATGAATCAGAAAAAACTAAACTATGTCAAAGTTAAGGCTTATTTGTGAATGTTTATTTAAGCGATTAAGTGATCAAGTTGCAGAGACAAATATAATGTTTCTCCCTGAGGGAGGAGAAGTGCTATCTTCTATATAGGGAGTACAAACAAATAATGTTCTAGTCGGAAAATATACGTTGAAGTTTAAAGGATGGTGATGTTTTAATTGCTATATTAATACTAAAAAATTATATTTTTTTATCGGTACTTGACCCTATAATTTATTTCATTTAGGTGGGCATAAAAAAAATTGAAGTTAATACAAACCTAATTTCACTCTTACTGGTTGGCTTCAATCTTCCTACAATCGGATGAATTTCAAGGTTTTCCTTCTGATCTTCATTAAACAAAGACTTTTTGTTAAATTTAAAAGACAAAGCAAACACTTCGTCATTTACTAACTCCAACAATGTTACCGTTTTGACTTTGGGAACTGTAGGTTTTAATATGACAACGCTTTCAGTGAAATAAACTTTTGGTGGTCTACATATACCCTCCAATAAAATGTTGGTCAAAACATCTTTTTCCGGAATTTTTAATAAGTAAAACGTTTTGAAAGATCCGAACATAGGAGGGGCAAAACTGAAAGTAATTAGCGCTTTCTTTTTCTTGTTTATTGTTCCTTTGGGAGTCTCACAAAGAAAAGATGAAAATTCCTTTGGGTGTTCAGGCGCTACTTCAAAAGAAATCAATTCCTCATGAGGATTAACCAGCAACACATTTCTAAAATTATTAAATCACTTGCGAGTTAAGGCAAGTCAAGTTCAGAAGATACATGATGTGAAGACTCGATCTTACCTGAGGCAGTCAGCTCCATTACCCACACTGTCAAATTGAATAACCAAATCTTTATTAGACGTGTTGCCATTTTCAAATTCGAAATAAAATGGTATTGGTTTTGCTTCTCCGTCAACTTTAATACACAGATTCGCACAGCTAGGATCCAATGCATCTATGCTTGACCTCAAATCACCTGTACAGCTATCAAGGCTTTTAGGAAAAAAAATAACGTCAAAACTTCCTATTTCGCCCGGCTCAATGACAGATGTAACAGGATCTATTGTAATGGCAAAGGAGGATGGTTCTAGCGTAGTATCTTCTTTGGAACATAAACTAGAGGCACTGGCGCTTTGTAGGGGCGACGCTAGAAAAATATATAATCACAGGTAATTGGAAATACATGTTCGCGTATAAAAATTCAAGGTTCAATAGACACCTGTCAACAGGAGCAGTCTTTTTTGACGTTTCTAAAGCATTCGATAAGGTCTGGCACAATGGTCTTATACTTTAGGTAATAAAATTTGGTATGTCAAACGTTTTAATTCATTCTATCATCTCATTTCTTGAGGACAGGTCTAGCGTGGTACAATTTTGTACAATATACACACTAATGATATTCCAACGCACTCGCAAACAGAATTATATCTGTTTGCAGACGATACAACGATTATCGCCACCTAGGGATTGCAGTTTCAAGACTTCGGCGGCAGGGCGCCATCTTGAATAAATACAAGATTATTAAAAAGTTCGATAAAATCTTATAAAACTTGGAAATCGTATGCAGATTGAAAATACCTTTCCAACGACGCATCATTCGCCCTCATTTGCCAATTAAAATGGTATTTTAAGTGGCACCCTGCTACCATCTTTGAAAACTGGGTCAAGAATTTACAATTAAAAAGTAATATTTTAGTTATTGTTGAAGTTACCAAAATTAGCATTATTCTCACACTTTGATATACAAAAGAAAAAACAGGGGGAAGGGGACTTTATAGAGAGCAGTTAAAATGAGCTTGAAAACACTTATCCTTGCATTCAAGATGCTTGCTTACCTATTCCGCTGTTTGTTTCAGAAATACTGTTTGAGGAAGACGATTTTCGTTTACTGACTGTAGTGGTTTTGTAAATAAGATCCCATTTTATATTTAGAGGTACAGTTCCAATGTTTTCTACTTCAAGTTTTTTAATACTTTTCTAAAAAAAATGCCAAAATAAACTACTAAAATTTTTTGATTTTAGATTTTTTAGATTACAGCATCTGACTATAGCTAATGTTAAAATATACAAAAATATTTTAATTACGGCAAATGCAATATTTATAATTTACGTCTCTAATATAGGTGTCCAAAAAGCGAATTTCCTTCGTTTCACACTTATATTTACTATAATCCACTATAATTGTCAAAAAGAGCGGTATAATTTTACGAAAATCAGGAACGATCGTATATTCGGGCTCTATTCCCTCTTCAATTACTGTTCTTAAGTCTGAGCCTTCATCAGAAGGTTTCCTAAAAGCAACAATATGTATACTTATTTATTTACTTTCGCATAGGTACACTGCAGGATAACAAGATAACATGGTATTTAAATGGTTTGGACTATTTTGCGCAAAAAATATACATTTAGCTCGAGACTCTAAAACCAATCGTTCAGTCTGCCAGAAAATACCTTGCAAGCCTTCGGCTCAAGTTATCAAATGTCCCATTAGTGATAAGTAACAGCCACATAACTTCTATAATAACAATTGTTTCAACAATGGCATCCTTAGAAGTTATCTTGTAATTACAGTAAGCAGGGTATTAATAATTTAGAACGAAACTATTACTATACTTAAACTAGTACTATTACACGGAGCTAGTTAATTTGGCGCGATATTTCACTATGCGGCTAGTCAGATTGTTGGCTGTTTAGTTTAGAAGCACGCATGATTATACCTGGCTAGTAAACAAGCTACACTCGCTTGCGCACACCTGCAGTTGTGTTTCAATCCAGGCATCTCAAGATGGAGTAAATCATATTGAACCTTCTACCATTTGCAACAAAGCATTAAAATTGTTACTACTTATTCCTAGGTGATTCCTATAGACCGTAGGATCTTCTTGGGCTAATTATTTTAAAAGCACCAAATTTATCCCTGCGAGAAATCCATTTCCTTTCCCTTCTCTTGCCAGACTGATTATTTAAGTCTTTCTGTAGTTTAGTTCCAAGAACTAAAGCGCATCCGCTTTTGCAGCTAGTTTACTCGCTAATATAATTACACGGTACTTTTTTACTATCCAGATAGTTAAAAAGCCCGCTAGTAGCTAGTAAACTTGACCGGTCTTTTATAAGGGATTTAAATACATATAACATAAATCCTAAATTGTTAGTTAGTTGTATTTCAACCACCAGTTGATTAAGAGCTGTTCGTATTTGAGAAATTAGAGAGTTTTGAGCAACATATCGCGAGTTTGTTTAAATAAGCCGGATCATTTTTGTTATATATATGGTAAAGTGACTTTTGTGAAACAAAAACGTACACTTAGCACTTTAATATAAGAGGCTTGCCACTTATATTTTGGCTGTAAAATTGGAGACCAGGATAAAAATTGGGTTCCGGATATCTGCTACTACAAATGTGCGTCCAACTTATGCGGCTGGCTAAGTGGAAAAAAGCGTAAGATACCCTTTGCCGTTCCTATGATTTGGCGAGAACCGAAAGACCACGTTACTGACTGTTACTTTTGTTTGACACCTCCTATCAAGAAAGGCTTAAGCGGAGAAAAAAAGGTCTGCGATACAGTATCCAAATTTACAACGCCCGGTGCCTCATAGTGACGAATTGCCTGTACCTAATCCACCTCACTAATATAGCCTTGATTCTGATGATCCAATGGATTGAAACGGTAGTGTACTGGAAAATGTCGCCGGCCCATCAACCTCGCGAGACTCCCATTTTGTCTGTGAACTTCCCAGTAAAAAGCCTCACAAAATAAGTCAAAGTGAATTAAGTGACCTTATAAGGGATTTGGAATTACCTAAGAAAAAATCCGAACTATTGGCCTCTCGATTGCGACAATGGAACTTACTTCAAGATGAAGTAAAATTTTATGTGTACCGAAGCCGTCAAAAAAACCTAACACCATTTTTTAACATGGAAAACAATTTCATAGCCCGTAGGATATGTGTAGGGACATTGAGGAATTAATGGCAGCTTTAAATCTCGACTATGATCCAAAAGACTGAAGACTTTTCATTGATAAAGTAAGTCTTAAAGCTGTGTTACTCCATAATGAAAACAAGTTGCCTTCAGTCCCAATTGGTCATACAGTTTACATGAAAGAAACGTATAGCAATTTGAAATTGTTACTGGAGACCATACAATATGAAAGATATAATTGGCAAATTTGTGGAGATTAGAAAGTTGTGGCGATTTTGCTAGAAATGCAGCTAAGTTATACGAAATACTGCTGCTTCCTCTGCGAATAGGACAGTCGAGCACGATCGGATCATTACATAAAGAAAATTTGGCCACCGAGAGAATCTTTTGAGCCAGGAAAGAAAAATGTAGCCAGCGCGCCATTAGTTCCCCCAGAAAAGATTTTACTACCGCCACTTCATATAAGGTTAGAAAAATTTGTGAAGGCCATGGACAAAAAAGGCCGTGCTTTTAGTTATTTAAAAGAAAAGTTCCCTAGAATCAGTGACACTAAAATTAAAGAGGGAATATTTGTGGGCCCCCAGATTAGGAAACTTTTCGGAGATGCGCAATTCGATTCCATACTTAAAGGCAAGGAAAAGGACGCTTGGAATGTCTTTAAAATGGCGGCAACAAATTTTTTGGGAAACATAAAAGCAGAAAACTATAAAGACCTGGTTGCCCAACTTCTTTTATGTTACCAAAACCTAGGGTGTAATATGTCGTTGAAAATTCATTTCCTGGATTCTCATCTGGATTACTTACCGAAAAATTGTAGTGCTGTTAGTGACGAGCACGGTGAGAGGTTCCACCAGGATATTTCAAACATGGAAAGAAGGTATCAGGGAAAATGGAACTGTGAGATGTTAGCCAACTACTGTTGGACTATTACGAGAGATGCCCCCGAGGCTGCTTTCAAAATACTGGCTAAGACGCGTAAAATAAGTGTCTAAACTTTAGACTCACTGATAAAAATGTGCTATTTAATTGCTATTGTTAAACCAACAATATATTGTTTGTATATTCATTGTAAATGCTTATAAATTAAAATGTTCATTGTATATTTCTATAAATTAAAATTTTGTAACAAATAATTTAAATTTTTTTTGCGAGCTAACTAAAATCTTTAATAGGTGTTTTTTAGTTACTTGGGTGTAGTTCAATAAAAAGAAAATAGGTTGTGTTCAGGAAACAAAAAAAAAAGTTGAAATTTGGTTGTGTGTCTCCGAGTGTGCCATGTTCGAGATTCAAAAACATTTGATTACTTTGTTGTCAGTGTACTGTGGCAGTAATTGAACAAGATGTGAATGTGATGACAAAAAGTTAAATAATCAGTCATGCAACAAAAGGAAAAGGAAATGGATGAGGAAATTGGATGAGGAATTCTCGCAGGAATAAGTTAGGTGCTTCAAGTACCCCTTAAAAAGAATTTAAGATGCCTTAATGGAAATACAACTGCAGGCGTACGCAAGCCGAGTGTATGAGATGAAGCTTGTTTACTAGCCACATGTAATCATGCTTGCCAACAATCTGACCAGCCGGATAGTAAAATAGCGGGCCAACGGCGTGTAGCCGAGCTCCATGTAATCGACGATTTACACAGAGCTAGTCTACTGGTAAATAGTAAAATAGCGCGCTAGCACCGTGCAAACTAGCTCCGTGTAACCGTCCCTTAAGAAAATGCTCATGTCAGTAATGTAATGTTTCAAAAATAGTCGCGTGCCACAGAATCCCGGCAGAGCTAATTCCGAACCAATAATGAACCGAAATGATGCGAAGACTGAACTACTACTACAACGCTGAACTATTAAAGTGGCTTACTTCCCTATAGGATGTAGTTTTCCGGAATTGTGAAGTGATTTTTATAACTTTAAATTTAAATAAACCTTTACGAAGAAAAACTAAAACTTAAGCGATAAATCATGGTGTAGCAGACCTGGCTGACTTGTTCCCAACGAACAAAAACAAAAAAATATAATGCACTTACCCCGCATTTATAAAAGATTCAACAAATTTACTATCACCATCAATTTTAAGACTTCTTGGGGCTGAAAAAATACTGCCTTCTGATACTATTGAATGGCTATTGTCATAACGCTGTCCGATTGATGTATCACTCGGAGTATGACGTTCCACCGCCCAATGCACGAATTTCTGTCGGTCGTCCCATGACAGTGGATCGGCGTCTGGAGATACGTATTCGATTTTGTCAATGACACATTGAATCTGTTCCTAAATAAATATGGCTTTATGGAAATGCAAGTGTACTTTAAATGTCAATACAATTACAAACAAGACGTTAAATCGTAATTGTGCTGTTAAAACAAAGATAACTCGTTACCGAGTTGTGAGGTTTCAGCAAAGGTTATGCAAAATCTCTATTTTTAAATCATAATTTTTTATTGCGCAAACGAATTATTCTCAAAATTACCTTTTCAATGGTATACAAAAAGTTCACATTTATTTTCAAAAGGGCGACCTGACAGCCATGTTACAAAAAAGCAAAATGGTGTCTATAAAACAATCTATGCAAGTGATATGAGATAGTTAGTAACTTCCTTCAACCCTAGTTTACAAATTTCATTTCTTAAAATGGTAAGATATGCCATTATACATTATTTAATATCAAAATCGAATGTATCTCTAATCACCTAAAGGCGAAATCATAATACGTTTTGCTTCAATTTTACACATAAATAATTTTTTTTTTGTTTGAAACTGAATCAAAACCTATTACGATTTCCAAAATGCCTTCGATCATAATAATAAAAAAGGAAAAATAGAGAACACAATTTCAAAAGAATCTGTAAACCAGGATTAGTTCAGGTTATTTAAAGTTACAGGAAAACACCCTTTAACAGAATCTCCATACGAAAGAGAACTGAAAAATAAAAGAGAGAAAAAATGTAAAGGAATTAGAAAAGAAAATACTATTTTTAAAAAACCAAAGAGTAATAAGGAAAATAGAGAGGACCCGTGCTGTTCAGTATGAAAAAAAATTTTCTAAGCCACTAAAATGAGAGGCATCTGTATAATTGAATGACTTATACCTTGAGGAGTGTCCATAATTCTCAAAAAGGCATGTGTAAATAAAACGAAAAAGTAATAAAAACACATAGTCTTAGTCTTGAAAAGATTGGTTACATGTTTCGCCTGTTAAGGCATCATCAGACCTAAAAAAATATCTATAGATAACACAACAAATTAAAAAAAAAGGAAAATGTAGTAGTAATAATAGTTGCCAGGAGTAGTACTAATTTGTAGTAGCATGAGTTGCTAGTAGTAATAGTAGTGGCGATGGAGGGATTTCTTTCAGACACGTTTAACATCAATGCCACAGTTCCTCAAGGTTCTATATTGTCGCTCGCCCATCTTTCTACTATACAATAACGGTCTTTTGGAAAAACTAGAAATTCTATACAGGGTGTTCCAGAATATATGAACAATCTCCCGGATTTAGATAACAATTCAGAACACATAAAAATAATTTGACTTTGATGACTTGATTTAAGTGCCTATACATGTTTTTTCTACGCCCCCCCTCCCTACGGAGATACGGGCCCATAAGGACGCCCCTGGAAATCGTTTGTTTTTAAATAACTTTTGAAATACTAGGTGTAATTTAATATTTTTTTAATATGATGGTTACTAGGTAAGTCTCCTTAAAATGGGCCGTTTTATTCACATTCAGCTTATTTAGTTTGCCAGGGACGGACTAGCTCGAACACAGTAATACTCTTTTTTTTACACCCCGTACGATAAAGGCACAACAATAATATTTAACAGCTTAACCCTTAAACTAACAAAAAGGTAATTGAAAAAATAGTCCATACTTTCAGTGGACTTAATGTAATAATTGTAAATGAAACAATGCAGTCTTCCTCCACAGTTTAATGATTAATGTAAATTATAAGCTCCCGACATGTTTCAAGTGCTTAAGCAGTCATTATCAGGTGATACTAACATTGTGTTTTGCAGAAATGTAGGTTGTCTCAAATTAATGAGTACAACTTATAGGATGATACATGTAAAGGTTGAAGACTTGGTGTACGAACTGGTTAATTGTATTGAAATTGAGATATAAACGAAGTTTTGGTTAAATTGTGAAATTTGGATCAGTGAAGAAATATTTTGTATAAGACAATATAGTTATTTTTGTATTAAGTGCGTGAACTGAGTGTTTTTTTAATGGCATATGAGAGTGTCAATTTTTTGCCGAGACCGCAGGTCGAGGCGAAAAATTCTCTCGAATGTGCCATTAAAACACGAATTTCACAAACGAAATACAAACAACATTTTTTGTACAACTGAAAGTTTGAATTAATCGGTAAAATTGTATATTATAATAAAAATTTTACCATATAATTTCACATAATCAAGTTAACAGCCCTGTCGTTACTATAGAAATGGTTTGTTGGCACGTTGCTTGTTTTGTTGTCATACGTTGATAGCTGTTCATATTTATTGCAATTTTTTAAATAAATAGTATAAGTACTTAAAATGGATGTAGATTACGATAGTGATAGCGAGATTCCTTCAGATATAGCCGATATAGCAAATTCGGCTATAGCTAACATGTTACCGGCGAAATCAAAATTTATATACGAGAAAAATTATAACCAATTCCGTGAATGGTGCGGCAAGAAAAATATACAAAAAGTGTCTGAAAAGGTACTTATATGCTATTTTGAGGAGAAATCAAAAACTGTAAAACCTTCTACTTTATGGAGTGTCTACTCAATGTTGAAGAGTACATTGAATGTTAAAGAAAATATTGATATAAAGAAGTTTTCAAAATTGGTGCCTTTTATTAAGAACAAAAACGTCGGATACCGAGGGAAGAAATCTAAAGTTTTATCGGGAGACGATATTAATAAATTTATTCAAGAAGCTGATGATGAAACAAATTTACTTTATAAGGTATAGATGATCAAAATTTTGTATTATTTCAGTAATTTCAATATTTTTTTAATTGTAGGTTGCGTTAATTTTGGGAATCAGCGGTGCTTGTCGCCGTGAAGAATTATTGAAGGTAACTATTGATGACATTGAAGATACCGGGTCTATATTGATTGTTAAAATACCGGATACAAAGACCTATTGCCCAAGAATGTTTACCGTTTCAAATTCTGATTATATTGAGATATATCGCAAGTATAGAGTACTAAGGCCGTCCCATACACACAAAAAGAGATTATTTTTAAAATATTCAAGAGGAAAATGTGTTGACCAACATGTGGGAATAAATAAAATAGGGGAAATTCCTAGCTTGATTGCAAAATGGCTGGGAAAAGAATTGCATAAGAGCTACACAGGTCACTGTTTTAGGAGGAGTTCTGCAACTCTCTAAGCCAATGCAGGGGGTAACATGACATCTATAAAACGCCACGGTGGTTGGAAATCTGCAGCCATAGCAGAAGGATATATAGAAGATAGTTTGAGTAATAAAATTGATATTTCTAATAAATTAAATTGTTCCTCTACTTCCAAACAAATCAATATAACTGATACAATTGTGGACTCAACTTTTCAAGGAATATCTAGCGTTTCTGATCAGCAGCAAGGTGGACTAGCTTCGGGAATTAATATTGGAAGCAATTGTTCGAACTTCACCATCAATTATTATTGTAACAAATGAGATTTTTTGGTAGTTGGTAATTAATTAGTAAATTTGTACAAAAAAATTCAATACATTTTTTAAAAAGTAATGTTTTATCGTTTTTTTTGTAAATCATTTTTCCAGTTAAAAAAGTCTTTTTTTCACTGTTAAAAAAACAAAAGGTTTACGAATCGATAGCGATGAAAAAATGTCAACTTTTTTTGACAGTTGTACAAAAAATTGATTTAAAACATCTAAAGGAGAAAAATTTTATTTTTATTTTATATGAGAGTTTAGCTAATTTAGTTTAATCATTAAAAATGAAAATTAATTTCATTGATAAATTATTAACTGACATGGTGATATGGGGCTATGCCCCATATTTTAGAAAATTTGCAAGAGATTAACATTTTAACGATTACAGGTTTTTTTAAAAATATTTGAAAAAATTATTAAAAAGTGGTTATAAATTAAATTAATAAGCTGTGCTCAAACACAACCGCGGTACTCGCCGCAACGTGCGAGTTGAAGTCAACAACAACAACCAGTTCATACACCAAGTCTTCAACCTTTACATGTATCATCCTATAAGTTGTACTCATTAATTTGAGACAACCTACATTTCTGCAAAACACAATGTTAGTATCACCTGATAATGACTGCTTAAGCACTTGAAACATGTCGGGAGCTTATAATTTATATTAATCATTAAACTGTGGAGGAAAACTGCATTGTTTCATTTACATAAAAAAAAAGGTATTCTTGATCGACATCGATAAAACGAACTGAAAAAAATATTTTTGTTCAATATGGTTTTTATTCAATAATTTTCTGTCGGTTGAACATGAGCTTCTTCTACTCTTATGCATTCCCTGGTTTTAATGCCTCAACATTAGTCCTTATTTCGCGACAATGAAAATTAATCATTTTTAATAAGCTGTCTCGATTGTCTATTGGATTGACATAGACTAGTTTTTAAATAGCCCCACAAAAATCTAATGGATTGAAGTAAGGTAATCGAGGCGACCAAGCCACTGGTCCTCCTCTCTCTATCCATCGATTTTCGAGATTCCTGTTTAGGTGTTCTCAAACTACTATATCAAAATGTAGCGGGGCCCCATCATGCATTAACCACATATCGCGTCGCATTGGCAAAGGTTAATTAATTAGTCTAAAAGTTCTGGCAAATTGTTTTGAAGAAACTCCAAATAATGTTCTCCCGTTAACCTTCTTGGCAATACAAATCGTCAAGTTAAATGTTGCCCGATGATTTCGGCCCACACGTTGGTGGGTTCAAATTGATGCTGATGATGCGTTACAATAGAAGCATAGAGACTTCTCTTTGCCCATAAATGTAAATTATGGTAGTCTTTGATGTCGCTTTTAGGAAATCCAGCTTGGTTCGTAAAGAGAACTGAGCCAATGAAAGTTGCATCGTTTCTGTGCCGATCTAAAACCCAGTTAGAAAACTCCATCCTCCGCGAAAAGTCTTCAGGAAGAAGCGCATGAACTTTTTGAAGATGGTACGAATACAACTGTTGTTCTCTACATTCTAGAGACCGTCGATTTGGGGCCATCAAATTCGACAGTCAATTTTCGGACACTTGTAGAAGGATCTGCTTCTACGGCCTTTAGGATGTTTTCTTCAACACACTCACCCCGATGGATTTGATTTCCACAATTGTAGCTGGCTTTGTTAAACTTTTTTTTAAGCTTATTTACGATACTTTACATTAAATCTCTATCATTCGATAAGTACAAGCAAAAAAATAAAACATCGTAGTTTTTACCTGTCTCTCTCTAACGACGATCCACTCTTTCAAAGGTTTTCCTATCAGGAATTCCTTGTATTAGAAAATTGTTTTTCTAACATGTTAAATGATGCAAGCCCATACATTAAATGCATGTTGGCATATTCAGCAAACGTAAATTTTATCACTAATTAACTAACCAAGAAGAAAAAGAACAAAAAGATCGAAAATTTTAAAACACTATTTTCAACTGACACTGGAATAAATATCCTTATTTAAATCGGTACATGTCAGAGAAGCCATAGCAACAAAAAAGGAAATTTATGAAGATGACAACCAATGCAAAAAACCATATTGAACAAAAATATTTATTTTATGTAAACAGTTCATTTTATCCATGTCAATCAAGAGTACCCATTTTTTAGTTTAAGGCTTAAGCCATCCAAGAATATTATTGTTGCGCCTTTATCGTACAGGGTGTAAAAAAATGGCATTTTTGGAGCTAGTCTGTCCCTCTGAGGTCGTGTTTCCCAACGAGTATAATCCACAAAGATTTAAAACAACAGTAACAAAACAAAAACAGTATCAAAGTTACAAAACATTAATTTAAAATATTAAGAAAAAATAAATAAATAAAATAGCGATTGTTTTGAAACAGATAATACATTTTCTAGCTTTACTTTTTGCAACTTCATTAACAAGATTTTTCATTTCAAGTTGCTTTAAAAAGTCAGACTCTATAGAAATGATAGCAAGATTTTCTAACCGCTCTTGGCCCATTCTAGATCGTAAAGAATTTTTAATCAACTTTAATTTAGAAAAGATCTCTCGGCTGTAGCTACAGAAATTGGAATGGTTAATAATATGCGCAATGCAATCGTAATGTTAGGAAATGAGTGGGTTAGGTTATTTATTGCAATGTAATTAAGTGTTTCTACTACAGATGTCGCGTTTTTGTCGCCATTTTGCAGAAATTGTAACTCATGTTAAAGTTCTGTTCCGTCTATATCTTTCTCGTTTCGATCTTTGTCAGTTAAGGTTTGATCTTGGTCAGAATATTTGCCGAAATCCTCAACATTCCAAAAAAATTAAAAACATTAGAATGGCACGATAATAGTTTAAATCTTTCATGTACGGATAAAAGAGTAATGTCTAGCATTCCGAAAAAGCAATTTACTTTGAATTTAATTTCTTGATTTTCAATCGACTGGTCGTCACTTTCGTAGGAAAATTATTTTTTAATCTTTCGTGGCCTTGAAATGTTACTTTTCAAAACAGACCACCGATTGGTTGAGGCAGAAAAAAAAAATATAATTCTTGAACAGGTGAAAAAAAAATGTATACTAGAAATATTGAATAACCGTGGTTACAACAAGGTATAAACATCGCTCGTGGATTAATGTCTAAAATTCTTTTTTGTACACCTTGATGTTTACCCTTCATATTTGAATCATTATCATAACCTTGGCCGCGCATACTATAAGTGTCTAAACCATAATTCTCCAAAGTTTTTAGTAAAAAGTTGGTTAAACCTTCACCTGTTGTATCACTTATAGGGCGAAATGTTAAAAAACGTTCTTTGACACTAAATTTATTGGCTTTTTAAATTAACGTATCTTAAGCAAACAGAAATCTGCTCCTGGCGGCTCACACCAGGAGTACAATCAAGTAATATAGAAAAATACTTTGCTTCTTTAACTTCGTTTAAAATATTATTTCTTATATTGTCACCTATTAATTTAATGGTTTGGTTTTGAATTCTATCTTCAAGGTAAAGTTGAATATTTTTTTGAGATCTATTAATATGTGCAGACATGACTGGATCAAATTTTGCTATCATTTCTATACATTTTAAAAAATTTCCATTATTTCTTTCAAATAATTTGTTACTAGGACCACGAAAAGCCAAGTTTCGTTCAGCCAAAAATTGAATAGTATAAATTATTCTTTTAATGACACTGCGCCAATGTTTAGTTTCATTTTTTAATAAATTTTGCATTTCCGAATCAACGGTTTGATTAGTTTTTAATATTTCTAGTAAATCTGACCAGACACGTAAATTTTGAATATGAGATTTACTTTTTTCGTGGATTTTCAAATGTTCGCTTAAATGATGCCAATCATTGAAACCGTCTTGGTTACTTAATTTAGTGTTTCTAAAAGTCAATGGATTGTTGGGGTTGGGGTCATTGAATATTTTACAGCAGAAGCAGAAAACTGCATTTTTTTCAATACAGAGTAGATGGCGCTGTACGTTGGCTAACACGTTTTTGATCGGCTCCTCGAAAATTCAAAAAATCTCAGTTTCCTTACTAAATGAAAGAGTGCAATAAACGTATTTAAGTGTTTTTGTATAAAAGTGATAAAGTTACATAGTTGTATTTGTAAGAGATGGCCCCAACTCTTCGAGAATTAAATGGTCGTATCGACAAACTTAGTGGCATGTTTGAGCGCCTCATGCATGAATTTGAAAACCAAAACAAAACCCTCAATCGTCCTAGGTTATCTTTAGCAGGTGACCAGTCTCAAACCAGCCTATCTGAAGAGCTTTCTACTTTTAAAGACATGGTGACAATTGAAATTCAGGCCATCAAAAATGATTTGGGAATTCTTCAAAAACACTCCGAAGAACAAATCTCCGAACACAACTACTTGCAGATGCGCAATAACAACATTGCATGTGTCGTCCATGGCATTCAGGAAATCAAAAATGAAGACGTCTACAAGGAGGTTATTAACTTTATATCAACAAAATTAAATGTAAGCATTCAAAAATCCGATTTATCTCAGTGCTATCGATTAGGTTGTAAAAATAAAAATACTGAAAAAACACGTCCGATTGTAATAGTTTTTGTGCATCGTTGGAAACGTGACGAAATATTCTTTTCAAAAAAGAAACTTAAAAATAGTAAGTTTTTAGTCACTGAGTTGTTAACAAACGTAAATCGCAAACTGTTTACAAGTGCTCGTGAAGTTATGGGTAACTCGGCATGGACCCAAGGCGGGGTCGGTGTATATTTTTCATAATAATAAAAAAGTGCTCGTAAGTTCTGAAAAAACGTGGGCTGATATTCGAAGTGAATTCTAAATTATAATGTGCAATCACTGTGTTTACACACACTAATGAATATGGTCTCCATCATTCTGTAAGTTCAAATTTTTTATTGCTATATACTTTCTTGAGATCTATAAATAATCAACGTACACCTAACTATTATTGTCACTAGTGTTACTGTTTACTGCGTAATTTTAAATATTATATTAAATTTTTATGAGGGGTTGTAGAAAACCTATAATTTGTTATAAGTCCTACATTATTATTGTTATATATTTTTTTTTTTATTTTGAGTTAAATTATTTATCTTTTTCTAAATTTTTTTCACAATTTCTGTTTGTTTTCATTTGGTTTTATTAACAATTAATTTTGATTATTATGCCGTCAACAAAGTTTAAAGTATGTCATTTAAATATTTCTTCATTAACAGCACACTTTAATGAATTTAGAGAACATATTCTCGAAGAAGGCTATGATGTTGTTGCAGTGGGGGAGACAAATTTAAAGCCACATATATTAAGTAGGCATATAGAAATTGAAAATTATAATTTTTATAGGTGGGACAGGTTGGAGCGTGATCGAGGCGGGGTGGGCTTATATGTAAAATCATCATTACCTCATGAACTGAGTCACCAATATCACGAAGTAATTGAATGTCTTTGGGTAGAAATTAAATTTAAAACTGAAACCGTGACTGTAGGATGCATATACAGACCACCAGATTTTCAATTAAAAAAATTTATTCCGGAACTCGAAAGGATCTGTACCGACCTTCTCCCTCGGACTGATCACTTGGTCTGTCTTGGCGATATTAATCTGAATTTGTTTGTATTGAATGAGTATGGAGTTGGTCCGTATATGGAAGTTTTGGATTTGTTAGGATTGGAGCAAATTATTGATGAGGCTACCAGAATAACGCCAACTTCTGCAAGGTTAATTGATCACCTAATAATATCTAACGAGTTACGTGTTTTGCAATCTGGAACTCTTCATCTTGGTGTCTCGGATCATGAGTTAATTTTTGCGGTGATCGACCTCCATAAGGAGAATAGTCAAGTGGAACCGGTTACGTACAGGGATTTAAAAAACATCGACATTCAGGCACTATATGACTGCTTGCGATCCATACCTTGGAGAAATATTTTCGATCTTAACAATATCGATGAAAAAATTGCATTTTTCAACCAAAATATAAACGCCTTAATGGACTTGCATGCACCTTTAAAAACATCCATATTTAAAAAAAAAACATTTGCCCTGGATCACTGAAAATATAAAACTTTTAATAAAACTTAGAAACAAAGCTAAATTTAAATTCAAAAACAATAAGACACCAGAAAGTCATGCAGCCTATAAAGACTTAAGAAATTTTGCAAATAACGCAATTCGCCGTGAAAAGAAAGTTTATTTAGAGCAACAACTAAATAATAATAATAGCAAAGTATTTTGGAAATCGCTAAAACGTCTTAATATTATTAATAGTAAACAAAATAAAAATATACCAGCTCATCTTTCAAACCCTGATGATATTAACAATTTCTTCATCAACACCATTCCCCCAACTACTATTTTGCCAGATATTAATAAGTATTATAGGAGTGCTGGTTCTAAAATTCCTAAACAATTTGAATTTTCAACCGTTTCTGAAAACGAAATTTCAAAATATTTGTCACAAATTAAAACCCGAGCGGTTGGATCCGACGGGATTCATGTAAATTTTGTAATTTTTTGCTGTCCTTTTATTCTTAAATATATTTGCCACTTAATTAATTTTTGCATAACTCACTCAGTGTTCCCTCTCGACTGGAAAATTGCTCATATATTGCCCTTGCCTAAAACTGATAACCCAAAAAGATATAGCGACCTTAGACCAATTTCTATTCTTCCTATTTTGTCAAAAGTTATTGAGCGCATTTTAAAAAATCAAATTGTTGATTATGTAGAAACAGAAAAATTAATTGACAGCACTCAGTCGGGCTTTAGGAGGGGACACGGTTGTGCAACGGCTCTTTTGAATGTCACTGACGACATTTTTCGGGCTATTGATGAGGGCAGGTGTACGATATTGGTTCTGCTTGACTATTCGAAAGCCCTTGACACTATAAATCATCAAACCTTGTTAGTCATCTTAAGGTATCTTGGCTTTCACTTAAATTCGGTTAAATTAATACAAAGTTATTTAAAAGATCGCAAGCAGAGGGTTGTTCTGGACGGTGTAAAATCTGGGTATCTAGACATAAACAGTGGTGTTCCGCAAGGGTCTATTTTAGGGCCATTATTATTTATTCTTTACACGTCTAAGTTTCCAGAGTTTTTACAAAATTGCAATATCCAGAAATATGCGGATGATACCCAGATTTACCACTCATTTCCGCCTTCCTTAATTAGACAGGGGTGCAAAACTGTGAATGATGACCTAAAAGTTATTGAAAGAGTTTCGAGAGACCATGCTCTTTGCTTGAATTCTGAAAAGTCAGTTGTAATGCTTTTTGGCAGACCTATAGATATCAAACGCCTGACTCCTATAGTTTCCATTACTGTTGGAGATAAAGTGTTGCCTGTAAAGACAGAAGCAAAAAATTTGGGTTTAATTTTAGATAATCAACTCCGATTTAATAAACATATTGCTTTATGCATCCAAAAATGCATCGGCAGATTAAGAGTTCTATATAATTCGAGGCACATTCTCAACCAAAAAATAAAAAAGTTTTGTGTGACTCCCTTGTTCTATCTATATTTAATCATTGTGATGTAGTGTATGGTCCGTGTTTAACAGCAAAGTCCGCTGAGCGGATACAAATGATTCAGAAATATTGCTTGAGATTTATATATGGTATTCCCCGTAGACGCCCAATAAGTCACAAACTTGTAGAAGCTGGATGGCTCGATATGAAGACAAGGCGCTATATTCATAGAGGCTCTCTGTATCACAAAATTGTTAAACTCAAATATCCTCAGTACTTATATAAGAGGATTACGTTTAGAACCGATGTAAATACCTTAAACTTGAGGTTTAATGGAATAGTTATCCCTCGTCATCAAACCGGAATATTTGAGCGATCTTTTGCGTATGACCTTGCTAAACTTTTTAATGGCTTACCCCCTCCGCTTCGGTCCTGCTCTGTTCAATCTTTTTCCAAGCGTTTAAAACAGCACCTTACCGGCTAACCTGCTGCTATTATGTACGGCTATAATACATGTCTCTATATATGTATTGTATATATTATATAAATTAAATTTATTTTATTTTTTTTTTTATTTTTTGATGTTCACCTATTTAGAGAAGAAGAAATGTACTATTAGTTGAAATATTTTATTGTAAAGCGTATCTATCTACCTAATAAGGATAAGTGTATAAATCAGCTAGGCAGTCTCTGTTCAGCTGCACTCTTGCCTTTTCAATGTATACCCTATGTATAATTGAATAAAGTTTATTATTATTATTATTATTATTATTATTATTATTATTAATATAGCAACCAATAACGCTCAACCTTTTCACCATTATTTAACAAAATTCGAGTAAAATATATATCGGAAAACTTACGTCCACTTTTGTCTTTAGGTTACATAGTTTTATTTTAATAATGCATTGGACCTTTCTCGACAAGTTCTTGCACCTGGATTGGAGACAATACACTCGGCCAAAGACCTGGATCGTTAGAAAGGAGCGCTTCTTCGGATAATTCGTCTTGCTTACTCGAACTTGATGGTGCCGACACTGACTGAAACGTATCAGGATCTAATTCTTTTGGACCTTCATCCTCATTAGCTTGCTTTTCTAATTCTGATGACAAGTTTAATTTTGTTGAATGTAGAAAATCACTGTTATCAGAAGTAGTGTCTTGTGTGGTCTTTCGAAAAAAGTTACTAATTTTGAAATTGGTTTTCTTCAAATCTTCCTTCCGTTTTCCCTTGTTAAGCAAGTTTTGGTAACCAGATAATTTCTTTTTTTCTTCTTTGGCCATCTAAATAAAATAAATAGAAAATATTAAACACCAAGCGTTATTTGTTTTATAAACAAAAGTTATTAAAAAGAAAAACAATTATTTGCATCCCTGTTAATGAATTTACTTAATCACTTACTTACCTTATTTGCAATTATTTTTAACAATTGCGGTAGATACGTATTAGCAAATAAGGCACTCTATATATACGTCTTATGCGCTTATCAAGACAAGAATGAAAAAATTAACCTGCTACATCGATTACGAACACACAAAATTTTGCAAGTTTAAACCAGCGCGCCGAACGCACGCGGATTTTCGCGCCCCCACAGGAAGAGGAGTAGTAAAATTTTACCACTGGTACTGGTCGCCGACCGGCGCGGCGGTCGGTGTTGGTAAATAATGCATTTTCACCACCGATATTCATAGACAATTTATTTAGTTTTATGTTAATTTGTGTTGAGGGCGCCTTTAAGGCCCTGGCGCCGTCGTGCGCCGCACGACCTTACCCATATGGACGGCGCGTCCCTGGTTGTCCATACATATTTAATTAGGTCTGATGATGCCTTAGCGGGCGAGACAGGTAACAAAGCTTTTAAAGAACATTATTTTGATACTTGTTTTTATTGCTTTTTCGTCGGACTTATACCTTACTTGTAAAATTTTAAAAAAGTTATTTCTCCTATTTTGAACACCACATTGCTCTGTCCTATTTTGAACACCACATTGCTCTGTTTTACGTAACCTGTTACCTAGGATAAGACAAGTGTAAACTTTTAACATTACTGTTTGTGAACTTCTGTATACTAATTTGATAATTGTCAAAATAACAGTAATTATAAGGCTGTTCCAACCATCAGTCCCTGACAGTTTCAAACTGTAAAATACAATCAACCAGCTGTAGAACAAGGCATCCTGGGGTCTACATCCAGTATTCATCTGATAGACCCTATTTCTGATTAAAAACTAGTCCCGGAAAAGCCTATATTGTATGTTCCTTATTAACTTTACTTAATAAAATAATATCCTGTCTTAGATTACTTAAATATACTATTTCTTTACATACTTTTTCCTTTAACATCGGCTCGCTCGAGTAGAAAACGACCAAAACCTCTTTTTGAGCTTTCGGTTTTAAATGGCCGATTTGCGGTAGAAATGTAACCACATCGCTACAAAATTTAAACCTAAATGTATAATTTTCTGACGTATTTCGTATGACGAAGGATATCTTGCTCAGTTTATTCATTTCTCTGCGACCAAAGTCGAGAAGGTAGCCAATTCTGTTAGTCCTTATAACAAACTCCTTCGATTCAGCAGGAGTGTCGCATCTTATTGCTTGCAAATCTTCTATTATTAAGTCGTCATCGTAACTGTCAGCATTTAAAATTATCTATAAAAAACGAATAAGGTATAAAATTTCATATCGCGCCAGGAAATTAAGGTTTTTCATAAAATAATTTTCTTAAAAAAAAAAGTCTGGAGTTTATCAATTAAATTGTAAAGACTGCCTAAAAACATAAAGTGTGTGTATAAAGTCTGGAAACGGCTTAATAACATCACAATTTGTTGGCCGATTTAAACCAAATTTGGTACAGTTGTGTAAGAGAATCTGACGCACCGAATGACGATATTGGCGTTGTTGCCAGCTTTTTAGTTTGTCTGGAATTCGAACAAATTTTATATTTTTAAATGTAACACCCTGTATATTTTTTAATTTGTAGTTTTTACTTTAAATTTGTAACACTTTTGGTATAACATACTTTGTTCCTAATATCAGTAGTTTTCGAAATAACGACGTGTTTTGAAAATATCAACAAATTTTCTTTTATTTATTAATAAATAATTATTATTATTAATTTTTTAAATTTAAAAGTTAAAAATTAAATTTAAAAATTAAAAAAAAAATTTAATTATATTAAATTATTTATTAATAAATAAAACACCAGTTGAGTTTTGATGTAAAGTCATAAAAGCTGTTATTTTTACATGCAAAAATATCTTTAATTGAAAGTGAAAGAATTGCAATTCTTTTGATGAGAGTAATAAGTGACGTCTGCTTTAAATCCGCCCATAATATTAACATAATAAAACATAAATATCATCCTTTCAAAATACATGTAGTTCAAGAGTTATCAGAAGATGATTATGAGCGAAGAATTGAATTTTGTGATATTATGATGTCAAGGTTTGACCAAAATAAGCAGTTTTTCAAATTTATAGTATTTTCGGACGAAGCAACATTTATGTTAAATAGTAAAGTCAATAGACACAACTGTAGGTCTTGGCAAAATGAAAATCCCCACTGGATGAGAGAAGGTCATACACAACGCTCTGGAAAATTGAATGTGTGGGCTGGGCTTCTGGGTAACAAAAAGATCGGTCCATCTTTGATTGATGGAAATTTGACATCACAACTTTATCTTGAGCTCTTGGAAACGCAAATAGTGCCTACTATACGAAAAGTGATGGGTCCAAATTATGCAAGTACATTCTTGGAGCTCCTCCCCATTTTGGTCGAAACGTGCGTGAATTTTTGAACAACACTTTCCGATCGGTAGAGAGGGTACAATCGAGTGGCCACCTAGGTCCCCTGATTTGTCGCCTAACGACTACTTTTTATGGGGACGCTTGAAGAACAGAGTTTATACCACAAAACCTCAAGGTTTGGTCGATTTGCAGCATCAAATTTTGGACGAATTTAAATTAATAACGCCAGAAATAATTTACAATACAATTGAAAAATTTTATTTTCAATTAGGACACTGTCAAGCTGTACAGGGAAAATAGTTTGAACATTTAATATAAAAATTATATTTTTTCTAAATTGTACTCGTTATTTTGAAAACTACTGATATTAGGAACAAAGTATGTTATACCATAAGTGTAACAAATTTAAAGTAAAAACTACCAATGAAAAAATATACAGGGTGTTATATATAAAAATATAAAACTCGTTCGAATTCCAGACAAACTAAAAAGCTGGCAACAACGCCAATATCGTCATTCGGTGCGTCAGATCCTCTTACACAACTGTACCAAATTTGGTCAATCGGTCAAAATCGGCCAAAAAATTGTGATGTTATTATACCGTTTCCAGACTTTATACACACACTGTATATAGGCCAATCTGGGAGAAGTCTTTCTAAGAGAATAAGAGAACATTATTCAAGCTACATCTAGTCAAAAAACAATTCCAATTATGCTAATCATTTAATATAAACCAACCATAATTTTGACCCATACTTTAAAATATTACACAAAGAGAAGAAAGGAGCCAAATTAGATTTGTTGGAATCCCTTAAAATTAATTAACTTAAAAATTCTCACCGTTTATTGAATTGCCAAACAGTCCTAAATACAACGTGTCCAAGATAAGGAGGGCCAGTACAGGGATCTCGAAAACCGTAAAAGCCTGTTTACATTAGATGCAAGTGCAAGTGAAATTGCCTGAAGGCATGCGCATTGGTCACTTTGTAATCAGCTGATGCAAGTTTACTTGCATTGCACCAAATTAGGACTTGTTCTAATTTACTTGCAAATGGCATGCAAGTTTGGTAAATTTTGTAGTAATATTATCAATACCAACTTGACAAAAAACTAAAAAAAGTGACCATAACCTCCAAAAAAGTGTTGTTTTGATAGTTGATATTAAATTGAATGGGTTTACAATAATATTCATTGTTATAATTTAACAATTATTTCAAAAATAAACGCACATATTATAAACAATAAAATCCAAACATAACTCTTTCTTTTATCAACTGATATTGAGTGGATTTCTGGACTAAGGTTGGCAATATGTTCTGACAAGCTACTTGCATTAAAATACTTGCATCATAATGTAAACGATCATGCAATGCATTTAAATGCATCTATGAACTTGCATGCAGTCACTTGCACCTAATGTAAACAGGCTTCAAGAGATACGAAGTCGGATAAATGGAGGTAAAGTTGCGCATTTACGTGCCTAATAATATGCCGTTTAGAAAATTTTTAAATTCCGAGTAGTTCCGGAAATATCCGGAAAAAACCGAAATTTTGAAAAATCGTTTTATATTTTCCTGTTTTTTTTTTGAGACCGACTTTTAAAATAAATTGCACTTTTACATTGCCACTTTTTCCGCTCTATCTAACAACGTTAGTTGTTTTGTAATCCGACGACTCGTCTTCGAGGGGCCATTATCAACTTTCTTTTTTTAAATACGGTCCTGTTTTCCTGATATTGGAATTTGAAAGCTTTTTTTCTTCCGAATGCAACGATGTATGACACATTGTGGTTTAATGACGTTTCGATTTTTGAACAACATCAGGAGATTTTGGGATACGGTCCTGTATTTCTCCTAATTTTATAATTAATATCTCATAAGTAAGCTCTAAATTTTTACTTATGTTGGACTAGTTTAATAAATAACAAATAATTTAATTATAAACCACAAATAAGTGAACAAAAAATATACAGAAACATTATTTCAAACTTCTGTTGATTCGAGATTAAAAAGAAAAGTAGGCGTTTGAAACAAAAAAATTAAGATGGTGACGCGTTATTTGTTTCACTTGACATTCTCATTGTGATCGTTGTCAACATTTGAAAGCATTTTAAGAGGTTTTGTATTTTCCAGAAAATATGGTACATAATTTTACAAATGCTGAAAAGTTTGATATTCTATCGTGTTTTATTTCATCTCAAAAAAACTGTTATGTGGCAGAGCGCATGCATTTGGAGAAGTATCCAGAAAGGAGACAACCAAATAAAAGAACATTTAGTAAGTTAGTGACTAATCTCAAACAATACGGTTCATTTAGAAAACCAGTGCTATCTCGAAAAAAGCCCAGCAACATAGAAAAAGTCAACAACGTATTGTTAGCTGTTGTTGAAAACCCCGGAATATCAACTCGGAAAATTAAAAAAAGTTTAGGTGTAGCGAAATCCACAGCGCAATTTATTTTACAGAAAGAAAGTTTTCATCCATACAAATAAAGAATTTGCCAAGGATTAAGGCCAGGTGATGCAGAAAGACGGCGAATATTTTGCGAGTGGTACACCAGAAAATGTCAGGAGACCCACAATTTTCCCTACAAGGTAATATGGTCCGATGAGAGCATGGCTACTAAGAATGGAATTTTTAATAGAAGAAATGTTCATTATTGGTCGAAAGAAAATCTTCATTTATACAAAGAGTCCAGACACCAACATCGGTTTGGATTTAATATGTGGGCTGGAATTTTAGGTACAAAAATATTAGGCCCATTTTTTTATCATCAAAATTTAACTTCTGAGCATTACCTAAACTTACTCCAAATCGATTTGGAGGAAGCTCTGGATAATCTGCCTCTAATGGAATCTTACGGGTGTTGGTTTCAACAAGATGGTGCGCCTGCACATAATTCTAGAGCAGTTAGAGCAGCGTTCTTCAACCGCCGGTCCACGGACCGGTACCGGGCCGTAGAAATTTCCTGCCGGTCCGCGAAAAATTTCGGTCAAATCGTCAATCACCGCGTATTATCTATAAAACTATACAAATACAATGTATAATAACAATATAATATCAAAAATTAATGTATTACTTACCAAATAGTTTATGAATTAGAAAAATACTGTCCTCAAGCTGCTGTAAAACTAAAGGCCTTACCGCTTTCGGACACCACCATTATGAGAAGAATTGTTGAGATGGCCACCGATATTGAAAATCAGTCCGTAACGGGTATACGGAAATCAAGATATTTTGCGATTCAACTTGATGAATCGACTGACGTGAGTAATCATGCTATCCTACTTTGCTTCGTGAGATATAGTAAAGATGAAGATTTAAGGGAAGAACTTCTTTGTTGTCTCGACTTACCTGGACGAACCACTGGTTCAGAAATATTTACTGCTCTTAATGAGTATTTTAAGGCGCAGGGGATAGACTGGAGCAAATGCGTCGGATTGTGCACTGACGGTGCTGCGAGCATGACTGGTCGTCACTCAGGAGTAGTTGCTAAATTAAAAGAAGTCGCGCACCCTGAAGTTGTGTTTACTCACTGTATGATCCACCGGGAGCAACTAGCTGCAAAGAAGCTTTCTACTGAACTAAACACTGTGATGAATGACGCGGTGAAGATTATTAATGAAATTCGTAGCCGAGCTATGAACTTAAGGCTCTTCGCGACACTATGCGAGAGCATGAATTCACCCCACCAACATCTGCTTCTCCATGCAGAAGTGAGGTGGTTATCGAGAGGAAGGGTTCTTTCGCGACTTTTTGAACTGAGAGAAGAAGTAAAGCAGTTTTTGCGAGAGCGAAAATCTGAACTGGAGCCTTTGAAAAATGAAGAATGGCTGGCAGTTCTTGCTTACATGGCGGACATATTCAGCCTGCTTAATGAACTTAATATTTCTCTGCAGGGTTCATATACAAATATTTTTACTTTAAGAAATAAAATGGATGCGTTCAAGTCGCTTACAAGAGGAAGATGTAGAAATGTTTTCTCTTTTGGATGAATTTTTGATTGCTGCTGATGTGAACAAGAAAGCCATATTTAACATAATAAAGGAACATTTAAAAGCATTAGCTGAAAATTTGAATAAGTATTTCCCAGAAAATGAAGATCCTCGTAAAGGTACCCTCTGGATTAATAATCCATTCTTGGAAGATATAAACTCATGTGCACTTGATCTTCATGAAAAAGAAAAGCTGATCGAGTTGTCTTCTGATGTCACTCTGGTCTCCAGGCATAAAATGCATTCATTGTCTCAATTTTGGATATCGCTAGAAAAAGAATATCCAACTTTGAGTTATAAAGCTATCAAATTATTAGTAAATTTTTCGACTTCCTATTTATGTGAAAAGACTTTTTCAGCCATGTCTGTAATAAAAACCAAACAGAGAAACCGAATAGATGTTAATGCAGCGCTTCGACTCTCAGAAACAACAGAAACAACAGAAACCATAACATATTCTATAATAAAAAATAATATCCACAAGTATATTGTTTTTTTTTTGTCTGAGCTTTCAGTTGGTCCGCGAAATATTTATCATATTGTCACCGGTCCGCAGATGCAAAAAGGTTGAAGAACGCTGAGTTAGAGAGTACCTTTCTGTGCGCTTTCCTGGAAAACTGATTGGCACGTATTCTGAAACACCGTGGCCAGCACGTCCGCCTGATATGACACCGTTAGATTTTATCCTCTGGGGCTATGTCGAAAATTATGTTTATAAACACAACTTCGAAATGTTATTTGTGCTTAGAAAATAACGGAAATCATTTTGAACACCTGATTATGTAGTTCCTAACTTTTTTCGTTGCTCGTTTTATTAGGTACTGTTTTGGTTTGTTTTTGTTCACTTATTGTTGTTTATTATTAAATTATTTGTTTATTGTCAAATTATTTGTTATTTATTGAACTAGTCCAACATAAGTCAAAATTTAGAGCTTACTTATGAGATATTATTTATAAAATTAGGAGAAATACAGGACCGTATCCCAAAATCTCCTGATGTTGTTCAAAAAACCCTCGAAACGTCATTAAACCACAATGTGTCATACATCGTTGCATTCGGAAGAAAAAAAGCTCTCGAATTCCAATATCAGGAAAACAGGACCGTATTTAAAAAAAAGAAAGTTGATAATGACCCCTCGAAGACGACTCGTCGGATTACAAAACAACTAACGTTGTTAGATAGAGCGGAAAAAGTGGCAATGTAAAAGTGCAATTTATTTTAGAATTCGGTCTCAAAAAAAAAACAGGAAAAAATAAAAGGATTTTTTAAAATTTCGGTTTTTTCCGGATATTTCCGGAACTACTCGGAATTTTAAAACTTTCTAAACGGCATATTATTAGGCACGTAAATGCGCAACTTTACCTCCATTTATCCGACTTCGTATCTCTTACGGTTTCCGAGATCCCTGTACTGGCCCTCCTTATCTTGGACACGTTGTATATACGCATTGTTAAATTTATTTTAATACCCTATTTACAATAATTAAGGTCGATTTATAAAACTTTTCGTCGCCGTTCCCGTTCGTTGTCACTGCTCCCGCTCGTCGCCGCCGTTGGATAGGTATTTATAAAAAAGTCGAACTACGAACTGCGCCGCAATAACAAAAGAAGGTTTGAGGTTAGGAAAACAAAGTTAATAATTGTATTTTCTTTTTAAGGATCATAGGTATTCGTTTATTTTAATTAGTCTACAGATTTTCTTTTACAAAGCGTGATGTAAGTACCTTATTATATGATTTTAATGTTTTTTTGCAGTATAAAATATATTCTATATACTCTGCATCCATAATTAACTTTACAGCAGTACACGATGCACAAACACAACAGTTTTTAAATTAAAATCCACAAAATACAATGTCTATGCAAACTCAAAATAGCAAAACACTCTGTACTCTAACCCTAAAATCACTTCCTTCAAAACTTCAAACCATATGTTCGAAAATTTCTTTCTTCTCATTGACCAGAAGTGGGAACGACGAACGACCAAGGTCAGCGGGAACGACGCGATTTAAAAATTGGCCAATTCAGAACTACCAACGGGAGCGGTAGCGGCTTTTCTGAACGTATACGCTGTTTCCCCTTAGGTTAAATTGCGACGGGAACGGCGACGACGAGCGGGAACGGCGACGAAAAGTTTTATGAATCGGCCTTTACCCAAAAAACCCGAAACTCGCACCTTATTGTACTTTTCATGTTAATTTGCTTAGACGATGCACGACAAATAAATAAATAAATAAATAAGTAAAAGTGATATTTCGTTCGATTACCGTATTCGTTTCAAACGGATTATAAATTGTGTGAAGACTTAACGTAACCGGAATACACTGTTGCTTAACAGGTTTATAGACAATTTCAAATTCTGCCATTTCCTCCGGTAGTAGATTTACCATTAAATTATCCTTCATATCAGCTATGCCTGCAACAATTAAAAACTATAATGACTAACTGTATCCCATTTAACTGTAATATCTTGAATTTGGTTATTCAATGTGCCGATAAGTCTGCCACAAATTCGATTAAAATACTAGCCTGAACTAAACATCGGGTGAATTAGCATTTAAAAAATTTCATCATTTTGATTTTTGATTTTTACGTCCTAATCAACGTCAAAGTGACCGTCTTGGTGTACAAATGTGTCCAAATTTCCGTAAAGGATTAGTTAATGTGTTTTATCGTTTTTGCAAATTATACAATAATAATTGTAGAATATTAATCGAATTTGAGCAAAGCATTATGAACAGGGGCGGCTCTAGACAAATTTCTTGGGGAGGAGAGAACTGACCGAAAAATCATAAAATATTGTAGAAACACAACTTTTTCCGAAAATATGTTTCTTTACACCTCTTTTGTAATACCAAGGAAGTTTTAAGAAGGGAATAACCACGATTGATTAGATGTTCACTTAGGGCCGGTTGTACAACTTAACGTTGAACCGCAGTTCACCTGAACTGTAGTTAATCAGTGAACCGAGATCAGACATCCTGCCGTTGTTGAAACGTATAAACCGGCAGGTTCAGCTGAACGCGCATTTTCTGGGGTTGGTTACACCTTTTTAAGGGAGTTCAGGCGCACCTTGATAATGAACGTCAATGTTTGAACTACTGTCAGTTGTTGTTTGTCAAGTAAAAGCTTTATTTATTTAAATAATAATAATGAGTAGTGGGAAGCGAACATCCAATTTTACTAGCAAAGAAGAGACTATTCTTATTGCTCTTGTGCAACAATATCGGGCCACTATTGAGTGCCGGAAAACTGATGCAGTAAGCAACCAGAAAATGATGGAAATGTGGTCAAAAATTGCAAGGGAATTTAATAGTGCTTCAGGTTTAAAGTATAGAGACGAAAAAATGTTAAAAAATAAATATGACAATATAGACCTAAAAATGAAAATAATTAGAAATTTTGCTTTTTGTTTTCTACTGTTAAAAATATATATTTTAATGTTAATATTAGCCATAAAATATAATATCATGAAAATATGCCGAGTCTTTTTTTAGAATATAAATAATCATGGACACTCTTATTTAACAAAAGTGTAAAAAAACTCTGGAACATAAGTCAAATTCAAACAATTTTATTTATTATTAAAAAACTCAGTCCTATGAAACAAAATAGAATAATGACATATTACACACCAATTCAAACCATTTTAAAGTAAATCTCTATAATATCTTATTAGGGCAGCCCTGTTTATGTTGTTTAAAGCCTCTTGGCGTGGGATGATATTATTATGTTCGTCATTATTAACGTTGTTGACCAATTTCGATTTCTGCTTCAACTAAGGTGGGGATCTCTCAGTGTAGTTGCAATGTTATGCAACGCTGCTGTTGCAACTACTATACTTTCCACTTTAGGTTTTGCCAGTCTTATGCCCAGGGCTAGTATTGGGAAACGGCGTTTCCAAACACCAAAACATCTTTCGATTGGGGTTCTTGTTCTTATTTGAGATTCATTAAACAATTGCTCAGCAGGATTTTCAGGATTCAGGAGAGGAGTTATTAAATATGGTTTAACTCCATAACCACTGTCTCCTACTAAGACGCTGTCTTCATAATGGCCATTTTCAAAAAGACCTTTGACCCTTGAATTTGCAAAAATAGTGGAATCAAGGGCCCCTGGCCAGAGACAAACAATATTTTGAATTTTTAGGTCTGCTGTACAGATGACCTGGACATTAAAGGAGAAGAAACCCTTTCGGTTTCTATAATTTTCAGTTTCTTCGCCACCTGGAGATATAATCTTTATATGTGTGCAGTCAAGAGCACCCATACAATTTGGAAATTTAGCAATGTTGTAGAAAACCTGCTGAATTGCTCTTTTCTCTTCCTGGTTTTCGGGTAAACTTATCACATGCCTAAAATGAATAGCAGTGCATCATATAACTTTTGTTACAACTCTGCTTGCAGTACTTTTGTCTACAACTTGTAGGTCGCCAACGATTTGCAAGAATGATCCACTATCCAGAAAACGGAGTGTAACAAATACCATATCTTCAGGTGTCAGAGCATAGTTTCTAAAACAGAAAAATACTTACATAGAAAATGTTAATTTGCAGTAGGTATGGGTTCAGAAGAAAGACCACTTACTGTTGTGTTTCATTTTTTATGTCCTCTCGAATCTCTCTAATTGTCATGTGAACACTCTGTTTTGATAAACGAAAACATTGTACAAATTGCACGTCATTCCAGATTAAGTTGTTTGGTCTCTCTTTATAAGTTCTCGGTAGACGTGGGTTTACCACAAGGTTAAAAAGTTCCAGGAAATCCTTGTCGTCGGTCAAATCTTCAGGGATATTCATGTGTTTGATTTAAAACAGGAGAAGGCAAATAAACACAAAGCACAAATTATTATATTAATCTGAAAAGTGCCAATGTATTGTCATTTTGCGACATTGCAACTAACGCAGTTTAACCGCCAGACATCGGTGGGTTAACTTGACCAGCCCGTGAACTTGGTTCAATAATTAACTTCAAGTTGAACAACGCTCAGATACGTCTTAACCTTAGATCAACGCTGAACTTAGTTTAAACTTTAGTTGTACAACCGGCCCTTAATAAATCCAAGCGAATAGTTACGAAGGGAATAAGCTATCAGAATAATTCGAGGATAAAGGGAAGCGTCCATTTGAGAGATACTCTCCATTGTATGTCCATTTGAGAGCATTGACAGCAAGTCTCAACTAGTTCGCTGCCGGATAGCATAAGGTGACCAACCATTCTGATTTAATCAGAACTAAACTGTTTTTGAGAACTAAGTTCTAGTTAAAAATCGAGGCAGTAAAATTTATGATTTTTAAAGACTATTGTGGTTTGCTCTGTTTTTATACCTACAATATTAATTAAGCCGTTAAAACATTTAAAACATATTTCCAATATATTTGGACAAAGGACAAATCACGATTACACATTGAAATTAAATTTGATCACACATGCATTAAATCTCATACCATGCTTAAAAACAATGAACTTTGAAAAAAAATTCACTCACAAGATAAATTTTCTTTTAAAAATTCTTAAATTATGTTCGTCTTAAATATGATAGTATAGAGACTGCCCCAGTAGTTACGTTCAGAAATTTGTTCATTTATGATAAATATTATCGACCATTAACTACTATCTCTCGGAAGGATGGAAAATAATATAAATTTGAAAGGGTGGAACAATTTTAATATCTAGGAGTGACATTAGTAAAGAATATCGAAAACGACACAAAGGCAGATAAAATACAGAGCAGATGATGTGTTGAGCAGTGGCAGTCTTAAAAATGTTTAAATAAAAACTAGTAGTCAAGAAAAATAAATTACACGACAAAAATATCAGCTTCAGTGTTATATGAATATGAGACTGCGAAAATTCTTTGAGGAGTTTAGGATATAAATGTATAGTGGAGAAGACGAATAATTTTGGTTAATTCCGGACTTTCCATGAGTTCCCTTTCCTCCGTAGATCCGCCCCTGCTGTATAGTCACATAAATGACCATTTAACTTACACTCCTCAACCTGAACGTTAAACTTTTTAATTGTATCGCTATCTGGTACAATCTCAAACACTCTGTCAATAGCAGAAATCTCGACAATTACTTTACACTTTATTGGCCCAATATTTTTAAATGTTATTTTTTCCGTTTTCATGCTGCCCACGCAAATTGGACCAAAGTTTAATGATGCTGCGTTATTTTTGGTTATCGGGTATAGTAGTTTTATTTGAGGTAAACATGCTTGACCGATTAGCTTAACGGAAAGTTTATTGTCGGATGAGGCGTTATATGAAATATCCAGTATACCCCCCACAAGCTAAAAAACGAAAAAGTCGATTAGAGTTTAAGACAGTGCCAAATGAAAATTCTTTACTTACATCCAAGGAAGCTGGATTAAAGGTAACTTCCAATACACATGCAGAATACGCGTCCAGTTTCTGAGTAACTGGTGAAACAGAAAAAACATTTTTACTAGCCTCATCCACTTTTGCTGTTACGGTAGCAGTGACGAAACCGACATTCTTGAATTGAAGCTGGATCGTCTTCGTGGTATTAATACAAACTAGTTTAAAATATAATGCTACTTCCGACGAAACAAATACGCAGTAGTTTTCCACCTAAAAGTAAGCTTAGTTTGCAAATAGTATTCTTTGATTGTTGATGAAAGCATAATATAAAGGCATGGTATTATATCTTTTTTCTATTGCAATATGTAATAAAATAAAAAGGAGTTATATTTTCGTAATAGTATATTATTAACCAAGGTTTAGACAGCCATCATTATTGCCCGATCGGCGAGAGAGACCATGGTCAATAATAAGCCATTGAAATCCATTATTGACCGATCTTTGACCTTAACCGAATTTTGTTTGAACGCAAGTAACTTGATTATTTAATTCTACAACATCAATTCATTGTGGTTAGGCAACCAGATAATTATCAATACATATTAGATTACTTGATATTGTAAAATATCGATACAATCAACATTTTTTCTGCTTCCATCCTTAATTCGGGAGGTGTACACATAATATTATCACTAACATTTTCTTCGCTCATTTTAAAAAAAAACGCAAAACTCGTGAAATCTGATGACACAAATGAACACAAATTGACATTGACAAAGCCACCTGACAAAATAACAAAATATTTTGCCAATTCCAAAGCGCAGGTAGCTTGATTAAAAAATATACTTATACCTACCTATAATTTTTTATAATTATTATTAATACTATAAAGATAAATGGCATATAAAAGTTTGTAGTAGTGGAAAAAATAATATATTAACCACGGTTTAGACAGCTTATTATAGCCCTCGCGTCTTAAATCCCTCGTCGCTTCGCTCCTCGTGATTTAAACTCGCCGCTCGGGCAATAATGATGGCTGTCTAAACCTTGGTTAATAATATACTATTATCTTGACGTTGAACTATCACTTTTATTCTGGTAGAACACGAGTTAAAAAATCCAACCCGGGTGACGTTTACATTTTATGATCTGGCGAAAATTAGCGTTATAATAACACAAACTCCGCGCATTATTTTTACGTTGCATATACAGGGTGTTTCAATAAAAACTCCCAGGCCAATTATTTCGAAAACTATAAGTGACATGTAAATTCTGTAAACGCCAGTTTTTAGCCCCTATGATTGGCTTCACAACTGTGTAAAAAATGTGTTTAAATAATACAAGGTGGCGCCATGGTGCAAAGAATTTTTTCGATGACAGGAACTTTTAAATGTTGTGGCTCTTAAAAATAATTAATTTTTGATCAAATTAAAAATTTTTGATAAATCCAACATGAACGGAGATATTTGGGGTTCAGTTTTTTATTAAAATAATGTTAACGAGTATTTTAATTATAAATATTTTTAATATCCTTTAGCAGATTTTAATTTAATTTTGGTAATGATAATTTTAGTGATAAAACGCTCGTGTAGCGCTAAATTATTACGTCCAGTGACGTCTCAGGGGGCGCCTTAACAAATAATATTGGCAAAAAATAAGACGCCACTGAGTTTTTGGTAATTTTTATATTTTTTTCGGAATAAGCAACTAAAAATATCTTTTTATTGTCTGTTAAATCGTTTTCATATCTTGCTTCGTTTTCGAGAAATAAAAATAAAAACAATTTTATTGCATATGCATTAAGAAACAAAACCATAAATTATGAATACGTTGTATTTTTTGTTGTTTAAAAGCAAAGTTAAAACTTAGAAAAACAAAGTTAGAACTGATGAGAAATTATACAAAATTATGAATGAAAATTAGAACAATACCAAAAACTAACTAATGGGGTAGAATGAGGTGTTCAAAATTATTGCCGTTTTCACACACACGTAGCAAATCGATATAATAATTCGGTTCTGCAAACTCTCAATAGTGTATTTCGATTAATAGCGGCTATAGTAGCATACATTTTGTTGTACAGGTCAGCCATGTCTTCTATTGGTTCCTTGTAGATTTCATTTTGTAAGTAGCCCCATAAATAAAAGTCCATCGGGGTGAGATCAGGGGACCTTGCTGGCCATCTAAGATCCCCATTTGTGTTGATCACTTTTCCTGGAAACGTCATATTTAGATGATTCATAACGATATTGCTATTGTGTGCTGGGGCACCGTCTTGATGAAACCACATAGTATTTACGTCAATTTCTACATTTTGTAACAGCAAAGGGAGATCGTTTTGCAGAAATTGTAAATAACGAACTGAAGTTAAATGTTCATGGTACAAATAGGGCCCGATTATGTAACCATTTACAATACCACACCAAATAACATTTACCCCAAATCATGTTTGAAATTTAGTCTGTCGCATCCAGTTAGGATTTTCCCGGAACCACTAGCGACAATTATGTCTGTTAATTACTCCATTATTATGAAACGGGGATTCGTCACTCCACATAATTTGGTTCAATAAATTTGGATTTTTTTCAAAAAGAATATGAAAATGTGCCAAAAAGTTTAGTCTGCGCTGGTAATCTTCTGGTTGTAGATGATGCACTAAATGAATCTTGTATGGAAAAAACCCATTTCCCTTTACGATTCTGCGACACGAACTTACTGTAATATTAGTTTCATCTTTTAATTTTTGTAATGACGTTTGTGGGCTATTTTCTACTGTTTGTAGGACTATAGCTACATTTTCGTCATTCGTAACCCTCTTCCTTCTTGAAACCTTTCCCTTTTTAAAGCTACCATATGTAGCTAAGTTGGTACACAAAGCTACAAAAGATTTTCGATCGGGCGTTGGTCTATCTGGAAAACGAGCTCGATAGCAGCGCACAGCTTCTGAAGCATTTTGATGGCATTCTCCATAAACTAAAACCATGTTCAATTTGTCTTGATTTGTATGGTGAACCATTTATTTTAAAAATGTAGAAATTGCTAATTCTGACACTGACACTGAGTGTTAATAATGTTAATTATTTAATGATTTTTGTTTTCCAGAGATATGCATTTTTATTTCCTGAAAACGAAGCAAGATATAAAAACAATTTAACAGACAAAAGGATATTTTTAGTTGCTTAATCCGAAAAAAATATAAAAATTACCAAAAACTGAGTGGCGTCTTATTTTTTGCCAATATTATTTGTTAAGGCGTCCCCTGAGACGTCACTGGACGTAATAAATCAATATTGCATATTTTCCCCCAAAAATTCGTAATGCCGTGTAAGATATTCTAGCAAAGTTCACAGTGTAGGCGTTAGGTTATTAATTTGAATTTCGCGCCTAAAATATTGGGTTGGTAGCGAGGAAATGTCACTTGTCAGTTCTCCTGTCGGATAAATGGTGGAACGGTGGCGCTTGTTTTATGTTTGGGAAAAAGTGTGTGTTATTATGAATAAAATGACTTAAATAGAAAAATGTTGGTATAATTTCACAAAACAGCTATAACTACTACAACATCAGGTGTGAGGTAAAGCCGATGCAAGACCTGTGAAAAGATAATTGAAGATTCAAGTTTTGAGGTAATGGCGACCAACATTCCTCATGATGAATTCGAGAACTTTATGAGAAGCCGAATAAATGAGCAGGAAACTACTCGTAGTTTCGCACCGATACATTTCCCTGAAGCACAACGGGTCCCTTCTGAGACGTCCCGGGAAGCAAATGGTAATCAATCTGCTTATTTACAAACCATAAATGCATTGATGGAACAAAATGCGAGGATGCTAGATTTGTTACAAATGTCGCAGAATCAATTGTTACAGCAGCAACCAGTATGCAAGAATGAATGTAAGGACGTCAAAAACTTTAATGTTATGCCGGATCTGTCAAAAACGATTGAAACTTTTGACGGAGAAAAAGGGCCTGGAGCGGCTAGGTTTTGGTTGGGTCAGATAGAAAATATGGCTTCACTACATAGTTGGCCAAAAGCCTTCACTTTACAGACTGCAAGAAGCAATCTTATTGGGGCTGCTCGTTACTGGCTACAAGGACGTAGCTCTGAGTTAACTGACTGGGATTTATTTAGAAGAGCCTTCAAGAAGACTTTTATGTTTGAACAAAGCAAGACCGATTGTTGGAGGAAAATGCAGAGCCGCTTGCAGTCAAATATGGAAAATGTTAGTGTATATTTCCATTCTAAAGTAGCTCTGTGCAAAGAGCTTGGACTTTCTTTCTCTGAGACTAAGGAACAAGTTGCTATTGGTTTGTGGTCACGTGAACTTAGTAATTTTATTATGTCAAAGCACCACAGTGATGAAGATGCTATGTTCGAGGACATTATTAATTATGAACGGGTGGTGAATGCGAGAAAGGGAAAAGTTAGTGATCGGAAAGAGAATATTAAGCCCCTGATAAAACCACCAGGTCATTATGGTAGAGGACGATCAACAGTAGCTGAGGGTACTGCACGAAACACTAACTTGCAACACGATAAGAAAGAAGTATCTGCTAGATGTTTTAACTGCAACTTGTCTGGGCATATAGCCACAGAGTGCCGTAAGCCATTGCGTCCAAGGGGTTCCTGTTTTATTTGTGGATCAACAGAACATCAACGATTGAACTGTCCTCAATATCGTCAACCAGCAGATCGAACTGCTCTTATGATAGAAGTGAAGCCCTGACCTGCTATTATGGCACCCCTTCGGTTGTGTAAGAATACCTTTAATTTGTATATTGACTCAGTTGTGGACACTGGAAGTCCAATTTCGTTAATTTGTTATGATTTGGTTAAAGGGCTAGATTTTCAACTTAGGGGTGAATTTGACAGGGTTTATGAGGGCATTAATCAATCAAAACTGGATATTTTGGGTATTATAAATTTTGTTATTGAGGTTAGTGACATACGATTTGAATTTGCTTTTCATGTTGTGCCTGATTATGTTATGCTACAGTTATGTAGGAAATACTTATGTTATGCTACAGTAATGTAGGAAATCTTATGTTATGCTACAGTAAAGTAGGAAATACTTATGTTATGCTACAGTAATGTAGGAAATCTTATGTTATGCTACAGTTATGTAGGAAATACTTATGTTATGCTACAGTAATGTAGGAAATCTTATGTTATGCTACAGTAAAGTAGGAAATACTTATGTTATGCTACAGTTATGTAGGAAATACTTATGTTATGCTACAGTTATGTAGGAAATACTTATGTTATGCTACAGTAATGTAGGAAATACTTATGTTATGCTACAGTAATGTAGGAAATACTTATGTTATGTACCAACTTACGTACTTTAGAAGTGTTTAGATCTTTTTATGCGAAGTGTTTCATTATTTTATGTTAAGACTTATGGAAAAACTTATGTTTCTTATGATTTATGAGACTTATGTCGTTTATGTTTATGATACTTTTATGTCATTTATGATTTATGAGACTTTTATGTCGTTTATGTTTATGAAACCTTATGACTTTATTATGTACTTGATTATGTTTAAGTAAGGCTACGAATTTGGCGTTCATGTAAGCCAGTTAAGGGTTAGTTAAGTTTTATGTAAAATCTTATGTACTTATTTATGTTTACCTGATTGAGGTCAATCATAATTGTCAGGATGCCCGAACTGTAGGCGTTAGGTTATTAATTTGAATTTCGCGCCTAAAATATTGGGTTGGTAGCGAGGAAATGTCACTTGTCAGTTCTCCTGTCGGATAAATGGTGGAACGGTGGCGCTTGTTTTATGTTTGGGAAAAAGTGTGTGTTATTATGAATAAAATGACTTAAATAGAAAAATGTTGGTATAATTTCACAAAACAGCTATAACTACTACAACAGTTTTATTTGAAAACAGATTTTATATTAGAATATCATAAGTATCATTTGTAAAAATGATTAAACAAACAATAACTAAGAATTATAACAAAAATAAATAGAAAATAGACGTGTGTTTCCGCATTATTCGCAAGGGAAGAAAAACTTTAATTAACATTTACCATTCTATAGGAGGAAGGTGTATTGGTACGTGCTTGGTTGGTTGGTTCAAGGCGCGGGTCAGGTTAACCAGATCTTTTTTGCACTGCGACTTTAAGGCGTATTATGCTTCACTGGTCCCTTGGTTAGGGCCAGTAGCTTCCTTCAAATATATTCATGTGGGAGAGTGGTATCTTGTTAAATTGCTCAAAAAAACGTCGGAGCCATCTACGAACCTTCTTAAAGGTCAGTGGCCTGTTAATATGCCTTTAACTTACTTTACTTGAATGCGCGTTAAAAGCAGCATATCAATTGTTAATTGTTTTGAAGGGTTTCCTCTTGCAGCTCTTACTCGTCTCTGGCTAGGTTTGGTGGTCAGCCGGTTTAGTGTTGTTGTAGGGTGCTTTATCGCCTGTTTAGACACGCCTAGGGCGGGTTTAGGACCCCTGAAGTTCTAAGCAGCTCCAGCCCTGGCCAGCTCGTCTGCCTTTTCGTGGCCTGCTATCTCTGAGTTCGTGACTAGAAACCCATATGAGTTTAATCTTGTTATTTCTGGATATTAGGTATTTTCGATCGTGTAGGTACTCCATCGTGATCCTAGATGTGAATTGATGGAAATTCAAAGCCTAAAGGGCAGCTTGACTATCTGACAGAATATGTATATTGTGGTTGTGGTAGCCACGTTTTACAATTAGGTCGACACATGGCTGTATTGCATGGATTTCGACCTGGTATACTGTGGCGTGGATTACCAGGGGGATACTGATATTCATTCTGGGCCTCTTCCCAAATATCCTCTTTTTCTTTTGTCTCTTTGGTGGTAAACATTCCATTATTTGGTTAGGCAGTCTTTCATCATAAATGCAGCTGACGTGTTCAAACCATATAAGCCTTTTTCCGCTCTATGTTTTCTGATATTATTCCCCATTTGATCTTTGCATCTGATCCATCTGTACTGCTACTACTAATTTTATACTTTTTCGTAATTCTCTAGGTTTCGATCCCGTATAGTAGACCGATTTCAACCATAAGCTTGCGATTTTTTATAATTTCCTTGTTTCATAGAACTACCTTGAGACATATTATGCTATGGCATATTTTTCTTGAATTATCCTGGATTAAATCTCTCATTCATCAGATTGAGAGTGGTTAAATAGAATGCGGCTTGCAGAAGGGCTAACGCTGTCTTAATTATTTGCCAAGAAGTCCCTGATCTGGTTAAGATCTGGAGTATGCGGTGGCCAATTCAGAGTCTTAGTATTTACCTTAATGTGGGGCGTCTTGCTGGTGCTTATGTAAATCGCGTTCGACAATATATCTCCTCACAGTGTCAATGTTCGGTAGAATATTATGAACCGCACTAAGTCGGATAAACAGATTCTTTAACGTGGTGAATCATTTCCTGAAAGCACGTAAACTCACATAACGATCTAGAGCAGCTGTAACTAGTTACTTGAGGTCTGCCTTCTACAGGATGTCTGTTGTAGCCTATATTTTCTGTCTGTTAACCAAAAGTATGTATAGTTTTTATGAAAATTTATCTTCTTTAATAATATCAAACGTACCTGACTAAAAAGCAGAATGTTTAGAAAATATAAGACCAGAGTTATGTGTTAAATGTAATATTTTGTGACAGATCGAATATCCCCAGAGTGTTTGTTACATTAATTACAATTAACTTTCTAATGAAAGTTAAACAGTGATAGACTTACAGAATCGGACAACATCTTCAGAAGCTAATTAAATAATTACAAAATGCTAGCAAATTTCTAGTTATTATTGCTGATATATCTTACATTTTTTTGTTGTACACATTCATCCAAGCTCGTCACAATATATTGCTCTATAAAGACATTATTAAAGTCTTTCAAATTAATTCTCGGCTCACATCCAAATGCCTTTAAACTTAACACCTTTTTCTTTTGAATATCCTCGATTTCAGCAATATTTAAAAGAACCTCTTGGCGGTATTCTTTAATTTCTTGTGGGTTAAACTGAATGCAGACCTCAAATCTTTCATTGGGCTCGACGATTCCAAAAGAAGGCATCAATAAAAACCCATTGAGTTCTAGAGAAGTCGTTTTCTTTTTGTTTGGGTCACTAAAAAATTGTTCCCATACAGGCATAGTTAAGAACGACATAAAATATTTCCTTGACCATATCCTATAATCAATCAGTTCCTTGTAGGAGCTTATTATATTAATATCTCTCTCTAAGTCTCTTAAAAAAAGTCTGTTTCGTAAAACATATTTCTTAGCACATATCAAGATTTTGAAAAATTTGATATGATATCAGTTTATATTGAAAGTGGAAAAAACGAAGAAATGGCGCAAAATTTATATTTTGTTCGCTATCCGGAAAGACGGCAACCATTGTTTCGACGACAACAAACATAATTTAAAAACACACGGTGATCCTGTGATAGCTTTGAATAGTAGTAGCTCAACTTTTATTGAAGTGGAAACTTCTTTAGGTGCGTTTAGCACTTTTAGTGGGTATTGAATGAGACTGAGCCGTCAGATTCAGCTGTGCAACGCTGATGCAGTCGGGAAAAAAAGCAAGATACTAAAATAAGACTAAATGCAGTGTATTTGCTTTTTATGGGTCGATTCTTTTATCGTCTTGAATAACTTGCCGATGTTAGATTGTGAAATGTTAATAGAGAATCTCGTCTTGGTGAGGTTTTCACTTCTGTCTTGTGGTCTTAAGCACACATCCTAATTTTATTCTCTAAAAACATTGCAATTTTAGGAACAAAAAAAACGTGTGTCAGAAACGTGGAAACTGAAACTGGAATTACAAAATCTAAGGCGCAAAGGATTTTGACGTCCAATAAATATTTTCCCTATGTTGTTAAAATTACCCAATATTTGCATCCTGGTGCTGATGTGAGACGATTGGAATTGTGTCACTGGTTTTTAAATAAATCTAACGAGGATCGTTCTTTTCACCAAAAAAATAATTTGGTCAAATGAATGTCGAATGACAAGTTGCGGTATTCATAACCGACAGAATGGAAGACATTGGAACTCCACAAATCGCCACATAGTACGACCTGTTCGCCAACAAGGTCGATTTGGGTTAAATATAAGTTATTTTCTGTTTCAAAACAAACTGGTGTATCGCTTCTTTGAAGAAAATTTAAATTCAGATTGATATCTGGGCGTACTCTTATCAAACCTTTTCGATATCCTTGATGATGTTCCTTTAAATGAAGTAACAGAGATTTACTTTCAACAAGATGGCGCCCCTAACAATAACGCTCTTCGAATAAGAGAGTATTTAAATACTCACTTTAGAAACCGTTGGATAGGAACACATGGACCTATAAGATGGCCACCACGATCTCCGGATCTAACACCTCCAGATTTTTTTCTTTGGGGAGTGTTGGAAAATAAAATTTGTAAAGAAGTCATTTTAACCCGAGAAAAACTTGATCAAAGAATTCATGAGGCCTTTGCAGAAATAAAACCATTACATATCATGAATGCCTTAAAATCCATTCGAAAAAGATGTGAAGAGTGCATTGAAAACAACGGAGGAGCTTTCGAACATTTGCGATGATTCCCGTTATTTTTTACCTTAATCTGAATCTTTTATTTCGTTTCAAAATAATTAAGTTTAAATAAATCGCCTAGGAAACCAATATCATCCACAGTGTGATATATATATGTGAAAAAAGAATTTAAAATGCTATCTTTTTAGATTAAAATATATAGGGTGTTCCATTTAAAAAAATGAGGTTAGGTCCGATAACTTTTTTACCTGATCCCGTGTACTTATTCTGAAAATGGCAGATTGTTCAACAACCACTATAAAGAAACTTTTGTATAAAATATTTTTCTGTGTCTCTTTGAACTTAGAAAATATAGGGTAATTTTGATATTGTCAATTTTCTGATTTTCCACCGTATTTCTTAAGCGCGCGAAAATTTTTAAATTTTTATTTTACCATTTTAAGTTTGATCCAAAAAGAGCACATGACACCTATATTACTTTTTTGAAAGCACTAACAATTACAGAGATACCTCATAAAAGTGTCGAAAATGGGACAATCTGTACATACATACTATATATTTTTTTTATAGTAAGACACGACACATAATTATGTTTTAGTAAAACGACACATTAGCAACGTAGACTCATAATTTTTCGAAAACAGAATCACAGAAAATATAGCTACGCAATATATTTTCTGTGACAGAATTTAGGAAAAATTCGTCAGTCAATTAAGAGCGTAACAAACCGGACTATCGTCTGGATATCCGGATTAGTATGTATCCGGAGTAAATAGGTTGCACTGTATATTATTATTATTATATACCATCCACTGTTACCTAAACATCGACAGTTGACACGTTCACAATACAAAAACAAGGCCCGACAAACAGTAGTGTAAATATATTTTTACTCCTTTTCGATGAATGCAATATTTTAGTCGATATAGCTGTTTATTTGCATAGATCAATATTCAATGTTCGCCTGAATATATAAATAGAAGTTTTCATGAAAAATAGTGGAATAAACATAAACAAACACATAAACAAAACGAGAAGATCTATTGGAAATGTGACCAATTTCTAAAGACAAAATGTAAATCTAGAGTTATTTATTACCAGTGGTAACGAAAATAGGGAAGCCATTCTTCAGGCGGCTGAAGAATCCATCGGAAGAAGGAAAATAAATATAAACGCGACAAACTGTACTAAACCTTGGTTTTGCCAGGAAGTGAAGGAACTCGCAGAGTTAAAAAGAAAAAGCTACCTAACATACAGAAGCTCCCCAACCCAACAACAATATGCGGAATATATACAAACAAGAAATAGAGTCAACTCACGAATCAAAGCTATCAAGAGGGAACACTGGATTAAATTCACGAGCGATATGGACCACGACATATATGGTGCCCAAAGGAAGGTGTGGAAGATGCTGAAAAACAGAAAGAAACCGGTGAATGAATTCGTTCAAAGCAAAGGAGTCCCTATAGAAACATGGGAAGAATACTTCGGAAAACTGTACAGTGCTGATGAAACACACGAAATAGAATATCAAACAGCGTCTAGTGCGACGGTGTCAAGAGCGGAAGTGAGAGAAACTAAGGAAAGCTAAAAACAGAAAAGCACCGGGAACGGACAATATACCAAACGAATTATTAAAATACGGAGGCTCTGAGCTCATAGTAAAACTTACAGATCTGTTTAATAAAACCCTGAGCACAGGAGAAATACCAAATGAGTGGCATAAGAGCATAACAATACCCATCTTCAAGAAAGGACAAAAAACATCTCCTGATAACTACAGAGGAATAACCTTATTGTGTACAACAATGAAACTGCTCACAGGCCTGATTAAGGATAAACTGGAGAAACACATAGCCAACAGAGAAGAACAACAGGGATTTAGAAAGGGAAGATCGACAACTGACGCCATATTCACCACCAAACAAATTAAGGAAAAGGCAATAGAATATAACACACCGGCATTTATCTGTTTCATCGACCTAACTAAAGCATTTGATAAAGTCCAACTGGGCGATGTTATCAATATCCTAATAGAAAAAGAAACACCAGCCAATATAGTAAAGGTGATCGGCAATCTCAACACTGCCAACACCACTCAAATTAAATCAGGGCAACATATTACGAAAAGCATTCCAACACCAGGAGGAATCAGACAGGGAGACAGCCTCAGCCCACTGCTATTTAATCTTCTTATGGACAAAATCATAGAAGAGGTGACGACCTTAAATATGGGATACAGAATGAACAACAAACGTATCAGCATGGTATGCTATGCCGATGATGCAGCAATTTTCGCAGAAAACGAGAACGACCTACAAAGACAGCTATTCAAATTCTACCAAGTGAGCCGACAACTTAATATGACCATATCCATCGAAAAAACAAAAAGCATGACTATCGCTAAAGAACCACTCAGATGCAAGCTAGTAATTGAAAATAAGCCCATAGAGCAGGTGATGCAGTTTAAGTACCTCGGCATGAATATGTCCAGCGGCCACGACCCAACAAAAGATCTAAGAGACCAAGTTAATAAAGCATCAGCAACATCAGGCTGCCTAAGAGAGATTGTATGGGCCAACCGCTACATGCGAAAGGACAGCAAGATTAAAATCTACAAAGCATGCGTAAGACCCATCATGACGTACGCAATAGAAGCAAGAGAAGACACGCACAAAACCAAAAACATGCTGCGCGTAGCCGAGATGAGGGTGCTGAGAACGATAGCCGGCAAAACCAGGAGAGACCACGCAAGAAACATAGAAATAAGAGAGCAATGCGGAGTACAGGACATAGTAAGATGGGGAAGACAGAGAAGAAGAGAATGGTATAACCACGTCAAGAGGATGGCAGAAGATAGATTACCCCGCATAGCACTCGAGGGAACACCAGCAGGAAACCGACCGCCCGGTAGACCACCAAAGAGATGGAGAGACAGTTGGCAGTCCACATCACAAGAACTATTGCAACGGCAAGCCCGGAATTAACAGATCGTTTGATCTCAAACAAGTAGAAGAAGAAGAAGAAGGTAACGAAATTCAAAAAGAGCCCAATGATCACATGGTGGAGATGCAACAGGAATCGAAGTAGCCAAGTTTATGGAACAAGTTAAACAAGCTGCAAAGACAATCCGAGATACACCGCAATACATACTGTCCAATCTTTCCAGTGCAATCAGTATATGTGCAACAGACAAGCTTCAAGAAATCAGGACAATTAAAAGAACCACTAGAAATACAATTCTTTTACACTGAATACTGTAATATAAACACACTAACAGAGGAGAACTGTTTTTGCTGTATGATTCTGGATCAATAGATTTAAGGATGCTTATTTTTGGTACACGCCATTCTCTTCAACTTCTCGCAAGACTCACGACATTGGTACATGGATGGCACCTTCAAGGCAGTATCTCATTTCTTCCGTCAGCTTTATATCATCCACGAAATAAAGGAGAATACTTCTATTCTACTAATACTCCCTCTTCTGCCAGACAAGCAGAAAACGTACATAGAAATGCTGCAAGAGCTAAAGAACTTGGAACCAACACTGTTGCTTCTTTCATTTTTACCAATGTTTAGAAGACTGAGAAACAGAGACACAGCAGAGATATGATAGTGATGTCGAATTTGCCGAACGCATTAGTTTTCGTACCGCAAGAACTTGTTGTCGAAGCCTTATGCGATAATAACTTGTTACCGGTTGAAGCTCAGGGGGTTGTGGACTACTTCGAGGACACTTGGATTGGCCGTCCAAACAGAAGGCACCAACGCGGAGATCCATTGTTTGCACACTCAACGTGGAGCTGCTATTCCTCCGTTTTCAAAGAATTTTGCTTTCGAAAAACTGTTTTCGAATAATTCCCCTAATTCCATTGGAGAGATACCATAATATAATTAATTTTAATGAAACATACATACACTTTACTACTTTGAGTTAGTTTGCTGCCTTTACTTTGGCGTGCAGCGATAATGTTAGTTCTCTTATCATATTTATTATTTTTATTTTTCCGTCCATCAGTGGCAATATCACTTCTTGTTCCGAACTTCTTTGCAACACCTATAAAGACAATCACCTTAAAATTTAGAAAATAAGCAACATAGTATTACTTTGGGGTTTTTTAACTCCTAATAGTATTACTCCTTTTTACCCAGATATTTCTTAAATTTGATCAAACGTGCTCATTACCTTTGCTCAGATTGTCCAAGAATTTTTCATAACATTCCAGATGAACCACGAAAGGAAACCTTCCAGTATTGGTAAGTTCAAGAATCATTTTTTTACTACCTAATAAATTGACATGGCCAAAGATCATTTCAGAATGTGGACATAGTCTATAACTAAAACAAAATTTAAGTTTTCGTATGGATATTTAATTTATGTTAAAATAGACTTTTGGAGGTGCTTTGATATGATGATTGATTTTTTTTAGTATTTCTTTTATTAGATTTATGTTGGAGAAACATATTCTAATATAAGTTAAATCCAGATATAAAATCTTATTTTTCTTAGAACGTAGAAATGGCTGGCTTAAAATAAAACCTTAATAATATTCAATACGTAGCACAGTCGACAAAACTAACAAAGAAATCTACCTCGAAATAAGTTTAGTTTAAAGCTATGCTTTACCTAAAAGCGTGCAAAAGCATTGTAACAGTTTCAGACGACCGTTAAAACCTGTATATTTCACAAAATAAAAGCAATACCAAGTTCGGTTCTAGGAATAATTCATTTGTCGAATTAAGATAAAATCCTTTGTTGGATATTATAATATGCTAATGAGGTCTGTGGTTTCTATTAACTATTTCTATATATTACGATAGCTCAAATTACATTTACTGTTCAAAAAACTTGGTTTTTACATCTACAGTCCGTATTTTCCCATCTTTCGCAGGATATATATTCACAATTTTGCCCAGCGGCCAGTTGTTTCTGGGTAAACTATTATCTGTAATGACAACTAGGTCACCACTTCTAATATTTGCCTTTTCCTGCAGCCATTTGCTTCGAGTTATTAGAATTGGTGTATACTCTTTTACCCAATCAATGTCTTTGCTTTATCTTCATTGCTTTTACCCATCTTTTCCAAAAGTTTTCCGCAAGCTGCTGTCCATACTTCCACTGTTTTCTTATATCGTCCGGTTTATTTTGAAACAACCCGGGTGGTTTTGTGGAACTTGACGATTCCATTAAAAAATGATTTGGTGTTAGAAATTGTGGATCTTTAGGGACTGAAGATACATAAGTTAATAGACGGCTATTAATATAAATATTTTTTGCTGCCACCAAGAGCGTCTCTAATACTTCAGGTCTGGGATACTGTTCTTTTAATATAATTTTTAAAGTTTCTTTGACGCTTCTCAACATATGAGGACTGGCGGGTGGTAAATATTTCCAAATAATCTGAGTAGCTAACTTTTCTTTAATAATATTTTCATCTACATTTTTCAACTCATTTTTTAATTCTTTATTTGCTGAAGTTAAGTTTATGAAGAACTGGCAACAGAACTAGATATATATGTATGGACCTCAAACAATTTTAAATTTAAGATGAATAGATCGAGATACTTCCAAACGAACAGACACAAGAATGGTTAATTTTGAAATTGCTGGTGGGTCGGAGAAGGTTTTCTATAAAATGAATAATGTTTACACTCTCAAAGATATGGATCTACCAGTACAAAATATTAACATAAAAATATCACAAAGAAAGTGGAAACATTAACAAAATATCACATTTGAAGATATTTAGGAAATTCAGCCAAAACTTCTTATAGGCCAGTGTTGGGGAACAGCCCTAAAAGTTGCAATGAGTTGTCCAAAGATGGACTGTTTAGTTTTAGTTGCAACATAGTAGGCGGTAACATGTCAAATTTACGATTTCATTCATAACATAGTAGGTATAAGAGATGATGTAATTTGGATCGGCGCCAGGGAAGCGGCTGGCTACCACTGTCACGCTCCAATTTTGTTGACTGTAAAATGCGCCCACTGGGTTGGCGGAAGCTTGGCGTCGGCCAAAAAAGATGAATGAATCGTGTCATAGGGTGTGCGTGCAGCGGCTCCAGCCGCTGCATTGGGCGCTGATCAAGAATTAAGAGTGACTGTTGATTGAGCAAGAAAGCTAGCAACACGTCCCGTCAAAAAGGAATAACAAAAGTTGGTTGTTGGCGGTCATTTTACTGTTTGTACCAAGTGGTAAATCTTTAGGAATGTTAGTGTACTAATTTCTATGTAAAAAGTGGAAGTTTCACCCTAAGTACGGGTACTAAGTGTGCATATCTCTGTGCAAAAAGTTATAATGTGTTAATTCGCCAGTATGTTAAATACAGTTATTTTGCTTTACCACGAGTTTAATTTCCAATCGCAATAAAAACGACCAGTGTGGAAATATACCACAAAATTGATTGAACATAAGAGGAAATAAAGCCCTGCGTGTCAACATGGTCCTTCAAATCCAGATGTTGGAAATTTGAATAAGTGGGAAAGTAAAATTAAAGTAAAAAAGTAGCAGGAAGAGGCAGTAAGAAACTTCCAAACCAGTGAAAGTAGTGAAGTGAAAGTTAAGTGAGTGTCGACAGAGAGACAGCGGAAGGTAAAAACGTTACATGTAGAAATTGTAGTAGTATTGTTGTTGATTGATTCTAGATTTGTTAGTAGCATTACACTTTGGTAGCCAACATTAAGGTAGTGTTGTGTTCGACTTCACCTCTGTGTAAGTTGTGTTGCTAGTTAGAGAGCAAAAGTCATTAAAAAAAATAAAAAATGGAGCCTTCAGACGAGGCAGTTAATATAAGTGAATAAAGCGAGTTAAAAAACAAACGTGGGGTGGCAAAGGCTGCGATCACGAGGATTCAAACATGGTATAATACTAATCAAAAAAAAAAAGAGGCACTGAAGCAAGTTATATCGCGAGAGGAGACGTTGAGAAAAGCGTACGGGACGTACTCTGATTTATAGGATAGTATTGAATATTTAGATCCAGACGATTTAGATAGGGATGAAGTCGAGGGCAAATACCATTCTTTGGTGGCGGCGTTTAATGAGATATTAAGCGCAGATAATGCACAAGGTAGTGTAATGAGTAGTAATCAGGGGCAACATTATATTTCTTCGGGTGTTAGATTGCCAGATTTGAAGGTCCCATCGTTCGATGGCAGTGTTTCGGATTGGCGGTCTTTTGCAGAAATTTTTAAAGTTTTAATTATAGAGAACGCAGTTCTTTCGGATGTACAACGATTAATGTACCTAAAATCTGCACTCAAGGGCGAGGGTTTGAAGCTAATAGATTCTCTTGAATTAATAGGAAGTAACTTTCAGATTGCTTTTGATATTTTGCAAAATAGATTCGAGAATTTGACATGTGTGGTAAATAACCACTTCAAAACTATTTTAGGTGCGCCGGTGCTAACTAAGCCAAATTCAAATAATTTAAGGGAGTTCATAGCGAATAATACAAAGACAGTGGAGTCGTTAAAACAATTGCCGGTATCTCAGACTCAAGTTCTTGAATATTTGTTAGTATATATTATGGAAAATAAATTAGATTACGCCACAAAAAAGGCATTTGAGCTGGATCGTAATTTAAATAACTTACCAAGGTTAACAGATTTCTTTGAATTCTTACAACGTAGGTGTTTAGTGTTCGAAAATCTTTCTAGTAGTAGTGAACAACAAAGTTCACAGCCCAGAGGCACAACTAATAATAACAGAGCATCGTTTTTTACTACAGCAGAGCGATCAATATTGTTGTATTTGTGGCATTCCAGATCATAGAACATATGCGTGTCAAAAATATTTGGATTTAACATTATATGGAAGGCAACAGATCGTACAATCGAAGCGATTGTGTTTTAATTGTCTGGGTGCACACTCTGTCGCTCAGTGCAAATCACAAAGTAGATGTAAATATTGTAATTTATCGCACCATTCTACGTTGCATAGAAATGTGCCAAGAGGTAGTCCTGATGCAAGTTCGGGCACCGCACAACAACAAAATTCTACGCGAAATGCAAATTTAGGTACCGTGCGAAACGGGCGATATTCCCAGAATAATAACGACAAAACCTCGTACAACGCGAACAGTTCAAATAATCAATCGTTCTTAAGGCCATCCGGGCAGTACAACGGGTCTGGCAATCGAACACACAACGTGTCAAGTTTAAATACGAGTACGGAGACGCCTAGTCCTCAAAATATCGGTGTACAAAATTTACAGGGTGAGTCAAGTAGGGATGCCCAAATAAGTTCCACCAAACCAGTGTCTCTTTCAGCATTGGCAAATGAACATTCTAACGTATTATTGGCAACCGCGCAGGTAAATCTTGTGAGTAAGAATGGGGATGTGATAACAGCGAAAGTATTGTTGGATAATGGAAGCCAAAGCTCGTTTATTACTAAATCATTAGTAGAGCAGCTACAGTGTGATATTATTAATTGTAAATTAAATATTTCAAGCGTTTCACAAAACAGTTTTGTATGTACTAAATTGGCGAACGTTACTATATATTCGAAATTGCAGGATATCTGTTATCCAGTGGCATCGTGTATCATTTTGGATAATATCACGTACAAATTGCCGCAAATCCCTATCAAAGTAGAAACTTTGGATATTCCGTATAATTTACAAAGCCGGCTGGCTGATCCAACTTTTAATATTCCATCCGATATCGACATGTTTTTGGGCGCTGATGTTTACTATTCGATTTTGAGCCAGGGGCAGTGTATTTTAGGCTCTAACAAACCTACTTTCGTAAATACCACACTTGGGTGGATTATAGCAGGGAAGGTACCTGCACATTGTACATCGCCGGTGAAAGGGCACGCTACGCAGGCAGGCGAAAGTAGTGCATCATTTTTTTTGCAAACTCAAGACGTGGATAAGTTGTTGACAAAATTTTGGACAGTCGAAGAAGTGTCATTAAAACCTATAATGTCAACTGACGATCAGTTGGCAAAAAGTATCTTTATTAATACTACAAAACGTGTAGAAAACGGTTCGTTTCAGGTCAATATGCCGTTTAAAACTCCGGGTGAGTATACGAAACTTGGTGATTCGTTTAACATGGCTGAAAAGCGGTTCTCCTCGTTGGAAAAAAGATTTCAAAACGACCCTGCTCTGTTCAGGGAGTACAAGCACTTCATCGATGAATACGTGAACCTCGGACATGCGAAGTATGTGCCGCTTGCATTGAAAACAAAAAATAATGAGAATAAGTATTTTATTCCGCACTTGTGTGTGATTCGTGAATCAAGTGCTACTACAAAATTGCGTGTGGTTTTCGATGCGTCGGCTAAATCATCATCAGGGTATTCGCTAAATGACGTCACCCTAAAGGGGTACCAGGTGCAGCCTGAGTTGTTCGATATTTTATGTAGGTTTCGGTATCATCAGTACGTTTTAATTTCAGATATCAAGAAAATGTATCGGCAAATAGCTGTTAATCCAGATCATGTCTTTTTGCAGAACATTCTTTGGCGTGAGGCTCCGCATGAGGACCTCAAATGTTTGGAACTCCAAACAGTGACATACGGGACAAATTTTGCGCCATTCGCGGCCACAAGAACAATCAATGAAGTGGCAATCTCGGGCGCAACCACGCATCCAGTGGCAGCACAAGCGTTACTGTCGCAGTGTTACGTGGATGATATTTTGGCAGGGTGTGAAAAGTTTGAGCAGTTAGGTCAGCTATATTCACAGTTGAACAGTTTGTTAGGTAACGCTGGATTTATGTTGCACAAATGGTGTTCAAATTCTAAAGAATTCCTAGTGTCGATAGCAGAAAAACAGCAGAGCGAGTACGATTTAAATTTTGACAACGCGCCAAATAAAATTTTGGGCTTAAAGTGGCGTCCTGAGGAAGATGTGTTAAAAATTTCAATACCTACAGATGCAAGACCGATAACGGTAACTAAGCGAATTATTCTTTCAACATTGGCACAATGTTTCGACCCTCTAGGGCTCATCAATCCTGTAGTTGTCAAAGGAAAAATACTGATGCAGAAATTATGGATAAAAAAATTGGATTGGGATACGGAAATCACAAGTGACGAGTTGCTGGCTGAGTGGACTGCTTTTCTGAATATGGTTTCGCTTCTTGAGTCATTGGAAATTCCAAGAAAATTGTGTAGCAATAAAGAGGTTCCTAGTATAGAAGTCCATGGGTTTGCAGACGCCAGTACAGTGGCGTACGGGGCGCGCGTGTATTTCCGTATTATATATGACGATGGCTCAGTAACAAGCACATTAGTTTCATCTAAATCTAGAGTAGCACCTATCAAGACAATAACCGTGCCAAGGCTTGAGCTTTACGCTTTGGTAATTTTGGTTCAATTAGTAACGAAAGTTGTGACAATTTTTCAGGATATTTTGAGTTTTGCCTCAATAAATTTATGGTCAGATTCTAAAATCGTTCTAGCTTGGTGTAACGATCATCCAATAAGGTGGTCCACGTTCGTGTCTCATAGAGTCTAACTAATTCAAAGTTTGACGGAGAACAGCAAATTAAGATATGTCAAATCTGCAGACAATCCTGCAGATATTTTCGCGCGGAAATTTCTCAAACGAAGTAATTGCTTCAGGATTCTGGTTTCAAGGGCCTAAGTTCTTACTTGACGTTAACTTGGATTTGAATTTATATGATCAGCAGATCAACATTGCTAATCTGCCGGAGCAAAAGAAGGTGGCACTTCCAACGGTGTGCCAGGAGCAACCTTGTGATTTTTGGATAAATTATTTTTCTCGGTTTTCTAACGTCTGATACGTATGTTAGCCTTTATGTTCCGGTTTATAACGAGTGATTATTAATTATTTTGCTCAAGGGCGGCTTTGACCCAGTATACATAGTGTAGCAGTAGCGCGTAGATTAAATCATAGGGCGAATTTGCAAGAAAGCAGCGTTGTCACGTTGAAAACCTAAAATAATGTTTTTTGACGGTATGTAATATAAAATCCTGAGCTATCTTACTTTGAAAGCCTACTTCTAGACACCTTCTGATGTTTCTTCTTACCCTCAGAGACACATTAACCAATACGTTTGGAGAATTATTAATTTCGGCAATTTTTTCTGAAATCCTTCGTTTAAGATCATTTATATCCTCAATTGGTGTTCGATAAATGGAGTTTTTTATAAAAGGCCACAAGAAGAAATCGCAGGGTGTTAAATCGCAGGAACGAGGTGGCCATATTTGTTGCGTATTTCGGCTTATAACTCTGTTTTCAAAAAATGTACTTAAAAAATTTAAATTTTCTCTGGTTACATGAGGTGTAGCGCCATCTTGTTGGAAGTAACCTTCCCGCAATTCATCATCGTGAAGCTCATTAATAAATGTTGTCAGAATTTCGATCCGATATCTCACAGCTGTAATTGTGCCATCAAAGTAAATTGGGCCTACTATTCTTCTAGAACTAATTGCTGCCCACACACCAACTTTTTGAGGATGAAGAGGTCTTTCTACAAAAACATGCGGATTTTGCGTATTCCACATTTGCATATTTTGTGAATTAACATAGCCTGATAAATAAAAATAAGCCTCATCGGTAAAAAATGTTTTTTCAAAAGCACTCTGACGAAGCAGTCTGACGAAATTTATCAATTAGGTATTGTGACCCAGTACGAAAATTATGAAAGGTCACCGCAACATCAGGAAACTCGGTTCGAAATTCATCAAAGCAGTCATGCATAGAGTAATTCCACACACCGCCTATTTTGTTTCCATTTCTAAAAAAACTTTCAACAATAAAAATTTTTTGTGCTTCACTAAACATTTTTACTGTAGAACTTTCAATCCGGCAACAAAGCTTCACCAAAACTTGATACGCTGAAAAATAAAAAAAAAATAAAAAATTAAATCATATCCTGCAAATAGCACTTTATAATAGTCAAAAGACGAATTTCTCCAATTTTTAAACTTTACAAATACACAAATTCAAATAAGACGTAAATGTCATAAAACAATCATGTCATCTTATCTACGCAGTACGGCCATGATGCTTTTAAAATGCATGGCCTCCCTTGAGCAAAATAATTAAAAATCACTCGTTACATAACCTACAGAATAAAGATAATAAGATTCAGGATGCAACTGTCACGGTTGGTGAGCTTGATAGGTCATACCAGTTCGTGGTAAAAAATCTGCAACGCCAGAGTTTTCCAAAGCAACTTTCAGAATTAAAGAACAATCAAATAATTTCAGATAAGCAATTGAAGCATCTTAAACTTTTTTTGGATTCGAGCCAGTTAATTAGAGTGGGAGGCAGACTTGAAAATGCGGATATATTATTTGATCATAAGCACCCGTATTTATTGCCTTCACATAACGCGACAGTAAAAATCATGCTTAAGTACGAACATTTGAGGTTAGGACACGCTGGCGCTCAGTCAGTGCTGTCAAATTTTAGGCTACGGTTCTGGCCACTTAACGGTTTGAGAGAAACGAAGAAAGTTATAAGGAATTGTATCACGTGTACGCGATTTAGAGCTCTTCCAGCTCAGCAGATCATGGCAAATCTTCCTACAGATAGGGTGCAAGCAGCACGTGCAGTTCAAAAAGTGGGGATTGATTACGGGGGCCCATTCCTAATAAGATCGTCTAGATTACGGAAAGCGCCGTACATTAAAGCATACATTGCAATTTTCGTGTGTATGTCAACAAAGGCTATTCACATCGAACTAGTGACTGGTCTGTCAACTGAAGCATTCATGATGACGTTGAAACGTTTCATCGCTCGTAGAGGTAATCCTACTATTATTTACAGCGATAATGCAACAAACTTTCAGGGGACGAGTAATCAATTGTACGATGTTTACAAGTTTTTCAGTAATGCGCAAAATTGTAAGCCTTTTTTAGAATATCTCGCCCAAAATGAAATTCAGTGGAAATTCATCCCCCCCAGGTCTCCTCATTGGGGCGGATTGTGGGAAGCTGCTGTAAAAAGCACGAAGCATCATATTTTTAGACTAATGGGTACTTCAAAATTCACATTCGAAGACTTTTATACGATTTTGACGCAAATCGAGGCGGTGTTAAATTCACGACCATTATGCCCATTGACAAACGACCCTTCAGATTTCGGGTATCTAACACCAGGGCACTTTTTGATAGGGGAAAGTTTAACCGCATACCCTGAGCGCGATTTGACAGAAATCCACGATAATAGGCTAAAATTTTGGCAACAATGTACCAAAATTCAACAGATCTTTTGGAAGTGATGGTCGGTGGATTATCTCAATCGTCTGCAACAGTGTCCTAAATGGTTAAAAGTTAGTAGAAATATAGTCCCAAACGACGTGGTGCTATTACGAGAGGATAACGTACCTCCGTTGCAATGGCCGCTAGCGAGAGTGCTGGAAGTGTATCCTGGAAAGGATGGTAACGTGAGGGTTGTAAAACTAAAAACAGCTGACAGCATTTTCACTAGGTCTATAGCAAAAGTGTCTCCTCTCATTTATGACCAGGCACATGTAAATACTGAACTTCATCAAGACTAAGACAAACTACTTTTGATTATAGGTTACCGCACATCGTGCGTGTGGCCATATTTTAAGTCTTAATCTACTCGATTACTAGTTTGTTGAATAATAAGTTTCAACGTACGTTTCATTTATAGTGGTCTATTTTACACAAGGTGTCAGTCCTTTTATGGCGTGGTGGCCTGCCTTAAGTCCACTGGGGGTCGAAGGCTAAGACTCCCTGGGAAACCTAAACGGTTACATGATTGTTGCATTCTTTTTGTCGTTTTTGTTGGCCCTTCGCTCGGAAGGAGCGTCGTATGAGTTCGCACAGTTGGAAACTTCTGGCAGCTTTTTCAAGAACAGACTAGGAGCGTCCGTGGTGTCAAAAGACTAAAAACGTGGAGTACCCTGACAGTATCGCACTGCCCTTTCGGTTCTGGGTTCCGGCGGAATCTGGTCCAACCTTTCGCTCTGCGTAGCTTCTGTCACTATGTTACTTCTCCTTCTTCCATTTCTTTCTATCTACTTTGCGGCTTCGGCACTACAAGACACGAGTAGTGCTGTCTATCACTACCAAGTGTCATTTCTCTGGGTTGGGTGCGGGTAAGGGGTTGTTGAGCCCAGTCCAGGGGAATTATCAGGTCTTCTTCGGGTGGGGATTCGGGAAAATTGTGAGTGTGTGAAGTGGGGTGCAAATTTACGCCTTGTGCTTTATGTTACTAAGGTTTAGGGGTGACTCACAGAGTGCCATTCTTCTAGTCAGCTCAAGCAGGAGCAAAAGTTAGGGGTGTCTCATCAGTAGCGCCATTCGCAGTATTCGACTCCAATGTCAATACTCAAGTTAGGGGTGTCTCATCAGTAGCGCCATTCGCAGTATTCGACTCCAATGTCAATACTTAAAGATAGAGGTGTCTCTCAGAAGCACCGTTCTTTAGTTTTTTTTTTATTATTATTTTATATTACAAGGGAAGTAGTTAGGGGTGTCGCTGCGGAATGCCAACGTTTATGTGCAGCTCAAAAGGAGCTTGCTATCTGGACCTCGTGTGTTCAGTTTTAAAATGAATTTTATGACAGTGCTCGAAGCGAGCTTTCAAAGTAAATTTCGAATATATTCTTCAAAGAATATCAAAGTCATTTAACACAATATATGATTCGGTAAAAATGTGCCAGTTATGAAAAATAGGACATTCAATCTGTGCAATACGGACGGGTAGGACGGCTGTACAGAACTTTAGGTTCTTTTCAATATTAAGGTTGTTGGGAAACCCATTGTACAGGGTTCAATAGGATACGGGTCACTTACGTTCATATTAAGTGACAAAATTATGTATGTAGGTAAGTAAAGGTATGCTCTACAGCTTAGTGCATTTGTGCGTCCGATGTCCAGGATGGTAAAAAAAAAAAAAAGGAAAAGAAAGACTTTATTTTTCTTTGGGACTTTATACACTTAGGTCAAGATTATGTTCACAGAACAAAACAGGACTTCAAGTGGACAATTGAGCATTGGCTTGTGTACGATTATGTCAAGTGGGTCCAGTAAAAGACAATGAATATTTGCGGAGTCGAGATAACTTTGACAGTGTTTGGAAATACGAGGGGCATGTGATACATGAAATCGTGTGTCATGCTGAACAATTTTGTGTGACCTTCGGTCGTATTGTAAATATTTTAGTATAAGTTATGAAGTTAAAAAAAAAAAGAAAAATGGTTATAGTTAGAGCTGCATGGTTGCGTTGCACATGGCACATGCGCAGCTCTCTTTCTGAACATGGGGTATTTGACTCAGATAATGAGACGATGTAGAGTCTACAACCATATTGATGGTCATGGCTGTTAACGTTTATGTAACGTTGGTTGTCGTTGTTAGGTTAGGTATAATGTTGGATACCAGAGTGTTAATTTCTAAGAGTAGATTGTGTAGAAAGGGGCTGTACTACATAATGTTCGATTAAATTGAATTGAATCACAAGTGCTTCAATGTGGGGGAGAATGTTGGGGAACAGTCTAAAAGTTGCAATGAGTTGTCCAAAGATGGACTGTTTAGTTTTAGTTGCAACATAGTAGGCGTAACATGTCAAATTTACGATTTCATTCATAACATAGTAGGTATAAGAGATGATGTAATTTGGATCGGCGCCAGGGAAGCGGCTGGCTACCACTGTCACGCTCCAATTTTGTTGACTGTAAAATGCGCCCACTGGGTTGGCGGAAGCTTGGCGTCGGCCAAAAAAGATTAATGAATCGCGTCATAGGGTGTGCGTGCAGCGGCTCCAGCCGCTGCATTGGGCGCTGATCAAGAATTAAGAGTGACTGTTGATTGAGCAAGAAAGCTAGCAACACGTCCCGTCAAAAAGGAATAACAAAAGTTGGTTGTTGGTGGTCATTTTATTGTTTGTACCAAGTGGTAAATCTTTAGGAATGTTAGTGTACTAATTTCTATGTAAAAAGTGGAAGTTTCACCCTAAGTACGGGTACAAAGTGTGCATATCTCTGTGCAAAAAGTTATAATGTGTTAATTCGCCAGTATGTTAAATAGAGTTATTTTGCTTTACCGCGAGTTTAATTTCCAATCGCAATAAAAACGACCAGTGAGTCACACGCCTGTGGAAATATACCACAAAATTGATTGAACGTAAGAGGAAATAAAGCCCTGCGTGTCAACAGCCAGAATTATTGGGACTTGATTACGACAAGTAAAATTTTAAAAGGTCCTAAAAATTCTCCCGCTCTATCTTACACTAAGCTTGGGTGGATTATTCCTGGAAATTTTGGTCAGTTCAGGGGAAGATTAGATGAAACTATTTGTCTTCATATTCGACCAGAGATCTGGCTGGAAGGACCACTAAATGTGGTTTCTATTAACTATTTCTATATATTTCGATAGCTCAAATTACATTTACTGTTTAAAAAACTATCTATTTCAAAAACTATCTTGACAATGACAATTAAAATCTCAATTCCAACTGGTCCCACTGTTATCTACAGGTTCAATCTCCAACAAGGTTCTTTGTAAGGTGCCGAAACACCGCAGTACAATCATATTCTTGAATAAGTCTCTATTTTCTGATTGGTTGTGTATAAACATGGTGGCGATGGTAGTCACGACCACGCACAACGTTCTAATATAATTAAAAATGAATTGTTAAATTGTTCAATAGAAATAAAGGAAGAAAACACTGACTGTTAAAATTATTATAGGACCTAAATTTACTGAACTTTTATTATATTCTAGATTTTGTTTCTGTGTTTACTTTTGAATAAGGCAACCTATTTGAGAGATCTAATTTAATTGTTGTATGATATGTTTTTCTTTTTGCTTTGATATAGATTTTATGAAAACTTATTGGTTGTATTTTAGGTTGGAAATATTTAAAGGATTTTTAAAAGAATATTTTCTATTAGCTCTAAAAATAAAACAAAAAATCCCACATGAAAAGAATTTCACGGGACAAGCAGTAGAGGTATGTAAACTGTTTACCTTGGCATAAATACTGTCGCGCTAGTATTTACTTTATATGATTTGACAATATGTCCAGACTGCACACTCTCCACCAAATTAACGATGAAAAGTAGAAGATTTTCGACTGAGAGGTTACAAGTTGGATGAAAAATCACCGAGATCCGCTCAGTTTTTTGAGCTCCAATTGTCAAAGCCTGTGGGCTGATTGTAAAAAATTTCCTGATAAAATTGGCATGTTCTAGTGGATTATCTATAAGCTGGAATCTAAAAATTCGAACCCTGTTTAGAACGCCGATTCCGTTTGTTTTAAACAGTGTCCATTATAACAATTATAATCAAGCTATTTGCTAAACAGTCAACAGTTATTGTGAAACTATTAAGCAGAAAACAATTCTGGTAGAAATATCGACCATGTGATATCTGGCATTAAAACAATACGAAACCAAATTTCGTCAATCAGAGTGATCGTCTGAGGGTGCCCTTGGACCCTTTTCAAGAAGACAGCGAACGCAGAATCGTCCTTATATCTATACTACTTACAGCATTGTTACTTCACATTTTCCTTTATTAATTATAGGAAAACTACATGAGGAATCTACCCCTCCCTTCGTTTCTCCATAGTCTATAAGGCCCTCGACTTCTAAATTGTACTCTACAGAATCGGCATATATTATTATCGAGTCGACATAGCAGGGATTATCATTGGGACCATTGACGTCAAATACCTGTGATACAAATTAAAAGTTATTTTTTTCAAATATGATACACGACACATAATATCATGTTTTTAGCATAATATTAGTTCCTTGTGTCATAAATAAGAATTATTGATGATTTGATATTTTATTTATTTATTTAATACAGACAAATGTATGGTGTGAACTATGAATATTTATTTAAACCACGATTATTCTATGTGTATCTGTCGACTTTAAAAGAAAAGCAAACATATTTATGTAGGAATCTAATAATAAGTTTATAAATTACTTTACCTGTAGTTGCACATGCTTCTTGGGAAAGACCAGCTCTTCTTTTGGTTTAAAATGAAAAACTATTTCGCTTACTGAATACAAACCAATATAGCCACTTTCTTCTGACAAATCGAAAATTCCGGCATTCCAGCCCTGTTCAACGAATTCCCAACGTAAATTTATAGGCGAGGAGTTAACCATTTTAATTATTCGTTTTGCTTTGTAATTGATAGGCACCTATAGGTAATATATTATCTATAATTATTTATTTACTCAAACACATGCAGATCTGGCAGATTCTAATCTTGGAAGCGTAAAAAATAATAACATTCATACGAAGTACAAGTATATTACATACCAAGGTGAAAAGTGTTTCATTATTGTCCAGAGAAAAGGATGGTTTACGGAGGCGCGTAGCGCCGATGTGAACCATTTCTCGAGACAGGAACGAAACTTTTCACTGAGGTTTATACACTATTTTATTTACAATCATACCTAAATACAAATGATGTTTCTTATGACAAATATAAATAACTATGTGAGAAATTAACAAAGTTAGACCCCTGTATAACCACAAACTTCGCTACCATCCACAAATTAAAAAAAGACGTTGATTTTTGACAATGGTTACTGTGGTACTAAACCATCCAAGAATACAAACTTAAATTAGTTAAATTGTTGATATATTGTCATTTAAAAAGTGTTTATAAAGACAATAAGCGATTCAGAATTATTTGTACTCCTCCTCAATTGTGGGAAGCCGCAATAATATTGAAACAAACATTTTGGTTGTTCAATGAATGTTGACATTTAACTGTAAACAATGGATAATTTTCCACACAGGTAAATGTCACTTTCCACCTGGATAAATGGTAAAGTTAGAAATATATTTCTTTCAAACTTTTAAAAAGTCCGAAATATCGACATAGTCATGGTTATAAATAAAGAATTTTAACTGATTGCTCATTCCTTTGCCTAAGGGTATAATAGAAACATAGTAGAGAATGTCGAGCAACGAGCAAGGCAGCGCTTTATGTGTCAATCTATGTAAAGAGTCTTATTCACTGCCCCACTTTTCTATTCATCGCACTATGTGTTTAGCCTATCTGTTGCTGTTGCTATGCATAACTTTATACTAAAAATTACCCAACATACCTTCTCGAAAACGACCAATTTAGGAGAAATGGCAAAATCAAATTTGCAAGGTGAACAAGCCAAAGTAAACCATTCAACCCTCGGGTTGTTCCTGACCGACAGAAACAATTCACTTGTAATAGTACCAATTTCTGTAGGCTTAACGCACAATCTCAATTTCTCTTCAGATTTCGGTAGGACAACCAAACTGTTTGGTTCAGCGTAAAAGTTGCCATTACCAAGGCTCAGAGATACTTCACAAGGCGAAGTGGTAGTATTGCGTAGGACAATATCAGAACTGTAAACTCTTTTATCTTTTACATTCCCAACTACAATTTAAAAAGACAAGGAATTACTTAGGTATTTTTAAACATAAATTTTATCATATTAGTACACTCAAATGATATGTTGAAATTTCAGTTCGAGAAATGAGATTATCACTTCCAAAAATCTCATCCATCCGAGCAGCGAACAATTTTATAAAGAGTTTTGTAATGCGTTAATTAATAATTCTGAATTCACCTGAAAGTTGAGCACGTCAGCAGCTATCAGTACCTACCTACAACTGATCCAAAATCAAAAATATTTTGATCTCTGATATACACAAAATGATCATAGGAGGCCTTGTCAATGTAATTTTCTAAAACTTTCGGAAACATGACTTCCGGTCTAATATCAATCTTGGGGTATTCGCATACCGCGGTGCAAACGACCGAATATGACCTTTTCATTTTAGTATCTTCCATAATGTAGTTCTGGCTGTACTTGCCACATTTGGAGGATGTGAATATAACTTCGTATTTAAAGGACTCTTCAGGGGCAAGAACAGCTCTAGTAGAAAATTCGTAGTCTTTTTCGGCTAAAATTTCAAAGTTTATACAAAACTTGTGAGTATCTTGGTGTTGGATTCTATTATTTCAAATTTATTTGAAAATATTTAGCATCATCAAACACGTTTACAAATATTTTCAAACCAGCGGTCTTGACCTTTTAAAAAGCTACAAACTGATTTCTTCTGCACAGGAGCAATTGAAATTAAAACAAATAAAAATAGTAGCGGATGCGTTCATAGATTGGGCTTCTAATGAATTTGTAGAAAGAAGTGCAGGCATACAACTCCAAGAAAGTTTGCTACCTAGAAAAGTAAGGCATATTCAAAAATCGGCTGATGAAGAGTCTTCTGATGCTCCTATCGAAGATGCGTATCGAAAGTTTACTGTGGAAGTTCACAACGTCATTTTAGATGCAATAGTTGAAAGTACTGAAAATCGATTTCAGAAACTGTGGCTTTCCTTTCTAATTTTGACTCAATAAGGGCTGAAAATATTCCAGAGAATAGTCTTTGAAATTTAACTGATCTATTTTGCAAATGCTTGGAAGAGATAGAGATGTCAATAGTCGATAAATATTCTGTTATAAATGTTGAAGTCGATAGTGATGATGACTTAGAACAATTTACTGACGCTACAGCTCCTAACACATAAGTACCAACAATCCGAGGTATATGCAAGAGCTGCAAAAATTTTGTATTATGTTGTTACAAGATGCGTGTACAATACAATTTGTACAGCAAAGCTTCCAAGATACTCACATTGACATACAAATACTTATTGACCCATCTAACCACACAGGTTGCATGCGAAAGATCATTTTCAACTTAAAAGCTTTTACAAAATTGGCTAAGAAGTTCTTTAAGTGACACTCATTTTTAAGCCTTAATGCTACTGAACTGTGAAAAGGAAATATTGAACACTTTGGGTAATGACTTTATTATCCGCCGAATAAGTGAATATAGTAGTGCTTTGCGTAAAGAGTTATCCTCAACATAATAAAAACTAATTTTGAGTGTTATTAGTGTCAAAAACTATTATCAAATAATGTCAAACGTGGTTAAGTTTCATATGGAAGGGAGTCAGTAATCAAATTTAAACTATTAAAGGATCTCAACCTATCAACATTTATTTAATATTCTAAAAGAAGCAGGTATTATTTCATCAAGTGTAATGTTAAATGGAATGTGTTTTAAGTCGAAATAGCAGATGTAATGTAAAATTTTTCTCAATACCTTATTTGCCCTTTATAACGGGACCTTTTGTGTGGGATTTCTGCCCAAAAATAAATAGGCAACTAGGAAACCGAAAATACGTGTCGTAATGTTACACCTTAAATATTCAAAAACAGTTCAGTATATTGACAGAACATTATTTGCCGAAATTTGTATCTTGTTAGAAATAGGGCGTATCGATATTCTATGGGCCACTCAACTCTATCAGCGTGCTCCTACACTAGTAGATCAGGCCATCAAGAAGCATTGCAATCACACCAATAGACAGAAGGATGACGTCGAAGCTGGACCCACCATAATTGTGCCATATTTCAAACGAATCTCCGAAAAAATTCCAAGATTAGGACAACAACACAACATTCGAACAGTATTTAGTATTTTTGTTAACGCTCGAAACCAATGCAAGCAAACGATAAACCAAAGCAAAGAAGCACACAACCAGAGGATCAAAGACAAACTTCTTAAATGTCCTAACGGCTCAAGATCATTTTGGTCGGTAGCTAAGGCCGTCAGTCAGAACTTTACCAAGTCAACCATTCCACCTCTAACACGTTCTGATGACACCATTGCGACCAAAGCACAGGAGAAAGCAAACCTACTGGCGGAACTATTCTATTCATATTCAACGGTAAATCTTCAGGGAAGTACTCCACCGAACATTCCCCCTGTAGAATCGAGAATGCCTGAGATTGTTTTTTGCCATCGCCATGTTAAACGAATCTTGAGGATTTTTGACACTAAAAAGGCTTCTGGTCCTGACGATATTCCAGTCATTGTAATTAAGACATGCGCTGACGAACTGACACCGGTATTTCGTAGGCTTTTTAACTTATCCTACAAAAAAGGAATATTTCCTTCTTGCTGGAAAACTGCGCGAGTCCAGCCCATACCCAAAAAAGGCAAGAAGACCTTGCCAAACAACTATCGTCCAGTCGCATTGCTTTCGGTGATATCCAAAGTTATGGAGAAGGCTCTCAACGAAAAACTATTAAAATACCTGGATGGCTTCAACATTATTAGTGACCGCCAGTATGGATTCCGTAAGTCTAGATCAACAGGAGACCTTCTCGCTTATGTTACTCATGTTTGGAACAACGCGGGCGATAGCACTGGACATTTCCAAGGCTTTTGACCGAGTATGGCATGAAAGGCTCCTAACTAAAGTGAGAGCATACGGAATGCCGGTTCAATTTTGTTCATGGCTGTCGAGCTTTCTTAAAGACCGTTCTCTGCGAGTGGCGATGGATGGATTTCTTTCAGACACATTTAACATCAACGCCGGAGTCCCTCAAGGTTCTATATTGTCGCCCACCCTTTTCTTACTCTACATTAACGATCTTTTGGAAAAAAATAAAAATCCTATATATAGCTTCGCTGATGACAGCACACTTGTCTCATCTTTTACTTTGGATGCTCGGACATCGGCTGCTAATGCACATCTCTATAGGCAGCAAGAGGTCTCACATCTCAACAAAGACCTGGAAGAAATTCTGTCTTGGGGTGACAGTAACCAAGTAGAATTTAACGCTAAAAAGACCCAGGCGGCAGTTTTTTCAAAAAAGTTAATGTTGAAGAACCGGATTTAGTTATGGCGGGACACTCGATTCCCTTGGCTTCATCAATTCATTTATTGGGCGTTAATTTGGATAGTCATATGTCTTGGCATAGCCACGTTGCGGCCATTGCTAAGGCAGCCTCGCAGAAGCTTGGAGTACTTTTCCGTACAAACCCCAACAACTTTTGATGCTCTATAAAGCCCAAATTCGACCATCGCTGGAGTACTGTTCGCATATTTGGGGCTCTGCTTCTAAACATACCCTGAGATTGCTAGATTCCATTCAAAAAAGAGCCATTCGCTTGATCGGTGACCATAGTCTGACAAACAACCTGGAAAGCCTTGAACATCGAAGGCAGGTTGGCGACTTGAGTCTATTTTACAAATATTTTCATGACAAGTGTTCAACTGAGGTTGCCCTCTTGATACTACCCAGAGCGTAGCATGGTAGAAATACACGACGAGCCACTGCAGCCCACCAGTACGTGGTTCAGCTTAGTATCCCTCGAACGACACTGTTTCAAAATTCTTTCATCTGGAGAACGTCATCACTCTGGAACGACCTCCCTGAGATCGTGTTCCCCAACGACTATAACCTGCAAAGATACAAGACCAACGTGAATCGTTTCCTGCGCACACGCACCGCTTCCAGAGCGCCATAAAGGATTTATCTTGCAGTGCTGTGCCTTATCATAAAAAAAAAAAAAAAAATTAGCTCCAAAGATTCTTTCAGAAGCCACTTGGGCAAAATTATACTCAAGGAAAACATTGGCGAAAAAGGAAGTTCGAAGGAGCGGCTGACATATCCCAGAATCCTAACTACTTTAGTTAACCCTCTTTAGACATAAGGAATATGCGGAAACCCTTGTTAAGTGAATGTAAGCTTAAATTAAGACCATCTCCGTCATGCTCTGCTAACTCCTATGTAGTATAAATACTCTAGTAGCTTCGTAGCTTGTTCAATATTTACCTGAAGACGACTGGAGATGTTTACTAATTAAAACTTTGTGAGAAAAATAAATAATGACAATGGAAGTTCAAAATACGTTTATCATTCAGTTACGATTAAAGCTAGATTTATAAACTCGAAAAGTTGGCGAGGTAGAAGTTATGTTCAAGTTGGCGAGGTTCTATATTCGACAGTTCAGAATATGGTATTTTTAAAGCCAGTAGTACAGTTCAGGTTAGTTTGTGTGTGCTGCTGTATTGTTGGAACAATTAATGCAATTGTTGTCATGGACGTTATGTAGCTGCTATCAGTGCTATCGTTAACAATATTTTATATTTTAACTTCATTAATGTGCGATTTAAGAGCTAAAATAATTTATTAGAGAAAATTCCAAAATAGCACGTCCCGAAACTCGTCAGAAGTCGACCGGTTCTGTCGCAACATATCAATTTGACATGGTAGACAGACCAGTGGTATAGGAACCGGTCAATCGATAGAATTCTATATGCCTCAAGGTTGCGCTGCAGATATTTTTGGTCTCTATTTTAAGTGGGTTGGTTACGTTACGTTACACAAGCCCTTAGCTATATATTAACGTCGCACAACCTCAAAATAACATACTTTTCGAAGACGGAAGCCCAATTGGTTCAGTGATGATTTTGGAATCCGCACTTTTTCTAGAACTTTTTGAATTTCTTCTGCGTCTTAGTTTGGTTGTGTCAGCAGAACTAGATTTACTACGAGACTGAAAAACAAAAAAAATAATGATATTACAATGATATATTAATAGAGAAAATAATTTATTGGTCATTCAAGATTTAGTTTGGTGGTGGGGGCAGACCAATTTGGACTACATAGTTCTTTTTTGTTTGCCAAGCCAGAATAGAAAAAAAGTTTTAAGGTGTTGAACAATAGAGTACCTAGTCGTGTTCTGAATGCGAGGGGGCAAGGTGGTTAATAAATGCACTTTTAAGTAAATATTTTTTTTTCATTTATCCTCAGTGAAACAACAGATGAGCGGAAGAAAAATGATAATGGGTCATCAACGCGAAAAATAATAATAGATAATTGATAAAATTAACGGAATGCTATATGGTCGTCAAGAAATATTTGTACATATAAAATTGTCAAAGAAAGGGCTGGGCTATGAAATTTGACTGGGCTGGCTGGGTCCAATCTCTATTAAGGCCGCCACAGACGTTCCAGATTGCATATCAATTTGCTTGCGCAAACATAAAATGCGAGATATGAATGAAATCAAAATAGCCCCCTAGCTAGGCACTTATTTTTTATTGATTTCTATTCAGTTTAGGCTGTTGCTATTGCAGGAAAATAAAAATTAAAGAAAGAAAACGTTAAAGATGCTAAAAAAATTAATTATTGGATGAACTTGAATTATAATCTGAGGATTGGTTTGATTCTCTACGAAATGGCTGAAACAACTTATAAAGTAATAAAATCAGTTGCATATTATCCGACAGTTTAAGACAAAGCGTAAATAAATTAAAGACTAACCCAAAGTCCTATTTGTACAGGGGTTTTGCTTATGTTTAGACCCCTATCTAGAGCGAAAACAATAAGGGATAGAAAAAAACTTTAAACACGAAAATTCTTGGGATTTTGATTGAATCATCAGAATCTGAGCAAGAAACTTTCGAAAGATGATTACAATGCCAAAAAAAAAAATAAGCAACTTGTGTTTTTCTAAATGGAACACCCTGTATCTATTTTATTAAAATTATAGATACTTATTTTCTCATTCCAAAAATATATAGTTTGTCTATATTAGCTCAAACCGTTTTTAAGATATTAGCAATCAAAATTTTAAAAAATTTTATTTATATTCGTTTATAAGTCTAGAATGCCTTGAAAATCAAATGAAAGGCTGCCGGCCTTTTCTTATTGCAATTATTACGTCTGGAAAGCCATGGAAAACAAATGTTATTATGACATTTTTGGCATTGCTTACTTGTTTGCTTGTAATAAACTAACATTTTTCTTCGTATTTATAATAATAAAATGGTATATTCTGTAGCAGAAAAATTTGATGTTATCCGTCTATATTATTCAAATAATATAAATTCATTAACAACTCGTAATGAATACCACAGTTTATTTCCCAATAGATTTTTACCTACCAAAAGCACTATTAAATATATTGTAAAAAAATTTGAAGAGACCAAAAGCTTAGAAAGGAAAAAGAGGACAGCAATGAGGAATGAGGAATTAGACTTAAATGTTCTATGAAGGTGATTATTTTCATTATTTATACTTATTATTAAATCCTACTATAATTACTTTTGTATTACAGAAAATTCTAATTATTCTGTACCAGATGCGGCGGGCCATCTTAACAAATCCTTATCAAAAATTCGCGAAATTTTAAAGAAATACTGTTATTATCCCTTTAAATTTTTACCAGACCAAAAATTAACAGAAGATCACAAGAGCGGTTAGAGTTTTGTTTGATTATTTTAAGAAGGCGTGAAATTGATGGAAATCTTTTAAACAAAATTTTATTCACCGACGAGGCAACTTTCAGCACAGCTGGTATGTTTAATCGAAAAAATAAACATTTTTGGGCAACTTCTAATTCCCACAAAATTCAGGGCCGTAGGTCTATAAATGTTGGGTGCGGCATTATAGGAAATAAAGTCATTGGTCCAATAATTTGTAATAGGACTTTAACTGGCCTAGGATATTTGGAATTTCTTAAGAATGAGATTGAAAACTTTTTAGAAGAGCTTCCTCTCAACCAACACGCTACGCTTATCTGGCAGCAGGACGGTGCGCCAGCCCATAATGTTGCCCCTGTTACAAGGTATTTAAATGAAAAATATAATTTGTGGATTTGAAGAAACGGGCCAATATTGTGGCCGGCAAACAGCCCCGATTTGACGGAGCTTGATATTTTTTTTGGGGCTATTTAAAAAACAAAATTTATTACAATAGGCCAGAGAACTTTCAAGTTTTGGAACAAAGAATTCGAGAAGAAATTTTGGTGCTAAATAAAGACTATCGAGGGTCCAAATTATGAACTGAATAAATCATAAATTATTAGGAAATATTCAAAAATGTATAATAAATCAAGGGAGTTACGTTGAAAATCAGTAATTTTTTGTTTATATTTAATTATTTTTCTTTTTAACATTGTATTAATTTTCTTTTAAAATTGTAATAACAATCATAAAAGTAAATTTTTTATTTTAATTAACTATTGTCACTAAAGTATTAATACTTAATGATTAAATAAAAATTTTGATATCAAACTACAAATTAATAGATATCAAATGGAATTAAACTTGTTGCATTTATTTTTCAACGCCTACTAAATGTTATTTTAATAGTAAGAGAAGCATCACCAATGTAGGCTATTTGATTTTTAAGGCATTCTAGACTTATAAACGAAAATAAATACAACTTTTTAAAATTTTAATTGCTAATATCTTAAAATCGGTTTGAGCTAATATAAACAAACTATATATTTTTGAAATCAGAAAATAAATATCTATGATTTTAATAAAATAGATACAGGGTGTTCCATTTAAAAAAAAACATAAGTTGCTTATCTTTTTCCGCATTATAATCATCTTTTGAAGGGTTTTTGCTAAGATTCTGATGACTTTTTATTTAAAGTTTTTTTCTATCTCTAATTGTTTATCCTCTAGATAGGGGTCTAAATATAAACGAAAACCCTGTACACCCACCTTCTAACTGGCCTGTACTCGCGAGAAAATTGCAAGCACTGCTTGATTTCATTCAATTCAAACTTATGCAATGCCTATTGTTATACAGGGTGTTTCATTAAGGTCGAAGAGCGGCCATATCTCGGAAACTATTGGGCATAGAAATTCAGGAAAAAAAAATTAATGACTAAAGTGGCCATGAGAAAATCCTGGAAATAATTTTTAAGTTCCGCATTTTGCCGCAAGGGGGCGCAATTGAAAAGTAAATTTTTAAATTTTAGATATCTCCGAAAATTGCACGTTAAGGTATATTTTTGATAACACCGTTAAAAAGCTTGGTCAATTTTGCATAATTTTGGTCCCATGCTTATTGGCGTACCGACTTTAGTAAGAGTGGGGGAAGCTGTTGAATGTGTAATCATTTAAATCGCTGTAACTTATAAACCACTTATCCGATTTTAGCAAACTAAAACTTGTTTGGAAGAGAAATGTAAGTACTTTTAACTATCGTCTTGAGTGGTCCATGATACTTCTCAATAAAAATACAAGAGGGCGCAATTTGCAATAATAACACATTTCTTAACTTTATTCATTTATTTCAAATCATACGGTATAATTATGATACCATAATCGAAAAGTAGATGAAATTTGCTACAAAAATTGTCAAAACCGCAGTTCGATATCTCCATCCGTTTCAGAGTTATTGCCAATAGAATAATTTTTAAAACTTTAAATGAAGAAGCGGTTGTTTTCATAGTTTTGTGATCAAGCATTCCATGACAAAAAATATTTTTAAACTTTATGGTTAGGTAGGTTTGTTTCTCATTATTCCAATGGCCCAGAAACCACTCTAGAATTATTAATGGCAATCATGGAAAACGTGTCATTTAGGCGTAACTCTAACAATATGATGTGTTTTAAAAAATAAATCTAGATAGCTGTGAAATAAAATCTGAAAGTTTCCATTAGAGATTGACAAGAGCGGTTAGAGTTTTGTTTGATTATTTTAAGAAGGCGCGAAATTGATGGAAATCTTTTAAACAAAATTTTATTCACCGACGAGGCAACTTTCAGCACAGCTGGTATGTTTAATCGAAAAAATAAACATTTTTGGGCAACTTCTAATTCCCACAAAATTCAGGGCCGTAGGTCTATAAATGTTGGGTGCGGCATTATAGGAAATAAAGTCATTGGTCCAATAATTTGTAATAGGACTTTAACTGGCCTAGGATATTTGGAATTTCTTAAGAATGAGATTGAAAACTTTTTAGAAGAGCTTCCTCTCAACCAACACGCTACGCTTATCTGGCAGCAGGACGGTGCGCCAGCCCATAATGTTGCCCCTGTTACAAGGTATTTAAATGAAAAATATAATTTGTGGATTTGAAGAAACGGGCCAATATTGTGGCCGGCAAACAGCCCCGATTTGACGGAGCTTGATATTTTTTTTGGGGCTATTTAAAAAACAAAATTTATTACAATAGGCCAGAGAACTTTCAAGTTTTGGAACAAAGAATTCGAGAAGAAATTTTGGTGCTAAATAAAGACTATCGAGGGTCCATTATGAACTGAATAAATCATAAATTATTAGGAAATATTCAAAAATGTATAATAAATCAAGGGAGTTACGTTGAAAATCAGTAATTTTTTGTTTATATTTAATTATTTTTCTTTTTAACATTGTATTAATTTTCTTTTAAAATTGTAATAACAATCATAAAAGTAAATTTTTTATTTTAATTAACTATTGTCACTAAAGTATTAATACTTAATGATTAAATAAAAATTTTGATATCAAACTACAAATTAATAGATATCAAATGGAATTAAACTTGTTGCATTTATTTTTCAACGCCTACTAAATGTTATTTTAATAGTAAGAGAAGCATCACCAATGTAGGCTATTTGATTTTTAAGGTATTCTAGACTTATAAACGAAAATAAATACAACTTTTTAAAATTTTAATTGCTAATATCTTAAAATCGGTTTGAGCTAATATAAACAAACTATATATTTTTGAAATCAGAAAATAAATATCTATGATTTTAATAAAATAGATACAGGGTGTTCCATTTAAAAAAAAACATAAGTTGCTTATCTTTTTCCGCATTATAATCATCTTTTGAAGGGTTTTTTCTAAGATTCTGATGACTTTTTATTTAAAGTTTTTTTCTATCTCTAATTGTTTATCCTCTAGATAGGGGTCTAAATATAAACGAAAACCCTGTACACCCACCTTCTAACTGGCCTGTACTCGCGAGAAAATTGCAAGCACTGCTTGATTTCATTCAATTCAAACTTATGCAATGCCTATTGTTATACAGGGTGTTTCATTAAGGTCGAAGAGCGGCCATATCTCGGAAACTATTGGGCATAGAAATTCAGGAAAAAAAAAATTAATGACTAAAGTGGCCATGAGAAAATCCTGGAAATAATTTTTAAGTTCCGCATTTTGCCGCAAGGGGGCGCAATTGAAAAGTAAATTTTTAAATTTTAGATATCTCCGAAAATTGCACGTTAAGGTATATTTTTGATAACACCGTTAAAAAGCTTGGTCAATTTTGCATATTTTGGTCCCATGCTTATTGGCGTACCGACTTTAGTAAGAGTGGGGGAAGCTGTTGAATGTGTAATCATTTAAATCGCTGTAACTTATAAACCACTTATCCGATTTTAGCAAACTAAAACTTGTTTGGAAGAGAAATGTAAGTACTTTTAACTATCCTCTTGAGTGGTCCATGATACTTCTCAATAAAAATACAAGAGGGCGCAATTTGCAATAATAACACATTTCTTAACTTTATTCATTTATTTCAAATCATACGGTATAATTATGATACCATAATCGAAAAGTAGATGAAATTTGCTACAAAAATTGTTAAAACCGCAGTTCGATATCTCCATCCGTTTCAGAGTTATTGCCAATAGAATAATTTTTAAAACTTTAAATGAAGAAGCGGTTGTTTTCATAGTTTTGTGATCAAGCATTCCATGACAAAAAATATTTTTAAACTTTATGGTTAGGTAGGTTTGTTTCTCATTATTCCAATGGCCCAGAAACCACTCTAGAATTATTAATGGCAATCATGGAAAACGTGTCATTTAGGCGTAACTCTAACAATATGATGTGTTTTAAAAAATAAATCTAGATAGCTGTGAAATAAAATCTGAAAGTTTCCATGGAGATAAGACAAATAATGCAAATAGTTGTCAACTAGTTTCATTTTGAAAGGTGTTGACAAAAGTTTATCCGTAATTCATCTTAAACTTCTTGATAGAAAATTGTGATACGTACCTTTCAAAAATGGCTTATACCAATGCCGAAGAATTCGGAGATATCTAAAATTTAATATGCTGGCCGTATATTTTGAATGTTTTCAAAATGCGCCTATAGCGGAACGCGAATATGCTCTCAGATATCCTGAACGAAGGCACTATGGCAGAGCAGTATTTCAGCGACTGGCAATATGCGTAAGGCAAACGGGAAGTGTACGACGCATTTCAGTTGCTTTTAGAAGACGTCCAGTAAGAAATGAAGTCAACATTACAAACGTTCTTGCGTACGTAGAGGCCGATCCGCATTTAAGCATAAGAGCAATTTCTTTAGACCTAGGTATAAGTTGTACTGCAGTGTTCCGAATTCTAAGGGATTTTAAGCTGCATCCCTATCATATAGTTTTACATCAGGCGCTATCAGAAAGTGATTATGACAGACGGCTCTACTATTGCTATTGGCTAAGAGAGATGTGTAACGAGAATCCTCAATTCCTCTCCCACGTGTTATGGACTGATGAAGCCACTTTCAGTAGCTGTGGCAAAGTTAATTTACACAATATGCACTATTGGTCACAGACAAATACTCACTGGATGCGCGAAGTGGATCACCAAAACAGATGGAGTGTTAACGTGTGGTGCGGAGTATTAGGACACAGAATTATCGGACCGTTTATTTTTAATGATTATCTAAATGGTGAATCTTATTTAAACTTTTTACAAAATGACTTGCCTATCCTTTTAGAAGATGTTCCTATTGGCCTAAGAACATCCATGTGGTATCAACATGATGGATGCCCGGCACACTTTTCGCATATGGTCCGTGATTTTTTAGATATTGGATACCCAAATCGCTGGATTGGAAGGGGTAGTTTGTTTGCTTGGCCACCTAGATCCCCGGATTTAACTGTGTTAGATTTTTACTTGTGGGGGCGAATAAAAGACATTGTATATAAAACGCGACCAACCACACGAGACAACATGATTGAGCGAATTGAAAATGCACTAAATTCGATTTCACGAGCTGAAATTGAAACAGCTGTCTCTAGTTCTAGAAAAAGAATTAATCGTTGTATTTTGCACAACGGAGGTCATTTTGAACATTTATAAAGTCTCTCAATTGTTTTCCTAAGAAGCTTTCAATGAATATTGTTTCCTTCAATAGTTTCCGATAATTATTTCAATACTGTTTTATGGCCCGTTGGCCTTGAAACACGCTCCAAATTTTGTATTTTACATGATTTGGACTAGTCCTAAGCCTAGATAAAGTGTGAAGGAAGGCACGGAGTTTGACATTGGAATAATGAGAAACAAACCTACCTAACCATAAAGTTTAAAAATATTTTTTGTCATGGAATGCTTGATCACAAAACTATGAAAACAACCGCTTCTTCATTTAAAGTTTTAAAAATTATTCTATTGGCAATAACTCTGAAACGGATGGAGATATCGAACTGCGGTTTTGACAATTTTTGTAGCAAATTTCATCTACTTTTCGATTATGGTATCATAATTATACCGTATGATTTGAAATAAATGAATAAAGTTAAGAAATGTGTTATTATTGCAAATTGCGCCCTCTTGTATTTTTATTGAGAAGTATCATGGACCACTCAAGACGATAGTTAAAAGTACTTACATTTCTCTTCCAAACAAGTTTTAGTTTGCTAAAATCGGATAAGTGGTTTATAAGTTACAGCGATTTAAATAATTACACATTCAACAGCTTCCCCCACTCTTACTAAAGTCGGTACGCCAATAAGCATGGGACCAAAATTATGCAAAATTGTCCAAGCTTTTTAATAGTGTTATCAAAAATATACCTTAACGTGCAATTTTCGGAGATATCTAAAATTTAAAAATTTACTTTTCAATTGCGCCCCCTTGCGGCAAAATGCGGAACTTAAAAATTATTTCCAGGATTTTCCCATGGCCACTTTAGTTATAAATTTTTTTTTTCTGAATTTCTATGCCCAATAGTTTCCGAGATATGGCCGCTCTTCGACCTTAATGAAACACCCTGTATATTAGGAATGAGCAATAATAAGCCACAATTTCTACTACTAAGAAATATATTGGTAAACTCAATTCCCATTACAGTTCAGAAGGTACTACCCAAAGCAACGCGTCGAGTTCCAATGCAACTGCGACACATGCGCATTAACCTTATTTACTATACACATAATATATGATTGTATATACCTAACACTCTTCTCCCCTACAGAAAAAAAAATAAAAATAATAATAAATACAAATCCTACAAAAATAATTATAAATTATTTATAAAGAAGCCTATCTGGTTGTTTTACATTTCGTTTAGGCCTGGAATTTAAATCAACATTTTCTGGAGAGCGCACTAAATTAGATAAAGGATTATAGGAAATATCACTGGTATCACTCTCACTCATGGTTTCATCCACGTCTAAATCGGAGACCGACTCGGAACTTAACGAAATAACACTTTTATTACAATCAAAATCAGAGGAAACACGATTATTATTACAATTATTATAATCAATAATTTGGCTAATATGTCTTTTCCAAATTTTTTTAATCTTGGGAATATACACCATAAAACTCCTAGGACCTAATTTTTTATGAATGGTACCACAAATCCAGCTTACTTTACTATTTCTATAGTCTCTAACAGCAACAGAATCATTAACACTAAACTCCTTTTTTCTATTACCTCGAAAGTAAAATTTTTGTCTTGCTTGATTTTGTTGGACATTTTGAAAAACATTGCTTGTATCAACTTCTGGTAAATCGACATTTTTAGGTCTAACCAAATCAAGCCTGGTTCTTAAATTACGACTAAATAATAACTGTGCAGGAGAAAAGCCTGTCATTGAGTGGGGAGTAGTACGATAGTTCAGTAAAATTCTACTTATGACTCTATTTATATCATTTGTTTTATTCTGTGATAAGAGAGATTTCACGGCTTTTTTTATAGTTTTAACAACAGCCTCCGCTGCACCATTTGTTTCAGAAGAGAAAGAAGGAATACTCTTAAATTTAATACCATTCATTTTTAAAAAATTTTGAAATTCAAAAGAAGTAAAATATTTAGCGTTATCAGTAACAATTGAAATTGGAAGCCCAAAATGAGCAAAAACATTCCGTAAACAATTGATTTGAACCGTTGAAACCAAACTATTAATCACAAAAGCTTCTACCCACTTACTATGTGCATCAATAACTACAAAAATATATCTACCAAACATTGGGCCAAGACAATCAATGTGTAAGCGATCCCAAGGTTTTTGCGGAAACTCCCAAGTAATGAGTGAACTTTAAGGTGGTGTCGGTTTTTGTGGCAAACAAAATTGACAGGACTTAGCCAAATATTCAATTTCTTTATTCATAGCAGGCCACCAAACATAGGACCGCGCTATACTTTTCATTTTAATTATACCCTGATGACTAGAATGTAGCTCAGCCAAAATTTTCTTTTGCAATGTGAAAGGTACAATCACTCTATAACCAAATAAAATGCATCCATCATGTAAATAAAAATTATTTTTTATAAGAGAATATTTTTTTGCAAACTCGAGAACTTTCTTGGGCCAACCATTTTTAATAAAATCGTAAATAAATTTTAACTCGTTATCAAGAAGTGTTTCATTTTTTATTTGTTCGCAATCAACCGGCAAAAAATTGTTATCTTTAATATAATTTAGATAAGATATTTCATAAAAATTTTCATCACAATTACCTGGTAATGGTGCTCTAGAAAATAAATCAGCAACGTTTTTATTTGAAGGAACATATTCAATGTCATACTGAAAATTTGCTAAAATTAAAATCCATCTTTGTAAACGATTCGCCACCATTTGTGGAATTCCTTTATTTGGAGCGAAAAGCGCCACTAAGGCTTTATTATCACAAACAATTGTAAACTTTTTGCCATATTGATAAAAATGTTTTAAAGCAAAAATTAAACCTAAACCTTCAAGTTCGATTTGTGAGTATTTTTGTTGGGCAGAATTTAAAGTTTGCGAGGCATATTCTATAGGCCTTTCAATCCCATTAATTACATGTGAAATTACTGCTCCTACTCCCACTGGACTTGCGTCAACAGCTAATCTAATCGGTAACTCGGGATTATAATGAACCAAAACTTTAAAAGAAGACAAAATATCTTTGACACTATCAAATGAAATATTACATTTTTCATCCCAAACCCAAGTTACGCCCTTTCTCAAAAGATTATACAAAGGTTGTAAAAGTTTAGCACAATTAGGAATAAATTTATTATAGTAATTAACTAGCCCTAAAAAGGATTTTAACTGAGTTTGATTCTCTGGAATATTTACTTTTTGTATAGCCTTAATTTTATTTTCGCAAGTGTGTAAACCTTCGGAATCTATACGGTGGCCCAAATAAAATACTGATTTTTTAAAAAATTCACTTTTTTCTTTGGAAATTGTTAAACCATGTTTCGAAAGTCTCTCTAAAACGTTTTCTACCCGCTCAATGTGTAACTGTCGTGAATTTGCCGTAATTAAAATATCATCCTGAAAAACACAGACCCCCTCTATATCTGACAATATTTGCTCCATAATTTTTTGACATTTTGATGGAGCACATGCTACCCCAAAAGGCAGACGCGTGTACATAAAAAGGCCTTTATGAGTACTAATTGTAGTTAATTTAAAGAATCAAAATCCAATGCCACTTGCTGGTAAGCCTGAGAAAGATCTAATTTCGTGAATTCTTGCCCACCTTGTAATTTACTAAACAACTCATTAATACGTGGTAATGGATGTTGATCCACCTTTAAAAACGGATTAATTGTTACCTGAAAATCTCCACAAATGCGTAAGTTTCCATTACTTTTTACGACCGGAACAATAGGGGAGCCCCACTCACTATAGTCTATCGGCACTAAAATTCCATCATGAACTAAACGTTGTAACTCATCTTCTACTTTACTTTTAATACCATAAGGCAACGGACGCGCTTTGAAAAATTTTGGCTCAGCATTTTCCATCATATTTAAATGTATAGTTCCCCCTTTAAATAACCCTAACTTTAAAGAAAAAACATTTGCAAATTTATTGTGAAATAAATTAATTATATGATTTATATCCTTGAAATTATGAACATAATTTATATTGTCTTTTTTAAATGAGTCGTTTTGTATAATATTTTGATTCAATGAATGTATGCTTAAACTAAAAGTATAAAAAAAATTTCTGCCAAGAAGTGGAGGTCCGCCACCCTGAATAACGTACACTTCAATGTCCTTTGTTACCCCAAGAAAGGTTATGGGCAATAAAATGTAACCAAGTGGTACTATTTGTGCACCAGTGTAATTGAGTAAAACTTTCTGTGTATCTTGTAAGACATAATTTTTAAAATATCTACAATACAAACTGTAAGCTATTACTGTTACACTAGCCCCGGTATCTAACTCAAATCTGAAAAAATCCTTGCCAATTTTAACTTCAAAAATTAAAGGATTATTGTTTATCTTTAAATTGAATAAAAAATCAATGTTTTCATCTAAATAGTTATGCCTATTCTCATTAATATTATAATTTTTACACACAGATGACAGATGACCCTTTTTATGACAATTATTACACACATATTCACGGTATTTGCAAACACTGGCATGATGAAAACCTTTTTCGCAAACAGAACACATTTGTTTACCTCCTGAAGTACTACCTGATGTTGATAACTGATGTTCATTTACAAAATTTGAAGATCCTGCGGCTCCTGTAAATTTAAATGCACTGTTGCCAGCATTTGCTGCTCTGGTAATATTTGTATTACTTCGGTAATGTTGACTACGCTGGCCTTGGCCACGTTGATTTGGAAAATTGGCACCGCTACGTGTATCCACTGGAATCACACCATGTGATTGCTTTTTAAAACCGCGCATTTGAGCATGCTTAAAGCGAAATATACCAGCAGGGAGTTCCTCCTTCACCCCGCTATTGTCAAAATGGTCGAGATTTGCTTGACCGGCCTCCTTTTTGCATGCAATTGAAATTGCGTTTTCTAACGATAATGTTTCATCTTCTTCCAACAACCTATCTAAAATTGGACCTTTATCGAAACCCATAATAAATTTGTCTCTTAAAATTGTATGTAATTCGGTACCAAACTTACACTTAGACGATACATTTTTTACTCTTGCAGCCCAGTGAGAAACAGTTTCGCATTGATGCTTGACGGCAGAATAAAATCTCTTTCGCTCAGCAAAAACGGAGGTAACGGAACCAAAATGATTGTCTAATAACACTACAAGTTGAGTGTAACTCTTATCTGGCGGATTATTAGGTACACACAGATCCGACAATAATTTATAGCAATCCTCATCACAACTATTTAGCAAAATTGCCCTTCGTTTTTTAACTGTACCGACGTCTTCTTCAATGCCATTTGCTATGAAATATTGCTCCAATCTGGCTTTGAAAATTGCCCAGTCAGTGTCTCGCGTAAACTCACGTATTTGACCAACGGTAGCCATATTTGAAAACGACCTTCACGCACAATGAACACTTTTTAAATTAAAATAACGAATTATGCCAACGGTTTCGAATATAATTAAAGTTGCACTGTGAGTCCGTTTAAATCCTCGTCGCCATGTTATATATTAGGAATGAGCAATAATAAGCCACAATTTCTACTACTAAGAAATATATTGGTAAACTCAATTCCCATTACAGTTCAGAAGGTACTACCCAAAGTAACGCGTCGAGTTCCAATGCAACTGCGACACATGCGCATTAACCTTATTTACTATACACATAATATATGATTCTATATACCTAACACATAACAGAGAGCGTGTGTGGTGCCCTTTAGTAGTCCAAAAAGGCAGGAGGGAACAGATGCTCTCCTCGGATCTTTCTGTCTACACTACTAAAGACATTTTTTTATAAATGGCCGGTGTTTGTTGCTTGTTTACCGCTATATATTATACAAAGTTTAAGGCCTCTTTCACACATACGGTTTTTTAACGGTAACCGTGCCGTAGCCGTACCGTAGTTTAATTTGCTTTGTGTTCACACGCCACAAGGTTTTTAGTAGACGGCACGGCGCAGAATTTTTTAAATAATAATAATTAAAAGCAGTTGTCAGTTGCCCTACGATGGATGAACGAAAAAGACGCATATTGTTAATAATGCTATGGCATCGTCGTAGACAGTCGCGAAAAACAAGAAAATTTTGGATTCATCCACTTCTTGAAAGCAGACAATTGATGGGCGAATTTGTAACATTGTTTCACGAGATACGAAAGGATAGTTCAAAATGTTTTAATTACTTTCGAATGTCTGTTGGCAGTTTCGATTATTTCCGTTATTTCAAAAATGTGTGTTAACCTGTACGATACAAAGAGCAAAACCATACTGAATTATAAAATATGCGTGTCAACAGTTATCAACACACGGCACGTGTGCATGCTTGTATATACTTGTCTGTTTTTCTGTAGCCGTACACGGCTCCGGCGCCGTGTCGTTGCAGTCAACCCACCGTGCTGCGACGGCAGCCGTGTAAGGCTCCGGCAACAAACCGTCTTGTGTGAAGGCTTGCATTGATTACAATGTGTTTCAGTTAAGCACGGCTCCGTAGCCGTACACGGTTACGTTAAAAAACCGTAAGTGTGAAAGCCCACTACGAGTCCATCACTGTAACCCCTGACCGGCACGCAACCGACCATACAGCAGTGTAAATTAAATGGACCTTCTTGCGCTCAGCTGTCAACGAATTCCGAGGAAACTGATAAATTATTTAGTTTTGGTTAAAAGGATCTTGAAAGGCAACTCTATTTGCTAAATTAACCATATTGCAGATTTTTCTATTTGGCTTTCGAAATGTATGCAGTAATATATTTATCGCTGTTAGAATTGCAATTTTGCAAGAAGCAAAGAAAGTCTGCAACATGGTAAATCTAGCAAATAGACAAATGCCTTTCAGTATCCTTTTAACCAAAGCTAAATAATTTACCAGTTTTCTTGAAATTCGTTAACAGCTGAGCGCAAGAAACCCCATTTAATTTACATTGCTGTATGGTCGGTTGCGTGCCGGTCAGGGGTTACCGTGATGCACTCTTAAATCGTAAACAATCTTACCCTTAATGGAATCTCGAAACTCTCTCTCGCCTTAAAATTTCTTATACAAAACTCAGACGATAAAGAATTATTTTTCGTGCTCGGTTTTGAAATGATGGAAAACACCGTTTCGGACTCTTCGAACACTGGTTCCATGCTTTTACGAACATCGCTCAGTATATTTTGAAGTTCCATATCTGTCAGAGCGCAATTTCTTATCATTTCACAAAAATCTACAGGTCGGTCTCTACTGCTGTTTAATATAAGCCATAAATGGAGACCTAGAAGAACATAATACATATTACATACATACATTCATAGCGACATCTGGTGGCGATCAACCAATATTTACCAAAAATCACTCTGAAATGGCGGAGGAAACTCCTGGAACGACCAGACGGGTCGGTCATTAAATTACAGGAGTCCCCGCCAGCTATTCGGTTTATGTTCCTAGTAACCTATGTTGTTCTGTGGTTGTTAGTACCATAGTTGCTTCCTGTCGCCGTATCACGGCTCGTCATTGAGGCTAAAATCTGACGAAAGGAAGCAATATACCTGAGAGTATAATTGACCCTAAAAGGTTGATGATCAATGGCAGATGTAGCGTAGAGCGACATCTCGTGGCAATCAAATCCATCGCCTGGCCAAAAATGTAATATGAATCAGTCAGAAAAAGCGGAGGAAACTCCTAAAACGATCATCGTATTCTAGCCTCACTTGACGAGCCGTGATGCGGCGATACGCGTCTGAAGATGGATTCGGCGAAAGGAAGCAACTAACCTTTAGAGTTATAATACATCCTGTTCAAAATGGAGTCGGTAATATTGCCTTAGTCTATAGGTTTATTCCAAGTCCGAAAAGCAGGCCACGATGCTTTTTAACAATAAAATAAAATTTAGTAGACTGCTATATATAGTTGGAACAAACCTTATATCACAGCTTATATATTATTAATAGTTTATAAGCTGTGCTTATACCAGAGCTTTATTAGCATCAGACAACAAAATACCAATAGCGTTAACTGTATTGGATAGTTGATAATATTACACTGGAGTATTTACATATCAGAGCGTCTCCTGTGTATCAGAGAGAGAAGGCAATGTTCGGATTAGATAATATTAATATCGTAAGGGGTTCGAATTAAACCAAAAGCAAAGATGCGGATCTTTGTATTTGGGTCAGTGAATGTTAATCTCGTATAAACTACAATTTTATAAGTGCTATACGAACTAGTAAAACAAGGTGAATAGCAAGACTTCTTAACATAATTACCTGTAAAGAAGATTGCTTTAAACGTAAATGTAAGTACTTCAACAATCTTCAGAATTTTAAAGGTCAATCTCTAACACAAACCCCTATCACATCCAGCGGATAGTCTTACCGACTGATTTTTCATTAAGAGTAGACCTATGTCAATGGATGCAACAAGAAACTGGCGAAAATCTCCAGTTTCTACGACAAACTTTATTCACCAATGAAACAAATTTTTCCAGAGTTGCCAGAATGAAGCTCCACAACAATCATGTATGGGCGGATGAGAATCTACATGCAATTTTACAAAGCTGTCATCGACACCAGTTTTTATATAACGAATGGATCGGAATTGTTGGAGATCATTTGATAGACCCATTCTTACTACAACCGCGGCTTACTGGAGAAGTTTATCGTCGTTTTCTTAAAGACAGATTGCCTATACTTTTGAAAGATATACCATTGCCATTGAGGTTGCAAATGTATTTTATACACGATATTGCTCCACGTTATTTTAGTTTAGTTGCTCATGAATATTTGAACACATTGTATCCAAATCGTTGGATAGGTCAGGGAGGAACACAATCCTAGCCTTTAGGTCTTCAGACTTAAATTCATTGGATTATTTTCTTTGGGGTCACCTTAAACATTTAGTTTATACGACCCCAATAGAAACTGTGGAAGAATTAAGGAATCGCATTATTGCATCATTTCGTAAAAATGATAGAAAAATCTACTGTTAGAAATAGTTAGAGCACTCCTCAAGAGAGGAAGAAGACATGTAAGTGGCGCCCTCTACAAGTGAGAGCCATACTAACATCAAATTCAAGTTTTGTATTTCAAAAAACCCCTAGATACCAATTTTAGTTTAAATATCGGCATTATTTCAAAAAATAAAAAATTTCCGGACATTTTATAGGCACTTTTTCATATTTTTCAACACACCCTGTATATTATATTAGAAATAGACACATATTCTAAATTCCGAAATTTGAATTGCGATATCACTAAATGCAATTATACCTGAGTAGAAACATATAAATTACCTAAATTGTAACTCAAATTGAAATTGTGGGTAGTCTTAACCGCCCGAATGGGAGAATTCATTCAAAAATAAGTCTATCATGTTGGCGCCGACATTGCAAGGGGCAGGGGGTATGAAGAGCTGGAGTCGTATTGCGGCGAGACAAGAAAATTTAATAGGTTGTTTAAAGAGTGAGACGTATTGCAAAAGTCAGCAGACTTGACAGAAATGTATAAAGCGATTTGGGGCAATTGGTTATACAAACTTATAAAACGAAAAATAAATCGCTATCATAAAGGACTAATAATCAAGAACGTGCTTTTGCTTATAATTAACAAGAAAAATAAAAAATAATTATCGTCATTAATTTATTAGATTTCGCATCGCACATACTGTGATGTGTTGTAATGTAAACCATTATGTTGATCCATGTTCTTGAATTTAACAGACAAAGTTTAATAATGAAAAATGCCTTAACTAACTGCAAATCTATGGAATAAAAGAAGTTTTATGTCTGTAAAATAAATACAGTCTAGTAACAAAAATAAAACATCTTCCTGCAATTTCTTGTTATTGGTACACTATTAGCTCACCAGGTTCGGCCATACCAACGGAATCGTTATCATCCATATTCGCCGACATTTGCCTTTTAATGGAACTCTTAATGGTTCGAGTAGAGTCCTTAAGTGCAGTATCTCTTCTAGTAGCCGGGGTTGACTTTTCGTTATACGGCTAAAATTAAGAAAGAGCTGTCAAATTATGTCAGTATATAGCCATACATCGTCATAAGCCTGTGAGTAAATAGGATATTAAGCATCAAGAACGGTAAGGACGATTCACTGGTCGAAGACGATGTTTGTCTGAGACCAGTAAATCTTTACCGTATGTGATGCTTAGGTAAACAATTTTTTATACGGCTATGAAAAACGTCGTATCTGGTTATCATACTGTCTGTGTTTGGTTGAATTGTGCAATCATAAAAGGTTTACGATTTTCATTATTTTAAATGGTCCAGGGCAGGGGCTGTCCAAAAGGGCCAGCCAGAGTCAAGTGGAGATCTATCAAAAAAGGCGTGCCGGTGTTTAGATAAAACAAAGGAGTGTCCACTTCTTGTGCGATATTTATACGTTTCAGCGTTTGTCTGAATACTGTGTTTATTTTTATAGATAACCAGCTTGAGCAAGTGTTAGAATAACGTTATCACTTTAAAATGATCAAGACAGGATTAATTAAAAATCATCCCAATAACAACTTCCTGCAATACAAAAAGTTTGTGAAAATCTATTGCATTTTTGGTGTTTAAAGAGTTTTTAAAACATATTATAGGGAAAGTAGGTCGACTTATACGAGAATGGTTTCAATTTTTATGTTAGGTAAAACCTTTAACATCTATTGGTTTCTCGAGAAATTATTGGGTCTAGTCATTTAGGTAGAATTGATATCGGCTCCCTGCCTAGATGGATGTGTGAGTGTACCGTGGTTAATTTAAAGTTTTTAGCGGTGCAAAATAATTTGACACCTTTTTCTCAACGATGATTCCGATGTTGGTGATTTTACTGCCTCTCTACTATTAGTTGGGACCATTAGGGAGCCAGTCCTAACGTAGTTTATAAGTTGCGTCATGTCTAGCTCTCGGCTGTGAGTCTGTTATGGGTTGGTTTGTCGATACGTCTGTAATAGTATATGATCATTTTTAAAAATAATTCGTTAATTGTCGGTAGGTACGTGAAAGTCCTGATGTAGCACGCGATTCATTGTGTACCTGGCGACATCTGCGATTGGTTTCAGCGCCCTATTTTGAATCACCATAAATCAGAACCGGCCTGACCAGGACCTTGTTGTAGAGGTTTGCTTTCCTTCTATTGCTAATGCTAGCTTGACTCTGGTGATTGATTAAATTAAGCCAGGTCACTCTTTGATCAAAAATAAGTCTCAGGTATTTTACTTTCTGGCACCAGTTCACTTGGACTCCATTGACTCTGAGCATGGTGTCAGGTCGTCTAATGTTACTCTAAAATATGGCCTTCGTCTTGATGAATTGAAGATGAATCTTCCAAGCCTAAAGCAATTTTTCTAGGAGTTTAATGTGGTGCTGCAACCTCAAGATTATCAACCACGGTTGATTGGATTTCTCAGTAATTGCAGTGTCGTCAGCAAATAGATAGAACTCATTTTGTCTATCTTTCGGTATGTCGTGTGTATATATATGTTGTACAATATCGGAGAGAGAGGCGAGCCTTGCGGCACTCCCGTCCTGATGCGTTTCGTCAATGAAAGTGCGTTCTCTGACTAGACTGTAAAACTTTTATTTTTAAGAAAGGAAGCTGCTACCACCTTAATAAGGTAGTTCGGAGCTCCAAGTCTTATCATTTTCAGTAAGACCGTTATGCCAGACCTTATCAAAAGCCTTGCTTACGTCAAAGAAGGGCGCTCCAATGTGCCCTCTTCAATTGAATCCTTTCATAATGTTGGACATTAACCTTGTCGTCTGCTTAACTGTGCAGTGTTCGGTATGAAAACCGAACTATTCGTTATCTGCTAAGAATGAGCTTTCAGCAATTTTCCCCAGGCTCGACAACAATTCTTTATATCGTCTGTTAGAGCTCCGTATTTCGAATACCCGGATATTTTTGTCACTGAAGATTGAGCTAGTGCCACATTGTTGCGAGAGAACATTAGGCTTTCGTCTATGTAAAGACATAAAAACTTTGTGGAGCTAGTCAGTGGCACTAAGTAGATTTTGAACAAAATTTGAGAAGTTGTTGTTTGGTCTGTAACTATCGCAAAATTATACAAAAAGAGTTTCTAGCAAAGTGCAACTCTTTTTTAAATGAAAAGTGTCAATTACAAACAATATTGACAAGGTTGTATAACCTAAAAAAAAAAACATTTTACGTCAAACATGTAAACAGATACTTTGATTGGCGGGCTTCCGCTATTTCCTTAACTGCCACCAGGGGTCGTCTTCTTACGATAGTTTTGATAGTTTTCAAAAAGCACGCCAAAAAGGATCAGAAGATTTTTTTATTTTGAAAATTTGAAAAAGAAAATTTTTTACTTTATAATTTTATACGAACTTGTACGTGCTAATTGCATATTTTTTTAAATTAATCATATTCGTTAGTAAAATTTTTTAAAATTAATTAAACAATAATTACTCATATTGCTTGGCTGGTTTTAAATTAAATTAAAAAAAAATACCTTTCTAAGGACTCCTGTTCTTCTATCCCAATACTCTGATATATGCAAAATTTCGCGTTGTAAGTTCTCGTACTTTTCAAGTTCTACTTTGTTACTCTTACCCAAGTGCTGCAAAGCTTCTGAAACAGACGCAAAATCACATTAAAATAAATAAACACATATTGTGGTAGTTTGTGCAGGCTTAATGTTAATAATTACAGAACAGAAGTTGAAATTATAAAAAAGATACATACTTTTAATCAAATCGCCTGGTGGTTTGCCTTTTTTGGGTTGCGAGCTACCTTTCGATTTTTTTTCAGAATCACCTATCGGTGATTTGTTTTTTAAGGTATCATCATTCACACCGCCCAATTTACTTTTGCGTGGTGTAATGCTACCGGATTTGTTTACTAGTAATTCGGGGGTACTTTTAAGTTTAGCCATTTCCGTTGCGATGTAATCATTCACCTAGTTTTGGAATAAAATGTATTAGTTTTTGACCACACTGTATAAACTGGGACTTTCGTATTATGTTCAGGGTATACTCTCTTTCGTTATATCCTTCCCCAGTTCCAGACGCGTTTCGCCGTATCACTGCTCATCAGTAAGGCTAGGATCAGACAAAAGGGAAAATACCTGCGACTGCACAAATGTTGATGACCAACGGTGAGTTGCAACACGAGGCTACAATCCAACCTGTTGATTGAATTCAGCCTCCAGTTGAGTTGTAACAAACTCGCAACATTTCGTTGAGATTATTAGTGGAAAGAAAATACAACCAGATGGTCGATTTGTCAGCTTCGATGTCGAGAGTCTCTACACAAAAGTCGCAGTTAATGATACACTTCAGGTCATCCGAAGAAAACTTGAGAAGGATCAAACACTTAAGGAACGAACATCGCTACCCATTAACGCTATAATGGACCTACTGGAATGCCACCCTAATAATTCCCACTTCCAAGAAAATGATAGATTTTACAGCCAATTGGACGGACTGCCGATGGGATCATCCCTCTCTCCAGTAATCGATATTACTTACATGGAATGATTTGAAAATCGACACATTTATTATTTGGAATGATTTGCGATGACGAACTTCAAGCTTCGCTACTTCGCATGAATAATTTGACACCAACAATCAAGTTTACCAAGACAACAACGAACTGCCATTTCTAGGTGTCATTGTAGAGCAAAACAACGATACATTCAAACATCGGTATACAGGAAGCAAGCCTACATAGGTCAATACTTTAATAATGCCTCAAATCATTCAAATAGCACCCAAACATGGAGTACTAAAAATACCTGTCGATAGGGCATTCACTCTCTGCAACTCCCAGGAAGTTCCTTCACAAGAACTCAACAACGTCAAAAAGGACTTTAACACAAATGGATATCCCAGGAGACTGGTAAACCAGGCCATCAAGAAGCGTCAGAATCACATGAATAGACAGAAGGATAACGTCGAAGCTAGACCCACCATAAATGTGCCATATCTCAAAGGAATCTCCGAAATAATTCGAAGATTAGGGCAGCAATACAATATTCAAACAATATTTAGCTCCAGAGATTTCTTAAGAAGCCATCCGACGAAGACAAAGCCTACAAGTCAAAAGGACATGAAGAATTGTGTATATATAGATTACCTTGCGAGTGCTGACAATCCTATGTTAGTAGCTTGTTTAATATTCACCTGAAGATGACCGGAGATGTTTGCCAGTTGAAACGTTGTGAGAAAAAAATAAATAATGACAATGGAAGTCCTAAACATGTCTATCATTCATGATATATAATTGTCTCTAACCTTGAAACAAAAACATTATACTAATAATAACCCATGGATAGTTATCACATAAATATGTGAACAACACTTTTTTGACACTTTTGTAATTGTTACAATTTAAAATGTCATTTAATTTTCATACCGAATATCACTCGAGCATTAATAAATAACTCAAAATTTTATTACAAATTCTACAAGCATGTTACTTTTTGACAACAGTTGTGTTGTCAAGTAACGTGCTTTCAAAATCAGCAATAAAACTATCTTGTAGTTATCAATGCAATTGGAATATTATGGATGCAAATTTTACACCCTAATTGAATAGACAAGCAAATGCTGTTATTTGGCAATTAGGTAACAAGCTAACGGAAAAGGTTTTGAAATTTTGTTTTTTCTGAGTGTGGGCCTTGGGAAAATACCATTAAACTTTTTTGACATGTAAAGAATGTCATTTCTGCCACCGGTTTAACAGAGTTGATAAAACAATTGACTGACTGAGAAGGAGAAGTACGAAAATAACATTTTAGTATAAAAAAAACGTTTTATTTTGAAGTTTTCAGAATTTCAAGTTTTCTTTTAACCCTTAAAATAAAGGGACAGCAAACGTAGCCTCCGCCCCGAGCAGTAGAAACCAATACTATGCTACTGACCACACGTGTGGTACTTATTCCTGAAAATAGTTGTAGCACGTTCTAGTAATACCGTGCGAGCAAAAATTATTTTCATCCCGGAGGGCTTGGACTGAAAATCGTAGGGCTTGGTGTAGATCACAATTTAAGGGGACGATATATCTAACCATATCTAGGTTAAAATTGAGCTAAAACTGATGAATGTAATAAAGTAAGTATACAAATACAATAGTATACATAGTACATATTAAGGTACAAGTTTTTTAAAGCTCATTTTAGCGCACGCGTCCATGTTAGAAAACAAGCCGCTTGCGGCACGTGTGCTTTATACTATTTTTTCTATTTTGGCATTTTTTTCAATAAATAAATCCATATTTAAAAAGAAAAGAAAACATACAAATTTTCAAAAATTTTAGGCCTAAATTTCATGTTCAATCAAATTATTTATCATAGTAGCCTTGAAATCAACAAATAATTTTATTTCCGTGTGAGCCATTTTGTCACGAAGTTGTCTAATTTTTCTAACATACCTACATTATTTTAAAATATGGAGCAAGATGAGTCTAGTTTAACTCCCCGAAAGTTAAGGGAAATTGCGATAAATTTTATAGCTCCAAGTTTAATAATATAGTAAATTTGTCAGATTATTTGATATTTTTTTAACTCATCTCCATTTCATAGAATTAATGCAACCAACCACGACAGCAAAATAAAACATTTGTGAACATCATTACCAACCTTAGAAAAATAAAGAAAGCTGTTTCATAAAAAGTTCATTCCGATCTGAAAACGATATCGAAACAGCTTTTTTATGAAACCAAATTAGAAAATAGTATAATAAAGTACAAGTTTTATAAAGCTCATTTTAGCGCACGCGTTCATGCTAGAAAACGACCGCTTGCGGCGAGTTTTATAACGGACAAGTGCGCTTATAGCTTTATTAAATGTGTGCTTTATACTGTTTTCTCTATTTTGGCATTTTTTTCAATAAATAAATCCATATTTAAAAAGAAAATAAAACATACAAATTTTCAAAATTTTTAGGCCTAAATTTTATGTTGGTAATACAATCAAATTATTTATCATAGTAGCCTTGAAATCAACAAATAATTTTATTTCCGTGTCAGCCATTTTGTCACGAAGTTGTCTAATTTTTCTAACATACCTACATTATTTTAAAATATGGAGCAAGATGAGTCTAGTTTAACTCCCCGAAAGTTAAGGGAAATTGCGATAAATTGTATAGCTCCAAGTTTAATAATATAGTAAATTTGTCAGATTATTTGATATTTTTTTAACTCATCTCCATTTCATAGAATTAATGCAACCAACCACGACAGCAAAATAAAACATTTGTGAACATCATTACCAATCTAAGAAGAATAAAGAAGACTGTTTCATAAAAAGTATTTTCGTTGTTTACAAAATTAACAAAGTAAAAATATAGCCCAAGGAAAATAAAAACTATAGAAATTGCTGAAATTTGCCACCCACACAGAATAAATTCATACGTCTCTTCACATTTTCAAAATCATGACCGGCATCTCTAGAGGAATGTTACCACACTTTTGGATAATCCTTTGTTATAACTGCTACAACTGATGGTGTTTTAAAAATACTGTTCCTCAAATGAGGAGAAATGAAGTAATCCATAACCGTCAAACAAGGCGACTTGGTGGGAATTCAATGTCTGTTCGAAAACTGATATTAGTTAATAGTTTCGACAGATGTATGGGCGGTTGCACCGTCCTGTTGAAAATAACCAAAACGTAATTCGTTGTCAAGTAATTGCTCCACAAATGGATTCAAAATATTGTCCTGTGCTATAACGGTGTTACGGGAAAAAACCAACAATTCTTCTTCGTTAAACAGCCAACCAGACACCAACTTCTTGAGGGTGCAATGTGGAGAAAAAAAAAATGGGAATTTTCACTACTCCACATGGTGTATTCTGAGTATTTAGTTTAGTTTAGTTTGGTTTAGTTTATTTATTGGTAACATTACACAGAATAGTGCTTTTACAGATCAGTACAAAAAAATAATAGAAACGCTTAAAACTTAGACAAATTTCAATGTCAATAGTGAAACAAGTACTACGCACAGCTAAATAATTATACACTACTGAGTGTTATTTATAGAGAAATCAACATATACAGGGTGTTTTAGAACATGTGGGCAATCTCTCGGATGCATATAGATTAAGTGAAAATAATATCCCGAGTTCATATATTTTTTTTCCTAAGAGCCCCCCTCGAGGAGATATATGCCCTTAAAGGCCGGTCCTGAAAACTAGTTTTTTATTGATAGCTTCGAATTGCCCTGTATATTTTAAATAAAATTTAGTATGATGTACACCAAGGAGAGATTCATTAAATAAGCCTAATAATAAAAGGTATAGTTCATTCTGTGAGCCAGGGACGGACTAGCTCGGGCATTAATAACCTTACATTTTTGGCAGGTGTCATGCTACCGGAATTTTAATTATATTTTTGGATAGCTTACGCATTTTAACGCAAAATAGATAATCTTTGTATATTTTGATAAGTTGTACCGTTTTCGAGAAAAATCCACTTAACCGTTAATTTGCTTTAAAACGTTTAATTCTACTTTCGATCCTACTTGAACCCGTTTAATGTTTTTTCGTAACAGAAGTATTTGTTAAATTGTGACGTCATAATATGATTTTAAGATTAGTTGTTTATATCTTACCAATTTTATTTAAATTTTAATTAAAATATACAGGACGATTTAAAAGGTTATCAATACAAAACTAGTTTTTAGGGGCATATATCTCCTCGAGGGGGGCTCTTAAGAAGAAAAATTATATGAACTTACGATTCTATTTTCCCCTGATCTATATAAATCCGAGAGATTGCCCACATGTTCTGAAACACCCTGTATAAAAAACTTAAGTTATGAAAACCGGAACACACATATTTGTAATAAACGTTTGGATGATTAAAATACATTTACACTAACAGAAGACAATTTTTAAAAGTTTAAAATATAAAACTGCTATTGAGGTATTCTTCAAAGGAATAAAATGCGTTTTCCATGAGATATTTTTTTATTTTCCTTTTGTATATATTTTCTACAAGGGATCTAATATCTGCTGGAAGAGCATTAAAAAACTTGATGGCGCAGTAGTCTGTGCCTCTACGTGTCCTCTCTAGTCTGTGGTAGATAGATATCAGGTTATCTCTATTTCTCTATTTACATAACCGGTGAGGTGGAATCAGGCATTATCAAAAAAAAATGTCAGGTCTAATAAATCATTTATTTCCAATACATTTGAGTTAACCTATGGAGGGCTTTAGGAAGGAGGCCGATCGAATATGGCCGAATTTTAAATTTACGTCCCTGTTTTTCGTTACTTCGCTGGTTGGCCGTCGAGGGCGCCACTGCACGCTTCCCGGCTATTTTTTGCAGGTTTTGATAGGCGAGTGCGGTATTTTTTTCGAATATCTTGAAAAATAAGCTTTGGAATCATTTTTTTTGCGTTATTAATATAAACAATGAGTGGCGTACAATGTTTTACAAGTAGCGTTTGCTTCGTGCCGGGGTGTAAAACTGGATATTCGTCTGAGAGAAAGCTCAGGAAAAATCGTGGTGAGAAAAATCCTAGTCTCTTTCAAGCCCCTAAGGTAAGCAAAAACCACAAAAGGTTCACAATATTGTTTAATAATAGTGGTATTTCGTTATTCGTCTGTCTGTGTCGTCTATCCTTGATTTTGTCATCATAGATCTTATAGATAGATTATCCGACAATGGACGTATTTCTATTAACCAAATTTTTGATAATGTTAATCAAAATTTAACTAAAATTTATTCATTGTTACGAACTGTTAAACTAACTTTAAAAACGTATTAATAATTTAAGAAATAATATTTCTCCTTTAATTGGTATTTTATACAAATTAAGATATTATAATAGGTACCTACTTACGTCCCCTTAAAACTTTTAAGAAATATTTACTTTACAATATAGGTAGGTACTCAAAATTTCAATATTTAATATCAGTTTGCCAGTTCGTCGAATATTAATCCTTTAAAAAATTACAAAATAAAACCACAAAATGCATTATATTACCTACCTACAATTTTGGAAAACCATCAATTATAGATATCTACCTATTGTATATATATGATAGAATAATAAAAGTTTATAACTAATATTCCAAAAACAATTAAAAATACAATCAATACCTATAAAAAAGGTTTAAATATTTATTAAAAAAACATTTAATGAAAATATAAGATATTTCTATTTTTGTTATACTTTTTAAAAAAAGTTTTAGAAACTTATTAATATATTAATTATTTTATTGTTAAAAATTTTTTTTTTTTAATTTAATTTTTTGGTTGTTACTATAATTTTTATTCCGTTTCTTTTCAATTTAATTTTAAAATCCCCATTTATAATCTTTTGTAAAGTTAGTTGGAAAATAAATATCTTATTTTCAGGTCTGTTAAAAGGTGTACGTACTACCTATAATGAACATATATTAATTTATTTTTAGTTTGAATTTAAATAAAAAATGTTTATAGTAACGTGCAGATTGTGTAATTATTTCCTTTCCAAATAAAAAGTTGTTTCAATGTCTATAAAGAGTAAAGACCGCCAGTATTTGAAAAAATTAATCCTCCTGGTAATAATAATACGGTGTCTTAGAATGCAATACACCCTTTTACATGCTAGAATTATGTATCTAGGGAGTATCCCGCACCCGCCTCTTACACATATCTTGGTCTGTAGACTGTTTAAATTACCTAATTTCGATAAAACAGTTAATTCTCCCATAAGAACCCATGAAATTTGCAGCGGTAATAGAACAATGCGATCCTGGCGGCAGTTTTTGAAGCAATGCAAAAGTGGGACCAGAATCGATGTATTGCGATCGGTCACCTTTCTAAAGCCCTCCATAAGTAAACCATTGCTGGTAATTCCTGCGTCTTTCAAAATCTGCAGCTAGTATTTCTTGGAATACTTGCACTTTATGAGAAAACAAATTTTAACTGTATTTTAAGAATAGTCTTGAATGTTCCATAAGATCTTCCCGCTTCTTGAGACGGGCATCTTACTTATTTTGTTGGCGTATTTTGCATTATTTTACGAACATTTGCAATAAGTTCCTTTGTTGTCTTCAGTAAAAGTGACGTTAGGAAAGGTTTTGCGAAAATCGTCCATGCACAAACGCTGATTGTATTGCCACTCACTATTTACTCTAACCCCGTTTCGAAAATACGCTTGAACCATAAATTTTTGTGCTGTTTCGTAAAACCATCCAAGAAATTGGATAAATTAACGATGAATCAAATTACTTGTAACAACTGTTAAAGATAACGGAATAACTGATTGATTGATAATGCTAGTATTTACTGACACCCAACAGGCATTAAGTTCTACCGCTAAGCAGTACGGCCTTAGATGCAAGGCACACTTTGATGATAATAATTCTTGCTCGCACGATACAAGTAAAAATTTAACCAGAACTAACCGTATAAGACAAAAGGACTAATTGAATATGCTGAACAGCTCCTGCTGCTCTTAATAGTGTATAAAGGCTTAAAGTTTCTTTGGGCAAAAATATGCTATTCAAACTTTCTACAATTAAATAAGGGAACTGTTTCAATTTCGGTCGCAATAGATCAACAATGGTTTCGGGGGGGATGTTCAGAAAACAATCTGTGGGCTTCTCTTTGCCTTTACCCTGGCTCTTCTCCGACGATGTTCTGCTGCCTTTTTCTTTGGTCGGCGATTTTTTGGCAGCCTTTTTAGGTTTCGTAGTCAGAATTACTATTATTTTGTCTAATATTCTGTTGTATTTGTTATCTGAAATAAAAGTTTATTTAAATCACACTACACCAATACATTTATTCACCTCTAAAATTAACACTGTATTATTTTATTTTCCTATTAAATGTTTATTATTATGCAATCATTACTGATCGCATAATTTAAGTTTCTATTTATTCATACATACATACCGGGTGATGCATTGCTTAGTTCAACATAGGAAATCCCATGTAAATCTTGAGGTGGGTAAGTATTGGCTCCCCTGTACATTTTAGAGAAAGATTGTATTATATTTTTTTGATGAGGCCGATCTAATAAATCCATGTGCAAAGTTTAAATACATTTTACTAAGCCAATCCTAACTTATTTAAATAAATGTGATGGCAAAATTACGAAATTTTCATAGTTACAGCAAACACCAGCAAAAAATTATTAGTTGGCATTGACAAAACGAAAAGTAGCATCAGTGACAACATTTTCATTGAAGGCGCTTTAACTGAAGCTAAATATAAGCTATTCCATTAAGAAAAAAGTAAATATGATTAAGTGGTATTATACAGGAAACAGTTTAAGAGCAGTGTCTGAAATGTTTTCAGTTCAATTCCCTGATAAGCCTATGCCTTCCATTTCAATAATTAAACTTATCATTAGTAAATTTGAGTCCAAAGGCACTGTAATAAATAACTGTAAATGATCAACTCAGAATGTCAATAGAGCTGAAGAAAGGGATAATAAGGATATTGACATTTTACTGCACGTGGAGGAAAATTAAATGATTAGCACGAGGATTCTTGGGCAAGCCGTAGGAAAACAATAAACCATTAGTGTAGCACACTTTAAGAAAACATTAATATTTTCCTTACAAGTATGAAAAACATCAAGAGCTACGGCAAGGTGATGAAGAACGGAGAATGGTATCCTGTTTTGAGGTAATGGAAAGAGCAAATAATAATAGGGGTTGTTTGAGAAATATTTGTTTTACCGATGAATATACATTCACCCTCAACAACGATACAAATTTTCAAAATTGCCGGTATTGGAGCCAAGAAAATAAACATCGTCTTGTTCATACTCTGACGCAATATCCACAAAAGATACATGTTTGGGCGGGAATTGTAGAACATCACATTATTGGACCATTTGTTATGGAAGGCAACCTTACCAATAAAATGAACATCTTCTTGCTGATACTTTGACGCAATATCCACAAAAGATACATGTTTGGGCGGGAATTGTAGAACATCACATTATTGGACCATTTGTTATGGAAGGCAACCTTACCAATAAAATGAACATCTTCTTGCTGATACTTTGACGCAATATCCACAAAAGATACATGTTTGGGCGGGAATTGTAGAACATCACATTATTGGACCATTTGTTATGGAAGGCAACCTTACAGCAGTAACCTATTTGGACAAAATCGAATTGAACCCGCACTCGAAGAAGTTGTACCCTAGAATCAGGAGATCTGGCCTGATCTGGTATTAAATGGATGGTTGTCCTGCCCATAATTCTCTCATGGTTACGGAATACTAGCAAAATATTTTTGACGGAAATACTACGAATGACCTTTCGCCAAACGATTTTTTTCTATGGGGTCACTTAAAAAATTTTATTTATAAAGATGTAAAATTTGAAAACCTAGACCAGCTAAGAAACTGTCTTTCGTTAGAATGTGACAGAGTTTCTTAATATCAACTCAGTAATGTTAGAAATGAATTGTATGATCGGTTAGGATATTGTTTAGCTGTAAATGAAGGGTTGTTTGAACCTTTCATTAATTAATATATTTGTGAAACTCTGTAGTCTTAGGTATGTTATGTTAAATTAAAGGCTTAGTAAGAAAAACATAATGGTGTCTTCTATTTTAGATGTATGATTGCCGGATTGGTGAAACGAAAATGTATTTTTAATGTGAAATAATCTTTATTCGTTATGTCCAGCTTTACGTCAATTTTTGACAATAGCGTTATAGAAATTACTTGGTGTATTACCTAAACTATGAAGATTTCGTAATTTTTTCATCACATTTAATTGAGTAAGTTGGGATTGGCTTATTAAAATTTATTCAAACTTAGCATATAGGTTTACTATATCGGCCTCTTCAAAAAATAATAATACAATTTTTCTCTCTACACGGTGATCATTTATAATGTCCCCTGCTCTTAACTTTTTTGTTTCTTGCATTAAATAAAAATGTTAAATATAAAAGTTGTACAGAATAATATAAGCTATTTGCAGAATAATATATGAATATACAGGGTATTGCAAAAATGAGTCACGGGTTAAAATATTTTTTCTTTAAATGGTACACCCTATATATTGTAAGCTTTTTAGAATCTCCTAAAACGTCAGAATATTTTTCTTATAACATGTCCTATACCTAAATAAAAAAGTTTTCGGGTATAATACCACTAGTGCATCAAAATTACCGATAATTCTGATTGAAAGCGTGTTGTATTGTAACTGAATAAGTTTATTTTCATTTTTGATTAAATCCGAAAGAGCCCGACTTCGAAGAAGGAGGGCTTTTTCGAGATTTAATCAAAAATGAAAATAACCGAATGCAGTTACAATACTACAACACGCTTAAAAGAAGAATTATCTGGTTATTTTTGATGCACGAGTGGTATTCGGTGGAATATTTCATATTAAAAAAAAACATTATTGTACAATAAATTACGTAATAAGTAACAAATTTATTAAAAATATAGTTAAAATTAGGAATAAAATGTGTTTCCGCTAAAAGTACAATTAGAATAATTTACAATGTGATTTTATTTTGATGTGGCTGAGGTTTTTGTCATAGACATCCATGAAGAAGATTGCGGCTGCTGTAGCTGAAAAGATTCTTCAAAGTTATTAGGACTACTATCCCTCATCTTTGCAACTATGTTTTCATGGTGGTTTTTATCCATTTGAAGATAAGATGAAATAGATTTTGCACTTGAATGGCCGGTAATTTGAATTAACTGTTGTTCGCCGACTCCGCTCTTAGCTAATTGGGAAACTGCTGTGGCTCGCAGAGAATGATTAGTAATTTTTTTTGTTGCTGTGTCCAGTCCAGCCTTTTTAGCTTCCTGGTTTGTCCATTTACCTAACTCGTTTTTTCCGACAGGAATATTCTTGTACCACTTGCCGCTACACTCCCAGAAAGAATTGGCTGTTAAAAATAGACGTTCATTTTTAATTTCAAGACGTTTCTGTTGATATTTCAAATACAAACGTACTGGGCACAAATCTGGAGCTGCTTGGTTTTTAATTAACCATTTTGAAGTTGCGCAGGGCTTTGAACCCCCTTGTGTGGTTTTAGTAAATAACGGGTTGTATTATATTCTCCCAGTTTTATCCCCTTCGTTATGCATTTCTTCCTTGAAATAGGTCATAAGGCATGTACTTCCCTCACCGCCTCTCCATGCTAACTCATAAGATAATATAAGAAAGAGTTTTTTTTGTAGTCCATGCGGAGTCTCTTCATTGCAGTTATTTACCATCATTTTAAATTCATTGTATTTTAAAGCAACTGAACTTTCTTTCCTTTTTTCGGGTTCTTTCTGAAGTTGTTTTCGTTTTGAATTTTTTGCTTCACGTGCGGTCTTAAACTCGATATCTAAAAATGGATTAAAAGTAATTCCAAATTCGTCATGAAATTTTTCCATTGTCATTTTGGCGGTAACATTCCAAATGGTTTTAATTGTATGTTCCTTGTATTCATCGCCGTTTTGTTTCCGCATGTTAAAGGCCCAGTCTGTTAAAATTTTCGCTATTTCATTTACCGTAGTGTTTCTTTCTAGCGTGAATGATCTCTTCTCACAAAAAGTCACAAACTGCCTCCATACAAAGTTTTTATTCTTGACTGTGTTCACAGGCGTGCTGTTGGTAATGCTTGTATAAATTTCTTTTATAGAGTGACTACCAAAACGTTCCATATCTTTAAAGAAATCTTGATTTGTAATCAATTCACTTTTTAAATGTCGCAGATTGACATAAGTAAGTTCAATAATAAAAGTTTTTGCGGTAACCGTGGTTACACTTAAATACCCATATACCAGGATATGCAAAAGACGCCTTCAATGTTGGTAAAGAAAATATAATATTATTATTATTATTTTTTAAATATATTTATAAATATAATGTAAAGTATTAAGTTAGTATTGAAATTAAAAAAAGTACATAATAAATAATATATTTATAAACAGTCAAAAATTATGGATTTGTATGATTGTTAGTACACAGTAGTAGTAAAAACTTGATTATGATTGATAGCTACCTACTGGGGGATTATCGCTTCTACTGTGGAATTATCGCTTCTACTGTGAAATTATCGCTGTAATTCTTGCGAAAGACCACACTTCTTATGAGATTTTTTATATATGAGGGAAATATTCGAAATAATCGCATTTTAACTAAGCGGCTACATTCAAAAATAAATATTCTAGATTTCAGTAAAGTTCTTAGGTGGCTGTGAATTATGCGGTCACGGAGCAACAAAAACTATGTTTATTAGTGACAGTTACCGACATATTAAGTAAATATTACATTTTTTTGATAAATATGCCTTATTCAAAAAGGAAAAAACCAGTAATTTTGCAAACATTGATTAAAGCAAACAATAGCGTTAAATTGGCTCAACGGGAACTGCGTACAATTAATCCCCGGATGCACGTTCCAGACAAAAAAACATTCCATCGAATCTATGAAAAGTTTCAACAAACATCTAGCCTAGCGAGAAAGAAGAGAACAATGGAAAGAGATGAAAATAGTGATTTAAAGATAATATTAAAAGTATATGAAATACAAAATTTAAAATATAATTGTTAAAATTAAAATCTCAACAATAAAGAAGAACTTGTGGTAATTAGAAATTAAATTGCTCAACTGGGCCACCGTTTTCTTGAATACATTTGATATACGTTTTTCGTAACCTTCGTAATGCGGCGGTGATAGATTGGGAATAATCTTCATTCAGAATTTAAATTTCTGTTCTAATAAGTTCTTTTAAATGTCCAGTGCTTTCAATTGTATTTGCATTCACTCGATCCTTTAGCGTTCCTCATAAAAATGCATCCATCGGCGTCAAGTCAGGGCTGTTAGGTGGCCATTGTATTGGTGCAGCCCGTCCAATCCATTCATTGAACCTTCGACTAAGGTAGTTTGTAACAGCTACTACACTGTGAGGTGGAGCGCCATCCTGTTGGAAGACGATGTTTCGCTCTTGTTCCAACGGAAGCTCATCAAAGTAGTCCTCAAGCTCGTGTTGGAGAAAATTCAAATAACCTTCTCCATTTAAAGTACCGTTAAAGAAATGGGGACCTATTATCTTGTTATTTAAAATAGCACACCACACATTGATAGTTTGACGACCTTGAAATTTAAATTCCCTGTAGCAGTGGGGATTTACTGTGGCTCATTGTCTGCTATTTGTTCTGTTTATCATGCCACTAGTTGAAAATGATTACTCGTCGGTCCAAAATACATTTCCGAAATAACTAGGATTTAAATACATTTTTTCCAACATAGTTTGGCACAATTCAACCCTTTTTTTCCCGCTGTCTCTGCGTTAATTTTGTTGCAAGCCTAATTTTGGGACCCTTCCATAAGGGGTAATTTTTAAATCATCAAGCTCTTCCCTTAAACTTTTCGATACTGTTCTTATAGAAATGTTTGAATTTTCTTCAACTTTTATTAGTATATTTAAATCACTATTTTCGTCCCTTTCCATTGTTCTCTTCTTTCTCGCTAGGCTAGATATTTGTTGAAACTTTTCATAGATTCGATGGAATGTTTTTTGTCTGGAATGTGCATCCGGGGATTAATTCTACGCAGTTCCCGTTGAGCCAATTTAACGCTATTGTTTGCTTTAATAAATGTTTGCAAAATTACTTGTTTTCCCCTTTCTGAATAAGGCATATTTATCAAAAAAATGTGATATTTACTTAATATGTCGGTAACTGTCACTAATAAACATAGTTTTTGTTGCTCCGTGACCCCATAGTTCACAGCCACCTAAGACCTTTACTGAAATCTAGAATATTTATTTTTGAATGTAGCCGCTTAGTTAAAATGCGATTATTTCGAAAACTTTTATATTTAGGTATAGGACATGTTATAAGAAAAATATTCTGACGTTTTAGGAGATTCTAAAAAGCTAACAATATATAGGGTGTACCATTTAAAGAAAAAATATTTTAACCTGTGACTCATTTCTGCAATACCCTGTATATTTAAATAGTATTCTGCAAATAGCTTATATTATTCTGTACAACTTTTATATTTAACATTTCTATCTAATGCAAAAAACAAAAAAGTTAAGAGGGGGGGGGGGGGCATTATAAATGATCACCGTGTACAGGGGAGCCAATATTTAGCCACTTTAGAATTTACATGGGATTTTCTATGTTCAGGTAAGCCATGCATCACTGGGTATTGTACGTCATATCTGATCGGAAAACTTTTGCTTATATACTTAAGATAATAATAAGAAAATATTGCCGCAACTTAAATAAGTAATTACGACGCATTTAATAATTTACAAATCAAAAACGTCACCGATAAATTTAGTAAAATTTGGTTTTATTAAATTAGAAATATTGCCGAAAAAGAGGGCGTCAAAATCAGTATAAATTACCTTCTTTATCTAGCTTATTAAGCAACGCAAATTCCCCGTAGGTAAGTCCCTTAAACTTGTCATCGATTCTCTCCATTATATCCTCAACACATGGATGAATACGTTCTACCAATGATTCAATTATCAACCGATCAATGCTATAGACTGGAAACGATAAAGCTATCCCAACCTGATTTGCTGCTTTGTAATAATCTAAAATTTTGGAAACGCATTAGTTTTTGCCATAATAGGAAAACAAAACAATATTGCAGTTAAACATTTATACATTAAAGCAAGAAAATTAGCATAAAAGACAAGTAAGCTAGCCATCGTTACGATGGCGGGTTTCATAGGTGTGTATATTATTACGAGTCAGGTGTCATAGTTAAGTGTGTCAGGAGCTGGCTCCTTTATAACTAAGGTAGATTATATAATATGTATCTTTAAGAGGCGTATTTAAATGTCTATAGAGGTTCTGGTACTGTGATATCTTGTCTCCCTTAATTTTGAAGAACTTTTAATAATCAGATTCCTACGGACAGGTTAGTTCAGGTTACTTTTTATATTTATATACGAATTACTGCAAATAACAATAAACTAATCTCAACAGTTCTGTTTCTTGCAGCAGTATAACTCAGGGCCTGAGTATTTTCACCGGTATCAGTAATCTTTCTCTAATAACTGATCCATGCCTCTCCCATGATAAAGTCTCATCACTAATATACACACCTAAATAAATACAGTCGAATGTTGAAGAGTACCATTATCGGGGTAAAAACTCTTATTCGCCCACTTGCATCATAGATGAACATGAATCATTCAACATGTCGGTTTATTTCAAACAATTAAATACATTCAATAAATCTAACCTGTTGAGAATGATCCATGAAAAATCATCAGAACACCATTTCTTTCGACAGTTTCCGGATTTCTTTTTGGTTCCGGTTCAATAACTTCGATTAAATCGTTCGAATCGTCTAACTGGTGATAGATTGTTGCTTTTGAAGATGGCTCGTTATCAAATCCTTCTGCCATTATGTAGTCTTAAAATCCATGTTTTAATTTAAAACAAGAAAATGATAGCAACGTAATAAAAAGTACCAAATTTGGTTTTCATACATTTAGTAATTTTTAAAATATGATTTTCTTAAAAAATATCTTTATTTCTTTATCTCGCTCGCCCAGTATATAGGGTGTTTTCTAACCTCGGTCAAATTGAAACTGGTGAATCTTCACGTAGCAACGAAAATGTGGTATAAAATTTTTTCGAATATCGCTTTGTTTTCGAAATACAGGGTGTTAAACAAAATTTTTATTCATGTTTTCTTTTTACTAACATTTAATAAAAACCGATATTCGAATACTAATTGTCACACATAATAAAGGGTTTCAGCACTCAGACTAGAAGAAACAGGAAGTTTTGCAAAAACGAATTAGGCGGTCGACAATTTACATTAAGAACCCCGAAACTTTAGGCAGACATTTTAAATATGATTGAAGAATCTCATGGCACAAGTACGAGGAAAATAGGAAACGAGTTGAATGTGAGTAACAAAACAGTACGGAGTGTCTTAAATTACTATTCTCTTTATCCCTATCACATACAAAGTGTGCAAGCTTTGTTGCCTCAAGATTTTCCAACTAGAGTTAATTTGTGTTCAAGAAAAGTTTTTAAGACTCCAAAATCCTTATCAATCATATCATCGATGGACGTCACCAGCATAGATTTTCAGTTAATGCAGATACCTTAGTTGGACCGCATTTTTTTCCGATGCGGCTTACTGGTGAAATTTACTACAATTTTCTTAGAGAGAAATCGCCAGGACTGATGGAAAAAGTGCCTGTAAGAACAAGAACTATAATGTGGTTCATGCATGACGGCACACCCTCTCACTTCCCAGTAATTGTTAGAAATTATTTGTATCAACATTATCCTGATCGTTGTATAAGTAGAGGTAGACCTCAACCATGGTCACCCCGTTCACCGGACCTTAATCCTTTGGACTTTAATTTAATACGAATTTTTGGTGTTTAACACGCCCTTATTATTTATTTTTGCGAAATTCCAATAGTCGTTACCCGGATCTCCGTCACTGAACTAATTGAGTGGTTCAAAATGAACACAAAATAAAGTGCTCAAACCCCTTATTATGGGTGACAAATATTATTCGAATATTGTTTTTCATTGAATGTTAATAAAAAGAAAACATGAATAAAATTAACATTCTGTATTTCTAAAACAAAGCGACATTTGGAAACATTTTACACCACATTTCCGTCGTTAAAATTAAGATATTTTTTTAAAAAACCACATTTTAGAAACTACTAAATGTATGAAAACCAAATTTGGCACATAGGAAGTGGTAGACATTCATATTTTGGAATATACTTAAAAGAGGATAAGCATCTTTATTTTATCATCAACTATTCGTACTTTAAAAAGCAATAATTATCATTTTCTTTTTTAAGGACACGAATTTAGGCCATTGCTAGTAGTATAGAAGATTTATTACTCAAAGAAAATTACCATAGCCTTTCTTACAAACTTTGTTTGTAGAAATAATTTTGAAAACAAAATGTTTTTAAAGGATCTGCACAATAGATTGCAAAAAATGCAGTTCCAACTATATTCCCAGACAACTTTTTGTAAAAATCCTTAGCAGATTACGCGAAAACTTTGATAAGTGCTGCGAAGGATATTGCCGTCATTTTAAGAATATCATTTTCAAGAAGTTAACACATGTTTTCCTTAGAGTAATACCAATAAATAATAATGAAAATAAAAAAATTTGTTTTTATTATTATTTAAAATCGTTAAGTCGTTTTTATATTAATTTTTTCGGAAAATTGGTTAACATATATTGTTTTACTATAACCTATATATTTAATAGTGTTAACATAGATTTTGCGCCTAACTTTTATGGCTTAATTCGGTTATATGTATTTAAGTACATAACTCCAGACACTAAATAAAGTGGCTTTTTCTGGCGAAATCTTTTCATATACTCATGATAATAATACATAATTTTCCAAAAAGTATAAGTCCGGACCTGGCTACCCAGCTCCCGCTGTTCCGTTTGCAATATCGATGCGTATGCACCAGAAATATGATCGAAGTGGACAAATTCGGACGAAACCTTATACTTATTAACTTTAAAAAATTTCTTATCGAGCAGGTACACCTGCTGGTCTCTGCTTTACCCAGGAGCAATGTGGCTTCAGGAATGAAAACTGCACGATAAGGCAAACAACGGGACATGCAACCAAAGCCCTGAAAGGCTTCAACAAAACAGCCCTCACGCTATACGGGGGCGGTCAACAAAACATTTGATAAGTATCAAATTGAAGCTTGATTCTTAAGTTGATAAGATTGGGTATGTCAAACTACCTTTTTGAAAAATACTGTGTTTGTAGTCTCGTCGGAAAACGCGATTTCTAAAATAAAATACATCAGGGCGGGAGTGTGGCAAGGTTCACCCCTCTCTATGGTGCTGTACAGTATTTACTGTCATGACATTCCAAAAGATAGGTTTACTCAGCTCCATCTTATTTCACAACAATACTGCAATAACTTCAAATTTCAAAGAACGGTGGCTGATAATTAGGAGGTTGCAGCATCACATCAAAGTTTAAGAAAAATGGCTTGAGGAACATTGAACAGGTTTCTTTCCGGAAGTAAGGAGTACACACAAAATATCGTGACATGAAAGAAAAAACGATTTAAACAAGACTTTTTAAAATTTTGACCTATGGCTAAAAAATATTACTAACCAACATTTTATTTTACCCTAAAAAATCTTAAAAAATTAACATTTTTTTAAGATTTTGACCTTCCTGTGTACAGACACTAAACTGTTCAATCACAAATCGTATTTTTTTACAAGCAAATGTTTTTATGAAATATGCTTTTTGTCGAAAAATTAAAAATTAAGTTTATTGGTGCTATACACCCCATCCTGGGACACCCTGTATATTTCTGTTTGAAATTTAAGCCAATAGTTGAGTACCGTATCTCATGTTATACCTAAATAAGTAAATATAAATTTGCAATAGTCATGACCAGATATTTAGACGTTTGCACTTATACTTACCCATTAAAAGAGATTTCAATATTTCTGGTGGGAATTTTGCCAAAGGATCTCGTCTTCCATCGTCAGAACTAAAACTAAACCGAGGCATCTAAATTGAATGCGGGCAAAGGTGTAGTCCCGTTTGCACCGACATTCTTATCTTAGTAGTCAGGCCCAAAGAATATAATAAATTGTATGTTCTTCTTTTATATATCCAGAAACGAATATGGAAATTTTGTTTGATTTTACGAATAAAAGTTAATATTTTAAAAAGTTGTGCTTAACAGAAAATTAGTATTGACGTTTTATTTTTGTTTCACACCTTAGTGCTCTTTAAATATTTTATTAATATTTTTTTAGTAATTCTGAATAATATTTTGTTATATGGTGCTAGGAAATAATGGTAAAGTCTGTTCAGAGATATAAGAAAATGACTAACTGATCCCTATTAGGAAAGACCCGGGCCAGCTGTAAAATTGAAATATGGCCGAACAGGTCCGTATTTTGCTTAGAATTTAATCATGGTTTGTAATAAAAATAAGTAGGACATTAAATAATATTTTATTTATGTTTAAATGTGAAATTGCAAGTTATTTTATTATTAAAAATTATATTTATGATTACAAAAATATACAAATTATTCGGGACTTATAATAATTATTCACTTAATATATCAATATCACTATCGCTATAATCATCTGTTCTAATTATTATTATTATATAGGGTTTTTTCACTTTTCAACATGTGCAACAGAATTTGCCCAACTTTGTGAAGGGATGTTAAAAACTTCAGTTTCTATAAACTCAAGTACACTGGAGTTAATAGTAGGGCAAATATTGTTACGACGAATGGCAGATTTCAGTTGGTGCCAAACATGTTTAATGGGATTAAATATACAATGGTATGGTAGAAGCCTTAAAACTGTATGCCCTAGATTTTTTGCATAATTATCACAGAAGTATTCCTTCTGTAGTTTTAAACTTTGTAAAACCTCAATTAATTGCCTTTTGGTGTAATCTTCCTGAAAATGAATGTCATTATCATACATGTAGTTTTGGATTGTTGCTTTTGTGTCATTTTAGGAGGGAGTCTTGGTCAACTGCCTACTATGGTAGCTTGCATTGTCCAATACAATTACGCTATTCGGAGGTATATTTAGAATTAGCTTGTTTTTAAACCAATCCTCAAATAAATCAGCATTGGTGTCCTCATGGTAATCCAGAGAAGAATCTTTAATGTTTTTTGCAGACAGAGGAAGTCCATTTTGAATCCATCCGTCTTTAGATCCAGCATGCAAAATCGTAATTCCTTTACCTCTTTTCGATGGCGCACTTGTTTTACACTTGCCGCTTGAGTCAACCCAACCCTTTTCCGGGGTATCATATGTGTCGAACCAGGTTTCATCCAAGTAAATAATCGGCCTTTGCTGATCTCTGTAAATCCTAATTTTTTGTAGATATTCGGATCGCCATTCCCGAATTCTACTGGATTTCATTAAAACTTGTCTTTGTTAATTTTTTTAAATCTAAAACCCATGTGTTGGATACACTTGCATAACGTTTTTCTGCCACATTTAACGCCGGTTTCGTCTTTTTCAAGCCTCCTAATTAAATTATCTAATGTAGGCACGCTTTGTTTCTCGTATAACTAGTAAATATCACGCCGTATTATATCTTGATCACTTCCATCTACCTTCGAGAAAATGCCAGTATCGGTTCTTTTTTTCCTCGCTAAAATTTTCCTCCAAAAAATTTCCTAGATGGTTTTCTCATGAACTAAGGGAGGCTGTTATAGCTAAGAAGAAAGCACATAGACAGTATCGGAACACTTAGTCAATTTTAGATTATCATACTTTTTGTAACCTGAGGTCTGTTTGTAAGACACTTAAGAAAGAGTCATATATTAGCTTTGTATTTATTACCGAGATGACTATAAATGTAAATGTGAAACAATAAAGTACAATAATATTGGGGCTTCCTCTGGTACCGAGATAGTAAATTTATTTGCCGAATATATTTCAACAGTCTACTCTGACAGCGTCTGTGCGACTCCCGACTTACTGTCTAACAATTTTATTAATGTCCATACACTTAATGTAAAAATCTCAGATATTTATGAGGGATTATCTACTCTGAATGTGAACAAGGGCCCTGGGCCTGATGGAATACCCTCTAGTATTTTGAAACATTGTAGTTTTATTTTGGCTAGACCCCTATTTCTCATATTCCACTTATCATTAACAACCGGCACTTTCCCCACTTTCTGGAAATCCAGCTTTATAACTCCCATCTACAAGGCAGGAGACCGGGCTCAGGTCAGTAATTATAGGCCAATAAGCATCCTGAGCACTATTCCAAAGCTGTTCGAGCGCTTCGTGTGTAACTATCTTACTTCAGTTTTTCAGGGTGCACCAACGGACCGGCAGTTTGGGTTCAGGTCGGGTAGGTCGACAGAACTTAATCTCTTGGAGTATAATGATTTTCTGTCGAGTGCGTTGGAGGATGGCTCTCGGGTTCACTCTGTGTATACAGACTTTTCAAAGGCATTCGATAGAGTGAATCGTGGCGTCCTGCTAACTAAATTGAGAGCTTAGGGTGTGGGTGGTTTGCTTCTTGATTGGCTGCGTGACTACCTTCTTGACCGGACGCAGATCGTCCGGGTCGGCGGCTTCAGGTCTGGCGAGATTGACGTTACTTCTGGCGTCCCACAGGGCTCTCACCTAGGTCCTATACTTTTCAATATATTTACTAACGACATTCCCGAAATCTTTAAAAATGCTAACTGCTTATTTTTCGCCGACGATCTGAAAATTTTTATGAGAATATCACATAAAGAGGACTGTTTGCGACTTCAGTCCGACCTTGACAGACTTCTGAACTGGTCCGATCGTAATGGCATGCAATTGAACGCATCTAAGTGTCACGCCATGGTTTTCAGCCGGGCTAGAAATACCATTGCCCATACATATTATGTAGGCCACGATCCATTGGATACTGTCAGTGATGTGAGGGACTTGGGTGTAACACTGGATAGCTCCCTGAGCTTTGTTAATCATTTGTCATATAGTCTCAAAATAATTACAGATGTTGGGTTTTATAAAGAGATCCTCTCGGGATTTTCGGAGCGTCTACTCATTAAGATTACTTTACTGCTCTTTAGTCCGCCCCCATCTAGAATATGCTTCCAGCGCATGGAATCCTTGTTACAACATACACAAACAGAAGATCGAACAGGTTCAGCGTAAGTTTATTAGATATGTTGCATTTAAACTAAACAGTCACGTCCCTCTTAATTACGAGCAGTTGGAATCTGACCTTCATATTTCTACTCTCGAAAACAGACGCAAATTAAGGGATCTGAGATTATTCTATGACATTTTGAATTCCCATCTTCATAGCCGGGACCTGCTGGGTAGAATAGGAATGCACATTCAGCCAATGCAAACTCGCTCTGCACAGTATTTTCATGTTCCTGTGCACAGAACCAATTACGGTACGAATACTTTTGTCACTCGCGCCAGTAGCAGGTTAGCCAACGAATACTCCAACTCTTTAGATTTCTTTTCTAGTAGGTCCCATTTTTTGAGACAACTACATTAAGTATAACTGTATCTTGTCACTTGTACAATGTTGTGTTTATTTCCAATACTAACTTGTTTTTACTTTTGTTTTTCTTTTGTGTAGATCTAAAATATTCTTTTGTCAGTTTGTCTTTTATTAGTTGTACTTTTAACCTACTTTTACTCTATTTTCTATCTTTTAGGTAATAGTATTATTTTATTTGATTGCAATGTATGCTTTTTTTTATATATATGTTGACTGTTAACTGAATTGGGCACTATAGCCCGTTGATAAATAAATAAATAAATAAATAAAATGGGATTATTCACAATTTTCCATACAGTTGATGTTGGAATTTTTGTTAATGTGGCCGTTTCTTCTAACGCTGCTTGCTTGCTGACCGCACGTTCAATGAGAGTTGAATAAACATTGTTTATAACTTCCTTAGTTTCCACAGAAAAGTGTTTTCTGCTTTTCGACGGGGTTATCTCCTGAGATATATTGAGCTCGCACATATTTTCCATGACTCACACACGACTAAACAAACGCTGTATTACACACGAAGTAAGAATAATTACTAAGATTAAAACTAACTAGAGTGGCTATATATACAGTCTTTAGAAAATAATTTGTTTTATGGGATTAGCCCTCTCATTTTAAATCAGGTAAAAATCGGTTTAAAATCACCAAACTATTACTTTAATAACGAAATTACGTCTTCCGCATTTGCAGTTTACTTTAAGACGTTTTTAAGTACGGACCATAATTTACCTGCATTTATGATAATCCCATTCAAAGGCAAAGTGTAACTTTCTTATATCTCTGGACAGGCTTTTTTTTACTTAACTTTAGCGAATTATAAGAAATAAGACAAAAATTTCATATTAACATGCAAATGTGGGATGATGTTACAGGAGCTAAGCGCCTTTGCAGTTGATTTTAAATAAATGAAAATGAAACTTTTAATTAATTACTTTTAACTACACTGCAGAAGAGAGGTAAGTTTTGAGTGATAAGTTGCCGCAAAGAAACATTATTATCTGAGAGTAATAGTCGATCCAGATTATAACTAGTGGCGTGCACATTTTAGTGATAATTTTTCTTAGCTCGAAACTGTAAAACCAATAATTTTCAAGAAAAACCAAAATTAACAATTAAACACAAGTTCAAAAATCTTTTATAATTATTAAAATTAAAATAACAATTTAAATAAAAATATAATATCAACAATTTCAACTCCAATTACAGCCAATCCTTAAAATTAAGAAATAATTTCTTTTTTTTACCCTCTGGTAAAATGGACCCTTTTAAAGTTTTTAAAATCATCATGTAATTTACATCGGCCTTTAGGCCCCAAATTTTTAATGTTTTAAGTTTTATACATATACTTGTATGTTGTGTTTTGTGGTTGGTTATATTTTGACAAAGTAGTACTGATGATGGCGTAACTGCCGAAAGCGCTCTACGGATTTTATTCAATAAACTTGCACTAAGTACAAAATTAACGAAATTCTTTCTTAATCTTTGATGGTGCACTCAGCCCCTTTCCTAATTTATAAATCCTTAAAATGTCCCCCGACTCATTGTTTTAATTTAGTGTTAATTATATACAACGTGTTTGAAATTATGCTGAATTTTTAATATTGGTTTTGCTTGAAAATACTTGAACTATCAATGATATTTTTTGAGCCGCCACTTATAAATGTATTACCGTTTTTGTGCAAATTTGTTCAGGGTATTACTCGACGGTAACTCAGACCCCTCCCCAGCCGAACTTGTTTCACACATTTTCATCCTCAACTTATTCACCAGAGATACATACGTCGATGTAAAAATGTCAGGTAGCTTTTCCCCGGCCGCTCTGTACGGTATGTAAACCTGTTTTAAACTTTTGTATTTTAAGTAAACTTGTAAAACCATTTTTTCCTCTTCGGCAGTCCTAAAAGAATTACAAGCCTAAATCTTTGTTGTCTAGCATTTAGAAATAAATTAATAACATTTAATTGAAGTTTGAAGAAATACTCCATATTGAGTTGAAAGTATAGGGAAAGCGAGAGTCCAGAAGTCTTCCTCCACAAGTGAAACAAAATTAGATGTTGATCATTTAAAATTAGCCATATTCACTATACATGTTTCAAACGCAAAAGCGACAATTAGGTTGCTGTTAGTGTTAGCAAAAGAGAAAATCGCTTAGGTGGTGTAGCGACCACTTTCTATCCTCAAATGGGCACTTACTCTTTTAGAACCTCAACCCCAGAAGGCGGCTACTAAATTCCTCAACAGGGTTCGCAGTATCAGTGAGTTACGCCAAACACATCCAAATTGTTATTGAATTGAAGTAGTTTATACTTTTCCTTTAAAGGGAGCAATATTTTATTAAAAGGGATCAATATTCACTTCTAAATAAATGAGTTTACTACTAACTTTTAACAGCAAAACGACAAAGTCACAAACAAGTTTACCTATCTATTAGCATCAAATTTTATTATCGGAACAATAAACAATTAAATTAAAAGTTCACAAAGAAATCTCTTTACTTATTTATTAAAATTAAAATAATCCTAACGTCGACACTGACTTTTAGAAATGCGCTCACTTTACGCTTTATTTAATAAACTTTTCGCGTTACCGTGCCAAGTCAATTAGTAAAGATTCTCTACCGCCGCGACGATATTTTACTATTCCTGGTCAACGCACTTTTAACTTCCGAATTGAACTTTTCGCGACTACACTTGACGATTACGGCACGGCAACTTTTGACGGATCACGGCTTCGACAGTACTAACTTTGTAGGTATTAGAACATTACGACGATTAAAAACGAACTAACTTTTCCTCTAGCAATTCCACCCATTTATAGGGAAAAATTGATCAAAACAACACCTGAAAGTGCTCGCAGATGTTTCCACAAGTGTTTCAGTTTATGAAATCCCTTCGTCGGTATCAGAAAAACAAAACATTTCGGCTTTTGACAAAGCTTAATTTATTTGACAGTTATTGGAAAATAGTTGCTGCTGGTCGGCAGATGTTCTGCAGGTGCTACTTGTTGACACCAACGCGATCCGTCCCCATTCCGCGATCAATCCAGATAAAACTAGTTTCAGTTAGAGTTTTGACTAGTCAGGAATCGTAGTAGCGGATCTTCTTCGAGGTGGGAGAGAGATTATTTAAACTTTGGCAGCGCCTAAGTCTCTCTAGTACGGTACCTTTAGCTCGGTCAAATAAACAGTCTGAAAAGAAAAGGGAAGTGAAAAATAAATTAAAATCTTACTTAATTTTAATTGATTCTGTTTGAAATATTTTTGTTCATTTGTGAGTGTTCTGTTAATAAACCCCTTATTGGATTATTTTATTTTATAAACTTTTTCCGAAAATTTTTAACTCATTTTAATTTTCTTGAATTTTTTTTAAAATCATTTCAGAGTTATCTGAATTCGAATACCACTTTTGTTCATGCTTGACTTAAAAATTTTATTTATTTAATTTATCCTAAAATATTTAAGATATTTGAATTATTTTTACTTTATTTTAAGTTATTGTGGAAAAACTTTGAACTCCCAATTAACTTTAAAAATTTTCAAAAATTTATTTTATTTTGGAATTACTTTAATTTTCAGTATTTTTTCCCAAAACTTATTTCAAATAAAATATTTCTCGTTTCTTAAAAACTTGAACTTGCACTGAATATAAATTTAATAAAATTATTATTTTCTTTTTTATTTGAATGATAATGAAAATAAATTCTTTATTTCTAAAACGACCAAAAGTTTTCCCGAGTTTTATTATAATATTTTTAAAATACTGTTCACCGCAGTGGTAAGGAACCTTATTAGAGCTTTGGGAAAAATGAAATATTTAAATAATTGAAAGAAAATCTTCCTAAATTATGAATGTCAGCATACTAAGAAGATGTATATTTGTTCGATAGTATTAGTCATGAACAGCTGATTTAGTGGAATAAGAAAATATGAGTAGGATAAAATTTAGTCGAGTAAGAGGTTTAATAGACTGAAAAATTTTGAAATTTAAGCAAGATTTTTTTAAGCTCTTTTTGACTGAGAGGGGAAAATTGTTTTAATTTAAAAAAGAAACATAATATTTAGTTGTATCATTTTTCTGCAGCAGGTGTAGTTAAAAAGAACTTTTTGAGAAAGAATTGTTTTACTTTGAATATACCTCGACACTGATTAGTCTACCCTATAATATAAGGTTTAAATTGAACAAAGTTAGGGCTACTGAGTCTTGGCAAAAGTCAGTATCCCAAGCAAGATGTAACCTCGAATGACAACTAAATATTACGTTTATTTTTTTAAATTAAAACAATTTTCTAACTTTTTAAGGCATAATCGATTTTTTAAAACTTTCTAAAGAATTCAAAAGAATTATCTGTGAATTATTTGTGTTATCCATCAGGGGACTCCGGTCTTGGTGTAAATTTTCTGATTTTTATCAAATACTTTTAAATTTTAGGTAGTACAGAGGCTAACGGCAGCAGAGATGGAAAAACAGTTACGAATGGAAATAAAAGATCTAATATTCCAGTGTGAACAACTGGCCGATTTACTAGATAAAGGTTGGTAAAATCAACTGATATGTAGATATGGCGGGATTCGTTTATTTTCAATTACCATAAACCTTTTTATAAAACATTTTACAAGATAAATTTCCTACGATAAAACTTTTCTCAATATTATATCTCCAAAAAATCTTACTTCATTCAGCATCTTTCTTCATTAAATAAAAATAATTTTCGCATCTATATTTAAAACATTTCACTTATAATAAAATCTTCATACAATTATATGACTAGCTGTTACACTATACAGTAAAACTTCTCATTTCGGCCACCCGTTAAAAACGGTCACCTCTCTGAACGGTCAGTTTTGGCTTCTTAAAATAAATCTTATAGCATTTTTAATAATAAAAGACCCCTCCAATACCGAAACACTTCTAAAACGGCCACGGTCACATGAATTCGTAACTTTTAAGAAAATTACAGCCGGTACTTTATTACTGGTACTATTGGAAATACCGGAGAATGATAAAACCTAATTATGTAAATGGGTTTTTAAGTACGTACAAATATAATTTGTTAAATCTTAAGATGTTTTCATAAAAGGTAAAATTTTATTCAGTTGCATTTTAACAGCACAATAGTCGATCATGTCTCTGAAACGTAAACGTTTATCTTTTAAACAAAAGTTCGAAATCATCGCGGATAGTGAAAAATATGGTATCAGTGCTCGAAAGATAGCGGAAAAGTTTGGTGTTGGAAGAACGCAAGTAAATGATATTCTAAAAAGTAAAATTGAACTGAAAAAACTTTATGGAGAAGGAGGAGTTAATGCAGATCAAAAACGAAAGTTTCCAAAAACAGACGGACTTGCGATTGACCAAATGATTTATGAATGGTTTTGCAAAGCAAGAAACAAAAACATTCCAATATCCGGATCACTACTAAAGGAAAAAGCTCTGGAAGTGTCAGAAAATTTGAAAAATTGTGATTTTAAGGCATCAAATGGCTGGTTAGATAGATTCTGCAAAAGACATGACATCAATTTTAAAACAATTTCTGGTGAGTCTGCTGATGTGGATGAAGTGAGTGTTCAAGATTGGTTCACTAAGTTAAAATTAATTATCAAGGATTATGATGATAAAGATATTTTTAATGCAGACGAAACAGGCCTTTATTATCTCGCAATGCCAAACAAAACTTTTGCCTTAAAGAGTGACAAATGTGCTGGAAGAAAATCAGCTAAGCAACAAGTGACAATTCTTTTTTGCAGTAGCATGGATGGTGAGAAGGAGACCCCATTAGTTATAGGAAAAAGCAAAAATCCGCGATGTTTCAAAGGAGCACATCTAGACAAATTACCATTAGAATGGGTCTCCAATAAAAAAGCTTGGATGACAACAGAGATAATGATTTCCTGGCTAAAAAAATTTGACACCAAAATGAAAAAACAAAGAAGAAAAGTACTTTTATTTTTGGATAACGCAAGTTCTCACCCGAAAATACAACTGGAAAATGTTCGAATTGTTTTTCTGCCTCCAAACACTACATCTTACTGCCAGCCATTAGATCAAGGCATCATACAAAATTTTAAAATGATATACAGAAAATATTTGATAAAAAGACTTTTAACTTTTACTAACACCGCTACCGAGGATGCGTTTGAAAAAGCAGAAAAGACCATAAATTTGTCAAGTGCTATGGTATGGATTGTTGCAGCATGGAAAATGTTTCATCTAAAACGATTAAAAAATGTTTCCAAAAAGCTGGATTTATAGAAACTCTCCAAGAGAATGAGATTTTTGAAGAAGAAGACGATATTCCACTAAGTCGGTTGTTTTCCGGTATCCCAGGAAATCCAAACCTGGAAAATTATCTTCAAATAGACTCAAACATTTCAACGGAAAATCCCAGTATGGAGATGCAGGAAATAATTCAGGAGTTTACCAGCCAATCTGAAACAACCGAAAATGAAGACTGTGAAAGTAAAGAAAACCAGGAGGTTTTTAGTTCGTCTTTAAAAAGCATGAGTGAAGTTTGTGAAAAAATAAGAGACGTACAAAATTTTTTATTAGGCAAAGAAAATGGCAATTTGGCCATTGATATTTCAAATATCCTAATGAAATGTGAAAATGAAGCAACACAAATTAAAATTAAAAATATGAAACAGACTTCCATTGAATCTTTTTTTCACAAAGCATAATTTTTTTTCGTATGTAGTGCACATTTTTTAACATTATTATGTATACATATTATGTAGGAGTTATGAAATAAATAGTTATGTCTATATATTTACAGTTCATATTACATAATAACGTATGTGTTTGTAATTAGCCTTTTATTAATTAATGAAGTTATTTTATTCACATGACACATATGTTATATGTAGATATGTAATTTATTTTTTTCCTTCCCCTCAAAAACGGTCACCCCCTCAAACGGTCAATCTGTAATGAAATTTTTAGTGGCCGCTATTGAGAAGTTTTACTGTATCTGCAATTTTATATTCCTCACCTTTGTAAGTTGTTCTCATTAATTTGAGACAACTATATATTAAAACTTCACTCAACTCGATGTTCTGTATCGATTAGTACTTCTGAGTATAGGCAGGGCCTTTTACTCTCATTTGTTGGTGGTGACGCTTTCGCTTTAATTAAATGAAATTAGTTTGAGAGTCTGTCGATGATTTCGTTTTTGCTTCTCATAAGAAAAGGCATATTTACGGTATAAGTCAGTCGCGTGGCAATTAGTATGTGCGAGGGATTGTGTGATTAGGGCGTTGTTTGAGAGGTCTGTGGTTTTATAGTAGTTTGTAAGAAGTTTGTGTAGGTGAGATTGTATGGTGTCTATTTTTAGGTCTCTGTGCAAAAGTCTTGTTGGGGTGAAAAAGGGCGCATTGGTGATCAGTCTTAGAATTTTGTTTTGGAAAATTTGATATTTTTTGTGATTAGTCACAGACATCGTGCACCACGTGGGTGCGCCATATAAAAGAACAGGCCTGATCATTGTTTTGTTTAGGTTAAGTTTAGTTTTTAGCTTAACTTTGCTGTTTCTATTAAGAAGGGGGTACAGCGCAGCCGTTTGTGCGTTCGCGTTTTTGAGTCTATGGGTGGCATTGAGACTCCAGTTCATCTTTCTGTCCAAATGTAAGCCTAGATATTTAATATTATCGCTTCATTTTATGGGTGTGTGTTTGACTCTTACCCTAGTATTTGGGTTTGGGAGGTTTGTTCTAGCCTTTGACAGAAAGATGGCCTGAGTTTTGGCGTCGTTTAGCCGAATTCTCCAGTTGTCCAACCATTTGTCTATCAGATTGACATGATGTTGTAATTTTTCGATTACTGGTGGCGGCCTTCTGGCGGATGCGGTTATCGCTGTGTCATCGGCAAATAGGTAGGTTTGCGTTTAAACGGTTTTGGGTAAATCGCTCGTAAATATGTTATATAAGATTGGAGCGATTGGGGAGCCTTACGGGACCCCTGCCGTTATTTCTTTTGTTGATGAAACTTCAATTTCCGATGACACAGCGAATGTTCTGTTTTCCAGGAATGATATTATTGTTTTAACGAGATATACAGGTAGACTCGATTTTATTAGTTTTAGGATCAAGCCATCATGCCAGACCCTGTCGAATGCTTTACTGATGTCGAACAGGATCACTCCCACCCCGAATTTTTTATTGATTTGTGTCATCACGTTTGACGCTAACCTGGTTGTCTGTCGCACCGTGCAATGAGCAGGCCGGAAACCGAACTGCTCTGGTGGTAAAGTGTTGTGGAGAAATACAAAATCGTTTATACGGCTCTGTATTATTTTCTCCACAACCTTGCCTAAACAAGAAAGCAAACTTATTGGTCTGTAGCTATTGATTAGTGTAGTGTCTTGACCTTTTTTGGGTAGTAAGATTACTTTTGCGTGCTTCCAGCAGGGGGGAAAGTGACCCTTTTCGAGGATGGCATGCGCGTCAACTCGATGTTAGTATCTCCCAAGGATGAACGTCTTGACGTTCGAAACATGTAAAGAACTAAATTTTACATATATTAAATTGTGGAGGAAGACTGGATTGTTTTATTTACATTACTTTACTTATTTCTTCAATTCTAATATTTAAGTATTGGTAAATTCTTTGAAATCATTCTTACAGTTTTTTAGATGAAAAAAAAAGTAATTTGAAAAATTGTAAGAAAGTCACTCTGTATTTTTCTCATTGCTTCTTTTATTTGCAATTACCTAGCTCACCATTTCAAAACAATTATTATGTTGTTGATATTACGTCACCCTAATATTACAAGGTTGCATGTAACATCATTGTAGTTTTGAGAAAAATCAATCTAAAAAAACGACCTTCCCCATAGCTGTTGGGTATGTAAACTTTACAAATATTATTTTGGAATGTGATTGATGCCGGCATTGTCGAATGTTTTTAATAAAAGAAAAGCACTGTCTCAAATTATAAATTTATTTAAAAAAAAAACATAGAACTCGGATATTTTTAAATCTAAGGGAATTTTGCAGATATGTAACATAGGACTTTAAAACTTAAAAAACTACAGTATAATAAAATTAAACTAACTAATTTTAAATGCTATTTAGGGCTCAAAATTGAGTCATAGTATTGCCTGTCTGTTTCAGGAAACCATTTGTATATGAATGTTATAGTATCCATCTTTGCTTGTGGTAGAGTAATATTGCTGTCACATTTCTTTAGTATTGAAGAAATGGAATGTTCTGTTTCTGCCGTAACGTGAGCTTGTTGAAGTTTCCGTTGATGCAAATTTATGGTTTTAAACTCGTCAGATTCGCCTGCCTATTTAAAAGAGTTTTTATATTTGAGCTCAAAATACCATCTCGAAAATTGCAAATATACTACTTTTAAAAATGGCACAGTGTTGTAGTTTAATTGATTTGAGTAAAACTGAAAATCAATGAAATCCTGTTTCTTTATCTGAATTATTTTATACGAATTTTGTCGGTTGACTTTTAAAAGGAAATGTAAGAAAGAGTGATACTGGAGAAGAATACTCGACCTTGCTCAATGACCTTTCTATAGAGCTATGGATAGCATCTACAGCTTATTACAAATTTCTGCAAACCATAGAGCTAAATAGTAATAATGAATACTCAATAGATGTCAAAGGATTTTCTCCTGACGTAAAGAAACATTGAAGGACTTCCTGAATGTAAGAATGCCCAGGAACTGAAAATTTCATAGTGATAATTTGCAGATTTTTAAAATATAATTTCTTGTCTCTGCAGCAAAAAGCAAACAATATTTTTTAAAAATGTCATTTCTTTAATCGTCGCTTATTCTTTGAGAGCACTGAAATCAATATTTTTTAACACAGTCTTTTTTAATTTTTTATTTTTTTTGCCGGTACTGTTTTCTTTTGACACGATATATAGTGAAGACCCTGATCAAACCTCGCTTTTCTTATGTTGCATGGCCCTTCTGAAGCATCTTTTCTTGGTTTCCTTGTTTTATTATTATTTAATAGCGGAGTAAGAGAACAAGACTCACTTCTAAAAAAAAAACATTATCCTTAGTTTCTTACTATCAAATTGTCAAACTACCTGCTTGAATCACTTTTCGAATTTGAAATAAAAGCGTTGCTCATTAAGACGGTCTTTGATTTTGCATTTATATTCTTCCTGATAGATGTCAGTCCTAACAGCAAAAAAAAAATGTGTTTGTGTTGCAGTTTAAATTTACAATAACACTTAATACCTATACCTTTTTAAAACAGATTCTGAAGTCGGGTTGTAGTCATCAGGATCACTGCTACTACTATTATTTCTTAGAATGCTAATATAACGGCCGCGTATTTTAATCCTAAATCAAAAATTATGAATAGTTCAGGAATCCTAACTTAACTTACAAAATAATCTTTTACGTGATTTTTCTTGTTATGTTTCTTGGTGTGGCATGTATTTCGCATCTTTATCAGAGTCGTAGCCATGTCCATCACTTAAATCACTACCATTCATCCCTGGATTTTACAAAAACGCTACCAGACAACGTAAAGTAATTCGTAATTTGAACTAAAGATCAGTTACATAGCCTCGAAGATATTATGTAACCAGGTTGTATGTTACAACATAGAACTGGGTAATATTTTTCAAAATAGAATTCTTATTTTACAAAGTTCTATGTTTAACAAACACCTTTGCTATACACGAAACCCACATTTAAGAACATACACCCCTGATTATTTGAGGATTATGCAAGTTGTATGTTACCTAAAATATTCCTTTTAAGGTTATAATATAGTATCTTTCTCATAGGACGTTGCAATGTTGGAAAGCCAAAGAAGTAATAAATGTTACATGCAACCTTGTAATATTAGGGTAAGTAATATTAGGTAGTAACTTACGTATCCAATGTTGGAAAATAAATCTCTACAGGAATGCCTGACAAATTTTGGATCTCAAAGTGACTCGAGCAATCAAAAAAACTCAGCGTCGGTGGAAGTTTCAATTGCGTGGGTGTGATCTTCAAAATCGTCTCCAAAGATTCTCCAAAAAGATTTACCAAAACTGAGTGGCAGTTTCCTTCCATCTCTATTTCCAATAGTCTCCTAATTTTACAACTTTCTACGGGAGCAAAGTAAATATCCAGGTGACATTTCATTCCAGGCTCTAATTGACCTTCTTTCGGGACCACGAAGAAGCTAGGCGTATTTCCTTTCCCGGTCATTTTTCTCACCGATACGAACCATTTACAAGGGACGTTACCGCTAAAGCCAACAATGCATTATGTAAATAAAATGTTTATCAATAATTTCTAATTTCTTGATTCTCGAAGAAAACTAAGGATTAAAAAACTTAAGGGCCTTAATTTAAAACAACAAATTTTACAAAAAAGACAAAACATGCGGCAATGCATGTGCCGACTCCGGGAGTCATAAAACTAGGCATCAGCATCGGTCTGTCATACACACACAGAAGCATGAGGCAAAGCACGCATCAATTCCCAAGAATCGTAAAACTTGAATTAATCTGCAGCCCATGTGCATATTTCTTTGTGACACTCTGCGCTAGGTCTTGTCTTTTCAACTGCTGAGTACTGCGCTCCAGTTTGGCTAAACAGCCCACATGTACAGGGTTATCCAACCAAGACTAGACAAAGCGATTTTTTGACTTTTCCTGTACTTTTATAAAAAAACTGAAATAGCCATCTTAAGTCATTTTCTCCCGCGAATTCGAATATCTTCAGCAAAAAACAATTGAACATCAAACAAAAGTACTAGGGGTCACTTTAATATTTTTTTAAATGGGATGCCGTATTTTTAATGAGCTTATCCGATTTCTCATATAAATTTTGATCTAAACTGTTGGATTTTTAATTTATTTTTTTTTTTTTTTTTTTATTTTTAACATTTTCCGAATTTAAAACTGAAGAAAAAAGGCGTTTTTGAATTAAAAATCCAACATTTTAGATCAAAATTTATATGAGAAATCGGATAAGCTCATTAAAAATACGGCATCCTATTTAAAAAATATCAAAGTGACCCCTATAGTACTTTTGTTTGATGTTCAATTGTTTTTTGCTGAAGATATTCGAATTCGCGGGAGAAAATGACTTAAGATGGCTATTTCAGTTTTTTTATAAAGGTACAGGAAAAGTCAAAAAATCGCCTTGTCTAGTCTTGGTTGGATAACCCTGTACATAAAATAGATGCGCAGCTAAATAACACCATGAGAATGATTAATGATGTCATCAAACCAACTCCCACGCAATGGCTTTCAGTCCTAAGCCACATTCCACCCTCTCAACTGCGACGAATAAATGCCCTTACGAACGAGTATAAAAATATTGTGGACAATAGAAACTTACCCATCCATCAGGATATCGAAGATGCCAACCATAACCGACTTCGGTCTAGACGACCACCAACAAGAACGGCAAGGGTGGCTGTGGAAGATGAGTTCAACCTTACCAATGCATGGACTCATGAATGGACTGCACAACAAAACAATAACATGCCGCGCATCACCCACAAGCCACCGGGTTTCGATCTACCACGTAAAACATGGTCCACGCTTAACAGAATCAGAACCCAACATGGCAGATGTGTATAGCTGGTATTGGTATTTCTCTTAAGTCAGCTCCCTTGAGCTTTTACTTCTTTTAAATTTGTTGGTGCTTATTCTTCTACTATACTGGTATTTCTTTGTTGCGATGATCTTCTATGCATTGTTCTGTTTTCATTATTGCTTGCTTATTTTCGTGTTGTGTTTTTTTTTTTTTTTGTTGTATCAGTTTTTGTTTTGGTACTTTTCATGACTTTTTTTTTTGTTTCTCTATTGTTTTTGTTATACTCTCTACACAAGTGGGGCAAGCAACCATCTCCTCTCTGTGACTGCGGAGAAACCCAAACCATCAGACATATCACAGAAGAATGTACCATACGATCATATAACGGTGGACCCGTGGGTTTCATTTTGAAACACAAACGATGTTTCACTGAACTGATAAAGGATTTATATGGGGGAAAACTGAACATTGATCTTGCATCGATTCTAGCTCACACACGCTGAAACCTGCATCTGCGTCACCGATTTCGCATCTCTGCTTACCAATTCGCAAAACGTTCGACTACCCCACAAACACACAGCACACTTCCTTTCAGAAATATCTCTGACATATTTCGAATGTCTCAAAAACTTAACCTTCCATATCAATATTTCTGAAATATTTCAGATTCATTACACCCAAAATGACAGTTGCCTTTGACACTTAACGGACCAGATGCAGAAAACCTAGCCCGTTCCCCTTATTTTATGTTTTGTTTGTGTAATGTTTAATTAACAATAATAATTATAAGGCATTGTTATTTGTAGGTGAACTGTGCTACCACCGAATAATTATATTATGGATAATAAAACTGAGGTAAGTCTCCATTTTAATAATTGACCACTTTCAAACACGTGGCTTTGACAGGTCGGCCATTTTGCCTGGAGGGCAAGCAAAGGTTAATGACCGTTTATGCTATTGGCTTATTAGACTCTTTCGGTTTAATTTATTAAGCTTCAAAGTAATTTTAGGATTTATTTGTGATCATTTCTAAGATGTATCTATTACCTGTGCTATCTGGACCTAAATAATTTTTCGTGTCCCAACTGTATTCCTATCGTAATACTTATTTGAACTTCCTATTGTGTGCTTCGATCTTTTGTTTACATTCTGTAGTGTCCAATTAAAAATTTTAAAACATGGAAAGAAGTGAATATTTAAAGACTCTCAGTGGCGATGTTAAGTGTAGATACGATGCAGAAATTAAAATTATTGGTGATATTGATTCTTGTCTGCTCGGAGAGACTGACTTTGGAAATTTAATGTCTGCCAGAAGTAGCAAGGATGGACTCTGTAAACTACCTTATATTAACACATAGTTTTTACACTGGCCAGCAGCTTAAGGCGTGCAAATAAGGCTTGCAAGCATTCAAATTTTATGAAGGAAGTAAATTCCAATGCTTATGTTGTAGTCGGCAAGGTAAGATTGAGTTTCAATAAGGTTTGGGTTTTGGATAACTCTGTTACCATTTCATTGGGGCTTATAAGGTTTGGGTTTTGGATAACTTTGTTACTATTTCATTGGGGCCTAAACCCACAATAACAGTTTAACAAATTAAAATGTTATATAAAATCAAGTTCATCATAGGGGAAAAATATTTGTTAGACGAGTAGCAAGCTTTTGATGCCAGAAAATGTTTGACTATTTTCTTGTACTACCTCATTGGTAGATCCTGTACTGTCTTAGAGAGAGATATATTCATGAATAAATAAAAAAATCACAATAAGTAGATGGAGTTTTTATTTATTTTACATTCTTTTAACCACTCCTCCAAACTATAATATATTCTAACAGTACTATTAGTACAGTTTTCGAAAAGTTTGCATAAATCATTCATACTTAATTCACTCTGTGTGGCAACAGTTTTACTACTACTACTACTTCCCGGAGTATCTTCGTCAGGTGCTTCAATTTGCTGTTCTATTTACAAGAATACATTACTTAATAAAAAAAAAGTTCAACCTAAATCAACACTATGCCTACTTCATAACACAATTAATCCTACTACTATACCTACCATATTTACAATAATACACCTATCTGATACTTTGCTCGTTTGCATTTCTGCACGCTCTCATTTCTGTTATCTTAGGCCTAAGTTGCTTCCTTTGGAAGAAAGTATCCCATATTTTAATTAGGGATCCAGTCAGGGTTGTCTTTGTTTGCTAATTCTGCTAAAGCTCCTAGAAATGTTTACATGAGATCATTATATTAGGTCGTTATACATAAAATCAAATATTACCACTTATAAAATGTCTGGAGCAAATTCTTTCATACTTTCGTTGACTGTTACTTTAAAAGCCCCTTTTTAAAGCTCTTATTCATATTTCACGTCGTTCTTATGAGAGTCGATTAAGGTTCAGATATTGTCCCTATTTCCCTTCAACCACAGAACAAAAGGACGGCGTTTTATTTAGGGCACTTTAATTATTAACACAACAAACACAGATCTTAAATTTTAAAGCAAACTGCAATGAAAACTTGAATATATAATTCAAACGCTTGTGTTTATTTACTTTGTTTGCCCTCCAAGCAATATGGCCGCCGACCATGTGACGTCATATGAAAATGATCAATTCCCCTTTAGGTTATGTTGCAGCGGGAATGGTGGTGACGAGCGGGAGCGGTGACCAAAAGTTTTATAAATGCACCTTTATACGTATATTATTATAATGGTTCATATTCATGATTTTTAAATTTCTACTTCAGGTCCCCATAGAAACAAGAATTCCAGAGATAAATAAGCATAATATTTTCTCTATTCATATTTATTACTTAATAATAGTTTATATGTTTCTTTAATAAATATGTTCTTGATATTGAATGATTTAATATAATTTCAGAAGTATTACAAGAGAAAATTTTCTGAAATATTTCTGAAAAGTATTTGCCTCTAATTTGAAATATTTCAGAAATGCAATTATGTAATGTTTCAGGAACATTAAATGAAATATTACTTTTATTGGACATTTTTGGATTTCTGAAATATTTCATCAATATATCATAAACGTTTTGAAATATGGAATATTTAAAATCTTTCGGAAAAACTTAAAATTATATTATATATAAATATTTCTGAAACATGATTGTGCTGTGTAGGACAGTTCACACAGTCTTTAAACGATGAAGTCGACGCATGCATCGCTGCAAAGTACTGCTTTCAATTGTTAGGATGTAATTAAGCGATACCATTCTCACCCTAAGCAGGGCGATGCGCTATGCTACGGAAAAGACAATTAATCTCGACATTTCTCGTACCTTTAGGTAGGTGAAGCTCCTGAATACCCACAAGTAATTTATTGTACACTCACTATTTTTGTCTGTGACATAAAAACTTACTCATTTGTTAGCACTTTAGTTTTTCTAATGACGTCGCCGCAATAAACTTTTTCAAAGTATAAAGCATCGCAATTGACACTGACAGAGGGAAGAGTGACTTCGGCCTTCAATTCAACTGGAATAATCGCACCATGACTAACGCTTAAACGAAAAACGGCCTCCAGTTTAACATTCAGAACTTTACATTTGCGATTAGTCGGCGAAAACAAAACGAAAAGTTCAGTAGTCTCTCCGGGTAACATTACTGTATCTTTAAACTCAATTTTAAATTCCTTTTCCAAAAGGGCTGATTTATTATCTTCCAGCAATTTAACTTTAGCCTTTATTGGTCCATAGTTGTGTATCAGTACCGTGTAACAAACGGGCATTTCTCTGACGATATATCCAAAGTCCACACAATAAGAAGGAGCGATATAGTTGGGGAGATACGAGATTCTGTTATTCGGCCTTGTGTGATCTCTTAAAATGGTCTTGTCTTTTACAATATGGTTGAAAGCGACGATTCTTTCCATTGCCAAGCTTATATCCATGAGGCTTGGATATAACTCCTATAAAAAAGATAAAAAGCACAACTTGTGTCAGTTAATATTTTCTCAGAACAATTTTAGGCTCTGTACGTCTATTATCCAATGTTCGCTCGCGAGAAGTGGCTTTTTATATCACGTGGTCATAGCGTATGTTTTTGTTAACTAAAAACGCACTTCTCATGATAGGATCCCGTGTTCTTAGAAAATTCCGAGAGAACGCGGTCTCCTAACTATTGATGGAAGTAACTAAATAGTCATTTTTACTTTTAAGAATAACGTTTAGATTAGCTCTCTCTTCATATGATAATTCATCTAATTCGAGAATAGACGTCCTGGAACAATCAGAGTTAGGAATTCTGCTGAATGGTAAAAGGATTGAAACCATTCGATATGCAGACAATATAGTTATATGTGCTAAGTGTACAGCACTTACAGCTATTTATGAGTAGCAGTAGTAAAGTAGCCAAAGACTGAATATTACCAATAGACTTTTAACAGTCTATCATATTAACATACGTACCTAACAGTCTCTGAGATTGCATTATTGAAGAATATCGTTAATAGATCGTGCCACAAGCGACACCATTATCCAAAGAATTAATTAGAAAAAAGAAGTCACAACTTATGTTAAAATAGATAAAGAAGAAAGCTATTTAAAAGTATTTAAATATGGTGTTTCTCAAGGGACAATTTTAGGACCATTATTTTTTAATATTTATATTAATGATTTATTTAGTATAAAGTGCGATGGAAAAATTCATAGTTTTGCAGATGATACTGCTATTTTTTATAGCGATACATATTGGGACAATTTAAATAAGAAAATTAAAAAAGATTTTAAAATTATAAAAAATTGGTTTGATACTAATTTATTAACAATTAATTTTAATAAAACAAACTATCTTCCTTTTACTTTAAACCTAAATAATGTACCACAAAATATAAAGAGCAACAATATAAGCGATGACATTCAAATTTTGAAAGTTAAACATGTAAAATATATAGGAATAATTTTTGACAGTAAACTAAATTGGAATTTTCAAGTAGAATATTTGATTAAAAAATTAAGAGGTTTATTACCAATTTTTAAAAGCATTAAAAAATTTCTGGATATAAAACATCTACAAATATTATACTATGCATTAGTCAAAACTCATTTAAATTACGGTTTGGTTAAAAAATTAGAAGTATTACAAAAAAGAATTTTGAAAATTATATTTAATTAGGACTATCTTTATCCTTCAAAAGAATTATATTCAGAAACAAAAAAGAAGAACGTTAGACAAAGTTACATTTATAATATTTTAATATATATTTTTAGAAATAAAAACATTATACAATTTAAAGACCATAACCATAATACACGTTATAAAATGAAATATCCATAAAACCTAAAATAAATAAGTCCGTAGGACAAAAAACTTTTAAATATTTATGCACTTATTTAAACGATTATTTGCCAACAAATATTAAAAAAATATAAAATTGAAATAAAAACATTTATATCGGAAACAAACGCTTTAAAAATATTTTTGGAAATGGTATAACTAATTAATGTTATTTAATATTATTGTGAATCAATTATATAATTAATCCTTTTCAGAAATTTAATAATCTATCATCAAGAAAGTAGCGTTTATTGAATTCTTGCCACTTTTTATAGAAATATTCTTAAATATTTATAATTTTAAGTACTTTTAAATAAATAAGATTTACCCCTAACAAGCACTCTTCTAGGGAATTTATGAATAAGTTTATTCAAGAATATCATATTAACATGTTTATTATATTGTTACTATTTGAAATATACTTATTATTATTATTAAGACGATTATCGAATAGTCCGATGAGATTGCTTACAAATTTAGTTGCTTTTGCCCATTATTCGTGAACTTAAGGTGGAAAATTGAGATGATTTGAAAAATTATCTACGAATGTCTGATACAAATTTTCAGTATATAGTCAATAATTAAGAAACAGGCAATTGCGACAAGAAGTGTATAATATTCAAAAATATGTCTATTTATAGATTAACAGTCTTAACTTGTAAGCCAAAAAAAAGTAGTAAAAACATTTTCTCCCATAATTTGTACAGATATCTGATTAAAAATGTATAAAATCATGGCTGAGGTTGTCATGACAACGTATCATAAGTTGTTGTACGTCACACCCATGCTTGGTCAAACCAATTGTTCCCCCCTCAGTAGCTTCGTGGAACGTAAATGAGCTAATGTGTGCACCTTATGATTCTCTCAGAACTTCATAAGGAAGAAGAAAGCTTGTTCTCTGCCGTTTTACGGCAATTTCTTTTCTGACACGAAAATGTGTACTTCAACTACTTATGTAAAATCCCGAAGATGTGTGATTAAGGTGAATCGGCCTACAACCCGATTCACCTTTCAACTAGAAAGTTTAAAAATCGCACGACAACCACAATACTGGCAATCTTTAGGAAATCTGATCGAAAGCGACTAGATTGTTTAATCTGATTGCTCGATAATCGCCTAGTGAAAACCTACCTTAAGTCACAATAAAAGCACGAAATATTAAGTATCTTTATCATATTATGAGAAATGAGAGCAATCTACTGCAATCCATACTACAGGAAAAGGTGCCTAGAAAAAAAACTGGAGGAAAGAGGCGAATCACATGACTCAAAAAGTGCCATTTAGGCTGCAATAAAGAGATCATAATAAGGAAGGTTATGATCAATAAAAATAAATCACTATCGTCTTCAAAATTTTCCAAAATGTTATAAATAAATTAAAAAGTAAACCTATTATCTAGTACCATGCCACCATGAATTTTACCAACGGTTCTAATCAATGATTAAAATTTGAAGTAACTTACATCATATGATATGTATGTCCATTCGTTTTCTATTAGAAAACCGGTAGGATCCACGGGCTGGTCTTCTTTCGTAGCGGCATTCGCGTTAATTTGAACAGATTCCAAATATTCTGGGGTTATCCATGCCAGTGCTTTATAACAATCAGTGATGCTCAGTTCTATGTCCAGTCTGGGCACATGTAAGTAGATTTGACTGACCACTGCATACCCGTGAACCACTATTGATACTGGTTCCAAATATCCCAACTAAAAAAAATTAATTTACAAGGTCATAATCATTTATTTTGGTAAATCTGGCAACCCACGTCTAATACAGCGCGGACTTCTGAGCCACATATTATCACCTGGGCCTTGATACTGGTTTTGTCTCTTTCTATCATATATAATATTGAAATTGTGGTAAGGTACTTGTCATCATGACATATTCAGAATTTTTACAGGCATTGGCGGAGTTTAGAATTATATTATTTAATTTATAATTAATAATTTATCTAAACGTTTGTACACTACACAGGTATATGCATACGTCTAATTTATTTTATTTAATTTGGGGAATTGATGAATAAGTTTATTCAAGAATATCATATTAACATTTTTGTTTATTATACAGCGTGTAACAGAAGTATGGAACGCTTTAAATATCTTTAATACCGTTTGTCCGATTTAGCTAAAACTGGGTATCCGTATATAAGAGGTTATCGCGGAGCTGCTAGTGACATTTGCAATGTTGCCAAATTTATAGTTTTTTCGCAATTTAAAATAATTTTTTTTTTAAATGGAACACCCTATATATTACAATATTTTTGGATTCTAGATAAAATCACAATTATTTATTAGAAACTGCGTTACAAGTCTAAATTCAATAGTTTCTGAGATATCGAGTATTGAAAAATGACATTTTTGAACTTTGACAGCTTCTATCTTTCTAACGGTACGTCTTAGAGCAAAACGGCTTGCATGTCCCTATTTTAGTTTTCTACTATCTTTCTAAAAGTGTCAACTTCCGGTTAAACCGGATGTAGCTCAAAAGCCTGAAATATAGTACTTGCGGTTTAACCGGAAGTTGGCATTTTTGGAAAGATAATAAAAAAGTAAGATAGGGACATGTAGGCCGTTTTGCTATATGGCGTATCGTTAGAAAGCTAGACGCTGTCAAAGTTTAAAAATATCATTTCTCAAAACTCGATATCTCAAAAACTATTAAGTTTAGACTTATAATGCACTTATTAAAAAATAATTGTAATTTTATGTAGTATCCAAAAATATTGTAATATATAGGGTGTTCCATTTGAAAATGCTAAAAAACTGTAAATTTGGCAACATTGCAAATGTCACTAGCAGCTCCGCGATAACCCCTTATATGCGGATACCGAATAGTAGTAAGGCAATGTCACCCTCAACCCAAAACTCCATAAGAAATAACATTGCGCTGAAATCTGCATTTTTGGTGCCATTTAGGGCGTGGCACTTTTCCTGGAAGCCACCATCCTCTATTAACCTAAGTGGAACCCAGCTACTATCGCCACCTAGTGAGTGACGTCATAACTGCTCGATGCCGGTAATATAGGGCTCTATCGGCCTGTGTGGAACCCTCCACTGCAACCACCTAACCCCCAACCCATTATTCTAACCTAACTTTTGCCCCAACGGAACCCAGATCACGTGTTACCCCGATTATATAGTAATATCATAGTAAGGGTGCCACCTAACGGGGAGAGATGTACGTACCTGTAATCTTGAGACCTGTAGCGCCACCTGCTTTTCATATACGACGTCTTGTTTACCGCGATGGTAGGTATGACGTTGTAAATCAGTTAAAATATTTTAAAATATAATAATACCATAAAAAAGTTTTTGTCCTCGGCGGGATTTGAACCATAAACCTCTGGGGCCGAACCTCAAAGCCTTGCAAAATACACTACGAGCGCGTATACATTAAAAGAGTTGATCAATGTTGACAAACTGAAAATATGGGGGACCCATCAATTATAACGTATAGGTGGAACAAAGGACCCAAGTGTGGAGACGATGGTAAAATGGTGGCAACCATAGGTGTTTTTGTCTACATAATACTGCTACATCTGTTGCCGTATGCATGCGCCATAACATGTCATCAATGAACATTGTTAGAGGCCGCGTGGTACGTAATTAGACAACCGGGGATCTAGTATGTCCTTTTGGCAAACAGCATTTTCAGACGCCATCTATAATTACGTTCGCGCATATCCCCGCCATCTGGGTACTACCTGAACTTATGCAACCAGAAGCCCCTATCAGCAAATATTGCCTTCACCAATTTATTAACAAACCTAAGTGTGGCGATGATGACAAAATGGCGGTAAACCTAGCTTTTATAATGACACCATTTTATCGACAAACCAGTACTAATGGCGTTGCCAAACCAATATTTCCCCTTATTCAACATAAAAATTGTCGAAACGGCAACACCGCCGTTCCAATACTGAAAATTTAAGAAAATACGCTTAGGCCATCTTACAATAGCCGTTCGCAACAGTACCATTCATGCGTGTATAATTAAATAAAAATCAATCAATTTTAAAACTTTTTTATTTACAACAGAACAATATCACTTACTATCACCCTGGTATACTACATTAAAGGAATAAAAAAATCGGCGTAAATAAAAATTTTAAAACTTTTTTATTTACAACATAACAATATCACATATTATCACCCTGGTATATTACATTAAAGGAATAAAAAATCGGCGTAAAATAAAAAGACATATCTGTAATCATTTAACAACGTTTTATGCCAGAAATATATGCAGTTTTCAAGTCAAATACACCATTACAGCACTAGTTAGCAAAAATATTTAAATAAGACAAGTATCTTGCATCAAAAATAATACCTGAACGAAACAAAAATGTGACACTTATCGCCAATCTTTTATATAGGTACAATATATTATAAGTTCAAAATTTAGCGAAAAATATTTACAGTTAAAACTAAGGATTAGAAACATTTACCGTGCAAGAATAGGCATATCTACATACAATTAAAAAACTAGGACTAGAAACATTTATATTAGGAACATTACCGCACAAGAAGGCATATCTATATACAAACTTAAAAACTAACAAAAAAATGAATGGAAAAAGACATTGGCGGGTATGGGTATTTGAACAGAGTAGGAGTAATGTGCAATATTCGCTTATAGATAGAATATTATCCTTAACTTATACATACAACTTGAAACGAGGGCAAGAGCGAAAATACCTGAAAAACACTATACTTACCAGAGGGCACTCGGTTTAAACAGGGACACGACGTGAACGTGGCCCATATTGTCCCCATTAGATTTTTATGGAAAAACGAATTTTCAAAGCAAAACCATTTGTGGTATAATTTTTTTCGTTATCTGATTTGAAATCAGAAAACAGTTCTATATATAACATAATATACGGCTCTTTTTTAAGTTATACAGGGGGAATTTTTGCCTTCTTTTACTGTATAACCAACATGGGCTCTTTTTAAAGTTATACAGGGGGAATTTTGGCCTTCTTTTTACTGTATAACCAATATGGGCTCTTTTGAAAGTTATACAGGTTAGGATATAATATGTGTGCGTTAGTATTTTGGCCTTCTTTTTACTGTACAACCAATATGGGCTCTTTTGAAAGTTATACAGGTTAGGATATAATATGTGTGCGTTAGTATTTTGGCCTTCTTTTTACTGTACAACCAATATGGGCTCTTTTGAAAGTTATACAGGTTAGGATATAATATATGTGCGTTAGTAGATTATTCTAGTAATAAAAATAATTTTAATGCTAATAATAATATGAGTACTAATGTTATAATAATGTGAATAATTATAATACTAATAATGAACAACTGAACAGACCCTGAGCAACTGAACAGACCCTGATCAACTGAACAGACCCTGATCAACTGAACAGACCCTGTTCAACGGACCCTGTTCCCTGAACAGACCAGTTCCCTGAACAGACCAGTTCCCTGAACAGACCAGTTCCCTGAACAGACCCTGTTGAACAGATCCTGTTGAACCGACCCTGATCAACTTAGTCATCCACATGCATAAGTGAGCAATGCCCCCATGGTAATGTGCCGGGTGAAGATTTCGATATTTGCCGCTTATCATCATAAGGGCTGAGACCGATTTTAGTTTGTTTTATAGTATGTAGCTCATGTTTTTGGGACCTAATTAGGCGCTGTGAAATAGGCTTTTCCAACCAAGTTTCAAGGCAGGTGACGTAATCTTCAAATGTGATTTTATTTTTAATAACAGACCTTTTAATGCCCTTTATCTTTTTGGTAACGCCCAAGTTAGATAAAACCTTATCAATTTCCGCCCGCTCTTTGTTTAAATTCTCTAGTTTAACCCGTTCTTGCTCAATCTCGTCTGGAGTATAAAGCAGTTTAATAGCATACATTTTAGACCTAAGGCCAACAAAATGGGTCATAATGCGGCCATTGTTCTCATCTTTCATCATTCTCAGCACCTTTTTGTTCACTTGTGGAATCGCATAAACGTTATCACGGGGATAATCTGAGGTATCAAAATAATCGTTACAGTCTCGTTTCATTATCTGATACACATCGTGGTTTTTAATTTCGTAAATAAGACTATCAGTGTCCGAATACAATACACTACAGGTGTCAAAACGTGGAACCATGTACTCGTAGTGAAAGCCATAAATCGTAGTCTTTGCCAAATCAAGAATACACATGCCGACATAAATTGGCTTATTAAAATAAATTTGTGTTTTTGCAAGCTCGACAATTACTAAATTTTCAGAAACAATTGTGCTGCTTTTAAATTCTGGCCGGGATATTAAGGCCTCAGCACCATAGCGGCCATCCCATTTCGTTATAAGTTTAACGTCAGAGTGGTTCCGGATATTCTCCATTGTCTTTCCAAATACGGCATTGTTCATAAGTTTAAAAAAATTCTTTTCAAACTCATTCTTGGCATTTTGGCGCAGCCCCGTGTTGAGGTCGATATATGATTTTAGCCATGGAGATTGTTTAAAGGCTAATATTCGGTGTATTTTACCCAATTTTGCCCCCAAAGTTAGAGCTTGCTTTAAGTTTCTATAGTGTATTACGTATTCTGTTTTATTGTGTAGCGTAGCCAAAAGTTTCTCATTCTTTGCCCCGGGCGGTTTTTCATGGTCAGGGCATAAGGGAAAATCGGAAAACTTATCATGCAAATTTTCAGGTATTTCCAGGTCCACTTCCAAAATAAACCCTTCTGCAGATTTATCTGAAATTTCACTAATGTTTAAGTGAGATATCTCGTTTTCTGAAAGCCACCTAAAGCCGCCATAAGGTAGATATTGCGACATTGCCCAGCCGTATTGATTATTGACATCAAAGTACATGAGATAGGAGTCTTCTTTAGTTGGATCATAATTTGACATGTACTTGTTGTTGGCTTCTGCATACCTCTTTGAACACTGACTTAGCCCCCCGCGAACTCCCTTTTCTATGAATGTTAGCATCTCTAAATCAGTAAGCAGCTCAAGTTTTATCATATCTTCTCGATGAATTAAGAGGGATAAACATTGCCACGCATAACCAGGTAGGGTATACGACCATGCAGGATCAAGGCCATATGTCCTATGCGATATATCCCTAAATGCTTCAAATACATCCGTTAAAAGCATTACATCCGTTTTAAGATATAAGTCAGAGTAGTCTTGCATGGTACGGCAATTAAAAGTTTGCCAAACTTTCTGCGCATTTAAATATTGCGCGTCACTTATAGCTACATCTTCTAAGCTGTTATAAAACGCCTCTTTAGGAGGGAGTTCAGTCTCATTCAATCTTTCCCAAGCGTTCATATAATCATAAAGGAAAACGCCCTTTCGGGTAAGTAAGTTCAGTTCTTCCCCCAGGTATTCAAACTCTGCTTTTAGGTTAGGATATTCGCATAAGTATGATGCAAGCTTATCCAGACCGCTAGCAAGAAAGCGAAAACTATCTATAAATCGAAAATGAACAGTACTATCCATTATATGCTTCGTAAATGAGATGTAATTTTCTTTATTTACAGGTAATATATCAATCTTTCCCTCTCTTTCAGATAGTGCCCGTATTATCATGTGCCCATCATAGCAACTCAAGTTATGGAATAGGACAGGTATGGTGTGTGAATCCTGGTACTGTAGATTGCAGTGCTCATGTGCAGCGTTTCGATACTTTCCGGTGAAGTGCGAGTGATCTCTAACACGCTTATCGTCTTCCGTAAATGGTTTCTCACATATATGACAGTGAGTAGCGGCCAAAAAACTTTGTTGTTGGGCAGGCGTAAGCGGTTCCATGGGCAAATCACATAAAAAGACCGTCTCGACGTCTTCAGCAAATTGTTGAAGCTCGCGCATAAACCATTGCATACAGTCTTGGCCTGTATAACTTTTATAAAATGATAGAGAATCGTCATAATTACATTTTACATAATAACCGACGCTATAAGGGACATGCTCTTGTTCCTTTTGAGTGTTTTTTTCTATATCATCGGCTACAGGTATTAGCAAGCTTTCCGAGTCTGCGAATATAACAAACGGGGCTTTTTCCTTATGTTTAAAATTATTAAATTCTAAAATATTATTGCCTTCTACAGGCATCCGAGGTATTGCTAAGGTCTTGTTTTTAGAGCATTCGGACGTGTGCTTATCTAGTGTTATCTGCGTGCGGAAATAATGAAGGCAGCGATCACAAAAAAATTTTCGATGCCTATTAAGACTCAATTGCCTTGATAGTAAGCGTGAAAGGTCTTTAATCCAAACAAAATGGTATTTTATAGGGCTTAAATCAATATCATCATCTGAGGAAAAGTAGCTGTCTTGTAAAAGTAGTAAGTTTATATGGTTAGGATGCTTATTTTCAGGTATATAATATGGCACAACCAGATAATTTTTTCCAATTTTTTGCAGTCGATATACGTTAACGGATATTAGGTTTTGCTTTTCAAACTTTGAAATTTGATTAATTGTCATGGGAAACTTAATACCTTCCAAGTTTAGAACCGACTGAGGGTTTGTATAGCACGATGTTCGTTCAGAATGCTTCAACGCGGGATATAAAGCGGAAACGATGGACCACGCAAAGCACATTTCATCACTGTTTTTTACATTGATGCATGCCCTTCTTTTAGCTATTTGTTTTGGAAGTTCGATGTAAGTTCCAACCCGAAGAGGATTATAATGATTAATAGATACCATTAAATGCATAATTTTGCGTAGTGCCCACCCAGAATTTCTTTCCTGGAACGTGTCTAATTCAACTAAAATAGGGTTCTTAACATGATCGGCAAACCACTCATTTAAGTTTGTGTTGCCGAAAATAGGGGCATTCGGAGTAGTAATGTACTTTGTATCCTTTAAAATTTCGTCTGCTTTACTAATTTCAAAATCCCCACAAAGAGTGGTGTTAACTTTGAGTGCAGTAGTTTTTTTTAGTGCGTTTTGAATTCGCCGCTTAAAAATTGCCAAACAGTCCTCTAAAAATGATCGTACATCAGTATGACGTTTGTTAATAATAACACCCGTCCTGATTCTCGATTGGAATGCCGAATGTAAATCTTCCCACTTTACTCTACAAGAAGCTGTTTCTGCACGACGTGTCCCACTACCCCCGCCCACTTTACGGTCCTTTAGTAACGACTGAAACCCCTTAATTTGGGCTAAACACGCTATTATATGAGACTTTTCAGCCATAGACTCAGCGCGTTTCAAAAGTTTATTTAAATTGCGAATTGCACGAGTACAGTCCTGCAATATCTTACCACAGGTAATCGTTGTTAAGTTAGGGGTATCCATCTGGGCCCTAATTAACTCGACGTACTCACTTGGGATCGGCATTTTTTTTTTTTTTTACTCTGTAACAAAATAAATATGACTCAAAATACGTCTGCTCTCTCTAACGTACAAAGACAGAAGGGACTCTGGAGCTCCTGCGTCCTGCTTATAATGCGCCCCTATTTATAACCTCGGTTGGGGTGCGTTCAGAAAAGTAGCATGCCTTCGAAAAAATAAGGCGCGTTCAGAATTAATATTCAAGGTTTAGTATGCAGTAGATGTACATACAACAAGCGGTTTTACGCGTTATTATTTTTAAAATATATTACTTACCGAAAACATTAATATTTTACTGACTGAAAGTGAAACCTGCGATAAGTTTAATCGCCGTAAAAATGTATAACAAAAACAGTTTCTTTTTCAAAAGCTCCAGATAAACTTAAAACGATTAGGAAAATTATTCATAGAAGTGTATCTAGATGTATTTAATAAAGATTATGCGTATTTACAATCGTATTAATATTATTACATACGTATCATTTTTTACCCAAAAGAAACAGTGTTTTACTAGAAAATATATTAGGGCTTCTCAGAACTACACCCTGTTTATGGGTATACAGCGCCATCATTATGATTAACGTATCAGTGTTATATTAGTGTTTTTGTTTGTGTTCAGATGATCTGAAACAATATTATAGGTATATAAGACGTGTTTTGTTTTTTCAGTGTTGACGTTGTGATTGATATATAAGCGTTATATGTTTGTTTTGTTTCCGTTAAGACGCTGTTTTGTTTCAGTTAAGATATTGTTATCTTAGTGTTGTGTTTTAGGTAGTGTTTTAAACACCCGTTCCGTTGATGAGTACGTCATTCGAATGTCAGAGTTCTGCGAGATAAGATGGCGAGCCGAAAAATTAAATTAGCGCTTTTGTCTTTACCGAACGGTCTAGATTTTGGTTTTAAAATGGTTGAAAATGGTTGCTTTATTGGGAATAAGCCCGTAGAATTTGAAAATAACACCCTAGTGATTGATAATGAGAAATATACTTTAACTGTAGGACTTCTGAATTTATTGACAAAAGAACGCCCTATGGGCTATTCCAATACAGAGCTGGATAAATATAAAGAAATCCTTCTTTTATCAAGCGCACACCGAAGGGGGTTTAATAGTAAAAATCACATAAATTCTAGCAGAAGCTGGAAGTATACAAACATTATTTCTAAGCTTTTTCCACCAAAAAGGACTTATTTAAAGAAAAGCAGAGTGAACATGATAAACAAAAACCTTAAATTGAACAGTACTATTCCTCCTACTTTGAATGATTTAGAACTTGATTACGATAATGACGTTAACAAGCTAGTGGAAATGTTTAAACAGTTAGAGAGCGACAATTTTAATCATAAAAACGACGATAAAATATGGTCTATATTACTAGAACTGGAAAAACTTGGTATAATCGAATTTTAAAAATAAATTTTACCTTGACTGGTGCCCGCAAATACGGGGCCATAAAAAGGAGAAATAGTTAAAAAGAAATCGGCGATAACCCGTAAACGGGCTCATCAAAAATATCTAAAGTTATTCTTTTGACTGTGGGTTTTAGTGCTCTTTAATAAACCTAAATAGAATTTTTCTCTAAAATAATTAGGGAAGTCAATAATTAACCCCATTTAAAATTACATGGGATTTCCTATGTCCCGCTCGATGATGCAACACCCGGTATATGTTTTAATAAATGTGTTCGTTTCATGCATTTTTATTGTTATTTGTCAAAAAGTGCCCTTGTAACACCCCGTATTTATACAAAAATAATTTTGTATGCAAATACAATAGTACACTAACATTCTGGAAAGTCAACCTGTCATTCAAAAGAAAATTCATTCAAATCGGACAAGTAGTTTTGGCAAAAATTTACTTTAAACTTTTGGTTAGTTTTTGGTGATGCGTTAATTTCTTGGAGAAGTGTATTTTCATTGTGTCCTAGTTCTTGAATTTATGTAAACTCCAAAATATTGCAAATATTTTAAAATTCATTGAATATATTTATTTAAAAATTGGCTAGTCAGTATACATTATTAAAAATAGCATACTTCAGAAGAATATTATTTATTTTTAATGGAACGTCCCTTATATTTTGGTTAATTAGAGGCTCAGATAGTCCTTTAAAAGACAACTCGAAATAATATTATAGGGTTTATCTGCCAAAAAAATTCATGAAAAAACAAAAGTTTCTTTTTCTGAAAGGTGAATGAAGCAAAGCACCTTACGGGAATTTAGAGATGTGCGATATGCACTACCTATCGCATGCATTTCAGGCATCTTAAAAAAGGTTTTTTGTTGTCTGTTTAGTTATTTCTTATTTTTATTATGTTTTTGTTCATTTATTTAACATTATTTGTCAAAATAAATGTATTCAGGGTAGTTTTACAAAATAAGCAATATTCCAGACAAACTAGTACTGTTTTATAACATGCCTTTTTTATTTAACCGCACATTTGGTACCTGCAATTATTTACGGTTTAACCGGAAGTTGATATTTTTAGAAAGATAATAAAAAAGGAAGATAGGGAGATGTAAGCCGTTTTGCTCTATGGCGTACCGTTAGAAAGTTAGACGCTGTCAAAGTTCATAAATGTCATTTTTCAAAAGTCGATATCTCGGAAATTATTATTTCGTTACACCGACGGCCGCCTTTATTTTATTCAAAACGACATGTTTTTGAATATAATGAATTATCGTGGACCTAATTTACGCCGGTAAAATGGATCTTTCATTTTTGGTATATCTTGCCCTAATGTAGGCGTTTTGGCGCAGCTTAAAGATTTATTACATAAGATTATATCTCGTAATATAAAATTTTAGTTATGTAAAAATAAATACAATGTATATTATTATAAACCCAATAAAAATATATTATTATTATTAGAGCCCTCGTTTTCTTTAATCAACCTATACCAAACCCGTTTTCTTTAATCAACCTATGTTCCAAGTCCTATACAAGTTGTAAAATAAATTACTTTCCCTATATCTTTTTCGATGCAAACGGAGTGTTATGGTCATTGTAATTACTAGCTTGCCGCCACTTGTCAAATTAACTTTTACGACATAGTGGCGTAGAACAGCTGTTTTAAAATTAATTATATTTGCAGGATTATTTCGTCTATGACCCTATTAAATAATGCTTTATTTAACTGCAAGTTTGATTGCACAGATATTGTGACGTACATACTCAAGTTACAAGAATTGCGTTATAATATTTAAAAATGATATAAAAAACAATATAATATTAAATGTGTCTGATATTATACTGATAAAAACCCACTTGTAGATAAATGTTAAAACAAACTATTATACAGGTATGAAAAAAAATTAAAAACAATTTTCATTTCTTTTAGGGCTGTTTTGAAAAACTAATACCCAAACTACTTGGTGCAAATGCCTATATAAAGTAGTTGTATTCTACATAATAACGAAGAAGGGTTCGTGAATTCTTAATAAAAACAATAGCTTATGTGGGTGCGTGTCTATATGAGACGCATTTTAAAAAATGACCTAGGTATACTGATATCGTTTTAGGGAAATAAATGGCATAAATATGAATGGTCAATATTATAAAAAATTTTATTCAAAATAAAAAAGATGACCTTAACTTTCGAGCGTTTTAATACAGATTTTACATATAGGCACACAATTTTGAGCATCACGCTATAAACGTATGCACTTTTCAAAGCAGATGTTTAAATTTCTTATAAACGAAATATTTAAGAAAAAGTTATCTGTAGAAAACCCTTGCGATAATTTGTTTAGGCCCTCTGGTATAGAATCATTATAAATAAATGAAATTTCAAAAAGCTTTAAATAATTTTCAAAATCAATCTCGGGTACCGATAATAATGTCTCATTTTTAAGGTTATATGTAAAAATTTTTTCGCATAAATGACAATTAAACATTTTAAAATTGTTCATATAAATTCAATTTCCATAAAACTATAAATAGACCTATTGTTATCTTGTTAATGCGCTCTATCGCAGAGTCATTATAAATGTATTTAAAACCATATAGCGATAGTATATAATTAAAATCATACACCCCTTCACATTTAAAGTTAAGGGTTTATCACAAAATCGACACGCAAACATTGAGGGTGGCCCCCGAAATATACACTAAAAAGAATACCAAAAGATACAAACACTTTGAATAAAAATACCAAGTCGGTTTAAAAACCCCCGACACCATAATAAAATTCAAAAACTTACCTGTTGCAAACTTATAACAGAAACAATTAAGTGCTCTCACCATTTCTGCACTATTTATAAGCCCTTCTAGGGTGACGCTAAATCCTTGAACGTTTTGTTGGAGTGGGGCTACTTGAATTTTTACTTTTCGGTCGTTCTAGAATATTATCTGTTATGGTGAGGTATAGCTATAAATACCAGAAACCACTGCAGGAAAGCTAGTTCACCGATTTCTTCTTTTCTCAAATTTAGAGCCTGAAAAAACTAAAAATGGCTGCTAAAATTGATGTTGTAAACGGTTTAGACCTGGTAGAGGGAGAACACTATAGAATTCTTGATATCGAAAATAAGGACGGTGCCTACGGGGTTCAAACAGTAGTTTATCTGGAAGATGATAGAATGTTATATCTTCCTAAGAGGATGCTAAAAACTGATGCCGAAGTGACTAATATAGCCTGTGGCCAAACATATCTTGTCCGAACAGGAAAACATTATGTAGAAAAATATGGGTATACCACCCCTATTTTAGAGATACGCAAGTATTGGTAAGTAAAATATTATTTAACTTTTACGCTTGAAATTACAAAGGTTCGTTTCTTTTCTTTCAGATGCAGGCTTCTTTTATTATAATCACTATTTTATCAAAACCTATCTTAAAATTAGTTTTTATTATAAATTGATATAACGTTTTAAATTGTAAAGTTATTTTTGCTAATATACCTTGGGATTTCAAAATGTTTTTTTAATTTTCTACGGCCTCATTTGAAATGAAACATAAAAATTAATTTTAAAAACATTTAATTATAGAAAATATACATAAATAATTTTTTGAACTGGGTCTCCCCAGACGATCACCTCGTGCCCATAGAGGGGGCCATGCCATAATTCGATGTATCCCCCCGGGGTGGCATACCCCGGAGGGAAGTTATGGAACGCGTATATCATCTGAAAATACCGTAATTAGGCATATACACATAATTATATTTTTTAAAATCATACCGCCTCGCCGGGAAACATCTCTCCCACCAAAAACTCTATATAGGTAACGATTTGTTGTACTGCTATAAAAGAAAACCCCGAATTAAAATTTAAAATATTTATAATAATAAAGGTACTCACCGGATGGCATTATTAATCACGTTTACCATCAAACGGGGGTTCAAGCTATATTTATATAAGTTTTTCCTACTAGTAAAGAATTAATTTTTATGATGCATAAATATATGTCGATTGGAGTACGTACTAACTAATTCAAACACTAATATAATATCATCATATACAGGGCATTTTGAAAATGTAGATACTGGGCTTGTTTATTCTTTACACTGATTTTAAATACATATACGAGACTGGTGATAACTACTCTGTTGGGATATTTTAAACGGGGTTACTGGTAGATTAGACAGCTTAACGGGGTTTTGATCAGCCTAGCCGGGGCTTGCGGGAAACGGAAAATAATTATTATATGTTCTCTTCCAAGATTAATTTTAAATATATCCCCCAAATACGTACAATCAGTTAAAATGTAGTTGGTCTTTAGCTACGTCATTGTACTAAAATATACCATTTAGGCTGAATGTTATGGCAGTTTTATAGATATAATTTGTAATTAAAAGGTGAAATTTAACGGTTAAAAGTGTTTCATACCCCCTGTATACAGATCCCATTAATTGCTTTTATTCGCCCACATTATGCATTAATTATTTATTAAAAGGGTAATTACTTTAAATGCAAAATTGCATATGCAATAGGCCAACAATGTTGATAAAATTTGCATATAAAATCAATTCTATCTCGCGTTGTGACTCGATTTTATATAAGCATTTTATTGAAAGATAATTAATTATGTATTCTGTTTTTTATTGCGCGATTCGGTAAACATGTCCTTAAAGTTGCGATAAACATAATAAAATTCGAAAAATGTCTTATTTTCTCCGATATGATCTTTATATATTACCATAATAGTGCATTTGACTTGAAAACTGCATATATTTCTGGCATAAAACGTTGTTAAATGATTACAGATATGTCTTTTTATTTTACGCCGATTTTTTATTCCTTTAATGTAATATACCAGGGTGATAATATGTGATATTGTTATGTTGTAAATAAAAAAGTTTTAAAATTTTTATTTACGCCGATTTTTTTATTCCTTTAATGTAGTATACCAGGGTGATAGTAAGTGATATTGTTCTGTTGTAAATAAAAAAGTTTTAAAATTGATTGATTTTTATTTAATTATACACGCATGAATGGTACTGTTGCGAACGGCTATTGTAAGATGGCCTAAGCGTATTTTCTTAAATTTTCAGTATTGGAACGGCGGTGTTGCCGTTTCGACAATTTTTATGTTGAATAAGGGGAAATATTGGTTTGGCAACGCCATTAGTACTGGTTTGTCGATAAAATGGTGAATGCATTATAAAAGCTAGGTTTACCGCCATTTTGTCATCATCGCCACACTTAGGTTTGTTAATAAATTGGTGAAGGCAATATTTGCTGATAGGGGCTTCTGGTTGCATAAGTTCAGGTAGTACCCAGATGGCGGGGATATGCGCGAACGTAATTATAGATGGCGTCTGAAAATACTGTTTGCCAAAAGGACATACTAGATCCCCAGTTGTCTAATTACATGCCACGCGGCCTCTAACAATGTTCATTAATGACATGTTATGGCGCATGCATACTGCAACAGATGTAGCAATATTATGTAGACAAAAACAACTATGGCTGCCGCCATTTGCCATCGTCTCCACACTTGGGCCCTTTGTTCCGCCTATACGTTATAATTGCCGGGTCCCCCATATTTTTAGCTTATCAACATTGATCAACTCTTTTAATGTATACGCGCTCGTAGTGTATTTTGCAAGGCTTTGAGGTTCGGCCCCAGAGGTTTATGGTTCAAATCCCGCCGAGGACAAAAACTTTTTTATGGTATTATTATATTTTAAAATATTTTAACTGATTTACAACGTCATACCTACCATCGCGGTAAACAAGACGTCGTATATGAAAAGCAGGTGGCGCTACAGGTCTCAAGATTACAGGTACGTACATCTCTCCCCGTTAGGTGGCACCCTTACTATGATATTACTATATAATCGGGGTAACACGTGATCTGGGTTCCGTTGGACAAAAGTTAGGTTAGAATAATGTGTGGGGGGTTAGGTGGTTGCAGTGGAGGGTTCCACACAGGCCGATAGGGCCCTATATTACCGGCATCGAGCAGTTATGACGTCACTCACTAGGTGGCGATAGTAGCTGGGTTCCACTTAGGTTAATAGAGGATGGTGGCTTCCAGGAAAAGTGCCACGCCCTAAATGGCACCAAAAATGCAGATTTCAGCGCAATGTTATTTCTTATGGAGTTTTGGGTTGAGGGTGACATTGCCTTACTACTCCGAATTTTAGCTAAATCGGACAAACGGTATTAAAGATATTTAAAGTGTTCCATATTTCTGTTACACGCTGTATTGTAACTATTTGAAATAAACTTATTATTATTATTAAAAAAAAAAGAAAAAAAATTGTTGAATATAAAATGAAGATTTTACGGAAACTTAAACAGAGTATTAAAACAATAATGTTGTGTTTTGGACCCCATTCTTTAAATTCCTTTCGTAGCTGCAGACTCGTGTGCCGTACTATAGTGTATACTATACAGTGTGGCCCAAATTGGACCTACATGTATGGGGATCTTGGAAACTATAGAGGATAGAGAAACGGTTAAATGGGGAAAGTTTTTGACAATTATATTTCTAACTGAAAACCGTTTAGTACGCGGCCCTATCTTTTTAGTTTTTGAAATATGTTGAAAAAACCAAAAAGATGTATTTTCGAAAATATGCTGTAGATTTCTTATTATTCACTATTTTGGCAATCTGTAGAAAAATTTTTAAAGCAACTTTTTAAGTAGATTTTAGTTCTGCAATTTAATTTTAAACCCGACGTTTCAGTTATTTTATACCATCATCAAGTTCATTTTTTCTTATGGGCGCCATATTCTATTTTATACTTAAAAGGTAGCTTATGACGTCCGCTTTTCAACGATGTATTATTTGTTGGAAAATAAATGAAATTGACTTAAAAAATAAAGAAAATTAATTTTCGCAACACGTCAAATTTGACAACTGCACTATAACTCCCTAAATTGAATACCAATTAAAAGGTTTACATTTTGTAGTATTCACAAAACACTGCTTGCATTGTTTCAATCAACAATATTACAATAACCTATGAATCAAAAATAAAATCCAGTAGCCTATGACCTTACAATAACCTATGAATCAAAAATAAAATCCAGTAGCCTATGACCAACCACTACCGTTTGAAAATGAAACAAAAATATTACTTGTCAGAACGAGTAAAAGTATAATAGTTTTTATTATTATTATCTAATAATAACGATTTATTTGTGTATTCTGAATTTAAAAGAAAATGGCATTGCGTTTTTCTCACGAAGAAAAATTTGATTTGCTAGAATGTTACATTCATTGCAACAGAAATGCAAACCTTGCATTAGAAAGGTATTTTGAAAATTTTCCTGAAAGACCGCAGCCAAGTGTCAGACTTTTTCCAAAAATTGTTATGAACCTGAGAAACCATGGAAGTTTTGAAAAACCGCGGCACAAGAGTTACGAAAAAGCAGGTAATAACGAGCGTGACGAAAATGTCAGAGCCTATTTTAATGCCGCTCCGACATCATCTACAAGAGCGTCGGCAAGAGACTTACCAACCCCGCGAAGTACCATACAAAGAGTCCTTAAGGAAAATAAATATCGACCATACAAGCCAACTATAGTTCAGGGTTTACGAGAAACGGATTATCCAAGAAGAATGCAGTTTTCAAATTGGTATGTGAATCAATGCGAACAAAATCATGATTTCAGTCGTCTTGTAATTTGGACCGATGAATCACATTTTACCAACTGCGGGGTATTTAATAGACATAACCATCATTTTTGGGCAACAGAAAACCCTCACCAATCGGCTCAACGAAGACTGCAAACCCGATTTGGTTTTAATGTATGGTGTGGTATGTATGGTAAGTAATGTCACCTAGCTTGCTAAATACATAGCAGGTATTAAGTAACCCAGCCTTACTTTTCTCCTTACATTTTAGACAACAGACTTATATAGGACCATTCTTTTATAATCATACGTTGAATGGCCAAAAATACTTGGAGCTGTTAGAAGATCAAATATTACCGGCAATTAGAGCAAGAGTTCCTCAAGATCAATTGAATAATATTTGGTTTTAACAAGACGGTTGTCCCGCACATAATGTTCAGGAAGTTCAAACTCTCTTAAGACAGATATTTGATGACAAATTAATTTCAAACGGCGGACCAGTTAATTGGCCTGCTAGATCCCCTGATATAACTCCTCTCGATTTTTATTTATGGGGTTATGTAAAAAATGAAGTATATGAGTTTGAACCCCCGGAATCTGTACAAGAATTAGAAGAGAGAGTGAGGAATGTGTTTACGAGCATAAATGGCAACACGCTTCGCAGGGTCATCAATACTGTGTTAAAAAAGTGTCAAAAATGTATTAATAAAAACGGCCAACATTTCGAATAAGTATAGTAAGTTAGATATTTTTTCTTATTTTCTTTTCAAAACAATAATTATTATTCATTGCGTTTTTAGTTTTCTTTATTTGAAATGTTAATATGAGATTTTTAACCATAAGGAAAAAATAAAATAATGTATTATAATATTATGATATTTTAAACAAATTTAACCCTGCCTAATGTGTTCTTCTCAAATTTGACGTGTTGCGAAAATTAATTTTCTTAATTTTTCAAGTCAATTTCATTTATTTTCCAACAAATAATACATCGTTGAAAAGCGGACGTCATAAGCTACCTTTTAAGTATAAAATACAATATGACGCCCATAAGAAAAAATGAACCTGATGATGGTATAAAATAACTGAAACGTCGTGTTCAAAATTAAATTGCAGAACTGAAATATACTTAAAAAGTTGCCTTAAAAATGTTTTTACAGATTGCCAAAATAGTGAATAATAAGAAATCTACAGCATATTTTCGAAAATACATCTTTTTAGTTTTTTCAACATATTTCAAAAACCAAAAAAGATAGGGCCGCGTACTAAACGGTTTTCAATTAGAAATATAATTGTCAAAAACTTTCCCCATTTAACCGTTTCTCTATCTTCTATAGTTTCCAATATCCCCATACATGTAGGCCCAATTTGGGCCACACTGTATACAGTCCATCAACTTAGGATAGTCGAGGGTATTTTTGTATTTTTAAAGGTAGGACTTACCTCCAGTGTAAACAGTTTTTCAAATTTACCAGGGTATCCAGGAAAATAGTCAATTTTTAACTTAATATGTTTTCCAGGTGCGAGATTTCCAACTTTTGGAGTAATATCTAACATTTCAGCTTCTTCGGTTATCATCTCTTCTGCAAGTACTTTAAAGTGAAAACAGCAAAGGCCATTGTTAGTTATTGTAAGGTGGTCTGTACACACTTCGCAGAATACCTGGGATAGGTTAATTGTTAAATTAGTATAACGAAAACAACAACATAATAAAGTAAATTCTATTAATTATAATCTAAAAAAGATAAAAAACGGCAACACCCTATTCCGAATGGTGTGTCTAGGGCATATACATATCTAAAACAACATGTAGATATTTTAAGAAACGATTTTATTAAAAACATTTCATATAAACTTGCATGTGGCCTAAAATGCTTGGTTTTCAATGTACCGGGGTCATGTTATATTTTTACAAATTCCTTAACTTCTTTGTCTTTAATCGCAAAAGAAAATTTAAAAAACTCATCAAATCGATACATTTTTTCCTAAATGAATCTTGGAAACACAATTTTAATAAATTTAGAAATACACAGGATGCATCAACAAATAATGTGACATGCTTGTCAAAAAGCTTATCTTCAAAGTATACACCTAAGTTTTTACAAGATTTCGCTGCATTTACCAAGACTTTATTGAGTTGAATAAGAAAATTTAAATCATTACCCTTAAGTTCCTTAATACACTCTCCGACAATAAATTCCGGACAAAGATAATTTTAGTCAGGTTCATAGTCCTGTAATTGTTCTAATTGTTTTCCGACTCTGGTGAAATTTTAGCGAAGTGTAGACTTCTGTCTTAAAATGTTAGCCTCAATTATAACTCCCAAGAAATACTGATGGCTTGATCATTATACAGGGAGAAACAAAATATACTTTTTTATCCTCAATTTCTAATCTCCCTGTGGAATAATTGAGCCGCAAAATTTGGCATCATTATGTTTTTGTTTGAAGTGTGATCTTTTATTAACACAATGCTTATTCACGTCATTATCTGCTTCTTAAGAAAATATTTTTAAAGATGAGCTGTTGCATTAAATGACGATGGCCGCATATGCGGTACATTGCGGAATTCTTAGGCGAACCAAAAAGTACTGTACAAGATGCGATCAGTCGGTATCGCGAGACTGGTGAGTACATGAGAGGGATTAGGGAGACCGCGTGTTACCAATCAACGTGATAAAAATTTCATAAACCTAATTGCATTACAAGATCGTAGCGTACCATCTACCGTTATCAGCCGTAGACTTCAAGATGTACTTGGTACCATAGCCTCTGCACAAACCATCCAGCGTAGGTTACAAGAAGAGGGTTTAATGTCCAGAAGACCAGTTGTATTTCCCGCTTTACTTCCAGCGCACCGTACAGCAAGATTACATTTTGCACATGAACACAGAAACTAGGGAGCATAAATGTGGGCGCATGTATTATTCACGGATGAATCGCGGTTTTGTCTGCGCTCACTTGACGGACGTGAACGTGTCTGGAGGAGACCAATTTGCACAATGTTGCATATCTTCTAGGGCGCCTTTTTGCTATTGAACACGTTTGGGATATGTTAGGGAGACGTGTTCGAAATCGACACCCGGAAACATTGCCAGATCTACGAAGAGCCCTTCTTAAAGAATGGGAAAGTATTCCCCAAGATACAATGCAAAAGTGCATTGAAAGCATGCCACGCCGCATGGTAGAAGTGATAAGAGCAAGAGGTGGCAATGCGTGCTATCAATTTTTTGATAAATATTTAGGCTCACTAGATAACATAATGAAATGTTCTGAATTGTTAATGAAATAGAAAAACTACAACACTATTTTTAAAAATTCGTATCTTTTCTTAAGAAGCAGATAATGATGTGAACCAAAAAACATTGTGTTAATAAAAGATCACACTTCAAACGAAAACATATTGGAGTCTAAAGTTTCACCAGAATCGGAAAACAATTAGAACAATTACAGGACTATGAATCTGACTAAAATTATCTCTGTCCGGAATTTATTGTCGGGAAGTGTAGTAGCTGAGTTTTAGCCTCGTTAAGTAAAAGATCATGAGCTGCAGATAAATTGGACAAAGTCAGCAGATCACTATTGATGCGCTCCTGAGCCATCACAACTTCATTCATATTGATGCGATAGAAGATGATTTAGGTGACCACCTATGGATCATGATTGTCTCTTAAGTGAGGGTTGGTTTCTAAAAGATAGCTTCATAGTTAATTTAAAGGGGGGGCAGCGGGGAAGTAGTTACTTTTAAATAATTTTTGGTCCGGTGTTGTATTAATTCATTGTAGTGGAAGGGGTCGACGAGGTGGCACAACAGGAGTGAGCCAGTCTCTCGGCAGTCTGTATGATTTGTTGGGATTGGAGTAGATGTGTGATCGTGCAATGAGAGGATTCAAGGAAACGTTCGTCCGTTTGTAGTAATCGATATTGAGTTTGTCTATGTGTTCAGTGATTGTCGGCATTTGTAAGTCACTGTGTATAGTATGCACCATCGTAAAGCGTGGAGCGCCCGTCATGATTCTAAGGACTTTGTTCTGAAAAGTTTGAAATTTGCGGAAAGCTGACTTATTTAAGGTGCACCAGGAGGCGACACCATAAATCATAACTTGCCGAATAATTGTCCTGTAAAGTAATATCTTTGTCCGTAAGTATAGTCCACTTCTACTGTTGATGAGAGAGTAGATGGCGCTGAGTTGATCATTTGCTTTTTTCAAGCGTTGATCTGCGTTGTCGGTCCAAGCCAGCCGCTTATCAAAGCTCAGACCCAGATATTTAAAGTTCTCACCCCAGCTTAGACTGGTGTTTTTGACTTTCAGTCTGGTTTGTGGAAACTTGCTTTTGGCTCTTGAAAAGTAGTTAGCTTGAGTTTTGGCATCATTAAGGCGAATTTTCCATTTATCTAACCACGCCTCGATAAGTTGTATGTGACGTTGCAGCTTAGAGACTACCAACCTTGGTTGTTTGGCGGTGGCGGTAATCGCGGTATCGTCAGCAAACAGATACAGTTCCGTTCGACCGAATTTAGGAATATCGCTGGTATAGATATTTGACAGAGCCGACGCAAGGGGGAACCCTGCCGTACTCCGACTCTGACGTGTCGCACAGTTGATATCGCATTCTCTGACGAGACCGCAAAAATCCTGTCCGTCAAAAATGAATGAATCACCTTTATTAGGTAGTTCGGCATACCTAACCTTATTAACTTTAAAAATAAGTTCGTCGTGCCAGACCTTATCAAAGGCCTCGCTGACGTCAAAAAAGATCGCTCCCGTACTGAATCATCTGTTAAAGCCATTTCGTATATTTAAAGCCAGTCTAGTCGTTTGGCGAACCGTGCAATGAGCGGTCCGAAGACGAAGTGGTAAAATGTTATTATCAAATACAAAATCGTTAATACGATGAAGGATGAGTTTTTCAACAACCACCAAAGTCGGCTGTATATACAGAAAATAGTAAAGACCTCTGTGGAACATCACGGTCAGTCTTCAAATGGGACGAACCAGTACCACCCAATAAAACCTTTTGATACCTACCAGTTAAGTAATCGTTCACCAAATCAACGGCCTCAGGACTCAGTCCAAAATACCCAAGTTTATTGGATTATATGCCATGATCAAGAGTGTCGAAAGCCTTGCTATAGCCAAGAAGAAAAAAAAACAGGCATTCATCCCCTCATCCACAGCTCTCATAATATCATCAGTAACCTTCAGCAAGGCTGTGGTTGTACCAGTGGCGGCTCTTATATAGGAGCACTTGAGCACGTGCTTCCCTAAGATTCAGCCCCACATCGACAAATATTCACTATAAATTACATATTTAGTTTACAATACAATGTCTGTTACAAAGCAATTCTAACATGATTTTATAAGCTCCCTAACCAATTATCGGTTCGCTAACTAAATATTTTGTAGCAGGTCTCTAATCCCGAATGCTTATCGCAGGAAAAATGTGCTCCGTGGCTATCGCTACTTGACATGGACGGTTCGCTTCTCGTAATAAATGCACCTTGTCGTCCCCATCTCTTTTTAGCGCACGGCTCTAAATGGGCTTTCATTCCTCTCAAATGAGCACGCTTTTGCTGTGCTGCATGCCGCTGCCTTGTTTTCGGATGGTTTTTGAGAGATCGTTTTATATGTTTTGCTGATCCGTGTAGCGCGGTAAAGCCCTCCATAAGCGCGGAATAGCTTGTGTATGTCATGCAGTGTTGCCAGACCTTCTGTTTTAACAGGAGATCTTCTGCTTTTGCCCTCAGTCCTGTTATTCTTTTACTTCTATTGTGCTATTGAAGCTACATAATGCATAAATGTATACAAAAATATCAGAACTAAGAATAAAAATATTTTTAAGGAGTACTATGAATCAAGAGAGACTTTCTGCCCTGGCAATGTTGTCGATAGAGAAAAAAATGTTGCAAGATATTCCTAACTTTAACGACTTAGTTACTGAGAAATTTGCTAAACTTAAAGACAGAAGAATGCATTTTTTGTCTAGACACTGTGTTTAATCAGTTCTGTTTTTTAAAAATATTTTTAGTTTTTTGTGTTGTCGTTGTTGACTTTTCTAGTTACTGCTTCCCAAGTATGCTGTATATTGGTAAGTTTTCAATTTAAATTTATATTTTGTTTTATTTACATATCTACGTACAAAAAGAATATAAAAATTAGGAAAGCTTTTTACTCGTAAATTTGACACTTAACCACGGCAGATTGTTATATCTGCCGTGACTTAACTACACAATATCTTGTGGTTGGAACGGAGGGGTGAAATAAAAGGAAGGGGTAGTGGTGGGCGGAGATATGCGCAAGTTTTTCGTTCTTTTTTTTGCCATGCTTGATGCTTGTGAACCTCCACAAACTTCCATCACGAGCCGCCACTGGCTTGTACTGTGCCGTGTGCGAAACCCAGACTCGGTTTATATTCTATCTATCTTATTAAAGTTCCATTAAAAGAGCTTTTCAAAGATATCCTTTTTGCTATATTTTTAATGTTTATATATACCTACAGGGCAATCCATTGAAACTATTTATATTTATTGGTGCATCCTTTATATTCCTAAAGTTATTAAAAATGTGGTTCTAGATGCACTTAGGAAAGAATTTTTGGTGAGTTTTTAAAATTTTCTTACCTGAACTAACCCAAACCGACAAAACTTAAAGGGACGCCCTTATTCCAAGTTTTGGAAAAAAAACTAGTTTTATTCAAGTATTTTGGTATTTTACTTCCAAATTAAAAATGAAGACGTCTGGTTTTAACACTTTATATAATAATAGTTGTAAAATCACTGTCTATGGCATAATCATTCTCAATGCTAATTAATGAAAGGTTATTTAGCCGTCCTTCATCAGTTCTAGATCTCTAAAATGTTTTAATTTTTGCCAGTCTACTAAATATGACCTTACTGCTAAGGCGCTATTGGCTATTGTAAAGTTTTGTTAAGTTAGTTAGGGTTAATATCTTCCAAGTTGTTGGTTATTATAAAAGGTTATATTTCCTCAGTCTTTAAATGATTATTTTCTTTTTTAATTTCAAATATGAGACTACAGAATTATTTAGGTTCATCAAGAATTTCGGGACCCAAGTCCTCTTTATAAAAAAATAGTTAAATCCATTAGAGCTTTTATACTGTTTTCGATTGCCTTAATATTTTCTGCAATCAGACCTACAAATTTCTGTAACACCTTAATAAAATCCGCACATCTAGTGTCAAAGGTTTGAATAAATGGGTCAAGAGCCACATAAATTATTTTAACATAAAAAAATTCTTCCGGATCGCGATGCGAATATTCTTCTTGAATTTTATAGTCAAATTTTTTTGCTTAACGTTCTCTTTCTTCAGCAAAATTTAAATTAATTTCACATTTTGTTGCAGATTTGCAGATTTTAGCTCTAAGGCCCAATTGTATAGATATGAATTAATCTTAGAGTTAAACCTAAGTTTTACCTTTGAGTTAATCCGTGAGTTAACTCAAGGTAAAACATATTGCCAGTTGTATAGGTTTGGATTAAAAAATTGTTTTTTAGCTAGCTGCTAACTTAGTACCTATGACATAAGTTATCCAAATTTACTTCTAAAGTAAAATTTATTTCTAAGGTGTCAATTATTCCAACGTCCAAGCTTCATTTATTAGGTGTTGAAGTCATATATTTTTTTTATATTTGTTAAAAAAATGTAAAAAATTGAAAACTACAACTTTGTTAATTTTTATATTTACTTTTCCTTAATGAGATTACTATAGTGAGAGCTCTATCAGTTCTCAAATATAGTTATAAATTTCAGTTTTGAAGATAGGATCGGTTCAGACGCAAATTTTTTCAAAATTACGATTTCCCGATCTCAATGAATAAGTTTCGTCAGCACTCCAATATTATTTGAGAAAACTATACTCCTAAAAAATATATTAAAAATACAAATAGTTGCATTATTAAGGAAACCTATTTAATTTAATTAAACATTTTCTTAACAAAAATGTATGCTAAATTTTCAAAATAGTTAATTAAATTATGTCTTATTTAAATTCCATTCCCTTGAGGGAGTTATTATTATCCCCAATGTGATTATCATTTACAATAGGATAATAATCTACTGGTTGGGGATCATCTATTGCAAGGTTATGCAAGATAGCAGTTGCTACAATTATAGCTAAAGTCGCTTGTTGCACCCTCATTTCTTGCCTTAGATTCTAGAATCTTCTTTTCAAAATTCCGTATTGTCCTTCCACGATATTACGGGTTCTTATTTAGGATTTAAAATTGTATAAATTTTCAGCCCTTGTAACTGGATTTGCTACTGGGATCATAACATGTTCATCTAGGGTATATCCAGAGTCGCCTAAAATAAAGCTGTTTTTAATTCGCCATTATTGAATTGAGCTTTTAATCTGCTGTTGTTATATATTAGTCTATCATTTGTGGCACCTGGCCACCGAGCCACTATATTCCTTTTACGAAGCTTTGCATCAGATAATGTTTGAACGTAGAGTTTTAAAATGCCCATTGTAAAAATGTAATAAAAACTCACTGGCTAGTGTTTCTTTGCAGGTTCAGGCCAATCGTTCGAACTATTAATTCAACTAAAGCCTTCGACACTCTTAATCTTGAAATAAATTTATTATCTATCCAGAAATCCATATTTTCAATACGAGGCCTGAATATTCGGGGCCTCTGTGCGTTTTCTACTATATCAATAATATCTAAATCCTCTTCATCATCCAAAAGAAAATCGTAAATAAACCTGCTGCAACCTATTATTTTATAAACCAAATCAGAATATACGTTAGGTTGGATGATAATGACAATGACAATGAAATAAGAAAAATGTCAAAATACGACATTTTTATCCCAAGATTGCGAGTTAACTCATACCCAATCCAGGAGTTGAGGGTTAATCCTAGGACTGGAGGTAACCCCTGGTTATACAATGCATTTTACTATTTACTCCTGGATTAACCTCCACTTTTGAGTTAATCCCAACCTATACAATTGGGCCTAAGAGCTTTTAGCTCATTTTCAGTAGTTCTTACTAGACTGACTGCTGTGTTTAATTTTAAATCAGATTTTTGCATATACATAGTTAAATAAGACATAAATTTATGTCAATACATCTTTCCAAAAACATAAAAGAAACTTAAATTGAAATGTTTTCATTGTGTATAAAATCCCTAAATCCTCTGCCATCTGTTTTGGTTGGTTGTTTGGTCAGTTCTCCGGAAATTATATTTTGTAAGGCTGCTTCTACAGCTTGAATATTTTGATATAGAGAATCAACAGCCCTTTTGTGGCTTGCCCATCTTGTAACACACAGCTTTTTTAATTTAAGTTTTCTGTTATCCTTTGTTGGTTGGCTTTGAATATTTTTGAAAAATTTTAAACGAGGGAAACTTTCGGTAATATACACGTAAACTTATTCCAGTGTTCCGAAAAAAGTTTTATCTCTGGACAGCAATTAACTGTATTCACCAAAGCCAAATTTAGGTTTGGAGCACAGCAGTGGATATATAGTGCTTCTGGAACTTGTTGCTGAATTCTGGTTCGCAATCCAGAAATGCCACCGGACATTTTTTTACGCTTAAGGTCGTTTTCCATGTTTTCACTTACCAATAAATGATTTAATAAATCGCACACGAACGCAAACACCAATAATACAAAACGCTGCCGCCCACTAGAATTCGAGGCACGACGTCGATTGTTCCAAGAAGAGAGCAAGTGTTTCTGTTTCTATTTTGAGGAATTTAACCGGCTCAGTCTAGTTTTGGATTAATACATCGTATGGATCTTTCATGACATACCCATTAAAAGTCATTGTTGTACTTTTAAACTATTTAATCTGACGGCTTATACATATTATACTTTTTACAAGTAAAATTTCCATATTAGATAATACCGATAGCGGCGGCACGAGGCCCCCTATACGCTACGCCACTGGTTTGAAGATATGTAAATACTATTTTAAACACGCACTTAACTTTTTATGCCTAATGAGGTAAAACTAGAATTATCACAGGCCGGTTAAAAGAGAGAATATTTTCTTCGCCCCTATCTTTTTCCAAATTTGATAACATTCCAAATTTTAAAGTTTCTCACAAAAAATGGACTTTGGTGTCATGACACTGCGATACGCCGTTTTTGAGTAAAATCAATTTTTAACTTGCATTGCATTTCGCATTGGGCACTGCTTATAACGCATTCGTTCAAACCAAATTTCAATCAAATTGGGAAAGGATATTTAAAAAAATTATAAAAAGCAGATTTTTTAAAAAAATTACGTGTAGATACTTGTGAAATACCCTGTATATCCGCCTTTTAAAATATCTGCATGTTGTTTGGGAACAACCGGTATATTTAAATTAAATTTTAGATCTAAGGTAGCGAGCCACACAGCTATACCGGGTGACAACGAATGTTGTTACCCCCCCTATTTTTTCCGTAGTTTTATTAATACAAATTTTAAAATTTTAGGAGATTCTAAGTGTATATTTTGCTACTTTTTAGTGAAATCGTACTTTTAAAATCACTTCCGGTTTGACCGGAACTGGTATCAACTCTTTTGTTTTAAATGAAAACCTATTATTTTTATTTGATATTTGAATTCTACGGCCAATTTCCTTTAAAATGACGTATCACACATTATCATTTGTTTTTAAAATGGCTTCCAGGCTAACTTTTCAAGGAAATCCTTAGATGGCCATGGATTCGCTAATACAACATGATTCTTTGAGAGTGGGCCATGAAAGTTTTAAAATGGTCTATTTTAACCTACATGTTTTATGTTAAACAAGTAGGCTATGAAATATTCTGTGAAATGGCAAATCTAGAAACAAACGGGGACAACTTTTTCTGTCATAAAACTGCAGTTCAAGATTTTGTGTGCAACTCATATAGTATTTTGTAGTGTTTAGTTAATAAAATGGTTTTCTACTCCCAAAATGAAAAAGTTGATATGCTGCTAATCTACGGTGAATGTAGGCGGAATGCCCATGCTACCGAGCGATTATACATTGAGAGATATTCTGGACGTGAAGGTCGCCATCCAAGCAGGCAATATTTTGTAATTTTGGAAACGAAGTTTAGAAGTGCTGACGAAAATCCCCAAGTAGACAGGTATATTATTAGTGAGGAGACCGAAATTAACGTACTAGCATATGTAGAAGTTCACTCAACCGTTTCAGTAAGAATATTGGCCTTAGAACTTAATATCAGTAGGGAATCTGTGAGGAAAATTTTAAAGAAGTATACCTACAAAAGTTTTAAATTTCAATTACATCAACATCTTTATGAGAATGATGCGGAAAGAAGACTTAATTATTGTATTTGGTTTAGGGAAAATTATAATTTACATGATAAAATTTTGTTTACGGACGAATCACATTTCAGCAACAACGGAATTTTTAATAGACATAATACGCATTACTGGTCGACTGTGAACCGCCATGAAATGAGAGTTGGAGATCGTCAGCTTGATTTGGATTAAATGTATGGGCTGGTATTGTAGGAACAAGAGTACTAGGTCCCATATTTTTCGAAGGACATTTAAATGGCGAGCGTTACTTAGATATGCTGAGAAACGAGATCGAAAATGAAATAGAGCAACTTCCTCTAGAAACTTGTATTTTCACCAAGATGGTGCACCACCTCACAATAGTCGCATGGTGCAAGATTACCCAAATGCAAGGTTTGATGCTAGAGTGATATCTACACACAGCCAAATAAGGTGGCCAGCAAGATCACCGGATTTAACTCCAATGGATTACTTCTTATGGGGTGATATAAAGGATAAAGTTTATGAAACACCTTCTAACACTTTGTATGAACTCCAGGACAAGATACGAAACGCGTTTTTGTCTGTTACACCAAGGATTTTAGAAAATGTCATGCGAAAAACCCGCACGGTTGTAAATAAATGCATTGAAGTGGAAGGTGGGCATTTTGAACATTTGTTACCTTGATTGTTATTGTTTTACTAAATAAAAAGTGTTCGTAACAAACATTTAAGGATTCCATTTTATTTTTTATTTTTTTGAAATATGACCTCTCTCGATTATTTTTCAATTTTGGCCGCTCCATTAAGTATAATACCATACTTATGATACATTTTCAAAAAGGTAATTTAATAAGCTATTTTTTGGCCCTAAAAAAATGCCTTGTTGCCATTTAAAAATATTGAGTAATTCTTCCTCATTGTTTTAAAAAAAATATTTTTGACAGAAGCATCTTTCGCAAAGAATGTAATTGTTCAACATAAAACAGGTTAAAATAGACCATTTTAAAACTTCCATGGCCCACTCTCAAAGAATCATGTTGTATTAGCGAATCCATGGCCATCTAAGGATTTCCTTGAAAAGTTAGCCTGGAAGCCATTTTAAAAACAAATGATAATGTGTGATACGTCATTTTAAAGAAAATTGACCGTAGAATTCAAATATCAAATAAAAATAATAGGTTTAAATTTAAAACAAAAGAGTTGATACCAGTTTCGGTCAAACCGGAAGTGATTTTAAAAGTACGATTTCACTAAAAAGTAGCAAAATATACACTTAGAATCTCCTGAAAATTTAAAATTTGTATTAATAAAACTACGGAAAAAATAGGGGGGGTAACAACATTCGTTGTCACCCGGTATATTAGATAAACTTATACATTTTAGCAAAAATGCAGTGATTATAAAAATATTAAACATATTTTTAGAGGTTTTAATTTGGCAGTGCATCAATTATTATAATTCACATTTATGCATTCGCAAGATAAATAAATGGTTCTTGATTTTAATATAGTTTATCAATGTATACATAACTTGAAAACGACCAAATCATCAATTGACAATGCGTACAGGTAGTAGAAGCAAAATCATTAAATTAATAAGATATGACCTGATTCCTAAAGTTGACACTCTTTTTATCCAGGGTATATGACAATTTCGCCGATTTTCCCAGTACAACTAAAGGCTCCTCCTCCCCTCCCAACACTTTACAAATAGCGGTTGCCCTTATTTCTGTGTTAGGAGGGGGACTAAATCCTATTGTAACCAGAGTGTATTCATTGGGTTGCAAAGTACCTAAAAAATACATGTTATAAAGCTGTGAATACACCAGAAAACACGACCGGCAACATTTGAAAACCGACTTTAGAACATTTCTGATAGGGGTGTACAGACCCGCAAGATATTCGCGGCCACACAGCAACAAGCTGACAACGATGTCGCGTGCCCATACTCAAATTTGTGCCAATCGGGTTTGGACGATATGTGATGAACCGCAATTTCAAACAAAATATATATATATATATTTAAATAATAATCCTTTCAAAATAAATAACCAAATGTATGTTTTTATTGGGCAGACAAAGTAAAAAGAAACGGAAATAAATTAAAAATGTATGAAAATGAATAATTTTTGAAAGGTTTTCTTAAATATTTCTTTTTTTTTAAATAAAAACTTTTGTAAAGGAAGAAAATATTATTTAAAGTTTGGGACGTAAATATAAGTACGACGAAACAAACTAAATTAAAACTTTTAGAAAGAAAATATTATTTAGAAGTTTGAAACGAAAATAAATCAAAATTTTGAAAATGAATAAATTTTCAAAAGAAAATTTTTTTAATTAATTTCTTTTAAATAAAAACCTTTGAAAAATTCTAAATTAAGGGGTTGAAAAGTATAAATATTTTTAAAGTAAATTAAAATTTATGAAAATAAATAATTTTTAAAAAATAAAATTTTTTTAAAATAATTTTATAGCATCAAAGCCTTCGGGAAAAAATTTTAATTTAAGGGGATGAAAAGTAAATAATTTTTTTTAAATAAAGTTATTATTGTGAATATCTTAAATTATTAAGATAATAAGACAGAAAGAGGAAGTATATAAGTTTAAATAAAATAAGACTCACTATTAAAACATTTTTAAACAAGTTAGTATCCGTACTAAAAGAATTCTGAAGATTATTTAAGTTAAATAAAATCTTAATCTTAAAACAGTGTTAAGCAAGCCAAGTGTTGTTATTTAACTTGCGTCAACAGTTCATGAGGCTTCTATGTTCCTCGATTGTAGGTTAATTTCACTGATTCTTTTATTTACTGAGTGAAGGAATCAAACGAGTTTTTCACTATGGTAATTTGGCGTTTATTTCTCCAAATCACACAAAACTTTTTTAGTACATGGTTTTACAAGAACATACTATAACATAAATATTCACTACTGATTAACAAACACATAACTAGTCACTACATTTGTTTAGTACATTTGCTGGGTGTTTTTTTTTTTGGCAATGCTATTTGTTTCAATCCGACGGAAATAAACCACGTGCGTTTGTTGACATACGACCTTGCTTTATCAAAGCCAAAAGTGTAGTGATATACAAAATGGAAAACTATACCACCTGACAGCAAGGTTACGCCCCCGCTGTCACGACGATCAACCAACAATGCACTCTGATAGGCTACACAACCGCCATGTTTTCTTTTAACCAATTGGACGGTATCAACAAAATGTATCATGCTGTGTCACCTTTCTAGAACGCTAAAACACCGTCAAAGGGTTTTTGGATGTACAAGATTCTAAAAAATATACTCTTAACATCTAAATGTAGAACATTGCTTCTTCCTGGAATAACGATCGACTAGCCGTTTATTATTTAGGAAATCTTATATGTATTTTAAAAGGTGATATTTTCAAGTTTTATGTTTATCCCGGCGATAACACTATTCGTTCCGCAAACATTGATACATTTTGCTCCTTTATTGAAATAATATTGAAATCAGATATTTAACAGTAGTATTGATTCTAAAAACATTTGCTGCATTAAATTATATTATTTTTAATACATTAGGATGATCGTTTCCCCAACAAACAGAATAACACATTTTGTTTTTCAAATTCACAAAACAAAATAGTTTTTTTTAATTGAAGAACAATAATAATTATAAAATATTTTATTCACTTGCCAAATTCACTTCTTAGTCGACTGGTTGCTACCGCTTACCGCTGGATAAATGAGTGATGGTCTATTAGGAAAACAAAAATGCCCCCCCCCCCCCAAAAAAAAACTTGAGTGTACAACTCAAGAATTTGCACACGATCCTATATGAAATTTAAAACAAAGTTTTATTTCAGTTCTACACGGGGAAAAAAAATATCAATTTTGATAACAAAATAATTTCTTCCACACAGTCATTCTGGCATCTTTTAGACAGGTCTCAGAATGAAACAGAAATATCTTTTTTTGAACTTCGGACAAATAATTTAAAATTTATTTTAGTGTACAAAGAACTGATTTTATTCAGGTTTCGTGTCGGCTGCAAAATAATCACATAGCACCACTAAATTCTGGGACACGAGTGATAAATTTGCGCGCCACACTACAGCACTACAGTATATTTAAACGTAGGGCTTTTACTTGAAAAAGGCAGTAAAAAACAGGCAGTCAAGTCGAGTGAAGTCAGTCAAGTCGAGTGAGTCGAGTCCAGAAGTTCGATCTAAACGGCGAACTGGAGAAATTACTGAGTCGCACCGGTCATCAGTAATAGTTTTCGGCTAAGTAAGAAAAATTCACGCCTACAGTTATACTTGCGGGTAGTTCAAGAATTCGCGTAGAATCAGTTCGGATTTCATAATTCATAATATTTTCTTTTCACGTGACTCGATAAACTTTAGAATTTACTAAACGAAAGGCGAAAATAATGAGTAAGCGCAATTCAAGTAAGTGTCGGTGAAAGATTCCTTGTCTTAGCAGTAGTGAAGTTTTATTAATTACGATTTTCATGTAAAAATTGGTGGCTCCCATACAGATTCTTTTAATAAATAGTGTTTTAAGTGACTTGGTGTTTAAATTTTGATAGTAGGTTTAATAACTGAAAAATTAATTAACTAAGTTATACAAGGAAATCAATAAGTGCTCCCTTTTAAATTATTGCGTTTAAGATAAATGAGATAGGTGTAATACACTGGTATTGAGGACCCTGAGGAAGAGACGAGTGCTGCCTTAAGGAGAAGGTCGTAAAGAAGTAAGTTACTTAAGGCCTTATAGTAGAGTGGGATAATACAGATATTTCGATACTACTGTTAATTTGTGAAGTGTACCTAAAACCGGTTAGTTCGGGCTGGGGACAGGCCAGAATTGAATTTTGTGTTAAAAGTACAAAATTATAGAACTTTATTCCCAACCATATTGCTTACTTCATTTTTCGTTGCGAAATTACAAGAACCGAGTTTCACGCGAAAAGCATTTTCAACTCCTCGAAAATTGCCAAATCGGTCAATATCTCGATAAACACTAATAATATCGAAAATTCTTAAAATTATAAAACTATAGAGAATTTGGTTCCAAACCATACTGTTCTCTTCATTTTTCGTCGCGAAATCAACAAGAACCGAGTTACAGGCGAAAAGCATTTTTAATACCTCGAAAATAGTCAAATCGAGCATTATCTCGATAAATGATACAAATATCGAAAATTCTTGAAAGTACAAAATTATAGAGAATTTGATTCCCAGCAATATTGATCGCTTCACTTTTCGTCGCTAAATCAACAGGAGCCGGCTTACATGCGAGAAGTCTTATCAACCCGTTTGGAAATAGTCAAATCAAGCAATAACTCGATAAAAAATAAAAGTATCGTAAATTCTTGTAGGTACAAAATTGTACAGAATTTTATTACCAACCATATTATTCTCTTAATTTTTAGTCGCGAAAACAACAGGAACCGAGTTATAGTCGAAAAGCATTTTTAACCCCTCGAAAATAGTCAAATCGAGCAAGAACTCGGTAACTAATGTGCTTAATCAACTTACTTTTACCTAGCATGAAAAATAAAAAGTTACAGGGGGGGGGGGGGACATTATGGTGAATCACCCTGTACACACTTGTCAGAAATGTTATTAAGTTTTTGTTCAAAGGTTGCCGGCAATGTTTCTTGGTCTATTCATCGCTTTACAGTAAAAGCTGGAGTATGCAATACTGTTAAGAACCTGCAGCCTCACCAAGGAAATTTCATTTTATAAATTTTGGAAAGTGTTTAAATTTTACTAACCTTCACTTGGTTCAAGAGCAAAGTATTTTGTAACGTCATGCTTGTCCGATGGCTTGGCATTGATACTCGGCAAATAATCTTTGTCTGTTTCTTGAAATGGTGCCAATATGGGAAAGAGTACTTTGCACATTTCATTCAAGTATGTATCATTATTATAATTATTAAGTTCAATAACCTCGCTTTCCTGGATATCGACCATCTGGCTATCCTCTGCTTTAAGGATTTCACTTTTACCAGTGTCCTCAGGTATTTTCTTTTCAACATCAATATATTCCATAAGTTTTTTTCGAGGTCGTGCTTCATCGTTTAATTTAAAAATTTTGACTTTTGTCTATAAAATAAAAAATATTAATTGCAATTATCTACAAATAATAGTGTTTGTAGTTGTAATGTTTCACTTTTATATTCCTTAAAAGGTCACATTTATGTCCGGTCTCGATGTTTTTTGCAAGGTATCGCAGTTAAGACTACCTATAGGCCTTCGTTCTAGTCTGTGTCTACCAAAACTATTTAAAAAATGTGTAGACAAAGATATCACGCCCATGGATTGTCTGTTGAAGAAGCTTAACCACGGCCTTTCTACTAGAAGGCTGTGGTTTTGCTTCCCCCGACGTGACGTGCTGTGGTAAAGATGAAGAGATGCGGTTGTCACGACATGCACCATGCTACTTTGTTGAGAACGTACGAACGTACGACACTCTGTATCGTGCGGTAGACGTCGATATGCTGCTGTCAGTATACCGGTCAGGCGGGGTGAGAGGCAGGTCGTTTTGATAATTCGACGAAGTAACTTAATTTTTATTCTGTAAACTTTGGCTTAACAGTAAACAACGGTTAGATTACAGGATTATATGTAAAAACCTCTATAAGCTGAATTACCATGTTAGTAAGTTTCAAGATAGCAGAGATACAATGCAGTATACAAGGCGTAAGCCAAAATTGGAACTTTCAATTTGGCTCTGTGTACCTAAAACAGCATCGCTATCATAAAGGAGTTACTCTGGAAAACATCAAAATATGAATACCCTGTACAATAAATTTGTATACTGGGAGTATGTCCAAATAATTTGTAAATACCTTCGAAGGGTTTAAGTCGTACATCTCTATACTGTCTGCAAGCCAATACCATTTAAACGAAACAACCAAGGAGCTGATGTTTTGAAAAACCACTGTCAAATATGAAGTCGATCCCAGTGGAACGCACTGAAAATCAACTATGCATGGATACAGTCTTATCGTGGGAAACACAACTTCCCCATAAAGATCAATAATGTCCTGAAATACAAATAAATGCACCTGTTACATCGAGATATTAAACTATAACATTAGGTGCGGGTACTTTTGACACTGATTAACTCATTTAATAGATGATTAAAATAACCATGGTTTCCAATGTGCCAAAACCTACAAATTTATACTTGCATTGGCACATTCAAAACCCTGGTTACCTTAATCGTCTATCAAATGAGTTAATCGGTGTCAAAAGTACCGGCACTAGATATAGTAGAGATTATTTAAAACAACCGAAACCCCAATAAAACGTGCAACAAAGAACGCTACAGGTATTCTTTGTTTTCATACAAATCAAAAGCAAGAATAAATTAAAGGGAATATCCAGTCTGCATATGACGCCCTTCAAAGAGAGTAAAATAATAAATCACATAAGTCTTAGTGTTCTATCTTTTACTGGGGACCCAAGCGTGTACCTGCGGAAGAGAGACATAATCTAACATGAAGGTCGTGGTAAGAATATTCCCACCACGATGAGGTTGTATTTTGTATCCTTTTATAAACTGATTGATATATGTGATGAATGCTGGTGGGATATTGGGTCAGATCCGGAATGTATTATTTCAGAACAGTTAAGTAAAAATTAAAAATGAAACCAGTATTATTGAAATTATGTTTTATTTTACATATAATTTATAATAAGCTAATTTATTAATAATCGTAATATTTTATATTTTTGTCTTTACCACCAAATAACTTTATTTGCCCCTCTAGGGTAGAAAACAAGGTTTATAGAAATACATAAAATGACGATGAATTAAATTAAATTTCTTAATGTATGTGTTGTACTAGTTTCGACTTTAGAGAAAGTCATCCTCAGCAACTAACCATGTAAGAGATTTTAATATGAAAAGAGGTTAAAACAGTTGGGGGAGCAGAGAGGTGATTCAATAATACAATACAATATAATGTAGATTATGCAACCTTTGGAATCGACAGGAGTTTAGTATAAGAACAATGTACTTATCTCCATGTAAAGGTAGGGGTTGATTTATACGCAAGTAGAATAAAGGACCTTAATCATAGTCGAGTGATTTAAGCAATGTTGAAGTCAAAACATGTTGTAAAAGAAAAATTTTAACATATCAATTCATTCTTTTTTCTAGTGAAACCGAATTAGTGAGGGGACATGCTTAATGTTATGGTGGATTGGATATTTGTGAATGAAACTAAATGAACTTGCTATTCTTTAAAAATTGTCAAAATGAGACTACGTCATTTCATATAAAATTGGAATACATCAAGTGGTCACTATTCACTTGTTATATTAAAATAAAAATAAAAATACAATTCAAAAATTTTTTAAGGCATTATTAGATTGTTGATTTTTTATTTTTCATCTTGTTGCCAGGTGAAGAAATTAATTTTAATTTTAACTTCAGCATGCTATTCAAAGCAAATGGCGATGTCTTAAAAAAATTTTGAATTTTATTTTTATTTCTATTTTAATATAACAAGTGAATAGTGATACTTGATGTATTCCCATTTTATATAAAATGACATAGTCTCATTTTGACAATTTTTAAAGAATAGCAAGTTCATTTAGTTTCATTCACAAATATCCAATCCACCATAACATTAAGCATGTCCCCTCACTAATTCGGTTTCGCTAGAAAAAAGAATGAATTGATATGTTAAAATTCTTTTTTTACAACATGTTTAGACTTCAACATTGCTTAAATCACTCGACTATGATTAAGGTCCTTTATTCTACTTGCGTATAAATCAACCCCTACCTTTACATGGAGATAAGTACACCGTTCTTATACTAAACTCCTGTCGATTCCAAAGGTTGCATAATCTACATTATATTGTATTGTATTATTGAATCACCTCTCTGCTCCCCCAACTGTTTTAAGTTTCATATTAAAATCTCTTAAATGGTTAGTTGCTAAGGATGACTTTCTCTAAAGTCGAAACTAGTACAACACATACATTAAGAAATCTAATTTAATTCATCGTCATTTTATGTATTTCTATAACCCTTGTTTTCTACCCTAGAGGGGCAAATAAAGTTATTTGGTGGTAAAGACAGACCTTTATTTCTATTTACAATCTCGCCACAGAATATGGACTACTTCTTAAATTTTATATTTTTGTTTTTTATAGTTTTTATGTCTAGTGGCGGCTTTAGGATTTGGTCTTTGGGGTGGGGGCAAGCAAATCTTAAATTATGTACATTAAAAAATACATTAGTTACTAATACTTTTTAAATATAAATATAATAAAAAAAAAACAATACAAAAATATATTTCAGATTTATACTTACAACATTATTATAAAAAAATAAACATACAGCTACATACAAAAAAGTTAATCTGAATCTGAAGATAAAGAAATGTCACTTTCAGAATCTGACACATGAATTATCAGTGGCTTAACCTGAACATCCAGAATGTGCCCTTTTTGCCAATAATTCCTTATAATATTATTTGTATGGCAAACACAATCAGACCAATTTTCGGGGGTAATGGCAACGGTAACATCCAAAACGGCATTTTCATTTTTCCTGTCTTTTCCAATAATTTGTTTATTAAAAAATGTTTTGCTTTGGGCCCAAATTAATTCAATAGCGTTGAAAATGCAGTGGTAGGGCGGCAATCTCAAAACTTGATGACCAATAGTACAAATTAATTCATCAACGGCATATCCTAATTCCGCTTTGTATTGTTTTACTATTTGTAGCAATTCGGGTTTGAGTGCGTTTTCCATTAAATTGATATTTTTGCTTTGTAACCAGGAAATAATATCAGCTTTTCTCGTTAAAGCATTTGGCACATTTTCGCCGAGTCGTGAATGGTACTTTGCATGGTCCATAACGTAGTTGTAGCGAAGGCTTTTCGAGCCGAGATAAAAGCTGTTTTTCCAACCATTTTTCAAACAATGTAGAGTTCATGTCGTCATGATAGTAATGAATGTCGAATAAACCCCAAAATTCCTCGCCCGTACCTGAATTTTTGGGTACCTGGGAAAAGGTTCTCTGTTCCGCTTTAATTTCTCACACCTGACAAAGAGAGGCAATTAAGGGTTGGTACTTGCTAGTTTTATGCCTATGATTTGTTTAGAAGAAAGAAAGATGATTAAAAGTTGTAGCTTTCTTTGTTGCAGGTTTTATTGCCCTTTCGGTCTTTTTAAATAATCTGCACTATATAACGTAACAATTACATTTTATTTACAAACGATTAAGTACATTTTTATGGAGCATTTTAAAAATAAAAAGTATGGCTAAAGAAATTTATTCACAGTGTTGACGTTTATAGTAGGTACTCTACCAATAAAGATTTATTATAACGGACATTTTTATTATACATTTGTTGGCGGACAGACCTCAATCACCTTGTTGTAATTTTTAATATTTAATTGAGAAACGATGTTTACATGTAAGATTTTTTTTTTGTTTATTACTAAACGTGTAGTTTCATTTAATTTAATTTAAAACAAAATGGTAAAAATACTTAATTTATGCGCCCTACACTGAGAAGGCCCCTAAAGGAGATTAATCGCGACCTCCAAGACGAGTTCCGAGAATAAAGATGCATTAGTATCAAAGATGAAACCAGGAGTAAGGTACCGGCTACAGTTGTTGGCCATGTGAGAGTAATTGGCCGGTTAAAATATAATTTATATTAATAAGGAATTGGCATAATATTGTGAACTCAATTTTATTTTAAATAGTGATAGCAACATTGCTAAGGCCATTTGTCATTTTCTGTAAGTTTCTGTTGAGTTCCTAATAAGTTTAACGCCGAGTCGTTCATACACTGTCAAGTCAATGCAGTTTTAAGGGTGTTTCTTAGTGAATGCATTTGTACACAGCTTAGTGAAAGGTAAGTAATTACTTTTATTCTAATACTTAAATGGTTAAGTCTTTGTGATTTATATTTAAGAATGGAGTAGGTACTTATTGAGTCCAAATACAAGTTTTTAGGGTTATGTTTACAATTTTCCCGGTTTTTTAGGCGGCCAACAATTGTAACAAATAAATATCCGTAGAGGTAGTAATTGGCCGGGTGGCCAATTGCTGTAGCTACTAGGTTTTTCTATTTATTTTTGAAATGAGTAATTTCGTACCTTAACCATCCTTCCTTTTTTAATTATTAGTGTACCCATAGTATATAAATCACAATAAACAGTAGTTGGCCATGGCCAATAACTGTAAGTTTGGGGTGGCCAATAACTGCAACTCCTTATTCAGAATTTAAAAATAAAACTACCCATGGTCCAGATCCAATTCTATCTTCTGAGGAGGAAAATCTTATAAAAGGATGGATTTTTAGTAGTCAACGAAAAGGTTTTCCTATTCGCTTTGAAGATATTCAAGAAAGCGCGAAGCAATTCCTGGACGATAATCCCAGCGAAAATGTTCCTTTTTCTGGCAACAGGCCAGGAAGAGGCTGGTGTGTCTAAGAACTCCGGAAGCTATCACTTCTGCTAGTTCAAATGTGTCCGAAAATGACATTCGAAAGTGGTTCCAGGAAGTAGTAAGCGGAACAAGCAAAATTCGACAAGAAGAAAATGGAAATCCAGTTAAAAGAAAAAAGAAAAGAAGAACGTCTACAGAAAATAGACCTAAATAAAGCCAAGGGAAAAAGTATAAAAGGAAAGACTGTTATCAAACATCGTCAAGGTGGCTTTAACCACACTGCCAAATATGAGGAAAGTTGTAGTGCCTATATAAAATCTAGAATAGTAGGTACTAATAACGCAAAGATGAATTCGGCTATACTATCAACGAAAATGTTGTCTTCAAAAAACCGAGACATCAAAAATATCAGTCCCTTTTTACCCACTAATCCGGCTGTACCAAATTCACAAAATTCATTGCTAGAAATTGAGTATATCACTTCCAAAAAAGGACTAAAGGTACATATACCCAAAAGAAAACCTAAAGTTTCTACAGGTTTCAGTACTAATTTAGAATCCTCCTTAAATGTGACTTCCTCTCTATGTAAGGTAGGTGATCCTAGCACTACTAAGAAAAAGGAAACTTATTTTTTAACCCCAATATTACCTGTCGAGAATAGGTTTTCTTTTCTTCACTTCAAAACCCAATTTTTGTAGCTGAAACAACCAAAAGAAAGCTATTTATAGAAGAGGAGCCCAGTAGCAAAATGAAAATAATTTCAGATAAACCAATTAAACCCCAAACTGAATTTACTAAGTTTTCAAACGTATACGTTAATACAAATAGCATGTGCTATGAATGTTTACCAAATATAACATAACCCAAAATGGGACTACGATGTTTAAGTTGCACTAGAACCTACCATTTTGCATGTGCTATAAAATACTGCGACCCAAAACAAAATACGTATTTTGTATGCCAAAAATGTCAGGAAAAATAGTTTTATTTTTATTTAGGTTCAGAAGTTGTTTTTATTATTTATATTCTAATCTTAAATTGCATTATCTGGAGCATTTGAAGCTTCAAATAAATTTCGTATTCCCAGAGCAACCTTACAGTTTCGTTCCAGCGACAAATTTAAAAATAAAACTACCAATGGTCCAGATCCAATTCTATCTTCTGAGGAGGAAAATCTTATAAAAGGATGGATTTTTGGTAGTCAACATAAAGGTTTTCCTATTCGCTTTGAAGATATTCAAGAAAGCATGAAGCAATTCCTAGACGATAATCCATGCAAAAATGTTCCTTTTTCTGGCAACAGGCCAGGAAAAGGCTGGTGTGTCTAAGAACTCCGGAAGCTATCACTTCTGCTAGTTCAAATGTGTCCGAAAATGACATTCGAAAGTGGTTCCAGGAAGTAGTAAGCGGAACAAGAAAAAAGAAAAGAAAGAAAAAAGTATAAAAGGAAAGACTGTTATCAATCATCGTCAAGGAAATTAGGTATCTTTAACCACACTGCCAAATATGAGGAAAGTTGTAGTGCCGATATAAAATCTACAATAGTAGGTACTAATAACGCAAAGATGAATTCGGCTATACCATCAACAAAGATGTTGTCTTCAAAAAACCGAGACATCAAAAATATCAGTCCCTTTTTACCCACTAATCCGGCTGTACCAAATTCACAAAATTCATTGCTAGAAATTTAGTGTATCAGTGGTGTGACTCTAATCTACTCTCATTTAATATTACTAAAACAAATATATTAACTTTTAAGTGTAAACTTAATAATATAATTTTTGACAATCTAATAATTAATAACCCCAAACTTCTAAATTTTTTAGGAATCTATATTACTCAAAATCTTTCTTTTAATGAACATATCAAAAAGTTATGTAGAAAATTAGCTTCAGGATGTCATGCCCTGAGAGTACTTTCTCATGAAATGAATATGGCGGTTCTTCGAAATGTTTATTTTGCTTTAATAGAATCTCTTTTGAGATATGGAATTTGTTTCTGGGGAAATTCAAGCCAGTATCTTCTAAATTCAATTTTTATTTTACAAAAAAGAGCTATCAGATATTTGTGCAAAGCTAGATCTAGAGATTCTTGTAAAACTCTATTTATCTCACAAAAAATTTTAACACTAACTTCAATTTTTATATTGGAAACGGTTTGTTTAATTCATAAAAAGCATAGAAATAGTATTAATTCACATACTTATAATACAAGAGAAACCTTTAATATATGTTTACCCATTCCTTCTTCAAGTCTTGTAAAAAAATCCATAATTTATGATTCAAAAAAAATTTTTAATTTTCTTCCAGTTTTTATTAAGAAAATGTCAAATTTTAAAATGTTTAAAAAAAATGTTAAAAATATATTATTGGAAAAAGCTTATTATACTCTAGATGAATATTTTGGTGATACTCTATCATAATTATTTGCATTTTTTTGTTTATTCCGATATTTTAAGTTTTATTATATTATTATATTTTATTGTTAATTTATTTTTAAAAAAGGCTTTGTCGATAAAAATAATTTTTTATGACAATAAAGCATATTTTGATTTGATTTGATTTGATTCACTTCCAAAAAAGGACTAAAGGTACAGGGTCTTCCAACGAGGACTGAACAGGGGCTCATTTTTGAGCTTCCTTGTATTTAAAGAAAAATCCAAAATAGCCAATCGATGTACTTTTTCCTGCAGAATTCAAAAATGAAACCAAAAATTTATTTGAACCAGAAACAAAAGAGTTACGCTATGGATAAGGTGTTTTTTAAATGGAACATAGCTTTTTTTATACGATTTTTGGAACGAGTGATTTTTTTTTGTCCGTTCTGATTAAAATATTTAATATTGTGACAGCTATTTCTATTAAATTTTAATGTTTTATCCAGTATAATTTAACTTTAACCTGTTTGAAACATACACTAGGTAATTAAGGTATAATCACCTTTGAATCCTTCAAAGTCAAAAAATTTGACAAATTTACTATAATATTGCCGAAATGAAATATTCATTAGATGAGAGATTGCAGATTGTTATCTTGTTCTGCAAATGCAATCTCTCATCTAATGAATATTTTATTTCGGCAATATTATAGTAAATTTGTCAAATTTTTTGACTTTGAAGGATTCAAAGGTGATTATACCTTTATTACCTGGTGTATGTTTCAAACAGGTTAAAGTTAAATTATACTGGATAAAACATTAAAATTTAATAAAAATAGCTGTCACAATATTAAATATTTTAATCAGAACGGACAAAAAAAATCACTCGTTCCAAAAATCGTATAAAAAAAGCTATGTTCCATTTAAAAAATACCTTATCCATAGCGTAACTCTTTTGTTTCTGGATCAAATAAATTTTTGGTTTCATTTTTGAATTCTGCAGGAAAAAGTACATCGATTGGCTATTTTGGATTTTTCTTTAAATACAAGGAAGCTCAAAAATGAGCCCCTGTTCAGTCCTCGTTGGAAGACCCTGTACATATACCCAAAAGAAAACCTGAAGTTTCTACAGGTTTCAGTACTAATTTAGAATCCTCCTTAAATGTGACTTCCTCTCTATGTAAGGTAGGTGTTCCTAGCACTACTAAAAAAAAGGAAACTTATTTAACCCCAATATTACCTGTTGACAATAGGTTTTCTTCACTTCAAAACCCAATTTTCGTAGCTGAAACAAGCAAAAGAAAGCTATTTATAGAAGAGGAGCCCAGTAGCAAAATGAAAATAATTTCAGATATAACAATTAAACCCCAAACTGAATTTACTAAGTTTTCAAACGTATACGTTAATACAAACAGAATGTGCTATGAATGTTTACCAAATATAACATTAACGAAAATGGGACTACGATGTTTAAGTTGCACTAGAACCTTCCATTTTGCATGTGCTATAAAATACTGCGGCCCAAAACAAAATACGTATTTTGTATGCCAAAAATGTCAGGAAAAATAGTTTTATTTTTATTTAGGTTCAGAAGTTGTTTTTATTAATTATATTCTAATCTTAAATTGCATTATCTGGAGTATTTAAAGTTAATTTTTAGTGGCAACTATGCAATGGGCATGCCAATCACTGTGTTAACATGGCCAATAACTACGCATTTCTTAAAATTTTAAGTTTTTAATTAACTTTTAAAGTAAGTATTTAGTTTACCATTTAGTTTTGAGTTTTTACTGTAAGTGTATAGTTTAGGCTATCCGTTAAAAGAAAACTTGATAGTATTGATACTGAAATGTATTTATTTCACTTGGGGTAATGGGTTAGTAATCCTTAAGTGACCAATAACTGTACCCCGTACCCTATTGAGAGGGAATACACTCTACTTGTTTACTGATAAAAAAAAACAGACGGAGACGAGAGTATTACCCTACATCCCCCTGCGTTTTTAAAATAATCAGATCCGTTTCCTATTGAGGAAATGCAATAACTGGACTTCTTTTCGGTCATTAAAAGTTAAGCTGATTTCTTTTAATAACAATCTGTATTTTTTAATTTACATCAAAATTACCAGGTGACATTCACTTTTAAAATGGAGACGTAAGAGCCATTTTACAAAAAATTACAGCAATGAAACAACGTAAATATGCAATTGCCATGGGAAATGAAGTCTGTTAAATTGTGTCTTTTCATAATTCTTCAAGCTATGATATTTAAGTTTTTCCTTTTAATCTCACCTTCAGTCCTATTTTGCAGTAGTTAATTTTAAAACCTAAAGTAGCCTTATGCCCGGTATTATAGGTTACAGTTAACTTCCATCTTCAGTTCAACCAGTAAAATGGGTCGATGCCAATCCTCAAGTTAAACTGTTACTTGAAAGTAGACTGACCTATACAGTGTGGCCCAAATTGGGCCTACATGTATGGGGATCTTGGAAACTATAGAAGATAGAGAAACGGTTAAATGGGGAAAGTTTTTGACAATTATATTTCTAACTCAAAACTGTTTAGTGCGCGGCCCTATCTTTTTTGGTTTTTGAAATATGTTGAAAAAACCAAAAAGATGTATTTTCGAAAATATGCTGTAGATTTCTTATTATTCACTATTTTGGCAATCTGTAAAAACACTTTGAAAGCAACTTTTTAAGTAGATTTCAGTTTTGCAATTTAATTTTGAACACGACGTTTCAGTTATTTTATACCATCATCAGGTTCATTTTTTCTTATGGGCGCCATATTGTATTTTATAGTTAAAAGGTAGCTTATGACATCAGCTTCTCAACGATGTATTATTTGTTGGAAAATAAATGAAATTGACTTGAAAAATGAAGAGAATTAATTTTCGCAACACGTCAAATTTGATAAGAACACATTAGGCAGGGTTAAATTTGTTTAAAATATCATAATATTATAATACATTATTTTATTTTTTCCTTATGGTTAAAAATCTCATATTAACATTTCAAATAAAGAAAACTAAAAACGCAATGAATAATAATCAATGTTTTGAAAAGAAAATAAGAAAAAATATCTAACTTACTATACTTATTCGAAATGTTGGCCGTTTTTATTAATACATTTTTGACACTTTTTTAACACAGTATTGATGACCCTGCGAAGCGTGTTGCCATTTATGCTCGTAAACACATTCCTCACTCTCTCTTCTAATTCTTGTACAGATTCCGGGGGTTCAAACTCATATACTTCATTTTTTACATAACCCCATAAACAAAAATCGAGAGGAGTTATATCAGGGGATCTAGCAGGCCAATTAACTGGTCCGCCGTTTGAAATTAATTTGTCATCAAATATCTGTCTTAAGAGAGTTTGAACTTCCCGAACATTATGTGCGGGACAACCGTCTTGTTGAAACCAAATATTATTCAATTGATCTTGAGGAACTCTTGCTCTAATTGCCGGTAATATTCGATCTTCTAACAGCTCCAAGTATCTTTCGCCAGTCAACGTATGATTATAAAAGAATGGTCCTATAAGTCTGTTGTCTAAAATGTAAGGAGAAAAGTAAAGCTGGGTTACTTAATCCCTGCTATGTATTTAGCAAGCTAGGTGACATTACTTACCATACATACCACACCATACATTAAAACCAAATCGGGTTTGCAGTCTTCGTTGAGCCAATTGGTGAGGGTTTTCTGTTGCCCAAAAATGATGGTTATGTCTATTAAATACCCCGCAGTTGGTAAAATGTGATTCATCGGTCCAAATTATTACAAGACGACTGAAATCATGATTTTGTTCGCATTGATTCACATACCAATTTGAAAATTGCATTCTTTTTGGATAATCCGTTTCTCGTAAACCCTGAACTATAGTTGGCTTGTATGGTCGATATTTATTTTCCTTAAGGACTCTTTGTATGGTACTTCGCGGGGTTGGTAAGTCTCTTGCCGACGCTCTTGTAGATGATGTCGGAGCGGCATTAAAATAGGCTCTGACATTTTCGTCACGCTCGTTATTACCTGCTTTTTCGTAACTCTTGGGCCGCGGTTTTCCAAAACTTCCATGGTTTCTCAGGTTCATAACAATTTTTGGAAAAAGTCTGACACTTGGCTGCGGTCTTTTAGGAAAATTTTCAAAATACCTTTCTAATGCAAGGTTTGCATTTCTGTTGCAATGAATGTAACATTCTAGCAAATCAAATTTTTCTTCGTGAGAAAAACGCAATGCCATTTTCTTTTAAATTCAGAATACACAAATAAATCGTTACTATTAGATAATAATAATAATAGTATATTATTAACCAAGGTTTAGACAGCCATCATTATTGCCCGAGCGGCGAGTTTAAATCACGAGGAGCGAAGCGACGAGGGATTTAAGACGCGAGGGCTATAATAAGCTGTCTAAACCGTGGTTAATATATTATTTTTTCCACTACTACAAACTTTTATATGACATTTATCTTTATAGTATTAATAATTATAAAAAATTATAGGTAGGTATAAGTATATTTTTTAATCAAGTTACCTGCGCTTTGGAATTGGCAAAATATTTTGTTGTTTTGTCAGGTGGCTTTGTCAATGTCAATTTGTGTTCATTTGTGTCATCAGATTTCACGAGTTTTGCGTTTTTTTTTTCAAATGAGCGAAGAAAATGTTAGTGATAATATTATGTGTACACCTCCCGAATTAAGGATGGAAGCAGAAAAAATGTTGATTGTATCGATATTTTACAATATCAAGTAATCTAATATGTATTGATAATTATCTGGTTGCCTAACCACAATGAATTGATGTTGTAGAATTAAAAAATCAAGTTACCTGCGTTCAAACAAAATTCGGTTAAGGTCAAAGATCGGTCAATAATGGATTTCAATGGCTTATTATTGACCATGGTCAATAATGACTTATAAGGTAGAGAAAAACGATTTCTAGCGTTAATAATCGGTCAATAATGGCGATGTTATAGGTTAGTAGTGGAAAAAAACTATTATACTTTTACTCGTTCTGACAAGTAATATTTTTGTTTCATTTTCAAACGGTTTTCATAGGTTATTGTAAGGTCATATGCTACTGGATTTTATTTTTGATTCATAGGTTATTGTAATATTGTTGATTGAAACAATGCAAGCAGTGTTTTGTGAATACTACAAAATGTAAACCTTTTAATTGGTATTCAATTTAGGGAGTTATAGTGCAGTTGTCAAATTTGACGTGTTGCGAAAATTAATTTTGTGTGAATAATAAGAAATCTACAGCATATTTTCGAAAATACATCTTTTTGGTTTTTTCAACATATTTCAAAAACCAAAAAAGATAGGGCCGCGTACTAAACGGTTTTCAGTTAAAAATATAATTGTCAAAAACTTTCCCCATTTAACCGTTTCTCTATCTTCTATAGTTTCCAAGATCCCTATACATGTAGGCCCAATTTGGGCCACACTGTATAAGATCTTACATGAACTGTCTAAAGGTATTTTCGATTTTGGAAATTATAATGCGCAGTGGCGGCTTTTCAATAATAACTGCAGAGCTGCAGCCCTGTCTAAAATAATTATTATTCTATTTTTTACATTAACATTCTACAATAATATGTTTTTTTAATACTTCTTTCTGTACGTACGAACTCGTCGGCTATGGTAATTTGCACACCTCGTTGTCGTTGTTCAAATGCAGCGTCATATGCACGTCATCCGATCGTTTACAGCCAAAACTTCAACGTTATCCCTAATAAAACTTAGCGGCGGTATGGAAATTTGGCCTTGAACTGGCCAATCATCAGAGTGCCATAATTTCTTGAGATTAGTACTGCAAGTACTTTTTCGCGCCGGGTGGATGTATTCTTGAACCGAGATTACTATTTTTGATGGTTTACCTTGCAAAAATAGTTTAACCAGCAATAATTTTTTAAAAAGACACCCCAAAATAGTTTTATTAGGGCTTATGAATGAGATGCGAATTAAAGAAGAATAATAAAAAATTCCAAATGCACGTTAATTATACCTATTCTATTAAAATATAATTTTTCGCGTTTTAAGCAGTTTGATAAGTAAATACCGTATCCAGTTCGAGAGTAGATATTTGCAAAACATAAACAATGTTGCTTTCTATAATAACTTTAAAAAAAAGTCTTCTTTATTAATAAAGAAGGATGAATGATTCGCACCTGGTTCATTAACTCACAGAGAAGACTGAAGGACTTGGTTTTCATTTAGTTAGATATGTCCCTTATGGAGAGTAGATGCAAATTTGTTATTCAGTTACCTACTTATTAATAATTTTATTTTGATTAAATATGTTTAAAACTGAAGAAAAACGCTTTTTGATTTCCAAAACACCTTTAGGTGATTAAGAATACCTTAGATGTTGGCATTATTTATGGAAAAACAGATCAACTATTTTAGGAATTTCTGTAAAATAAGGTCGAAGATGAAATTATTTTAAATAAAAAAGCGAATTATTCAGAAATTAAAGAAGAAAAATGTTCAATTTAACGATTTAACCACTACTTTTCCACGTCAATGAGCCTATAAACAATATCTGTTTTACTTTCTTGGAAAGATTTATGTCACTTTAAACGGCTTGACAATAAATTGTTGAAGTTGGTTTAGTACAGATATCCACATATCTGTACTAAACACTTTTTGCTGTCCCTGGATACCTTTGATTGTTGAACTAATTTTTAGAGGCGCTGAAAATGAAATATATATCCTCCCTTTGCATGAATGTAAAAATGTCTATCTTATTTTTATCTTACGGATATTGTTTGTTGTTGAGTTTAGAGGATGTAGTTGAATACATTTGAATTAATTTTATGATTTTACACGTATAACAGCGAGTAATCGTTAGAACAAACGGCCGACTTTAGTGGCGTCATACAGTCATACAGACAAGGCCAGCGCATTACACCTAGAGACAAATAGGGCAGTAGCCAATTTTAACCAACTTTAAGAATCTATTGGGAAACCGTTTTAGTTCTCTTCTGAATCTAAATCAATGATCTCTTTGCTGATGACACCACAATATCCCTGCGTGCACCACCGCTGGAGGCTGCACGGGAGAAGTCTGCGAGATCACAGGACGAGGCCGAAGCCTGGCTTGCCTCAAACATGTTGCTGTTGAATAAAGAGAAGACCAATATAATGGTGTTTTCACTGAGGGACGTGGGCGAGATCTATGCCGGCATTGAGCAGGTTAAGTTTTTGAGAGTTCGGTTCGATCCTGTGTAACTCTGGGAAGCACATATCGACTCGGTGGCAGTAAGTGAGGCATTCCTGTTACGCAGTCTCGGGGGTTCTGTGTCGGGATACACTCGGGTTATGTGTTATGTCCTACGCTATTCTGGCCTGGGGACATGCGCTGCAGTCACGGAGGCTCTTTGGATTGCAGAGGAGGGCTGTCCGGCTAGTGTTTGTGTTAGGTTACAGGGATGACTCTAGGATTGCCTTTCAGAGACTCGGAATTTTGACCCTGCCTTCAGTATAATAGGCGATCAACTCGTAGGGCCACACTTTTTTGATGGCCCACTAAACGGAGACACATATTTTCTGTTCTTAAGGATTTTCTTCTGGACTTATTAGATGATGTTCCTCTTCAATCGAGAGTGGGAATGTGGTTTCCGCAAGACGGGGCGCCGCCTCATTTCAGTAGGAATGTACGGGCATCACTCCCTTGGGCACCACGCTTTCCATATCTGAACCCAATGAATTTTTTTCTCTGGCGTCATCTAAAACCCCTAGTGTATAGAACTCCGGTAAATGATCTGACGATTTACGAAACAGAATATTCAAATTCAAATTTAAATTCAAAACATGCTTTAATGTCCAAAATACATGGTATTCATTGACAAAGCTGAACTGTAACTATTTAAAAATGAAATACTTATTCTAAGATAAGGCCAGACTAAACGATAACAAATAAAACAGTAAAATAGTTAAAATCTTAAAACACTTAAGCAACTAATAGATACTACGTAAAAAAAAAAACAACTCCAAAATGAAATGAATCACCGAAACAAATGTCATCACAATACATATCCTAGTCAATAAAAAAAAAACAGAAAAAAAAATAAAAAAATTAAGTAACATTTAGATGTAAAAAAAATCTAACTAACTTACTTAATGTCACAACTGATCCTCAAAATACTCAGTAACAGTATAATAGGCCTTCCGTACAAGCAATCTCTTGGTCTCCCTCCCAAATTCAGATATATTCTGAATACATCTTATATTCACCGGAAGAGATTGAACATTCTCTTGGCATTATAAATAAATGATCTTTTTACCTGGCTTGTTGCTGGAATCGGTAGAGGGATGTTGTAAATTTGTCGAGTATTATATGGAGCCTCAGTAATGGTGTGTTTATACTTCTTAAAGATCAGGTATGCACTTTCTGCTATATACACTCATGGAAGGGTCATTATACCCTCTCTTATAAAAAAGGGTCTACAAGAATCTCTTCCTCGCATTCCAAACATAAAACGCATAGCTCTCTTTTGCAAAACAAACACCGAGTTAAACAAATACTCACTGCAGCTGCCCCAAAAAGGAACCCCATACCTTAGGTGAGACTCAATGAGAGCAAAATAGACCATTCTACTAGCAGATGAGTCTAGTTCCTTTGCCACAGATCTTAAGGCATAACAACCAGAGGACAATTTTGCAGTAAGCTTTTTAATGTGTGTTGCAAAAGTTAGTGCCATATCAACATGAACGCCCAGGAATCTAACACTATCTAGGTTGTTAATATTTAATGTCCCAAGCTGGATGTCATTTAAGGTACATTTAAATGTCAAAAGATTTGTTTTCTTAATATTGAAGGTCAACAAATTACTATCAAACCAGTCCTTAATCTTTATTAAATCTGCAGTCTAAATGGTGGTGTCGTCAGCAAAGAGTGTAAATTTGCCCCTAATATCCAGGGTAGGTAAGTCATTAATATATAAAAGGAACAAAATTGGTCCAAGAACTGACCCCTGGGGCACTCCACATACCACACCACCGATATCAGACCTCTGGCCCACAAGAGAAACCACCTGAGTCCTTGCTGAAAGATAGGACTCAAACCACCTTAAGCATACACCCCTAAAACCACACAACTCAAGTTTCTGTAGCAGTATACTGTGACTGACGCAATCAAATGCCTTTGTTTGGTCACAGAACACCGCGCCAGCGATAGCATTGTCATTTAAATTGATATACAAGCGCTCCAAGAATGCAAAAATGGCATCGTTTGTACACTTCTCGTTCTGAAAGCCGAACTGGTTTACATTAAGTATATTATACCTCAATAGAAAGGACATGATTCTACCTTTAACCAGTTTTTCAATTATTTTGGATAATGTATGTAAAAGAGATATTGGTCTAAAATTGAAAGGAGTGTTATCCTCCCCTCCCTTATGTAACGGAATTACAATTGCTTTTTTCAGAAAACCCGGAAAGCATCCATTTACAAAGGAGTGATTAATTGCATCAGCCAAGGACAAAAGAGCAATGTCAGATAACTCACAAAAAATCTTAACTGACATGTCATCCCATCCTGATGCATTCCTGTTTTTTATAGCAGAAAAGACTGATTTTAATTATTTTACATCAGTTGGGTGCAGAAAAAATGTTTCGGTGACAGACCTCCTAGAAAGATAATTTAACGGATTAGTTGATGGATTTATCTTAGCTGATAGATTGCCACCAACAGAACAGTAAAAATCATTTAGCTCATTGGGGGAGAGAGTAGGATTGAACTGCATATTGTCTCTTACATCCCGTCTTAACTCATCAACAATAGACCATGTCTCTTTAGAAATATTTTTCGAGTTCTCCAGCCTTTGATTATAGTAAGTTTTTTTTGCAAACTTTACCACCCCTCTGTAAATTGTTCTGTATTGGTTGAAATAAGATATCAAAAAAGCATTATCAAAAAAGAACTTCCTGATGTAATGCAAAGCTCGCATATTCCTAGCAGATATCTTTATAGCTTTAGTTAACCAGTGTTTCTTCGCCCTATTCTTTATTTTAACAACAGAAAAATGAACAAAATGAAACATTAAAATTTCTAGATAATTTGTGATAGAAACATTTACGTGGAGTATTACCAGTTACAGTCCAGTTTGTTCTTCTGCAGTTGTCACGAAAGTTGCGAAAAATTTTTTTACTGTATATTCGACCATTCTTTGGGTTGGGCTTAGATTTTTTAAAATTAAGTTTGAAACCAGCTATTATGGCCTCATGGTCAGAGAGAGCCGAATTTCTTACACAACAGTTTACAACTGCTAGGTTTCAGCAAAAATAGTCAATAGTAGATGCTGAGTGCTTAGTAATTCTAGTGGGTTCTAACACATGCATTTTTAAATTAAAACACGATCATAAATTTTTAATTGGGACACTAAAGTTGCCATTAGAATCAATATTAAAATCTCCTGACAGAACCAAAGAACAGAAGGGTGGAAATTGACTAATCAATGCTTCCAAGCTTTTAACAAAATTTAACCGGTTAGCTGAAGGTGGACGGTACACACAAACTATATACAATTAGGAGTTAAAAAACCCAAAGTCTTGGTCTCAAATTTTATAAAAGTTTTAATATGGTGTCGATAAGTTTATGTAGGTTACATGTTTCGCCTTCTCGGGCATCATCAGACCTAATCTAACAGTAAAAATGAAACATCTTTACAAAAATACAGTAATGGCGCTAAAATATATGACATAACACAACTTTTGTGCATATAGGTCTGATGATGCCCGAGAAGGCGAAACATGTAACCTACATAAACTTATCGACAGCATATTAAAACTTTTATAAAATTTGAGACCAAGACTTTGGGTTTTTTAACTCCTAATTTATATCAGGTCTCTTTGGGAACTATGGACCGACTCTTTATTCTAACTATATACAAATTAAAGTTCTGACAATACACAACAGAAAATTCAAATTCATTTTCAATAATTAGATTATCAAACCTTTGAACATTAACAAAATTACATGAGTTTATTTTTTCATTCACTAGAATCATGGTCCCTTCGTGAATAGAACTGGTTCTACAGAACCTTGACAACACTTTATAATTCTCAATCCTCACGATTTAATGCATTCTTAGCCAATGTTCTGTTAAGCAAATCAACTCGGGGAAGTCCAAACTCTTCAAGAGAATATACAATTCATCAACTTTATCACGCAATGATTGAACATTAAGAAGGAAAACCAAAAAGTCGCTGTTTAACCTAAGAAAGAACCATTTGTGGAAAGATTACTTGGATCAACTTGCTCAGTATGATCAACTTGATTATTAGGATCAGTTGCATTGTCAGAAATAGTGGGGAACGCAGGAACATGGTCAAACTCTATAGGGCTAGTTAATATTACCTTACTTCCTATTAACTCCTTTATATCATTACTCTTCTTTAAGCTATCGTTTGTATTAATAAATATTAGGTTTTTTACAATTGAAGTTTTTGAGGTTATAATTTTTGAAATCTTAGTACCAATTTCCCTCAGATGAAATTTGTTTCCCTTTTTAGATTAATAATTAATAATTAATAATTCTGAGCATATTAGAAATACACCTGGTGTCTTTCATTGCGCTCGCAGACATTTCCTTAAATCTATTAGAGAATGTATAGAGATAAATGGTGGACAGTTTCAGAATTTAACATAGATTATGATTACTAATTTCTGTAAGTAATTGTTCCTGTGTTATCGTGTTATTAAAAAAATTGTTTCTTACATAGGGTATTTTAATGCCGATTTGCAACCAAACGGAACGATTTATCAATATGAAACAAAAGATATATTATTTGAAGCATATTTTACTGCCCTCAAAATGATATCTTCACTTTCATAAAATCTGTCAGAACAAAAAAATTAAGAGGATAATAGAATTAAAATCTTAGTAAAGTGCCATCTGGTGGCAAGTTTGGAAAAAAATTTTACATCCAGATGATGCGGTTCATTAAGTTTAGGTCAAGAAATAAATAAGGTATCAAATTAATAAGAAATTTTAAAACTTTTATCACTAAGTCACTGGAAAGCCATGGATATTTCGACATTTTTCTAAATGACTTACTGCCATTATTTTATCGGGGGCAATACCACGAGTGCTTCTGCACGAATGGTATTTGGTAAGATTATTTCTCGAATTAAAAAAAAACGAAAACTAATAATTAAATTTACTGACAAAAATATCAAACAAAATTATTTCTTGTAAAGAAAACTACTGCGAAATTAATAAATGCTGAATTTCGAATTTTCGTTTGACAACTTGTCAAATTTTTCCACTATAAAACATTTTTTTACGTCAAAATGCGTTGCTATTATTGGTCGAAATATGAATGAGTGAAATAATCCCCTAAAATCACCTTCTTAAGTTTCCTGACATTGTTTTCGGACACCGTGTATATCAGGAAGAATGCCTAGCTCTGGGCTACGAATGGAAACATCCATTCATACAATACTCGGGGAATGAGCGATTTGATTCCGGGATATTGCCATCTAAAGAGGTGTTAGGATGGTTTTAGATATTGGGCTATAAAATGTTTCAATAAGTTACCCAACAACATTAGAGAACTGCCTTAAAAATAATTCAAAACCAAAATGAAAAAAGTATTAATTAAAAGTGCATTTTTCAGTGTTAATGAATCTTTAAACTGTAATCTGTCTTGATATAAACGTAAACTGTGATTTGTTTCTTTACCTTATTGTGTCCTTTTAGTCAACATTGTTTTTACCCTAGAATAAGTTTTAACCTTTTTCAAATTTTATTTTCCTATATTTATAGGGATTTTCCAACATTGCTGTTTTAATTTTTATATGCTGACCTGTGCAAACCATATTTATTGTATTGGCATGAAAAAAATGATTTTGATTTTGATTTTGAAGTGCTACACAAAAAAATTCAACGGTATTATATTTGTGGCAATATATATTAATTATTATTAAGACAGTTAAATATTAACTTTATTTTTTATAACCTCGTTGTATATGTTGTTTTACAAACGTCATTTTGAAAGTAAATGTCAACTTGTTATATTATGTCATTAAGAAGATAATTTTAAGAAGAATTCGATTGGGTCATAAGAAATTCAGGTGAAACGGGAAATTGGGATTATTTGGTTTTTAGATTAAAATTGAGATCCCGCTCAAATATAGCAAAAGCCCAAATTCAAATAAAACACCTTTTAACATGACTCTGTGGTAGCCTGTAAAATTATTTCGTTTACTTCCGGTATGCAGGGTGGATAAAAAACTAAAATATCTATAACTTGCTTACAGTTTTAGGATGATTTTGGTATTCGACAACAATCCTTCCACGTTCCTTACGTCTTCGTTTTTTACTTATATTCGGGCAATAATGGATTTCACTTACTACCTCTGAATTCTCGTCGAGGTCGTGTGTCATATATTTTGATTTCTCTTTCCCCTCTTGAATAGTAAAACTGTCTTCTACAGTCACAATCACATTAAGTGCTACACCAGTTTTATTATTGAATACTAGCACATCTAAAAACAAATTTAGAAAAGGTTTTAAAGTATGTGTTACTAGTATTATCACTGATTTAGTAAGAATACCAGAAAACTCATCTATCGTAAGTTTTTACAGTAAGTCCCTATATTGAAATTAGCAAAAATAAGGGAAACAAATCGATAAAACTCGCCCTTATGGGATCCAATGCGAAAAGCGGGAGTTTCGATATCTGTGGTCTCCCTTAATTTTATTAAATCCTGGTCCCCTAAAAGTCACAATTTTAGCCTTTGTACAGAAATGATCCTAATAAAATTCTGTACAAAATTAATTCAACACTTTTTCAATATATTACGTGTGTAAGTACTATGTTGCTATAACCTTAAACAAGTAATTGAAGCAGCAACGGAGAGTATCAGGGACTTTTGCACATGCTCCATAAGTGCGTTGTCAAATAGTTAGAGGAGGAAATTCTGGATGAGATTGCTGAAAATCCCTCTAATAGTGTAGAAAATTGTTCATGTGACAAAATGGGTTGTTCATGAGACCCTTCAAGAACAACTGCTACATTCTTATCACGTCCAAAAGGTATAGGCCATGTCTCCCGCTGATTATCCTGCAAGAGTCAACCACGCGAATTGGTTTTTGCAACGATTTAGGCAAAATCATAATTGTACTAGAGTACCTATTGTTTTGTTCACGGACGAAGCCGGTTTCACCCCAGATGTAGTAATAAATTGCTATAAATCTCTGATATGAAGAAAATCCTCATGCAACAATACAGACAAAGCACTAACAAAGATTCATGGTTAACATGTGGGCGGGGATTATTGGGAATCATATCATTGGGCCGTTCTTTCTTAAAGGCAGATTAAATGGCGTCATGTATTTGCCATTCTTGCAACAAAACTTAAACGGTTTATTAGAAAATGTGCCCTTAGCACGACGGTGCTTCGCCCCATTTTAACAATTTAGTTCGTGAGCACTTATCAAATAATTTTGGTAATCGATGGATAGGCCGAGATGGGCCTATTCTATGGCCACCATGCAAGGTCGCCCGACATGACTCCGTTGGATTTCTTTTTAAGGGGAAATTTAAAGAGGTTTGTATATTCGACGCCAATTCACACCAGGGAAGATCTGATAGAAAGAATAACACACCATTTCAACGAAATCCGAGACAATCAAGTATAACGAGAAAACATCCGTCGGCGAAGGAAATGTATTGAGGTACAGAGGGCGCTCATTTCGAAAATCTGCTGAAGTAATTAAGAAGAAGCAAATCTTTCGCAATTTTAACATTCTTGCGTCTTAGTGACTTCCGAAATATCAACCCTTTCAATGGTTCCTATATGCGGCACACTTCAATTTAGAAATGTACTTATCAGAAAAATTATTTTTGCATCCACACAATTCGAGTGCTTGTCCATAATGTGTAACAAATTTTATTATTTTAATGCAAATTATTAGTTATGTTGATATTTGATTAGTTACGGTGTTTAAATACCGTATATTAATAAAAATTATTTTCTTCGAAATGGCTAATCTTATCGAAACAAATGTAGAGTAACTTTTTTAAAAAGGAATGACCAAAGTATTTTACACATTTTTGGCCCAACGAGTGTGCTGGCAAGTCCGTTCCTGACTTCCCTGACGATGTAAAATATCTACTGTAGTATGGTTTTATGAGTCTTTATGACCTACAAAAATATTAAAATTTCATCGTATAAATCAACCGTTTAATTTTAAACTTTAAATTTAAAAGAAAAACCACGAAAAAAAAATTTTTATTACAGGATTCTTACTATAAATTATTATTTAAAACTCATTAAAAATACGACATCGTTCAATGGCTCAAAGTTAAAGGATGATCATTTTAGTTGTGCGCGTTCTCAGAATAACCATAACGTTAACGGGAGAATGAAATAGGTGGCTTAAAATCTCTCTAATCCACAACGACGTTATTATGAAAACAGGTACAAACAAATACATGACAATGTGGTCCACCCCGACGATTTGTACATTCGAATTAAAAAAATCACAAGCAACCACACTAAAGTGATCTGGTGCACTATCGTGCATAAACCACATTACATGTCTCGTTACCAATGGTATAATCCTCTGGAAAGTCAGGTACTAATTGTTCCAGAACTCCGCTATGAAAGTCCCAAGCCTGGGGCCTCATCACGCAAGAGATGAGGTAGGAGGAGGAATCGGAAGGTAACACCTCGCCAAAAATCCTAGGTTCAGCTGGCCCGGCTGATAGCACCCCTTGTTCAGGGTTACGAATAAAGATCACAACGGCGGGGAAGGCGTAGAAGCAAAAACTCATCACGGCTGACCCGGCGGAAGTGACAACCCATGATTTTAGGGTCAATATAAAATCAACCGTTAGCGTCTAACCCGAAGCGGGCGGCTAACAACAGCGTCTGTTCTCCATGTTAGGAGCGGCTGATAGAACCATTCGCCAACTCGCTCGGCAAGCGTGGCGTCTTAAGTGCGAAAACCTCTCAAAAAATGAAATGTCAAACCTTAAAACAAGACTACCCCAGGTGAGTAGAGTCCGAGACTCGAAGTCTCACACTGAATATTCAGTCAGCTCCAAGGATTCTGGGGGGAGCAAAAGTTCGAGAAAGGGACCATTGGGAGAAAGACCATTAAGACCCATTAAACCCCTATATGTTGCCACCTATAACATAAGAACATTAAGAACCATAGACCAACTCGAGGAGTTCGAAGAAGAACTCAACCACCTAAAGTGGGATTTCATTGGAATTTGTAAAACTAGATTACCCGGAGAAAAATGTTCTACCTTACAGACAGGCCACACCTTTTACCAGAACAACGTAAATAATAGGGACCACATCGGAGGCGTGGCATTTATAATAAACAAAAACTTTAAATACACCATCACCAAATACCAGGCGATATCCAACAGAGTCATTTATATTACGGTTAACTTAAATAAAAGATATAGTAGGCAGATCGTCCATGCTTACGCACCGACAAGCAAAGCAGATGAAGAAGATATTAAAGACTTCTACGAAGACCTGGCCAAAGCACGTCAAATGGGAAAAGCCCACTTTTTGATAGTCATGGGAGATTTCAATGCCAAGATAGGAGAACGAAAACAGGGAGACACCGATTATGTCGGAAAATTCGGATTGGGCAAGAGAAATGATAGAGGAGAGACTCTCACCAATTACCTGAACAAAGAAAACCTGTACTGTCTCAACACATTCTTTAAAAAACCAAAACAACGCAAATGGACATGGCGTAGCCCAGACAACCAAACCAGAAGTGAAATCGACTATATCCTATCCAACAACAAGACAATATGGAAGGATATATCGGTCCTAAACAAATTCACTACAGGTAGCGATCACAGGCTCGTGAGAGCAAAAATCAAAATTAACACTGCCATTGAAAGACAGAAGCTCCTTAAAAAACATCGATACCCTACTGGTGATGTTTTGAAATTAAAGGAAACAGAATATCAAAACGACTTGCACCTAAAATTAATAAAAATTAAATCCGAGGAACTAGAAATAGACGAACTCTCAGATAAAATCACATGCCTGGTGAAAACTTCGATAAGAAAAATATGTACAAAGACGCAGAATCACAAAGACGCAAAGCTAAGCCAAAATACACTAAAACTACTAGAAAAGAGACGGAACACAACAGACAGAACAACTGAAGAATATAAAGATATAAACAAACAGGTCAAAAAGAAATCAAAAAAGATAAAAGAAAGTATAATGCGAAACTTATAGAGGAAACCATAAAGGATAATTGCAAAATGAAAGCGTTGCGCAAGAAGCTTTCAAAGGGAAAAACAAAAATGCGAAATGAAAACCACGTTATAGTACAAAATAAACACGACATCACCAGATCGATCGAAGCTTTCTACACTAACCTCTATTCATCTAAATCCCAAAAACCAGTAAAAAAAATTAACATCATGAATGTCGGATCTGAAGAGCTCCCAGAAATAACGGCGAGTGAAATAAATACAACATTAAAACAGATGAAAAACAACAGATGCCCAGGAGAAGACCAAGTTACCACAGAAATGTTGAAAATGGGAGGAAGAACTCTACGGGAAACAATAAGAACACTCCTGAATAAATGTCTCTATGCCGGTAAAATACCAACTGAATGGTGTAACTCTGAAGTAATACTACTATTTAAAAAGGGCGACAACGCAAACATCGAAAATTATAGACTTATATCCTTTCTGTCACATCTATACAAGCTATTTACAAAAATTATAACAAATCGCCTATCATCAAAATTGGATTTTTACCAACCCGTAGAACAGGCAGGATTCAGAAAGGGATATAGTACGATAGACCACATGTATACAATACGCACCATTATAGAAAAGTGCACAGAATACAATGTACCTATACACCTAGCCTTCGTTGACTTTCAGAAGGCTTTCGACACAGATGAATCATGGTCAATCCTAATGGCTCTCCAAAACGCAAGAATAGGCTCAAGATACACCCAAATCATCGAAAATATTTATAAAGAAGCAACAATACATATAAAAATAGACGAAACAACTACGACCAACAGAATACCATTGAAGAGGGGGGTACGTCAAGGAGACACCATTTCACATAAATTGTTTGCGCTGGTCCTTGAGGAAGTCTTTAAAAAATTAGAATGGGATACCAAAGGTATTAACATAGATGGTATCAGACTTAGCCACCTCAGCTTCGCAGATGACATAGTCCAAATAAGTAACAACGTCACGGAACTACAAGAGATGTTAAATTAATTAAACCTAGCATCTACGAACGTTGGACTAAACATGAATTACAACAAAACAAAAATAATGAGCACCGAAGATACCAACATCTACATACAAAATAACAACATAGAATGCGCAACTGAATACGTATACTTAGGTCACAATATTAAATTAGGAAAAGAAAACCAACACGCAGAAATCAAAAGGCGCATAAGATTGACATGGGCAGCTTTCGGCAAACTAGGGCACATTTTAAAAAACAACATGATCCCTATAAATCTAAAACGAAAAGTGTATAATACATGTGTACTGCCAGTGCAAACATATGGATTGGAAACAATTAGCCTAACAAAAACATTTGCAAACAAGCTTTTAACAACACAACGAGCAATGGAAAGATGCATGTTAGGCATATCACTTCGTGACAGGATTAGAAATGAAAATATCAGAACACAAACTAAAGTTACCGATATAATAAAAGAGGTGGCTAAGATGAAATGGCAATGGGCCGATCACATGGCCAGATTGGATAGGGACAGATGGGCCTAGAGTGACAGCGTGGAGGCCCAGACAGACTAAACGTAGTGTAGGACGCCCGCAGAAACAATGGGTGGACGACATCAGGAAAGTGGCAGGCAAATATTGGTTGAATGTGGCACAGGACAGGGAGACATGGAAACAGATGAGAGAGACCTATATCCAGGAGTGGACAGCTGTGGGTTGAATGTGATGAATTGTTCCAGAAAGTCTTCCTAGTGGAAATACCGGTTCAATTAAACAGTCAACCATAATTTCATTACAAAGAAAATTAATGTTAAAAACGATCTTTAAGGTGGCTTTTCTTCAGCCACTACATGGTTATTGTGAAAATTCCTCATTGCATTTCTTGAGAAATCTGCTTCACCGGTAAAAAGAATCAGCAACAGTACTTTCAGGGTTTCGATATCTGCGCTAACCTGACGTGAGTGCAAAAATTAGCGGTATTTAATAAATCAGACTGTTAAAAGACAAAAACGTATTTTTGGATAATTTTTGTACTCTGTAGACAGTACACCATAGTTTTATTCAGGCTACAATAATAAATTTAAAAATATCAAAATTATTTTTGTCTAGGCACAGTGGCTTACCGAAAATCATTAAAATACAAAATATTCTCAAAATTACCCAAGGGACCCCTTACATGCTTAGTATACTTTTTCCAAGGTCAGTTTAATGACATAAAAAAACTTCGACCGGGCTTCAAAGGGGCCGGCATCATATTCGAGGTTTGTCAGATCTTTTTTAAAAATTTTTTAAGTTTTTGTTATTAAAAGTGTTCTTTTATATCGGTATTTAATTAATAGTTTGTAACTCTCTTTGAAAGCTAGTTTGCAAATGTACTTTGAACCAAGAAATTTTTAATGTCGAAGAAAGAAGAAACAAGCCATTCATGAATATTATAATAATTTTTTTAGTACTTCAGAAATATTATCTATACAAAAATAAATTTAAATCAAACTAAAAAGGAATTTTACTGTTGTTAAACAAAAAAAATAAATTAATAGAGAAGCATATACAGTGTCACCATTAAAGTCCGCACCATATGGAACTTTTTTTTATTAATGAGGTTAGTTAAAATTAAATTTCGGCAATCGTTTTTGCTTCAAATTAGACTAAAAATTATATAATCAAATGTCACCATCTGTCATTCGGTATCTGTCAAAAATTACATTTTAATCAAAAAATGCTGAAAAATGGCATTTTTACCGAATTTCAAAAAATTTTATTAGAAAAAGTTGTTTCTAGTACAATTCTTGGCCTAAATACAAAGTTTCAGTTTTCTAGCTCAAAGTTGATTTTTTTGCCATTTTTTCTAATTAACCTTTTTTTTTATTTAATGTAAGTTCGCTTAATGGATATTAAACTATTTGCTTATACCATACTCAATATTTCATTTAGTTTGTATGAGCTTTTTTTTACTAGAATGCCATTTTTTTTCGAAATTTAAAATTAGAGGCAAAAAAATTTGACACAGGTGGTGCAAAGTTATCCTAATTTAAAAATTTTAACAGATATTACGTCAGATGTTTCGTTTTTCAAATGACAAATACATCTAAATATTTGATAAAAATTTTATTTTATACTTAAAACTATCATTATTATTAAAAGGAACAAAAAGGAACTTTAATCATTTTAAATAGGTAACACTAAAGCAATATAAATTTCACATTTCAGTGTGACGTCCTTCTCGCTCTATACAAACACCCGTCCGTCTATAAACGTCTTTGACAGCATTTTGTAAAAAGCTTGGTCTTATATCGGCACAACACTGTCTTATCGTTTGTTCCAAATGCTCAATATTTCTAAACGGTCGATTCTTATAAAATTTCTGCTTAAGATAACCCCACAGAAAAAAGTCTAGTGGGGTTATGTCAGGCGACCTGGGTGGCCAGTGACATTCTCTATCACGCCCTATAACTCTGTTTTGAAATAATTGGTTTATGCGTTCTTTCACTGCTACAGTTTGATGTATGGGTGCACCATCAAGCTGATACCATAAGTTATGTCTATGGTGTAAGGGCATGTTATCCAAAACTTCGGTAATCTCGTTATCAAGAAAATTCAGGTACCTTTCACCAGTTAAGTTTACTCTAAAGAAGTATGGTCCAATAGGCTCATCTTTCAAAATTTCACACCAAACATTGGTTTTAAAATGATACTGGTCGCGACATTCAATTGTGAAGTTAGGATTTTCTTGGGACCACCATCGGCAATTTTGTGAGCTCACGGTACCATTCGAAGAGAAAGTGGCTTCATCTGTCCATAATATCTTGTATGGAAAAAGAATATTCTCCTCATATTGTCCCTGATACCAAAACGAAAAATCAAGTCGGATATCAAAATCGCGTTCTTTTAATGTGTTTATAAACTTGGGTTTATATGCCCGAAATCGATTTTTCTGAAGAATTTTTCTAACGCTTTCCCTCTTGCACCCTGTTGAATCACTTATCTTGGTTACACTAGTTTGACCGTGGTCAATAACAGTTAAACAAACATCAAGTTGTGCTGCTTCATCGTATTTACTTGCCGCGTGAGGTTTCTTAAAATTATTTTGAACAGATCCAGTTTCTCTAAATTTTGACATTATTCTTGAAACAGTGCTATGCTGCAAATTTTTTTCTGGATGCCTCTCATTAAAAATGGCAGATACTTGCCGGTGAGGCATATTCTCTCCACAAATTAAGACAATTTCTATTTTTTCTTGAATGGACAACATTGGTGATAACACTGAAAACTATAACTTGCGAAAATATTCAAATTTATGACATTTCTTTTATTTATTCGGCACTCTAATTCGTTTTTTTTTTCCATAGCCTACTTATAAAATTCAAAATTGCCTTGATATTTTATTGTGGATAAAAAGAAAATGTGTCTAAATTTTGAACTAATCTGATATCTGGGAATTTTATTATAAGTTTTTTAAACTTCTTAGGTGTATCTACTATCAAAAAAATGGAATATCTGACGTCTATCTGTTAAAATTTTTAAATTAGGATAACTTTGCACCACCTGTGTCAAATTTTTTTGCCTCTAATTTTAAATTTCGAAAAAAAATGGCATTCTAGTAAAAAAAAGCTCATACAAACTAAATAAAATATTGACTATGGTATAAGCAAATAGTTTAATATCCATTAAGCGAACTTACATTAAATAAAAAAAAAGTTAATTAGAAAAAATGGCAAAAAAATCAACTTTGAGCTAGAAAACTGAAACTTTGTATTTAGGCCAAGAATTGTACTAGAAACAACTTTTTCTAATAAAATTTTTTGAAATTCGGTAAAACAATGCCATTTTTCAGCATTTTTTGATTAAAATGTAATTTTTTACAGATACCGAATGACAGATGGTGACATTTGATTATATAATTTTTAGTTTAATTTGAAGCAAAAACGATTGCCGAAATTTAATTTTAACTAACCTCATTAATAAAAAAAAGTTCCATATGGTGCGGACTTTAATGGTGACACTGTAGATAAAAATTTATATGCTATAGACAAGAACAGCAAATAGTTAAAGGTTCTCCCAATTGGGTGATCCTTTATCAGCTTTAAAATCACTTGATGTTTGAGGTATACGATATTGGGAATCGGACAGCGGCGTGACTGGTTGAAACAATTTACTGTAATTTACATATTTCATTTTCTGCTATAACTATGTGGTTTTAGACAAGTAAGTTTTTACTTGGTACCTTTATTTTATTATATCAGTATGGCTTTTTGGCGACAATTTGAAACATAAAGTCAAAGTGAATTATCATAGGAATATGAGTCGGTGCCAGAGTCGGCCATCGATAGCGAAATAAGTCCGGAATTAGGAAACAAAGATTTTCATGCTCAATGTCAACGCATTATTATAAATATGTACGCGTGTTTAAAAAAAGAAAATCTGAAAAACCTGAAAATGCGCTTTGTTCAAGAATGTACTTGTAATGAATTAACACAACTTGGGTTTTATAAGAATTTATAACATAATTAATTTGGGGACTGTAACCGGTCATTTCATAAAGCGTAAACCAATAAATCAAAAACTAAATCAAAAACTAAATCAAAAATTCAAATGGGCTGACAATACTACAAGGCATTTTATACAAGGCATTTTATTTTCTATATCTATTTACAACTTTTACGAGGGTAATATTGTGCCAACTTTAGAACTGGTTCATGATAAATTGCGAGGTTACCCTGATTATAAGTACCAATCTTTAGAAACATTGCGTGGTGTTTTATTAAAATGTGGCTTTAAACATAAAAAATTAGATAATCTAATGGTTATAATGAAATTATTGAACTACGACAGGACTATTTGCGCAAAATAAAGGAGTAACATGAATCCGATAAAAGTATAATTTATTCAAACGAAACTTGGTTCGATACTTATGATGTTGTTAAGTATGGTTGGGTAGATAGTACAGATTGTCTTTTGGTACACCGTGTTCGAGAGGAAAGCGCGTTATCATGCCGGAAGTAAAGATGGCTTTGTACCTAATGTGTTGCTCTTGTCAGCAAAGAATATCACTCAATAATCAACCTCCAACTTTAAGCGCAATTGTCCTTGATAATATTGGGCAAGTAATAACGAAATGAGTAACGATGTATGGAAAAATTGCGTAGCTCATGTTATAAAAACAGAAAATGGATATTCTGTTTCACCGCCCATAGCGCCAACCTGGAAATAATTCTACTTCTGAAAGTTCTGACGATTCCAGTCATTAATTTGTTTATGAATTTTAAATTAATTATGTTCGTTCAACATGCATCTTAAAAACTTGTTATATTACAGAATGTTTACTGTGATTCTGCTGATGCGATCCGCAATTTGTTGTTAAAATAACTGTATATTCCAACTAACATAGTACCTGCCCCAATCCTTTCTTGGCAAGAAAAATTCATACCTTCTCGCGGTCCTGGCTGGACAAAAACAATTTTTTTTAATTGTTTTCGGCAAAATGAGCATTTTTTTTTACCGAAAGACCATTTTAAAAATATGTATGTGTTCGTTGCAGGCGAAATCCGTATATTACCTACCTTGAGTATTGCCCGTGGTTTCAGATCCATTTATGCTAATATTAAAGCTAAATTTATTTTTCGAAAAAGATAGCCGGGGATCCACAAATTCAGCACATATTAAAAATTTCATTATCACTTGGGGTTGAATTGCCTTGCCGATAAGCGCGTGACAATAGTATTCTTCTTGAGACGATTTGGGCTTCTTAGAAGAACATTTTACGGTAAGCTTCCCTTCTCGGTAACCTTCTAGTTCCAAGATATAAGGTTCAATGATAAATATGTTTCTACAAACAAGGTGACATTTACATAAATGGTGTCCCAGAAGGTAGTTACCTAACTTTAACCACGTATTTGATTCATCAAAAGTATCGAAAACCTCATCGAATATACATACAAAACACAGGAATTTCCACTGGGAAACAAATTTTAGGTTCTTTGAACCCAGCAAATTAAAATGGTCGATATTGAAAATTCTTAAAAGGGTAATGAAAAGCTTAGTTTCAGCTCAAAATTTCATATTTGTCTACATAGTGGGACCGACCAGGAGCCCAAGTCTTAAAAACCAGAGGATAGAACAACACGTAGTCGTGGTTCTACTAAAAATTGATACGGCCATAGAACGATCGCTCCCTGTTGCTTCTACTTGGTAATTTAAGAGAAACATAACCTTATTTTTGTGTTTATATTCTATGAATTTAATATTAGCGGTGTGGTCGCGATTGGGTTTGTTTACACAGGGCTGCCCAGAAGTCCGGAATAAAATTAATATAGCCTTAAACTGTAACTTTTGGGGAAAATGCTCGGACACGTCAATTTAGTTTTATATATGCTCACATTTTGACGTTATTCGTTTGTTTTTTTATAGCCATTTGTCAAAGATATGATGACATCGATCTTTTTTTTAAATGGAAGCATACAGCTTGTGATACACCATTTAAAAGCTAATATCTCGTACAGTATGCTCATAAATTTTGGCGCGATTCTGTCAAGCTATTTCAAAATGGCGACTGTTAAAAGTTTTAAAAGAATCCCTATTTAAATAAGCGGAAATGATAAATCATTGATATTTTTTTTTACCTTTCAAAGTAATAAATCTTCATTGTTTTACGTTCTGACATTTTGTGACATTGTGCCTAAACAATAGTTTTGGTTTATTTGTTATTTATTTTGGCAAAAAAAATAACAATGTAACGAAGCAAAACAAAACACAACAAAAAGGTGGTTTAACGTGGCAAATGCTGGAAAGGTCCTCCACCCTCTACTTGGCATGCTCCCAGACGATGGTAAAATCCGTCGACGGAATTTCGAATGGCTTCAGCCGGTATGTTATGTGTCTCCAATCTAATTTTGCTTTTCAAATCTTCAATAATATTTGGCCTATTTTGGTAAACTTTTTCTTTTAAATATCCCCAAAAGAAAGTAGTCTAGAGGCGTTAAGTCTGGGGACCTCGATGGCCATTCAATTGTACCACGTCGTCCAATCCAGTGACCTGGAAATATCTAATCTAAATATCTTCTCATATTGACACCAAAATGCGGGGGAGCACCATCTTGCTGAAACCAAATTGTTTCATTAGGTATATCTAGATCTACTTGGGAAAAATTACAGCTAGAGCAGGCCTGAACTCGAAGGTTAAGAAATCCAGGTACCGTTCAGCTGTGAGGTTTCCTTCCAAAAATAATGGCCCTAAAATTCGGTTATTAATGATACCTGCCCATACATTTACTTTCTGGGGCCGTTGAGTATGCGCTTCAAATATCCATCGTGGATTTTCTTGACTACAGAAACGATAATTATGTCTGTTAACCACCCCGTTTATATAGAAAGTAGCTTCATCCGAAAATAATATGTTCTGTGGAAACCTATTATTCTCATCACACCGTCTCATCATTCTTCGCAAAATTGCAAACGCCTATCATAGTCATGTTCTAAAAGCTCTTGGACAAGACATACTTTATAAGGGTGGTAATTTTCTGCTTTCAAAAATCTTCCAATAGTACCTTTAGATGTATTATGATTTTGAGCCAACGAAACTGTTGAAACATGCGGATTATCCTGCCTATAATACAATATCCAATTTTTCATCGTCGGCTAAAACACGTGGCCGTCCATTTCTAGGCAAGTCCTTTACTGTGCCATGTTCATCAAATTTGTGGAATATTTTACTAACAGTGCCCTGTGAAATCTGATTGTCCGGATATTTAGCGTTAAATAAAGCGCACACTTTACTTTGACTTCTTATTTTATCTCCACATCCTAACAATATCAAGACTTCGATATGCTGCCTTTCCGACAAAACCATTCTTGTTTAGAAAATTTTAAAATAATACTTTGGAAATACCTTAATTAATTTTACAAGTTCACAATGTCACAAAATGTCAGAACGTGAAACAATGAAGATTTCTTACCTTGAAAGGTAAAAAAAACATCAATGATTTATCATTTCCGCTTATTTAAATAGGGACTTTTTTAAAACTTTTAACAGTCGCCATTTTGAAATAGCTTGACAGAATCGCGCCAAAATTTATGACCATACTGTACGAGATATTAGCTTTCAAATGATGTATCACAAGCTGTACGTTTCCATTTAAAAAAATGTACAGTCCTTTACAAAGATGCAACCGGGGATGACATTGAAAATGCTGAAGCAGAGTGCAACGCTTTTGACTATTGTGAGATTTGAGATCTGCGAAAACTCATAGATTTGAATGAAATATTTATGTAGCTGATATAAGTTTTATTGATTCATAATATAAAAAATAGTAAAATAAAGGTTATAAACTCTAACGCGCCTCTAAGGTATGGTTTCTCTGGAGCACTCAGCGGCCGCGGCTGGCGTTCGCGAGTAGTAGCGATTTGTATGTACACGGTTTCACCGCCGCAGCTCAGCGACACAGCGTTCGCCGTCAATTGCAGCGGCTGCGTTCGGACTGCTAGAGAGACCAGTCCAGCCGCGATCGCTGAGCAGAATGCCACCGTTTTCGGCAATTGCTGACGAGTGTTTGATAGAGGAGGTGCAAAAGTACCCCCCTTTATACAACTATGAGAACGAAAATTACAAAAATGTTGTAATGAAAGAAAATGCATGAAAAAAAGTGGCAGCAAGTGTAGGGAAGAACGGTAAAGTGTACAAAACCATTATGTTTATTTTTCAGCATTACATTACAAAGCTAATTAGGGTAGACTGGGGCAAGTGCGAAGCCATTTTTAATAGTTCAAGTTTATTTCCTTCCTACTTTAAATATACAATATTTATAAAAGTGTCTTTGTAAGAAAGTAATAGTTTAATTTGTTTACTTTTCATACTGCATAGGGCACTCATGAATTATTTTTGAGATCTTGAGATTTGAATGATTATTTTTTTGTACCGAAATTTTACACTTACCCCAAAAAGGGAAAGTGTAAAATCGGAATACAATTCCCATGCATGTTCGCAGACGTGGTAATGGGAAAGTGTAAATGAAGTTTATATCTCCCATGCCAATTTATCTTTTTACAGACTTAAAAAAAATAAAAATCTGGGAAGTTATGAACTTTTTATTGTTGGGAAATAGTTAGCCAAACAAATCATAAAAACGAAAAATTAAAAGGTACCTCTGAAAAATAATAAGTAATCCAAAATAACCCTCAAAAAATTCCTAATAACAAGAATAATATTTTTATAAACGTATTTATCTGTTCAAAACCCAATGTTTGGCTTTAATCTCTAAAACAGTAGGAACTATTCCCAAGGAGAAACTAAAACAGAAAAGAAACTTAAAGTTTAAAAATTCGAATAATTTTATGGAACTTGTTAAATATTGTATCCCGCAAATTTCACATTAAAATGAAAACCTCCTCGGCGTGTTACTACCGGTTCAGGTAAACGAGTCACTATATCGTCTAGCTGTACTACATCGACATCATCGGTGAGTGGCCATAAAAAATTGTCTTTTAATTTTCTAGTAAACTTGATTTTAAAGCCGTTGTCAACAGTATTTACCTGGCCAATAAAATGTTTGTTTGCTTTTGGTAATGTGTATTTAACCAGTACCCAGTCTCCAATGGAAATATTGTCTTTGTTTATTTCAGGAATCTGATCTTCGCAATCCGATTCTAAAGTGATTTGATCCGATTCCATAAAAGGTCCACTTTCATTATCCGATTCACTGGAGCTAGATTCAAATTGATTCGGACTTGGCCGACTTTGTTTACTCTTTCGGTCAATTTTCATAGCTGGTTTAGATATAGTAGATGAACTTGTAGAGAGTTTTGACTGACTACTTGCGATAGTACCTGCAATGGTTTGGCCACCTTGAATTAAGGGCTTTCGTTTCCTTGGATTAGAAGAAGGACTCTGTCGGAACGAATCAAGTAGTAGATCATCAAAACTTGCCTTCTTTTCTTGCCGATTTTCGGTTGTAGCTGGTACTACAGCTTCAGTTATAGGATCCTGATGATTATTTAGTATTTTTTCTTCATCTTGATCAGAGCTGACAATTACTTTGAGATTGGTGGCACTAGATGCTGATGAAGGAGCTGTAAGTAATTCTGCATTTGATGCTAGTTTCCTTTTAAATGAAGCGCTAGATGTAGAAGGCTTTACTGTTTTTAACATTGACTGTTCGAAAGTAGCGGTTTTTTCTGTTACATTCGGTGCTACAGCATCATGTTCATTCCTTTCAATATCAATCCGTTCTGGCCTCGGTTGTAAATCTGTTACAGATCTTTGATTTTTCAAGCATGCAACTAATGTTATCGGCGTTCATTATAAATCATACATAAGCGCTTTCACTACGAAATACGAATATGATCTGAAGCGCCCTCCAGCCGCGCCAGCCAAACCACCCTGTGGCGACGGCCGATTGCTACGCTCGATCGCGAACGCCAGCCGCACCCGCTTACTGCTCCAGCGAAACCATACGTTTCCTCTCGACTTGGTCTGATCCCGATCCCGATCATTTTAATTCGGTGTGACGTCAGGGACAAATGCAACACAATAATTTCGAATTCCGTACCCATACTAACGTGTCCGTGCGATAATATAAACATTTTCAATGTTAAAAAGATCGATGTCGTCACATATTTGACAAATATCAATAAAAGAACAAACAAATAACGTCAAAATGTGAGCATAAAGGGTATCTCACGGTCGATGGTAGGTTAGACGTTTACGGTAAACGGGACATAGAATATTACTGAAAATTTGGCAACTTGGGTAATTGGCTATGCTCTATCGATCTAAAATATTTTCAACAATGCAGCGTTGCCGCTTATACAAAAAAGTAGCAACATATTTGATATTTTAAATGGAACACCCTGTACAGGGTCTTCCAACGAGGACTGAACAGGGGCTCATTTTTGAGCTTCCTTGTATTTAAAGAAAAATCCAAAATAGCCAATCGATGTACTTTTTCCTGCAGAATTCAAAAATGAAACCAAAAATTTATTTGAACCAGAAACAAAAGAGTTACGCTATGAATAAGGTGTTTTTTAAATGGAACATAGCTTTTTTTATACGATTTTTGGAACGAGTGATTTTTTTTTGTCCGTTCTGATTAAAATATTTAATATTGTGACAGCTATTTTTATTAAATTTTAATGTTTTATCCAGCATAATTTAACTTTAACCTGTTTGAAACATACATTAGGTAATAAAGGTATAATCACCTTTGAATCCTTCAAAGTCAAAATTTGACAAATTTACTATAATATTGCCGAAATGAAATATTCATTAGATAAGAGATTGCAGATTGTTATCTTGTTCTACAAATGCCAAGAAAATGCAAGAGAAGCAAGGAGAAGATTTATTGCAAATTTTCACAGAAACATATCCGTCAATACTATTCTAAGGATAAAGAACCTGTTTGAGGAAAATAAAACATTACATGACAGAAAAAGAAATCCAACTCTATACTAATTAAAAAAAAAAAACATTAATAATTTAATTGTTCAATGTGACCTCCGTTGTTCTCGAAACATGTGCGATAACCTCTTTGTAGCCTTTCCTGTCGTGTAATGTTTTATTTTCCTCAAATAGGTTCTTTATCCTTAGAATAGTATTGACGGATATATTTCTGTGAAAATTTGCAATAAATCTTCTTCTTGCTTCTCTTGCATTTTCTTGGCATTTGTAGAACAAGATAACAATCTGCAATCTCTCATCTAATGAATATTTCATTTCGGCAATATTATAGTAAATTTGTCAAATTTTTTGACTTTGAAGGATTCAAAGGTATCTATTACCTAGTGTATGTTTCAAACAGGTTAAAGTTAAATTATACTGGATAAAACATTAAAATTTAATAAAAATAGCTGTCACAATATTAAATATTTTAATCAGAACGGACAAAAAAAAAATTACTCGTCCCAAAAATCGTATAAAAAAAGTTTCATTTAAAAAACACCTTATTCATAGCGTAACTCTTTTGTTTCTGGTTCAAATAAAAATGAGCCCCTGTTCAGTCCTCGTTGGAAGACCCTGTACAATTACATTTTCCGCTTCATTATTGATTTCTAATTATTTTTGTATAATACGTTTCTATATCTATCTTTAGAGGTTTTCGAGAAATTAATTAATTTCCATACTTTTTGTTCAAAACATAGCTTCAATTAAATGTTTATTACTGCGGTATTTGGATTCGTAGACAGCTGAAATTTTGGATGTAGTTTACCTTGTCCTGTGTATTAGTTATGCATAAAGAAATTTGTTCTGTGTTATACAGGGTCGTTCAAAATTCGTCATTTTACCGCTTGATACAAAAATGGTGAAAAGTGCATTTTTCAAATAGAACACCCTGTATATTATTAAATATCCTGCAAGAAAATTAATGTCCCTTCCAAATGATATATCATGTTCATATACCTAAATAGTTAAGATGTCGAAGTAAAAGCAAGTTTTTGTAAAAATCGGATTATTTTGGCATATTTGTCTTAGATAGCCATGAAATCCCAAGATGGAACATATCTTTATGAAAATTAGTGCATCAATAATAAAAAATTTGCTAGTTTTTAACTTTTAGTAAGGAAAGCGACCTAGAAAGAATTAAAATGGAGGGAAATAACTATTCAAATGAAATTTTGATGAAATTGTTTATTCTCCATGGACAATGAAACCAAATTATAGCAAGAACTTGTAGAAGGTTCAAGAAAATGTTTCCCGATCAACAACTAATCAACGAGAGAAAGTTTGTACGATTACAAAATAATTTTGTTAATTATTTTGTAATCGTACACAAATTTTTCATTATTGATGCACTAACTGTTAAATTTTCATAATAATTTCCATCTTGGGATTTCATGGCTATCTAAGACAAATATGCCAAAATAATCCGATTTTTACAAAAACTTGCTTTTACTTCGACATCTTAACTATTTAGGTATAGGAACATGATATATCATTTGGAAGGGACATTAATTTTCTTGCAGGATATTTAATAATATACAGGGCGTTCTATTTGAAAAAATGCACTTTTCACCATTCTTTATGCATAACTAATACACAGGACAAGGTAAACTACATCCAAAATTTCAGCTGTCTACGAATCCAAATACCACAGTAATAAACATTTAATTGAAGCTATGTTTTGAACAAAAAATATGGAAATTAATTAATTTCTCGAAAACCGCTAAAGATAGATATAGGAATGTGTTATACAAAAATAATTAGAAATCAATAATGAAGCGGAAAATGTAACTATTTACAGGGTGTTCCATTTAAAATATCAAATATGTTGCTACTTTTTTGTATAAGCGGCAATGCTGCGTTGTTGAAAATATTTTAGATCGATAGAGCAAAGCCAATTACCCAAGTTGCCAAATTTTCAGTAATATTCTATGTCCCGTTTTCCGTAAACGTCTAACCTACCATCGACCGTGAGATACCTTGTATATAAAACTAAATTGACGTGAATATGATCTGAAGCGCCCTCCAGCCGCGCCAGCCAAACCACCCTGTGGCGACGGCCGATTGCTACGCTCGATCGCGAACGCCAGCCGCACCCGCTTACTGCTCCAGCGAAACCATACGTTTCCTCTCGACTTGGTCTGATCCCGATCCCGATCATTTTAATTCGGTGTGACGTCAGGGACAAATGCAACACAATAATTTCGAATTCCGTACCCATACTAACGTGTCCGTGCGATAATATAAACATTTTCAATGTTAAAAAGATCGATGTCGTCACATATTTGACAAATATCAATAAAAGAACAAACAAATAACGTCAAAATGTGAGCATAAAGGGTATCTCACGGTCGATGGTAGGTTAGACGTTTACGGTAAACGGGACATAGAATATTACTGAAAATTTGGCAACTTGGGTAATTGGCTATGCTCTATCGATCTAAAATATTTTCAACAATGCAGCGTTGCCGCTTATACAAAAAAGTAGCAACATATTTGATATTTTAAATGGAACACCCTGTACAGGGTCTTCCAACGAGGACTGAACAGGGGCTCATTTTTGAGCTTCCTTGTATTTAAAGAAAAATCCAAAATAGCCAATCGATGTACTTTTTCCTGCAGAATTCAAAAATGAAACCAAAAATTTATTTGAACCAGAAACAAAAGAGTTACGCTATGAATAAGGTGTTTTTTAAATGGAACATAGCTTTTTTTATACGATTTTTGGAACGAGTGATTTTTTTTTGTCCGTTCTGATTAAAATATTTAATATTGTGACAGCTATTTTTATTAAATTTTAATGTTTTATCCAGCATAATTTAACTTTAACCTGTTTGAAACATACATTAGGTAATAAAGGTATAATCACCTTTGAATCCTTCAAAGTCAAAATTTGACAAATTTACTATAATATTGCCGAAATGAAATATTCATTAGATAAGAGATTGCAGATTGTTATCTTGTTCTACAAATGCCAAGAAAATGCAAGAGAAGCAAGGAGAAGATTTATTGCAAATTTTCACAGAAACATATCCGTCAATACTATTCTAAGGATAAAGAACCTGTTTGAGGAAAATAAAACATTACATGACAGAAAAAGAAATCCAACTCTATACTAATTAAAAAAAAAAACATTAATAATTTAATTGTTCAATGTGACCTCCGTTGTTCTCGAAACATGTGCGATAACCTCTTTGTAGCCTTTCCTGTCGTGTAATGTTTTATTTTCCTCAAATAGGTTCTTTATCCTTAGAATAGTATTGACGGATATATTTCTGTGAAAATTTGCAATAAATCTTCTTCTTGCTTCTCTTGCATTTTCTTGGCATTTGTAGAACAAGATAACAATCTGCAATCTCTCATCTAATGAATATTTCATTTCGGCAATATTATAGTAAATTTGTCAAATTTTTTGACTTTGAAGGATTCAAAGGTATCTATTACCTAGTGTATGTTTCAAACAGGTTAAAGTTAAATTATACTGGATAAAACATTAAAATTTAATAAAAATAGCTGTCACAATATTAAATATTTTAATCAGAACGGACAAAAAAAAAATTACTCGTCCCAAAAATCGTATAAAAAAAGTTTCATTTAAAAAACACCTTATTCATAGCGTAACTCTTTTGTTTCTGGTTCAAATAAAAATGAGCCCCTGTTCAGTCCTCGTTGGAAGACCCTGTACAATTACATTTTCCGCTTCATTATTGATTTCTAATTATTTTTGTATAATACGTTTCTATATCTATCTTTAGAGGTTTTCGAGAAATTAATTAATTTCCATACTTTTTGTTCAAAACATAGCTTCAATTAAATGTTTATTACTGCGGTATTTGGATTCGTAGACAGCTGAAATTTTGGATGTAGTTTACCTTGTCCTGTGTATTAGTTATGCATAAAGAAATTTGTTCTGTGTTATACAGGGTCGTTCAAAATTCGTCATTTTACCGCTTGATACAAAAATGGTGAAAAGTGCATTTTTCAAATAGAACACCCTGTATATTATTAAATATCCTGCAAGAAAATTAATGTCCCTTCCAAATGATATATCATGTTCATATACCTAAATAGTTAAGATGTCGAAGTAAAAGCAAGTTTTTGTAAAAATCGGATTATTTTGGCATATTTGTCTTAGATAGCCATGAAATCCCAAGATGGAACATATCTTTATGAAAATTAGTGCATCAATAATAAAAAATTTGCTAGTTTTTAACTTTTAGTAAGGAAAGCGACCTAGAAAGAATTAAAATGGAGGGAAATAACTATTCAAATGAAATTTTGATGAAATTGTTTATTCTCCATGGACAATGAAACCAAATTATAGCAAGAACTTGTAGAAGGTTCAAGAAAATGTTTCCCGATCAACAACTAATCAACGAGAGAAAGTTTGTACGATTACAAAATAATTTTGTTAATTATTTTGTAATCGTACACAAATTTTTCATTATTGATGCACTAACTGTTAAATTTTCATAATAATTTCCATCTTGGGATTTCATGGCTATCTAAGACAAATATGCCAAAATAATCCGATTTTTACAAAAACTTGCTTTTACTTCGACATCTTAACTATTTAGGTATAGGAACATGATATATCATTTGGAAGGGACATTAATTTTCTTGCAGGATATTTAATAATATACAGGGCGTTCTATTTGAAAAAATGCACTTTTCACCATTCTTTATGCATAACTAATACACAGGACAAGGTAAACTACATCCAAAATTTCAGCTGTCTACGAATCCAAATACCACAGTAATAAACATTTAATTGAAGCTATGTTTTGAACAAAAAATATGGAAATTAATTAATTTCTCGAAAACCGCTAAAGATAGATATAGGAATGTGTTATACAAAAATAATTAGAAATCAATAATGAAGCGGAAAATGTAACTATTTACAGGGTGTTCCATTTAAAATATCAAATATGTTGCTACTTTTTTGTATAAGCGGCAATGCTGCGTTGTTGAAAATATTTTAGATCGATAGAGCAAAGCCAATTACCCAAGTTGCCAAATTTTCAGTAATATTCTATGTCCCGTTTTCCGTAAACGTCTAACCTACCATCGACCGTGAGATACCTTGTATATAAAACTAAATTGACGTGTTCGAGCATTTCCCCCAAAAGTTACAGGTTAAGGCTATATTAATTTTATTCCGGACTTCTGGACAGCCTTGCATATAATAAGTATCGTTTCGTATCGTGAACCTTCTCCTCAAAATAATGAATAATACCGATTTGCTAAGACTTCTTTTGCGGATTGAAGTTTTCCAGAACGTGGATGAAGCAGTTGCATGGAACGGTTTTAGAAGGAAAGTACTTCCAAGAGCAGATTCCTTTGATCTTTGAGATGAAAAGTTTGTTAAGGTATTTACTGACCAAACCCGAGTGAGAATTTAATAAACATACTCACACCCTACATGACTGAACCCACTAGAATTTCAGCTTTAACAATACATACAATGTTTAGTTTTATTGCATTTTATTTTTATCTATGCAAGTTGCCCAATAATAATATTACGGATATGTGTATGTTTTTCGTATATCTACAGGATATTAAAATTAGTTTTTGCTTGTATTTTAACATTTAATCTATGTTTTTTTAGTCAAGTTAAATTCTAATATCCTGTATTCTAGTCCCCTGAAGATGGTCTAATTTAGACCGAAATGTTTCCAAACACAAGATAATATGATCTAAAAAAAAGTAACAAAAACACCTTATAGGCTATAGGCCGCAGTTTGCTTTACCTAATTTGTTGTTTGTTTACCTTCCTCCACTGCTTCCAATCTTTGGCAGGACACTGATGTTTAATAAAATGCTTAATTCTACCCAATTTTTTTTTATTTTTTCCCTTATATAACTCTGGGTTAGCTGGTAAACTAACTAATCTCTTTTCTCGCGGAGATGTACCTATTCAACTAAATGATCTTGTTGTTTCGGTGTTATCGAATTTTTATTTTTCTTTGATGGATCCATTGGATTTAAATTAATTACCTACAGGTTTAGTATAAATTATTACTTACCTACATATCAAACACACCGGCAGGTCCAAGCCAACTTACATAGAGACTCCATAGAAGCAGACGTGACTGAAGGTTACCCTCAAGAAGGCGTTCCGTCACCTCTCTTATGGAACTTAGTGGTAAATGAGCTACTACCACGTCTCAATCGAAAAGGCTTCTACGTTCAAGGATACGCATACTTATACAAGGAACCACCATCATAACAAAGCATATGGAAAGAGCTCTGAACAGCGTATAGCGCTGGTGTGAGGAAATCAATCTTAAAGTAAAATCTGCAAAAACAGCAATACTTCACTAACCGAAGAACAAAAGGGAACCACCACAACCTAAGCATCTTTAGAGAACAGATTAAAACAGCAAGTGAGGTAAAATATCTGGGACTAACCCTACATACACATCAAAACAGCGTCCTGCAATAGCGCCTATTGGATGAAAACCACCGAGGAATGGAAACAACCCGCTATGAAACTAGGTCACACAAGAACAGCGGACATTATCAACGACACTCTCTTGGCAATTCGTACAGACCACACGAAAACGACGTATAATTTCGAAAAACCATTCAGCATCAACTGCGACTCTGATCTTTGGAAGAACGGAACGCCTTCCCAACTGTCCGAGGGCCTAGTACGGTACACGGATGGGTCAAAAGCGGATGAAGTGGGTGCTGAAATATTTGGAAAGAGACCAAGAAGAAACATTAGTATCCCCCTAGGTATCCACGCCACAGTATACCAGGCCGAAATTCATTCAATACAAGCATGTATCCAACTAAATATTAAACGGGACTACCACAACCAAAATATATGTATTCTTCCATCAGTTCACATCTAAGATCACGATAGGGTACCTGCACAGCCTATCATCCCGAAACCACAAAATCGAACTCATAATATGGGTTCCTGGCCACTCAGGGATAGCAGGCAATGAAAAAGCAGACAAACTAGCCGAAACTGGAGCTGCTAAGAACCTCATGGGTGAAATAAACAGCTGGTGAAGTCAGCAATAAACAGATGGTCTCTTCAACAACATCTGAACCGGTGAACCACTATACCTGGCCGGAGACACGCAAGGGCTACAATAGGAAACCCCTCAAAGAAATTAACAACTGATATGCTGCATTTAACATGCACTTAGATAAGACAAGTCATAGGCTTACTAACAAGTCACTGTCCCTTAAGAAAACACTTACAGAGGATTGGCATTTACGCCGAACCCATAAAATGCAGACTATGTGATAAAGAGGAGGAAACCGCCCTGCACACCATTTACAACTACGATGCGTTGGCTCGCAGAATACACAGTGCCACTCTCCGACACGAAAATCTTGGAAGAAAGCTACTGGATCTAACCAAAGGAACCGGATTTTTCTAACAAGGCAGAAGAGCACAATAAGCCGTAGGGATGCACTGCAAGGAAGATCAGGTTAACCTGACCCCCGCACCAACCAAGCAAACCCCCAAAAATTACAGCATTCTGTAAAAAACAACTACATTACGACAAAGTTTGTTAATAGTAAATAAAATATAAATGCCTTCCTTTAAGATTAAAACAAAAACTATGAAAATTGATAAAAAAATAAACTTATGGCAGTTCGATGGTTTGGTAGACAGATTCTTGATATCTGTCGAAAAATTTCAAACTCCCTCCCTTAGTTTCAGGAATACGGATTTGTGTATTTTGTGATACCGAGAGAGAGCAGTTAGTTAGCAGTTAGTAGTAGAATAGAAACGGGGAACGATCCTCGGCGAACGTTATATTCTATCGCCGTCAAGAATTGAGCTCCAGGTAGTTATATTGCAGTATATAAGGTATAACCAAATATCCTGCAAATACTTTACCTATTTGGATACAGAATATTTTATAAACTTACGAATTGTCATGCTCAGTAACTTTAATACTTTTGACAACAGGCTGCTGCGTAAAAAGCAATTTGTGGCGATAATTACTTTTGTTGATCACTTGGACCTCCTGGACGAAATTCTTATAAGTCAGAATGGTACCCAAATCCAGCTTGGGAAATATTGAAGGGTTGCAGACTATTGAAGTGCCGACGCCCTCGCCAAAGACTCGAATGTTAAAATCGTCACTGTCCGCTATTTCGAGATGAATTACATCCTTAATTTTTTCCGCATTGTGGAACACTGCTATTATTTTAACATCCCGAGTTTGTTCTGGAGCAAGCTCAGAAATTGTATCTTCGACATAAAATGAGCTCTTAGGGTTCTACAAATTAAACAATTTGGGTTGATAATGACCAATTTTGGCCTATATAGGATAAGACAATTTCTCCTAGTTGGTAATTAATTTTATAAACTCCTGGACAAAATTAACGCAACATCATAAATTTTACACTTATTTGACGCCATTTTTTTTCTGAACCTATAATTCGATTTGAATGATTTTTTTTTTTAAATTGTAGGTTGGTTCCTTAGCAATATCATAGTTTTCGCTATTTGTGATAAAAAATGGGTTTTCATATTATACCGGGTGTAATAAAAATGTTATGTTTTTTTCCGAAAATTTAAAACACCCTGTGGAGTATACTAGCAATAGTAACACATAGCAGTTACAATTACACTGTAGGTCCATCTTTTCCTAATATTCTCTTTTTTGGTTTATTCAATTTTCTCTGTTATTAGAGGAGATATACCGTTTTATAGCTCAACATGTTCTTAAAGCCGGCTACGGACGATTAGCGATAATATAATATAATTATAGCTCGGCAGTCAGCTATACTATTATATTATATTATTACTGCAGCGGACTAGAATATATATATTTTTTATTTTTTAAAATAGTAGACTGATCCAGTGAACTATATGGTGTAGGTGCAAAAATGGCGAAAGTGAAGTTTAATGACTCGTTATTGCTAAATACCATTGATAGCTCATCAGAAGGTGAATCAGATGCTGAAAGCGACAATCTATTAGCAATTATGGTTAATAACCAAAAAGAAACACCAAGATTCTGGTTATCTAACGACATCTTATCAATACACGTCAAAACATGTAAACAGCGCCAGTTTGCTTACTTGGCGGGCAGAGCGACGCAAGAGGGGGGAAATATATATCCTAAAAATCGCTCGGAAAGCATATTCGTTCTGACATGAAATATATCGCTTGGTATAGTCGGGATATAGATATATATTATAGCATCAATGCGCCGCGACTTGCACTTCTTAATGCAAAGCGATATTTTTATAATATGTGAGCTATAATATATATTATATTATAGCTCATCGTCCGTAGCCGGCTTAAAACCTTTATTTATATTTTGTTTGCTTTGATAAATAAAAATAAAATTAACGAGTAACTTTATTTAATAACGATAACTTAATAACAAATAATTTGAATTGTAAACTGTAAAATTGTAATTGAAATTACATGTATGAAATACAAACTTTTTTTTTGGAAACGAAAACACGAAAAAAAAAATCAACGAAAACATAAAATTGGTCATTTAAATGTGACATTAATATCGTGTATGTCCACCTCTACTTCGAATCACAACATTCATACGCCTCGGCATACTGGAAATTAAATTTTTAATTGTATCCTGGTGCATATCCTCCCATTCTTCAATTACTGCATCCACCAATTGATTGTGGTTAACCGGTGCGGGATTACGGCTTCGAACATTTCTCTTAAGAGCATCCCATAGATGCTCTATGGGATTTAAATCGGGACTAAGAGGTGGCCATTCCATTGACGGAATAGCTACACGGTTTAAGTAGTCTATGACTTGCCTAGCCACGTGGGGACGAGCATTATCCTGCATAAATACACTATTCGGTTCCAAAAAAGGAACAAAAGGCATTACATGTTGAATTACAATGTTTTCTAAATAAAAATTCGCATCCATTGATCTTACACGTATAGGGACTAGTTCTGTGCGCCCGTTGAAACAAATTCCCCCCCAAAACATAACAGAGCCTCCACCAAACGGGATTTTTGGAGAGATATTGCAACTTGCAAATCTCTCTCCAGCCCTTCGCCAAACACGTTCGCGCCCATCAGGAGAACTGAGACTAACTCTTGTTTCATCAGAAAATAAAACCTTCTTCCAATCATTAACAGTCCAATGTTGATGGTTCCTGGCAAAACGCAATCTGTTAACTCTGTGCTGTCTGGTGAGTAATGGTTTCTTTGCCGGTCTTCTATTGCTTAGACCAGCTTCATTTAAACGTCTTCTGACTGTTCGAGACGATATTACATGATGACGAGCCGTCCTAAGTTCACTTTTTAACACAGTACTAGTGACCCTTCTACTTCTTAGAGCAGTTTGCCTAAGAAAACGTTCATCTCTTGGATCGGTACATCGTTTTCGCCCTTGCCCTGGCCTTCGAGAGTAAGATCCTGTCTCGTTAAATCGTTCAACCAAACGACTTATAGTGGAACGATGTCTTCCGATCACATTAGCAACATGACACATTGAATAGCCCTCATCCACCAAAGTTAATGCTCTTACTGCTTCTTCTACCGACAAATTTTTTGGTCGATTCATTTTTCAATTTGAAATACTCGTATGCAGGCAATCGCAACTGGGTACACTAAACAAATGATAAATAAGCAGTTTTCGAACAGATTTTTGTCAGTGGGGCAAACTTTATTTCACCTTTGTAACTTTAAAACACAACATTTTGTTGACATATTCTTTGAAACGTCACAGGAGGTCCACGGCCTGCTTGCAAAACAGTTAACAATGAACGTATGGAATAATAAAGGTTTTAAAAACATGTTGAGCTATAAAACGGTATATCTCCTCTAATAACAGAGAAAATTGAATAAACCAAAAAAGAGAATATTAGGAAAAGATGGACCTACAGTGTAATTGTAACTGCTATGTGTTACTGTTGCTAGTATTCTCCACAGGGTGTTTTAAATTTTCGGAGAAAAACATAACATTTTTATTACACCCGGTATAATATGAAAACCCACTTTTTATCACAAATAGCGAAAACTATGACATTGCTAAGGAACCAACCTACAATTCAAAAAAAAAATCATTCAAATCGGATTATAGGTTCAGAAAAAAAAATGGCGTCAAATAAGTGTAAAATTTATGATGTTGCGTTAATTTTGTCCAGGAGTTTATTTATTTGTTTTTGCCAAACGTGATCAATGTGTTAAATGTTTACGAAAACCTAGAAATATAAGATAATATACTAGTAGATGTAAGAACTGAAGTGAATTGTGCATTTCTGGTGGTACGTATGATGTTGTTTAGAAAAATATGAATATTAATCAATTTTCAAAAGCATGGTCTAATTTTTGATCCTACATAATGACCAAAGGGCGGAATATATGCAAAGTTTTGCATTCTTTGTCAATTATATAATAAAATGCATATTTTTCCCAAATTATGGGCATATTTTTATGTTTTCGACGTTATTAAAAAATTAAAAACGCCCGGTCATGAAAGTCGTAGACTCATAGGTTTAATGTTATACACAAGGTATTTATTGGGGGTTTCCGGGGTTTGCAGGTATATTATTACTGTCATTTAATAATGCCTTATTATTACCTGCTTAACAAACTGTATTTATATCGGGTTGTAATACGTAGTTCTGTTCTAGTTTGTTTAAAGGTTTCAGTATTTTCAGTGTGAAACTAGTGATTTCAAATTTGTGTTCAAAATGTTTAAAGTGGCGAAAACGTCTTCGTGGATTACACATTTCTCAGAGTTAGAGTTTAGTGGAGAAAAGGTTTTCTGTAAAGCTTGTGCGGAAATTATTTTTTGTGAAAAGAAGTTCCAAATCGATTAACATTGCAACATGCAAGGCTTTGGTCGCAGCAAACATACCCTTAAAAAAAATGCAGAATCCGCAATTTAGAGGAATTTTGCAAGAATATTGTCAACAAGCCAATCCTGACGAATTCACGCTTAGAAAGAAAAATTTCCATTCAGTATACGAAACCGTTTTAGAAGAAATTAGAGCTTTACTGGGTGATAAAAATGTTTACATTATTGTTGATGAAAGCACAGATGCTTGTGGCAGATATATCGCACATGAACTTCAAGAAGATAAAGCAACAAACCCATATTTAATATAATAGCTTCTAAGCAGCTAGACAAAACTAATAATGTGACCGTAACCCGATTTATTCAGCAGTCCTTATCGAGCTTTTTCTTACCAAATCCAGTCCCAGATGAGAAGTTTTTAGTGCTTCTGTCTGATGCAGCACCGTATAAGGTAACAGTAGGCCGAAACTTAAGAATATTTTACCCCAATATGGACTTGTCTTTTACATGGAATGGACCGAGCCGCAGAAACCGTCAGAACTAAATATCCTTTAATAAATAAATTTATTTTAAATGTAAAAAAAAAGTGTTTCTAAAAGCACCTCTAAGAGTGCAGATGTATAAGAAGAGATTACAAGGAGTTAGTTTACCTCCAGAACTTGTAATTACCCGGTGGGAAACATGGATTAAGGCCGCAATATTCTACGCAGAACATTTCGAAGCCATTAAAGAAATAATTTTGGATTTAGATGACGATTCGCAGTGTGTTGTGCAAAGTAAAGAGTTGTTAAAAAGTGCAATTATAGTTAAAGATCTTGTTGTTATTAAGGTTAATTTCAGTTTTATACCGGAAATAATATCTTCGTTAGAGAGTAGGAATTTAAGTTTAAGAGACTCCACTGTTGAGACTTTTTCCACTAAATCTAACAACATTCCTGGTAAAGTAGGAGGTCAAGTAAGGAACAAATTGGATGTAACTGTAAAAAGGAATGAAAAATTTAAATACTTAACTGCAGTAAAAAGCATTTATGAAGGTAAACCATCCAACGAAGTTGTATCTTGGCCCTATACTTTACTACCTAAGTTGCAGTATTGTCCGATTACATCAGTAGACGTTGAAAGAAGCTTCTCTTTGTATAAACATATTTTTGCTGATAGAAGACAATCCTTTTTAGTTTAAAATTTTGAAAAATATTTAGTAATAATTGCCTTTTATACAATTTCAAGTTAAACAAGTGTTTACTTTTATTTTTCTTTCTTTTTTCTTGCATTTTTTTTTAAGTAAACATCTTTTTTAGAACCCAGTGTGTTTCTTTACCCTATTTTACTATAATAAGTTAAGAAATATTGCATACCAGTATGCATATTTCGTCACAAAAATGCACATAACTGCATATTTTAAAGGCAAACAAGGCATATATATATATATATATATACGCATATTTTGGCTGAGTTTAGGTGCATATATTCCGCCCTTTGACTAAGGACGTTTTCCTCAAAGCGACATTTTTATAACTTACACAATACACTCGAATTTTAGCTGTTATAGGCGAATCATTAACCAGTCTCAGTGTTTTAGTAACTTTTGTCAAAACTTCTATTTGACCAAAATCGACTTCATCTGGGGAGTAAGATATAACAGGCCCTTGACCGTTGCAGAAAATTGTACACAATTTTTCCGGCTCACTTCCAACCACTGTAAAACTATCGATAATATTCACAACATTAACTTAGAATTTGACTACTTTGTTTGTACATATTGTATCTCTAAACAAAAAAAAATAATGTTTATAGGGCCCTGAAGTCGTTAGTGTAGCCTTTAAATGGTATGGGGTCAGCATTCAACATATCACCCCATAATCGAGTTACAGACTCTCAATGATGATGGTTCTTAATGTTTTCGAAACCAATAAAGATACAAACTTGAAATTTAGATATTCTAGTATGCTTTACACCCAAAATCAAACTGTTGTGGTTAAAATGTCAACAATTTAAAGACGTCACAGAAATAGGGTAGGGCGCAGTCACAATATTGTCACGGCTTATATATACTTCTTTTTTATATTTGTTTTTATGTCAACTTAGAAAACTTTAACGTTTTTAAAAAAAATATATACTCCTAGTCTGATACGATTTAGGGCACCGTTTTCGAGATTAATCAATTTGAAATCTATCTGCATGCGAAAAAGAAAACATAATTATGTGCCCAAATTTTAACATTTTCATGATTCCATTTATCAAAAATGTCAATTACTAAATTCCTGCTACTTGCGTTTCTCTTAAAAAACTTGACATTTGCGTCTTTGATCATTTTTTTATACTAGCTAGATACAATAATTTTGACGTCATGATCGATTTATCTCGAAAGCGACGCCCTAAGTCGTGTCTAACTAAAACCACCTTTTATTGCAAAAAAACGATAAGGGGTGCTAATTTCAAATCAATATGAGAAAAAGTTAAGTACATTTTAACTACGCCGTCACACTGCTGTTTAATTGTCGACGTATAAACGACAATACTTCGATAATACGTATAAAGTTTATTGGAATACCTAAATTTGAAGTTTGTACCTATATTGGGCTCGAAAATATTAAGAAAAAACATCTTCAGGGTCTACTCTGTGGAAGGCTGCAGCTTGATTCATTAGATTATTTTGTCTTGGTATGATATGTTTTTATTTATATGAAAATCTAAAGGCCGATCCGCACCCATGCATGTTCACTCTGCATTTTCTTAATCTTTCGTACTCCATAATAATTTGTCTCTTGTTTATTGTCTTATAACGAGTGATTTTTAATTATTTTGCTCAAGGGAGGCCATGCATTTTAAAAGCATCATGGCCGTACTGCGTAGATAAGATGACATGATTGTTTTATGACATTTACGTCTTATTTGAATTTGTGTATTTGTAAAGTTTAAAAATTGGAGAAATTTTTGTAATACTATTGCTTTAACTAATATTTCTCCGGGGAGTCGTCTTTTGACTATTATAAAGTGCTATTTGCAGGATATGATTTAATTTTTTATTTTTCAGCGTATCAAGTTTTGGTGAAGCTTGGTTGCCGGATTGAAAGTTCTACAGTAAAAATGTTTAGTGAAGCACAAAAAATTTTTATTGTTGAAAGTTTTTTTAGAAATGGAAACAAAATAGGCGGTGTGTGGAATTACTCTATGCATGACTGCTTTGATGAATTTCGAACCGAGTTTCCTGATGTTGCGGTGACCTTTCATAATTTTCGTACTGGGTCACAATACCTAATTGATAAATTCCGTCAGACTGGTTCTGTTCAACATAAAAAAGGGGCTGGAAGACCAACGAAACGATCGAATGAGGTTATTGAAGAAGCGCGACAAATTATGGAAAATAATCCTTCAACTTCTATTAGGCATTTATCTCAACAAATTCAGCAAACGGATTTATGCTACAGTACATGTCAAACACTTTTGAAAAAGGATCTGCATCTATACCCTTATCGTGTTACGGCTATTCATGAACTCCTTCCCAATGACGTTCCCCAAATACTTAATTTTTGTGAATGGTTTTTAAACAATTTTCAAGAAGAAAATAGTGGTGCTTTTGAAAAAACATTTTTTACCGATGAGGCTTATTTTTATTTATGTTAATTCACAAAATATGCGAATGTGGAATACGCAAAATCCGCATGTTTTTGTAGAAAGACCTCTTCATCCTCAAAAAGTTGGTGTGTGGGCAGCAATTAGTTCTAGAAGAATAGTAGGCCCAATTTACTTTGATGGCACAATTACAGCTGAGAGATATCGGATCGAAATTCTGACAACATTTATTAATGAGCTTCACGATGATGAATTGCGGGAAGGTTACTACCAACAAGATGGCGCTACACCTCATGTAACGAGAGAAAATTAAAATTTTTTAAGTGAATTTTTTGAAAACAGAGTTATAAGCCGAAATACGCAACAAATATGGCCACCTCGTTCCTGCGATTTAACACCCTGCGATTTCTTCTTGTGGCCTTTTATAAAAAACTCCATTTATCGAACACCAATTGAGGATTAAAATGATCTTAAACGAAGGATTTCAGAAAAAATTGCCGAAATTAATAATTCTCCAAACGTATTGGTTAATGTGTCTCTGAGGGTAAGAAGAAACATCAGAAGGTGTCTAGAAGTAGGAGGCGGCCATATAAAGTAGGCTTTCAAAGTAAGATAGCTCAGGATTTTATATTACATACCGTCAAAAAACATTATTTTAAGTTTTCAACGTGACAACGCTGCTTTCTTGCAAATTCGCCCTATGATTTAATCTACGCGCTACTGCTACACTATGTATACTGGGTCACAGCCGCCCTTGAGCAAAATAATTAATAATCACTCGTTACTTAAATCCCATCTCTTGCAAAGCGCGGTGAAGACTTGTCCTGCTACATGATATCGTTGTATCGTCAGTTGTTGATCGTGTTTTTAAAGAATCTAACGTGGGCACAACATTTTCTCGATACATTTGATAATAATATATTTTCCTACGAATAACATCTTTGTCACAATTATCTACGAACTTCATTTTTCCGGTATCTTTGCGAACTTTTCTTTTCAAATGTCCTTTTAGCATGATATCTCGTACCGTTGATAATGGAACTTTCGTTATTTCACTAGTATTTTTATTGGCAATTATTTTAGGGCGGCCGCTTTTTAATAACGATTCACATACATTTTTCACGATCACTTTGGCGTCAGAAGATAAATGCTTCCTGGAATGTTTAGGGTAGCTAGATATCGCATTAGCTGAAGATTCCCAAGGTCTCCACATATTTTTAATATTAACTTGTTGCACACTGTTTGAAGGTAAAATAGATGGGTAATAATATATTTCGAATGTTATGTTTAATATTTATATAAGCCATATAAACAGGTTCCTGTAACTAAAAAGTTTTGAGAAATATCCTAATAATTAAGTTGTTTCTAGAAAACCTTAATTAGACTTATTTAACTGTGTTCGTCTCCCTATTTTAATCTTTAAGGGTATATAAAATATAAGATCTGTTTTTTTTGTTTTTTAATAATTTTATTTTAAATAAAACTCTATTGTTTTCCCTACATAATGGGACGAACATAACGCAAGGTGACGGGACCTTAGGTCTCCAATAACTAATTTTACAAATGAAATTTCAACATTATAATTTCTCATAAAACAAATCACAAACAAAAATCTTTCTCTAACAAGATCTAGAATGTCCAAAAGATCCTTTTTATATATCCTGACGTATGATTTTCAAATAATGAATATCTTCCCTTTTTAAATTCGACCACAGATTGACAGTGTCTTTTCATAAACTTTGATTTAAATATAACATTCCACTTTCAATTCCAATTTTAGCATGCTGATTACATTCAATTATTAATATCTTGTCAAAATATTTTTAAATAAAAAAAGCTCCATCAACGTCATTTTCCACCAACAGTTTTCTCTCTACTGCTAATAATAACTGCAGCACTACTTTGGTCTCCTGAAGATGAAGGTTACTACCTTTGAAACATGTAGAGACAATTTAATTTTAAAATTGAGCCTTTAATAGCTCACTATTAAATTAGTGGAGAAAGACTTTTTGCCTTTTTTTTCCCCTTTCCCTATATTTCAACTCCACTTCGAGAATGGACTATTTCTTTAAACTTAATTAGACAGTTTATTAATTTTGATAACAAGTCAAGTAATGTCCTATCTATCGTTATTATAAACACAACAGAGCATATAAATTTGAACTGCTTCAAATTATTTAATAATCCGCTAGCCTCGTCTCTGATCATATTATCGGTTTCTGAATCTTCATATATGCTGTACAAAGCATCGTGAATTGGACCAATTTGAAACCGCAGAGCTTTTAATGAGTCGACTCGACTTTGCCATCGCGTATCACTCAATGGTTTTAGGGTGTAAGTATCAATATATTTCAGTAATATTGCCCAACGAAAAGAAGAGGAAGAAAAAAATGTATATAACTTTTGAACAAAATTGAAGAAGTTGGCTGCCTCAAACGAGGATTTTGCCATATCGTTTACAAACAAATTTAGCGAATGGCTGCTGCATGGAACATAAAATGCTCTGGGGTTTATATTTCTGATTCTTGTTTGTACTCCCGATTTTTCTCCTCTCATATTGGAACCATTGTCATACCCTTGACCGCGCATGTTTTCTACTTTAAGCTTATTTTTCTCTAGCTCTTCTAGTAAAACCTCCGACAATTCCTTAGCTGTTGATCTCTCAATGGGTAGAAAACCCAAAAAATGTTCGTTGATATTAACTTGAACTTCAGACTCTGATTCCTGTATGGAGACAAATCTTACCACAAATGTCATCTGTTCTACTTTACTTGCATCGGGAGTACAGTCAAGAATCACGGAATAATACTTGGCCTTTCGAACTTGCTCAATGATGTGGTGCTTTATGTTGTCATGCAATAATTCAATTATTTCATTTTGTATAGTTTTCCCTAGATATGTAGCTTTGATTTCTTCTTCATTGAGGACTCTGCGAACGTGTTCCTCAATTTTTGGATCAAACTCAGCCAATAACTGAATTAACTTCAAAAAGTTTCCATTATTGTGTTCATACAGTTTATCGATTGTTCCTCGAAAAGCTAGAGAGCTCTCACCTAGCATTATAACGACTGATATAATGCGTAAAAGAACTTCAGACCAGTGATTTATCTCAGAATCAATGAGTCTCTGAGAAACTGCATCTATTGTTTCACCTATTTTCAATCTTTGCTTCAATTCAAGCCATGATTTCAAACAATCTATATGAGTTTTAGCATTTTCATGATGTGCTAAAGAGTCCCCTAAATGCTTCCAGTCTTTAAATCCCCGATTGCCAAGAGCGCTCAAGCTAGATGGTGCAGCAAAAAGTCGACATGGAAAACAGTTCAAAGCGTTTTGAAATACGGAATATACCATCCATTCTCTTAAAACCTCTTCTCCATTTCTAAGCCTTTTCTTGTAATGTTTTGGTGAGAATCTTCTATGCTGATCATCAAAAGGAAAATCAAAATTATACAAAGGTACAGCTGGACCACGTTTAACCAAAAAAACTCTATCTGCTGCACGCATGATTTCGGGCCATAATCCTGGGTCAGAAGAGATACTTTGGACGGTACCCTTTTCTAAATGTTTCTCTGAGGTCTGCACAACTTGCGAATTTTGATTTTTGGAACTGCACGGAACTGCATCATTACTCGCCAAACTCGTTTGAGATGACTTACCCAGCTCACTAAAGCTGACGGTTGCGTCCAAAGGGGGATCCATATCCGGAAAGTCAGTATGTAGGTGCTGGGCGTTGTTCAAATGTTGGTCGGTTGTGGGAGCGTTGAAACTACCTTCTTTCCTTCTACCTTCTTTCAAGCAGCGCATCTGACTGTTTTTGAAGCTGTGTTTGCTTGTTCAATCTCCGCTTTTTAAATTCGCTCCCAGAGGGTTTTCTCTTAGCATCGGACATTTTGGTTTCTGGAACAAATTAATTAAAATAAAAGATAATACTGATATAAAAAAAAGCCATATTTGATTTAAATTATAATTTCTGAAATCCCCCCCCCTTGTGCGCCACTGGCTAAAAAAAATGTATTTTATTCAACTCCAGACTCAATTCCCTTTCATTCGATACCACACAAGCCATGATTTGATTTAAACTCTAATTTTCGAAATCCCCCCCCCCCCCTTATGCGTTACTGACCTAAAAAAAATGTATTTCATTCAACTCCAGACTCAATTACCTTTCATTTGATACCACACAAGCCATTTTTTTATATAAACTCTAATTTTTGAAATCTACCCCCCACCCTTTTTTTGGCCTATGTCTGATGCATTTTATTAGTTTTTAAAAATGAAAACAAAAGTTAAAACACTTACCTTCACAGAAGCCAAACGCACTGGACAATTTGCACAAGCACTTTCTTAAAGCTTTTTTGCACTAAGAATTTAAACAGACTATTTTATTTCGCACCAGCCGAAGTCTAGTGGCAAATAATGCATTGTATTAAGTCTACTTCCTTTTTATATGCAGTTAAAAAGGGCTGTTAGATCTTGTTTCGCTTGGTTTCAAAATTGTTGTTTCCTGTACAGTCGTGTTGCCACGGGGCGAAAAACTTGTCAAGGCGGTGGTTGAGTGATTTTGTCATGTTGAATTGAATTCAACTAGATTTTGCCTTAATGTTTAAATATATTATATTATTTGAATTATGTGCTTAGAAATAAAAATGATAAATTCCGCCTGCCGCCTCTTAATCTTGTCAACTATCAGTCAAATCTTGCAACGCGTTTTTGAGAAAATTCCCGTGAACCGATTTCAATGAAATTTGGTATACCTACTTACAAGGGTCCGATGACAATGCAATATTATGAAAAATAATTTATTGATATATCAGGATGATAAAAAAATATTCTTTACTTTTTAGTGCATTTTATAAAAGCCTGTAACTTAATTTTTTTATCAGTTTATTTTCATTTTCCATGATTTTGGCGCCCCTAGATCATTGCGCTCCGGGCGGCCGCCCGGATCGCCCTACCCTGGGGCCGGCGCTGAAACCTCTCATTTGACAAAAACATAAACAAGAAATCAATAATAGGTCTTCTGCATTCATAATTTTTATTAGCAATAAACTTGAACTGAACTGGGTTTAAAAAATTCAAACACTTCGCTATCAAGTGTCAATTCGCTATCCCCATGTTAAATTGCACTAATATTTTTATTATTATTATTATTATTATTATTATTAAACGTCTTTACTTGCAATATTACAACAAGAAATTACCAAAAACAAAATTTCAAATAAAGAAAATCATAATTGTGGATCTACCAGGACTTTTCATGCGCATGCGTTAAATATCGTATTAGCCGATGCAACCATAATTCAAAATTGCTCGTACTACGGCTCCTCGGCAAGGCTATAGAGTCTGATGAAAAGGAAAGGGACCTTACAGTGCATTTCAACACATAATGTAAAGATACATATGCTCTGGTTGGGTGTATAGCTCGAATGCCACGAGATGTCGCCACGTGCAACATCTCGCGTATGAAAACTTAATACGCTTGGAATCCAAAAAATATTTATGTTTCATTTGGCAAACATAAATTACAAAACATCGAATTTCTCAGTTTCACATTTTTACAAATATACCCTTTTGGCTTTGCACAGAAGACTGCTGCAGGACCCTATACCCATTCGCGCATTTTAATACTGCTTTATAAAAAAAGTAATTATTCACTTACTAAATGGGTAACTCGTGAGGTCCGAGAGCGGTAATGACTATTTTTAAAACCAAGTCGAATTTGGCGCGACTCTCTATATATATTCTGGTTTGTTCCGGTATACACTGGATTGTGTCGTCTTCTAGTTCCTATAATAGATGTCTTTTTAGAGGTTTTCCTAATTCAGAAAGTGATAATTTACCTAAAAGAAAAAACAAATTTTCAACACGTACCAGTAGCAAACAACAATCATTGTCACTTAATAAAAAATTGTCTTTACAATCGGGAGCAAAGAAAAAGTTAGCAGCTGTAGAAAAAGAAAGATTTCAGCGATAGAAGGAAATTATAGAAATGGAATTAAAACTGAAATTAAGTGAAACTGGATTCTCTATAAATAATGAATTGGGAGTTCGCTAAAAAGAAATTAAATAATTCGCACAGTTATTTAGGGCCTCGCTTAGAGTCTGTAAATGAGGAGAAAGATATATAAAAAGTTAATTGCTGCTTAAACAAAAATGAAAAGGGAAACAAGAAAATTATCTTAAATCAATAGCTACTAGTCGGCTTGATAAAGAAATATACATATCAGATGCAGCTACCCGCGATGAAAAAGCCACAAATTTAAACTTTGAAAGTTAATGGTTTAGAGGATTCAATTTTTTTTATCATCCTGCATATTTTTGGCCTGCTTGTTAAAATTAAAGAAAAGGATGGTATTCTTACAAACGTCGTTATAGATACCTCATTTTTCGAGATGTTCAGAGATTTTCTTAATGGAAAGAATTGATTAATTCTACATCTTATGTTTTAAAATGTATGCAGTTACTAGAGAAAAAGTACCAAAAAGCGATCGACTACTCTGCAGAAAAGTCATGGTGTTTGGCAGTCTAAAAAAAAACTATTTCTCAAACAATATAAACAATTATTAAAAGCCAAGAACGTTAAAAAAGAAAGTCGTTTGTATAATTTGTCACCCGTGCTAAAGGGGGATTAATTTGTATTAAGGGAAGATTGGATTCTTTACCAGATTTGGACATACAAGCTAAGCAACCAATCATTTTAAATAACAATCATTATTATACAAAGTTGATTGTGAATGAGCTTCATATAAACACAAAACACGGAGAAATACAAATTGTCCTAAATAAAATTAGACAAAGATTTTGGATTATACGGAGAGTAGATTATTTTGGCCTAATGAATGTAAAAATTGGAAAAAGGAAAAAAAAAGATATGGTGTATTATCTACCTGTTTATCAATTCGTGCAATACAAATTGAAATGACTGAATCTTTAACTACATACTCTGCCATTTTAGCCATACGAATATTTATTGCAAGAAAATGACAGCCACACACCATATTAATAATGGTACAAACTAAAGAAATAAAAAATGAGTTGAAAAATATAGATAAAAATATTATTAAAGAGAAGTCATTAGCTACGATTATTTAGAAATGTTTACCACCCGCTAATCCTCATATGGGAGGTGCATGAGAACGTATGGTGAGAAACGTCAAAGAAACTTAAAAAATTATATTAAAATAATTATGTTCCAGCCCTGAAGTTTTAGAAACGCTGTTAGTGGAAGCAGAAAATATTGTTAATAGCATTAAGCTATATATCTTCAGACCCTAACGGTCCAGAAAGTCAAACACCAAATCATTTTTAATGGGATCGTTAAGTTCCACAAAACCACCTGAATTCTTTTAAAATAAACCAGACGATATAAGAAAACAGTAGAAATATGGACAGCAGCTTGCGGAAAACTTCTGGAGAAGATGGGTGAGAGAGTATATACCAACTCTAATAATTCGAAGCAAATGGCTGCAGGAAAAGGAAAATATTAGAAGTTGTTATTACGGATAATAGTCAACCCAGAAACAACTGGCAGCTGGGAACAATTGTGAATGTATATCATGGAAAATATGGAGAAATACGAAGAGAAGACGTAAAACCCAAATATGGAACCTACAAAAGACATGTGGCAAAAATGTGCATGCTTGAACTGCTCGAGGGAGGTGATAAATAGCATTGAAATTTATTCACGGAGGAGAAATGTTGGAGATTGCCCTTATACACAACAATGGAATTGGTTGCGTTCGAAAGTTTTGTTATTGGCATTGTCAATAGTTATTCTGAATAAATAATTTTGGAATTGTAATATGATTTGAGCTGTTGAAAGATATAGAAACAATTAATAGAAAATGCAACTAACAAACAGTAAAACATTACCTGTTTTGGCCCATACTCCAAGTATCCACATACATCTGTTTGATTTTTAAATTTAACTGTTCTAAGATATTCACAATTCATAAAGCAAAACTTGATGTTGATGGTCTCGGGAGTGCAAGTGATCTTCGGACATGAACAGATACAACGGAACGGGATCACTTTCGTATATTGTCTCGATTTCCACATTACCAGAAGTATTTCCTCATCCCATGAAGCAAGCACGTCGCAATTGAAATTAATCTGTAAAAATTTAATAATGAGTCAAAGATAAAATACTAGTTGATAACTAAGACTAAGAAACCCCACTCTCAAGCAAAAATATATATATAAAAAAACCACTGAACGAAGTAGGTAGTTGAACAATTATCATAAGCATATTTTCTACTCATGCCTATTATTCATTACGACATATCAAATAATAATTAATGTAATTTTAAAGTTGTTATCCCAACTTTTTTCACACAAGTTGCCCCAAATAATAATAATAATAATAATAATAAGTTTATTTTAAATAATTACAATATAACAAACATGTTAATATGATATTCTTGAATAAACTTATTCATAAATTCCCCAGAAAACGTGCTTGTTAGGGGCAAATCTTATTTATTTAAAAGTATTTAAAATTATAAATATTTAAGAATATTTCTATAAAAAGTTGCAAGTATTCAATAAACACTACTTTCTTGATAGATTATTTAATTTCTGAAAAGGATTAATTATATAATTGATTCACAATAATATTAAATACCATTAATTAGTTGTAGCATTTCCAAAAATATTTTTAAAGCGTTTGTTTCCAATATAAATGTTTTTATTTCAGTTTTATTTTTTAATAAAATAATTTTTTTAATATTTGTTGGTAAATAATCGTTTAAATAAAACCATAAATATTTAAAAGTTTTTGTCCTACGGACTTATTTATTTTAGGTTTTATGGATATTTCATTTTTATAACGTGTATTATGGTTATGGTCTTTAAATTGTCTAATGTTTTTATTTTTAAAAATATATATTAAAATATTATAAATGTAAATTTGTCTAACGTTCATCTTTTTTGTTTCTGAATATAGTTCTTTTGAAGGATAAAAATAGTCCTTATTAAATATAATTTTCAAAAATCTTTTTTGTAATAAGTACTTCTAATTTTTTAACCAAAGTTCCGTTTATTCCTCCCCAACCTAAAATTCCGTAATTTAATAGTTATTTATGTATCTAGGGAATTATAATGGTCTTAATAACCGAGGGCAAAGTTTACGTTCCGAGGGCCTTTGGCCCGAGGGACAGCAATTGCCCGAGGTAATTGAGACCCTTATAATTCCAGTGATACATAGATAATTTTATTTCTGACCGATTTTAGTAACATTTTGTTCCTTTTTAAAGTGGAATAAATGTTTCAATAGATGACAATCAAATTGACATTAGATGTCAATCGTTTGATTTTATGTCAAATTTTTCTTAATATCCCAAGGGAGTTATGACCCTTATAATTCCCGCGTAACTAAGACGTTATAAGCTAATAATATACCGTACTTCTTAATTTTTTAATCAAATATTCTACTTGAAAATTTCAATTTAATTTATTGTCAAAATTATTCCTAAATATTTTATATGATTAACTTTTAAGATTTGAATGTCATCGCTTATATTGATGCTATTTATATTTTGTGGTACATTATTTAAGTTCAAAGTAAATGGAAGATAATTTTTTTTATTAAAATTAATTGTTAATAAATTAGTATCAAACCAATTTTTTATAATTTTAAAATCTGTTTACCTTAACTAGAGCTCGACTGTTTGGTCCTACTTCGCCGGAAATAGGAGATATTTGAAGAAATTCTTTTAGTTCCTTATTCTGTATCTCAAAATCGTAACATATAACCACTCGTGAATCATTAGTCAAGTATATCTGATTTGTGTGCCCTACTCCTAAAAATAAACATCACCACAAAGAGGTATATTATACATCTTAAAGCCAAAATATATTTAAAAGAATGAATCAATATTACCAATAAATCGAGTTTACTTATTTCAGAATTATTATTAATTGGAATTGGGGCAGGTACAGGATTGTAGGCAGGTACAGGATTAAAAATGATCCTTTGTCAGTAGATTTTTTTTTGTTTTCATAAAAGTAAATAGACCTCTATAGGCATCGGAAGTGAATGAGAACTCTGCCAAGTAAACATCTCTCGCCAATTAATATCTGGTGTGGTATAATTGAGGATAAAGTAAACATTGGTCTGCATTTGTTTGCAGGACATCTAAATAGAAAAAAATACAGCGGGTACGAAATTCATTTAGAAAAAATTTAGAAAATGTATCTAAGTTGGAGAGGGGGAATTTCGAACAACTTCTCAAGCAGTGCTATGTATGGCGGACGAAATACACGTTTAAATTAAATTGTAAATATATAATTATCATAATTCCGTAACCAGCTAACGAACTCCGTACGACAATAGAAAGAAAACTTCTTTCTATTCCTGTGGCAACTCTCTATATCGTGTTATCCTATGGCTAAATACGAATATAGAAAATCTCCTACTGACATGAATCGATCCTTTTTATTTTTATAGTTTAAATTTTTGGTTAAAACTATGCCATTATGTCAATTTTTATTTTTCACGCGGTTTATATTGTGGTCGTCGAATTTCGTCGTTTAGGTTATGATGCTTTTTTTTTATTTGGAAATACCTATATGTACAGGGTGTCCATTTTTAGATGTAATTGCAGGGTATCTCAGTAACTAGTAACGATAGAGACTTGCGGTTTTTACATTACAGCAAAAGATGCCGCAGACAGAATTGTCATAGCTTTTTTAGTTTTTAAACTACAGGGTGTTTTCAAAAATGTTTGCTTTTTGCCCACACTCTGTACTTCGATTATCCTTTCACTTATCAAAATATTGAAAACTGTTTATAAAAGAGTTTTTAAGCAGAATTCAGTGGCATGCTTACTTTTTTCTGGGAATCTTACTTTTCGAGATTTGAAGCAAACATATGATATTTTAAATGGGATACCTTGTATATTTGACTAGGCTAGTGTAAGGCTTTTCAAAAATATATAATAGTTGATAATCACTATTGACAATAACCGCACAAATCGAAAAATTTACATAATTAGGGTAGTGGAGGTCACGAAACCATGAAAGAAACTTTCTTTCTATTATGTTATGGAGTTCATCAGTAGAAGAGCAATTCATTTTTTCTATACATACGTAGTTTGGAGGCAAATTCTAATTTTTGAAACAAAATAGAGAGAGGGGGTAAATGTAAAAAAATATGGTTAAAAATACCCCATATATCTCTCACTAAATATATTTCAATCCGCTGTCGAGATATCATCTTGTAACACTCTAAAAAAACTCTGCCTGCATACAAAAATGAACTTCATCTAAAATAATGTTACCTGTTGTTTCGACAATGGTCAGATGTGTCATCTATCTGACAAGGCAATACTTGTCAGATAAATGACATATTATCTTTTTCCTCGTAAATAATATGTTACTTTATCCGGTTATCACTCTACTTTTAATAAGTAGTTTAAATGCTACCAGACAATTCGCCTTAACTATAGAAGACAAAGTTCAGGAAATGAAACAATTAGCAGAGGAAGAAACTCTTATCCAGGTAACAGACTTGGAAACTTTCCGGCAGTTAGTCGAAGTGAAATCTAAGAATTATTCCGTCATAGTAATGTTCACTGCATTGCCTCCAGACGACGATTTTTGCCAAATTTGTGTAACAGTTTTCGAGCAATACTCTATAGTTTTTAATTCGTATAAGAAGGCCCCGGAATATCCACATCTAAGAGAGAAACTATTTTTTGCTGTAGCTCACTTGGCCCATGCAAGAATTATATTTGAGCATATTCAAGTTACTCAAGTACCAACCCTGATACATTTCCCACCACATGCAGAGTATAATATGAAACACATACTAAATATCCAGAGAGACGGGTATGCTTCTCAAGATATTGCTAAATGGATTGTCCGCCGAACAGGAGTATGGATCAAAATCCAATACGAACGAAATTACCAATTATTTATTTGGGCAGCTATAGTAGGTTCAGCCACTTTATATTTAAATTTTAAAACAACATTATTTCAATCCAATCACTTTTGGAGTATATCAGCTGTACTGTTTTCACTGTTAATGTCTTCCGGATTTATGTGGAACCAAATGAACAATAGCGGATCAGTTTTGCGATACATTAAGAATTCAAGAGACTATATCGATGGATCCCAGAAAGCGCAAACTGTAGTAGAAGTTTATATTATCACGGTAATAAATGGAATGGTAACGGGGGGTATAATTTTATTGGTTAACTCAAGAACGGGAAAAGGGTATGGAAAGCAAAGACAACTGGCTTCTCTTGTTGGACTTATTATGATTTTACTGTTTTTCACGATGTGGCTTCGCATTGCAAAAATGAAATACTCGGAGTATCCTTTTAGTTTTGAATTATGGTATAAATAATTTCAATATGTATGAAATCTTGTCAAATTGTTAAAAAAAAAACATTTTAATCAATACTCTTCAGGATTTATTTTCCTTATGTTTTATTGCATAGAGGTGTCCGTTAGTTAAGGGTACACAGCAAAACTACAGATTCCCTAGTTAGGTATGTAAAAATATTAAAATTTACCCAAACTTACATTTAATAGTCCAAAAGGTCACAATAACATTAAACTAAAGTTAAAAGTTTTTTTTTTTAATTTTTTTAACATCCTTGGGAAAAACACACGTATACGCATGAAATTTGATATTTGTGTTTTTTTAGGAGGAAAAATTAATATTTTAATGTAGATTATCTGTGATGCTTTGCTTACGTTTGAAAGGTCATAACGTTTTAGTGCATTCATGTTTTGAATGAAATATTACTTGGGCGAATATTTCCAAATGAGGTTAAGACATATTAAGTTATTATATAACTCGAAAGCCGGAAATACAGTACTCTCGGTTTTTCCGAAACTTTATATTTTTGGGAAGATAATAGTAATAATATATAACACATGTAAGCTGTCAGAAAGCTAGAACCCGTCAAAGTTGAAAAATGTAATTTCTCAAAAGTCGATATTTCGAAAACGATTAAGTTTAGATTTATAATGCACTTTTTGAAAAATAATTGCAATTTTATGTAGAACCAAAAAATATTGTAAGATATAGGGTGTTCCTTTTAAAAAAATATATCTTTGTATTGTCCTACTTTTCTGGACCACCCTGGATACTTTAAAATAATTTCAGAATATATATTTGCTTACGCCCTACAACTTTTGTTAAAACTTTTTTTGATATCTTGTATATCGTGCGGGCCAAAATTATTATCATCAAAGTGTGCTTTGCATCTAAGGCCGTACTGCTTAGCGGTAGAGCTTAATACCTGTTAGGTGTCAGCAGTGACGTAACCAGAAAACAAGTACCACGCCCCCACGAATTAAGAAACGCAGATTTTTCCTTACATACCTAAATGGTAAATGCATAGCTATGCCTGTGGGTAAAAATACACTAGGACGAGTTCCTTCAATCATAGCAAAATTTCTTAATTTAGAAAACGGACAGGACATTGCCTACGTCGGACCTCGTCCACACTTCTTATTGAGGGTTGTGCTTTCCTTGCAACCGTTAAGCTACACGGAAAGTGAAAGAGTACTAGCATAGCAGAGGGTTATTTAGAGGAAAGCATCACGTCGAAAAACCGAATAGCAAAAATGATAGCTAGCTCTGTTATCGAAAAAGAAAATATGTTAATTAATGTTGAAATGGAGCAGGGATCCGCATTCACATCGAGAAACTCTCAATCGAGTCGCAAAATTTCATAGTTGCTCCAGCTTCTTTCTCAGGAAAATTCACAAATTAGACATTTAACATAGGAAAAACAGAATAATATTATGAAAAAAAATTGTAAAAAACTAACCTGAACTAACCTAACTAACCCAAGTCGTATTCTTTTCAAAGTCCAGAGTTACATTTTATGAACAGCGCTTGCTTGCCAAAAACTCCAGAATAAAGCTGACAAGAAGATGGCTCGAAAAAACAATGTAGAATGTAGGCCAACGGTTGAAAGAAACGAACGCAGATAACCGGACTAAGGTATAGGTCGTTGTTTTAGTCTACGAAAACAATTTAAAGAACGCGTAGAAAAAGATAGTACGCCCATGGATTGTCCCTATTGAAGGAGCTTAGCCTATGACTTCGCTTCTCTCTTAGGGATACCGCGTAGCTAGAAACTAGGACGAGTTATTTTGCACTTGGTTAAATACTTTTATTTTTACATAATGCTACCAGCAGTTTCCACATTCTCGCCTATAGTTGCTTCGTACCCCTTTCCTCGCCTCGCTATGTCTCAATTCCATGTCGCTTTTTAGTCGCAGATCAAAGGGAAAATATACCGAGCGCTGGTGGACGAGTCTACCGTTCACATTCTCGTGGCGGTATTTCGATTCAAATGTGCGAGTGAAGCAATTGATAATTTTTATATGACGTCACATGGTCGGCGGCCATTTTGCTTGGAGGGCAAACAAAGTAAATAAACTTTTTTCAAATCGGGTTATAAATTCAAGTTTTCTTTGCAGTTTGCTTTGAAATTTAGGATCTGTGTTAATAATTAAAGTGCCCTAAATAAAATGCCGTCCTTTTGTTCAATGGTTGAGGGGAAACAGGGACAATATACGATCCTTTGGAATTCCTGCAGTTCTTCAAAATGCTACAGAAAACCTTAATCGACTCTCATAAGAACGACGTGAAATGTGGGTAAGAGCTTTAAAAAGGGGCCTTTTAAGTAACAGCCAACGAAAGTATGGAAGAATTTGCTCCAGACATTTTATAAGTGATAATATTTGATTTTATGTATAACGACCTAATAAAATGATCTCATTTAAACGTTTCTAGGAGCTCCAGCAGAATTAGCAAACAAAGACAACCCTGACTGGATCCCTAATTAAAATATGGGCACTTTCTTCCAAAGGAAGCAACTTAGGCTCAAGATAACAGAAATGAGAGCGTGCAGAAATGCAAACGAGTAAAGTATCCAGATAGGTGTATTATTGTAAATATAGTAGGTATAGTAGTAGGATTAATAATTGTATTATGAAGTAGACATAGTGTTGATTTAGGTTAAAGTTTTTTTTTTATAAAGTAATGTATTCTTGTAAATAGAACAGCAAATTGAAGCACCTGACGATTAATGAAAACTGTTGCCACACAGAGTGAATTAAGTATGAATGATTTATGCACACTTTTCAAAAACTGTACTAATAGTACTGTTAGAATATATTATAGTTTGAAGAAATTGTTAAAATAATGTGAAATAAATAAAAGCTCTATCTACTTATTGTGATTTTTTTTATTTATTCATGAATATATCGCTCTCTAAGACAGTACAGGATCTACCAATGAGGTAGTCAAACTAAAGAGTGAAACATTTTCTGGCATCAAAAGCTTGCTACTCGTCTAACCAATATTTTTTTGCCCTATGATAAACTTGATTTTATATAACATTTTAATTTGTTGAATTGTTATTGTGGGTTTAGGCCTCAATGAAATAGTAACAGAGTTATCCAACACACAAACCTTGTAAGCCCCAATGAAATGGCAACAGAGAGTTGTCAAAAACCCAAACCTTATTAAAACTTAATCTTAATTTGCCGACTACAACATAAGCATTGGGATTTACTTTCTTCATAAAATTTGAATGCTTGCAAGCCTTCGTACGCCTTCAGATGCTGGCCAGTGGGTAAACTACCATATTTATTAACATATAGTTTTTACAAGTTACAGTTGTATTCATAAAAAAGCGTACACGAATTAGAATGAAAGGAAACATTAATCATATTTGCGTAAAACCGGCTTATCGCATGTTAAAGGTTATTAAAAATGCAAAGCATTGGCGTTGGACGTTAGTTCAATAAAATAACAAAAATTTATTTTTTTATTTTATAATATATTTTAACAGTTTTATAAAAATTACAATAGAAACAAAAAACGTTTAACAAGAATAAATAAAATCTAATATTTGGTCATATATCCCTGTTTTTCTATTACTTGAGCCAGTCTATTCGGAATTGACTGAATTATATTAAGTAATATTATAATTATAAGATAACCATCAAATTTCGACTCAAGAACACGTTCCACGTGTAGTAAAAAATTTAATTATGAAAAAGAAAATAAAAAACGATGGTTAATTAACTAAATTTAAAAGTGGTTCGTCCCAGTAGTTCGTCTTTTTACAAATTTACATGTTATTTGTTTTAACTAATGAGTTTTTTACATTGTGCTAATGATGGCCCACTTATTTAATTGTGTCAATGAAGTTTCCTGTTTCCTGACAAAGAAGCACTAAAGATGGCCTAAGGCCGAGAGCGCTCTGCAAATTTAAATATTTTCAAGATTATACACTTAATACACAAAAAAACGACTTTCCTTCCTTCTTTTTTCAAAAAAGTGTACACATCCCTACCTGATGAATTATATTTGATACAATATTTGGATCAAGCTCTTCCCAGCACGCATGTATTATTTCCCATAAATTTTCTGAATTTTGTGGCTTAAAATTTCGATTACATATATATTTTTTTGACGATTATACGCCAAATATTTTCGATTGGATTTATATCGGGACTATAAGCGACTCAAGGCAGCACTTCCACATTATAGGTTTGAAACCAGTGGGTTACAGCATTGGCAGTGTGGACTGGACAATTACCTTGTTAAAATATGAAAGTATTATTGGGATATATTTGCTCAGCAGATGGTAACAATATGTTTTCTAAAATGTTAATGTAATTTCCGGCGTTAAATCTTTCCTCTATTCGCCAGCAAACACCAGGTCCATGAACACTTATCCAGCCCCATACATTTACAGAGAAACGCCCATCTCTAGAAGTGAGGAGGTTAGTATATCGCTCTTCAAATCTGGTATTGTTTGGACGGAGCACACAAATTTGTCCATTATAAGTCGACTGGAACGTCTTTTCATCAGTAAAAATGACCCTGTTCCAAAATTGAGGATTGCGGTATATTTAAAGCAAAAATAATTCTTGATTGTCGCTGTTCTTTAGTAAGAAACATTTTTTTCGCAGCTGGGCGACATTTTAGTTCAGATTCCTTGACTCTCCTGCTAGCGGTAGGTTGGGAGGCAGGAAATGCTGTATCAATAACAGCATCCCTTGCAGTTGCAAATGGATTATTTCTTAAATATCTCAAAAAGCAGCTTCCTGTTCAGGGTTGGAACGTTTGGGACGACCTGAACCAATTTTCCTTTTTAGGGATTCTTCTTGTTCCCAGCGTTGCTTAGTTTTCGATATAGTTTCTTTATTTCTATTATACAACTGCGCTACAGCACGGATTGACCATCCTTCTTCAATTCTTGATACAATTTGAGCCTTTTCAACTTCAGACAACTGACGAGGCATTTTTATGTTCTTCTGTCAAAGTTGATCAAACGTTACCACCATGCACTTTCAAAATTAATTACACCGACGCTACTGCTTTGCATTTTGGATAATCTATGACGTGTGATAACCTCCAATAAACAATCAATTAGACAAGCCAGTTTTACGAAAATATGACAAAACTTACCTCTCATTCTAATTCTTGTACGCTTTTTTAATGAATACAACTGTACAAATCCATCCTTGCTACTTCTGGCAGACATTAAATTTCCAAAATCAGTCTCTCCGAGCAGATAAGGATCAATATCACCAATAATTTTAAGTTTTGCATCGTATCTACACTTAACATCGCCACTATGAGAGTCTTTAAATATTCACTTCTTTCCATATTTTGAAATTTTTATTTGGACACTACAGAATGTAAACAAAAGATCGAAGCACACACTCGGAAGTTCAAATGAGTATTACGATAGGAACACAGTCGGGACGCGAAAAATTATTTAAGAAATTATCACAAATGAATCCTAAAATTACTTTGAAGTTTATTAAATTAAACCGAAACAGTCTAATAAGCCATTAGCATAAACGGTCATGCACCTTTGTTTGCCCTTCAGGCAAAATGGCCGACCTGTCAAAGCCACGTGTTTGAAAATGGTCACTTCAGTTTTTGAAGGCTTATCAAGAAGACCCTGTTCTACGATACCCCAAGCATCGGTCTCGGCGAGAGTGTGGAAGTAGCATAAGGAATGTGTTGTTTTACTGTGCACCATTCATTAGCAAACACCCTGCATAATATAAAGTATAAGTAAAAACTGCAAGTAAAATTATTAAGTAATCAAACACAAAGAACACTTACCAGCAGAGATAGTACCTAAGTCAAATGCATCAGGAGCACATTTTAGCAATGGACATACTACACTACCACTACAAAAATAAAGTTTTAAATGGTAAATATATTGTTTAACACATTTTGAGAACAAGATCAAGATAGACGAATCACAACAAACGTCCTTTTTGAAATTGATTACCTACCCTTTATACACAAAAAAATGTTCAATTTATAGAGACATATATAGTTTAAGCCTGCTACAGACTCTATTGGAATAACGTCTCGGATATATATCTGCATACAGAGTATGTCGCAGGCTTTATAGCCGAGTTTTCAACAGTCGACTTTATTGATCAATACCATTGAGTCTGTGCCATTGAAAATAGATGACTTGGATGCGTACAAAATTCATTTAGGAATGAGGGAAGAGACATATGAAGACCTTTTACAAAAGTATTATCTTTAAATACAGAAAAAAAGATACTTTATTGAGGGAGGCTTTTCCAGCAAGGCTTAATTTAAGATATTTAGCATCTTCTGAACTATAACGGTATTTCACAATTTTTGCTAAATGTCTGTAAAGCAATATAAAAGAGTTTAGAAGATTTATTAAAATAAGTTCTTAATATTACAACTTAATGTAACAAAGAAACGTTTTTTTATTAACAAGAAAAGGTTTTTAACTAAACAAAAATACTTATTATATGGAGAAGTCAGTAAAAGTTCTTGCAGTAGACTTGTTTAAATATTCATGAGAGCTTGGGATATGATGTCTTCACTATGCGTATACTATGGGGATGGTGGTGAATTCGGATATGAAGATGTTGATGATGAGTAGACTGGACCATTATTACAATGTTACGGTGGACGTAAGTAAGATGTTACAGCCTTGTTTGGGTTATTACAGACTGCAATTTGCTTTATCCAACGGCATTTTTTTAGCTGACATGCTAAGCTTTTACAAAAAGGTCAAAATAATTCTTTTTAGCCTCTTTGTTTTGTTGTTATTATGTCTTGCAATTTATTTATAGCTTGCTTAATTCAATTTTCAATTTTTTGTTTATTCTTGATGGAGTATACTGGCCTGTGCGTTTCTTGCTAGTTGTAGCCTTGTCTTTGGAAGTTGATGGAGTCACAGTAATCTCTTCTTCTTGAAGGTTAGTTCGTATCGATTCTCGAAATCATGTTCCTCTTCTTGAGTAGGCCATGTTTAGATTATTTATTTTGTTATACATAAAGGTTTAGTTACACCTTTTTTTACCAGTCTTTATTAGCGACTGGTAAGAAAGGTGAGGTTGTCGTCATGTCAGTATTTTGTGTTTTTAGAAATTTGTGATTTACTGTTTTCAGTCGTTTCGTTAACGGTTACCTCGACTTTAGAGGGAGTCTCCTTCTCCTTTGTTGTTATGAGATGTTTGTGAGTAATTGAAACACACCGTGAGGTATTCTTTTACTACTTTTATTAGGAAATCACCAAACTATTACATTTTAAACGAGACCTTGTCAACTCGTTTTACAGCGCACTAGTTGACGTCTGTCAGTGTTACCAACACTTTAGAACTAAAAAACTAACCATAGAAAAAAGAAAACTTTGTTTCTTTTTTCTATGAAACTAACTAACTACCAGGTAGACTCATAACGAAGGTTGATACAAATAATTTCATTGGGTACGTTCATACATTAACACCCCCCCTCAATAAAATTATTTTATCTTTTCAAAGATTCAAAATAACTTATAATTCTGCAAAGTCAACACAGCGGTTAAAATAAACACCTCCTTACTAAGTATTAAACATTGATACATATTTATAAGTAATAAACAAAAGAAACCTTATTTAACTAAACCTAGACCTCTGTTAATACATTTAAATTTAACTCTACCCAATGGTTTAGTAAATATATCAGCTAACTGATTTTCAGTTTTGACATGTTTTATATTTACTATTCCATTTTCAATTTTCTCTTTAATAAAATGGAATCTCACGTCAACATGCTTTAATCTTTTGTTGTTCTCTGGGTTGTTAGCAATATTTATTGCCGATTGATTGTCTTCAAACATGACTACAGGCTCTTTTAAGTCAAACAAGCAAAAATCTTTTAAAATTTTCCTTAGCCAGCAGGCTTCACAAACAGCCAAACTCAGTGCAATATATTCTGACCCTGTAGAAGAAATTGAAGTGGATTGCTGTTTTTTACTTGCCCATACAATTGTGCAACCTAATAATTTAAATACGTAGCCTGTTGTAGACTTCCTATCACACAAATCCCCTCCCCAATCAGAATCTACAAAGCCGCACAAAGTATCTAACTTATTGTTAGGTCTAAAAATTAGTTTTAAGTCAATAGTCCCTTTTATGTATCTTAAAACCCTTTTCAAAGCCTTCAGCAAATTATCGTTAGCTTTGTCTTGATACCTGCTTAGTAAACTCACACTTTCACAAAGATCCGGTCTTGAACCCTGTACTGCGTACATCAAGCTTCCAATAATTTGCCTACAAAGCTTTTGTAACTTAACATCATTTTCAGTATTTTTAAAGTTAAAGTCACAATTTATTTCAATAGGTGTACTTATAGAGTTACAATCTTTCATTCCAAACTTATCCAAAACCTTTTTTAAATAATTTTCTTGACTTAACTGAGTGTAACCCTCTTTCAAATTTTGTCTAACATCGATTCCCAAATATTGAGATACAATGCCCAAATCTTTCATATGAAAATTCTTATTTAAACATACTTTTAAGTTATCAACTTCAGTTTTATCAGTGCCTAAAATTAAAAGATCATCAACATAAACTAAGACATACAATTTCTCCTTGTCTGAGCATCTCGAATATAAACAAGGATCATTTTCTGATCTAACAAAACCTTGAGTTATCATTAAAGAATCAAATTTTGTGTTCCAGCACTTAGGACTTTTCTTTAGCCCGTAAATTGATTTGTTAAGCTTACAAACAGTTGTACTATTAGCTTTACTGTTACCTGGTAATGTCATAAATACTTCCTCAGTTATCTCACCATATAAAAAGGCACTGCGCACATCCATCTGGAACATAGGTTTGCCTAACACATTTGCCACCACAAGCAAAATTCTAAATGTTGCTAGCTTTGCCACGGGAGCATAAATGTCATACAAACTTTCATCACATTCTTGTTGAAAACCGCGAGCCACTAACCTCGCTTTATATTCATTGTCACCTTTTACTTTAAAGACCCATTTACTGTCAATCACATTTTTATTCACTGGCCATGGCACTTCACTCCATGTATTATTTTCTTTAAGCACACTAAGTTCTTCTTGCATTGCTTTTTGCCACTTTGCACCATTTTTACTTGAAATTGCCTCTTTATAACTTAATGGCTCCTCTTCCTGGGAATAAAAACACATGTCGACACTCATATCATAGTCTTTTATCCATGCAGGAGCTTTAATTGATCGTTTTCCTTGTCTCACTGCAGAATTTTGAGGACTTCCCTCCTCTGAGGTAGAACTATTCACGCTTTCACTTTCATGTGACTCACTAGCCTCCTCAAAATTTTCATTTTCACTTTCTGAACTATGGTCTCGAGTGTGGTCCAAACTAGAATTGTCAATTTCAGGGTTTCTTATCTCATTTTCATTTGTTTTATTATTCTGAGGTTCTTCTTCCTTTATTAAGTCAAGCACTACCACTTTCTCTTCCTGTGGCTTTTCTATTTCTATGTTTTTCTCATCTCCTGGTATAAAAACCACATCTCTATGGATTTCTATGACATCTCTTTCTGGTAGATAGACCCTATATCCTTTTGTTGTCTCAGAATATCCAACCAACAAGCCTCTTTCATTTTTTGAGTCTAATTTCCTTCTCTTTCTTTTGACTACATGTACTGAAACGTTTGAGCCAAATTCTTTTAAAAAACTAAGATTGAATTTTTTATCAAACCATACTTCATAAGGTGTCATATTTTCAACAGAACTGCATCCTGCTCTGTTCAGCACAAAGACTGATGAATTCACAGCCTCTGCCCACCATTTCTTATCTATACTTCTGGCATGTAACTGAGTTCGACAAGCCTCCATTATGGTTCTCATTTCTCTCTCCGCTCGTCCGTTTTGTTGAGGTGTATCAGAACAAGTCGTTTCATGAATAAACCCCTTGGTGTCTGCCAATTTTTTTAAATCAAAATTTATAAATTCTAATCCATTGTCAGTCCTTAACTTTTTGACTTTATTTTCTGTTTGGGTTTCTACCATGTTAATAAACTTTTTAATATTTTCAAATGCTTCTGATTTCTGTTTCAAAAAATAAATATATCTATATCTGGAATAGTCATCTTTCATTAACAAAAAATATCTTGCACCTCCAACTGAAGGCACCTCAATTGGACCCTCCAAGTCTGCATGTACAAGATCACCTATCTTTTTAGTTATTGTCTGGCTCCTTGGGAAAGGCAAACGGTGTTGCTTTCCTGATAAACAAGAAATACAAAAGGGCTTTTCTTTTTCTGTATATTCTATTGAACTTCTTTTCAATAATTTTCTTACTTGATCAAAATTTATGTGGGCCAATCTGCAATGCCATTCTGCCAAACTTGCTACATTACATTGAGATGTGACTTCTTGGGCAAAATTTTGTGTTTTAAAATTCATTTTATATAAATTTCCTTGTCTTTTTGCTATTGCCCTAACTTTACCCTCTTTATCTAACAACTGGCATCTATCTTTGTCAGAATGCATCTCAAGATTCTTATCCAATGCTGTACTAAGTGAGAATAAACTTACTGCAAGTTCTGGAATGTATAATGCATTATTTAAATCAGTTCTTACCCACTCTTTGCCATTCCATGCCATTACTTGTACTGTACCAATGCCTTTTACATCGACCAACATACCATTCCCAACTCTAACTTGCTTCTTCTCGTTCACATTTTCCATCACTCTAAATTGCTTTTTATCATTACACATGTGTTCCGTAGCGCCACTGTCCATCCACCAATTTTCAATGTTTAAATTTTCTTTATCGACTATATCTATAACGTCACAGCAATTTAGTATTACAGATTCACTTATCAAAGCTTGGTCACTTGATTTTTGTCCTTCTTTTTTGTCTTTTTGTTTCTTAAACTAACAAAATTGTTCTTTGTGACCTGGTTTCTTACAAAAATGACAATTAATCTTTGCTAAATTAGGACAATTTCGTCTCAAATGTGGCCCTTCACATTCAAAACATTTGACTTGTGTTTTATGACCTATTTTTTTATGTTCTCTTCTTATGGCCAATTTTTGAACTGCTAACGCTGCTGAAGTCTCGCTACACTTATTCCTTTCTTCTTCTATCATTAATCTCGACATGAGATCTGTCAATGTTCTGTTTGCATCAGGTGTACTCTCCCAAGCTGTCACAAAATGCTTCATACTTTCAGGCAACGACATCAAAACTTTAGTCACAACCATCTTGTCACTTATTTCTTCTCCTAATGCTTTTAAATTTCCCTTTATTTCTTCAAGTTGAGACATAAATTCTGCAGTATGGCCTTCTTGGTACTGTAACGAAAAAAACTTTTGCGTTAACAAGTGAACACTCACTTGGGACTGGTGTTCATAAATATTTTTCAACTTCTTCCACATATCAGCGGAGGTCTGACAAGTAAGCAAATGTGTGACAACCTTTTCATCGACCCTTGACACTATAATTTCTTGCGCTCTTGCATCCTTGCTATCCCAATCTTTGGTTTCAGCAGGAGGTACCGGCCTTTGTGTGGTTCCGTCTACAACAGCAAAGTAACCTTTGGATTTTAACGTCACCTGGACCTGAAACTTCCACATAGTCCAGTTTTCTCCGTTTAATTTTGTGATCCCTATCGCAAATTGCTCACCCATCTTCTTGAAAATGGTCTTACTACAGTCAAACGTCGTATTTTATTCTAAACCAGGCACTTCTCTTCACCGAAGCCCTGTTCTATCAAACTTTTTGAGCCCTTGCACTAAAGAAACTCGTACCGACGCCGACTTTTCTCACGACTTTCACTACTTTCACGAACTTTTTGCATAAACTGGGCCCATAACCTGTTGTTATGAGATGTTTGTGAGTAATTGAAACACACCGTGAGGTATTCTTTTACTACTTTTATTAGGAAATCACCAAACTATTACATTTTAAACGAGACCTTGTCAACTCGTTTTACCGCGCACTAGTTGACGTCTGTCAGTGTTACCAACACTTTAGAACTAAAAAACTAACTAACTACCAGGTAGACTCATAACGAAGGTTGATACAAATAATTTCATTGGGTACGTTCATACATTAACATCCTTATCCTCTTTTTGAATCAAAGGCTTTTGCTTTCTTAATTCTTCTCTGAAACAAAAAGGCACCGTATTTTCTCGTTCGGGAAATCCTCTAAAATCGGACAGGCTGCTACTTCTTCTGTTCATATTTTGACTGTATTCCAACGTGCTGTTCTTATTGATGAAGGACCATGTAAAGAATTGCTTCTTATTTCGTAATCAAACACACTTTTCAATATATTTATTTCCAATGTTTTTTGACGTAAATCACACAAAATACTGACATGACGACAACCTCACCTTTCTTACCAGTCGCTAATAAAGACTGGTAAAAAAAGGTGTAACTAAACCTTTATGTATAACAAAATAAATAATCTAAACAGGCCAATTTACATAATCTTCATCTTGAATAAGTAGAGAATGTCGGTTTCTGCGCTGTGTATGACAATAAAACTAAACTATAATCTGTATTCAGCGTATAATTTTGGGGAAGTTCAGCCAAGCGCTTTCGGCTCAACACGGAGTCATCATCAGGGCTTAGGCTACGTCATGGTCAGAGGTCACCTAAAGTAGGAAAATATCGACTCGGAAATTTTCTTTTTCGCAACATTATTGGAAAGTTCTATTAAAATTATTTTGCTTTTTCATTTTTTTCTTACCTTTTTTTTCTTAAACATTGACAGAAGCTGTCAATTATTGGAAAGTTCTATTAAAATTATTTTGCTTTTTCATTTTTTTCTTACCTTTTTTTTCTTAAACATTGACAGAAGCTGTCAATGTTTAAGAAAAAAATGAAAAAGCAAAATAATTTTAATAGAACTTTCCAATAATTCCCGAGTCGATATTTTCCTACTTTATGTGACCTCTGACCATGACGTAGCCTAAGCCCTGATGATGACTCAGTGTTGAGCCGAAAGCGCTTGGCTGAACTTCCCCAAAATTATACGGTGAATACAGATTATAGTTTAGTTTTATTTCATCTTGTATGTTTCTGATAATCTGAAAGTTAAATTAATTGATATGTTTTATTAGTATAAATCTTTTAATTGTGTTTGGTTCCTTCTACCGAGAAAGAGTGGAATGATATTGAAAATAAGTTTTGCTGCGGAGCAATAGATAAACACATTGTGCAATCTGTGACACGCACATAATCAGAATATTATAATTATAATATGAAGTGTTTAGAATCAGTTTATTTTTTGTAAACCAATCATTTGCTTGCATCATTATTTGTTCGGTCTTTGTGTTAAGGGTAGATAAGTTCAAGGAAGTTATTAAAAGGTTAGTGTCATCGGCAAAATTTGTCATGGAACTGTTGTTTTCACCCGAGAGAAGCTCTGTTATGTCATTTATGTAAATATAAATAGTATCGGTTCAAGGACACTTCCCTGTGGAATTCCCAACTCTATTTCTGCTTTATCAGATGTTACCCGATCCTTACCCCTGCCCACTACTACACTTTGGCATCGCTCGAACAGGTACGATCCTATCCATTTCAGGACTGCTCCCCGAATGCCATACAGTTCCAACTTCTGGAGCAAAATACTGTAATATAAGGTATCGTATGCTTTTGATAGGTCGAGGAACACTCCCAAAGGAATCAGCCCGTCATTTGCGTTGATCTGCCCTTTAAGTATCCGTGTCGTTGTACTCCATTAAAAGGATCATGAGTCGACATGTACTCCATAATGCGCTTAGTAACTACAGTCTCGAAGATCTTTGAGAATATCGGGAGCAAACTTATTGGACGATAATTTTCAATATTCCTTTCGTTAATTTTTTTAGGTACTGGAACAATCAAAGAACATTTTAACTGATCAGGGAACAATCCATACTTTAGTGAGTTGTTAATTATGTAAGCAAGTGGAGATGCAATTGTTCCAATAATATAATTAATTAAAGAGGATGACTTTTTATCATGTCCGCTACTACATTTATTTTTAAGCTTATTAGCTATTTCTAAAATTTCCTTATTACTTACCAATTTTACAGGAATTGTCTCAAGACAACGCTCTGTACTAGTCGAAAAATACATATTTTCTAGCTTTTCCATTCTAGAAATTATTTAGTAACTTTTTCCACGCATTGTAATATTTTTATATTGCTCACTTTTTATATTCCATACACACTCCTCTTTCAGGTATAATTGCGGAAACTTTGACATGTGGTTATCTCTCCATTTAAAATTTGCCATTTTTTACGAAAACAAAATTAACTAAAGAAGACACAAAACACAACCAACTTCGTATTGTTTCCAACGCAACTGACCGCTTATTCTTACGGTCAAACACTGTTCAATGTCGTTGAATCAGTCCCGTCGGTGAATCAAGGAAATCGTTTCACTTTTATTATCATTAAACGGATGTTTACATTAAACTATTTTTCTTTATTGGCATAGATTCAATGAAACTCATCAATAAAGGGCGAAATATATGCAACGTGCATATATATTATACAGGGTGTTCGTTTGAAAACTTCCCACCACGGATTTATCGAAAACCACTGATTAAAAGAAAAAACGCCGAGACACGTCAAAAGATTTGCCAAAGGTGACAACTTTTCAACCAAAAACTACTTCACCCCCTTTTACCCTCTGCCCCCAAGGTCATCCCCTTAAAAATTTTAAATGACAAGGGGTATCAAGTAATAGCTTGTTTGAAAGGTCTTTGAAAGTGCTTTATTTGACGTTTGATTTTTTTAAAATCGGTCGATTCGTTTTTGAGAAAAGTAGAAAAATCTTTATTTATCTTAATTTGTTCAGATAGAAAAAAAAACACACGAAAATATCACTTTTTATTTCAATAAGTGTTAAAAATGTTGCCCGTTATTGGCCAAACAATGATATAGGCGATGTTCAAATTCCTGACGGACATTTTCAAAAACATGTTGTGGGAGATCATGGCAGCTTTCGATAATGCGTTGACGAAGTTCATCCAAACTTTCAGGTTGGGGAGTGAACACAATAGATTTCAAATGGCCCTATAGAAAAAAGTCTAATGGCCCTCTTCGCCCTATCCATTTATCTGGAAACTTGTCGTCTAGCCATTGCCGAACCGGAAGAACATAGTGAGGAGGAGCGCCGTCTTGCTGGAAATATATTTCAGCCTCATCAAGTATAGGGTTTCCATCGTCTTCGAATTGGTTTTCAATGGTTTCAGTGATAAGCGGATTGATGGTATTTTCCAACATATCTAAATAAATGCCTCCATTTAAATTCCCATTAATAAGCAATGGCCCAATCACTTTGTTTCCTAAAATGCCTGCCCATACATTAATTTTTTGGGGGTACTGAGTATGCCCTTCTACAAAAGCATGAGGATTTTCATTGCTCCAATACCTGCAGTTATGTTTATTAACAAATCCATTTAGATAAAATGTGCATTCATCACTGAAGCAGATATTCTTTACATGAATGGTATTATCATTAATCGCTGCAGTTATTTGTTCACAAAACTCAACTCGCCTATCGAAATCATCTTCGGTTTACTCTTGCAATATTTTCATTTTGAATGCATAAAATTTATGTAATTTAGTAATTGTGTGTACAGAGCCTAATGAAATACCAGTCGCATCAACAATTTTGCGTAATGAAGTATTAGGATTTATGCCAAAATGACCCAAAACTTCAACTTGAGCGGCTTCATCCAAAACTCTACGATGATTACGTTTTTTATTTGCAACAGATCCAGTTTGAGTAAATTTAGTAACAAGGTCCAAAACATACCTATGCGAAGTTATCTTTTCCGGATGTCTGGCGTTAAATATGACGGCAGTTTGCCGAGCACATTGATTTTGGGCACCATAAATTAGAATCATTTCCACTCTTTCGGCTAGTGTGTAAACCATTTTGGAAGTCAAATCTAAATCAATAAATTAATTTTCACTATCTCAAGATTGTCACAAAGGTAACTGACAGCAAATTAAATTCTTTTCTTTCCTTAGCAACTATAAAAAACTAAACAGGTATAAGAATAAATACAGTTCGCCCATGTTATCTGTGTTTATAAATGGATGGCTGAAAAAAAGTCGGGTTGTTATTTGGTTGCTGCCAAGTCTAATCTTCCGAATTGCTGTTTACGTTGGTTTTTGAACACTTATTGACCGATTTTAAAAAATCAAACGTCAAAATAAAGCACCTTGAAAGATCTTGCAAACAAGCTATTACTTGATACCCCTTGTCATTTGAAATTTTTAAGGGGATGACCCCGGGAGGCAGAGGGTAAAAGGGGGTGAAGTAGTTTTTGGTTAAAAAGTTGTCCCCTTTGGCAAATGTTTTGACGTGTCTCGGCGTTTTTTCTTTTAATCAGTGGTTTTCGATAAATCCGTGGTGGGAAGTTTTCAAATGAACACCCTGTATATGCATTCTTTGCATATTTTGTCAATTTTATAATAAAATTCATATTTTTCCCAAATTATTATTTACATGAAAACTCCTAGACTCATAGGTTTAACGTCCAGTCCGGCACTTGTTTCAGGGATTTTCCAATCTGAAGATAGTTATATAATAATTAATATTTACATTTTGGTTATACACAAGGTATTTTTGGGGGTTTCCGGGGTTTGCAGGTATATTGTTAGGGGTTATTTATTGTCATTTAATAATGCCTTATTATTATCTGCTTAAAAAACTGTATTTAGATCGGGTTTAATACGTACTTTTGTTTTAGTTTGTCGAGTTAGAGTTTAGTGGAGAAAAAGTCTTCTGTAAAAATTGTGCAAAAATTATTATTTGTGAAAAGAAGTTCCAAATCGATCAACATTTGAAAACACCGCTGCATAAATCAAAGTTACAAGAAATGAAATCTAAGCCAGTTCAGCTAAGTGTAAAAAACACATTTCAAAATGTTGAAGAAAAATCGAAATCTGAAAAGGAAATTTTTCAAGAAGACTTATGCAAGGCTTTGGTCGCAGCGAACATACCCTTAAAAAAATTGCAAAATCCGCAATTTAGAGGATTTTTGCAAAAATATTGTCAACAAACCATTCCTGACGAATCCACGCTTAGAAAGAAGAATGTCCATTCAGTATACGAAACCGTTTTAGAAGAAATTAGAGCATCACTGGGTGATAAAACTTTTAACATTATTGTTGGTGAAAGCACAGATGCTTGTGGCAGATATATCGCACATCTTATGATTGGAGTACTTCAAGAAGATAAAGCAACAAGCCCATATTTAATAGCTTCTAAGCAACTAGACAAAACTAATAATGCGACCGTAACCCGATTTATTCAGCAGTCCCAGATGAGAAGTTTTTAGTGCTTTTATCTGATGCAGCACCGTATAATATCGTAAAAGTAGGCCAAAACTTAAGAATCTTTTACCCCAATATGGTACATGTGACTTGTCTTTTACATGGAATAAACCGAGTCGCAGAAACCGTTAAAACTGAATATCCTTTAGTAAATAGATTAATTTCGAAAGTAAAAAAAGTGTTTCTAAAAGCACCTCTAAGAGTGCAGATGCAATGAGAGATTACCAGGAGTTTACCTCTAGAACCTATAATTACCCGGTTGGGAACATGCATTCAGGCCGCAATATTTTACGCAGAACATTTCGAAGCCATTAAGGAACTAATTTTGGATTTAGATAATGATTCGTATATTATGTTGTGCAAAGTAAAGAGTTGTTAGAAAGTGCAAGTGTAGTTAAAGATCGTGTTTTTATTAAGGTTAATTTCAGTTTTATACCGGAGGTAATATCCTCGTTAGAGAGTAGAAATTTAAGTTTAAGAGACTCAATTAGTATTGTTAAAACTTTTTCCGCTAAATTTAATACCATTCCCGGTAAAGTAGGAGGTCAAGTAAGGAACAAATTAGACGTAACTGTAGAAAAAAATGAAGAATTTAAATACTTAACTGCAGTAAAAAGCATTTATGGAAGTAAACCATCCAACGAAGTTGTATCTTGACCTTATACTTTACTACCTAAGTTGCAGTATTGTCCGATTATATCATTAGATGTTGAAAGAAGCTTTTCTTGGTATAAACATATTTTTACTGATAGAAGACAAGCCTTTTTAGTTGAAAATTTTAAAAAATATTCAGTAATAAATGCCTTTTATACAATTTCAGGTTAGAAAATTGTTTACTTTTATTTTTCTTTGTTAAAGGCCTCCACACACCGACGCGACCACGGTAGCGGTGGCGGCCAATCTAAACACATGGAAATAAATGAATGAAATCATACCAGCGCGGGCAGGTCTAGATCAAGCGGCCTAGGGCAGCGTTCTGATATGCGGTGACGGTCAAATACAACGTGTCAACTTTGACTGCGGGAAGTGACAGCAGTAAGGGAAAATAATATATTAGAATAAAAGCTTACACACACCGACGCGGCCACGGCCACGGTAGCGGTGGCGGCCGCGGTGGCGATCATATTAGCGGTCGGGCGTATTCACAGCAAAGTGGTGAGTGGAGCTGGAAGGTAGTTGCCGTTTACAGATATGTATACGAAAATATATTTTTAAACGTTCAGGTTTCATTTTTATTTCTATTATTTGTTATTATGATAGACGGTGTGGAAGAAGAGACTTTGTTACTATTTGCTCTTTGTCCCACACTTTGTTTTTAGCCCTTATATTTTTATAATTTGGATGGCTTAAATCAAAAAGTATGGGAATATAATTTAACATATTCTATTAATAATTTTATTACATTATTTGCCATTACTACTGTCACATCTCGCAGTCAAAGTTGACACGTTGTATTTGACCGTCACCGCATATCAGAACGCTGCCCTAGGCCGCTTGATCTAGACCTGCCCGCGCTGGTCTGATTTTATTAATTTATTTCTATGTGTTTAGATTGGCCGCCACCGCTACCGTGGCCGTGGCCGCGTCGGTGTGTGAAAGCCTTAAGAAAATAGAATTATTAACAGAAAATGTTAAATGTAATTACATACCATACTTTTTGATTCAAGACTAAATTATAAAAATATTAGGGCTAAAAACAAAGTGTGGGACAAAGAGCTACTAGTAACAAAGTCTCGATCTCCTTCCACATCGTCTATCATAATATCATATAATTCATATAAAAGAAATAAAAATGAAACCTGAACGTTTAAATAGTTATTTATACGGGATCTTCCATGTGTTCGCAAGCTAGGTTAGACCTGTGACTTCTCTTCTTTCCTGTCTACTTTGTCGGTATTGTTCATATGTATTTTTTATTTTTGTTCGGCAGTAGCTTTATTCCTTGGCAAGTCGTGCATGGTTATCTAGGATTTTGATGCTGCTTGTTTTTGGCTTTTTTTTTTACCGTTCTTAAAACGGTGCTGTGTTGATAGTGCTTCTCCACTATTTCTAGTGCCTCCTTACTGTTAAATGGGCTCGCCAATAGGAAGCCAATCTTTAGGTAGTTTGTATGTCGAGTCAGGTCTTGCTCTTGTATGTGACTGTGTTATGAGTTCGTTGGTCGAAATGTCCGTACGTTTGTAGTAGTCGGTTATGATTTTTAGAAAGAACTCCTTTATGGTCTGTATTTTAAAGTCATTGTGTAGAACTCGGTTCATAGCATATCTCGGTACATTTGCTACGAGCTTTAGTGCTTTGTTCTGAACTGCCTGGAACTTGTTCAGCTCCGCCTTGCTTATGTTACACCACGAGGGCGCACCATAAGTTAAAATCGGCCTGACCAAGACCTTGTAGAGGTTGACCTTTGTCCTGTTGCCAATTCTACTCCTCCTGTGAAGCAGGGGGTAGATAGAGCTTAATTGTCGCAATGCAAGCTTTACTCTATTAATTGAATTTAGCCTCCAATTCAGCCTTTGGTCGAAGATAAGTCCCAGGTATTTAACTTTCTGGCACCAATTCACTTGTACCCCGTTAACGCTAAGCCTAGTTTTAGGTCGTTTGACGTTGCTTTTTGAGAAAAATATGGCCTTCGTCTTAGAAGAATTTAGACGAAACTTCCAAGCCGAAAGCCATTTTTCTATACGTTTAATGTGGCGCTGCAACCTTGAGATTATCAACCACGGTTGTTTTAATTTTGCAGTAATTGCAGTATCGTCGGCAAATAAATAGAGCTCATTTTGTCTATCCTTCGGTATATCGTGAGTGTATATATTGTACAACATCGGAGATAGAGGTGAGCCTTGCGGCACTCCAGCCCTGATGCGTTTTATCAAAGAAAGCGCGCTTTCCGACGAGACTGCAAAACTTCTATTTTCAAGAAATGAAGAGTTTGGAGCTCCGAGCCTTATTAGCTTTAATAGTAAACCGTTGTGCCATACCTTGTCAAAAGCCTTACTGATATCAAAGAAAACCGCCCCCGTGTGCATCCTTCTATTAAAACCCTTCATGATATTTGATGTGAGTCTCGTTGTCTGCCTAACTGTGCAATGTTCGGCTCGAAAACCGAACTGTTTATTAGGCAGAACATTGGCCTCAAACACAAAGTCACTTAGACGAGACAAAATCAGTTTTTCGATGATTTTTCCCAAACTAGAGAGTAGGCTGATCGGTCTATAGCTCACTGCAGCAGTTGGGTCTTTCCCTTTCTTGTGTATTAAGATTACCTTTGCGTGTTTCCAAGCACATAGGAAATGGCCTTCTTTGATTATCGCCTGGGATAAGCTTGCAATTTTCCCCAAAGCTCTGTCGGGTAGGTTTCGCAACGCCGCATTTTTGATACCGTCGAAACCCGGGGCTTTTCTGAGGTTTAAAACACTTCTTATTGATTTGACTTCGTTTAGCGTCACCTCTGGGAAGTTCTGAATCGGATGGTTCATTGACTTAAAAATTTGAATAGTTCTGGAGACCCTCTCATCTCTATGTGGGTCCGTTGTTGGATTTTCGCTGAATTGCTCGCAGAGTTTGTCTGCGAGCAATTCAGCTTTGTCCTTAGCATCTGTCAAAATCAGACCTGTTTGCTGGTTTTTGAGATATGACATTGGCTTTTTTGCACCTTTAATCAAAGTTCTGGTCATCTTGAAAATGGAATTATCCTCGATGCACAGACTTTGAACTCTGTCATCCCACAGGTTCGATTGACGTTCGATGAGCATTTGTCTGATCGCTTCGGTTTCGCGATTAACCTCGGTTTTGATTCCAGGATCCCCAGTCCTGAATGCCCCGTTTTTTAAACGATTTTTTACTCTAATACGTTCTTTAATTTCATCAGTTAAAGCCCCGTATTTCGAATATACAGACACTTTCATGATAGATGTCTGAGCTAAAGCAATGTTAATGTAATATGTGATCTTGCTCACAGCGTTTTCTATGTCTACCGAGTTCCGCATTGGTTGTAGTGGCTCGGCATTTTGTAATATACCATTGTACCTATGCCAGTTTGTGGAGGTCCGAGCTACGAAACCTCGGCCCCTTTCAAGAGGATTACCAACTTCCATTATAAACGGCAGATAATCAGAGTTTAGATCACAGATGACCAATATATCCGGAAGACCCCGCCCAAACATGTGGGTGTGGTCTTCAGGCTGTAAAATGTGGTAATTTAGAATTTCTGAAGAATTATATAGGGCGCGACCCCTCTGATTGGTATCTCTGCAACCCCAAATAGTATGCTTTGCATTAAGGTCGCCTCCTATAATCGTCCTATTATTGTTGCCAAAAATTTGCTCTAAACAGTTGCCCGTAAAACCTACCGACGGGCTACAGTAAACCGATCCCAGGTATACGCGCTGATTATTCTTGAATTTAATGGAAATGAAAGTCCCTTCAATGTGGGTACAACTAGCAGGGCCTGGCACAACTTGAGCAGAGATGTGCCTCTTGACCAGAATCATGGTGCCCCCCCCCTCGTCTATTTAGGCGATCGTTTCTGAAAATTGTATAGTTTGGAAACGAAAACCTTTCTCCTTTAAGCCACGTCTCCTGCACAATAAGCACATCTATCTCGTTTCTTTCTACAAAGTCAATAAGTTCGTTTCGTCGATGTTTAATACTGTTAACATTAAACGTAGCCATTTTGAAATAAGCCGTCTCAGTTTGTGCCGTCACTAAACCGTGGATTTTTCGAAATTATTCAGGATTGTTTTAAGCTGGGTCTCCATAATTTTTGTGAATTGAGCGAGGAAGCTCTGCATAGTCGACTGCAGCGCCGCCTCCAGTACATTTGTTGCTGGTGTTGCACCCTTCAAAGGATTTTTATTTATATTCTTCACATTACCCTCGCTTGCCAACTTGTTGCCAACTGTTGTCCTGCTGGCCCCAGCGAAAGTTTGGATTTGCTTTTGGCATATTATTAGCATTGTTGGAAGTATTTTTCCGCAAATTGTTGGGGTGACGCGGGCATCCCATGTAATTTGCGCATTTAGCCTTCTCTTCGCGGGTTTTAGGGCACTCATATGAGCAGTAGTCCAGCGCGCACTTCAGACATTTGATAGGGGCGTTGCATCTGAACTGCGAGTGGCCGTACAGTTGGCAGCGATGGCATTGGGAAATTGTCGCGCGTGCTCTTTGAGCCTCTACTTTAATCGACATTGAGTCTAAAGCTCTTAGCTTGTAGATACTTTTTTAGGTACGCGGTAAAAATACCAGCACCAATGGTAATGAGGCGCCGCTGCGATTATGCCGGCGAATCACCCTGGACGGATGGTATCCTAGCTCTTCAAGATCGTCTATTATTTTATTTTCTGACCACGTTTCCAGAACGCCTCGGAGCACCACGTGTAGCTCTTTTTCGTCCTAGAAGCGGTACGAGTAATGATAAATATTGTTGGCTATTAAAAACTTTATTATTTTATTGTAGTCCGCTGGCGTAGGCGGGTGTATTTTTACACCATCCGCGATGGTGACCGCTCGGCCGTAATCGATTTTTTCAGAACGCAAATGCCCCGTTATATCATTATATTTTTGCTTTTCCCTGATCACGATCGGGGGGATACGTAGTTTTGGAGGCCCGGCCTCGGTTGCTGATCGATATCGTTGAATTTATCTTTATTGACCGATGTTTTCACCTGGCTGAGCACTTGACTTTCATTATACACTTTTTGTGTTAGATAAATGTTTAGTGTTTTATTATTTGACTTGGGTAGGTTCGGCCAGGCGGAATCACCGGCTACTTTTTTAACATTTAAATGTTTGCTGTCAGGGTTGACGTTTTGTCGTTTTCTATTTCTTGGTCTTTTCGTGGGCCACTGTCCTTCGTCGCCCGATTCAGACATGGACTCGTAGTCCATGCCTGAAGTGGGATTATCAATTTCGATAGCGTTCACGTTTATCTGTAAGCTATTTTGTCTATTAATGTTATTGGTATCATTGCTGTCAACCATTGTCATTGTCTTTTGTGTGTAAAATTTCTTTTTTAAATTTAGATTTGAATTTTTGTCTTTCGTATTGTCTTTGTTGATATCTCGGTACCTAGCTATTTCGGCCAAAAGCTTCTTATTGGTTTCCTGCAATTCTTCTAGGGCCCTCGCCTTAACAAATCCAGCCTCTTTTACTTCCTTCAGTTTATCCTTTCATTCATGTTCCTTGTCGCTTAATAGTTTTTTCCAGCGCTCCTCCATGCGCTTCTCAATTTCCATGATCCGGTCTTCAACGGTCTGCTGTTGCTGTGCTATCGGCTGCATTGGTTCATCATCAGATGCTAGCAGGGCTGCTTCGATGAGCCGGGGGGCATCCCCCCCGCTTTGTATTTCCATATAAAATCAAATTTATTAAATTAATTTGATTTTGACACAAGTTAATAAAAAATTCGATACTTCAGAAAATATTTTTGGTCGAGAGAATTTTACGTCAATGTCACACGACCTCACGCTTCGACTGCTGAAACGTGACTAAAATAGTTATTTATACTACAAGGGATGTAAGTAACATTTACTAGTCGAGAACGATTTTGAGCCCCAGCGATAGCGATGATAACTTACATCCCATGAAGTATATAACATTTTTTTTTCTCCCCACAGAATTTATTCTTGGATTTTTATCAATTTAATTTGATACTTTTCGCATGAAATAATTATGGACAGCTTTGACCGGTTTCTACAGCATCATAAGCATTGTTATTTTATCAACAACGTCAATCTGAGAGTTTATTATCAAAAATTATTACCACCCAAGGATGGTAAGTTAACTTACAACCCGTCGCAAGGGCAATCGATACCTTTTGGGTAATTGTTACTTACGTCCTTCAAAACAGTGTCAAAATGCGTTGTTTGCAATATAGGGAGGAGAAAAAATATATTTTCGTACACGTAAAATCTGTAAACGGCAACTACCTTACAGCTCCACTCACCGCTTTGGTGTTTTATACAATTTCAGGTTAGAAAATTGTTTACTTTTATTTTTCTTTGTTTATGTTTGCATTTATTTTTTTTTAATAAACATCTTTTTCAGAACCCAGTGTGTTTCTTTACCCTATTTTACTATAATAAATTAAGAAATATTGCATACCAGTATGCACATTTAGTCAAAAAAAAAGCGTACACCTGCATATTTTAATAGATATTTACGTTATAAGTCCGGTAAATCAACTTTTACAGTATGAGTGAAATGTTTCGAGACGAGGCGACGAAGGAGCCGAGTCTAGAATTTTGAAACGAATACTGTAAAGTGTAAAGGATTTGCCGGACGAATGACGTACAATATTTTATTTCATACTGTTCTGTTGAAAATTATAATTATGTTTTGAAATTATAATGAAGTTTTATTCTGCGTCGTATATTTGAAAAGTGCGTTTATTATTTACTGGTGGAAACAAGTGTTTGACATTAATTAAACTAAAACTTACAAATTTCAGTCCGGTAAAGAAATTTTATCTACTTTCATTTAGTAATATGAATTTTACAGTTCTGTAAATCGTTCTGTAAGGGCATCTATTACAGCACTAGTGCTGTAATAGATGCCATTACAGCACTAGTGCTGTAATAGATGCCCTTACAAAACGATTTTTAATAGCAGGTGCATTTTTATTTTTAAAAATGCCTTTTGCCAAATATTTTTATTCATAGATGAAAGTAGATAAAATTTTGTACAATATTCTTGTTGTAAATTCATATAACTACACTCGATGTTTTATTAAACTCGGCTGACGCCTCGTTTAACAACTTTAACATCTCGTGTTGTAATATGAATCTTTACAACACTTATATCGTAAATAACTATTACAGGACTAGTCCGGTAAAAAATTTTTACCGGACTTATTGCTGTAAAACCTTATTTTCTGGACTAAATTAAAATATGTAAAGGTGTGTTTTACAATACAGTATGAAATAAATATTATTCCCGGTAAAGTAGGAGGTCAAGTAAGGAACAAATTAGATGTAACTGTAGAAAAGAATGAAGAATTTAAATACTTAACTGCAGTAAAAAGCATTTATGGAGGTAAACCATCCAGCGAATTTGTATCGTGACCTTATACTTTACTACCTAAGTTGCAGTATTGTCCGATTACATCATTAGATGTTGAAATAAGCTTTTCTTGGTATAAACATATTTTTACTGATAGAAGACAAGTCTTTTTAGTTAAAAATTTTGAAAAATATTCAGTAGTAAATGCATTTTATACAATTTCAGGTTAGAAAATTGTTTACTTTTATTTTTCTTTGTTTATTTTTGCATTTTTTTTTAATAAACATCTTTTTCAGAACCCAGTGTGTTTCTTTACCCTATTTTACTATAATAAATTAAGAAATATTGCATACCAGTATGCATATTTGGTCAAAGAAAAGCGTACACCTGCATATTTTAAAGGCAAACAAGGCATATAAATGCGCATATTTTGGCCTGAATTTAAGTGCATATATTCCGCCCTTTACATTAATAAAGTCGACTAACGAGAACATGGCTTTATCTATACGGCAATTTTTTGAGATAGGTATATCCCAATATTGTCTTTAAGTTTATCTAAACAAAAAAACTCGCCCAATAGGTTCCCAAAATACTAGAATGTTCGTTACTAAAATGAACTTACATGAAACTACATTGTAATATTTCTCCCGATTCTTCGACCATAAAATCCAAAGTTTCAAGGAAGTCGCCCTGCACATCCGAGTAAAAAACAATGATAAATGCTCGAGTTGTGTCCGGGTCGAGTGTTAAGGAATATGGAATACACTCAATAACTCCTCCCCACTCAGTTGCTTTAGACTGAAAGGTAACGGTAGCTGCTATCACTCCTAATAAAAATAATATATATTATGTATACGGGGTGTCCGGTAAGTATATGGCACAGTCTCGGGAGCGTATAGGGAAGGAATAAGCTTTATTTGTTAAAGAAAAAAATCCTAAAGTGCCTGTCAACGGAGATACAGAGTCCCAAGGGGTTACCCAGCAACTTACCTTTTAGGCTCTAACTATTGAACCGACATAATGAAATTTTAATATTTTATCTAGGCCACTCATAGAACCATACTACAGTAGATCTTTTACATCGCCAGGAAATACAGGAACAGACTAGCCACCATACTCGTTAGGCCAAAATTGTGACAGGTGTCATGTTACAGAGCTGAAAGCTGATTTTTTAAATATTCTGGTCATTCCTATTTAAAAACCACATTTGTTTCGACAAGATTAGCCGTTTTCAAACAAAATACATTTTTTGTATAACACGTTTAAGCATTGACTTTCGTAAACAATATCAAGACTCAGTTCGAGGGCAACAGACCAGGGGAAAACTGGTACTTATCATTTATGAAAAGAAGGGGTAATTTAAGTCTGATAAGACCGGAACAGTTACAACAAAAAAGGGCAGAAGCAGCTGATGATTTTTTCCAAAAGTTAAAAGGTGTAATTCAAAGAGAGTCTCTCCAGAATTTTCCAGAATTAATATTCAATTATTACGAAACTGGTTTTGCCACAGACCCAAGCAAGGTAAAAGGTATTGGAGAAAAAGGAAAAAAGTTATTTTATCGAAGAGTAGGCGAGACAGGCAGGGAAGAAATATCCGCTGCGTATCGGCAATAGGTGTTGCCACCTCTTATAATATTTAAGGCCAAAGGAGGAATTCAAGTACGGTGGACCAATGCCATTATTACTCACAATTAATTATTATCTACTGTAGTATGGTTTTATTAGAGACTTTATGGCCTACATAAAATATTAAAATTTCATTAAATAATACATGCGGGTTCGAAAGAGCCGAAAAAGTAAGTCGCTGATTACTCATTTGGGACTCTGTATCTCCGTTAAAAGGCACTTTAGGATTTTTTTCTATGACAGATTAGGGTTCCCAGAGTACACCTTATAAACCCTGTATACCAACAGGAAAGTACACAATGGAAAATTATCCACATTTTACTTATTAGGTAGGTACATATTTACGCATAAGCCTTATTCCTAAGATTATTACCAAAGTGAATTTAAGCTAAGAAATTAATGAATTTAAAAAATAATACAAAAAAAGAAGGTTATGTTAGTATTAAAACTTAAATAGTTGCAGAAAAGAAAGTTTTCTGTAACATGTGTTGACTTTAGAAGACACGCGTCTCAGAAGTACGGTACGTAACTTAGGGGGGTGATTCCTTATGATATTCTAAGAGAAAAGGTTAATATGAACATGTGTCCGGAGTTGCCCGGTTTTTGATATACAGTGTTTTTTTTTAAAGAAATCATGTTTTTATAATTTCCTTAAATATCTTTTTCCCTGGTAGAGGAAATTAAAGTCATACTTGTTATATTTCACAATTTAATTCAGTTTCCTGACACGTGTTTCAACCATTGCGGATTATTATCAAAGGCTTATAAGACAATACTAAATTCTACATGTCATTAAAATAAAAATTGACAGATGATGGGTTATTTTGGTCCTTAATTTACAGGTATTGGCTAAAGGTACAACTAAAGTACAGGTGTGATTATAGAGGTATTTACATCTAAGTAATAAAATTAAGAAAATGATATTTTGTATATTTTTATGGGTTTTTCGTTTCTTAATTTTTGACAGTGTTTATTGCATATTTATCTTAAGTTATTAGGCTATTAAGTATTAGATTGGAACTTGAAGGTATTTCAATTTGATTATTAAAAACATTACATCGATTTTTTAAGGCTTTTTTGATTGCTAATGTTTCTAATAGGCTTAGTTTTCTACCCTTGTGTTGAGTATATATCGCTCGGTTTTATTTTGTTGGATATTGAGTGGTTATTTATAATACAGTGGTCCGCTATTCCTGTTTTATTTTGTTTTTTTTTAAATGGATGTTTTATGTTCTTTAAGCCTAGTTTTAAATTTGTATTTGGTAGACCCCGCTATGTGTTAATTTGCCTTTATTTTCAATTTTTCAATTAGCTATGTATTTACCTAGGTTATTTTTATTGACTTGTATGGGGATAAGTTTATGGTTTATGAGTTTTTTTGAGATTTTTTGACTTGTGTCACCTGTATACCTGATTGAACTGTATTTCGCGTTTGATGGAAGGGGACGTCCTCGGTAGAGTAGTAGTCACAAATGAATTATATCTTTTTCCCGATTTTATTGAAATTTTTAAGGGGCTTAATTAGCCCAGACTAGATTAAATTTATTAAGGCCAGTGGCGTTCCGGGGACCACCTTAATTAATATTATTGACAAGGAAATGTACGCCACTGACTTTTTTCTAATTTTGATATTTTTTTTCGGATTTACCAGCTAATAGTACAATTTCTTTGTTCGCTGAATTGTTTTCGTATCTTGCTTCGTTCTCGAGAGAAATAATAAAAACCACTTTATTTCATGTACAGGGTCTTCCAACGAGGACTGAACAGGGGCTCATTTTTGAGCTTCCTTGTATTTAGAGAAAAATCCATAATAGCCAATCGATGTACTTTTTCCTGCAGAATTCAAAAATGAAACCAAAAATTTATTTGAACCAGAAACAAAAGAGTTACGCTATGGATAAGGTGTTTTTTAAATGGAACATAGCTTTTTTTATACGATTTTTGGAAAGAGTGATTTTTTTTTTGTCCGTTCTGATTAAAATATTTAATATTGTGACAGCTATTTTTATTAAATTTTAATGTTTTATCCAGTATAATTTAACTTTAACCTGTTTGAAACATACACTAGGTAATAAAGGTATAATCACCTTTGAATCCTTCAAAGTCAAAAAATTTGACAAATTTACTATAATATTGCCGAAATGAAATATTCATTAGATGAGAGATTGCAGATTGTTATCTTGTTCTACAAATGCCAAGAAAATGCAAGAGAAGCAAGGAGAAGATTTATTGCAAATTTTCACAGAAATATATCCGTCAATACTATTCTAAGGATAAAGAACCTATTTGAGAAAAATAAAACATTACATGACAGAAAAATAAATCCAGAAAGGAATAGAAATCGAGACCGTGCCATTGTGAATTATTTTCGACTGAATCCAACCAAATCAATTTCGGACGCAGTTCGGGACGTTCAATACGGCGGCGGTGTAAGATGCAGAAGAGTTACCCAAGGAACTGTTCACAGGACTTTAAGAAATCATAAATTTAAGTCTTATCATATCCTTCCACTTCAACATCTAACACCGGCACAAAAAGAACTTCGCTTCCAATTTGTTTCCCAAATTGTGATTCGGAAAGAAAACGAAGACCCTAATTTATTCAGAAATATCTTATGGACTGACGAAGCCATATTCACAACATCGGGGGTTTTCAATAGACATAATAATCATCACTGGGCCGTTGGAAATCCAAGAAAATTTCAGACAATTAAATTTCAAGGAAGGACTTCAATCCATGTTTGGTGTGGCATAAAAAATAATCGAATTTTGGGACCAATATTTTTTAACGGGACTTTAAATGGACAGAGATACTACGAGTTCTTAGAAAACGAAATTGAGAACTTTTTGGAAGATTTACCATTGGAAGAATATCAAAATTTAATTTGGCAACATGATGGGGCCCCTCCGCAAGCCGTGCGTGAGCTTACTCAATATTTAAACGGACGCCATGAAGAATGGATTGGTAGAAATGGAACCTATGCTTGGCCACCCAATAGTCCCGATTTGTCAATATTAGACACCTTTCTTTGGGGCCATTTAAAGAACGTGGTATACAAGCAGCGAAACCACGATATTGAAGAGATCATGCAGAAAATTGTGAATAAAATAAATCGCCTTAACCAGGAAAATCACAGTATAACAGCGAGTTTGGAAAGGCTACAAAGAGGTTATCGCACATGTTTCGAGAACAACGGAGGTCACATTGAACAATTAAATTATTAATGTTTTTTTTTTTTAAATTAGTATAGAGTTGGATTTCTTTTTCTGTCATGTAATGTTTTATTTTCCTCAAATAGGTTCTTTATCCTTAGAATAGTATTGACGGATATATTTCTGTGAAAATTTGCAGTAAATCTTCTCCTTGCTTCTCTTGCATTTTCTTGGCATTTGTAGAACAAGATAACAATCTGCAATCTCTCATCGAATGAATATTTCATTTCGGCAATATTAGAGTAAATTTGTCAAATATTTTGACTTTAAAGGATTCAAAGGTGATTATACCTTTATTACCTAGTGTATGTTTCAAACAGGTTAAAGTTAAATTATACTGGATAAAACATTAAAATTTAATAAAAATAGCTGTCACAATATTAAATATTTTAATCAGAACGGACAAAAAAAAAATCACTCGTTCCAAAAATCGTATAAAAAAAGCTATGTTCCATTTAAAAAACACCTTATCCCTAGCGTAACTCTTTTGTTTCTGGTTCAAATAAATTTTTGGTTTCATTTTTGAATTCTTCAGGAAAGTACATCGATTGGCTATTTTGGATCTTTTTTTAAATACAAGGAAGCTCAAAAATGAGCCCCTGTTCAGTCCTCGTTGGAAGACCCTGTACAACAAAAATACCTATGTATTTCAAAGTTAATTAATATATGAGGTAAAGGTAAGTTTTGATGTCTAATTTACCTGTTTGTCAATAACAAGTCAAAAATTAATAACTTAACTAACGCTGAAATGGCCCAGATGCATTTCAGGTATGGCCTAGCAAATGGAAATGCTGAAAAAGCTCGGCGACTTTATCAGGAACGTTATCCAAACAGAGTACTACCATGTGCCAGAACATTTAGACAACTCCATGCAAGATTGAGCGAGACTGGGAGTTTTAAACGTAGTACGGAACTTTCTGGCAGACCTGCAACAGTAACCACGCTTGAGTTAGAAGAGGCTATACTTCGAGAGATAGAAGATGATCCTCCAACTAGTGCCAGGATGCCAGGAAGGCAGCAGTGCAACTTCAAACAATTGCATTAACTGTTTGGAGGGTTTTGCATCAGCTATACCCATACCATATTCAATGTGTGCAAGATCTGCTTTCCCGCGATTTTCAGCCAAGGTTTGATTTTAGTAGGTGGTTGCTGCATACAGTAGCACATAACAAGTATTTTATACCGAACATTTTATTTACTGATGAGGCCTCTTTTTCAAGAGAAGCCATTATGAATTTTCATAACGGACATTTTTGGACGGACGATAATCCTCATAAAATTAGACAGGTCGTTTTCAGTAACTATTTTCGGTGAATGTATGGGCAGGGATCATGGGCGACTATCTTATTGGACTATTTTTTACCACCTCGATTGAATGAAGACGCCTATACGCGGTTTCTATCTGAAGAACTTGACGTTCTGTTAGAAGACGTACCTCTACAAATAAGAACTAATACGTGTTCATGCATGACGGCGCCCCAGCTCATTTTAGCCTAGTTGCTCGTCAATACCTTGACAACACTTTTCCTAATTGCTGGATTGGACGCGCAGGTCCCCAAGGTTGGCCAGCTCGCAGTCCCAACTTGAATCCTCTATACTCTATACTATTATTTTTGTTGTACAGGGTGTCCAGTTTTCGTATGTTTTACGGGTTATCTGCGTTATTAGTAAAGATAGAAGGTTGCGGTTTCCGCGGCACTGTTTTACTTTTTTGAGAAACAAACGATGCCATCAACAGAATTTTCATAGCCCCCTTAGTTTTTTAGGTACGGGGTGATTTTGGAAATTTTGCATTTCGGTTACGCTGCAATTTATCAAAAAGGTAAGAAATGAACTTATTAGTTTTTTTCACGTAGAATCCAGTGGCTTAGTCAGATTTTTTCTATGTTTAATTGTTTTCGAGAAAAAGAGCATTTTTTTAAATGGGACACCTTATATATTTTTAGCTATTATGATTCAGTTTATCACAAGCTTTTCAAAAATATATAATACTTTATAGCTGTTTTCAATGTGAAGCTCAAAATTCACATTTTTCAACAAATTTAATTTTTTTTTTAGTAGGCCATGACGGGTATTTAGAAAAACAAAAGATGAAGGGCTTGTTATCTGAAAAAATCTTTATTTACTGTCAGAATAGGTTATCCATTTTCTGTTCTTTATTTCTATTCAGTTTCGATAAATAGTTTTTTCTTAATTATGGCTGCGAATGCAAGATTCGAGAATTATGAAAAGTACGATATGTTCGTTTGTTATATTCAGTGTAACGAAAATTCGGATGAAGCATTAGAAGTTTATTTTAACAGGTATGGGCATCTTTTTATATTTCTCATCGTATCTTAAAATTTATAAATACGTAATATTCGCAGATTCCCAGGAAGAAGGCAGCCGGATAAAAGAATATTTTTAAAAATAAAATCAAACTTAATTGAAGTCGGTTCATTTTCCAAACCCCGAGCTAGTATTTACAATAAGGAAAACCACGACATTGATGAAGTAAACGTTTTGGCTTCAATGGAAACAAATCAAAGTAGTTCTTGTAGAACAGTGAACAGTGGAAGGTTCTGTCGGTGTTACAAAATCAAGGGTTGAAACCATTATGAAAAAACACAAGTTTAAGCCATACAAATTTCATGTCGTACAAAACTTACATCTCGGTGACGCAGAGCGCCGCGTAGAGTTTTGTAATTGGTATTTACAAAATGTAAATAGAGAAAATCATTTTGAAAGAACGATTATATGGTCTGATTAGAGTCATTTTACCAGTGCCGGTATATTTAATCGGCAAAATACTAGGTTTTGGTGCCAGGAAAATCAACATGTTATATTTCCACGGGAACGGCAAGGCAGATTTGGGTTTAGCGTTTCATGCTTCAAACTGGGATGTAAATTTGTTGAAAAATTTTGAGCTTCACATTGAAAACAGCTATAAAGTATTATATATTTTTAAAAAGCTTGTGATAAACTGAATCATAATAGCTAAAAATATATAGGGTGTCCCATTAAAAAAAATGCAAGTTTGCTCTTTTTCTCGAAAACAATTAAACATAGAAAAAATCTGACCAAGCCACTGGATTCTACGTGAAAAAAACTAATAAGTTTATTTTTTATCTTTTTGATAAGTTGCAGCGTAACCGAGATACAAATGCAAAATTTTCAAAAACATCCCGTATCTAAAAAAAACTAAGGGGGATATGAAAATTCTGTTTATGGTATCGTTTGTTTCTCAAAAAAGTAACACAGTGCGGCGAAAACCGCAACCCTTACTAATAACGCAGATAACCCGTAAAACATACGAAAACTGGACACCCTATACATGCAATAAAGTGATTTTTATTTTTTCTCTCGAAAACGAAGTACGAAAACAAGCCGCTTATCATTATAAATAACAGTACCAAATTTCAATAAAATGGGGAAAAGGATATTTAAAAAAATTATAAAAAGCCGATTTCTTTTAAAAAAATTTTAACACCCCGTATATCAAAAACGAGGCGACTCCGGACACATGTTCATATGAACTCTTTCTCTTAGGATATCATAAGGAATCACCCTCTTAAGTTACGTACCGTACTTCCGAAACACCCTGAATACAATATACATATGTAGTAGGTATAGTATCTACCTTTATTTTTAACGGCTAGTTCATACTGGTGTTTATCAGTCAGGTATATCAAGGACGCGTTTAATTTCTTCACGCACAGCTTTACCGGGGGCCCAAGTCCATAGCCCTGTAAGGTAATTGGTACGCGTCTTTCGGTTCCTTCGATGTCCAGAAATGCCATGCAATTGTAACAGATATTTTGTCGTGGAGAAAAAATCACGGTAAAGTGAAAATTCGATTTTGGTTGTACACTACCCACCTAAAAGAGAAAAAATACATTTATACCAAAACATATCAAAACTTGAACTAAACGTATTTTTTTACTGTGTTTCCTATTGCCTGGCAACAAGTAATCGTCATTATAAATGCAAAATACCAATTTTAGGTTGCAGTGTGAACATATTATTTTTAGACTGACAGTATATCTTTTCAGTTACAATACAGGTAGTTTTAACATTGTACAGATGACACACCCGTAATTTTATCTTTCAAAATAGAGTAGGACAATTATAACAATAGAGCAAACCGATAATTTATCCTTCAGAAAATGTAATAGAAAAAATGCTAAATGATCCCATTGTTAGTGAATATTTCAATAATTCACGTATTTAAAATATGCTGTTGTTTCTTGCTATTTCTCTATTTGAACTCAAGCTTGAGATTTAATTCACAATGGTAGAGCGGCAGTCGAAGTAAAAAAATGCCACGCTTTTTAGCCATTTCGTTATACCTAATATTTCCCGTAAGTTTTCTTACCTTAGGAATAATGTCAAAAAAGGACGAACTAAACAAAAATTTGTTATCTTCGTTTGACATCAACTCCTTTATCTCGTCTCTTAAAATGCGTTTATAAATATCAGCGTGCATTTCTCCATCTACTAAACCCAAAAAATCTAATTTCGCATACTGCGGGATTTGGTACTCTTTCATTTTCGTCATCAGATCAATTAACTTTTCATACTCTTGCTGTTCTTCTTTTTCGTCGTGCATTTTCCAAGAAAACTTAAAAACATACTCGCTAGTGTTGTGAAGCACTAATACCTTTCGCATTGAGAGTCCCATAAACACATCGTCGAAACTCACCAACTGCTGTTCCAATTCTATTCTAGCAGTTTGTACCTAGAAATATTAAAATATGTACGGGGTATTTCCTCATAAACATAAACTAACACCTGTCGGTCCTTCTACAGCATTTACTTAAGTAGCGATCAAAAAGTTTAAACACAAAGTTTCATGTATTTATTTGAACTTTTGTATTCTGTTTTCAGAAGAAATATTTTAATTACAAAAACTTTTTTTATGGGACGTCATATATACAGGGTGCCTCGGATAAGTACTCTTCGTAAACCATAGGACATACAGATGATTCAATTAGAAAAAAGTTGCTCATTACTCAATCCTGCAACGTAAATGTTGAAAATTTCAAATATTCCATTTCCAAGGATACTTCATTTATTTTTATACCTTCTGGCATATATATGCCTGATAACATGCAAAGGCCTTGTTCACGTGGAAACTTCAATGGAAGAAGTAATTACAGAAACAAAAACCAAGGTGAAGATTACCGAAGCCCAGAATATGAAGGACAAGCCCGGATGACTAGTAGAACAATAAATAACGGCCAAATAGAATATCCAGAAACAGATTTCACCATAACAACCTTTGAAGGAAATACCCTACCCAATAGTTAAACATAGACCTGGTAGACTGCATGGTCAATGTATACATTAGCCCTGTCATTATGTATTATAACTACCTAAGATATGGTCACTCTATCAAACAATGCAGAAGCAAAACTAGATTCCCAAGATGAAATGAACAGCACCAAGAAGACAACTGTGAAAGTCCAGCGCAGCAATGCTATAGGATCATATTCGTTTCCTGAATCGGTCCTCGACCTTTATACCAATTTTTAAACAGAGTTGCTTCTGAGCGGATCTTGAACAGAGGGGTTGATTTCAAATTTCTAAATTCACATTTTATTGAGGGCGGGCAGCGAGGAAGAGGTTACTTTTAAATCGTACTATGGTGGCAGAGGCGTGAGCTGGGGAGGAGTGAGCCAGTCTCTCGGTATTTTATATGGTTTGAGTGGATTTGAGTGAACGTGTGATAAGGGGATTTAGGGATTTTCGGTATTTGTAGGTCATTATGTAAAGTATGAATCATCGTAAAGCGTGGAGCATTCGTCATAATTCGGAACACTTTATTTTGAAATGCCTAAATTTTCCTAAACGTTAACTTATTTACGGTGTACCAAGTGGCAACGCCGTAAGTAAGTACGGGCCGACTAATTGTCTTGTAGAACAAAGTCTTTGTACGTTAATTTAGTCTACTTCTACTGTTGATAAGTGAGTAGATGGTACCTAGTTGACCATTTGCTATTTTTAAGCGTTGGTCTACGTTATCTGTCCAAGCCAGCCGCTTATCAAATGACATACCCAGATATTTAACATTATTACACCAGTCTAGTCTGGTGTTTCTGACTTGCAATCTGGTTTGGGGTAATTTGCTTCTGGCTCTCGAAAAGTAGATGGCTTGGGTTTTGGCGTCATTAAGGCGAATTTCCCATTTATCTAGCCACGCCTCGATAAGTCTTATGTGGCGTTGTAGCTTTGAGACTCTCAACCTTGGCGGTGGCGGTGATCGCGGTATCGTCAGCAAACAGATATAGTTCAGTTTGAATGAATTTGGGAATATCGCTGGAATAGACATTGTACAGAACCGGCGCAAGGGGGGATCCTTGCGGTACTCCGGCTCTGACATGTTGCACAGTCGATATCGCATTCTCTGACGAAACCGCGAAAATCCTGTCTGTCAAAAAAGAACGAATAACCTTTATTAGGTAGTTTGGCATTCCTGACCTTATTAACTTTAAAATGAGTCCATCGTGCCAGACCTTATCAAATGCTTTGCTGGCATCGAAAAAGACCGCTCCCGTGCTGAATCGTCTGTTAAAGCCACTTTGTATATTAGAAGCCAGTCTAGTCGTTTGGCGCACCGTGCAATGAGCAGATCGAAAACCGAACTGCTCTGGCGGTAAAATGTTGTTGTCTAGTACGAAATCGTTAATACGATAAAGTATAACATACACGACAGGCTGATGGGTCTGTAACTAACTACCAAGGTTTGATCTTGTTTAGATTTTGGAATTAGAACCACTTTGGCTTTGTTCCAAACCTGGGAAAAATGACCTTTTTCGATAATAGCCTGTGCAATGTGTACTACATCCGATATCACGTTGTCCGGCAAGTTCTTGCTTTAATTTTTATACCGTCGAAGCCCGCAGCCCCTTTAGGTTCAGTGAATTTAATAACGTTTACTTCATCCATATGGATATTACGGATATTCTGTATGGGGTGTTCGATAGACTTATAAATTCGCATCGTTACGGAGACCCGTGCATCCCTCTCAGGATCCGTAGTCGGGTTGTCATTAAACTGTTCGCAGAGGCTATCCACGAACAGTTCAACTTTTTCTCTATTCAGCAATGCTCGTACTGCACAGGCAGCCACAAAAGAACAGACAGAAAATGCCCAGAATATGAAGGACAGAATGCGATTAACCCGTTTTTGCCCAGTGTTCCATAATTGGACATACATCGTTTTATCCTAGTGTTCCGATATTGGAACATTTAACAGGTTTGCCCCCACCATTGACTATAGCCGATACTGCGGGCGTCCACGGGTCAGTAGGAGTCCTAACTTGTTTAGTTAGTCTACTGGTATTAGATTTTAAGCACGCTCTGCTGAAATCTATCGTCGTTGCTGCTTAATATTAAATTTGTTTGAGAATCACCGGAAAATGGCTACCAAAAAGTAAGAGTTTTTTTAGAACTTATGTTTAGAAATTTATTAGAAGACTGATTTTATTTTAAACTTTAGTTCCTTACTAACCACGTAGCGTAAAAATTTGACCAAAAAAGTTTCTACGGTATGTGTAAGTTAAGTTCTTCTACCAATGTTCCAATATTGGAACACTGGGCTAAAGCGAATACATTTTTATTTAAGGTTGTACAGGGTTATCCAACCAAGACTAGACAAGGCGATTTTTTGACTTTTCCTGTACTTTTATAAAAAAACTGAAATAGCCATCTTAAGTCATTTTCTCCCGCGAATTCGAATATCTTCAGCAAAAAACAATTGAACATCAAACAAAAGTACTAGGGGTCACTTTGATATTTTTTTAAATGGGATGCCGTATTTTTAATGAGCTTATCCGATTTCTCATATAAATTTTGATCTAAAATGTTGGATTTTTAATTCAAAAACGCCTTTTTTCTTCAGTTTTAAATTCGGAAAATGTTAAAAATAAAAAAAAAATAAATAAATAAATTAAAAATCCAACATTTTAGATCAAAATTTATATGAGAAATCGGATAAGCTCATTAAAAATACGGCATCCCATTTAAAAAAATATCAAAGTGACCCCTAGTACTTTTGTTTGATGTTCAATTGTTTTTTGCTGAAGATATTCGAATTCGCGGGAGAAAATGACTTAAGATGGCTATTTCAGTTTTTTTATAAAAGTACAGGAAAAGTCAAAAAATCGCCTTGTCTAGTCTTGGTTGGATAACCCTGTACACTACAAAAGAACTGATTGATTTGGTTGAAAGTGAGGACTTTTGGAAAGCAGATGTTTTTATAACACCTCCAAATGACGGCCAAGACTCGGAAGAGGATTCGGACGACGATGAGTCCCCTACTGCTGATGTTAATCATCTAAGTGGACGTCAACTGGAAGCGGAGGCTACTGCTAAAATTCAAAGTGCAGATGGTATTGTTTATATCGGTGAAGGTCAGTTAAACACAGAGTATGACTCGGAAGATGGCTGGGAAAGTGAAGACGATATTCCATTAGCCCGACTCTCGGAAAAAGCTAGAAAACCCATGGAACGCAAGTGGATAAATCGTGACTTAACCCCGTCTTTTCCCGATTTTGTTTCTCCAAAAGCCACCCCAGATAAAATCTATATTGATGCTGTAGAATGTTTTGAGACTTTCGTTGATGCAGATATTTTTCTGTTTTTAAAAGACATGTTTGAGCTTTATGCCAGGCAAAAGGGCGACCATAGTTTTCAGACAACTGTCGAAGAAATAAAATGTTTCATAGCAATTTTATATGGATCAGGGCATCTCCAAGTTCCTAGGTGGCGCATGCTTTGGGAAGTTAATACAGATACATACAATCCTCTGGTTGCCAATTCTATGCGAAGAAACATATTTGACATCCTTAAAAAGTATCGTCACTGTGCAGATAATACAAACTTACCCCTCGATGATAAGTTTGCTAAAGTAAGAGCTTTATTCGATATGTTAAACCAGCGCTTTTTAAATCATGCATTACTAAAAGAAAAGCTAAGTATTGATGAAAGCATGGTTCCATATTTTGGAAGGCATAGTACAAAACAATGTATCAGAAACAAACCTATAAGATATGGGTACAAAATATGGTCTTTGTGTGATCCATCTGGTTACCTTATTCAGTTTGAGCCATACCAAGGAAAGCAAACTAATCGGCAGTACAAGGAGCTCGGGGTCGGGGGATCCGTTGTTATGAATTTGTTGTCCAAGTTGCCTAAGGATATTCCTTTTAAAATCTATGGAGATCGATTCTTTTCTTCAGTAAAGCTCGTAAATGGACTTTAAAAGGCTGGTTACGGTCACAGAGGCACTATACTCCCAAATAGAACAGAAAAATGTCCTTTACCTTTAAAGGATGAGGTGAAAAAAACACCCAGGGGTACATATACATATGTAACAGATGAAACCACTGAAATTACCATAACTTCATGGAATGACAACCGTCCCGTTCTGGCAATAAGTTCATGTGATCCTGTTAATCCAATTGGGCAAGCGCATAGATGGATATCTACCGAAAAGAAGAAGTTGCCAGTTCCTCAACCTTTTGTTATTGGACAGTATAACAAAAATATGGGTGGTGTAGACCGCATGGACCAAAATATTAATAATTATAGGATCAATATCAGATCTAAGAAGTGGTGGTGGTCTCTATTTGCCTTCTGCTTAGACTCTTCGATTCATAACCCATGGCAAATTTATAGGAGCCAACCTGATAGATCAAAAATTCAGTTTTTAAAATTCCGTCGCGAAATAACACATTGCTATTTAAGAAAATACGGAAAACCTGTGGTAGGGGGTGGACGGCCAAAGTCCTCCAAACCTCTTTCTAAGAGAGTTTATGGAAACCTTCAATACGATGGACTAAATCATTGGATGATTCCCGCTCATAAGCAAGGTCGTTGTGCATTTTGCCATAAAAATACCACTAAAATGTGTGAAACATGTGTACTAAATCTTCATGAACAATGTTTTAAACCCTTTCATGTGTTGTAGAGTTATCCTGTGTCGTGTTTTGTACATTTATTCTGTGTACTAATTTTTTTATATAGGCACTTATTATGTCATAGTATGTTTTTCCCAGTGTTCCAATAATGGAACAGGGCTTTTTTCTTAAATATTCCACAAGCTCATGTTTTGGCATTAATTTCTAGTTATTTACCTTCCAATTAACATTTGTGTAAAGAAAAAAATAAAAGTTTTTAATTTAAAAAAATTCGGGCACTGAACAGTCATATGATTTGGCAATATTCGGGCAAAAACGGGTTAAACGTATTATGACCATAGCAAATATATCCTACTTTGAAGCAAGAAAACACAGCCCGAAGACGTACGACCAAAAACAAAATGAACATCAACAAAGAGAAAACACACAAAGTCCCTTCAGATGGGATCCAAGAGACTTTCCGAAAACTTCACAGAGCAAAGAATAGAAAGGATACTTGGATACTTCCACCTAACGCAGAGAAGCTCCAACATAAGCCAATGACAAAATCTATATTTCAAACCCACATATCAATAAATGATAACGAAAGAGGAAAGCGAATACCTCACCCAAAACATAAAATGGACAAGAACACAAAAGGCTGCTATTGCCAAGTTCATCCAGAATAAACATCACACCAATTAGGTACATAGATCCAAACTCGCTCACCACGAGCCATAGCGAGGCACAAGATGAACCAGTCCCTATAGTGAACATCGTCAAACAACTCTTAAACAAAACAAAACTCTCAGAAGAGACAAAACAGCTCGTAGTTGCAAAGATCCGGCAAGTACTCCGGAGATGATGGACTTTTCGTTATCTCCAGAGGAGGATTTCTAACAAAATGGCTACCAACGAATTGTGTATAATACACTGGAACATCAGAAGTGTCACATCTAACTACCCAGAACTCATCATGCTGCTGAACCAATAAAAACCAGAGATGGAGCAGACAGAATGGATGGGTATATACTCTCAGACTGCATTCAATTTCACCCTCTGCCAATGCGACATATTATTATATTAGATATACACTGGATGAATGTTGAGAAAACCGGTGGCCATCGCATCTGGGAGAATAGAATTGTCAATCAATAAATTTGGTAGACCCGAGAAAATTATAAGGTTAGATGTTGGCTATAAGTAGCTAGTTAGTAGTAATTTAAATTGTTAAAAATGAATATTGTCGCAAAACCGAATTATTGCGATATCTTTCAGCATCGTAATATCGTTTGCAATAATTTGTTTAGATGTGTCACGGGATTACAGACACTTGTCAGTTTTAAATATGGTATTTATTATTATTTGTTAACTTTTAACTCTTCGGAAACCCGAAGTAGTAGACCCATAATTTATGACGGAAGACTAAGTTCAGAAAGATAAGGACAATTTTTAAGAAACAACATCGAAGATATCCTTGACGAACTTCCTCTAGCAGTAACCAATAATATGTGGTTTCAACAAGATACACTGAGCGAAATACCGAGTTGACATAACTCAAATATGAGTTATCCTAGACCGACGCGTGTTGCTAATAGGGGACAGCTCAGACCTCTGAGTTACGACAACTAAAGCGAAGAAATTGCATCAAATCACTGTTCATGAGTTATAATAGCCCTGAAGATGGGTTGTTTTAGCTAGCTAGCTTAGCTAATCGTAACTGGGTTTGACGAACACATGCGACGTGGGCTGCAGCAATTCATTGTTTAAGCTGCCAGAGACCAATATGTGAATTGTGATGCGTTACTTCTCGGGCTAGGTTGACTCATGATTCGAGCTATCAAAACTGGACCTTTTAGTTGTTCTAACTTACTTAACGATTTAGATTAGATTTAATCTGTCCTAAAGTTGGAGTATTCTCATTTTCACGCACCTGTATGGGAACAAACTCTGAACAAAAATAAAAAAAGATCCCTCCGATCAACGATTGCGCGGATAGCAAGTCCAGTTATGTTATGTGGTCCATAACGACGCGACGTGCACGAGGTACTAATAACAATGGGATGAAGTTACCGCGCCAAATCGGCACGAGCGCGAATTCGGAACTTTCCGTGACCTTTTGATCGGTGATTTATCCTCGACATGGGTTTTTATAGTACTCTTTATGACTTATTTCAACTCAAAATAATTTACACATGGTAATGAGTTAAAATATTGCACGTCTGGGTCAAAACAGCACTTTAAAATCAGTTAGTAAGTTTTCCCAATCCAAAAACTGCGTTCAGGTAACTCATAAAATGGTTACAAAATGAAGGATTGTGGTAATCCCAAATGTGTTTAAGATGTTTATATTTCTGATGCGAACCAAAAGAAGCTGAATTATTGTAGCATTTTTAAATAATTTGTGATAATTCGTAGGTTCAGTTTGAATATCATAGAAACGTGCGTTAAAGTAGCTCTAATTCCGCAACCCACGACATTGGTAAATCCATTTTTGTCAGTGTAGGGCTTCTCCTCATAACTCCAGAAATAATATCGAGTATTTAAGAGACCGCTTTCAAAATAATTTAGTTGCCACTCGTGATCCCATAAACTGGCCACCGCGATCCTTAGGCATTACACCCATGAAATTGTTTTGTGGGATTCCTTGACAATGAAGTTTACTGGAAGACTTTTCAAAATAATGATAAGTTCGAGCTGCAATAAGAAAAACAACTCTAGAAGTATTAAATGACGTTATAGAAGAAACTGTTAAAAAGTAATTTATAAGTTTTTGTTGATTTAAATCTAACCTGAACTAATTATTACTTATTAGTTTTTTTTAGATAAGTTCCTCATAATGGTTTGATATTAGTTTCTCTTTATTATGCACCATATTGTTACAGCTGTACGCATTTGATATTTAATATTTTTGAATATAATTTAAAAATAAATATGCATAAATAAGGTGCTTATTTGCATTAATGATCAAAAGACTGTTCACAAACGACCAAAAAGTGAAATGTCCACACTTTGACTACCTCACAAAAGATTAAAGCGCGACAATACTTTTCCGCTGATTCAATGGAGGTTAGTTTTATCAATAATAGTTTAACTATACCTCGCATTCTAACTCTGTCGCTACACACAGTTGATTTTTAAAATACGTTCTCAATATTCCACAAAGTAGACCAGTCTTAGTCGGGTAACAATTATATCTCATTTCCAAAATTCCTTTGGGATGAACTATGGCCTTCCTCATGTCACATGAAAAGGGCTCTTCAAGAATAATTACGGCCTCCAGATTAACAACTCCAGTGTTTTTTATAACTACCGTCGCTGTAGTCTGTACTTTTACTAATGTCGGAGGGAAAACAATTTTGTCAGGCATATTAGCCAAGGGGCGAGGTCCAAGTCCTAAAAGATTGTAATTAATTAAATAGAATTAGTAAAATAGGGCAGGTTAAGCAAAGCAAATACAAAATACTAGAAACGCCTACAATTATTACATAACTCATACAAATAATTGCAAATAATGTATAAATCAAAAAATGTTATAGGTTTAAAAATGGGTTTTCTGGTTTCGTCAATTCCGGATTTGTCACCCAGGGATAATTTACCTCATTTAACCCAAACAATTCTTGTTTGGTCAGGTACGGAAATTCGTACCTATCACTGCACCTTTTATATTCTGGTTTCGTCAACTGGGTAAATAGGGCTTTTAATCACCTTTTTAACAACCTATGCTTTAAACAAATTATGTAAAGTACTTCCCAACATACTTCGTTTGGCTTTCGCTTTCGCAGAGACGTATTAACCCACATTTATTTTTAATGCCAGTTTATAATAGATAGGTACAGGGTCTTCCAACGAGGACTGAACAGGGGCTCATTTTTGAGCTTCCTTGTATTTAAAGAAAAATCCAAAATAGCCAACCAATGTACTTTTTCCTGCAGAATTCAAAAATGAAACCAAAAATTTATTTGAACCAGAAACAAAAGAGTTACGCTATGGATAAGGTGTTTTTTAAATGGAACATAGCTTTTTTTATACGATTTTTGGAACGAGTGATTTTTTTTTGTCCGTTCTGATTAAAATATTTAATATTGTGACAGCTATTTTAATTAAATTTTAATGTTTTATCCAGTATAATTTAACTTTAACCTGTTTGAAACATACTGTCGGGCTTTTTTTCTAGTCGGCGCCCGATATTATCGTTTATATCTAAATTTTAATGAAAACTAACTTCTGTCATATTTTTGTCAATTCAACTTACTTTTTTTATTATTCCCCTTTTTTTTACCTGCCTTCGGCAGGTACATCCATTCTTATATACAATATCAAATAAAACTATAAATAACAATAAAAGTTTTAACATTCTCCCCCTCGTGTAATGTTCAATTTACACCTTCTACGTCTAACCGGCATAATCTTGTAACTGGTCTTCGAAATGTTCCATTGACAGTTCTTACTTCGACCACTCTGACCACATTATCTTTGCCTGGAAACAGCTTTTCAATTTGACCAAGTCGCCAAGCATTGCGGGGAAGGTTTGGTTCCACCACAACCACTACATCTCCTATGTTTATAGGCTTCGAATCATCGGTCCATCTTCCTCGTTTGGTAAGAGTTGGTAGGAATTCCTTAACCCATCTCATCCAAAAAATATTTGTTAATCTCTGGGATCGCTTCCAAAGCTTTTGTGGATTAACATCTTCAAAACAGCTTGGAAAAGTAGGCTGACTTGCACCAATAAGTAAATGATTGGGTGTTAAACAATCAGGATCATTCGCATCTGTTGATACCCTAGTTAATGGTCTACTATTTATAATATTTTCCACTTCAGTAAACAGTGTTAAAAGAACCTCTTCTCTAGGAGCTTCTTCCTTTACCATATTTGAAAGTACTTTCTTCACACTTCCTATTAACCTCTCCCAGCAACCTCCCATATGTGGTGCACTGGGAGGATTAAAATGCCACTGAATTTCTTTTTCTGTCAGCTCTCGAGATATGATATCGTTGTCAATTGTCTTTCAAAAATTCTTCAACTCTTCATCAGCGCCTCTAAAGTTGGTTCCGTTATCAGAATATAAGTGGCGAATAGTACCTCGTCTCGCCACTATTCGTCGGATCGCCATAATTGCAGAATCTGAAGTCAAACTGTGAACAATTTCCAAATGTATTGCTCTTACAGTCATACATGTAAATATTGCTCCCCATCTCTTTTCGCGGCGACGTCCGACTGTTACATAAAGAGGGCCAAATAAATCTAAGCCAGTATGAGTAAACGGTTTTACGTTTGGAGTAAGCCTGCATGGTGGAAGTTGACCCATTTTTGGAATCTCTGGCTTTGACTTCTTGATTTTACAAAACTGGCACATTTTAAAAGTATTTTTGACAGCAGATCGTCCTTTTAAAATCCAAAACCTTTTTCTAATGTCGTTTAGAACGGTTTCTACCCCTTGGTGCCCATTCTTTTCATGATACTCTTTCATTATCAATTTGGTATATTGACTTTTGGGATCTAGAATAATAGGGTTTCTTGTTGATTCATCTAAATAATTTGCAAAATTTAATCTTCCACTGATTCTAAGAATGTCATCAGAGTCTAAAAAAGGACAAAGTTCTGATAATTTTGAAGATTTTTGAAGTGTTTTGTTTTTCTCTTTTAAACAATATATTTCTTCTGAAAAACTGTGCATCTGAGCTGCTAATATGCATCTCTTTTCGGCTTCTTCTATTTCTTGACAATTAAGCTCCTTAGGGAAAATATGTGTTTCTTGTCTAACTTTCTTGAGTAACTGATAAAAATATCGGTATATCCAAGCGGTTGTTCTGATAAACCTTTTCCATTTTGAAAACCTGTTAACATCCGGCTGTATATCTGTTGTTTTAAACACAAGGCCCAAAAACATAGGATTTATCTTCTTTTCGCTGTCATTTTTTTGTGCAATAAAATCAGACTGTCCTGGCCAATTGCATTCTTCCAGTTTTAAGAATTCAGGTCCACTGAACCAAGTGGAGTTTTTATCAAAGTCAGGTGCAGATTTGAACCGAGTGATACTGTCAGCGATGTTTAAATTTGATGGTACATAATTCCAGTCCGAAATATCTGTCAGTTCTTGAATTTCCCCAATTCTGTGCGAAACAAACTGTTTATAATTTCGACCATCGCCTTTAATCCAACATAAAACTGTTTTTGAATCCGACCACAAAAAGGTTTTGTTGATCTTGAGCTCTAAATGTTCCTTAAGTGACTTCAATAATCTGCTACTCATTACCGCTGCTTGTAGTTCTGCACGCGGTATGCTAATGGGCTTTAACGGACATACTCTCGCTTTTGACGATAGCAGTGTTACTTCAATTTTATCTTCATATACCATTCTTAGGTAAGCAACGGAGGAAAAAGCTTCTTCACTGGCATCGCCGAAAACATGAATTTCTAAAGATTTTGCGAATGGAAGGCTCTCCGAATAACATCTCGGTATCTTCACTTCTTCTATTTTCTTCATATCTCCTAACCAAACCAGCCAGTTTTCATAAATGCAATGGGAAATTGTATCATCCCAATTTATACCAGATCGACAGATCTGCTGCAAAATAATTCGCCCTCGAATGGTTAAATTAGTAAGTAAACCAAGAGGATCGAATACAGACATGACAAAACTTAAAACTTGTCGCTTGGTAGGTGCATCTATTGCTTGAAGTATCTGTGGCTGTATCTTGTGAAAGTTCAGATTATATTCAAATTCATCGTTCTCTGTATTCCACCGTAAACCAAGAATTCTATTTATAGTGGATTTGTTTAAATCTTTGTGACTGCTTTTCGTTGCTGCAAACTTTTTAACGACTTCTGGTGAGTTTGAAACCCAACTGACTACCTCAAACCCCCCCTCTTCATGTAATTTTATAATTTCATTTATCTTTTTAACAGCTTCTTCTTCGTTGCTGCAAGAATCCAAATAATCATCCACATAAAAATTTTTCTTAACATCTCTTGCTAGATGGTTGTATGTTTTTGATTTCTGTGCATTCAAATTCTTTACGTATTGGGCAGCACAAGGTGAACAGGTGGATCCAAAGATCATTACTTGCATTTCATATTCTTTCATTGATTTAGTAGCGTCACCATCTCTCCAAAGAATTCTTTGAGCGTATCTATCTTCTTTTCGTATCATTACTTGATGAAACATCTCTGCTATGTCTCCAGAAAATGCCCATCTTAATCTACGAAATCTTAGCAAAACTCCAAAAAGGCTTGTTAAAAAATCGGGGCCTTGAAGGAGATTTTCGTTAAGACTAGTACCATGTGATTTTGCAGCACCATCTAAGACCAACCTAAATTTTTCTGGTTTATTCGGATTAATTACACCAAAGTGAGGTAAATACCATATTCTTGGATGTTTTTCTTCCAATTCATCTGATTTAAGTTGACGTAAATAACCCTTCTGCAAGTAATCTTGAATTTTGTCGTTGTATTTTTTAAAATAAAGCTCATCTTTTTTCATTTTCTTTTCCACGCATATTAAACGATTTACAGCATTTTGTCGGCTTTCTGGCAAAATTAGATTATCTTTCTTCCATAAAAGTCCAGTCTCATATCTATTAATATTATGAATTTTCTTTGTCGTCTCTTTTAGAATTTGCAATGCTCTTTCATCATCCCTATTTATTTCTTTCGTTGTTATTGACACTCCAAATGATTCTGTCTTAAATGATTCTCTAATAATCTTGTCCAATTCAGCATAGTTCGCATCTTCTTCGTATTTACATATATGAAGACTTATTAAATTTACTGCTTCTTTATCTGTATTACCGTGAATTGCCCATCCCAAAACAGTTTTTGTAACTACTGGACTATTTTCATTACTTTGATATACTTTTCTTGCTATTGTCAGGTGTATATTATCTTGTCCAATCAAAATAGTCGGTTGAGCATCTGTAAAATCTTCTATCGGAAGATCTAGTAGATAGTCTTCATTAAAATCAGCTTTTCTTACTGTTTGTTTTGGTAATGATAGATTTTCCACGGTTCTAACATTATTCATGGTATATTTTTTCTTATCTGTACCAGTTCCTGATATGGTTATGCATACTGTTCTGGAATCGTCATTTCTCTTTACCATATTATTTGTCCATCTCATACAAAATGGTTCTATTTTTCCATTTACGCCGAGTTTTTGTGCAATGTCCTGTTCTATCAAGGATACTGTTGATCCTTCGTCACACAGTGCATACGTTTCAACAACACCGCTTGGACCATACAATTTTACAGGTAATATCTTTAACAAAACTTTTGACTGCCTATTTATATTCCAAACAGACCTTTCTGTATGCGCGTTACAACTCTCCGCCGGTGGAATTCCTGCAGAATATGGTTTATATTCTTCGGTGAGTATCTTCATCGGATTCTTATGCAATAAACTATGATGTTTTCTGGTGCACCCATCAAATTCACATCTATTCTTTGATTTACAGTTTGATTTTCTATGATTTTTCTTCAGGCATGTGAAACATGCTTTGGCATAAACAATTTTTGACCATCTATCATCTACAGAGTCTCTTTTTAATATGGGACATTCATTAATTTCATGGTTACCTTCGTTACAATAGTAGCAACGTGTTTTTTCTTCTTTTTCTTGATCAGTAACCCAAACATTTTCCTTCCTCTGACCATAATTTCCCCTAACAGGATGCGAATTTTGAAACTTTGGTGTGCTTACACAGGAAAGTGCTGATGCCAATGAAGAAAGCCATTCATCAAAAATCTTCAGATTCATTTCACACCCATTAATTTGATTTTCAAATGTTTTTTCACCCCATCGCAACTTCAAACTACTCGGAATTTTATCAATTAATTGTCTTAGGAGTATCGGGTTTTCTATATTTATACATTTGTCTATTGCTTCTATTGTCGCCACTAAATTACTGACACTACATGAAAATTTAATAATACTATCAAAATCACCTTCTTTTATGGTAGGAATTGCTTGAATTTTGGAAATTAATGCTTCAGTTACATATTCTGGCCTGCCAAACCGCAACTCTAACGTTTTCAAAATCAAATTTATGTTTTTAGGATGTAACATCATGCTTCTCACTGCTTCTAATGCCTCACCTTTTAAACTTTTCTGCAATTTCATAAGAATTTCATCATCGGAATATTTAAAAATCTCTCTTTTTCTATTCAATTGAGTAATGAATAGTGCCCAGTTTTCAGGTCGTCCATCAAAAAACGGTAAATCTTTGTCTAAAAGTTGTCTATTACTACCTTCTTTAGGTACTTGTGTTTGAATTACTTGTTCTATAACGTTCTGGAAGGTTTCACATATTACTTTAATGCTACTGTTGTCTACATTCCTAACAATATTCATATCTGCAGGTTTGATATCATCTTTTTGTTTATGAATTCCCATCTCACTTATAGATTTAACCCATCTTTTAACATTACTCATTCTGGAATTCTCTGAAATTTTATCATCGTCATCGCAGATGTTGCTTCCATTGCTCGATTCTTGCTCATCGATCATCCCAATGGCTGCATCTGTTTCTAATTCCAAAATTTTAAGTTCTGAATCAATTTCTAATTTTTTCTTTAACAACTCTGCTCTTTCCTTTTCACTTCTTATTAATACTTCGTTTTTTTTAACTGATTTTAATGATTTCGTCGAACTTTTCTTCGATCCTTTCGCGGCTGTCTGCCTTTCGGATACCGATCGTTCTCTCTCAAAACCATGAAAAGACTTCTCAGAGGTTAAACTGTCTAAATTTGACATTTTAGTACCAAATGTGTCTAAAATTTTTTTTTTTTTTTAATTTTTCTTCTTTGATTTTCTTTCGGGATAAAAAACTTCTAATGTTGATTTCTCTATCCACTGCTGTTCAAGGAGGCTCGTGGGACCAAATGTCGGGCTTTTTTTCTAGTCGGCGCCCGATATTATCGTTTATATCTAAATTTTAATGAAAACTAACTTCTGTCATATTTTTGTCAATTCAACTTACTTTTTTTATTATTCCCCTTTTTTTTACCTGCCTTCGGCAGGTACATCCATTCTTATATACAATATCAAATAAAACTATAAATAACAATAAAAGTTTTAACACATACCCTAGGTAATAAAGGTATAATCACCTTTGAATCCTTCAAAGTCAAAAAATTTGACAAATTTACTATAATATTGCCGAAATGACATACTTATTAGATGAGAGATTACAGATTGTTATCTTGTTCTACAAATGCCAAGAAAATGCAAGAGAAGCAAGGAGAAGATTTATTGCAAATTTTTACAGAAATATATCCGTCAATACTATTCTAAGGATAAAGAACCTATTTGAGGAAAATAAAACATTACATGACAGAAAAAGAAATCCAGAAAGGAATAGAAATCGAGACCGTGCCATTGTGAATTATTTTCGACTGAATCCAACCAAATCAATTTCGGACGCAGTTCGGGACGTTCAATACGGCGGCGGTGTAAGACGCAGAAGAGTAACAGAAGAGTTACCCAAGGAACTGTTTACAGGACTTTAAGAAATCATAAATTTAAGTCTTATCATATCCTTCCACTTCAACATCTAACACCGGCACAAAAAGAACTTCGCTTCCAATTTGTTTCCCAAATTGTGATTCGGAAAGAAAACGAAGACCCTAATTTATTCAGAAATATCTTATGGACTGACTGACATTCACAACATCGGGGGTTTTCAATAGACATAATAATCATCACTGGGCCGTTGGAAATCCAAGAAAATTTCAGACAATTAAATTTCAAGGAAGGACTTCAATCCATGTTTGGTGTGGCATAAAAAATAATAGAATTTTGGGACCAATATTTTTTAACGGGACTTTAAATGGACAGAGATACTACGAGTTCTTAGAAAACGAAATTGAGAACTTTTTGGAAGATTTACCATTGGAAGAATATCAAAATTTAATTTGGCAACATGATGGGGCCCCTCCGCATGCTGTGCGTGAGGTTACTCAATATTTAAACGGACGCCATGAAGAATGGATTGGTAGAAATGGAACCTATGCTTGGCCACCCAATAGTCCCGATTTGTCAATATTAGACACATTTCTTTGGGGCCATTTAAAGAACGTGGTATACAAGCAGCGAAACCACGATATTGAAGAGATCATGCAGAAAATTGTGAATGAAATAAATCGCCTTAACCAGGAAAATCACAGTATAACAGCAAGTTTGGAAAGGCTACAAAGAGGTTATCGCACATGTTTCGAGAACAACGGAGGTCACATTGAACAATTAAATTATTAATGTTTTTTTTTAATTAGTATAGAGTTGGATTTTTTTTTCTGTCATGTAATGTTTTATTTTCCTCAAATAGGTTCTTTATCCTTAGAATAGTATTGACGGATATATTTCTGTGAAAATTTGCAATAAATCTTCTTCTTGCTTCTCTTGCATTTTCTTGGCATTTGTAGAACAAGATAACAATCTGCAATCTCTCATCTAATGAATATTTCATTTCGGCAATATTATAGTAAATTTGTCAAATTTTTTGACTTTGAAGGATTCAAAGGTGATTATACCTTTATTACCTAGTGTATGTTTCAAACAGGTTAAAGTTAAATTATACTGGATAAAACATTAAAATTTAATAAAAATAGCTGTCACAATATTAAATATTTTAATCAGAACGGACAAAAAAAAAATCACTCGTTCCAAAAATCGTATAAAAAAAGCTATGTTCTATTTAAAAAACACCTTATCCATAGCGTAACCCTTTTGTTTCTGGTTCAAATAAATTTTTGGTTTCATTTTTAAATTCTGCAGGAAAAAGTACATTGATTGGCTATTTTGGATTTTTCTTTAAATACAAGGAAGCTCAAAAATGAGCCCCTATTCAGTCCTCGTTGGAAGATCCTGTACATTACTTGATTTGTTATCAAAATTAATAAACTGTCTAATTAAGGTTTTCTAATAACAACTTAATTATTAGGATATTTCTCAAAATTCTTTAATTACAGGTACCTGTTTATATAGCTTATATAAATAGTAAACATAATATTCGAAATAGATTATTACCTATCTATGTTACTTTGAAATAGTGTGCAACAAGTTAATATTAAAAGTATGTGGAGACCTTGGGAATCTTCAGCTAATGCGATATCTAGCTTCCCGAATACATTCCAGGAAGCATTTATCTTCTGACTCCAGAGTGAGTGAAAAATGTATGTGAATCGTTATTAAAAAGCGGCCACCCTAAAGTAATTGCTATTAAAAATATCAGTGAAATGACGAAAGTTTCATTATCGACGGTACGAGATATTACGCTAAAAGGACATTTTAAAAGAAAAGTTCGCAAAGATACCAGAAAAATGAAGTGCAAAGATAATTGTGACAAAGATGTTATTCGCAGGAAAATATACCAAATGTATCGAGAAAATGTTGTGTCCACGTTAGTTTCTTTAAATACACGGTTAATAACTGACGACACAACGATATCATGTAGCAGGACAAGTCTTCACCGCGACTTAAGTATAAGACTAGTTTCTACTATATTCATTTAATAAAATACGAATTTTCCTACGAAAATTTTATAAGCGCTTCTATATGTTTTGATATTTTGCAAATATAGTGTTATAAAAATTCAAATAGTTTATTGTTAAACAGTCTTACTATAATTACACCCTTCTAAATTCTATTAAAAATTTTAGTAAAGAAATATAGTAATTTTTACTAATTTTCCTTTATAACCATTTTTTATGGTCGTCTTTTCAGGTAATAAAAAATTATAAAAGCCAGAAAAGGATTTAGTAAAATTCACAATACAGTTTCTTAATTTTAACTAAAAAAAATGGTTATTTAATTTAACCAAAACGCATTTGTAAAATGTAATATATACCTTAGTATTGGCATAATTATACTAGGTATGTTATAAATATAGAAGAGCTAACCATATTTTTTCATAAATTTAGTTTACAATTTTATTTTGGTAAAGACTGATATACAGATTTATAGTTATTAAGAGGTTTTATAGAGAAATATACTATAAAATTCTTACTAAACTAAATTTGCAATACTGTTTTTTCCGTATATGTGAAATTGCTAAACCTTTTTAGCACCTAGTGTTAAGTTTAGTTCCTAAGCATTACTTTGTTCCTATACAATTTGTAATTATCACACAGGAATATTAGAAATGAATAAATAAATATCCCCTACAACAATTTTGTTCTTACCATATACAGGAATAATAAAGCTTTCTTCGTCACTTATAACCCGTATTTCTCGAGCATAGTCTCTAAATGCATCAGTAGGTGTAAATGATATATAGACTGTGTACGACATTCCTGGAGCGATTCTCGTCTGGTGAATTTTTTTACTTTTCATAGATATGCCAAAGTGCCCAGAGGGTTCAAAACATATTTGAATGTTTTTCGGAACCTTAAAAATGTATAGAGATTTAGGCACTTTTTTATGAGACTACACAGTATGTCCCCGAATGAGGTACCGCATTCCAGTAAACTTTCTTATTCTTCATTTTTTTAGAAACACTCACTTCCTGATCCTGGTGATAAAAAGTTGTACTTATCTTCGAAAGTTATAACTAGTGATCAAACTCACGATAAAGTGTGCAGGGGGCGTTCAAAACTTTTAAAAGAATGAACCACGTAGGGTTAAAAGTACTTAATTTTAAATGATACAGATAATGAAGCCAGATGACTCCATCTCGTGGTGCTGGTAAATAACACCAATTTCTAAGCATACCTGCGCCCTCTGACATGGACTTATCAAGCCACAAATATCAGAGGAAATCCTGCAAAGACAGAACGTCACAATTGCAGGAGTCTTCGCTAGGCAGCGCTATGCTATGAAATTGGTGTTATTTACCGATGCTTTTCCTTTTGTTAGAACCCATGGCTTCACTGATACTAATACTAAACCGACAAGTTACAAAACGACGTCATTTAAAACCTGGAGAGCGTACAATGGTAAAAAGTGTGTATGAGGGAATTCCAAGTACACACAGTGGAATATCATTCACTGATGCAGCAGAACTTTATGCCACATTGACTAAAAGCCGTATTACAGTCGGCAACGAATTGCAGCAATACTTTGACCTTGCAACTCTATTGCTGCAATTCAATTGCAGGACTGTAATACATCGTGCAAGTCGTCGTGCAAGTTCATGTTTTTAAAATTGCAATATGAGTATCAACCTCTAGAACTTTATGCGAAATGTCAATAAACTTTCTAACCTCAAATTTTTTATTGTTTTGCTTTGTCTTTGTGGTTTTATTGGTCACTTGTCACTAAAAAACCACCAGAATTGCAAACGCACTTGCAACAAAAATCGATCCCGACCGATCTTTTGGCAATATCAATAGAATTGCCAAATCCGATCAGCTGTTTTCAACTGCGCATGCTTATAAGCAAGAGAATTGCGACTTGCCGATAGACTTGCCGACTGTAATACGGCTTTAAGACATCTTGCCGAACTGTTTATAGAACTATCAAGGACAATAGGAATACTAAAGTGTCCGATCGATCAGAAGGAAACAAGAGGACAGAAAAGGATTTTTATTGATCAGCAAGCAAAGTTAACCATTCGTCGGAAAGTGTATGCATTTTTTTTTCGAAATGAACTTCCGAATTTAAAAAAAATTTCTGCCGAAATTGAAAGGAATGAGCGTGTGCAAAAAATTTCACGAAGAGTTCTAATGCGTACACTACGAGAATTGAATTTTCGATTCTTAAAACGAAATCGCAAAAGTCTTTTGGTGGAAAAGGAAGAAATCTTATTGTGGCGTAGAAAGTATCTAGAAGAAATACAACAACATCGCTGTGCAGGGAAAAGAATTTACTTTACGGACGAGACATCATGAGACATGGTTAAATAAAGGTGTTGCGTCCACAAAAAAGCTACCCGCTTTAAGTGACACAACGGTTCGAAAAAAGGCAAATAAAACGCGAATGTCTATAATAAAAACTTATTTATTTGCCACACTGGTTTTCCGATTTAACACTACAAGAACTGAAATATTCGGGTGTAAAATGATAGAAACTTTTCCCGTCACAAAATGTCGACTTTTGCCTTACAACACTACAAACAGACTACCTTAATTTTTAATTTCTATTTTAAAAAGCAAGACGCAATTTTTGGACCTAAATTGGTTCATCGGCCGGGGTCCTTTTCTTAATTTATGCGTAACCGGCGAGTGAGTTAACGTAAACAAAGCCATAAAACGACCGAATGTGAAATCCCTTTGTCACGTTCTTAAAAAAGGTTTTACGACTGTAAAAAATAATTGCCTCAGCAGAGAAAATAATAAATACAATCTGAATCGGTTTCTGACAAAAGGAAATACTGTGAATTACATTTGGCAAGATCTCAACATTAAAGATGCACGTAACGCCTTTATCAATGGACTGTCCACTGGATTGAAAGCTGCTTCAGGAAAAGGTCGTCGGTTAATTATAACCCACATCGGAAGTGATTCTCGTTTTCTTGAAGGTGGGTTAAACTTGTTTGAATCTCGTAAAACCGGTGATTATCATGGGATATGAACTCGGATGTGTTTGAAGATTGGTTTAAATCTATCTTACCGCGTATTGAACGTGGGTCGGTAATCGTGATGGATAATGCACCATACCACAGCCGTCGAGTGGAAGCTTTGCCAACTTCTGGGTGGCGAAAAGGAAAGATTGTTGACTGGCTCAAAGAAAAAAATATTGCATTTGACGAAAAAATGGTAAAAGTGCAGTTTCTCGATCTTGCAAAACTTCACAAAAAAAATTTACGAAATATGTAGTGGATGAAATGGCTCGTGAACGAGGAGTTACAATATTACGTTTACCGCCTTACCATTGTAAAATAAATCCAATCGAGCTTATATGGGAACAGATAAAAGGCGAAGTGGCGCGTGAAAATAAAACTTTTAAATTAAAAGATGTTAAAGAACTGTTAAAAACGGCAATAGCGAATGTACAAGCAGCAGATTGGTATAAGTCCGTATTACATGTCGAGAGCGTAAAGAAAAAATGCGGGACTTAGATGTACGCGTTGAAGTTATAGTAGAACCTATTATTATAAATCCTGCAGATGACAGCAGTAGCGACAGTAATGAAATGTTTTCGTCGTCAGATAGTGAATAATCGCTGCAATGGTAATAATGATTTTAAAAATGTAACGTATTGTCATTATAACACTTTTTAATGTCGGCGTGGAATATAATTTATCAAATTATTATCAATTAGTGTTCATTAGGTAACAATAGTTAGGATATTTATAAACATTAAATAATTTAGGTTTTGCCCTTAATCCACTATTATATGTTTCTATTATTATGTAGTATAATAAAAACATTATGAAAATAATATATACTGTTGCTTTATTATTATTTTTGAATTTTATACCTGCGTAATTTAGTTTCTCTAATTACTTCATTTGATCACCAAATGTAAAAGCTTAATTTATTTTTCAGTTTAATTTATAATATTATATTTATTATAATATTATATTAATATATTATAATAATAAATAAAAAATTCCTCTACTTTTTGAATTATTATTGTTTAAAATGGCACGCCTCTGGAATTGGCGTTCCCCTCACGTCTTGCACACCCCTTAAAAATGAGTCACTGCCAATTATTTTGGTACCAGAGTATACAAGGTATATCTTTTTTACGTAATCAAAATAGAAAAAGGATTATTTTCATTCGTTTGTCAAAAAAGTTGCTACCTTCTAAACGTAAGCAAAAGCTAGCAGACAGCGCCCTCTTTAAACTATATGCATCAGCATTTTTAAGAAATTTCAATTTCTCGTCCTAAAAACCCTCAAACACCAATTTGCGAATAAAAACGTTTGGTTTCACCACAGATATTTTAAAAGGTTTTGCAATATACCATTAATTAGCAGATAGTGTCAGTAGCTTTCACAATTTTTTCCCGTTGTAGGTCAAGATTATCGTTAAAATATTGTTGTCGTTGCTAAATCTGCCTTAAGTAACCACATAAAAAATAATCTAATGGTGCTAGGTCCAAAACGCGCAATATACTGATCCCAAAAATTAATATTCAGCAAGTTGGAAACTGGAAAAATAAGTTTTCTTCCAAACTCTAATTAATTGTCCTCTAATTCAACCAAAACAGATTTTTTAAAAATATCCACATACAAATTTGCTTCTATAAAATAAGGTCCAATAATTACACTGGGGAACAAATTTCAACTTTTTTTTTGTTTCCTGAACAAAACCTATTTTTTTTTATTCAACTACACCCAAGTAACTAAGAAATATCTATTAAAGATTTTAGTTAGCTCGGAAAAAAAATCGAAATTGTTTGTTACAAGATCTTAATTTATAGGCATATACAATGAACATTTTAATTTATAGGCATTTACAATGAACATGCAAACAATAAATTGTTGGTTCAACAATAGCAATTAAGTAGAACATTTTTATCAGTGAGTCAAAAGTTTAGACACTCATTTTACGCTTCTTAGCCTGCCTTTTAAAAGCAGCCTCGGGGGCATCTCCCGTAATAGTTCAACAGAGTCGGCTAACATCTTACAGTTCCATTTTCCCTGATACCTTCTTTCCATGTTTGAAATATCCTGGTGGAACCTCTTACCGTGCTCGTCACTTACAGCACCACAATTTTCCGAAAAGTAATCCAGAAGAAATTAATTTTCAACGACATATTACACCCTAGGTTTTGGTAACATAAAAGAAGTTGGGCAACCAGGTCTTTAGTTTTCTGATTTTTTTGTGTACCAAAAAATTTGTTGCAACCATTTTAAAGGCATTCCAAGCGTCCTTTTCCTTGCCTTTAAAAGTATGGAATCGAATTGCGCATCTCCGAAAAGTTTCCTAATCTGGGGACCCACAAATATTCCCTCTTTAATTCTATTGTCACTGAATCCAGGGAACTTTTCTTTTAAATAACTAAAAGCACAGCCTTCTTTGTCCATGGCCTTCACAAAATTTTTCATAAGTCCCAATTTTATATGAAGTGACGGTAGTAAAATCTTTTTTGGGGGAACCAATTTTCTTTTCTGGCTTAAAAGACTCGGTGGCCAAATTTTCTTTATGTAGTGATCCGATCGTGCTCGACTGTCCCATTTGCAAAGGAAGCAGCAGTATTTCATATAACCTAGCTGCATTCCAAGCAAAATCGTCACAACTTTTAAGTTCCCACAAATTTGCCAAATATATTTTTCATATAGTATGGTCTCCAGTAACAATTTCAAACTGCTACACGTGTCTTCATACAATTGGGACTGAAGGCAACTTGTTTCCATTATGGAGTAGCACAGCTTTAAGACTTACTTTTGAGGAATCAATGAAAATTCTCCAGTCTTTTGGATCATATTCGAGATTTAAAGCTGCCATTAATCCCTCAATGTCCCTACAGGCTACTAAATTGGTTTCCATGTTAAAAAATGGTGTTAGGTTTTTCTGACGGCTTCGGTACACAGAAACTTTTACTTCATCCTGAAGTAAGTTCCATTGTTGCAATCGAGAGGCCAATAGTTCGGATTTTTTCTTAAGCAATTCCAAATCCCTTATAAGGTCACTTAATTCACTTTGACTTAATTTGTGAGGCTTTTTACTGGGAAGTTCACGGACAAAATCGGAATATTGCGAGGTTGATGGGCCGGCGACATTTTCGAGTACACTATACCGTTTGAATCCATTGGATCATCATCAGAATCAAGCATATATTCCTGAGGTGGATTAGGTCATATATGTAATACATATATGGATTAGGTACAGGCAACTCGTCACTATGAGGCATCGAGCGTATGGCGGATTGTAATTTTGGATACTGTATCGCAGACCTTTTTTCTCCGATAAACGTTTTTTTATGGGAGGTGTCCAACAAAAGTAACAGTCAGTAACGTGATCTTTTGGTTCTCGCCAGATCATAAGAACAGCAAAGGACATCTTACGCTTTTTTCCACTTAGCCAGCCGCGAATGTTGGACGCACATTTGTAGCAGCAGATATGGGGAGCCCAATTCTTATCCTCATCTCCAATTTTACAGCCAAAATACAAGTGGTAAGCCTTTTGTATTAAAGGGCTAAGTGTACGGTTTTGTTTCACAAAGTCACTTCACCACATATATAACAAAAATGATTTGGCTTATTTAAACATATTCGCGACAAACTCTCTAGTTTCTCAAATACGAACAGCTCTCAATCAACTGGTGGTTGAAATACAACTAACTAACAATTAGGGATTTATGTTGTATGCATTTAAACCCCTTATAAATACACCTGGTGTAATGAATCCAGGTACTTCTCATTTAAAAGTCGAATTTTCCCACACATTACGGGCAGGTAGGTAAGAGAGAGACTTTTGCAAAACAGATTGTTAGTTAGTATAATAAAATAAGTAAGATTTTTGCTATTTTGGTCTCGGAAACATTTTTGCTGTTCACCAGTGTTATTGTTCTATAATATAATATCCTGCACGTTATGAACGTAACAAACCTCTTTTAATTATTTTATTTGCTTTTAATTTAGAACAGGGTTAGTAGGTAATAATAATTCAAACTGCTCTGGTGGTAAAATGTCGTTGTTCAATGCTAAATCGGTTATTAGTTTTTCAAAGACCTTGCCAAGGCACGATATTAGATTTATCGGTCTAGCTAGTTTGTTGGATCTTTTCTTAACTTCAAACCCCGACTTGTACACTGTCACCGTGAAGCCGCCGTTAGGAACGTCTGACCACAACCTTATTTCGGCACTGAACAAACTACCAATTAGTGCTGAAGAGCCTCCTAAACCACGCAAGGTATGGCATTATACATCAGCTAAGTGGGAGGACCTAAGGGACCATTTTCGAACCTTTCCTTGGCGGGACGTTTGTTTTACCTCTGATGATCCATCCATCTGTGCAACAGAAATATCGGAGGTTATCCTTACTTGCATGGAAGCCTTCATCCCTTTCTCAAAAAAGTGCCCTTCTAACGGCAAGCCATGGTTTACCAAAAATTGCGAACGAGCTGTTAAATCAAAAAATTATTTCTACCGACAATGGCGTAAAAATCCTACCGCCGAAAATCGTACCATCTTTGTTAACGCTCGAAACCAATGCAAGCAAACGATAAACCAAAGCAAAGAAACACACAACCAGAGGATCAGAGACAAACTTCTTGAATGTCCTAGCGGCTCAAGATCATTTTGGTCGGTAGCTAGGGCCGTCAGTCAGAACTTTACCAAGTCAACCATTCCACCTCTAACACGTTCTGATGGCCCATTGCGACCAAAGCACAGGAAAAAGCAAACTTACTGGCGGAACTATTCTCTTCACATTCAACGGTAAATTTTCAGGGAAGTACTCCACCGAACATTACCCCTGTAAAATCGAGAATGCCCGAGATTATTTTTCGCCACCGCCACGTTAAACGAATCTTGAGGAGTCTCGACATTAAAAAGGCTTCTGGCCCTGACGATATTCCAGTCATTGTAATTAAGACATGCGGTGACGAACTGACACCGGTATTTTGTAGGCTTTTTAACTTATCCTACAAAAAAGGAATATTTCCTTCTTGCTGGAAAACTGCGAGAGTCCAGAACATACCCAAAAAAGGCAAGAAGACTTTGCCAAACAACTATCGTCCAGTCGCATTGCTCTCGGTTATATCAAAAGTTATGGAGAAGGCTATCAACGAAAAATTACTAAAATACCTGGAAGGCTTCAACATTATTAGTGACCGCCAGTACGGATTCCGTAAGTCTAGATCAACAAGAGACCTTCTCGCTTATGTTACTCATGTTTGGAACAACGCAATAGAACACCATGGGGAGTCCCGGGCGGTAGCACTGGACATTTCCAAGGCTTTTGACCGAGTATGGCATGAGGGGCTCCTAACTAAAGTGAGAGCATACGGAATGCCGGTTCAATTTTGTTCATGGCTGTCGAGCTTTCTTAAAGACCGTTCTCTGCGAGTGGCGATGGACGGATTTCTTTCAGACACATTTAACATCAACGCCGGAGTCCCTCAAGGTTCTATTTTGTCGCCCACCCTTTTCTTACTATACATTAACGATCTTTTGGAAAAAACTAAAAATCCTATATATAGCTTCGCTGATGACAGCACACTTGTTTCATCTTTTACTTTGGATGTTCGGACATCGGCTGCTAATGCACATCTCTATAGGCAGCAAGAGGTCTCACATCTTAACAAAGACCTGGAAGAAATTCTGTCTTGGGGTGACAGTAACCAAGTAGAATTTAACGCTAAAAAGACCCAGGCGGCAGTTTTTTCTAAAAAAGTTAATGTCGAAGAACCGGATATAGTTATGGCGGGACACTCAATTCCTTTGGCTTCATCAATTCATTTATTGGGCGTAAATTTGGATAGTGATATGTCTTGGCATAGTCACGTCGCGGCCATTGCTAGGGCAGCCTCGCAGAAGCTTGGAATACTTTTCCGAACAAAGAACCTCTATACACCCCAGCAACTTTTGATGCTCTATAAAGCCCAAATTCGACCATCACTGGAGTACTGTTCGCATATTTGGGGCTCTGCGCCTAAACATACCCTGAGATTGCTAGATTCCATTCAAAGAAGAGCCATTCGCTTGATCGGTGACCATAGTCTGACAAACAATCTGGAAAGCCTTGAACATCGAAGGCAGGTTGGCGACTTGAGTCTATTTTACAAATATTTTCATGGCAAGTGTTCAACTGAGGTTGCCCGCTTGATACCACCCAGAGCGGTGCATGGTAGAAATACACGACGAGCCACTGCAGCCCACCAGTACGGGGTTCAGCTTAGTGTCCCTCGAACGACACTGTTTCAAAATTCTTTCATCTGGAGAACGTCATCACTCTGGAACGACCTCCCTGAGATCGCGTTCCCCAACGAGTATAATCTCCAAAGATTCAAAACCAACGTGAATCGTTTCCTGCGCACACGCACCGCTCCTAGAGCGCCATAAAGGATTTATCCTGCAGTGCTGTGCCTTATCATAAAAAAAAAATAATTAAGCGCCAACGTTAATTTATGAGAATCTCACAAATCCAGCGCGACAAGGAAAATCTGACAGTGAACGGTAAGAACCTAGAACAAGTTGAGAACTACACATATCTCGGAACATTGATAAACTCACAAATGACTACAGCAACGAGATTGAGAGACGCATAGAAACAGCCCGATCAAATTTCATCAGGAGGAGAAAGGTGCTCAGCGCCAGAGACCTAACATTGAACTTGAGGATCAAGTTGGTGAGATGTTACATCTTCTTTGCAGTTCTTTATGGCGTGGAAGCTTGGACCTTGAACGCAAAGACTACCAAGAGAATTGAATCATTCGAACTGTGGGTCTATCAAAGAAGTCTGAAAATTCCATGAACTGATTACGTAAGAAACACTAACGCCATTAAGATAATGAACAAGGAGAGGGAGATAATGGAGACCATTAGGATTCGAAAGTTACAATACCTTGGACATATCAAACGAGGGGAGAAATATACTATGCTGCAACTGATTGTGCATATACAGGGAAAGATTTGTGGAAAGAGAAACGTAGGAAGAAGGAGGATATCCTGGCTGCAAAACTTGAGTAAGTGGTTTGGATGCACCTCGGGTGAACTCTCCAGAACAGCAGCCTCCAAAGTCAGGATAGCCAGGATGATTGTCAACCTCCGTCGCTGAGATGGCACTTGAAGAAGTAGTTAAGTCTTTACCAGTTCTTGGTATCAACGCCAATTTTGCCTTTTCCCAGTCGTCGAGAAAGCAGCCTTTTTCAATATAGCTTAGGCTATATTTGCTAACGTCCATTGTTGTTTTTTCCGGCAGATTTTTGACAGCTTTGTTCCTGATACCGTCGAAACGAGGCGCTTTCTTTCAATTTATAACATACCATACTCTTGGTATATTTTGTGCATTCTGTCTCATACTTTTGTAAATTTGGATAGTCCTGGTGACTCGAGCATCTCTTGCAGGATTAGTAGATGGGAATTCGCTAAATTGTTCACAAATATTATCGGCAAGCAGTTTAACTGTCTCCATGGGGTCAGTTAATATTTTATCGTTTACCAAGTCCTTAACGTAGGACATTGGTTTTCTGGATCCTCTTGTTAAAGCTCTTGTAAACTGAGTTGTCCTCAATGTCTGACCATGATCGTGATTCTTTCTCCTTTAATAGTCTTTTAATTTTTGCTGTTTTCCTGTTTGCCTGTGCCTTAAATGCACGGGTCACCAGTTCTGTATGCTAATCGCAATGTTTCATTTTTATTTTGAATTCTCTGGGCAAGTTTGGCCACCAGAACGCTTATCGTTTTGAAAATATAGAGGTTGTCATTAATGATATCATTTAATATAAAACGTCACAATTAAAATGATAAAGCGCAGAGGTAAATTTTACCAGGTGCATATCAAATGAATGGAAATATTTTCCTCTTAAATGTGAATATTTTGAAAACCGCTAGCTTACGCCATAACGTATGTTACTTGAAATACGTTTAGAATTCTAGCTAAAATCTGTGTGTACACAAATCGACGCTAAGGCCTAGCCCGAGAAGAGCCAAACATCGGGCCTATAGTCTATTGCAGAAAGCTGTAGAGTAATAAAAGCTCATTAGTTATGCAAAGGGACTACAGAGTGACCCAACGAATATTTAAGCCCCTTTCATAATTTGGCATTGATTTCATTGCAAAGTTCTTTCTTTTCATCAATTGCAGGTAGTACCACCCGGGTTTGGGTCAATTTATGGGTTTTGCCTGTTATCCATTCACAAACACTGAAAATGGTATGACAAAGGCGTGCCGGTAGGATATTCGTAAAAGGAAATAATTTTATTTTAACAGAATAAAAGAGGCATTATGTAGGTACATAGTATTAGCTACACTTACTTTTTATTAAACATTTTTAAAAAAATATATTATACAGAAATTAAATTATACTCGTAAAAATTATAATAAATTAAATTATACTCTTAAAAACGAAAGAATTTTATTTTGACATAATAAAATTTAGGCATTATGTACATAGTATTAGGTACACTTATTTTTTATTAAACATTATAAAAAGAAAATGCAAAATACAAAGAATACATTATACAGAAATTAAATTATAAAAGATCATACTATTCTTCGTCATCTGAGGAACTGTCATCTCCTCTCGACGTTATAATTAATGGTCCGATCGATCAGGTGGTCAAGATCCCACATTTTCTCCTCTTCTTTAATCATATGATGGACTGCTTTTCGCCAGTTCTTTAGTGTCACTTCCTTAATGGCTTGATCAAACAGTAGCTTATTTAGTAGCATATTTCATAAAACGATGTTTGTGTAAATTTGCTATAGCTAATAGTTCGTTCTTTACCAAATGGTCTTCAAATTCAATACTTTTGGTGGTTACCCAGTCGATAATTTCTTGTTTTCTCCAAGATGAAGTTGAAGTCTCTGTGCGTCGTGAATGATAACTTGCGTTATCCATAACTACTACTGAATCAGCTGGAAGATATTTTATCATTTCACCAAAATAATCCTCAAAAACATTCGAATTCATGTCCTCGTGGTAATCTCCCGTATTGAACGACTGAAAGGTTAGCAAACCTTCTTTTAAACATCCCTCTTCACTTACAATATGGACGATTATAGTCTCTTCTCTTTACCTGAAGGCACTTTAATACCCGTTGACAGGCCTTCCATGAAAGCTTGGCGAGCACTGGTTATATTTTTGTAGTGCCACAATTTTGGTACTATATAACCTTCATTAATCCACGTTTCATCAAGATCAAAGATTTTCTTCTGCTCTTCTGTACTGCTTTATACTTATCAAGTATTTTCGTCGCCAGCAAACAATTTCATCGCTTTCCAGTAAAACTGATTTACGGTTATGCTTTTCCCAGACAAAATCCATATTTTTTAAAGTGGTCCATAAAAGTTTTCTAGTTATAAACGGAATACTGTCATCCTGGACAAGCTCCATTAGAATCTTATCTAGGGTGGGTATTTCTTTTTTAAAATAAAAAGATTGAACTTTTCTTTGAACTACACTTTTGGTGTCTTCATCAAGGACTTTTACTGGTCTGCCTGGACTTTTCTTGGGAGGTTCCACTTGACCTGCTGTCTTTCTCTCCCGCAATAATTTAAAAACGGTGAACTTTCCAACTCCAGTCATTCGGGAACATCGGTCAACAGTTTCTTGTACAGTAAAATTCGGATAATCGTATTTTATGCAATCATGTACATTTAAAATAATAACTTTTTCACTCACTGATGGTGGAGAATTATTGGAACATCTTTTTGTTGGTGTGAATGTCGTCATTTTATTACTAATCTTATAATACTGTGAACACTATATACCACTTAACAGCAAATAGTGATGCGTTAAACTAAACAAATATACTTATTAAGGTCATAAACACACTCGATATATGAAGTTTATTCCAAATTACCACCTACAGTGACTCACAGCTTAAATGATGCAGTTGCTATTAAAACTTATTATGTGCTGCCAACTTGAAAAAATATATTTGTAGCAGACTTTAAGTATCTTAAATATATATTTGTGACCTTTAAATATTATTACTTTATTTTGACAAAAAGTTTTACACATAAGATAATTAGGGGCTAAAATATAAAATATGGATAAATATTATGTCACAGCTTAAATGATGCATATACAATAGAACAGTTTAAAAGTTATCAATTTAAAATTTACGAGTAGGAGTTGCATTGGTTTATTATTGCAGTTGTTTTCTGTCCACACTCGCTCTTCCATGAGCGTTTTTTTGACAGTGATAGTAAATTATCTAGCAATGGGGGGCCGTAGAACTACAATTGAAGAAAGAAATTTAATCATTACTCACTTCAGAAATGGGTATAGCCAAAGAAATATAGCCAAAATGGTGAATAAATGTCCATCAACTGTGCAGCATATAGTTGAACGCTATAGTAACGAAAATAGAGTCGAGAATAAATCGAGAGTGGCTCCAAATAAGATTTTTAACGACCGAGAAGAAAGATGGATTGTTAGAGAAATCGTCAATAATCCAAAAAAAAAGTGCTCCAAAACTACGAGATGAGGTGGTAAGACAATTTGGGAAAAGGTGTAACCCAGAAACCATTCGACGCGTATTAAGAAAAAATAATTTGAATGGCCGAACTGCAAGAAATAAACCGTTTATTAGCCAAACAAATAGGCGCAAAAGGTTACAGTTTGCTCGGGAGCATGTTAACAAGGATTTGGACTTCTGGAATTCAGTAATTTTTGCTGATGAGACCAAAATAAATCTGTTTGGATCCGATGGAAAGATTTCAGTGTGGAGGAAGCCAAATGAAGAACTGAAATTAAAAAATATGAAAGCTACGCTAAAGCACGGCGGAGGTGGAGTGATGTTGTGGGGCTGTATGTCGTCTGTTGGAGTCGGCAACATACATTTTATTGAAGGAAATATGAACCAATACATGTATTTGGATATATTAAGACAACATCTAGCAGCGAGTGCTGAAAAATTGGGTATTAATGAGAGTTACCGCTTTTATCAAGACAACGACCCAAAACACACGGCATATCGGGTCCGTAGTTGGTTGCTTTATAACTGCCCACAAGTCATTAAAACACCACCCTAGTCACCAGATCTGAATGTTATTGAAAATTTATGGTTTATACTTAAAAAAAAAGTTAACAGTGTCCCAATGTCCAACAAAAATGAATTAAAAGTCAAAATTACGGAAGAATGGAACACAATTTCCCCAGAATATACTAGAAAGTTGGTCGAATCAATGCCTAGACGCTTACAACATGTAATTGAAAATGATGGAGGACCAACGAAATACTAGCAGTTTATTTTTAATTATTAGAGTTTTGTTTTCTTATTTATTTTGTTAATTTTATAATGTGCATCATTTAAGCTGTGACATAATATTTATCCATATTTTATACTTTAGCCCCTAATTATCTTATGTGTAAAACTTTTTGTCAAAATAAAGTAATAATATTTAAAGAAGGTCACAAATATATATTTAAGATACTTAAAGTCTGCTACAAATATATTTTTTCAAGTTGGCAGCACATAATAAGTTTTAATAGCAACTGCATCATTTAAGCTGTGAGTCACTGTATTTATATGATCCAGCCAAAGAAGCCGGAGCCAAACTCGGTACCTGTTAAATGGTACCTGTTAAACACAAAACGTAACTTTATAATCGACTACCTAACTAATCCCTACACAATGTTTCGATTTTGACACTTCAGGCCAGAAAACATACCTTTCCTTATCCTCTTACGCAATTACTTGAAATTTTTTTTAGTCACGTTTCAGCAGTCGAAGCGTGAGGTCGTGTGACATTGACGTAAAATTCTCTCGACCAAAAATATTTTCTGAAGTATCGAATTTTTTATTAACTTGTGTCAAAATCAAATTAATTTAATAAATTTGATTTTATATGGAAATACAAAGCGGGGGGGATGCCCCCCGGCTCAACAAAGCAGCCCTGCCAGCATCTGATGATGAACCAATGCAGCCGATAGCACAGCAACAGCAGACCGTTGAAGACCGGATCATGGAAATTGAGAAGCGCATGGAGGAGCGCTGGAAAAAACTATTAAGCGACAAGGAACATGAATGGCTGGGTAAACTGAAGGAAGTAAAAGAGGCTGGATTTGTTAAGGCGAGGGCCCTAGAAGAATTGCAGGAAACCAATAAGAAGCTTTTGGCCGAAATAGCTAGGTACCGAGATATCAACAAAGACAATACGAAAGACAAAAATTCAAATCTAAATTTAAAAAAGAAATTTGACACACAAAAGACAATGACAATGGTTGACAGCAATGATACCAATAACATTAATAGACTAATAGACAAAATAGCTTACAGATAAACGTGAACGCTATCGAAATTGATAATCCCACTTCAGGCATGGACTACGAGTCCATGTCCGAATCGGGCGACGAAGGACAGTGGTCCACGAAAAGACCAAGAAATAAAAAACGACAAAACGTCAACTCTGACAGCAAAAATTTAAATGTTAAAAAAGTAGCCGGTGATTCCGCCTGGCCGAACCTACCCAAGTCAAATAATAAAACACTAAACACTTATCTAACACAAAAAGTGTCTAATAAAAGTCAAGTGGTCAGCCAGGTGAAAACATCGGTCAATAAAGATAAATTCAACGATATCGATCAGGGGACCGAGGCCGGGCCTCCAAAACTACGTGTCCCCCCGATCGTAATCAGGGAAAAGCAAAAATATAATGATATAACGGGGCATTTGCGTTCTGAAAAAATCGATTACGGCCGAGCGGTCACCATCGCGGATGGTGTAAAAATACACCCGCCTACGCCAGCGGACTACAATAAAATAATAAAGTTTTGAATAGCCAACAATATTTATAATTACTCGTACCGCTTCCAGGACGAAAAAGAGCTACACGTGGTGCTCCGAGGCGTTCTGGAAACGTGGTCAGAAAATAAAATAATAGACGATCTTGAAGAGCTAGGATACCATCCGTCCAGGGTGATTCGCTGGCATAATCGCAGCGGCGCCTCATTACCATTGGTGCTGGTATTTTTACCGCGTACCGAAAAAAGGAACTACGAGCTAAGAGCTTTAGACTCAATGTCGATTAAAGTAGAGGCTCAAAGAGCACGCGCGACAATTTCACAATGCTATCGCTGCTAACTGTACGGCCACTCGCAGTTCAGATGCAACGCCCCTATCAAATGTCTGAAGTGCGCGCTGGACCACTTCTCATATGAGTGCCCTAAAACCCGCGAAGAGAAGGCTAAATGCGCAAATTGCGGGGGTGAACACCCGGCAAATTACATGGGATGCCCGCGTCACCCCAACAATTTGCGGAAAAATACTTTCAACAATACTAATAATATGCCAAAAGCAAATCCAAACTTTCGCTGGGGCCACCCACATAGCAAAAAAGGTATATTCACATCCTGAGAATATGCTATCGACAGCCCACAACTCACATTCGTTTAGGTACATCCATAGCATATCCATGTCATATTTAGAAATTGATTAAAATCATGTTCGTTTGGATATATCCATAGCATATCCAAGTCATATCTAGAAATTGGTATAAAAATCATAAGTCAAAAAAGTGAAATTAAAAATAGTATTAAAAAGATTTTCCTACTTTAGTATTTTTAAAATAATATCTAAATTTCTTTAGGGCAATGCGATTGCTCAGTTTGGTATTTAAATCTCCAACTTTTGGCAGCCCTGCGCACTTCGCGCTTGGGTTGCTTGGGATGACATTACATAACCTCAGTTTTTGTCATTTTCTCTGCTCTCCTCGATCGTCTCGTAGTCGTGGCGTGTAAGTTTTTTTGGTGGTTTGTTTTTCATTTTCTTACAGTTCAGTAAGTATGTTCATTGTTTAATAAAGTTTGGTACGTGAATTTGTAAACAATAAGTGAACAATATAATAGAAACCTGTTTTTAAAGTGCTCAGACATTACTCTACATTTTTTTAACGTAAATATTTTCTCAACCATTCATTTATGTTTTTCTTTTCAGGAAAAACGAAACTGACGTTATAAAGCAGTAACTCCTTAATTTAAAAAACTAATAATTATGTCTGTAATTGTTTTTCTAGAGTTTGATTGTGCTCTAATAAAGCCTGTTTTAATATGTTTACTTGATTTGATTTAAACAAATATGAGACTGACACTTCAATATTAAGTATTAGAAACGTCGATTGACCCAACATTTCGAGATAAGACGGCCATAGTGGCCATGTCGGCAAAATACTCTGGATTCTTAAATTTAGTAGGGGTAGTTAGCCGCAATAAAATCCTTGACACGAAAAATTATTATTTGCCAGCTTCCCAAAGGCTCTATTGAGTGATGTTACCATTGGAATGGTATATAGTAGGTATAGCCTATTTACATTTACAATCTATTCGATGAAAATTCCAAGCAAGAATGGGCATCATACCTGCCTACAAGCAGAAATCTGTAAAATAATAATTTAATTTTAGATACGCGAATCTGTGGCATTCGGATGAAGAATGAAAAGTAGATTTACTACTAACCCTACAACCTAGTGTCGTCGGTTCGAGTCCGGCTCATAGATTTTTACTTTTATTTATTTATTTTTTTATTTTATCTGCATTTTCATTCTTGGTCTAAATACCAGAAATTTAGAAGTAAAATTTAAAAATCGGGTAATCCCTATTTTGGGCAAAACGAATATACTGTGTATGTCATTGGTATACACATACGAATCTTCTGTGAATGTGCGGAGGATATGCTAAATGTCCGGAAACGCATTTTCTCAGCATGTCCGACTTGTGGCCAAACGCATTTCATATGCATATACGTAGTATATATATGTATGTTCTATGAATCTGCGGAGGATGTGTCACTCAATATCCATATCCGAAAGAGAATATATTTCATATATCCACAGGATATCTTTTTGCTATGTGGGCAGCAGGACAACAGTAAGTTGGCAAGCGAGGGTAATGTGAAGAATATAAATAAAAATCCTTTGAAGGGTGCTATAGCAGCAACAAATGTACTGGAGGCGGCGCTGCAGTCGACTATGCAGAGCTTCCTCGCTCAATTCACAAAAATTATGGAGACCCAGCTTAAAACAATCCTGAATAATTTCGAAAAATCCATGGTTTAGTGACGGCACAAACTGAGACGGCTTATTTCAAAATGGCTACGTTTAATGTTAACAGTATTAAACATCGACGAAACGAACTTATTGACTTTGTAGAAAGAAACGAGATAGATGAGCTTCTTGTGCAGGAGACGTGGCTTAAAGGAGAAAGGTTTTCGTTTCCAAACTATACAATTTTCAGAAACGATCGCCTAAATAGACGAGGGGGGGGGCACCATGATTCTGGTCAAGAGGCACATCTCTGCTCAAGTTGTGCCAGACCCTGCTAGTTGTACCCACATTGAAGGGACTTCCATTTCCATTAAATTTAAGAATAATCAGCGCGTATACCTGGGATCGGTTTACTGTAGCCCGTCGGTAGGTTTTACGGGCAACTGTTTAGAGCAAATTTTTGGCAACAATAATAGGACGATTATAGGAGGCGACCTTAATGCAAAGCATACTATTTGGGGTTGCAGAGATACCAATCAGAGGGGTCGCGCCCTATATAATTCTTCAGAAATTCTAAATTACAACATTTTACCGCCTGAAGACCTCACCCACATGTTTGGGCGGGGTCTTCCGGATATATTGGACATTTTCGTGATAAAGAACTCTGTACAATTTTCACAACCCACGGTCATCTGTGATCTAAGCTCTGATCATCTGCCGGTTATAATGGAAGTAGGTAATCCTCTTGAAAGGGGCCGAGGTTTCGTAACTCGGACCTCTACAAACTGGCATAGGTACAATGGTATATTACAAAATGCCGAGCCACTACAACCAAGGCGGAACTCGGTAGACATAGAAAACGCTGTGAGCAAGATCACAGATGACATTAACATTGCTTTAGCTCAGGCATCTATCATGAAAGTGTGCGTATATTCGAAATGCGGGGCTTTAACTGACGAAATTAAAGAACGTATTAGAGTAAAAAATCGTTTAAAAAACAGGGCATTTAGGACTGGGGATCCTCGAATCAAAGCCGAGGTTAATCGCGAAACCGAAGCGATCAGACAAATGCTCATCGAACGTCAATCGAACCTGTGGGATGACAGAGTTCAAAGTCTGTGCATCGAGGATAATTCCATTTTCAAGATGACCAGAACTTTGATTAAAGGTGCAAAAAAGCCAATGTCATATCTCAAAAACCAGCAAACAGGTCTGATTTTGACAGATGCTAAGGACAAAGCTGAATTGCTCGCAGACAAACTCTGCGAGCAATTCAGAGAAAATCCAACAACGGACCCACATAGAGATGAGAACTATTCAAATTTTTAAGTCAATGAACCATCCGATTTAGAACTTCCCAGAGGTGACGCTAAACGAAGTCAAATCAATAACAAGTGTTTTAAACCTCAGAAAAGCCCGGGTTTCGACGGTATCAAAAATGCGGCGTTGCAAAACCTACCCGACAGAGCTTTGGGGAATATTGCAAGCTTATCCCAGGCAATAATCAAAGAAGGCCATTTCCTATGTGCTTGGAAACACGCAAAGGTAATCTTAATACACAAGAAAGGGGAAGACCCAACTGCTGCAGTGAGCTATAGACCGATCAGCCTACTCTCTAGTTTGGGAAAAATCATCGAAAAACTGATTTTGTCTCGTCTAAGTGACTTTGTGTTTGAGCACAATGTTCTGCCTAATAAACAGTTCGATTTTCGAGCCGATCATTGCACAGTTAAGCAGACAACGAGACTCACATCAAATATCATGAAGGGTTTTAACAGAAGGATGCACACGGGGGCGGTTTTCTTTGATGTCAGTAAGGCTTTTGACAAGGTATGGCACAACGGTTTACTATTAAAGCTAATAAGGCTCGGAGCTCCAAACTATCTCGTCAAGATTGTGGCTTCATTTCTTGAAAATAGAAGTTTTGCAGTCTCGTCGGAAAGCGCGCTTTCTTTGATAAAACGCATCAGGGCTGAAGTGCCGCAAGGCTCACCTCTATCTCCGATGCTGTACAATATATACACTCACGATATACCGAAGGATAGACAAAATGAGCTCTATTTATTTGCCGACGACACTGCAATTACTGCAAAATCAAAACAACCGTGGTTGATAATCTCAAGGTTGCAGCGCCACATTAAACGTATAGAAAAATGTCTTTCGGCTTGGAAGATTAATACCCGTTAACCTAATTCTTTAAAATTTTTGGTTAGTTATCATAAATAATTTAGTGCACAAAGTTTAGCTGCGCCTATGGCCGACACCGAAATTGAGCCGAACTGGACGGAATTTCCCATTTTATTACTCTACACCCTTCTGAAATAGAATAGAAAGATATAGCTTCATGATTCCCGGAGTCGACGCATGCATCACCGCGTGTTGCAGTATGTATGGGCGGCTTAAGGGAATTTATGAACACCCATGCTAAAAGGATTTTAAATACCCTACATGCTAACATTTTTTGTTTTTACCTAGCATGAAAAATAAACGTTAAGGGGGCGGGGCATCATGGTGAATCACCCTGTACAATGTACATACTTTATTTTTATATGTAAGTTTTCAACACCCGATATACTTTATCGTGACTGCTCGCTGATTATAATTTCCAAAGATAAGCAAAACTTTTAATAAAGAGTGACTTTTTCTCAAAAAATGGATGATTTTAGACAGATTCCTACAGTAATATTTACCGTCTTTTGATTTGTAATGATAAGAGGAGCAGTATATGATACTCCTGACTGAAAATTCTGAAATATGATCGCTTCCGGGCACCTACTGAATGTATCCCTTTTGGTGCCAATTTTGAATCTTCTAGATGGGCTTCTTAATTTTTCCAGGCGTTCTTCAGTTGTCAGTTTCAAAGCCTCAATAATTTCTGAAGGCTTAACCTGAGAATAAAAATAACTGATAAGTAATTAATAAGCGAAATTTGAAATACTATCAGCACTATAGCTGATACATTAAAGCTGGATTTATAAACTCGAAAAGTTGGCGAGGTTGAGGTTCAGTTGGTGTTAGAAATAGGAGTTCAATTTAAACTAAAGGGAACACTCAAGTTCCATTTATACCCTTGTTTATGTTGTTCATGTAAAGTTCGAGAGGTTCGAAAAGTTCCAGGGTAGTTCGAGATAACCAATTTTTATGTTCGGAGTTCGGAATATCTAACCTCATAGCTATAAGCTGGATTTATAATCTCGAAAAGTTGGCGAGGATGAAGTTATGATCAAGTTGGTGAGGTTCGATATTCGACAATTCAGAATATGCTGGTAGGCATGCAGGCATTGCAGGCCATTGCAGGCTCCTATATACTTACCCCTCTATGTATTTCTTGATAGGGTCTATCCAGTACAAAGGGCATTACTTGTCTAGTACTAATACTAACAGTTTCTGGGCAGTAAATAATCGCATCCATAGCCCTATCCATATTTGAAAGATTTCTTTAACAATTATTTTCAGTATAAAGAAAATTACAGTTTTAACTGACATATAAAGGTGTTTGTCAAATTTGTTACCACAGTTTCAACAATTATTATCTATACACCTGTAAACTGTAATTCTTAATTGCAACAATGGTGGTACCAAATTCATTGAAGTTTTAGAAGGTACTATAGGCCTATGGGACAGAAAATAGAAATACAGGCTGGTGCATTGGCTGGCTCAACATTGGAAATCCCATCCAAAATTTATGTTGGTCGTATACTGGTTTCCCTATTTATTTTAAAATGAAAGTGTATCTAAACTTTTTAAAGAATTCAATAAGCCAAATTGCAAAATTTTAATAATTTTCATGCAGTATATCCAAAGTTATTTAACGAATTTTCTTTTATGTTCCTACAAAAATTTGAAACTAGTAGTTAGCAGATGTTGTTGCGACAATGGTGATATTTCTGCACATGATGAAGATGGTATAGATTTAAATATTTTGCTACACATGTAGAAGAAAATAAGGGAATTATAAGTAATCGGCATGTTGGAGACGTAGTAAGCAAACTTTATACAACTTGTTTCACATAAACATACCGGGTAAGGCATGGCTTAGTTGAACATAGGAAATCCCATGTAAATTTTGACGTGGCTAATATTGGCTCCCATGTACATTTTTTATTTTTTGAAGAGGCCGATATAATAAATCCATGTGCCAAGAATAAATAAATTGTAATAAGCGAATCCTGGCTTATTCAATTAAATATGATGGCAAAATTACGAAATTTTAATAGTTTAGGTATACAGCAAACACCAGCAAATTATTATTTGGCACTGACAAAACGAAAAGTAGCGCCAGTAACAACATTTTCATTGGAGGTGCTTTAATTTTAGCTAAATATGAGCTATTCCATTAAGGAAAAAGTAACTATAATTAAGTGGTATTATACAGGAAACAGTTTCAACTTATCATTAGTAAATTTAAGTAAAAAGGCACTGTAATAAATAACTGTAAATGCTCAACTGTGAATGTCAAGCTGAAGAAAGGGATAATAGAGATCTTGATATTTTCCTGCACGTGCATGGATGAAAATAAAATGATTAGCACGAGGATTCTTGGGCAAGCTGTAAGTAAACATCAAATCACAGTGTTGGGCACTTTAAAAAAACATAAATATTTTCATTACAAGTATTAAAAACATCAAGAGCTACGCCAAGGTGATGAAGAACGGAGAATGGTATTCTGTTTTGAGGTAATGGAAGGAGCAAATAAAAATAGGGATTTTTTTGAGAAATTTTGTTTTACCGCTGAATGTACATTCACCCTCAACAACGAACCAAATGTTCAAAATTGCCAGTATTGGAGCCAAGAAAATGAACATCGTCTTGTTCATATTCGGACGCAATATCCACAAAAAATAAATGTTTGGGCGGGAATTGTAGGACATCACATTATTGGACCATTTTTATGGAAGGCAACCTTACAGCAGGAACCTATTTGGACTTACTACAAAATCGAATTGCACCCCCGCACTAGAAGAAATTGTACACGTAAATCAGGAGATCTGGTATCAAATGGATGATTGTCCTGCCCATAATTCTCTCATGGTTAGGGAATAATACTTGCAAAATATTTTTAACGGAAATGTTATTGGCCCACGGCATCTAATCCTTTAGCCAGCCAGGTCTCCTGACCTTTCGCCAAACGACTTCTTTCTGTGGGGCACTTAAAATTTTTTATTTATTTAGATGTAAAATTTGAAAATCTAGACCAGCTCAACAACTGTATGTCGTTAGAATGTGACAGAATTTCTCAATATTAACTTTAATTAGTAATGTTAGAAATGAATTGTATGATCGGTTAGGATATTGTTTAGCTGTTAATGAAGAGTTGTTTTAACATTTAAATAATTAATGTTTTTGTGAAAATCTGTAGTCTTAGGTATGTTATGTTAAATTAAAGGCTTAGTAAGAGAAATATATTGATGTCTTTTGTTTTAAATGTGTGATTGCCGGATTGGCGAAACGAAAATGTGTTTTTAATGTAAAATAATCTTTATTCGTTATGTACAGCTTTACATCAATTTTTGACAATAGTGGCATAGAAATTATTTGCTGGTGTTTGCTGTATTACTTAAACCACAGAAAACTAATAGTTTGGTTTTCTGGGCCTAAACTATGAAAATTTCGTAATTTTTCCATCGAATTTAATTGACTAAGTTAGAATTGGTTTGTTAAATAGCTACGTAATAGAAGTCCGATGTAATGTTAATAATTCGACCTCTCGATGGATCCCGATTTTCAAAGCCAGAATGCACATTTAGTGCTGCCGTTTTTTTGGCTGCGAAGCAACGGTTATCATTATATTACGTATTATAGCCTTCAGCATTATTAATTAAATTTGTAAATTGCGATAACTAAACCCAATAAAACAATACGGGCGCGGCCGGCATAGGTGAACCAATATTACTGATATAAAAATGTTTAAATCTATACTCCGGTATCAAAATAATTGGCAGTGACTCATTTTTACCGGGGTGTGCAAGACGTAAGGGGAACGCCAATTCCAGAGACGTGTCATTTTAAACAATAATAATTCAAAAACTATATGAATTTTTTGTTTATTATTATAATATATTTACATTTACTATAATAAATATAATATTATAAATTAAACTGAAAAATAAATTAAGCTTTTACATTTGGTGATCTAATGAAGTAATTAGAGAAACTAACCCAGGCAACCAGAAGACGAACAATGACGTCTTGTGACGTCGTTTATTGGTTATATTTAGTCATTTTCGTCAAAAGACGACTTTCGGCCCAAAAAAGACGTCATTGTGACGACATATCGACGCCGTTATAGATCGTCTCGCGCATTACGTCTTAAGACGTCGATTTTTGGTTTAGCGTATGAATTTCGATAGGAGCAGGTAAACATGAGACATGAGACTATATAGAGAGTAAAAGGCACCCCAGACGTCTGGCTGTGATTAGTTAACATTTAGTTGACATAAATGACATTTGACGGCTAAGCACATTTTTGTTGGCGCTTATCGTGTACCTACCCATATATTTTTATTAAAAAAGTAAAAAAAAAAGTAAGAAAAAGTGATCTCGGACGGGGATACGAACCTACAACCTTCAGCGTTGCAGGCAGACGCTCTAACCACTACGCTACGATCAGTTAATCTTATTTCGGCAATGACAGCAGCCGTCCGACAGTCCGAGGTGCTTTTTAGTAGTACTAAACATACATAGGTATCCCAACGTTGCCATCACAAAACGAGGCAAAACGGGAACCGTTTGGCGCCCTTTTAACCCATATAAGTCTAGTGGAAGTGGCAACAACATATTCCATTTGGGTTACCAATGGGCGATATAGCATATTATATTGTATATTTATTTTAAATCAATCACAGCTGATGTCCCGAGTGCCAAACAGTTATTGGCAACGTTGGAGTTATGTCTGCCAGCTGCCTGCATGTCTAGCTTCTCTCTCGGTCACGACGCTAGACCGCCGCGAGCGTGAGGACTGTCAAATTTCAGCAATTTCCATTGGTTGAAACAATCATCTGACGTGAACCGACCAATTAAATTCCTGCAATTTGCGTCTAGTGTGATGCGTTCCTTTCCCGCTTTCTCCATCCCCAAAAAAACATAAGCGGTTGAGCTACTGGTCAATTTCCCGGTTTTTTCATAAATTCCAAATTCATGTGTTTGGTGTGTGCAATTTATTCTCTGGTTGGTAAGTACCTATATAGATATAATATATAATACTCCTACCATATCATAATAATTGTGGTAATAACTAATCTTTTTCAATAAGGATCCCGAAATGAGCAGATTAAAAAAGCTAGGTTAGTTCAGTGAAAACGGTGTAGTTGTTTAAATTTCGATTTCTGCAAACTTGACCGAGACAATCTGGTCGTAAGTCTAGTTATCTGTACCTTATTTCATACACCAACCGGATGTGCTCCAAGCCTTTCTAGTGAAACTTCAGGTAAATTTTTTTCCTCTAAATTGGGTGCAGTTCCTTCAAATCTAGTTTAGTTGATGTTTAGGTTTTGAAGTACGTATTTCTTTTTAATTTATTTAAAGGATATACTGCTTTAGTTTTGTGTCTATGATGTCAGATAACTATTTGTCGAGTGGTATTTATTAAATAAAAACTTTTAGGGGGCCCTTCCCAGTGTACCAAGGTTACAATATCTACAACTGACAATAACTGTATACCTTTTAATGTTCCTGCACAAGTTCAGACACCAATACTCACAACTTCAACCATTCCTTCTTTAAATAAAGGTAATTTAAATTTTTTGTTTTTTCCGACATAAACTGTAATTTATTTTATGTTTAGGTTTTGAATTATTGCTTCAACACATTATATGCCTGAAAGAGCAAAATAAACAAATTTTGGCTACCCTTCAAAGTAGACCTGCCGAGCACGTAAATTCAAGAATATCCAAGGGATTTCCAATAGACTCATTAGAAAATCTTCTTAAATTTGAGCAAGATGAATTAGAAGCAGAAGGTGGAGTGGAAAGTCTGGTTAGTTTGTCCTACACTTTTATTAATATTTTCTCTCTTTTTCAGAGCAATCAGGCTATCGCAGATTGTAAAATTAACCTGACCGATATAACACTTAGTACAATTAATGTGTAGCTCTGTTTTGATTTTAAAAATGTTGTTTTATTTTCTTTGCAGACTGATTTTTGCTCCATGTTGGGAGGAGATGGTATAACTGGAAGGACATACAGAGTTTTGAAGGAGCTTATTTCCGATAAGCTGGCATCCAAATTCAGCTTTTATGGAAAAAGAGCAAACAAGAAGATATTTGCTGACTTAAAATTAAAGCGGGTCATAGTAGGTAAGCAAGTCTATTTTTTTATATTTTGAGGGTAAATTTGACTTGCCGGCTTACCATAAAATAATGACTCCTCATTACACTCCTCTTATTTAAGGACCAGGTTTTGATTTTTAAATAGGACACCCTTGATATTTTTAGTTATTTGGCCTCAGCTTGATACCTTCAATGTTATGATACCTTATTTAAGTAAGGTACTTTCAACTTATTTTCTTTTTTAACCTAGAATACTGATGGTATCCTGCATTATTCTGTGTTTTACGAATGAATTTGTTTTTATAATGTTTAATTTAAAGTAGGACTGGCAGTAGTAAGAACATTTTTGAAAAAACCAAAAGCTTGTTATATTTGAAATAACATTTATGGTACCTCTGAAGATTTGTTAATTCATTCATTCACATTAAAATGTCATTCTTTTCAATTTCAGCATGATGGTTAATTTTCCTTTTGCTTTATTAAAATTTCAGAAGCTGTCAAAATAAAATGCAATGATGCAACAGATCGAGATGTAGAGAATGCAATAAAAACATGGCTAAAGCATGCACCACAAAGGGTAAAAACTGCAGAAGCTAAAGTAATAAATCTTTTTATGCGAAGTGTTTAATCTTTTTATGCGAAGTGTTTAATCTTTTTATGCGAAGTGTTTACATTTTTTATGCGAAGTGTTTCATTATTTTATGTTAAGACTTATGGAAAAACTTATGTTTCTTATGATTTATGAGACTTTTATGTCGTTTATGTTTATGAGAATTTTATGTCGTTTATGATTTATGAGACTTTTATGTCGTTTATGTTTATGAGACTTTTATGTCGTTTATGTTTATGAGACTTTTATGTCGTTTATACATAGGATAGGTTAACGGAACGAAAATCTGTAAATATTGAAACCTGCCTTGACATGTACCAGTTTCTTTATGTATCCAGATGTGTTCTTTAAGGTTATTTTACTATTTTTGCCAACGGTGTGTATAATATAGTTCAGGTCAATTTCATAGACTTGTGTCACACACCATATATTTTAATTTTAATTTTTCCGACTAGTTTCCGTAGCCATAATATGTACTTTGCCAGTTTCAATCATTTTTCAAGACTAATAAAAATAGTTTTAAAAGTATTTTTGTTCAGTTACTTGATACACAATGTGTTTCAATAAGTAGATATGCAGCATATGAAATTTTTATTTAAATTGTAATGTCAGAAATTTAATCATTACAATTTAATTCCTCATAATGAAGGGTCCTTGTTAGTAAATTATGGGTGCAATATAATAACCTGCTAAATAATTGAAACTATGACAATTACCCCTAACCAAATGGTCACCACACATTATGAAACTGGGCCTTATGCAGATATATATCTGCATAAGGCCCAGTTTCATAATGTGTGGTGACCATTTGGTTAGGGGTACTTGTCATAGTTTCAATTATTTAGCAGGTTATTATATTGCACCCATAATTTACTAACAAGGACCCTTATTTGGTCATCAAACCGTGTGAAACTGGTCCTTCAAGCAACGTCATGTAACGACGTTAATAGGACGTCATGTAACGTCGTTAATAGGACGTCACTGGGCGTGACTTATTCACGTCTTCCTGACGTACCAGGGACGTCATAGTAGACGTCATGTTAGTCAAATCTCGACGAAATCTGACGTCACTCATACGTCATATGGTTGCCTGGGAAATTACGCAGGTATAAAATTCAAAATGAATAATAACGCAACGGTATAATATGTTATTTTCATAATGTTTTTATTATACTACATAATAATAGAAACATGTAATAGTGGATTAAGGTCAAAACCTGAACCTAAATTATAAATGTTTATAAATTTCCTAACTATTGTTACCTAATGAACACTAATTCATAATAATTTGACTAATTATATTCCACGCCGACATTAAAAAGTGTTATAATGACAATACGTTACAATTTTAAGTTCATTATTACCAATACAGCGATTATTCACTATCTGACGATGAAAACATTTTGTTTGAGACACACGTCATATTTCTGTCGTGACCCAGTACAAAGGTAAAGTAAAAGCGTGGAACTCAATTCTATGAAATGTAAAGTAACGTAATACTAATCTAAGCGGCAACGCCGCATTTGTGCTTAATTACTATGTTTTTATGTAACTACTAAATGCTAAAACAATGAGGAAAGTACATTATTTCTACATGCAATATAATTGGCAATACCGCATCTTACAGTAATGGCAACGTTGTGCATCCATAAAAATATAAGTTAAATCAAAACCTTATGTATAAAAAACACGGTCGGCGATTCTGTATCATTTCCTAGCACGTAAATGTAAAAATGATAAACGCCGCTTGCATAGTAACAGAGGATGTCTTTCTCATTGGTTGGCAACAAAGACATTAGAACTATTAGACGAAACGATTCATTCATAATTCCCATAAAAGTATCGACTATTATTGTTTTAAAATAATTGGCGAGTGCGAGAGAGAAAGGCAGATCTCCTTGGCCCGATCGGCAACATTGTAAACCGTCCCTTGGTTTTGCTCGCCAGTGGTGTAGAGGTTAAAACCTAACAACAATGTATGAAAATAATACAATAAATTTATTTGTATCAGAATTTTTTCCTAAGAATGGAAATAATAGGCTACAAGAAATATACTACAATAAAAAAAAATAATCACATTGCTTGTGATTTAATTGTTTTTCGTCTGAAATCCTTTTAACATATTGGATTAATTCCGAATCTTGAATTTTAGAATCACAAATTTACCTTTAATAGTTATAAGATTCCGAAATTTCTGAATCCCAGTATGAAAGAAAGAGGTTATTTGGAAAATTCCTATTTTGAATTAGTTTCAGTTGGAAATTTATCACAAAATATGGGTAGGTACGTAAATGTAAAATAAAACACTGCTACTATTGCAAAAAAGTTGCTAAACTTTATTTCATTATTAGAATTGAAAACATTATAAAAACCTTTGTAAAAATTGTAATTATGAGGTAGACTACATTTTCTTATTAAACAATTCTTATTAAAATCTATAGGACATTATACGAGTGTCCCAATTCTTATTTGGACATGAAATTTCTTAGCTCCTGTATATAAAAAAAAAACAATGAATACAAACATTTCTTATTTCAAAAACTGCCTTCAACAAGCATATACTTAAATATACAGGTTGTCCTAAACTTTGTAATATGTACTCATCGACTTAACACCATTGTATGTACTATATGTATATGTCTAAACTGAATGGTTGTTGAGATATTGTTAATTAAAAAATTACGGTTCTTGAAGTCAACAAATATCAGCCTCGGGTTTAACCAGATGTCATATTTTGTTACTTCCTGTTATAAGCTGGAAGTTATGATAGAAGATATTCTTAGATAAACAAAGATAAACTAAGGTGTATGTATAATATTAATAATAATCTTTATTTGCAATAATGTTTAAAAACAACAAAAGAAGATGGCTTCACAAACAGAATAATGTATTCCAAAAAAATAACTACTTAATCATACATCATTAATAAAACATACCCTAATACATGATTGTGCTGCTTCTGTTATAGAAAATTTATCCTTCAACACTTTTAATAGTCCTGTTAATGTCCTTACCCGATCTTTAAGGTGTCGGACTTGTTTTTTTAAATTATAAATTTGTTTTCTCTATTCAGTAATTGTGTTTTTTATAATTGTAACGTTTTTCCTCCATTTCCCTGGGGTGGAAAAATCGCTACTGGCCATGTCTCCAATATAATGCCCTTTTCTAAAAAATGTAAAAAATACACTTTAAGTAGCTTTACTCCTTTATGCAATGAAAAAATGTATATTATACAGGGTGGCGCACATACGAAACATGTACGGAAAACGTTAAAAAAATTTGAAATTATTTTTGTTCTAGTACCTAATATGTAGGTTTATATTGGGAACACATTTCAAAATTATTTTGGAATATACTGGGTGGCTCAAAAAAAAGTTATACGTACACCAAAGTTGCAAATTTCTAAATGAAATATCCTGTATATTAGGTACTCTTATGGTGTATTTAAATGACCTGTGTGCTTCAAGCAACTAAACTGAATATCTTAAATCATATTCTGTACTGAACACCTGCTGTAAAAAAAATTAAATGTGCCCCTTAATGACCCCACTTAACCTGAATGACTATACGTACTGAAACAAAAAGAAAACAAATTTTTAACAGTGTTTTGTAAATAAACACCCTCCTGTATGAGTACTAATTTGATATACCTTTTCCTAGATGTAGCATTTTCTATAGCTGCATAATTTTCAATAGGTTGAAATTATCCTACTTCCGAAGCAGTTTTAAATAATCTTGTAAGGTTTATCAGCAACTCGATCAGCATCATCTGATTTAACCAATATATCATCAAAGCATAGCTTAGACATCCTAAAAATGAATAAAATGAACTTCTAATTAATATTAAAAGGGTTTCATAATGAATAATAGGTATACCTATTACTTCTTTATGTGCCATGCTCATTCGAGCGTAGGCGACCTCTCGCATATACCTGTGATGTGTGCCTTTTTCAGATTTTTCACAGGTATATGGGACCTACAGTTTATCGCCGGTTCCGAACGGCATTATTTGAGAGGTTGTACTAGGCAAATTACTACGTGGTGGTTTGCCATTGCCTTCCACGAGGTGACGACCGAATAAATAAAGATCGATGCATGGTCCCGGGATCGAACCGGGGACCTTCGGCTTAGTAGTCGGACACACTAACCACTAGGCTGCGGTCGCCACATACCTATTACACTTATTATAAACCAAAAGTTTTATTTGTCATAAATATAACATTAAGTACTAATTTTATTATTAATAGATATAACTTACGCCAATGTTGTTTTTTGCGGCAGGTGGTGTTCCAATAACAGTTGACTCAGAACTAAAAAACAAACAAGGATATTAAAATATTTTAAATAATTCTATTAGGCAAACCAAAACTTGACACCTCCCAATCTTACCTGTTAGAGAGGTCGTCTAGAAATAACAAGCCTTCACAGTAACGAGGGTTTACTTCCTTTCTAACATATTTAGCACCATTCACCCTTACTAAAATATCTGCAGGAAAAAAGTGATCCGAGCACAACTCTGGATTGTTTCGTAAAGGTTGGTTATCCAGAATCCTACTAAAGAAAACCAAAGTTTTCTTTTTTCAGCATCTTGAGGAAACCTAAACAGAATGTTTATATGTTATAATATATAAAACATCTCAATAAATAGGTACCTAATTAAATTTAGAAATAGGATTTCAATTTTACAGTATTTTACTAGTCGATATCTTTTTACTCGTTTACTATTAAGTAGCTACCATGAGTTATTTATCAATATCTACTCTTAATTGTTTCTAAGTATAACAAAACTTTTTCATTGTGCATAAAAGTTTTAACAACAATGGTGCTACCACAGCATTAGTAAACAAACCCATACGCTACACCAATGCTTTCTATAAAACAATAACCTAACCATACTTACCGATGAAATGATAAATTTGGATTAAAATGATCCACTTTTTACACACTACACAGGCACGAACCATGATTGTTTATTTCTACACTAATGTTTAGGCAAATACACAAGGAAATCAAAAATAAACTGCAATAAAGGCACAAAAACACAAGCTAGCTGCTGTGACTCACTGGCAACATCGCAATCGCTACAGTCATTCAAAGAATCTCTCCGGTTGTAAAATCGTAGTACAATGTTGCCGTAGTGCCTGATATATATAATAATAATTTCAATACTTTTAAGGTTTTTAACAGTTTTCGATAAAATATTCGCATAACATTGCAAGCATGAATGCATAATTTGATACGCACACCTTAACTTTTTTGTATTTTAGGTTCTGGGCGTTACTGCAATTACTAACTCAATCTTTTAAAAACAGTTTTTCCCTAATATTTCTAACAGGCAGATAAAGCCGGCTAAGGTCAAATTTTGAGCGACAGAGATGAATAATAAAGAGGGAATGATGATTTGCCACATCAAAATGTAAACAATTTGGTCTAATAGTTCTAATGTCTTTGGTTGGCAACAATATTGTGACGAGAAATAAACCATCTTGGATTGTGACGTGTCAGTACCTGATTGGTCAAGGTGTTGGTAGACGGTACGAAACGGACCATGTTTTGTCAACAGACTAGTGTCACACTAATTTCTACAGAGAAAGGTTGCGCTCCGTGGAACGACAGATTCTCTACGTAAAAATGGTTGGAAAGTATTTGAACTTATTTGAAAATATGTAAAAGTAGTAAAAAGTATTTAAGAAGAGTTAAGTGGTTGTTTGACGAGTCTAAGTTAGAAATGTGTTAGTATGTCATACCCATCCTACGGTATAAAATGACAAAGTGATTGATTTGTTAATAAAAACCTGTGCAATAAAATTCAAAAGAAATTTTATTTTCCAGTTAAAGCAAAGTTTTGAACCAGTCGACTTATGGAGATACAGGTTAAAGTATTTTGTGTCGTTCATTGTTACAAACGTGTTCGCGCACATAATTGATCCTTCGACCGCGGATGTTTTAAGTGGATTTGACCATAATTGGTCCTTCGAGCAGCCGGATGTTTTAATTGGATTTGGGCATCATTTGGTCCTTTGAGTGCGAATGTTTTAATTGGAGTTGAGCAGAAAAAACACAGAAGTTGAGGGGTTTGAATAAAAATAAAAGTGAGTTGTCTACAAAGTGAAATAACAGTAATAAAATTAAAGTGTTTAATGGTATAAAATCAATGCAAAAAGGAAAAGTGTTACGTCAGTGAAAAAGTAAGCAGCTGTTGCAGTAAGAGGAAGACAGGAGTGAGTTCGAGACTACCTAGTGATTACAGTGTAGTGAAACAGGTGAGCTACCTGAATAAGGTAGTAAAGTCTGCACAAAAGCAGTAAGTGAATAAAAAGTTATTGTAGTAGAATAGTTGAATTGTACTATTGTTGATAATATTTTGACAGAGTTGATGTTTATGATTTTACATAGGTGTAAGCATTTGTAGGTACAAAGTTTAGGGGTGTTATCTTAATAAAGAATTGAGTGAAGGTTGCTGGGTCACGTAGCGATGTCAGTTTGGGATTTTTGTTTAAAATAGAACATTGTATTGTTAAAATTAAGTTAACTTCATATTTTTATACAGGGTTTTGAGGGTATCGGTTTGTAATATACCTAGTGTGTATTTCTAAGTTGTTGTTGGGGAAACAATTAGTTACAAAGTATTATTTTATTGGGCTGTGCCGACTGCACATCTGGGTGATTTAGCTAAAAGTTAATTTTATATATTTGTAAACAGAAAAAAAATGGAAGCACCAATTGCTTTGGCTGACTTAATAAAGCAGCGTGGTAGGGTAAAAGCAGCGATTACTCGCACACAAAATTGGTTCAATGAAAACAAAAATAATGAAAAAGAAATGAAACAAATCCCACACAGGGAACTGTCTTTACGACAAACTTTTATTGCGTATTCTGATATTCAGGCAAAGATAGAAGATGCCTATTCGGCTGATACAGACAGAGTAGACATAGAGAATAGGTATTATGCAATGTTAGTAGATTTTAGTGAGACAATGTCAAGAGTTGTACAAGAACCGGCAATTCCAGAAATTTCCACCGTTTGACGGCAATATTGCAGAGTGGAGATCGTTTGCTGAAATTTTTAACGCTTTAATAGTCGATAACGGGAATTTGTCGGACGTACAACGTCTGATCCCACTAAACACAAACACCTTCATAGCACATGCTAAGAACATTACTCTAGTAGGTTGGAACATTCTAAGAGTATTCTATAAAAGGTCTATGCACATTCATAGAACATGCTATAGTTAGATTACCGCAAGGTGTTTTCACGTGATATGAATGTGCTTGGAATATGAAATCGTATATTCTTAGTAAGCGCTTATCATATTTTTTGGAGAAATTCCTGGCATATTCCTCATATGTACGAGATAATGTTTTAATAAACGTACCAAAGAATATTCTAGGAACATCCCTCAGAACCAGTAGGGATCCTTATAGGAACAAAAATATTCCTACTGCATTTTAAGAGCAATATTCTGGGGAAGAATCAGGAATATTCATAGAATAGTCTATGAATATTTAGGCTTATGTTTTAATAAGAGCATTCCTGCAGATGTGCTACAGAGTGTTAACGATCCCAGATAACATGGAACGCGATACAGGCGGAATGTGAGAAAAATCGATTAGTTATAAAAACACAAAAATATATTAAAATACAATAAAGTTTAGGTACATTAACTATAACATTCTTTAGCACATATGAGTTAAATGATAAATCTTTTTTTTTGTAAGTAAAGCAGCTATAAAAATACAACGATATAAGGTAAAAACATATTTATTTTTAAAATTGAGACAAATGACATTAAAGCTTTCAATCCCACTAAGCAAGGTAAGGTTGTATTAAGTTTGCAACTTTCCTTGCATCAAGTTTCCTGCAAGTATGTTGCAAACAGCAAATCTTCCCCTAATCGTCGTTTTGTTTGCAAGTCTACTACATATTATAGTACCTAACTAATGTTAACTTAGGTATAGCAAACACTAATTATTAACAACAAGTATAAATTTATAAAAGTTTATTTAAAGATTGTGGTGACTTGCAATACAGTTGTTAATATTACCTTGTCAGATGCAAGCATTTAAAAGTGTCTATCTGATTGATGCAAACATGAGTAACTTACCGCGAGGGTTTAGTGAGATAAGTAACAAAAAATTATATTCACAAATATGATTATAATATGTGACATTTCAACTTCATTTCACTTGTGGTTCTGGCATTGTGCCGATAAACTAATCGTCAGGTAATTTTGACTTCCTGATTTTTCTTTCCTTCGCTTTTACAAGCCACAATTTTAAAACTGTAATTATATCATTTTCCATTGCCTGGAAGTGCATCTTAACTGCATCTAAAAATAATTAAAATAAAGAGAATTTTGTAGTACTCGCAAGTTTTTATCAGTAGAGTAGAACAAGAGTGGATGGTAAACAAAACTTTTAGGAAAATATTGACACACTGAGGGAGTGAGAGCATCATTGGAGCACTTAAAGGTTATCAAGTAAACAAATATAAGGGTCGACAGGGTCAATGCCTCTTTCATATCACATCACCATAATTCATATTTTAAGCATTACAAATTCCAAGTCCGAGGAAATTTTTTTAAACTTACCCCTTAACAGTCGCTTTAAACCAATTCACAAAAATTTCGCAATCTATTCAATGTAACAAGAAATTCGGAAATCGACGTTTCCCAGCAAAATCACGAAGCACAGGTTCCACGCTTAACACGCCAAACAAAACAAACCAAAATGGTGTCATTGGAGAACGCCAAACTGTCAAAATGCAAATGACATACGTTGAAATAAGTTGCGCGCCAAATTCAAATGTGAGCAAGATATTATGGTAACTCCGTTGTTAGTCCCTGACTTGTAAGGGAGCACGATTAGCCAAAATAGACATTGACACATTTTGCGCGGCAAATTCAAATCAGGATGCGTTTCGCGATTTAGGCAAGAGGCCTGATTTATTCGTTTATTGAATATGCTAATAGAAAGTTTCCAAGAATATTCCGCAAGGACATTTCCAAGGATATTCTATTTAGATTCTATGAAAGTATATTTATTTTGAACATTCCTAGAACATTCTAAGAACATTATCAAAAAGAATATTCATGCAATAGATGTATAAAGAATATTCTAATAGAAATATTCCAAGAATATTCCACAAGAACAGTTCCAAGGATATTCTATTTATATACTGCGAAAGTACATTTAATTTGAATATTTCTAGAATATTCTAAGAATATCATGAAAAGAATATGCGTGCTCTGAATATACTTAGAATGTTTATCACTTTATGGGCATATTAGGGAACATTCTAAGAATGGTAATGTTCTCCTTGTGTTTACTGGGATATATCTGAAGTCATCAATACGAGGGGAGGCTTTAAAGCTGGTAGACTCGCTCGAAATTATCGGTTCTAATTTTGATATCGCATTTAGTATTTTAAAAAAGAGATTTGAGAATGTAACTGGTGTCGTAAATAGTTATTTTAAAGGTATTCTTGATGCACAAGCGCTAACTAGATCGAACTCTGTCAGCCTGAGAGAATTCATTGCGAGTAATAAAAAAATAATCGAATCTTTAAAGAAGTTGCTTCTGACACAATCGCAAATTTACGAATATTTGTTGCTTTATATTATGGAGAATAAACTCGATTATTCTACAAAAAAGGCATTCGAAATGGAAAGAGACGTGGATGATTTGCCACTATTGGGGGATTTTTTCGAGTTTCTGGAGCAAGGATGCATAGTGTTTGAGAATTTGTCAAGTAATGGTTCTCAACCAAACACACAAAACCTCAGCGAGGTCACAACCGGGTTTCTTTGTTTACTAGCAGTGGTGGGCAAGATTGCGCAATTTGTGGAGTGACAGATCACAGAGTACACGGATGTCAACATTTTTTACAGCTTTCGGTAACAGAGAGGTACAGATTAGTACGAACTAAACGTTTATGCTATAACTGTTTAGGGCCGCATCTGGTAGGGCTATGTCAGTCGCGTAGCAGGTGTAGAGATTGTGGTAGGTCGCATCATACATTATTGCACGGTCAATCTTTTTCAAATTCGAATGGAAGTCAACAGGGTGCTAATGCGCAGGCGTCTAATAGTTTGAATACGGCGTACAACAGGTACAGTTCACAGGGAAATTCACAACGGGTACCAGGTGTACAAAGTGCAAATAAATTCAGCAATAATTCACGTCAGAGTAATAACAATAACAGGCCTCCTATGCCATCAGCGGCCGTAGTTTCGAGTAATAATGCAAATGTACAGAATTCTAATGCGCAAAGTACAGTGACAGATAACGTACACACGACAGACAGACAAGGGCAATCGAGTGAGAACACTGCAGCCGGTACAAACAGAATAATTTCTCTTTCAGCTATGTCACAAAAACAATCTAATGTGTTACTAGCTACAGCACAAGTAAACTTGCAGGATAAAAGTGGTAGATGGGTTTCAGCAAAAGTGTTGCTAGACAGCGGTAGTCAGAGTTCATTTATGACACAATCATTAGCGGATAAATTACAAAGTGATGTGTTTAGACATAACCTTAATGTTAGGTATCTCTCAGCACAGTTTTAAATCAAATAAAATGGCAAATGTGGTAATATATTCTAAGCATTAAGATAACAAATATTTGGTGTCCTCATGTATAGTCTTGGATAGCATTACATATAAAATGCCTCAGATTCCAATCGATGTTAATGCTTTAGATATCCCAAACCATTTATTAGTATCGTTGGCGGACCCAACTTTCAATGCACCTTCGGACATAGACATGCTGCTGGGAGCAGATATTTATTACTCAATTTTAAGTGAGGGATGTCATTCTTTGGGTAAAAATAAACCTACGTTAGTATACACTACTCTAGGATGCATAATCGCAGGAACGGTACCTGCGCAATGTAATGATATATCATCGGGTTGTCAGACATCCAAGTTACAGAATAAAGTGTCGATGTTTGTACAAACGCAAGAGATAGACGGGTTAATATCAAAATTTTGGGAACTGGAAGAGGTGACTTCAAAGTCAGAATTATTACCTGAGGATCAGTTAACTGAGCAGATTTTTACGCAAAGTACTAAAGTATTAGAGGAAGAGTGTTTCCAAGTAAGCATGCCTTTTAAAACTCCGCAGGAGTACGAAAAGTTAGGAAACTCTTATATTATAGCTGAAAAAAGGTTTCTGTCGTTGGAAAAGCGATTCCAGAGCGACCCGAGTTTATTTATAGAGTATAAGAAATTTATAGACGAGTACTTATGTGGATCTTGGCCACGCCAAGCAAGTGCCTCTACGGTTAAAAAACGATAGCAATAATAACAAATATTTTATACCACATTTGTGTGTAATTCGTGAAGCAAGCGCAACAACAAAATTACGAGTTGTGTTTGACGCGTCAGCGAAGTCATCTTCAGGCTATTCGTTGAACAACGTCACTTTAAAGGGGTATCAGGTGCAGCCTGAGTTATTTGACATTTTATGCAGATTTAGATATGCACATTTTGTGTTGGTATCGGACATTCAAAAAATGTACCGACAAATTCAGATCAATCCGGATCATAATTTCTTACAGAATATTTTGTGGCGTAATGACCCACGGGAAGAGTTGCAATGTCTGGAACTGCAGACGATTACATATGGTATGAATTTCGCCCCGTTCGCAGCGACGCGAACAATTCAAGAAATATCAACCCTGGGAGTGGCGGAATTTCCAGGGGCGGCACACGCATTACGTTCACAGTGTTATGTCGACGATATCTTAGCAGGATGTGACACTTTTGAGCAACTATCACAGTTGTACGCAGAGTTAAATGCGCTATTAAATAAATACGGATTCTCATTGCATAAGTGGTGTTCAAATTCGCAAAAGGTTTTAAGTTCTATTTCTGAGAATCAAACTGTCGAGTATGATCTTAATTTTGACAGCGCGCCGAACAAAATTCTAGGATTAAAATGGCTCCCTGCGGATGACACGTTTAAGATTTCACTTCCCAGTGAGACGACAGATAACAAAATAACAAAAAGATTTATTCTCTCTACTTTAGCACAATGTTTTGATCCGTTGGGGCTAGTGAACCCCGTGATAGTAAAGGGAAAAATTCTGATGCAAAAATTATGGATACGAAAGTTAGATTGGGATGCGGAGATAAAGGATACAGATTTGTTAAACGAGTGGAGCGAATTTTTAAATATGGTTTCTTTACTTAAGTATTTGGAAATTCCAAGACAATTACGGAAGAATAAAGATGTTCAAAAGATAGAGTTGCACGGATTTTCAGACGCCAGTACATTAGCCTAGGGCGCTTGCGTGTATTTGAGAGTAATATATAGCGATAATTCAGTGTCGACTAGCTTGATTTCTTCAAAATCAAGAGTCGCTCCCATCAAAACGATAACGGTGCCAAGACTTGAACTGTGCGCTTTGGTAATTTTATCAAGACTAACAGAGAAAGTGGTACAAATATTTCAAGGTATAGTAGAACTTTCATCAATAAATTTATGGACAGATGCAAAAATTGTTATAGCATGGTGTAACGATCACCCAAACAGATGGTCTACATTTGTGTCACACAGGGTGTCACAAATTCAAAGCCTCCCTGAAAAATGTAAAATACGATACGTGAAGTCATCAGACAATCCAGCGGACATTCTGTCGCGTGGACAATTTTCAAAGGAAGTAATACATTCTGGGTTCTGGTTTCATGGGCCAGAATTCTTGCGACATAATAATTTAAATTTGAGTTTGTGCAATGAGCAGATACATGTTACAAATATTCCGGAGCAGAAGAAAATAGTGCTTGCTGCTAATGTAAGAGCAGAGCCTGCAGAATTTTGGTTAAATTACTTTTTACGATTTTCTAATTTTTCACGGTTGTTGCACTCAATAGCATTTATTCTCCGATTTATAGGTAACTGTGGAAGTAAAGATAAAGTTCAAGATAAAATTATAACAGTAAACGAGATTGGTAACGCTCAACAGTTTGTGGTAAAACAATTACAAACACAATTTTTTGCAAGGGAAATTTCGGAGTTAAAAACAAATAAATTTATTTCTAATAAACAGCTGCGACAGCTCAAACTTTTTTTGGATTCGAATAGCTTAATTAGAGTGGGAGGAAGGCTTGAAAATGCTGATGTGTCATTCGACCAAAAGCATCCGTATTTGTTGCCTTCTCACAACAATACTGTACAATTAATGTTAAATTACGAACATTTGAGGCTAGGACATGCAGGATCTCAATCTGTACTGTCAAATATTAGATTACGATTTTGGCCTTTGAACGGTTTACGAGAGATTAAAAAAGTAATAAGAAATTGTGTTACTTGCACACGTTTTAGAGCCCTTCCGGCGCAACAAATAATGGGGGATCTCCCGACGGAGAGAGTCCAGATGGCACGGCCATTTCAAAGTGTAGGGATCGATTATGGCGGTCCATTCTTAAGTAAATCATCACGTTTACGAAAAGCTCCTTTAATTAAGGCTTACATCGCGATTTTCGTTTGTATGGCGACTAAGGCCATTCATATTGAGCTGGTGACAAGTTTATCAACAGAGGCGTTTATTATGACTTTAAAACGGTTTGTCTCCCGACGAGGAAATCCTACAATAATTTATAGCGATAACGCAACAAATTTTCAGGGAACGAGTAATCAGTTGTATGATGTTAATCAGTTTTTTAAAAATGCAAAATATTATGAACAATTTCTGGAATATCTTTCAAAAAATGAAATACAATGGAAGTTTATACCTCCCAGGTCTCCGCACTGGGGCGAATAGTGGGAAGCTGCGGTCAAGAGTGCTAAACATCACATCAATCGACTAATGGGAAATTCAAAATTCACCTTCGAGGAATTTTATACAATTTTAACGCAGATAGAGGCGGTTTTAAATTCACGGCCGTTGTGTCCATTAACTAACGATCCTTCAGATTTCAGTTGTTTAACACCCGGTCACTTCTTGATAGGAGAGAGTCTGACTGCGTATCCTGAAAAGGACTTGTCTGAAACACCGGACAATCGGTTAAAATTTTGGCAACATTGCATAAAAATTCAACAGATATTTTGGAAAAGGTGGTCTGTTGACTATCTTAGTAGACTTCAAAGCTGTCCAAAATGGCTAAAACCAACAAGGAATATTGAGTTGAACGATATAGTGTTGTTACTGGAGGATAATGTGCCTCCGTTGCAGTGGCCAATAGCGCGAATTTTGGAAGTTTATCCCGGAAAAGACGGCAAAGTTAGGGTGGTGAAATTGAAAACTGCTACAAGTGTTTTCACTCCATCCATTGCCAAAATATCTCCTTTATTGTATGATAATGTAAATATAAGTACCGAGGGTACTCAACGTGACAACTATAAGTTTATTTTATTGGTTTAACGCCTTCGGGCTAATTGAGTATGTTTGTGAGCAAACATCATTTTTTGTTGGTTTAATTTTTATTTCGGGTTTCCTGCCTGTTTCGGTTTGGTAGCTTGCCACAAAAGTTACTGGGGCTGATGACCTGAGTCCCTGGTGCAACCCTAAAAAATTAAATGATCTTTTGCAGTTTTTTGTTCTTTTTGTTGGTCCTTTGCTCTAATCAAACATCGTAACGGGAGCGCGCAAACTAACGTTTGGCAATCTCTTTCAACGGTCTATGTGGACACACCAATCGCAAACCTGGTGTATAAAAAACGGTAGCCATCTACCCGGGCAGTATCGCTCTGTCCCTGTCGCACCGGTTCCAGGATTGGGCTGATGCAACTTTCGCCTTACGGGGTTCCTAACATCTTTTCATTTCTTCACTTCTTCTTTCACGCTGATTTGTTTCCGTACTACATGGGCACGTATAGTGTTAGCCTCGTTACCAGTGTCATTCCTCTGAGTTGGGTTGGGTTCAGGGAGATGTTTGTTTTTTGCACTCAGTTCAGGGGAATTAAAGGGTCTTCTTCTGGGTTGGGAGGCGTGGTTACTTCCACCAGGGGGGCGTTCACGCGCTCGTTGGATTGGTGAGTACCAACCAACAGGTAACCCGTCGACGCGTACACTTGGGGTAGGTTTAGATTTACTAATTTAGGGGCAGCTTTGTGCCATGCATATTCACTAATTGAGTGGCAGCTTTGTGCCATGTATATTTACGAATTTAGGGGCAGCTTGTGCCATGCATATTTACGAATTTAGGGGCAGCTTTGGGCCATGCATATTCATGAACTTAGGAGTGGTTTCTATAGCACCATGCGTATAGATTTGGGGTGCAAATTTACGACTTGTGCCTCATATGATGATTAAGTAAGGGTTATTTCCACAAGGGGGCGTTCAAATACGCGTTAGATTGATGGGCATCAACTAACAAATAACTCACCGAAAGGGTCTTTGTGTTTTTCGCGTAATGTTTTCAGTACAATTTGGATATTAGCTTGCATGCCCACAATGAGCATATTGCAGTGGATCTCAGCAGGAGTTCTATGTAGTTTGGGTGATTCGCTTTTGTAGAGCAGGTGCAACACTTGAGATATGTTACATGTTCTTTTGTTTCTTAATATTGTAAAATAGTATATTATTGACAATGTGTATTAGAAGATTGTAGTAGTTTGTGTTGTCATTATAAGTGTAAGTAGTAGTGAGTTGTATAGATACTTTTTTATGTATGTGTAATGTTGATGGTTTGAAGCCGGAGCGCTTCAACGCGGGGGAGAATGTTTGAGACACACGTCATATTTCTGTCGTGACCCAGTACAAAGTTAAAGTAAAAGCATGGAACTTAATTCTATGAAATGTAATGTAACGTAATACTAGTCTAAGCGGCAACGCCGCATTTGTGCTTAATTACTATGTTTTTATGTAACTACTAAATGCTAAAACAATGAGGAAAGTACATTATATCTACATGCAATATAATTGGCAATACCGCATCTTACAGTAATGGCAACGTTGTGCATCCATAGAAATATAAGTTAAATCAAAACCTTATGTATAAAAAACACGGTCGCCGATTCTGTATCATTTCCTAGCACGTAAATGTAAAAATGATAAACGCCGCTTGCATAGTAACAGAGGATGTATTTCTCATTGGTTGGCAACAATATTGTGACGTGAAATAAACCATCTTGGATTGTGACGTATCAGTACCTGATTGATCAAGGTGTTGGTAGACGGTACGAAACGGACCATGTTTTGTCAACAGACTAGTGTCACGCTAATTTCTACAGAGAAAGGTTGCGCTCCGTGGAACGACATATTCTCTACGTAAAAACGGTTGGAAAGTATTTGAACTTATTTGAAAATATGTAAAAGTAGTAAAAAGTATTTAAGAAGAGTTAAGCAGTTGTTTGACGAGTCTAAGTTAGAAATGTGTTAGTATGTCATACCCATCCTACGGTATAAAATGACAAAGTGATTGATTTGTTAATAAAAACCTGTGCAATAAAATTCAAAAGAAATTTTATTTTCCAGTTAAAGCAAAGTTTTGAATCAGTCGACTTATGGAGATACAGGTTAAAGTATTTTGTGTCGTTCATTGTTACAAACGTGTTCGCGCACACATTTCATTACTGTCGCTACTGCTGTCATCTGCAGGATTTATAATAATAGGTTCTACCATGACTTCAACGCGTACATCTATGTCCCACATTTTTTTTTCTACGCCCTCGACATGTAATACGCACTGCTCCTGCTGCTTGTACATTCGCTATTGCCGTTTTTAACAGTTCTTTAACATCTTTTAATTTAAAAGTTTTATTTTCACGCGCCACTTCGCCTTTTATCTGTGCCCATATAAGCTCGATGGGATTTAGTTCACAATGGTAAGGCAGTAAACGTAATATTGTAACACCTCGTTCACGAGCCATTTCGTCCACTACATATTTCGTATATTTTTTTTGTGAAGTCTTGCAAGATCGAGCAACTGCACTTTTAGCATTTTTTCGCCAAATGCAATATTTTTTTTTTCCAGCTAGTCAACAGTCTTTCCTTTTCGCCACGCAGAAGTTGGCAAAGCTTCCACCCGACGGCTGTGGTATTGTGCATTATCCATCACGATTACCGACCCACGTTCAATACGCAGTAAGATGGATTTAAACCAATCTTCAAACACTCCGGAGTTCATATGCTCATGATAATTACCGGTTTTACGAGATTCAAACACGCTTAACCCACCTTCAAGAAAACCAGAATCATAATTAACCGACGACCTTTTCCTGAAGGAGCTTTCAATCCAGTGGACAGTCCATTGATAAAGCCGTTACGTGCATCTTTAATGTTGAGATATTGCCAAATGTAATTCAGTATGTCCTTCATTAAACCATGTTGTAATGAAAATTTAATTTAATGACGTTGGGACGCCAATTGTAATCAAAATTTGGCTCTCAAACCAGAAAAGTTGTAATGAAAATTTATTGTTGTAATTGTAATGAAAATTTATTTAGTCGTTGAGTGCCAATTTCTTACCTTTTGTTGCTTTGCTAGCTCAGGCAGGGCGTGGTAAGTTCGAGTTTAAATTTTAACAGTCCCTTCCAGTATGAAATAAAAACACATTCAGTTCAACTTAACAATTAGTCTATTTACATAAGTATTTGTATGACAAAGATTTTTGACAAAAGGAAAATTTTAAAGATAAGTAGTTTGAATGAATTAACAATTATTTTTGCAAAGGAAAAATAAAATAATAGTTTCAATGATGATATATCCAATCAGATAAAAAAATTAACAAAAGTTAAATAAAGATTTTTGACAGGTTTTTGATTTATTTTATGGTGAATCACACACAAGGCGTCAGTTACCTTTACCCCTTTTCTTCAATGGTGGTTTTCGGATCCCTGTAGAGATATAACCAGTTTATGTTAGAGCTTCGGGTGAAGCTTAGGAATCGACTCTCTACAGGTATAGGAGAGTAGAGCTCAACAGACTTTGGGCCCCTGTCGTGACGTCACGTCAGCTGCGTTGTCCGGCTCCAATAATGAAGTTCCGAAGTTGGGTACCGAGAAAAGACCAGGTGTTAAGACTCACCAAATAAAACCTTATAAATTCCCTTGCTCTGCTTGAAAAGGAATATTTACAGAACAAAAAAAAAAAGAATATATTTGAATTTTAATTAATTAATTAATGTAATAATAAACTGAATTGTGAAATTGCAGTGATACTCCTTTTCAACAGAACTAGGTTTAAATAAAATGATCAATAACTTGACAATGATAGTAATTTTATAAAATAGATAAAAGCTATAAGAGCATAAAATAAGGTAGTTTTCTGGTGCAAACTATTTCAACAGAACCAGGTTTAAATAAAAATAATTAATCGTAATTTTATAAAAACAGATAGTAGCTATACAATTTATAGAAACACAAAATGAAATTGTGCTCTAGGAGAAAGCCCTGCACAGAACCAGGTTTAGATAAAAATATTCAATGGTAATATTATAAAAAAAATGTAGCTATACAAGCATAAAATAAAAAAAAAATAGGTAATGAACCTCTAATATTCAAGATAGGGGTGCCCATGTGCCTATGCACAAAATGGCGACCAGGTAAATCTTTAAAGAAACAATTTATGTCCTTTAAGACAAGATAAGTAGGTAAAATGATTAATCAATCTTTAGGGTAACATTAAAAGATAATTTTAAAATAAATAAAACAACTGAGCTCGGGGTTCTATGATGACTCAAAAAAAAAATAAAAAAATTAAGAAAGAAGAATTTTAGTACTTGCCTGTGCAAAAGCCTGAACACTAGAGTCCCCAGAAAAATTACCTTTTCGTCCTCCTGCTGAAGAAAAATCCCCTCTACATATCCCTGCGACCTCACTTGAACCAATCAGAGATCACTTTATAGGTCACGCACTCACCACAAAAAAGTCTACACCTTGCTCGATTCGCTCGCGGGTAAAACATCCTTTTTAATTAATAATTTATTAATCAAAAATAATTAAGACTCAATCTTCACATAAGATAGACATTTCATTAAATTAAAACAGGTTATGTACATATAAACGTGGTTATAAAACCCACTAAAGGCACGATAAACTGTATAAATTTTAACAGTGCCAAAAAAGAGACGAAAAATGCTAAACATGAATCGTTTTAATGTTAGAAAGAGACAGTCATGACCCGGACTAAAAATAAGATCACCCTGGTTGACCAGTGCCATCTTAATTAAAAAGAAATAAAACCGGTACCGCCATATCTACCGTAGCCAGGTTGCAGATACCCTAGTTGAAATTTAATCCTGTCCCAAGAGGTGGCGATAGTATTACTGAATTTGAGATTAATATTTCAATTTAAGGATGTTTCGGTAAATGTGAGATTTACCGTAACAATGTCTCGTCCGTAAAGTGAATTCTTTTCCCTGGACAGCAATATTGTTGTATTTATTTTAAATACTTTCTACGCCACAATACGATTACTTCCTTTCCACCAAAAGACTTTTGCGATTTCGTTTTAAGAATCGAAACTCCAATTCTCGTAGTGTACGCATTAGAACTCTTCATGAAATTTTTTGCATATTTTTATCTCTTTCAATTTCGGGAGAAATGTTTTTAATATTCGGAAGTTCATATCGAAAAAAAAAATACATGCTGCACTTTCCGACGAATGACGAACTTTGTTTGCTGATCAATAAAAATCCTTTTCTGTCCTCTTGTTTCCTTCTGATCGGACACTTTATTATTCCTATTGTCCTTGATAGTTCTATAAAATAGTACGGCAAGATGTCTTAGTCAATGTGGCACAAAGTTCTGCTGCATCAGTTAATGAAATTCCACTGTGTGTACTTAGAATTCCCTCATACACATTTTTTACCATTGTACGCTCCCCAGGTTTTAAATGACGTCGTTTTGTAACTTGTTGGTTACTATCACTTGAAGAACTTTCCTGCATTATAATATTTGCTGTTTTGAATAACCATCAAATAAACACCAAAATAATAAAACTGAATTGCTAATATCCTCTTGATTGAAACTTGTCTACGACACTGAACGTTGGTTAGAGGCGATAAGAAAGCGTGCGAGCGCCTTTAGACATGGGTTTTTTCCACCTGCGTTGCCAAATTAAGTAAAACAGGTACCGTAGGGTGAAAAGGCCCTTAATGACATGCCGATTTCGGTAAATCTTATGGAAATTTCAGTGAAATCTAATTAAAAATTAAAACTCACTAAAAGGTCGTAATAGTTTTGCCTTGTTCAGAAGAAGTAACAGCTGCTACATTTTTCGCTATAACTTCCATAGCTTCGTTGTTTAGTTGGAGTCCAGATTCATCCATGTTAAAGATGCGGTCTGGTTTTTCCGTCATTGCATTTTTGCAAAATTGCTCTTCAAAAAGTTGAAAATAATTTTGAACTTCTTGCCTGTTCATACCTTGACTTCTTATCAGAGAAACACCTTTCGACTTTCTCGCGTTTAGGTCAGAATTTATTCTCAAACTTCTTATAAACTGTTGAACATAACAGTGCACACCTTTGCTATTATATTTTCCGTTAAAATTGTGTTCTTGTGTTTGATATTCAAAATTTAGTGTATTAGTGTAGCTTTAAAACTGACCTAACAGTGACCTTGAAGGTGACCTTCAAAGTTCAAGGTCACTTGCAAGGTCAAAAGGCTTACATGAACGCCAAATTCGTAGCCTTACTTAAACATAATCAAGTACATAATAAAGTCATAAGGTTTCATAAACATAAACAACATAAGTCTCATAAATCATAAATGACATAAAAGAGTATATAGTTACTGAGAGTGCCGCCACACAAACACCACACAGGTACTGAGAGTGCCGCCACACAAACACCACACAGGTACTGAGAGTACAACCACACAACACCACACAGGTACTGAGAGCACAACCACCTCATTCAATATGAGAGTTCAGTCACTTCCCTTTCCCTTATTATTCGCTTGAGAGCACAACCACCTCATTCAATATGAGAGTTCAGCCACTTCCCTTTCCCTTATTATTCGCTTGAGAGCACAACCACCACACTCAATATGAGAGTTCAGATATTCCCCTTTCCCTTATTATTCGCTTGAGAGCAGACCCGCACACTCTAACCGTACGAATTTCATGCTGCGACGTCTAACGGATCGGCTTTCACCCAGACATCAGCATGACCTGGGATTTTAATTATGTCACAGTATAATTTTGCGATTTAATTGTATTCTTCCTAAATATTTAATTAATGCTCGAATTTAGAATAATAGGTTTAAAAGAAAATATTGCTTTAATTCGAAATGACTAAGAAATAGTAACTGTTTTTTTTTATGTACTTACTGTATAAAAAGAGAAATAAAAGATAACATTCAAGTAAATTGTTTTATTGCCATTAATATATTTCACAATTTTCTCCTCGCTGGCTTGCTTGGGTGGCGTCTGCGGGATATTCGAGGGGATCGACAACTATCATCCAGAGCAACTATGGTCGATGGGAGCGACTGGATCTTCAAGGTTACAAGGCTGACGTCACAGTTGGTTTATGACTAAGAAAGATTAAATTATTATGTTTTATGTACTACCTCGGACTGTATAGTGAGAAAAGATAAATAAAAAAATTACAAATAAAATAGTTATATTTACCATTACGTATTATATTTGGACATCCGAATCCTTTCTGCCTCCCGAAATTTTTTTTTATTGGCTTTACTCAATTTCGGGGGCATCTGACGGATTATATTATTTTCCATCACATAGGTGGTTGGATTGTAGGTAGAACCTTGGGGTGCAGTATCCCAACTATGGTCAATTGTGTCTATAGAAACGAGTGCTGACCCATTCCAGTGATTCGGACAGTCGTCCCAACTTAGAATTGGGACATCAACGGCCGCAGGAACTAGGGCAGACCCGTTCCAACTTGTAAATTTGGGATACTTGTCCCAATCACAATACATGATTTTATTATTATTATTATACATGAAATTATTATTGCTTTAGTATTAGTAGACTGCTTGTAACTAACTATTGAATACAAAAAGCCGTATATATAGTAGACAAACAGGGTTACACTTTCTGTTTTTTTTATTTAACTTAGCATAACCACTATCTAAAAAAGGAAATCTTTTAAACAGGGACAAAGAGAAGATATAAAAAAAATAGAATATACCCTTAGAGACAAAGGGGAAAATAGGAAGGATTATGATTCATGCCCTTATAGACAAACAGCATCCCTTATAAATAGTTACTGCAAGAAAGTTATTAAAGAACGCGGTGGAAAACTTTTAAATCTCAATTAGAATAACAATAAGAAAATATTTCAAGACACAGATTATTTAATAATTTTGAAGAAATTTGTGATTTGTGTAATTGGCAGACTTACCTCTTGGGTGCATTGATACTTTCACTTTCTCACTGCTGTGTGATAAAAATAGAAATCTCCGCAGACAACATGTTAATCCTATAAATAGTCAGAATAGTTTGATATCTTTACTGAACGTGTGTGTAATGAATACCTCGTCGGGTAACCCAGAGAAACCAGTTATTAATGTATTACAAAATATTTTAATTCCGGCAAAAAAGGTTAGTGATGATTCAGACAAGGTGTTTAATTGTTTATCTCCGGTGTTGAATAATGATATATTTGATCAAGATTTATATTCTGCAGAGGACATTAAAAAAATTGTAGATGAATTAGATACCATAGGGCAAACAGATTTAAAGGGTAATGGGTTGTTAGAATTACCAAAGCAATCAGGAATTATTTTTAAACCAGAAATAACTAGGGCTGACGAAGAATCAACAGCGAGCAAAGATCTCTTGTCAAAAAATGCTAGTTTGCTTGCTAGTAATTTTGAGGGGCTTCCCAATGAATTAACTCCTTGTGGTATAGTATCAAATAATGCTTCTAAAAAGAAAAAAAATTCCGTTTCAGTACAAACAAACAATACTAATCTTTTGAACGTGGGAACACAAACTAAAGATAAAAATTTTTCAATTAAAAAATCAGAGATAAGTAAAGATGAAGTACAAAGGAAAAAACGTAAAATTAAAGCTACTTTAATGAGTTTACGCGTATGTTTAACAGATTTTTCAGAGTATCGTACGGATAATATGACCTTAAGGAAAAGACAGAAATGGAATCGAATAGTGGAAGTATTTGAAAAATGTGCGAACAATATAGAACAGAATTTTTCTCAATAGTTAATTAATTTCTCCCTCCCCCACACACACCCTCGCTAGTATTAAAAGATAACATAAGATATTTCTTAGTTAATTGAAACTGGTTACTCAGAGGTTCACTAAGTTGTATTTATTACAAATTGTAATTAAAAGGAAATGGCGTACGTTTGTATCACCTGCAAGAAGTCATTTTCCAGAAAAGATAGTTTACTGCGTCACTTGAAACAGTACTGTGATCGGAAGAAATCGCAGTTGAATGAGATGAAAAAAGCGAAAAGGCAGAAAACTTCTAAGAAAACAGGTAAGGATAATATTTGTTAATAAGAGTCAATGCAATGTTCCGCTTTTGCAAGACTGTAAATTATATATTTGTTTTTAGAACCAACATCGAAATATTGTGCCGATTGTAAAAAATTCTGCGCAACAATGTTATTTACGAGTCATCTGCGCACAAACGAACATAAAAATAATGTTGCAAAATTTTCAAATGGTATTGAAACGATTAAGGCTGCCTTTAAAGGAAGAATCATATCCTACAGAATCAAACCTGAGGGGCACCATATTAACGTGAATACATTTTTTGGTGACATATTTCAAAAAGTGATGGACTTATTAGGAGCAGAAGTACAAAAACATACGTGCATTAAATCAAATTTGGAGTTGTTTGGACTATATGTAAATCCCGTTAATGGAATTCATAGTGTGAAGTCTTTTAACACTAGATTTGAAACACTTTGTCAAGCTTCGGACCTAGCCGAGTATATTGCAGATATGTGCAAGATAATCGACGTAAAAACTGACGAAATGGCAGAAAGAGACTCAGGTAAAAAGAAATTATTTTAAATTTTAAGGTAACATCTCTGTTTTGAACATAGTTCTAAAAGTTGTCTTTTACAGGATGGAGCTTGATCAACATTATTCATTTGGAAGTTAACGTTAATAAATACAACCCCCTCAGAGCTTCTTCGCATATTGAACTACCCCAGGAAATTCAGATGAAACGTGCTACAATCAATATCAGGAACAATGATGAATTTTGTTTCTTCTGGTCAGTCGTTGCAGCATTGCACCCCCCTACGGGATTAGAGTTTGAAACATCATCATACCCACATTTTGCAGATGTCTTGGATATTTCAGGTATTGAAACTCCCGTTAAAATTATTAATATCTCAAAATTTGAATTGCAAAATAATGTATCGATTAACGTTTATGGCTTAGAAAAACTAAAAACAGATTTTAAATCCAAGTATGAAGTGATTGGGCCTTTACATTATACAAAGGTCAAACAAAATAAACACATTAATTTATTGTTAATAGGCGATGACGATGGGAATTTCCACTATTGTTTAATTTCCGATTTGTCTAGGTTAGTTTCTAGTCAAATAACTAAACACAATGGAAAAAAATATTTTTGTGACGGCTGTCTCCAATATTTTACATCTAATGAAGAATTAACCAAACATACCATTTACGACTGCGGTCATATACGTGTTACTTTACCAAGCACAGAAAATAAAATAGATAAATTTGGCAACATGGTACCGGGAAATATTTTGAAATTTACTAATATTGAAAAAAAAATGGAAGTTCCATTCGTCATTTACGCAGATTTCGAATGTATTCTTAAACCTTTAAATAATGGGACCAATGACTTGGAAGCAAACCGTCCTTACACGTTGAAAAAATACGAACATGTTCCATATTCCTTCGCGTATTACATAAAGTGTTCTTTTGACGATGAGGCTTCAAAATTTAAACTTTTTCAGGGCCTTGATTGTGCAAAGGTTTTTATAGATATGTTAGACAGAGATGTATACTCTATTTATAATAAATATTTACACCACAAAAAACCAATGAACCCTTTAAGTGAATTGGAAAAATTACGTCATACTTATACAAAGGAGTGTCACATTTGTAAAAAAATAATCGAAACAGAGAAAGAAAAAGTTGCGGATCACTGTCATCTGACTGGGAAGTACCGGGGGCCCGCACATTCAGTGTGTAACTTAAATTTTAAGATACCCAATTTCATTCCTGTTGTCTTACATAACCTCAAAAATTACGATACCCATCTATTTATAAAAAACCTTTGCCAGAACAAGGAACGGCTGAAGGTAATTGCCCAAAATAAGGAAAAATATATTACCTTTGAGAAGTTTCTTGAGGTAGGTCTATATTTCGATAAAAAAACTGGAAAACAAAAGAAAAAATGTTTTTCCATTAGGTTTATAGACTCTTTTCAATTTTTACCCTATTCTTTATCAAAACTTGCGGAAACTTTAAAAGATGAGCAATGCTTGGAAATATCAAAATATTTTAAGGATAAGGAACAGTTTGATTTTATTCGTCAAAAAGGTGTTTTTCCTTATAACTACATCGATAGTTACACAAAATTACAAGAAGCCTCATTGCCCGAAAAAGAACAATTTTATAATGACTTGATAGAGGAACATATTAGTGACCAAGAGTACGAACGCGCAAAGAAGGTATGGAACTTGTTTGAGTGTAAGTCTATTGGGCAATATTCTGATATCTATTTGAAATCTGACGTTTTACTTTTGGCAGATGTATTTCAACTTTAGGAAAACTTGTCTTAATACATACACTCTAGATCCCGTAGCCTATATAAGTTTTCCGAGTTTCAGCTTTTCTGCTTTTTTATTACACTCAGGGACGGAATTAGAATTATTGACGGACGTTAACATGTTACATTTTTTTAAAGATAGTGTAAGAGGAGGGGTCAGTACCTGTGTTTGTAGGAAATCCGAAGCAAATAATCGGTTTATGCCAAATCACGATAAGTCTAAACCCGATAAGTATATTTTATACGTGGATGCAAATAACCTGTACGGAAAGGCAATGTCTCAATACCTACCACAAAAAGATTTTGTTTGGTTATCTCCAGAAGAAATTGCAAATTTTAATGTCACAAATATTTCCGATACGTCTGATAAGGGGTATGTTTTAGAAGTGGATCTGGCCTACCCGGGTGAGCTACATGATCTACATAGTGAATTTCCTTTTTGTCCTGAAAGTTATCAACCGCCCAATTCTAAATGTTCAAAATTAATTCCAAATTTAAAAAACAAGGAAAAGTACGTGATTCATTACATGTTACTTAAGCAGTGCCTTCAACATGGACTAAAATTAACTAAAATTCACCGAGTGTTAGAGTTTACTCAATCACCTTGGCTAAAAAAGTATATCGATTTAAACACAAAATTAAGAAACGAATCTAAAACCGAGTTTGAAAGAAGTACGTATAAATTGGCTAATAACAGTATATATGGGAAGACGATGGAAAATGTTGAAAAAAGAACTGACATTAGGTTGGTTACAGAGTGGTCAAAAAATGTACGAAAGGACGGTGCGGAAAACCTTATTTCAAAACCATATTTTAAAGACTCATTTGTGTATAATGAAAACTTGGCTGCTATTCACATGCAAAAAGTTTTGATCAACTACGATAAGCCCGTGTACGCAGGATTCTCTATTTTAGACCTATCTAAAACGGTTATGTATAGTTTCTTTTACGATTTCTTAAAACCATTATATCAAGAAAAGGTTAAACTACTGTACACAGATACTGACTCGTTTATCTTGGAAATCGAGACTGAAAATGTATATGAAGATATTAAACATCATATCGAAGACTTTGACACCTCAAATTACAAGCCTAATAACATACACGACATGCCAATAACAAAAGCTGTAGTAGGTAAATTTAAAGACGAATATGCTGGCGAACCCATAGAAAGCTTTTATGGCACCGGTGCTAAAGCTTATTGTGTTAAAACTAAAAAAACGTTACTTAAAAAAGCGAAAGGAATTAAAAAAAGTAGTATTAATAAACAATTGAACTTGACTCATTACAAGGATGTTGTTGAAAATAACTCTAAAACTTTTTGTAGTATGTATTTGTTCAGATCTAGGTCACATAATATTTTTACGGAGCTCGTTAATAAAGTAGCCCTTACGTCGACCGACGATAAGCGCTATAAGATTCCAAATTCTTTCGATAGTCTCGCATGGGGTCACCAGGATATCCCTCTCTACGAGTGGTCTAAGGATCAAGAAAATTGGTAACTCCCGCCTCAATTGTGAGTATATTAAGGTCCACAACTGTGAAATATTTCAGTTTTAATCAATTATTAATAATGTGTGCAGAATCCTTTGATAAGGAAATTGACAATGTTTCTTATAGAACATAGGATCAAAGAATACGCTTGTTTAAAAGATGGACAGGAAAATTATCACCTGAAATATTAGCAATCTGTGGATTTTACTATCTGATGATTGAGGATTCTTGTCGATGTTATTACTGCGGGGTAGAGATATTTGATTGGAGATCTGAGGACTCTCCCATTGAGGAACATTATAAATTTCATAAAAACTGTGATCTAATGGAGTGTATGTGGCGATATAAAATGAAAGACCAAATATTACAAGGGACCCAAAACGATTATAAAATACTAGTACCACTGTTTATTATTCTGTTATTTCTACTAAATATGTTTATACCTAGTTATGTTATTATGAAATAAATGTATTAAGAAAAAAAATCTGTTGTGCTTTAATGTTCACATACCTTGACCTTTTAAGGAAAGTTGGTAGGGAGACGGTTATAATAAGAATGCATTTTTGTCTTACAATTCACTAAACAAGATGTATTCGACATTTAATCAAGGTTTTGAGTATCCCCCAAACAAAAGTGAGGTTAGCAGTGAAAATAAATTTAATGAAAAAATTTTAAATGCTAAAATCTATTACTTGAACAAGTCCTCAACAAAGTTTATAAGCATTGGGTTAAATTTGGAGAATTTTGCCCCGAAAGTAATTATTGGCGGTCACAATGGTTTCAAAATATTCCTGTCCGAAGAAGACTGGAAAAATTTACTTTCTTATCAAGGCATTCTGATGGGGTATTTTTATTCACTTAATGCGGACACGACTCCTGTAAAGTTTGCAAATTTCACAGTTTATTTCGAAATGTATCAACAACAGCCTGTAATAAAAATTAAAAAAAGTGATGGCTATTACGTGACTCTTGCTTGCGAGTCCATGGACAATTTATGGGCTCTTAAGGAACTAATTAATTACAGGATTCAAATAATTAAAAGACAGGAGTTTCCACAATATTTCAATGTGTTTAAAACTAGTCTGAAACATTCAGGGGACCTGCTTGCAAACATATATAATGTTTTAAATCCAAATCATAATCCAAACAGCGAAAATGTATGCACAATGTTCGAGTTGCTGACAATATTTCCGAACGAGTTGGAAAATTTGATTACAAGAAATGGGCAGAAAAGGAAATATGAAGAAAACAGTGACTTTCAGTGAGCAAAATGAAGTTCATATGCTTGTGGTATGGTCCTTTGCCTATAGGAGCGCCCGAAAGAGTAATTTTAGAAGCCAATATCTGGACCAACTACGATTCAAAAGACGAATTCAGCAATTTGAAATTGAACTTTTTAATATTTTAAATGAAAAACATAGAATATATGCTAATAGGTTTAATTAGTAATAAAATACATTTGATTAACATACTTGTTTTATTTCTTAATTATAATATATTACAAAACATCTTTTTTGGGAATCCATGAATTGTTAGATTTGTCAAGGCCCAACCATTTAACAAATACTTGACTTCCTTTTTTTCTTAATATTTTTTCAACTAAATATACGTCTGGATATTGCACTTTTTGTAACTCCTCTTGATAGAATCCACCTTCAATATTTTCATTTTTCTCATCTTTCAGAAGATACGTGGTGGGGTTTGTCAGGTTTACTTTTCTTATTTGAAAAATTTCAGTCGACCAATTGGGTGTATAGCCTTTTGCGAACAACTCCCTTTGCTTCGAACTGCGAACAAAGTCATTAACTTTAAACTTTCTACGATCCAAGTCGACTATTTTTTTAAAAGTGAAAGAATTTTGTAATATTGTTTTTTCATTTCCTGGGTTAACATCAACCGGTTTATAACCAGTAGTGCTATGAGTGGTATTATTATATTTTTCAACAATACTTGGCAACGCTGTATACCATTTATAACTACCTTGATTACTAAAATATTTCCACATAATATTTTTAAGAGTTCGATTAACGCGTTCAACTATACTTGCTTTCAGGTTGGAAAAAGTGCTGTAATGATTGATTTTAAACTCGTTCATAAGCTGTTGAAAATCTTTATTGTAAAACTCCTTGCCTAAATCAGTTTGTAAATTTGTGGGTTTACTGGTTTGGTCTAATATTGTTTTCATAGCTCGAGTAACCTCTTTTCCTTGCTTACTTTTAAGGGGTTGAGCCCAGACGTATTTTGAAAATGTGTTTATTACTATCAAAATATATCTATATCCCCTGTTTAATTTAGCATAGGGAAGCATTTCTACCAAATCAGCCTGCCACAAGTCGTTCAAGCTCCTAATAACCACCCTTCTCCTTTTGTAATTTCTCCTAGCAGGTTTATGTAATTCGTCGACAACTGTTTCCTTAGCGATAGACATTACGATTAATCAAATGATTTAACAAAATAATTATCCCAATAGCTTTTATACGTATCATCCCATTCTTTAAGCTTTTCACTTAAAATTACTGTATCTTCTTTAAAATATTCGACAATTTTATCAATATTTTTGCTTACATCATCAAGATTATCTTTAATTTTAGTGTTTAGATATTTTAGTGATGTAGGATTAAGTATTGTGTCTAGTTCGCCCATCCCTTCATCTATCTTATTTATTTCTTCATGTAATTTCTTAACAATGCTTTGCAAGACAGAATTAATACTAATTACAATCCGCCTTTCTGATAAAGGCAGCTCATAAATTTGTCGACCATTAAGAAAACTATCCACTATTTCTGCTTTAGTTGTATTTAAATTTTTAACATTTGCTCTAAAGGCTTTAATTTTTTCCTTTGCATTGAAAAATACTACTTCTTTAATTTTTGTGTTCATTATTTCGTTTATTTTTTCAATATCCGCTTTCAAGGTTATATTTTCACTTGTATTATTTAATATTCTCTTGTTGATATTTTTTATAGTTTCCTTGCCGGAATTTTCTTCCTGTGTATATTTTTGCTCTAATGTTAGTACTTGGTCTTCACAAAATTTTAACTTTTTCGTCACATTGCTAATATTTTCAACATTTTCAAGTGATCGTTTATTTTGTATCATTAATTCTTTTTTAAAATTTGAAGTTTCCAAGTGATTTTGTTGCAATTCATATTTAAAGTGTTCAACTACCTTGTTTTCAATATAATTTAAATTTTTTGAAATGTGGCGACCAAATTTGTCGATAGTCATTTTGTAAGTGTTCTGAAACAGGTGTAACATTTACTTATATGATGACGTTAGCCTCCTTGAGCTCCTCAATGATTGATATTGCTTCATTATTATGACCGGTATGGCCAGCATTCGTTGAGGCCACCAATAAACGAAGTCTATCAACAAGCTCGTTAACATTATCCCAATATACATAATCAGTATTATTTTTATTAACTTTAAGAGTTAAACCTGATCCTTCTGTAGTTGTTCTTTGAGCTCTATACGGAGCCTTACGTCTTGTGAATGTTGAGATAAACCTTTCGGCTGCAGGATTAAGAGCTCTTGTTTTTGTTATTCCTTTTTTTTTGTAAGTATGGTCCAATTATTGTAACATATTTACGCGATCCATTCCCTTGAACTTGCTCGTCAGGACTATTATTCCTACGATATGCATTAGTTCGTGCTAGAATATCCATATAATTATCCAAGTCTTTAGCACTGTAACCTTTTGGATCTTTTTTAAATATTAATTCATATAAACCGGGGGTGCCTTGATAGGTAATCTCTTTTACTTTAATATCTTTTCCAATAATTTCTACAGGTTCTTGTGTTAGTCCCAAAAAAAATTTTTCCGTTTCCAAATCATGAACTATACCATAATGGTGATCAAACGTATGTTCTAAATCCTTGACACCTTCATCAATGTATTTACGAGGTAAGTTGTCAAAGTCGTTTAGCCAATCTTGATATCCAGGTGTACCAACATAAGTCTGGATTGTTTGTCTAGTTTGTTCCAATAGATCTGAAAGATTCCCTATCGTTGAATCGGATGATGAAGATAATGGCTCTGTTTCAGCTATAACACTCGTTTCTTGTATGGTTGGGATATGACTCACTGAAGCGACGCTAGTATCAAAAAAGGAGGGTATTTCTGTTGGTAGAACTGGGGTTTTCCCAGTTTTTCTTATGTTTTTTGTTCTTTGGGGGGTTGATGTTTTATAAAACCTTGTAAATGACGGCTCCTCATCTTTTATGACAACAGGTTCAATTTTACCAATGGTTGAAATTAATTCTTGCAAAGGTTGTGTTATTGGTTTATAAGTTTCTTCCAGCCTCGAATGAGACTCAAATTCAGCATTTTTTAAAGCTTGAAATTTTTTCTTAACTGCCTTTCTTGATTTAACAAGTTGTCTTGCTAATTGTTCATTCATGACTGTATATTTTGAAATAGCTGTTTTTGTCTAGTGGTGTTGTTTTTATAAGTAAATGTAGGAATCGAAACCTTTTCGATATCTACCTGAATTTATACCGGAATCTTTATCTATTACCATGAATCCAAATTTCTCTCGCCAGCACAATAAACACATTTCTTTAAACTGATTAAAGGTCATATCAACGTTAACGTGATCATTATAAACATGTTTTAAATTTGTATTGTCTTGTTGAAAAATAACAATTAAATTTGCATTGTCACGAATTAGCTGCTTAGGAATAGAAGAATATGTTTGACACAAGTAGAAACAATCAGTATTTCTATGTCTTCCAAAACAAAAGTAATCCTTTACAATTGACTGATTGCAACAAACTATGTCGTCAAAAATTATTAGTGCGTTTGGCATTACTTCTTGGGGTGCAATTATATTCTCTTCGTCCTCGGATTCGTAATAACCAATTTCCTTTATTGGCTTAAAAAGTGTTCTTAAATATTCATACTTGGGCTGATACAAAGATTTTGAATAAATATATAAATTTTCAAATCGTAAACCGTTGGGATCTTCAATTAAGCCAATTACAACGTTTGTTTTACCACAACCTGACGGACCAATAATTAAACATCTTTTGCTACTTCCTTCAAACAGTCTTCCGTGTTTTCTAAATTTATTTGTTGATGTATCATGATTCTTAATTATTACAGAGTATGGTTGCTTTTCAACTCTCATATTATATAAAAGTACTTAAGTTCACTGTCAAAGTAAAACTAATCATTCTATGTTAAGACTTTAACTATATAATGTTTCAATCACACAACAAACGTGTTACTTACAAGTCGAACGACAAGCAAAGAGGATCTGGTTTACTAAACACGCTTATCAATAAATTACCCTTTGAATTACATCTTCCTGGTTACAATTTCTGTGGGCCCGGGACAAAATTAGAAAAAAGATTATCAAGAGGTGACAAGGGAATCAATTTATTAGACGAGGCCTGCAAAGAGCACGACATTGCATATTCGCAATCAAACGATATAAACAGAAGGAACGTTGCCGATAAATTACTGTCTGAGAAAGCAATAGCCCGATTCAGAGCAAAGGACGCTAGTTTTGGAGAAAAAGTGGCAGCGTTAGGCATTAGTGGCACTATGAACGTCAAACGAAAGTTGGGTATGGGTCTAAAAAGAAAAAAGACAAAAGGGCGAGGAATAACTTTGCATCAAGCCATTGCGCAAGCAAGAAAAGGACTTAAGGGAAAGCAGTTTAAAAGTTTACAAGCGGGTATTAAAACAGCCGTAAAAGCAATTAGGAAAAGTGGTAAGGTGATTGCCCCTAAAAAAAGAATTATACCTATTCCAAAGAGTGGGGGATTTTTACCACTTATACCATTATTTGCGGGCCTGTCAGCTTTAGGTGCCCTAGGAGGAGGCGCCGCAGGAGTAGCAAAAGCCATTAACGACGCAAAAGCAGCCAAACAAAAATTAAAAGAAGATAAAAGACACAATTAAACGATGGAGTCTATAGCAATAGGACAAAAAGGAAGCGGGCTGTATTTAAAACCCTATAAATCGGGGTGTGGTTTGTATTTGAAGCCCTATTCAAAAAACTGCTAAAACATATACCCCTAAAAACTCTTACTAATTATGATTTACTAAAATACATAAAATTTCTACAAATTTCCAAGTTTAGAGATATATTTATGAGAAATAAGTTTCATTAAAAAATAAAAGACAATGAAAGTGGTATTATTAATCTAGATGATTATAGTGGTGATGGAACTCATTGGACAGCCTACATAAAAAAAGAAAACAAATAACCTACTTTGATAGTTATGGTAATCTGCGACCACCCGCTGAATTAATAACATATTTCTTCAGCGATAAAAATAAAAATGTTATAAATTATAATTATAACAGGTTTCAAGATTTTAACGCGACAAATTGCGGACAGTTGTGTCTAATATTTCTTTATAATAACACATGATACCCAATAAAGATTTATTCATTTGCGAAATATTAAAGGGACATGTCCTATAGTTTTGTTATTAGCGGCAATTCAGCCATCTTAACTACTGAATTTCACCCTACCATATATCTAGAGGAAAATATCGATTATGTTATTGGACTTACAAAACATACTCGAATTGTAACTTTATTATATACAACCTATAATCTAAGTAGTTCTTTGTTTTTTTTTTTTCTTTAAAGTAAAATTTAGTTTTCTTTACTGTCAGACCAAAATCTTAAATGAGCTGCATCAAATATGCCTTCAAAAGGTCTTTGTGTTATCTGATATCCATCTATGTCAGAAATTAAGTACCGGTCATTCGGTAAAACTTTTCTGATAACATAAGGCCCTTTAAATTTTGGCAACAGTTTTTTATTTACAGCCACTGTTACGTCTATATTAGGTATAGAAACATAATCACCTATTTTATACTCCGTACTTTTCTTATGCGACCGATCATAGTATGCCTTATTGTACGCCTGCGTCTTTGCTATTCTTATCTCTGCTTCACCTCTCAAATTAGTAAAATCTCGCTCATTTCCTTTATCTAAGGTATTAACTAAAAATTCTTTTAAGCAATCATTAACTTTACCAACTTGATTCATCCCAAATAACAAGGTAGAAGCAGTTTGACCCGTAGATCGATTAATAGTATTATTAAGAGCAAATTCTACTTCAGCTAAAGCGTCATCCAATTTTTTTGGAGAATCCACTAATTTACCTAACATGGGAATAATACTACGATTAAATCGTTCGACTTGGCAATTAGCCCTAGGAACCCCTGTGGCAATAAGAATATGTTTAACAGTATTCTCCCGTAAAAAACTTGTAAAAGCTGTTAAAGTAAAAGCAGTCCCTCGATCTGTAATAATCTGAACTGGCCTACTATACGTATTAAAGTAACTTGTTAAATGCTTAATAACTTCACTTGAACTAGTAGTTTTACATGGATATAATTTTAGGAACTTTGTAAAACCGTCTACAATTGCCAAAATATGTTTATTTTGTTTAGAAGAGTTCTCCAATGGACCACAATGGTCCAGATGTAAAGTGTTAAAAGGTTTATCACCCTTAGGAATGTTATGTAAAAAACCCTCTTGTTTACCACTATCAGGTTGATATACTATACATTTCAGACAGTTTGATATATAATCTTTGACTTTTTGTTTCATATCTGGAAACCAATAGGTCTGACGAATTGCCTCACAATACTTAGTTTCACCGACGTGACCTAAATCGTCGTGACAAGTCCTGATAACACTGCTTTGCATTGTTATAGGTACATAAAATAGTAAAGTCCCTTTATCTTTCCTATACACAACTCCATTTCTTAATTCAAATAACTTACTTTCTTTTTCTTCTAAAGATTTTTTGATTTCGGTAATATCCCTATCCTGTGTCTGTTTAATACTTAAAGTCGTTTCAAATGGTAAATCAGTAACAAGCAAGATATTATTAAAGCATCTGCTAAGGGCATCCGCATGACGCATACGTGAACTATCTCTATGTTCCAAAGAATAATCGTAATTCTGAAGAATTAAACTCCAGCGCAAAATTTTAGGATTAACATCTTTTTTATTTAATGCCATAGTTAAACTGTTACAATCGGTAATAATTTTAAAATGTAAACCCTGTAGATATACTCTAAATCTATTGAGACTGTTTACAATGGCCAACATTTCTAGTTCAAAACTATGCAATTTAGACTCAGACTCGGAAGTACGTTGACTATAATAGAAAACAGGATGAAATAAGTTGTCATTTTGTTTCTGTAGCAAAATTCCACTAAAACCCAGTGAACTTGCGTCACAATGAAGTTGAGTTTCGACTAACGGTGAGTATATGGCTAAGACAGGCATAGAGGTTAAAATATTCTTGATATTGTTAAAACTATCAATTTGTTCATACTCAAACTTAAAGGGGACCTCTTTTCTTAATAAAGCATAAAGGGGTCTAGCTATAAGAGCAAAATATTTTACAAATTTCCGAAAGTATGAAGCCAACCCAATAAAGCTGTGTAACTCCTTCGTATTTCTTGGTATAGGAAACAATTTAATAGCATTAATATTGTTTTGACGCTCAAGCGTGGAAATGGGCTATAAATAGCGCGATTTCGCAGGGAACGATCAGTCGGTGCAGAACCATAAGACAGTAAACAACTAAAAGTATTGTTGAGCATTTGTTCCGGTTTTTAAAATCTGCATAAGTCTTTTCTTTGGACGAACGTCACCAAGCGAATTGCCAGTCGATCTTGGAGATTCCGAGACCTGGGTGTACCAAGTTGGTACACGTTAAACCTGAAGTTAAAAGCAAGGTGTTGCTGAAGAAGCGCCGGCGGAGGACGCCGTAGTCGAGCCCGAAACTGTAAGGAGACAGTGGTTCCTAGCCGTCTTAGAAGTTTGTACCTGGAATACGGACAGATTTTGCACGCACCTAGGGGAAAGAGTCCGCTCACGATCGTCGGAGGAGGGCCAATCGTTCCGAGCACCATTCCACCTAGAGAATTAATTTGAAGAAGAAGTATTACGATAACCGGTCATCGCCGACGTTGCCAAGCTTGGACCAACCGGGCCATAACCGTAGCAGCCGACGCCATCGCCAGGGAGGCGTATACAATAGTTTACCACCTGGGCATAACCTGCACCAGGTCGGCAAGACGAGAAAACCTCGTGGCGAACGAAGTTAAACAGGAAATATACGAGAACCGGTCATCGCCGACGTTGCCCACCTTGGATGACCCATGCCATAACTGTAGCAGCCGACGCCATCGCCAGGGAAGCGTATACAATAGTTTACCACCTGGGCATAACCTGCACCAGGTCGGCAAAAGGAGAAAACCTAGCGGCAAACGAATTTTGAGAGGAAGTATTACGAGAACCGGTCATCGCCGACGTTGCCCACCTTGGATGACCCATGCCATAACTGTAGCAGCCGACGCCATCGCCAGGGAAGCGTATACAATAGTTTACCACCTGGGCATAACCTGCACCAGGTCGGCAAAAGGAGAAAACCTAGCGGCAAACGAATTTTGAGAGGAAGTATTACGAGAACCGGTCATAGCCGACGTTGCCAACCTTGGACGACCTGTGCCATAACTGCTGCGACTGACGCCATCGCCAGGGAGGCGTGTACGAGTGTTTACCACCTGGGCATAACCTGCACCAGGTCGGCAGAGCGAGAAAACCACGTGGCAACGTGGACAAAATACGAGTTAGTGAGGAATCAGCGACGCCGAGAGCTGAACGACGAGGCCAGGCCTCTAGCAGCTGGTGCCAGAGCCTAGAGGACGAATACGAATACCTACCACCTGGGCATACCCTGCCCCAGGTCGGCAAGGACGAAGCCAAGTGTGGCAAACCGAAAAATGAGTGACGAAAAGGAAGTAAATAGCGAAACTCCCCCAGCCCAGACGGCTGAGGGCGAAGAAACCCCGTACATGCTCGTGACTACCGAGGCCGACACCAGGAAGGGTCCTGGGTCGACTTCAAACTGCCCTACACAGACCGCCGCCCCTGAGAAAATGGTTAGAGCTAGCCGTGGTGCTTCCAGGGATGTGCCCCTCGAAGGAGGAAGCGAAGGCGCACTGTGCCAGGACATGGCGCCCAACTCGATGACTTACTCAGGCGATAGGAGTAAAAAAGAACCCTGTGACGACGTTAGGCCCTTTGGCCTAAGCTATCGCGAATCGTCGACGTACCTACCCATGGAATGCCCAGCTTATAACACCAGAGCAAAGCGCCGATTATGGGAGGAGAAGTATAGGATGGACGTGGAGATTCTTAGCGAGTCTGCAGAAGACTCGGAGGACGATTCAGAAGACACGACAATAGACGAGCAGATACCTTGTAATCAGGAAGCGTCGTTTATGATGAAAGAAATCCGAAAAAGAATTTTGCAAAAAGACACGCCACCTGGAGAACGGCGGATGCCGGTTAGTTTGGAGGAAGAACGAAGAAGGCCAAGCTATGAGGACAAACCTGGAGGTTTGGCGCTGCCACCGTTAAGTCGGCAAATTCCGCCAACGCAAGGGGGAGTCCGGCATAAGCAAAAGTATGAAGAAAGAATTAAAGGAATGGAATTACCGCCTTTGATTGAACAACCGGCAGAGCCAAAACAAGATGAGCAAAGCCTTGAGGCTTTAAGATGGAAGACGATGGAGGGATTAGCCCAGTCCATAGGGCAGCTAATCGATAAACCAAGAAGAACAATTCCATCACCGCCACCTAAGTTTGCAGGGGCCGACACGGAGGACCCGGTGCTGTTTTTGAAACATATGGAAACATATTGTATGGAGATTGGAGCGCCGGCGTACCAATGGACGGACCTAGCAATCAGACAAATGACGGGACAAGCAGCCATCCGTATGAAAATATACGATGGAGGACAAATCACTTGGAGGCAATTACAAGAACCAATACTTAGAGCATATAACAATAGTGAATGCATAAATCACTTACGTGCCGAGTTATATGGCCAAGACCAAGTGAAAGGAGAAAGTGCGGAGGCATTTTTAATTCGAAAAAGACAAATCTGCCAACGAATTAACCCAAGATGGCAGGAGGAAGAGGTAGTGCCGCTATTGCTAAGCAGGCTAAGCGGTCCATTACGAGCTGCGTTACGTACGTGGAACTGTCGAAGCACGGAGGAACTGTTGAACGCTGCGATTACGGTGGAACGGGATTGGAAAACGTCCGAGGTGTACACCGCACCGAAAGCAAACTTTAACGCTCAAGATGGCAGAGTTGATGGTGAAAACCGACAGTTCCAGTACCGAGGCTACCAAGGCCGTTTACAATGCTATGGCTGTGGAGGTGCTCACCTACGCAGATACTGTATGAACGAAGGAAGAAGGCCTCAACAACAAGGAGGTCAGACGCAGGCACCAAATAAACCACAGTACAGTAGAACGTGGGAGAGACGTGATAATCTGAATCCAAACAGGCAACAAGCAAGCGTGGTTAAACCGAAAAAGCCAAGGTTTATATTCCCAGATGGATCACCTGTAGAAATGCCTGGTACCAATAGGCATGGAGCAATGATTATGCGCGCTATGCAGTATCAAATTGACCATCCGTCACAAGGAGCAGACTATAAACGTCAGGCGCTGAGAGACGGAATGTGGTATGCGTTGCATGCGGATGATGATGACTATGATCAAGATCTCCTGCGGAAAGAATGTGGAATCCAAGAAGAAATTGGAAAAGAAGACATAACGAATGAAGAAGAAGAGGTAGAGGACCCGGAGAAGTTACTATTCAGTTTCCGAAACAATGACTATATTTCCTGCGTTGATGACCTGGCAGATCCGGAAAACCGACACCCAGTCCAATCAACTAGTCAAACTGTTGGCGATCTAACAACGAGAGATTCATCCGTCAGGGAAGTTAGCGAAGAAACAGTCAGCGATTCAACTCCAACAGATGGAGATACAGTAACGAACGAGGAGTCACCGATGACAGAGATCCGTAGGGACCGGAAACAACACCGACGGAAGAGACGGCTTAGACAGCGTCCAGCCTCACCCCCAACTTCGGACTCGGAGGAGGGTGTAAGATATAATAAAAGAATGTGTGCAGCGTTGTTGCAGACGGAAAATAAGGAATTTGCAGCAAATCAACTGCTGCAACAGATAAAGCGAGCTAAATACAGAATTTTGGAGCCACCGGACGTGATCCAAAAAGACGAAGCAGTTAAAGATGAAGTATTGGAGCCACCGGACGTGATCCAAAAAGACGAAGCAGTTAAAGATGAAGTATTGGAGCCACCAGACGTGATCCAAAAATACGAAATAGTTAAAGATGAAGTATTGGAGCCACCAGACGTGGTCCAAGAGGACGAAATCAATGTAATCTTGCCACCACCAGAATTTGAAGATAAGATTGAGATTAAGGAAGAAGTACTGACCGAATCAACGACCACCACAGCTGCAGGGTATTACCAGCCAGTGGTAAGGTTAGCGGAGCCAAGGGAACCGTCGTTGACGGATTTGCAATTGGTGGGTGGACAGGAAACGCAACGTCCAGCGGAAAACTATGTAGGATGGACGGTAGTCGCGATAAAACGTACGCCACTGCCAGAATCCGACCCGATAGCGGCTTTTGTAGAGCCACCTATAACGGATCTATACCTATGTCCTCCAAGTTTGGAGACCCGGTATGATGAACAAGGAATCCCCTGGAGATATGTGCCTACCAGAATCCCCGCACAGATCCAGCTCCATGGACAACCCCCTGAAATGCGTGAAATTCCGGCCCCTCAGCCCGAGGTCGCCGAGGTACCATTGAGGCAGCCTAATGAGAAGCCACCAGACGTGGAGGAAATTACGGCCCCTCAATCCGAGGTCGCCGTAGCAGCAGTGAGGCAGCCTAGAGAGAAGCCACCTGAAGCCTCCGAGGAGTCCCCCAGGTCGCCAGAGAACTACCCACAGGAGGCCTATACCAGGTCACCTGAAGAAGAATCATTGGATGAAGACAGAGCCATGGAGGTTGAGGGATCACCTCGTTCAAAGAAAAAGAAGGAATCTTCCCACAAATGGAAATGGAAGTGATTTTAAATATGTTTATGGACTTAGTTATTTTATATTGTTGTTTATGGACTTAGTTATTTTATATTGTTGTTTATGGACTTAGTTATGTTATATTGTTGTTTATGGACTTAGTATTTTTAGGATTGATATTATAAATATGGTGTAATCGTACTAGATGAGTACGGTTAAATAAACATACCATAACAAATGCTCTTCAGAGGGGGGTGTTTTGACGCTCAAGCGTGGAAATCGGCTATAAATAGCGCGATTTCGCAAGGAACGATCAGTCGGTGCAGAACCATAAGACAGTAAACAACTAAAAGTATTGTTGAGCATTTGTTCCGGTTTTTAAAATCTGCATAAGTCTTTTCTTTGGACGAACGTCACCAAGCGAATTGCCAGTCGATCTTGGAGATTCCGAGACCTGGGTGTACCAAGTTGGTACACGTTGAACCTGAAGTTAAAAGCAAGGTGTTGCTGAAGAAGCGCCGGCGGAGGACGCCGTAGTCGAGCCCGAAACTGTAAGGAGACAGTGGTTCCTAGCCGTCTTAGAAGTTTGTACCTGGAATACGGACAGATTTTGCACGCACCTAGGGGAAAGAGTCCGCTCACGATCGTCGGAGGAGGGCCAATCGTTCCGAGCACCATTCCACCTCGAGAATTAATTTGAAGAAGAAGTATTACGATAACCGGTCATCGCCGACGTTGCCAAGCTTGGACCAACCGGGCCATAACCGTAGCAGCCGACGCCATCGCCAGGGAGGCGTATACAATAGTTTACCACCTGGGCATAACCTGCACCAGGTCGGCAAGACGAGAAAACCTCGTGGCGAACGAAGTTAAACAGGAAATATACGAGAACCGGTCATCGCCGACGTTGCCCACCTTGGATGACCCATGCCATAACTGTAGCAGCCGACGCCATCGCCAGGGAAGCGTATACAATAGTTTACCACCTGGGCATAACCTGCACCAGGTCGGCAAAAGGAGAAAACCTAGCGGCAAACGAATTTTGAGAGGAAGTATTACGAGAACCGGTCATAGCCGACGTTGCCAACCTTGGACGACCTGTGCCATAACTGCTGCGACTGACGCCATCGCCAGGGAGGCGTGTACGAGTGTTTACCACCTGGGCATAACCTGCACCAGGTCGGCAGAGCGAGAAAACCACGTGGCAACGTGGACAAAATACGAGTTAGTGAGGAATCAGCGACGCCGAGAGCTGAACGACGAGGCCAGGCCTCTAGCAGCTGGTGCCAGAGCCTAGAGGACGAATACGAATACCTACCACCTGGGCATACCCTGCCCCAGGTCGGCAAGGACGAAGCCAAGTGTGGCAAACCGAAAAATGAGTGACGAAAAGGAAGTAAATAGCGAAACTCCCCCAGCCCAGACGGCTGAGGGCGAAGAAACCCCGTACATGCTCGTGACTACCGAGGCCGACACCAGGAAGGGTCCTGGGTCGACTTCAAACTGCCCTACACAGACCGCCGCCCCTGAGAAAATGGTTAGAGCTAGCCGTGGTGCTTCCAGGGATGTGCCCCTCGAAGGAGGAAGCGAAGGCGAACTGTGCCAGGACAATATGTTTCTTCACTAGGCATAATATTGTCATGGCTAATACCATAACCTAAATACTGTATTTTTGTTTCAAGAAATAAGCATTTGTCCAACCTTAAAGTCAGTTTGTTTTCTACCAGCAAGTTAAAAACCTCCCTTAAAATTTCTAAATTTTCTTGTACTGTTTCTGTTGCAATCATAAGATCATCAATGTATAGTGAAATTTTGTCTTGTTCCAAAAGTGACTTAAAAACAGAGTTAACATAACGCATAAAAGTAGCTGGACTATTTTTTAAGCCAAATGGCATTTTTAAAAACTCCCATTGCTGGTTAAGACAAGTAAAGGATGTATATTTAATAGAAGAAGGTTCAATTGAAATATGGTAGAATGCATTCTTGAGATCTAGTATTGTAAAAAACTTCTTTCCTTTTAAACGATCAATCTGATCCTCAATCATCGGTAATGGAAAATTATCACGTAAGGTTATTTTATTTAAAATTCTAAAGTTTACACAAAGCCTAAAATCGTTAGTCTTTTTTTTGATTAATACTGTCGGTGAACAATACTCCGAATTACTTTTCCTAATAACCCCATTAATTTCTAAATCATGAGTGAGTTCCTTAACAGCATTCTTTTCTTCATATGACAGCCTACGTGATTTAACATAAAACGGGACATGGTTAAGTTCCACTACAATCTTCATTTCAAATTTAGTTTGAGGTTGATCAGGCCTCACCGGATTAACGTAACTCTCCTTAAAAATATCAAAAACCTTCTTTCTATCAGAAAAGCTAAGATTAGGATTTATTTTCAAATCAACTTCTCCCTGATCAACATAGTTTATATTTAGTATAGTTAAGATTTCTTTGCTACACGAATCGTTAGTCTCTAATCCATTCCTAGGCTGAATATTAATTTTATTCCCGATAATTGAAATACATAAATTCTCCGATACTAAAAAGTCTCTCCCTAACAGACATTTGTAAGGCATAACATAATCAGGCACAACATGAAAAGCAAATTCAAATCGTATGTCACTAACCTCAATAACAAAATTTATAATACCCAAAATATCCAGTTTTGATTGATTAATGCCCTCATAAACCCTGTCAAATTCACCCCTAAGTTGAAAATCTAGCCCTTTAACCAAATCATAACAAATTAACGAAATTGGACTTCCAGTGTCCACAACTGAGTCAATATACAAATTAAAGGTATTCTTACACAACCGAAGGGGTGCCATAATAGCAGGTCAGGGCTTCACTTCTATCATAAGAGCAGTTCGATCTGCTGGTTGACGATATTGAGGACAGTTCAATCGTTGATGTTCTGTTGATCCACAAATAAAACAGGAACCCCTTGGACGCAATGGCTTACGGCACTCTGTGGCTATATGCCCAGACAAGTTGCAGTTAAAACATCTAGCAGATACTTCTTTCTTATCGTGTTGCAAGTTAGTGTTTCGTGCAGTACCATCAGCTACTGTTGATCGTCCTCTACCATAATGACCTGGTGGCTTTATCAGGGGCTTAATATTCTCTTTCCGATCACTAACTTTTCCCTTTCTCGCATTCACCACCCGTTCATAATTAATAATGTCCTCGAACATAGCATCTTCATCACTGTGGTGCTTTGACATAATAAAATTACTAAGTTCACGTGACCACAAACCAATAGCAACTTGTTCCTTAGTCTCGGAGAAAGAAAGTCCAAGCTCTTTGCACAGAGCTACTTTAGAATGGAAATATACACTAACATTTTCCATATTTGACTGCAAGCGGCTCTGCATTTTCCTCCAACAATCGGTCTTGCTTTGTTCAAGCATAAAAGTCTTCTTGAAGGCTCTTCTAAATAAATCCCAGTCAGTTAACTCAGAGCTACGTCCTTGTAGCCAGTAACGAGCAGCCCCAATAAGATTGCTTCTTGCAGTCTGTAAAGTGAAGGCTTTTGGCCAACTATGTAGTGAAGCCATATTTTCTATCTGACCCAACCAAAACCTAGCCGCTCCAGGCCCTTTTTCTCCGTCAAAAGTTTCAATCGTTTTTGACAGATCCGGCATAACATTAAAGTTTTTTACGTCCTTACATTCATTCTTGCATACTGGTTGCTGCTGTAACAATTGATTCTGCGACATTTGTAACAAATCTAGCATCCTCGCATTTTGTTCCATCAATGCATTTATGGTTTGTAAATAAGCAGATTGATTACCATTTGCTTCCCGGGACGTCTCAGAAGGGACCCGTTGTGCTTCAGGGAAATGTATCGGTGCGAAACTACGAGTAGTTTCCTGCTCATTTATTCGGCTTCTCATAAAGTTCTCGAATTCATCATGAGAAATGTTGGTCGCCATAACCTCAAAACTTGAATCTTCAATTATCTTTTCACAGGTCTTGCATCGGCTTTACCTCACACCTGATGTTGTAGTAGTTATAGCTGTTTTGTGAAATTATACCAACATTTTTCTATTTAAGTCATTTTATTCATAATAACACACACTTTTTCCCAAACATAAAACAAGCGCCACCGTTCCACCATTTATCCGACAGGAGAACTGACAAGTGACATTTCCTCGCTACCAACCCAATATTTTAGGCGCGAAATTCAAATTAATAACCTAACGCCTACACAACTGACCTTGAAACTTTATTTAAAGTCACTTTACACACTTTTAAAGTCACTTTAAACTTCGAAAGTGACCTTGACATATTGCAAGTGACCTTGAAACATTTTTTAAGGTCGCTTGAAGCTTTTTTCAAGGTTCCTTGAAACTTTTTTCAAGCTCACTTGAAACATTTTTCAAGGTCACTTGAAACCTCAAAAGCGATATTGACATATTGCAAGTGACCTTGAAACTTCTTTTAAGGTCACTTAAAACCTCGAAGGTAACCTTGACATGTTGCAAATGACTTGGAAAATTTTTCAAGGTCACTGAAAACCTCGAAAGTAACTTTGACATAGTGCAAGTGACCTTGAGATAATTTTCAAGGTCACTTGTAATATGTCAAGTTAGCTTTCGAGGTATCGAATGACTTTCGACAAAGTCTCAAGGTCACTTGCAATATGTCAAAGTCACTTTCGAGGTTCCAAGTGACCTTGAAAAATCTTCGAGGTCACCTGCAATATGTCAAGTTTGCTTTCGAGGTTTCAAATGACCTTCTAGAAAGTTTTAAGGTCACTTGCAACAAGTCAAGGTCACTTTCGAGGTTTTAAGTGACCTTGAAAAAAAGTTTCCCTGTCCCTCGCCAAACTGTCCACGTCACTTTCGAGGTTTTAAAGTGACTAAAAAGTGGAATTGACCTTGCAAGTGACCTTGAACTTTCAAGGTCACTTCCAAGGTCAAGGTTAAGTTAACTTCAAGGTTACACTAAATTTCAGGACAGGTGTGCATTGTTACGTTCAGTCTCAAAAAAACTCAGTGAAGGTCAAATCGAAGGTTAAGGTCAATTGACTAAAATTGGATTTGACCTTGCAAGTGACCTTGAACTTTCAAAGTTACTTCCAAGGTCAGGGTTGGGTTAATTTCAAGGTTACACTAAATTTTAGGAAAGGTATGCACTGTTATGTTCTAAGTCTCAAAAGGAAACTCAAAGTCAAGGTCAAACCCAACTTCAAGGTCACTTGACTTAAAATTGGATTTGACCTTGCAAGTGACCTTAAACTTTCAAATTCACTTCCAATGTCAAAGTTAGGTTAATTTCAAGGTTACACTTAATTTTAGCACAGGTGTGCACTGTTATGTTCAAACTCTCAAAAGCAAAATTCAAAATCAAGGTCAAATCCAAGTTCAACGTAACTTGATTAAAAATTGGATTTCACCTTGGAAGTGACTTGAACTTTAAAGGTCAAAGCTAGGTTAATTTCAAGGTTAAACCAAATTTTCAAGATCAAATACAAGTACACAATTTTAACGGAAAATATAATAGGAAAGGTGCATGTGCATTATATTCAAAGTCTCAAAAGAAAAATTCAAAGTCAAGGTCAAATCCAAGTTAATTGTCACTTGACTAAAAATGTCACATATATGCATGAAAGCTCAGATTTATTCCTAGATTTGGAACGTACCTACTTTTTGCTTTCGAATCCACTTTTCAACTTGCTTGTAATATAAAGTATTTTTGCCAAGTTAACTATATGCTTTTACTTTCATAAGTGGTCCTAGAAAAAGCTCTTTTTGTGATTGTGAAATAAATTTTTAAAAATTAGTTCTTGGTCGTAGGAAAACTATAGTATTTTACTTGCAAGTAATATAGCTGTATCATGCCCGTCAAGTAATATATCTACTATTAATTTTTAAATCCACCAATATTACCTATAGTAGAAATGATTTTACAAATAATTCAAAGCAACTATAGTACATTACATACCGCAGAGGGAAGTGTTTCATTACTGTCGAGAGATTAATTAGTTATCCGAGACGCGAAGCTTCGAGGTTAACTTTACTCTCGACACAGTAATGAAAACTTTGTGCGAAACACATAAAGGGATAGTTTCGATCTTTAAAGTGGACTGTATTAAAAGTTTAGGTAGACTGAAATCCGGGAATACTCTGATTGGGAAACAAAATGGAAACTCATCTTTGAACGTATATACACTTTTTATTTACACTTGTTTAGGAACACTGAACACTATTTACATAACGGTTGGGTGTTGGGTGTAAGATGGTAAGAAACCAGAGCTCACTTAGATGCCCAAAAGGCAGAGCTAGTTTTTGTAACATTTATATAAAATAACTTTAGGAAAACATATTATTGAGCACATGCTCACACCTCCTCGCGAACGAGAGAGAGTGATATCGCGTCACCAGTCGTGCCAATACAATTTTTGACACTTCCGATGCGTATAATAATGGGGAGGCAATTCTGCAGGATTGCCAACCTAAAAATAGATTTAATCTAAAAAAGGTGTTGGATATTGTTTCCAACATGCTGGGGGGCCTAGAGTTTCACATGAAACCTAGATAATAAAAATCCAGCAAAAAGAAAAAGAAAGCAATCTTTTCTTAAATATGTTTTAGCAATGTTTCAACTGATGATTGTAGTAAATGCTCAGTAAAGAAAACCTATTAATCCTTACTAATTAACAAAATACACAATAAATGTAAAGATTGCTAAATATAAAATAGTTTACAAATATAAAAATATTTATAACAAAACATATAAAAGTTTAATTTTTTTAATTGCAAAAAATATCATCAATCGGTAAGACAGCAACCTTAGTCACTGACCTTAAATAAATACCTTTTTGGGTTTTTACTTCTACAACTCGTACTTTATTGTCTTTCCCAGGTATAACTTTAATAATGCGAGCCATTGGCCACTTATAAGAAGGTACATTATCCTCCCTTAAAATTACTAACATGCCTTCCTTAAGGTTAGGCATAACATTACGCCATTTGGGCCTGCTTTGAAGTTGTGTTAAGTAGTCGTGATACCACTTCTTCCAAAAATGCTGCTGCATTTGAACACACAACCTCCAAAATTTAAGTCGATTTTGAGGAACTTCTGTTAAGTCGGGCTCAGGAAAGCTCGTTATCGGAGCGCCTACTAAAAAATGACCAGGGGTTAAATAATCCAGATCTGAAGGATCTTGGGATAGGGCTGTAAGTGGTCGGGAATTTAAAATTCCTTCTACTTGGATAATTAGTGTATTAAATTGTTCATAGGTAAGTTCATTGCTACCCATTACTCGCTTGATGTGAAATTTTGCACTTTTAACTCCGGCTTCCCATAAACCACCAAACACTGGAGAATAGCTTGGTATAAAGTTAAATTTAATTTTTTGATCAAGACAATAATTTTCAATTTTTTCAGTTTCCTTATAAAATTCTTTAATTTTATTATCAGCTCCCTTAAAAGTGGAACCATTGTCGCAAAAAACATTTGCGGGCTTCCCCCTCCGCGAAATAAAACGCTTGAAAGCAGCTAAAAAATTTTCAGTTGTTAAATCTGAAAGAAGTTCCATATGAATTGCTTTAACCGAAAAGCACACAAAAAGTGCTATATAAGCTTTTGAACTTACGGATTTTCGAATTCGAGATTGTTTAACGAGGAATGGACCACAAAAATCTACTCCGACATTTTGAAAAATTCTAGCTGAACAAACTCTTTTTTCAGGTAAAGAACCCATTAACTGAGAGGAACATTTTGCCTTGAATTTAAAACAAGTTACACATTTATGTAGCTGTTTTTTAACTAATCGAATTCCGTTTATAATCCAATAATTAAGATTTAATGAACTCAAGACTTGTCTTGGTCCTGCATGCAATAAAGTTAAATGCTCTTTTATTATAATTAATTTGGTAATATTACTCTCTTTTGGCAAAATCACGGGATGTTTTTGATCATATGGGATGTTTGCATTTTGCAATCTACCACCTACACGCAATAATCCATTACCATCTAAAAATGGCGATAAAGAATTTAATGACGATTTCAAAGGAACGTTAGAAAGTAAAAAATTAATATCATCAGAAAAATAAAAGTTTTGCTCATATTTTATAATTACTTTCAGAGCATCTTCTAATTCAAAAAGCTTTAGACTTCCTTTAAGTCGATCCTTAACATTCTTTCTAGAATTATGCAAAAATCTAAGTATATAAGCGACAACTCTTTGAAGCTTGGTAATGGTAGAAAAATCTTTAAAAAATGAATTTGGTTGAGTTTTTATAAAAGTTATTATTTTTTCTTCTGGCAAAGAATCAGGAATTTCTATAGAAACCTCATCATGATAAAAATTAATATTAGAAAGCTTATTTGGGCCATGAAACCAAAGCTCATTTGAGTGAATTTCTAGAGGCTCTAGACCTCTTGACAAACAATCAGCAGGGTTTTCCTTGGTGTTAATATACAACCATTTAAAATTTGAGGTTGAATTTTGAATTTTAATAACCCTATTGGCTACATAAGGGTTTAATTTTAAAGGGTCTGACTTCAGCCAAGCCAGCACAATGGTTGAGTCAGAATAAAAAAATACTTCGTCAATCTTACATTGTAATAAATAAAAAACCTTTTCAGTCAAGTTTGCTAAAAGTAGGGCACCATTTAACTCCAATCTAGGAATGGTAAATTTTTTATTTAAAGGGACTATTCTTGACTTTGAACAAATCAGATTTACATTGACTCTATCAGGAAAAATTGTTCTTGCATAGATGACTGAACCATAAGCTATCGTGGAAGAATCACAAAAGCCTACAAGTTCGATTCTAGTTGCGTCCGTAAAAAATAAATTACGGGGTATTTCTAAAGTTGGCATATTAATAAAACCTGTTACACAATTTTGCCAAATTTCCAACAAATTATCGGGCAATATTTCGTCCCAACTGAGCTTACACATCCAAATTTTTTGCATGATAACTTTAGCTGCCACCAAAATTGGACCTGCCAAACCCAAAGGGTCATAAAATTTTGAAATTAAGCTAAGAACTTGCCTTTTTGTTAGACACTCATTATGATTTATAATTTCAGGAGTTGATAATTTAAAATTGTCACTAATAGTATCATAAGAAAGACCTAAAGTTTTTGTCGTAAAAATTATTTTTACTCATATCAACTTCGTCAAAATTTTGTTTTTCTTTAGGGATATCACTTAAAATTTTTGTTTCGTTAGTACACCATTTATGTAAGGAAAAAGATCTTAATTTTAATAAAGAAATTAATTCATCCTTAAGTTTTATGGTGTAATCTATTGTGTCAGCACCTGTCAAAATATCATCTACATAAGTATTATTTAACAACGCCTTTGCTGCTAGAGGAAATTTGTCACCTTCTGTGTGAGCGAGCTCAACCAAACACCTTGTTGCTAAAAAAGAAGAGCTTTTTAAGCCATATGTGACTGTTTGTAATTGAACGTATTGCAAAGGACCGTGAGGCTCTCTCCACAAAATGTTTTGAAATTCCCTATGTTTAGGGTGTATTAGTACCATTCTGTACATTTGTTTTATGTCAGTCGATAGAACAAACTTGTGTGTTCTAAAAAGCACGAGAATATCAAAAAGCTCATTCTGTACAACTGCTCCATTGTATAAAAAATCGTTTATACATTTTTTGCTTTTTGACTTCATGCTGCCGTCAAACACGACCCTAAGTTTCGTAGTCTTTTTGTCTTCCCTTATTACGGGATGGTGAGCCATGAAGTAAATTGAGCCACTATTTAATTCATTTGGATTATAATTAACAATTTTAGCATGATTTAAATTTAAATAATCATCAATAAAATTTTTGTATTGAAGGAAAAGATCAGGGTTAGCTTTAAACCTTTTTTCAAGATTTTCAAATCTCTTTATTGCAACAGAGAATGAATCTCCTAAATTTATATCAATTTCTTTTAATGGCAATTTTACTTGATATTGATTATTAATTACTTCAATCGAGTTTTGGAAGGAACATTCACAAGCTTCCTGTTCACTGGGGTATTCTGGAAAAATTTCAGGAACTTTTTCAGTTTCCCAAAACTGAGTTATGGTTTTGTCAATATCAGAGTAGGTGGCATGAAGTGCAACAAAGTTGCAGGCAACATTTACAGGAATGGACCCACTCACAATATACCCAAATAGGGTGTTTTGAAAATATAAATTGTTACATTCAAGTTTATCAGATAGCAAAATTTCAAACGCTACGTTTGCACCCAGCAAAAAATCAATTTGACCTGAGCTATTAAAACTATCATCAGAAAGCTGAATATTTTTAGGAATTTTAAATGTAGAAATATTAAAATTATTATTGGGCAAATCACTAGTAATGGTATCAACCACAGCACATTTTATGTTTTTTGAATAGTCATAAAATAGAGATTCAATATTTAAATTTACAGATTTGTTACTTGTACTTTTAATTTCCGATATACCAATAATATTCAAAGAATTATCAAAAGTTTTTAAATTTAATTTTTTAATTAAAGTACTTGTAATCAATGAGATCTGAGAGCCTGTATCGACTAGACCTCGAACGTATACATATTTCCCATTTGTGGATTTAATTTTAACCTTAACAGTGGGTAAAAGAACATTGTCATGTTGAAGATTAAAATGCATTACTCTACTTTCACTTGTAGGTTTTTCCTCGGAAGGTTGTTTGTCCAAATGCAGCAGTGTATTATGATCCCTCTGACACGTACCACACCTAAACAACATTTTACACTTACCAGAGTGATTATTTAGACATAATTTACAATAATTGTGCTTATTAATAAAAGAAATTCGATCTTTTACAAGAATAGATTTAAACTTTATACAATTATACAATCTATGACCAGCAATGGAACAAAATGGACATTTTACACTGGAATGTTTGGCTAACAAACCAAAAACTTTTTCCTTATTTTTATTAGGTTCAAAGACACTACTACTTGCCTCTAGAGCGATAGCCCTATTTTCTAAATAAGCTAGAAAGTCATTTAAAGTTGGCAACTTGGAACTATCTCGGTCAATCTGATAAGCCCTGTTGGTAAACTGATCTACCTTTCGACTCAAAATACAAACCAAAAACATATCCCAACTATCGATGGGTTGATTTAAATTCTTGAGAGCTCCAATTTGTTGCTTTATGCGACTTACAAAGTCACGAAGTGCATAGGCAGTTCCCTTTTGTATATTGGGGATGTCCAAAATAGAAAAAATGTGAGAATTTATTATCATAGTCTCATTATTAAATCTATTGTTTAAAATACTTAAGGCCTCTTGATATGAGGAATTAATTAAAGGTAAATTATTTATTAAGCTTAACGCTTCGCCTTTTAAATAATTTCTTAAATAAAATAATTTTTCAACATCTTTGAGCTGTTGATTTTTATCAACCACTGCCGTAAAAATGTCTATAAACGATTTAAAATTCGTCAAATTTTTTCCATCAAACGTGGGAATTTCAATTGGAGGTAATTTAGCAGAAGAAATCAAATTACCACTTTGATTTGAAACAGGTTGGACCTGAGGTTGAGAGGTACTGGCTGCCAAACTACTACCGTTTTTAGGCAAATTAGGTTTGGGTAAACACTCTTTAATACTTACAACTACGTCAACATAAAGGGTTTCCACATCCTCAATTGAATCATCATAATTGCTATCCAAACATAAAATTTCAATTTGTATGTCTTTCAGTTTTTCATAGTTATCCTGTAAAATTTCCTTACGAGCTAAAAATTGCTCAATTTTGGTTTCATTACTTGGGTCACCTTTATGAGTAGAGATAAAGCGACCTATTCTAACCATTGTATCGATTGCTTGCTTTTTCTTTGATAACAACTTTTCTATCTGCTTTTTAGTCGACATTTTGGCAATTTAAATATTATAAAACAGTAAAATAAGTCAAAGTAATTACAAATCAGATTACAAACAAATTAAAAGGATACTACATACAAACCTTGATGATCAAGGAGATCAAAACAAAAATAATATATACTATCAATAATAAATAACAATCAACCACTTTATTTTGAGGTTAAATTGACGTAAGACTATATTCACGACACTACTCCGGCACCACAGAAGACAAAACGACAGAACCAAGACCTAGAACATTGAGAGAACTGGAGCACTTTTGATAGTGCATTGTTTGGTTAGGTGGACTAACCGGTAAAGTAGATTTCTTACTCTCACTCCGCTATTTTGCTGGTGGCGCTGATGACACTAATGACAGTACAGAACGCCTCGTATTATAACGCACAGGAAAAAATGAAACTTTTGGCGGGATTATTGGTTTCAACACCAAAAACGACCACACGGGACTAATAAAACAGACAAAACGGCACTGTAACATCGTTAACCGATAGATTAACACGATCACATGAGACACTGCGATATTTTCACTACTTTCGCGGTACTTTGTTACTCTTTCAAACTCTTCAAACTAGTCAAAGTTATTCAGGATTCGGTTCGAACTGACCATTCTTATGTGCGAAACACATAAAGGGATCGTTTCGATCTTTAAAGTGGACTGTATTAAAAGTTTAGGTAGACTGAAATCCGGGAATACTCTGATTGGGAAACAAAATGGAAACTCATCTTTGAACGTATATACACTTTTTATTTACACTTGTTTAGGAACACTGAACACTATTTACATAACGGTTGGGTGTTGGGTGTAAGATGGTAAGAAACCAGAGCTCACTTAGATGCCCAAAAGGCAGAGCTAGTTTTTGTAACATTTATATAAAATAACTTTAGGAAAACATATTATTGAGCACATGCTCACACCTCCTCGCGAACGAGAGAGAGTGATATCGCGTCACCAGTCGTGCCAATACAATTTTTGACACTTCCGATGCGTATAAAAATGGGGAGGCAATTCTGCAGGATTGCCAACCTAAAAATAGATTTAATCTAAAAAAGGTGTTGGATATTGTTTCCAACAAACTTCCCTCCGAGGTTTGTATACTATTTTATTTACAACCACGCCGTTATTTGAAAATTAGATATTTGATTTTTTCAAATGTAGTAAAAATGTCAAAATATGCCATTTATTGTTTTGACGCCATACAAAAATATGCTGGTTGTGTCATTCAAATATGTTCTGGTTGCAGTGCCATAGTAATGGAGCATACCTTTAAACAATTTAAACAATGATGGAAATGAGTGAGGGAAATGGAAGAGGGAAGTAGACGTAGGTAATGTGACACTTTCAAGCCTTTAATAAGGTTATTAATGTCAACATTACATGTATGGTTGTAAACACAAATCACCGAAATAAATTTAAATACGTAAGCTGGGCGTTCCCGCCAAACATTATTGTTTTGTTTGGATCGCATTTCGCAGATGGTGCCGGTAGTGGCATCGCCCAATTTGGTTTAGTTAAGTACGTATAGAGGGCACCACGTTCATTTGCGATTTGCGATCGAGAAGAAGACCCTTCCAGATTTCGTTGTTGTCAAAAATTTGAAGTGTATTGTCAATTTTCTATTTTCGATTTTCTTTTAAGTTGTGTTAAATTTTCATGCCGTTTGTGATCGTTCGGTCTCTGTGTGTACTATTAGCGTGTTTTTTGATAGTTGTTTTGATTTTTGTTTAGTTTTAGTGTGTTTTCGGTTTGTTTAGTTAAAGATTGCGTATTTATTTCCGTTATGGAAGACTACGCACCTCCGTTAAAATCTAAAAAATGTGGTGTTCCAAACTGTTTATATAAACATGGCATGCGACACCGCTTGCCGAAAAGAGATCCGATAATTTTTAATCATAAAAATAATGTTTTATTACCTATTTCGCTTTATTTTAGTCAGCTGTATTTTTTTAAATAGGTATTGATTGGTTTAAATAATTCCTTTTTTGCTGCTTTCTATTTGAGCTCTTGAATATACGTTATTTGTTACTTTACCAACAAGGTATTTACTCCAAACTTAAAAACAAGAGTTACAAATAACGTGTATCTCTAAACTAAAATAAAAGCAGAAGAAAATGAATATTTAAAACCAAGGAATATTTTTAATTTTTTGGCGGCACCAATATCTACCGATAAAACAGATTTCATCAAAAGTTGGTAAAACAGTTTTCTTTATTTTTACCCATAGTTAGTTGCCAAACAGATTTCTTTCTTTCTCGCGTGTTACGGATCGCAAATACTAGGACATCAGCGCCAATTAGTTTTTGACAGTTCTAAGAGTTCAGTTGCGTATCGAAATTTATTTCGGTGATTTGTGGTTGTAAATAAGAAACAATAAAAGAGACCGTAGAGACGAACTCGCGGCTTCTAGAATGAAATTTATCTAAAAGACGCCGCCGTAATCGCTGCTGAACTAGCAGATACTAAGAACGTGAATATATTAGGGTTTCTTTTCGCCTTCTGATCCGGGTAAGAGAATTTAAGACGTAGTTCAATGTGGTTCCATTAAGTGTCTTATATCACTGACTTTAGCCAATTTTAACATTAAAATTAACATAATAAAAGATGCAATATCTTTTAAATTCAACATTTTTATATTCAGTCTTTTAGCTTAAGAAAGTGAACAACTATTGGCAACGTTACTTTTCATCAAGCTGAACAAGGAACGCGCGAATTCAAATTTGCTGCAAAATCGTGTTATTATTAACCTAGTACAGCGCCTCTCGCGGTTCTAAGCCGCTCATAAGAATTGCACTTCTATTGCGTAGCTATAATTTTCTTGGGTTCAACTAAGCCATGCATCACCCGGGATATACAGGGCGACTCGGATCTAAATGTACATACATCACCAGGAGATAGTGGACATCTTGGGGGTTCTAAATAATCTATCTTTAGTGGTGTTGGAAACAATATCCAACACCTTTTTTAGATTAAATCTATTTTTAGGTTGGCAATACTGCAGAATTGCCTCCCCATTTTTATACGCATCGGAAGTGTCAAAAATTGTATTGGCACGACTGGTGACGCGAGATCACTCTCTCTCGTTCGCGAGGAGGTGTGAGCATGTGCTCAATAATATGTTTTCCTAAAGTTATTTTATATAAATGTTACAAAAACTAGCTCTGCCTTTTGGGCATCTAAGTGAGCTCTGGTTTCTTACCATCTTACACCCAACACCCAACCGTTATGTAAATAGTGTTCAGTGTTCCTAAACAAGTGTAAATAAAAAGTGTATATACGTTCAAAGATGCGTTTCCATTTTGTTTCCCAATCAGAGTATTCCCGGATTTCAGTCTACCTAAACTTTTAATACAGTCCACTTTAAAGATCGAAACTATCCCTTTATGTGTTTCGCACATAAAAATGGTCAGTTCGAACCGAATCCTGAATAACTTTGACTAGTTTGAAGAGTTTGAAAGAGTAGCAAAGTACCGCGAAAGTAGTGAAAATATCGCAGTGTCTCATGTGATCGTGTTAATCTATCGGTTAACGATGTTACAGTGCCGTTTTGTCTGTTTTATTAGTCCCGTGTGGTCGTTTTTGGTGTTGAAACCAATAATCCCGCCAAAAGTTTCATTTTTTCCTGTGCGTTATACGAGGCGTTCTGTACTGTCATTAGTGTCATCAGCGCCACCAGCAAAATAGCGGAGTGAGAGTAAGAAATCTACTTTACCGGTTAGTCCACCTAACCAAACAATGCACTATCAAAAGTGCTCCAGTTCTCTCAATGTTCTAGGTCTTGGTTCTGTCGTTTTGTCTTCTGTGGTGCCGGAGTAGTGTCGTGAATATAGTCTTACGTCAATTTAACCTCAAAATAAAGTGGTTGATTGCAGCACAGAACAATAAAGGTTAGAGAAATGTTACAACAATGTTAAAGTTTCGAAACATGGGCCATCTATGAACCAACTGCATGGCTAACCCACCGGCAAAATATAATTATATTTTACCGATAATGTCATGATGGCATTATAGAAATCTGACATACCGACTGAAGAAATGCCCGGGAATATTTGAAAATATATTATAATTTTTAAATAAATTTTAGTTTTGATTCGATTTGACTGTAACATTACAGTTGGATTTCAAAAGATATATGTTTCGTAGGAATACACAAGCTGCTCGCCTTATAAGTAAATGTGAGCAGCTTGTGATAATTTCTAACCAATTTAAAAATATATCTTATGGAATACAATTATATAGTAATGTTACAACCAAATTGAATCAAAACCTTAAAATTTATTACACATTAATAATTGTTTTTATTACTGTTTTTTTAATTATAAAACAATGTCTAGTGAATTATCATAATAAAAGAAAATATGATCAAAATATATTTATTTAGAATACTATTTAAATTAAAAAGATACCTACATAAAATATGATTTAAGAATACAATATACAACAAGTCATGATATTTTTAAGAAATTAGATTTTCTCACTGATAATTATTACAGCTAAGGAAGCCCAGGAGTGTGGTTAGACTGAAACAGAAAAAAAAATTCTTTTCAATTAGGATATAAGGTACAATAGGTACGAAAACTTTTATATTTTGCCCAATTAAAGTGAGGAGAGAAACATTGGCCAGTTAAATTGCATAGCAGGTGCAATGTAGTAATGCTGGTATCAGCTGTACCCTCCACGAGACACATGTAAAAGCTTACACTCTCAAGGACTACATTCGAGGACACTGTATATTCTACTGTATAACCCCATACTGTACGAAAACAAGTAAAACCCAATTAAAGGAACATATTCCAGTAAATACTCTTCATACCTATCACTAAATTTGCAAACAAATCCATGGAAAAAATATAATACCTATGTTATTCTTCCTATATTGGATTTTAATTTATTAAATGTCAATTTTTTTATTAACTCATTAATGCCCAGGTTTATATTTGATAGTTAACTTCATTCTCCAGTTAATCTCAGGCTAAACTGTATTTTTGAAAATAAACCGAACTAACCTAAACATAAGTAGACTAAAGAATATCAATAACGGTATACATATATCCAATGTTTAACTACAAATAAAATGTTTGTCCTGTACCTAGACACAGACTAGTTTAATAGTATTTAAACCAAAAACATTTTCTAAACTTGTATTTTATAGAAGGCAATACAGTAAGTACTTAAGTGAGTATTTATTTATTTCAGTTAGTGGCCGACTATATTATGCAAGTAATATCAGTATTTTGATACATTCACAGACAGTTATTAGAAACTACAAGCTACAGAAAAATAAAGATTACTACAAGCTGTTAAACATAAGAGAAAGTGTAGGTGTATGTAAAAATATTAATACTTTAACTGCAAGCAAGGTAGGTTAACAGAAGTGACTCACCAGTTTTGAAAAATAAGGAAGGAACTAATTAATAACATTTTTACCCAGACACACTTCAAAAGATCATTATTAGAAAGTTGTGAATCTAAAACTATCCTTATCAACTTACTTTAGTATAATACTTACAATAAATATACTTCCAAAATCATCAATCCCAAAGCATGGTCGACAGCGAAGTTTCAGCTAAAAAATATCCCAAGAAAGAACTTACTTGCTCATGAAAAAATAAACTAAGGACTTAGATATCACTATAAACTTACCAAAAAGCCCCACTAATTCATTCCAAGATCAAATTAAACCCATTTTATAAAGAAAAAAGTCGTGGAAAAAATCACAAATGCGTCAGAAGATCAGACAAGAAGTAAACTGTCATTGTCATAAAAATTAAATCAGTGTTGTCAGTATGTCAAACCCTCCCGCCCCCCTGACATGAACTGCCCATAAATTGCTTGTTGCCCTACTCTCGTATTTTAGTGACATGCCCCTGGATTGCAGTGCTGTGGAGACAGTGGTTCGAAGCGGCTGCGTATTTTAGAGTGAATTTTTAACCTTACTTGTGTGACTGTTTCGTGATTCTACCCTTCCGAGTAAGTTTTTTCCCTTTAGTTAGTGTTATTTTATTGTTGGTCTATTAATTTAGGGGGATGAGTGAACCTCATGACCCAGGGGGAGGCTCCAATTCCGTTTTTTCTCGAGATGAAATTAATTCAATTATTGGCGTTAGCAACGTCAAAATAACAAATGATAAAAAAAACAAATTTGACTGGAATAATGATAATGAGGAACAGAAAAATATCGCAAAAAGTAAGGAAAATATACAGACTAACTTAACAGGACGGCAAAATATGCCTAAAGAATATAAGGAACACCATTCAGGCCCTTTCATAGTTTTTATCGAGTCAACAGAGAAATCTGGAAATAATGTAGGCAAATTCAATCATCTTAAAATCGCGAAAGAAATATTTAATCTGCAATTAGTTGATATAAAAAATTATAAAAGTAAAGGTACTAACCGAGTAGCAGTAGAATTCGAAAATTTCAAAGCAGCTAACAATTTTATTAAAAATGAATCTTTATTACAAAAAGGCTACAATGTATTTATACCCTCTAACTTCACTACATGCAAAGGTCTAATAAGGGGAGTGGACATTAACATGAGTTTAGAAGAAATACAGAGCCGTTGCACATCATCCGTAAATATTTTAGATATGACTAGACTAAATAGAAAAGTTTTAAGCGGCCCCAGCAAAATACCCGAATATATACCAACTAACACTGTTCTACTTACCTTTGAAGGAACTATTTTACCAAGAGATGTTAGTATCTATCAATTACCCATGCTGGTAATACCATATGTTGCCCCTGTAACGCAATGTTTTCAATGTTTCTATTTTGGTCATACAAAAAAACTTTGCAAAAGCAAGAATAAATGTTTTAATTGTGGAGAAGAAGATAAAAACCACAAAATCGACGGAAAGGAAGGAGAAACTCCCCAATATGAATGCCAAACATTTTGTATTCACTGTAAAAGTGACGAACACAGGTCAACAAATAAAAAATGCCCAGAATTCCTTCGCCAACAAAGCATTAAAAGACTAATGGCTTTTGAAAATTTAACTTATTATGATGCAAGTTTTGCTTGTAAAAAAACCTATTCAAATAGTTCTGATTATACACCACACCCTTTAGATTTTCCAGCCCTTAAAAACAGATACAATGTGAATCAGGATAAAATAGATGTTTCCCAAAGAAGAGTTGTTGAAACAAACACAAGACAAAAACGGTCGTATCAACAAGCAGCAGCCCAACCCCCAAAAAAAAGAGCAACAACACAAATAGGTTATGACAAAAAAGCACATGATGAGGCCCTATTCTTCCCCAATTCCAGACCAACATGGTCCCAATCATCACATCATAACACCAATAGAAATATTTCAACCCGAACTTCAAACCCATCTACTTCTTCAACATCGTCACAATACACTACGCCGTTTCGTGCCCAGGAAAACAATTTAAATAATATCAATGAACCAATATTAGAAAAATTAGCAAACTTATTAACAAGACTTTCAGATGAAGGCTGGAATCAGTTCAATAATTTTATACTCCCCACCATAAATAGACCACGCCATAATATGGATGTGGACTACGATTCATTCTAGTTACTTGTCATCAATGCCAAATCCAAAATTTATTAAATTACTGCAATGGAATATTAGAAGTACAAAAGCAAATAGAAGCGAGTTAATATCAATCATAAGAGAAACTAAACCCCACGTTGTATTATTAAATGAAACATGGCTAAATAATCAACAAAGATTTTTTATAAAAAGTTATAAAATTGTTAGACAAGATAGACAAGATGGATACGGTGGAATTGCTACATGCATAAAGGATAATCTTAAATTCTCAATTATAAATAACTCAATTAATGCAGCTTGGAATAATCTACAGTACATCACCATAAAAATTGGCAATATAAACATCATAAATGCATACTCACCACCACAAACCAACATCACTAAAAAAATATTATTTGATATATTTAGCCCTCTAACTGGTTCCAAAATTCTTATGGGAGATATGAATGCTCTACACTCTTCTTGTGGAAGTTCCACGACAAACCAAAGTGGTATAGCCTTAGTGGATTTTTTAAATACCAGTGATTTCATTTTGTTAAGTGATGGCACATCGACTAGACTTGTCACCCCCAATAGTACGTCAAACCCATTAGATATAACAATAGTGGACCCCTCCTTGGGCACAATATCTAACTGGAAAGTTTTTCCAGACTGTGGAAACAGCGACCACTTCCCAACAATCTGCGAAATCAATTGCAGAAATACAAACAATATGTCCTTCCCAACATACCAGATTAAAGACTTTTCAAAAGCAGACTGGAATCAATTTTATGATAGAATGGTAGTGGAGTCAATGAACCTGGAGAGCGATGCCCCATTCAAAACAATCCAGGATATAATGGATTCGGCATCAGTAGCCGCCATCCCGCATAAATTTAAAAACACTACATTACAGCTTGGCAATCCCTGGTGGGACAATGAGTGTACTTTAATGTTGAGACGAAGAAGAAGCGCCCTACAACAATTCAAAGATTTCCCGAACATGGACAATTACATTAATGCAAAACATATGATTGCACAATCAAAAAGATTTTTTAAACAAAGGAAAAAAGAAAAATTCATCAAATTCTGTGCTTCCTTAAACCGAAACTCTAACCTAACCTACGTTTGGGATAAAGTTAAAAAATTTTCAGGCTTAAGCTTAAACAATAATTTTTCTAGAGTTAGCGATGACATACGTTTAGATATGTTAAAGAAAATGGCAGTAATAAGAGCCCGACACCCAGAATTTCACCAGCTTCCAACACCAGATGGCATGGAATTATTCACTGTTAGTGAACTGAAGGTCAGCATACAGGATAAAAGAACCTCGGCACCTGGGTTGGATGAGGTTACATATACAATGCTTCAGAACACACCTGATAAGGTTCTAGAAACTTTAGTCAACATATATAATAGATGTCTAGTAGATGAATCGCTTCCTGTTTCGTGGAAGAGATATAATATTATATGCTTACTCAAGCCCAACAAAAACCCAAACACAGTAGATAGTTATAGACCCATTGTTTTGTCTTCATGTTACGTAAAAACGCTAGAAATTATGATCAAGAACAAATTAGAATGGCTAATGGAGAACAAAGAAGTTTTCCCATGGTTTCAAACAGGTTTCAGAAAAGGACAAGCGACATATAACGCTCTAGCTTTACTTACTTCAGATATCTACCTGGCCTTTGGTCAAAACTATTCAGTTCTTGCGGTATTCTTGGATATTAAATCAGCTTATGACCATGTCGACATATACCTATTGTACAATAAATTAATTAACCTTCAAACTCCAATAGAGTTGGCAAACCTCATCTTCAAGATACTAAAAAACAGACTCATATATTCAAAAAACGATAACGGCGAAATTCTAGGCCCTTTATTGGCAAATTCAGGTCTTCCACAGGGTTCTCCTCTTAGCACCCTTTTATTCAACATCTACCTGAGTAATATTTATGATATCCTTCCTGAAGATTTAAATCTTATTGTTTATGCCGATGATATAGTAGTATATGTAAAAGGGAATGACATTAATGAAATGCACAATAAAATTAATCTGGCTATCAATAATATCGTCAAATGGCTAGAAGAAAACCACCTATTTTTATCAGCTGATAAATGTGAGGCAGTATTTTTTTCGAAAAATTGTAGAATAATACAAACACCTGCAATTAGGCTTGGAAACGACATTATAAGGCATAAAAATGAAGTAAAATACTTGGGCATGATTTTGAATAGGAACCTAAAATGGGATAAACATATAGAAATTATTCTGAACAAAGCTCAGAAAGGTATTAATATTATGAAGACCTTCTGCAGAGTATGGTGGGGAGCAGATCCCACAACTCTACTAACAGTTTTCAATGCATTAGTTCGATCTCATCTAGATTATGGCTCTATTTTTATCAAACCCAATAATAAAAAATCTTTAAACAAACTAAATACATTACATTATCAGGGTCTAAGAATAGCTCTTGGTTGTATGAAATCCACCCCTATCAATGCTCTCTTGGGAGAAGCGGCAGATATGAACTTGGAACATAGAAGAAAATGGCTAGCTGTGAAATTCCTGTCAAAGATTGTATGCATACAAAACCATCCATTAATTCCAATGTTAATTAGCAATCGAAACTTGTACAATGGAAATGTAGGTTTTTGGAAAAATAAAGATTGTCCATATCTGATCCAAGGTCTTAACTACCTTTTACCATACATTACTAAAATTCATAAATCAGAAGTATACCCCACATTTAATATAGAATTCAGAAACCAAATTAGGAATATCAAAATCATTAATCTTGGATTACAGAAAGACGATTTACAGGCTAAAGAAAAATTTCTACGTTCCACAGACAGATATAAGCAATCACATATTTTTACATATACTGATGCATCAAAAAACTCTTCCAAGACTGGGTTCGGAATTTACATACCAGAAATTAATTATAAATACTCTGCTAGATTGCCATCAGAACTCTGCATTTGCACAGCTGAGATTATTGCAATTAATGAAGCTACAAAAGTCATAATAAGAAAAAACATTGAAAAATCTATCATCTTTTCAGATTCCCTTAGTGCTATCACAAAATTAAATAAAACGGTAATCTCCTCCAAAAATGACTACGTTAGTTTACGCACCAAAAGACTGCTTTTAGAAGCCAACGATAATGGTTTTGACATAAAAATCGCCTGGGTCCCAGGTCACTTAAGGATTGCTGGTAATGAGATGGCAGATACTCTGGCAAGCGTAGGTAGTAATTTAAATATCCCCAAAAATATGGACCTAGATGCTCAAGAGGTTATCCCAGATATCAAAAAGAAAATTTTTGAAGAACACAATGCTGAATGGAAGACTTCTCTAAGAAGTAAAGGAAAAAGTTATGCGGAAATAATAAACGAATTCCCCAAAAATAAATGGTTTAACAATTATACATACATTGATAGAAGACACATTACAACCATCATTAGAATGAGAACAGGACACTGCCTTACCAAGAGCCATCTCTATAGAATCGGTATAAAGGATGATCCTTACTGTGAATGTGGACAAGTGGAAGACTTGGATCACATTTTTCTAGAATGCCCCATAAATGTAATCCCGGGTCATGATATTTATGAAGAATTCAGAAAAACCGGAATATCTCCCCCCCTAAATATTAAAACAATTCTGTCTAATTTAAACAATCAAAACATTAAAATTATTATTCAGTTTTTAAATGTAAATAAAATTAATTTATAAATTTCCTTATTTCAGGAAGCAAATCCATTTTCCTAGTCCTATATTCTGTTCCAGTTTCCTAAGTCAAATCTCCCACCATTTGGGAGTATGACTTAATTGTTTCCCATTGTTGTGCATGTAGTAACTATCCCCCATTTTATTTTTTACCCAAGCTTTTATCAAATTATTAATATAATAGGTTCTCCACACTCCACAGCACTAAAAATAGTTCCACGATCAGCTGATCCATTCCCATAACCTTTCATATCCCATAACCTGAATTTACCTGAAACCATCAGAGGAAAAAAAGAAGAAGAAGAAATCAGTGGTCGTGACGGGGTCTAGAGCCCGACAAGGTTACGGTCACTTCTAATGTGCTGGCAGAATTGCCCCTCAGGGCAGAGCCAATAATAAAAAGAAAGAAAGAAAGAAGTGGTTGATTGTTATTGATTACTGAAAGTATATATTATTTTTGTTTTGATCTCCTTCATCATCAAGGTTTGTATGTAGTATCCCTTTAATTTGTTTGTAATCTGATTTGTAATTACTTTGACTTATTTTACTGTTTTATAATATTTAAATTGCCAAAATGTCGACTAAAAAGCAGATAGAAAAGTTGTTATCAAAGAAAAAGCAAGCAATCGATACAATGGTTAGAATAGGTCGCTTTATCTCTACTCATAATACTCATAAAGGTGACCCAAGTAATGAAACCAAAATTGAGCAATTTTTAGCTCGTAAGGAAATTTTACAGGATAACTATGAAAAACTGAAAGACATACAAATTGAAATTTTATGTTTGGATAGCAATTATGATGATTCAATTGAGGATGTGGAAACCCTTTATGTTGACGTAGTTGTAAATATTAAAGAGTGTTTACCCAAACCTAATTTGCCTAAAAACGGTAGTAGTTTGGCAGCCAGTACCTCTCAACCTCAGGTCCAACCTGTTTCAAATCAAAGTGGTAATTTGATTTCTTCTGCTAAATTACCTCCAATTGAAATTCCCACGTTTGATGGAAAAAATTTGACGAATTTTAAATCGTTTATAGACATTTTTACGGCAGTGGTTGATAAAAATCAACAGCTCAAAGATGTTGAAAAATTATTTTATTTAAGAAATTATTTAAAAGGCGAAGCGTTAAGCTTAATAAATAATTTACCTTTAATTAATTCCTCATATCAAGAGGCCTTAAGTATTTTAAACAATAGATTTAATAATGAGACCATGATAATTAATTCTCACATTTTTTCTATTTTGGACATCCCCAATATACAAAAGGGAACTACCTATGCACTTCGTGACTTTGTAAGTCGCATAAAGCAACAAATTGGAGCTCTCAAGAATTTAAATCAACCCATCGATAGTTGGGATATGTTTTTGGTTTGTATTTTGAGTCGAAAGGTAGATCAGTTTACCAACAGGGCTTATCAGATTGACCGAGATAGTTCCAAGTTGCCAACTTTAAATGACTTTCTAGTTTATTTAGAAAATAGGGCTATCGCTCTAGAGGCAAGTAGTAGTGTCTTTGAACCTAATAAAAATAAGGAAAAAGTTTTTGGTTTGTTAGCCAAACATTCCAGTGTAAAATGTCCATTTTGTTCCATTGCTGGTCATAGGTTGTATAATTGTATAAAGTTTAAATCTATTCTTGTAAAAGATAGAATTTCTTTTATTAATAAGCACAATTATTGTAAATTATGTCTAAATAATCACTCTGGTAAGTGTAAAATGTTGTTTAGGTGTGGTACGTGTCAGAGGGATCATAATACACTGCTGCATTTGGACAAACAACCTTCCGAGGAAAAACCTACAAGTGAAAGTAGAGTAATGCATTTTAATCTTCAACATGACAATGTTCTTTTACCCACTGTTAAGGTTAAAATTAAATCCACAAATGGGAAATATGTATACGTTCGAGGTCTAGTCGATACAGGCTCTCAGATCTCATTGATTATAAGTACTTTAATTAAAAAATTAAATTTAAAAACTTTTGATAATTCTTTGAATATTATTGGTATATCGGAAATTAAAAGTACAAGTAACAAATCTGTAAATTTAAATATTGAATCTCTATTTTATGACTATTCAAAAAACATAAAATGTGCTGTGGTTGATACCATTACTAGTGATTTGCCCAATAATAATTTTAATATTTCTACATTTAAAATTCCTAAAAATATTCAGCTTTCTGATGATAGTTTTAATAGCTCAGGTCAAATTGATTTTTTGCTGGGTGCAAACGTAGCGTTTGAAATTTTGCTATCTGATAAATTTGAAGAAATTGATATAAATTTAGGAGATTCATTCTCTGTTGCAATAAAGAGATTTGAAAATCTTGAAAAAAGGTTTAAAGCTAACCCTGATCTTTTTCTTCAATACAAAAAATTTATTGATGATTATTTAAATTTAAATCATGCTAAAATTGTTAATTATAATCCAAATGAATTAAATAGTGGCTCAATTTACTTCATGGCTCACCATCCCGTAATAAGGGAAGACAAAAAGACTACGAAACTTAGGGTCGTGTTTGACGGCAGCATGAAGTCAAAAAGCAAAAAATGTATAAACGATTTTTTATACAATGGAGCAGTTGTACAGAATGAGCTTTTTGATATTCTCGTGCTTTTTAGAACGCACAAGTTTGTTCTATCGACTGACATAAAACAAATGTACAGAATGGTACTAATAAACCCTAAACATAGGGAATTTCAAAACATTTTGTGGAGAGAGCCTCACGGTCCTTTGCAATACGTTCAATTACAAACAGTCACATATGGCTTAAAAAGCTCTTCTTTTTAGCAACAAGGTGTTTGGTTGAGCTCGCTCACACAGAAGGTGACAAATTTCCTCTAGCAGCAAAGGCGTTGTTAAATAATACTTATGTAGATGATATTTTGACAGGTGCTAACACAATAGATGACACCATAAAACTTAAGGATGATTTAATTTCTTTATTAAAATTAAGATCTTTTTCCTTACATAAATGGTGTACTAACGAAACAAAATTTTTAAGTGATATCCCTAAAGAAAAACAAAATTTTGACGAAGTTGATATGAGTAAAAATAATTTTACGACAAAAACTTTAGGTCTTTCTTATGATACTATTAGTGACAATTTTAAATTATCAACTCCTGAAATTATAAATCATAATGAGTGTCTAACAAAAAGGCAAGTTCTTAGCTTAATTTCAAAATTTTATGACCCTTTGGGTTTGGCAGGTCCAATTTTGGTGACAGCTAAAGTTATCATGCAAAAAATTTGGATGTGTAAGCTCAGTTGGGACGAAATATTGCCCGATAATTTGTTGGAAATTTGGCAAAATTGTGTAACAGGTTTTATTAATATGCCAACTTTAGAAATACCCCGTAATTTATTTTTTACGGACGCAACTAGAATCGAACTTGTAGGCTTTTGTGATTCTTCCACGATAGCTTATGGTGCAGTCATCTATGCAAGAACAATTTTTCCTGATAGAGTCAATGTAAATCTAATTTGTTCAAAGTCAAGAATAGTCCCTTTAAATAAAAAATTTACCATTCCTAGATTGGAGTTAAATGGTGCCCTACTTTTAGCAAACTTGACTGAAAAGGTTTTTTATTTATTACAATGTAAGATTGACGAAGTATTTCTTTATTCTGACTCAACCATTGTGCTGGCTTGGCTGAAGTCAGACCCTTTAAAATTAAACCCTTATGTAGCCAATAGGGTTATTAAAATTCAAAATTCAACCTCAAATTTTAAATGGTTGTATATTAACACCAAGGAAAACCCTGCTGATTGTTTGTCAAGAGGTCTAGAGCCTCTAGAAATTCACTCAAATGAGCTTTGGTTTCATGGCCCAAATAAGCTTTCTAATATTAATTTTTATCATGATGAGGTTTCTATAGAAATTCCTGATTCTTTGCCAGAAGAAAAAATAATAACTTTTATAAAAACTCAACCAAATTCATTTTTTAAAGATTTTTCTACCATTACCAAGCTTCAAAGAGTTGTCGCTTATATACTTAGATTTTTGCATAATTCTAGAAAGAATGTTAAGGATCGACTTAAAGGAAGTCTAAAGCTTTTTGAATTAGAAGATGCTCTGAAAGTAATTATAAAATATGAGCAAAACTTTTATTTTTCTGATGATATTAATTTTTTACTTTCTAACGTTCCTTTGAAATCGTCATTAAATTCTTTATCGCCATTTTTAGATGGTAATGGATTATTGCGTGTAGGTGGTAGATTGCAAAATGCAAACATCCCATATGATCAAAAACATCCCGTGATTTTGCCAAAAGAGAGTAATATTACCAAATTAATTATAATAAAAGAGCATTTAACTTTATTGCACGCAGGACCAAGACAAGTCTTGAGTTCATTAAATCTTAATTATTGGATTATAAACGGAATTCGATTAGTTAAAAAACAGCTACATAAATGTGTAACTTGTTTTAAATTCAAGGCAAAATGTTCCTCTCAGTTAATGGGTTCTTTACCTGAAAAAAGAGTTTGTTCAGCTAGAATTTTTCAAAATGTCGGAGTAGATTTTTGTGGTCCATTCCTCGTTAAACAATCTCGAATTCGAAAATCCGTAAGTTCCAAAGCTTATATAGCACTTTTTGTGTGCTTTTCGGTTAAAGCAATTCATATGGAACTTCTTTCAGATTTAACAACTGAAAATTTTTTAGCTGCTTTCAAGCGTTTTATTTCGCGGAGGGGGAAGCCCGCAAATGTTTTTTGCGACAATGGTTCCACTTTTAAGGGAGCTGATAATAAAATTAAAGAATTTTAAAACTGAAAAAATTGAAAGTTATACCTGGGAAAGACAATAAAGTACGAGTTGTAGAAGTAAAAACCCAAAAAGGTATTTATTTAAGGTCAGTGACTAAGGTTGCTGTCTTACCGATTGATTATATTTTTTGCAATTAAAAAATTAAACTTTTATATGTTTTGTTATAAATATTTTTATATTTGTAAACTATTTTATATTTAGCAATCTTTACATTTATTGTGTATTTTGTTAATTAGTAAGGATTAATAGGTTTTCTTTACTGAGCATTTACTACAATCATCAGTTGAAACATTGCTAAAACATATTTAAGAAAAGATTGCTTTCTTTTTCTTTTTGCTGGATTTTTATTATCTAGGTTTCATGTGAAACTCTAGGCCCCCCAGCATGTTGGAAACAATATCCAACACCTTTTTTAGATTAAATCTATTTTTAGGTTGGCAATCCTGCAGAATTGCCTCCCCATTTTTATACGCATCGGAAGTGTCAAAAATTGTATTGGCATGACTGGTGACGCGAGATCACTCTCTCTCGTTCGCGAGGAGGTGTGAGCATGTGCTCAAAAATATGTTTTCCTAAAGTTATTTTATATAAATGTTACAAAAACTAGCTCTGCCTTTTGGGCATCTAAGTGAGCTCTGGTTTCTTACCATCTTACACCCAATACCCAACCGTTATGTAAATAGTGTTCAGTGTTCCTAAACAAGTGTATATACGTTCAAAGATGCGTTTCCATTTTGTTTCCCAATCAGAGTATTCCCGGATTTCAGTCTACCTAAACTTTTAATACAGTCCACTTTAAAGATCGAAACTATCCCTTTATGTGTTCCGCACAAGTGGGTCCATCTTTCCTCGTTACTTAGATACAGAGTGTTTTATAAGGTTTGGCTCATTTTTCTTTTTGCCATAATTCTTTTAGCACCCGGTATAAAATTTTCATATTCGGTGGAAATATTTTGAGTAGCTATCGCTCAAAATGCCGTATGAAAATTTTTTGAAATTCAGGTCTGGACTTTAAAAACAAGACTGATTTCATTTTTTTTAAATTCAACACCCTGTATATCATATGTTTGTCAATTTTATTTTTTATTTGAAAGACACATAAAAAACTAATTTAGATGTTGAAACACATACAAAATAATAACTGTTTTTATAACGACAATTATACCAATAATAAGAAATAAACCAAAGTAATAAAATAGCGGCCTGTTAAAATTTGAAAATTTTCAATTCAATTTTGACTCCATGGCTCGGCACCAGTGGCGGCTCGTCCATTAGGGCACTGGGGCACGTGCCCCATCTAGAAAAATCACCCACCTAGAAAATTCCCGAGGTATAAAGGTATAACTATTATTAAGTAAACTCTTGATATTTCGCACTACATATTATTTGTTGAACGGGCAACATACTATGAACGAACGGCAACCGGGTGAACCGGGCAACGTACAACGAACGAACATAGGCACCTGGGCACACTGTTATGAGCCCCTGCATGCTTCTTTGTTTTAAATCGTATGCGAAATAAGGTCAGAGTACTGGATAATAGTAAATTACTGTGGCCTGTGGCTATTCGTTCAGCATTATACTGCAAGTCTGGGCACAGCCCATGATACAACTACAGAAGATATGATATCGCACAGGTGGGCGTGTCTTTCGTGACGTCAGGCAGTGAGAAAAGGCGGCCATATTCCTGTTGTTTACATACGGTTTTGGTGTACGAGTCGGTCTTTTTTAAATTATAAGTGTCCTTTAATTATAAAAAATGAGATGTGCGGTATTTGGTTGTAAGGTTGATAATCAGTGTAAGAGTTTTACGCCTGGTATAAAGTTTTTTAGTTTCCCAAAGGACAAGAAATTGCAAACTGTTTGAAAGCATGTGTGTAAACGCAAGGATAAGTTTATTATTAAAAATGCCCGTGTTTGCTCGAAACATTTCAGTGACGATGATTTTAATTTTTAATGTGAACAGAATAAAAACTTTTTTAAGAAATACTATGTCCCAAGAAAGACTTTCCGCGTTGGCTATGTTGTCCATAGAAAAACAGTTGATTAACAACATTCCAAACTTTAACGAAAAAGTGATAGACAAGTTTGCTTGTCAAAAATCGAGAAGAATAGAGTTGCAGTTCAAATAGTAAATTTAGGTGAGTCTATATTCTTTAAATTATTCGCACAATTTTTTCACGGTATTAGGTACACCCGTGCATCGGACAAAGTATTTTTTTTTTATTATTTTTTTTAAGGCTCAAGAGGCGAATTTTATTTTTTGGGTCCTCAAAATAGCCATATTTGGGCGCGGCCCCCGAAAAATTTTTCGCCTCCGGCGGTGCCTCCGGCAGGCTTCCACCGTGTGCCCCTGTACTTTTCAAATCCACGAGCCGCCACTGCTCGGCACCTCAGAACAACGAAATATTGGGGGGCAACAAAACATAATAAGTCATTGTCAGTTGTAACCTGTCAGATTTTTGGGCATTACGAGGATATTTTTGTTTAACATTTACTTCTCGTTTAAAATGCCCCATCAATTTTCAAACCAAGAATACGCTGATATAATATTTGTATATGGATTTTGCGATGGTAACGGGCGAGCCGCTTCTCGAGAGTATGAATTAAGGTTTCCTGGAAGAAGATGTCCAAACCATCAAACATTTTCAAATGTATTTTCTTTTGTTCGTGAACAAGAACATTTTCCGACACAAAATAATATTGATCTGCAGCCTGTAAAACACCCAGTTCAACAGGAAGAAGATATTTTAAATTTGATTGAAGAAAATCCAAAAACATCCACAAGGAAAATTGCTAGACGTCTGCATATAACACAAAAATTAACCCATTCAACAATAAAAAATGAAGGCATATATCCTTATCATATCCAAGAGGTACAAAGGTTGGAACCAGGTGATTATGCTAACCGTTTGGTTTTCTGTCAGTGGATTAGGAGGCACCAAAGAGATATTCACCGGACTTTGTGGACCGATGAAGCTCAGTTTACCAGAGATGGAGTCAACAATTCCAGAAATTGTCATCTATGGTCTCTAGAAAATCCAAATGTTATTAGGCAGTCGCACTCGCAACATAGATTTTCCATAAATGTTTGGGCAGGTATATTCAATGGTAAATTGATTGGCCCACACATCTTTGAAGAAAGATTAGATGGAAACCACAATGTTTTGACCGCTGATTATTAATAATTTTTGGACTGTATATTTCGATATTATTTTATTTTTTATTTCAAAATTTACAAATATTGCCTTTACGTCAAAGGCTTCAAAATCATTCCACAAATCACCGAAATAAATTTAGATACGCAACTGGACTCTTAGAACTGTCAAAAACTAATTGGCGCTGATGTCCTGGTATTTGCGATCCGAAACACGCAAGAAAGAACGGAATCTGTTGGGGCAACTATGGGTAAAAATAAAGACTACTGTTTTACCAACTTTTGATAAAATCTGTTTTATCGGTAGGTATTGGTGCCGCTTTAAAATTTAAAATATTCCTTGCTTTAAATATTCATTATTTTCTGCTTTCATTTTTAGTTCAGGGATACACGTTATTTGTAACTCTTATTTTTAAGTTTGGAGTAAATACCTTATTGGTAAAGTAACAAATAACGTATATCTAAAAGCTCAAATAGAAAGCAGCAAAAAAGGAATTATTTAAATCAAGCAATACATACCTATTTAAAAAAATCCAGCTGACTAAAATAAAGCGAAATAGGTAATAAAACATTATTTTTATAATAAAAATGATCGGATCTCTTTTTGGCAAGCGGTGTCGCATGCCATGTTTATTTAAACAATTTGGAACACAACATTATTTAGGTTTTAACGGAGGTGCGTAGTCTTCCATAACGGAAATAAATACGCGAACTTTAACTAAACAAACCGAAAACACACTAAAACTAAACAAAAAGTAAAAAAAAACTATCAAAAATCACGCTAATAGTATACACAGAGACCGAACGATCACAAACGGCATTAGAATAATTCAACAACACTTAAATGAAAATCGAGAATAGAAAATTGACAATACACTTCAAATTCTTGACAACAACGAAATCTGGGAGGGTGCTTCTTCTCGATCGCAAATGAACGTGGCGCCCTCATACGAACTTAAATTAACCAAATTGTGCAATGCCACTACCGACGCCATCTACGAAATGCGATCCAAACAAAATAATAATGTTTGGCGGGAACGCCCAGCTTACGTATCTAAATTTATTTCGGTGATTTGTGAATCATTCCAACAATACAATTATGTTTCCATGACTATGGCCGTAACATACCGCCTACCTTGAAAATACGCAGTATTTTAAACAACAAAAAAAAAATAAAAACTCTTCGTAGTCCCACTAGAACAATCAAAGTCAAGTCTCAATAGGTAGCGCACACACACGGTTTACAGCGCGTTTAAGAACACCACCACAGACTTTAATGTCTACCACTCTGATAACACCGTCCCTTCCTGGATGCAGTGCTACAACTCTTCCTAATTGCCAGTTTAGGGTAGGTGCATTTTCGTTTTTTATCAACACTAATGTTCCAATCTTTAACAATACTTTTGAGTTCTGCTTCCACTTTACTCTTGTGTGGAGCTCAGATAGATACTCCTTTTGCCATCTTGCCCAGTAATGTTGCACTATGGCTTGTAAGTGCTGCCACTTAGATAGCCGATTTTCAGGAATGTGCCTTATATTAATTTCAGGCAGATTGGCCATTGGCTTGTCAATCAAAAAGTGACCTGGCGTCAGGACTGATACGTCGTCCGCATCTTGGGAAAGCGGACACAGCGGACGAGAATTTAGTATACATTCAATTTGCGTCAATACAGTAGCAAATTCCTCAAAACTTAACCGATTTTCACCTATAACACGCTTGATATGGTGTTTAGCACTCTTAATTCCTGCTTCCCAAATACCGCCAAAGCTAGGTGAGCGTGCAGGAATGAAATGCCATTTTATTTTCTCGTTTACTAATTTATTTGCAATATATTCTGAACTATTTTTTAGAAATTCATATATTTTAGACAATTCGTTATTAGCCCCCACGTAATTTAACCCATTGTCTGAATAAACGTTAGCTGGTTTTCCCCGTTTACTGGTAAATCTATTGAAAGCAGCTAGAAATGCTTCTGTGGTTAGTCCCGATACCAATTCGATATGTATAGCCTTGGTGCTCATGCATATAAATAAACAAATGTAGGCTTTAATAATTTTCGCGCCTCGTGTTTGTCTATCTTTTAGAAGAAAGGGTCCCCCGAAATATGTCCCCCGAAATATGTATATAAATTTACGTCCTTTGGAGCAGCGCGAAAACACTTAATACACTTTCTTATTATACTCTTACAAGAATTGCGCCCTGATATAGGCCAGTACCTTTCTCTAATAGAATATAACAAATTTTGAACACCGCAATGTAAAAGTCTTTCATGTTCTTGCTTTAAAGTTTTATTTGTCAACTCATGATGAGTAGGCAAAATTATAGGATGCCTTTTCTCAAAAGGTTGATCTGCATTTTTTATTCTACCCCCTACACGCCAAAGTCCATCAAGCAAAAAAGGGTTAAGTGACAAAATTTTACTTGCCCTTGGAAGTTCCTTCTTAGAACTTAAACACTCATATTCTCGAGCAAAATACTCGATTTGTGCGTTTTTTATTAATACATTTAAAGACTTGTCAAGTTCCTCAGGTAACAATACTCCAGAAATTCTTTTATTATAACTGAGCTTAATATTCGATAAGAAACGTAAAACGTATGCCAAAACACGCACTGTTTTGTTTAATAACGAAAATCTTTTTAATAAATTATCTACCTCGTCAATTTGTTTTATGGCAATACAGGAAACACCAAGTTGCTCAGGAATCTCTGATATGTCAACGGTTGGTGGAGACAAATTTAAACCTTTTATTTCAACACCAAGCCATTCTGGTCCTTGCCACCATAACTTTAAATCATTTAAAACCCTAACAGACTCGCCCCTTGTTAACAAATCTGCAGAATTTTCTTTTGTTTTGACATGATACCAATCTTGCGCACTAGTTAATGATCTTATTTCACTAACCCTATTTGTTATAAAAGTTTTCCACCGACTACAACAACAAACTTCTAACCCTTTTTGCCAAATTGGCCAACAATAAAGCACCACACAATTCAAGTCGCGGTAATGTAATCTGCTTAACCGGTGCTACTCGTGATTTTGCACATAATAAACTAGCAATAAATTCCCCAGATGATACTTCACAACGTCTGATAACACCGTCCCTTCCAGGATATATACAGGCTCCATAGGCCTTCATGGAAGCGTCAGAAAACCCGCGCAATTCGATGCTAATATACTTGGAAAAAACTACACACCTAGGAATATTAAGTTGATTAATATTGACCATATCATTAAAAAAGGTTATCCATCTTTCCTCTAAAGATGACGGAACATCACTATCCCAATCCATTTTCAATTTCCACAATTCTTGAATTATTAACTTTGCAACAATTATTTTTGGACCCAACAAACCTCACGGATCGAAAATTTGACATACTTGAGACAATATTGTACGTTTAGAAATTTTATTTTGGGAGCTATTTTTTTTCTCTCTATTAACCTTGTATTTTATGTAATCATTATTTGATTCCCAATAAATTCCCAAAGTTTTATTTTGACTATGCTCACCAATATTTAATACACTAGCGTCTAAATTCTTATTAACATCAAATTCTCTTAATAAATCTTGATTGTTACACAAAAATTTTCTTAACTCAAATCCGTAATCTGATAACAGTTGTACGATATTCTTTTGAATACTTAATAATTCGTTTGCAGAATTTGCACCCGTCAAAAGGTCGTCCATATAAAAGTCTCTCTTAATGATTTTACCAACCTCTGGAAACCGTACTTCATTATCAGACGCCACTTTATAAAGGCATTTAACTGCAAGATATGGAGCAGATGCGGTGCCATAAGTCACCGTATTTAATTCATATACCTTTAACTCTTCGTCAGAATGCGCTCTCCACAATATGTTTTGGTACTTTGTATCATCTTTATCAACAAGTATCTGTCGATACATTTTTGCTATGTCACCAGTCATAACATATTTGTAGATTCTAAATCGTGCCAAAATTGAAAATATGTCTTGCTGTAAGGTTGGCCCTACAAATTGGACTTCATTAAGCGACAACCCGGATGACGTCTTGGCAGACGCGTCAAATACTACCCGACACTTGGTAGTAATACTATCACTCTTGAATCAGCATGATGAGGAATATAATATCCGTCGTGACTAGCATTATTTATTTCTGTCATGTGTCCTAACTTTTCGTATTCATACATGAAATCTACATATTCATTTTTAAACACTTGATCCCTACTAAATTTTTTCTCAAGCATACTAAATCTTTTTAATGCGGCTGAATAAGATTCTCCTAAATTAATTAAATTATTCTTAAAAGGAATTTTAACTATTAATCTGCCTGACTCGTCTCAATTAATTGTTTTATCGAAATAATCCTCGCAATATTTTTCACATTCAGAAAATATTTGTTTACCGTCATTGATCTCCTCCAAATGCCAAAATTTGGTCACTGTTTCATTTAAACATTCATTATTTATATTTAAACAATTTACAGAATTATTCTTAGAATGAGTTACACCATTTATTACCAAATTACCAGCTATGATCCATCCTAACAGCGAATTTTGTAAAACTGGATAATTTGAACCAAGCCGAACCTGTTCTGTACTTAAAACTGACCAAAAATCTGACGATCCCAATAAGCAATCTATTTTACCACTAATATGGTAGTTAGGATCCGCCAATCGCAAGTCAGCCGGAATATTAAGCATATTCTTATCAAATGATATGACTGGTAACTTATCCGTTATGCAAGGTAATAATAAACAGTTAATGTTATCCATAAAACTACTAACACGCGACTTTACTAAAAGATTTACTCGATTATTAATATTTGTCAGTGTTTGACCCACTCCCTTTACCGTATGATCAACTTTTAACTGCTCCAAACCAAGTTTTTTGCATACTTCCTCAGTAATAAAGTTACTTTGCGATCCACTGTCCAACAGCGCACGAACTGTAACAGGTGTCCAACTCTTGAAGTCATACGAATTTCAGTCGTATACGGATGTCATTCGAACGAAAGATTCGCATGCGAACAAAAATCTGAATTCTTGAAAAATTTCCGTATTCGAAATTTTCATGCGAAAGTAATTCGAGCAAAAAATTTGACAACATTGCAATTTGTCCTTGTTTTACTATTGCCCGAAGAAATATGCTAAAAAAGAAGAGGTAAATACCATAACCTTACTATCTCATTTAATTATTTATATTTGGTTGTTTTATGTTTTTGTGCTGCTTTGCTTGTTACAATTGATCACACACCTAAAAAAACGATGACTTAAGAACAAAAAAAGGTTAATCGCCCCCAAGAGGGCCATATCTTCCAAATTAGCCATATTAAGTAAACAAACTTGAAAACATAATAGACAGTAATAGCAACGAACATTAACAAGAGATGTTCGTTGGTAATAGACACTCAAAACAAACCGGAATTGCTAAAGTAAGGTTAGAATATCACAATTCGTATACGGAAAACCAAATGTGATATTCTAACCTTACTTTAGCAATTCCGGTTTGTTTTGAGTGTCTATTATGTTTTCAAGTTTGTTTACTTAATATGGCCAATTTGGAATATATGGCCCTCTTGGGGGCGATTAAGGCACTGGAATATGCTGAAATTGATGCCAATAATCGTCGTACGGTCTTTTAACATAGGGATGCTTTTGAAGAACTTAGTGACAATCATTGTATTAAAATTTATCGGCTATCAAAACCTTTGGCTACAGAATTGGTGGATGTGTTGGAACCATATATAGGACATCCAACAAGAGTGTCAGCCTTAGATAGTGAAACAATGATATACAGTAAAATCTCAACCTCGGCTGTTTTTTTTTATACATCACAGATTCTCACCGCATTGCGGTTCTTTGCTGCGTGAATGTAAATTCATTCGAAAATTTGCCCTAATTTAATTGCGGGTTGTCGGTCATATACTGAACCAAAACCTTTTTTTGTTCTTTAGTCATCGTTTTTTAGGTGTGTGATCAATTGTAACAAGCAAAGCAGCACAAAAACATAAAACAACCAAATCAAAATAATTAAATGAGATAGTAAGGTTATGGTATTTACCTCTTCTTTTTTAGCATATTTGTTCGGGCAATAGTAAAACAAGGACAAATTGCAATGTTGTCAAATTTTTCAAGAATTCAGATTTTTGTTCGCATGCGAATCTTTCGTTCGAATGACATCCGTATACGACTGAAATTCGTATGACTTCAAGAATTGGACACCTCAGATCTTTCGCCATTTCTTAACTCGATAATTGCTGTAGACAGCAAAATCTGTGAACCCGGCGACTGATACGAAGCTCCGGCAACAGCGCATTCGAATACATGCGTATCCAAGGATATGGATACCGGTGACATTGTACCACAAGCCGATGTTGTTGCCAGCTGATCCTAATCGGTTTCATCTGAAGTATGGAGGGCTTTAGGAAGGAGACCGATCGCAATACATCGATTCCGGTCCAACTTTTGCATTGCTTCAAAAACTGCCGCCAGGGTCGCATTGTTCCATTGCCACTGCAAATTTCATGGGTTCTTATGGGAGAATTAACTTTTTTATCGAAATTAGTTAATTTAAACAGTCTACAGACCGAGATATGTGTGAGAGGCGGGTGCGGGATACTCCCTAGATACATAATTCTAGCATGTAAAAGGGTGTATTGCATCCTAAGACACTGTATTATTATTACCAGGAGGATTAATTTTTTCAAATACTGGCGGTCTTTACTCTTTATAGACACTCAAACAACTTTTTATTTGGAAAGGAAATAATTACACAATCTTCACGTTACTATATACATTTTTTATTTAAATTCAAAAAAAAAATAAATTAACATATTATGTTCATTGTAGGTAGTACGTACACCTTTTAACAGACCTGAAAAGAAGAAGATTCTTAACTTATTTATTTCCCAACTAACTTTACAAAAGATTATAAATGGGGATTTTAAAATTAAATTGAAAAGAAACGGAATAAAAATTATAGTATACATATATACTAACAACTAACTATAAACTTTTATTATTCTATCATATATACAGGGTGTTGGGAAAATGTGTTTGGATACTTGGACAGGTGAATCTACATGATAAAATAATGTTAGTAAGTCATGTAACAAAATATCGAAATCTCAATATTTTCTAAGTTATGGTCTGTCAAAGTTCAATTTTTTTTTTCTTATTTTTGATGTAGGGCATTTACTTTTTCACCAATTAATTTGATTTTTGGCACAGAGACTTATCTTCACGATTTCTATAACTCTGTTACCAAAATGTTGCCCTACTCTGCCACCAGAGGGCACTTTACCTGAAAACCATATTTTTTTTTCGCATATCTTTTTGGATTTGACAGATATTACAAAACCAAATATGCCTTGTGAAAGACAATAAAATACTTATTAAAAAAGTTACTCTTCATTCGAGTCGATAAACCTCACCGTTTAGTCACAAATTAGCAGTAAACATTTTATTACCATTAAATCAGTACGTCCAACCCAGTAAACACAATTACATAGTATTTACTTAAAATTTATATGACAATCTTACAAGTTATGTAACATTTTTATGTAAATAACTGATTCAAAACTCATCATTTACCACTGCATAATGTCCGCGATTATGAACCTCCTTATGATGTAACTATGATATAAATATGGCTACTTTAAAAAGCCAAACGTCATAATTGTTATGTAATCTGATGTAAAAGTTATGTCAATTTCATATACTCATATATGTAATATATACATATAAAAACTATATTATTTTCTAAATTTGTGCGGTATTATCTATGTTATTATTATATAAATATGATACCTCCTGGTATGTACAGTTTTTTTTTTTAATATGTTGCACCCTATACCTATCTCGACGTGTTGTCTTGAGAACTAGAGAAAACTTTAAATACAAAAGTTAGAGGATTTTTTTGTGTATTATCTTTTAGAGTTATTGCAAAAAACAATTTGCATCTTTTTCTCCACTTTGCGATGAACTTTTGTTTTCTGTAATAACTCTAAAAGATAATACAGTAAAATTCTTCTAACTTTTCTAATTAAAGTTTTTCACTGGTTCTCAAAATAGCACGTCAAAATAGAGTGCAAAATATTTTTAAAAAAACTGTATGTACAGGTGGTTTATTAGAGGACAGCATGCCCTTTTCTGGAAATTATAAAAATTAAAAAAAGAAAAAACCAAAGTTCTGATTACTTTTGATAATAAATATACCTATTTCGTTTTGTATTTTTATCTGTCCAAATAGAGCACGAGCCATTTGGTTTAAAATTTTCCTACTTACTTATTTAAGCTTAGAATTTAAAAAAAAAATATATAACTTAATTATCAATGAATATATTTCATAAAATATGTCGTTTTGTAGTTCTTACAGTTTTTAATTGGAACTTACTATCCAAGTTGTATAAATCTTGTAGTGTGGGAGCATGTATATTTTGTAAAGTTTGATCAATTGAATCATTTGTTGTTGAAGCATCTGAATTTAAGGTTAATGTCTGCACTGATGTCCTGCCGTGTTATTTTCTTAAAAAAAAAACAAGACTACTATTTCAATCATTTAAAAATCAGGTTTGCAAGTGTTATTACCAAGCTGTTAAGTCACTATTTAATTTTACCAGGATAATTCTTTATGGCACAATTTGATTGATAATAAGATAAGGAATGGTCATGGATATCCTGCGTCAGGAGTCTTCTTTTTGTCTTTCTTTGAGGTTAATAAAATCCTGTATCATGTTTATACATTCTAAATAAACAAACAATTGAGAATCATACTTACCTTGAGGGAAAAATATGGTATATAAAGAATAGAAGAGACAAATTTATACCGCACAGCACATTTTTAACATGCACCCAAGCCAGATAAATATGAAGAAATTGCTCCACTTACGTGATGACGTTAAGAGGTTTTGACTTTTGACAGTTCTATCCGCCCCCTACATTAAGCGATGGCAATTTTAAACAAAATATTAGCGATGTCAAATTTATGAGGATGCTATGTAATTTTATTTATGTAAAAATGAGCTCTTAAATTTATGTAATATAGAGGTTCAATGGTGTACACTGGATCTACTTTTAATGTGATGCAGGAAACCTTAAAATTACATAATTTCTTTATATTGTAATGATATTAACATGACTAAAGTTAAATTATGTAAACATTTTTATTTAAGTTTATATCATAGCCACGGATATTTGACCTACTTAAATTGACATAATTTTGTTATGTTTTAGTGGTATAAACATAATGTAAAATAAATTAAAGTAAAAATTGAGTTTCAAATTTATATCACAGCGAGGTTCACGTAACCAGTGTGTTTACTGGGAATAGGTGCAAATAAATCAAGTTACCATGCTGCAAATTTAAATAAATGATAAGACGGGTGAAAAGTAAATAATAAGTAAAAAAATTAGACATTAGTAAAGCCTTAAAAGTATTCATAAACGTAGTACATTTTTAAAATTAGTGAAAATTAAGTTGCTGTTTACCTAGTAATAAAATGGCTCACGTATATTCAAATACTGAGTATCGTGACATGCATTTTTGTTATGGGAGAGCCAATGGGAATGCAGAGCAAGCACGGCGGTTTTACATGGAAACATATCCTAATAGAAATGTTCCAAGTGCCCCAACTTTCATCAAAGTTCATCGAAGGCTTGGCGAGATAGGCTCATTTATAAATACTATTGCTGATAAAGGTAGACCAAGATACGTTAGAACTGTTGAAATGGAAGAAAGAATACTTGAAAGAGCAGAAGCGAATTCAGGTATAAGTACTCGAAATATAGCTTTAGAAGAGGGAATTGACAATTCTACGGCTTAGGAAGTCCTTCATGAGGATCTTCTTTACCCATTTCATGTACAAAAGGTACAGGCACTTTATGAGGGTGACGCACAGTTACGAGTTAACATGTGCCAACAATTATTAGAGAAATTTCGACAAAACAATCGATTCCTTAATTTCATATTATTCACGGACGAATCTACTTTCACACGGGATGGGATTACCAATTTTCATAACACCCACCATCAATGGGCATACGAAAACCCACATGCGATTATGGAACGGCAGCATCAGCGACGATTCTCATTAAATGTATGGGGCGGAATTATAGGAGACCATCTCATAGGACCTCACTTTTTTGAAGGACCGTTAAATGGCGAAGTTTATTTACATTTCCTTCGGAATGTCCTTCCACAATTAATGGAAAATGTGCCAATTCAAACAAGATTAAGCATGTGGCTTCTTCAAGATGGCGCTCCACCCCATTTTAGTCTAAACGTACGGACATATCTCAATGATACATTTCCTAACAGGTGGTGAATGAACTTATAATGTACAAAACTTTCTGTACTGTGGAGTTGATATAATCAAATAAAACAAGTCTAGGTCAAAAAATTTTTGACAACCAACATTTCCCTGCACGCCAGCATGGTGAAGTGAAGTATCTTTGAGCTGTAATATCATCTAATCAGCTAAAACAATGTGATTTTAACATAAATACTTCACTTCTAGTCAAAATGGTAAAAATCCAATTTTAATTTTTTATATCTCTTTTTTACAATCATAACATTATGTTCATTTTCTACCCCCTTTAACCTAAAAAAAAAAATTGTTAGCCAATCCTTCAAGCATGGTTGGATGAAGCATCTTTGAGCACCTATCTACATCTTTTTCCTCTAATTAGCTACAACCTACATAATTGCTTCACCACCTGCTCATTGGCTTCAAATTAATAAATTCCAACCTTAAAATAGTATAATTTCATTTCATTTTTTGTTTAGCTCCTAAGAATGTGTTATTCAAGTCTAACCCAGTATTTTGCTGACCACACCCTAGACGACACGGTTAGATGAAGCATCTTTGAGCACCTCACTTAAATTAATCTCCTCTAAATAGCTACAAATAACATAATTGCTTCATCACCTGTCTCAGTGGCTGCAAACTGGAAATCCCCTTATTCAAAGATACCTTGACCAAAATTTCAAATATTACATCTCACTCATTAGAACCTACAATTTTCAATTTTAACATACTTTTGATCGTCGCTTATGCAAGATAGAGCTGTCGTAATCGACTACTGTATCCCTGATGATGGACATTTCTATGTCCGAAACATGTAGGATATAAACATATACATTGAAATACATATTGTGGAGGTAGACTGCCGTTGTTTTATTTGATTAAATTAATTTAGGTTTATTGAGACAAGGACGCAGTATCCCCAAAAAAATCAACGTGTGGGCTAGCATTTTATTGGACAACTCATTTTAAATCACAATTTAATGGCACAATAAGAATTTGTTCGGGAAAAGCAATAAATTTGGTTCCAGATGGACGACTGTCCAGCTCATAATTCCTCAGTGGTTACATACAAAAAAGTGTAGTATCAAAGTGAAACTAATAGTTTTATTATGAAACTAACGTAAGCATGAATAGGAGCAAGCATAACTTAATCACATATTAAAAATAGTTAATTCTCAAAATTTATATTCACTGTGATATTTCATATGGTCAGTTTTATTATGCTGTTAAGTTGAAATGAAAATAGATATGTAATAGTTATGAGGTATAATATATCCTCAACTTTTGAATAGAAATTTGACATCAAATCAGTATTAATATATGTGAGGTCTGAAATTAAATTAATCTCAGCGTTAATGAACGTATAGGTACTTAGAGTCAGAGTCAATGTTTTTGTTGTAATAATTAGTTAATATCAAATCGAATATACTTTATAGTTATACCCGTAATAATTTGATTCTTATTAAAATTAGCTGTATATTTAAAATATTAATACCCTATCGTAAAAGAAACAAAAAGTATGTTTCAAAACTAATATAAGGGATTTTAAAATTGAAAATGATTTAATAACTTCGTCTGAAAAATTTCACTCTCGAAGTAATGGTTCCATATTCCATGAATAAATTAAACAAACAGTAGCTACACTGCACTGCACGCATTTCACATTTGGCATTCATCCGAGAACGACGTGTTTTTTTTTTGCTAAAAATATCAAATTGTGCCAAAAATTCCTTAATTGAACCTACGTATCAGTATATTCAGTGCTTCTCTGTGAGATACCACGCCAGAGTAACAGTCCTGCGATGGAGGAAGCAGGGTATACAGTAGTATACACCTAAATTACCTCCAGGTTTTCCGGATTCGGAAGATGACGAAATGGAAACCCAAGATCACCCAACGACGGAAAGAGAGAAAGTCATGGAAAACCGCTATCTAAAACTGATGAACGATCTCAAAAGGGATTTTGAAAGAAGACTCGACGATAATTATAATAAAATTAAAGAGTTGGAGGGCGTGATTGTTACGCAACGCAAAGAACTAGACAGATGTGGGCCAGCTCTATTAACAACGAATCGACGAATTCCAGCACGACCACCAACACTACCACATCATCCCAAAACTATTCTCCAATCACCACGTTACCTACAGACGCGGTTATGCACTCCGACGAGGAGGTTTCTGTTGACGCTTCATTTCAGATAGTTACGCCTAACAGAAAACGATCAATTAAATCCACCGATACATCAAATGCCAAAATAATTCAGGTAGACTCTGCAGCATGGCCAAATTTGCCGGCAACTAGCAGCAAAGCTCTTAAAGAGCATTTCGTAGCCAAAAATTCTAATTTTACAGGCCCTGGCCGTACTGTGGCACCTGCCATATCAACTTCAAAACCGAATTCCCCGACCAATCTTGCCAATACCACTGAAGATATCCCAAAAAAATTTCGCGTACCCCCAGTGGTGTTGCGCATTAAATCTAAATATAACGAGGTTACTACTTACTTTCGTAGTAACAAAATAGACTTCGGTAAAGCGATTTCCGTTGAGGGAGGCGTGAAGCTCCACCCCTCGACTCCCAATGATTATTTTAAGATCATCAAGTTCTTCGACGCCCAAAAAATACCGTACCACTCGTTCCACTTCCCGGACGAGAAGGATCTCCATGTAGTATTACGGGGCGTACTTGAATTTTGGACAGAGTCCAAAGTTAAGGAAGATCTTGAAGGGTTGGGCTTTCACCCCTCCAGCGTCATCAGGTGGAATAACAAAAATGGCCTTCCATCACCTCTAATGCTGGCAATTTTGCCAAAAACCGATAAGGGAATATATGACCTGACCTCGTTGGACTCTTTAAAAATCAAGGTGGAAACTCAGCGCTCCAAATCAAATATCTCGCAGTGTCACCGCTGCCAACTTTTCGGACACTCGCAGTTTAAATGCACTGCTCCGGTAAAGTGCTTGCGCGAAAGATCATTTTTCGTATGAATGTAAGAATTTCACCGCTGATATGTTAAAGTGTGCAAATTGTGAAGGCGAACATCCAGCAAACTTTCAGGGATGTCCAAGACACCCAAACAATTTGTACAATTTAAAAAGTAAGAGTCCGGTTCCTCCACCAAATTTTGTTTGGGGTTCTCAAAACAATTCAAATTTGAGCAATAAGAACTCAAACATTGTACCAACATCAGAGGTAATGGACGCTGCGTTGAAGGCTACACTAGATCCATCATACTTAGGCGAATTTTCCAAGATGATGCAGCAACAGATGCAGCTGCAACTTCAAAGTATGCTATCGACGTTTACTTTAACCCAAAAGTAATGACTTTACAGTCTGAGATTGCGTACTTTAAATTGGCTACGATCAATATAAATAGTTTAAAAGGCAAGAAACTTGAAATTATTAACTTTGTCGAGCATTATGAGATTGATATTTTGCTAGTACAAGAGACATGGTTTAAAGGTGAACGCTTCACGTTTCCAAATTATATTATTTTCAGGAATGACAGGCTGCTCAGACCAATTGGGGGTACCATGGTTCTTGTTAAGAAAAATATCATTGCTCAGGCCGTGCCAGGTCCGTGCAATTGCCCGCACATTGAGAGCACATTCATCCGTGTAAAAACTAAAACCAAATGGGTTCACCTGGGCTCTGTTTACTGCAGTCCAGCAGTCGAATTTGATAGCTCTTGTTTGAGCAGGATTTTTAATTCAAATGATACGATAATTATAGGTGGAGACTTGAATGCAAAACACCGCGTCTGGGGATGCCGCCGTTAAAATAACAGAGGTCGTATCCTGTTTAACAAGTCTTTAGACTATAATTATCATATTATACCGCCGAGGGAGCACACCCATTCATCTTTGAATGGGCTCTTGGAGATCCTGGATATTTTTGTAGTAAAAAATACAGACATATTGTCTCAACCTGAGGCGCTCTGCGATTTAACATCCGACCATTTACCAGTGGTAACCGAGTACGGTAATCCCTTTAATTAATTTACCTGAGCGGTAGATCAACCATAACAGCAATATTTCAATTCACTACGGCCATTTTACAGCACTTAGAAAATAAAAACTCATCTTTGGGCTTATTCTTAGATTTAAGTAAAGCGTACGACTGTGTAAATCACGATCTTTTGTTTCATAAATTAAATAAATATGGCATCAGAGGAAATGCGCTTACGTGGTTACGATCCTACCTCTCAAACAGAACCCAAAGAGTTGTTGTAGATAAGTTAAAATCCAATATTAAAGTAAGTACTATAGGTATAGCACAGGGTAGCATTCTTGGACCTATTTTGTTCGTAATTTACCTAAACGATTTAGGAGCTGTAGAGGACAATTTTCTTATTACCAATTATGCAGATGATACCAATCTGCTGGTGCCAGGTTCCACAATTCAAAATATTTTGGTGAACTCAGAATATGCTTCACAAAAAACAAGTGAATGGTTTACTTGTAACAAAATGATAATTAATGACAGCAAAACAAATTTAATTTTATTCAGAACAAAAAATAGTCACATCGTAAAGCCTGAACATTTAACGTTAATAAATAATAATTACACACTGGAACATAAAACTGAATTCTTGGGTCTTATAATAGATGAGTTCTTGTCATGGGACCAGCATATTGATAGTTTATGTTTAAAGCTAGGCAGGATAGGTTTTGCTTTAAAAGTTTTGGCTCGCTATGTAAACACTGTTTCTTCAAAGATATTATATTGTGCTAACTTTGAGTCTGTTATTAGATATGGAAACATATTTTGGGGCAGTAGTACTGCAATGCATAGGGTTTTTGTCATACAAAAGAGGATAATTAGAGGGATAAAAAAACTTAGTTTCATGTGTTCTTGCAGAGGCAGTTTTAGGGAACTTAATATTATGACAGTATATGCCGTATATATTTTTGAATGTATTTTGTTTATTTTTAAGAATAGAAATAAGTTTTCCAGTAATATTGAACACAGCCATAATACCCGAAATCAAAATTTTGTATATCCAACTCATCGTTTGACTATTACAGAAAAGAGCCCATACTACATGTGTGTAAAATTGTTCAATAAACTGCCACAATCAATAAAAAGTATTTCAAATGTAAAAGCCCTAAAAAGAGAATTAAAACAAGTACTAATTAACATTGAACCATATACAATGTCAGATTTTTTAGAATATAGTTTTTAAGATTTTTTTTGTACGTTGACGTCATTTCATTTTATTTGCAAATATGTATGTATGTAATTAATTTGAAATAAAGAAGTATTATTATTATTATTATAAAAGCAAAATTATTATTCTTCCACATCCTCGGAATGTAAAAAAAATTGTTTCACAAATGTCATTAACTGATTGTTACATAGAAGGAAGTATTTCATATTTAAAATAAAAAATTACTATGTTAAAAGATCATGAGATGCTTGTCAATTTACACACTGATGAAGTATATATATATCACCACAACTAAATTTTAAAGGGGGAGAAATATTTGGGGGCACTGATAATAATGCTACCGAGGTAGCTAAAACTGCAAATGTTAACTTAAGGGTGTGTAAAATTTTATTAAATAATTTAGTTAAAACCAAGAATGATAAAATCAATGTTCAAAATAAGCGCCCTAGAACCGATATGAGTGACTCTGAACGAAAAATTAAAAAGCTTAAATCACTAAATTAAGATTAGCTTTAGCGATGCATTCGCCATGTCAATAATATTTCTTTATATCTCTTACCTGTTTGGTTAATTAAATATTTTTGTTACCTATGTACTACTACAACTCTAGGTAGGTAGTAAGTACTTAATTTGGCGCAGTCAGCGCTGTCCTAGGGTTTAAATAATTATTGAGAAAGAAAGATGTTTTAAAAATATTTGGTTTTTCTTTAGGGTTGTTTACGTAGGTACTAATCTCGACATTTAGTTAAATCTTTAAGTATAGGAACCTAGCATAATAACATATTTTCTGTTTTATCATTTTTGTATTCATTCTGCAATAAACGACAGCAAAATTCATAAATTGTCTTATTTACATTGCTGTATTCAATAAATCGGTCTTATTTGCATATACCTCACTTGATCATAGTGATATTATTTGCAAATCATTTACGCGCCATGGCCTGAAATATAGGTAATATAGAGGAAGGTGCATATATGTGTGCACCTAATTAAAAAACAAATTTAAATATGAAAATGTTTTAGACTTCATAAAGTTTTTGGGTAGGCATTTTCTGCATTTTATTAGTATGTGTGCTTAATTGAGGACTGCTCTTCTAGAAAAAAATTAGCAATCGTTATTTTATAATAACAATTTTTTTAACACAAGTTTAACTAATTTCTGTTGTGTAACTCGGAAACGCTGCCTGTACGTCACAGAACTGACAGAACCTGCTTTAGTTAATTTTTTTTTACCTTGTTTTAAAGAATATATTATCTAGTTTTTGGGTTTTAATTTTTTTTATTTATAAAAATAAAAAAAATATTAATTTTAGTGATGTTTTATTATAGGTACCAAATTTCTAACTCTACCTACTAAACTAACTGACCTCACCTAAATTAAATATATTTATATGAAAAAGAAAAAAAATGAATATTCTTAGCATATGCCATAAATATATTTTGGCAGATTAAAAGATATTGCAGGCATATATTTCATGGTGACCTGGAATATGCATACAATATGCCCGTCATATGCCTTGGCAGATATGGAACATTTATTGGATATTCCAATATGCCAAAGAAATATTCATGGAATATGTATGGAATATGTTTGTGCCGTCTGGGTGGATATTTCTGTAGTAAAAAATACAGACATATTGTCTCAACCTGAGGCGCTCTGCGATTTAACATCCGACCATTTACCAGTGGTAATCGAGTACGGTAATCCACAAGAAAAGGGGCAGGGGTTTGTCACTAGTACCTCCGTTAACTGGGCCTTGTTTAGGCGCACGTTAGAAAACAAGGAACTAAATCAGTCTAAATATACGTTAGTATATTATTTAGACTGATTTAGTCAGAATCGGGTTCTAGGCTTAAAGTATTGTTTATTATTTTGTATGTAAACATATTTTTATAAAAATAGCAGTATGTTCTCTTTGAAATTCGATTTTTTTGTGTGTATAACTCTAAAAGCCCGCGACGCAGATCTTTGCCGTTTGAGAAGCAGTAGGTAGTAGAGGTATGACATGTCATTGTATATTTTATTATAAAGTACCTAATATCCTATATAATGACTGTACAAAACGCTTGATCTGTCGCGCCGCATTTAGCTGGAAATTAAACAGATTGATATGAATTAATTAGCTCCAAATTATCAGGGTAGGTCTAATTTACTGAAATCGACTAGAGCAAAAGTACCACCCAAAACAACGTTAAGCGCGGTTTGGTGGGTCGCTTTGAACTGGCTAGAATCATATTTAACTAATAGGAAACAATTTGTTGGGGGTCTGAATGGTATATCAACGGGGCAGATCATTAAGCATGGGGTTCCTCAAGGTTCAGTGCTGGGCCCACTCTTATTTCTTATATATATTAATGACCTGGCTTCCATCAGCATTAATGGGTCCTTTACATTATTTGCTGATGATACATCAATATTGTGGTTAGGAACAGATAATAACATTTTAGGGAATACCATTGATCGTGATATTAAAGCGATAATGGACTGGTGCAATAGCAATAGGTTGATTTTTAACATTGCAAAAACCAATATTTTGACTTTTAAGTGCTCTGTAACAGACGTAACTCTAAACAATGTCCCAATAAGTAATACAGATAGTTATAAGTTTCTGGGACTGTATATTGATACTAGGCTGAAATTTAAGGATCATATACAGATCATGCGAAAAAAGTTGGCATCGGCATGCTATGCTGTAAGGGTGGCAAGAATCGAATTAGGCCAGGATGTTGCCAGGGGAATATATTTTGCCTTAGTAGAATCACATTTAAGGTACGGTATTCAATTTTGGGGTTTTGCCAATAAACAGCTTATGCAGTCCGTCTTTGTACTACAAAAGCGGGCTGTGCGATGCTTGTGTGGGGTTGGTCCTGGGGAGCACTGCGGGCCGCTGTTTGTTCGGGAGAGGATCCTGACTTTGACCTGCATTTTTATTCTATTGACTGTGGATATGGTCCACAATAAATATAAAGTTTCGGACAATAATGCAGCAAGAACAACAAGATTTAATAACAATAATTTGAGATTGCTTATCCCAAAAACTGCTTTGACAAAGAACTCAATTATATACGAAGGAGTCAAAATGTTTAACCACCTGCCCCTGGAACTTAAAAACTTGAACAATGGAAGGCATTTTGATAAGCAGGTTAAAAGGCTGCTGTTGAGTAAGGCTTATTACTCCCTTGACGATTTTTATAGTGATAGATTGTAGTTTTTGTTTTTGTTTTTTTTTTTTTTGGTTCTTTGAGTGTATTTTGACAACTGTGATTACTGTTGATGTGTTATTGGATTGATTTTTCTTTTCACGTCTACATACATATTTATTTGAATGTTTTTATTTCTTAATGTTTTTGAATGTTTTTATCACTTATATATAGGTATTGTGTAATTTAAGTAATATTTTTCTTCCAGCTTTGTAAATGAGAGTGCTGAGCTCTTTATACAATAAAGCATATTTTGATTTGATTTGATTTGATTTGGTGCTAGCAAAGTATTCTACACCGATTTTGAATGTCTTTGCAGCTTTTTGTCTGCTACCTGGCAGTCCTGGGGCACGTTTCACAAGAATGACAAGTACTACTTAAAATCCAAGTTAGGCGCGATGTGGTAGTGCTGACAGAAAGTACTATTGACCCGTATGTTCTATACCCATTTTGGATGTCGTGGCAGCTTTTGTTTACTATACCCACGATACACATAAGTTACATCGTGACTATACCTACCTAGCACGTTTTTTTCCCAAAATCCATAAGAGTAAAGTGCAAATTAAAACAACATAAGGCGCGGTCTGGTGATACAGGCATACAGGCACAAAAGTACCATTCATATTTGTACTTAATATAAACAATTTTGTCCAACGCAATTTATAGTTTCTCGCAAAATTTCTTCCTAGTTTCTGTTTCATTGTTTTTTCCCCACAAAACACCAGGAACCTCTTTTTCTTTTACCTGTCGAATTTTAAGCTACAATGTTTACCGCGACTCGTTGGATCGGTAGTAACAGCCATAATGAGTAGAAGAAAGGCAGATGTCGAAACATAACCTTTTAGTTTCAAATAAAGTAACCTTGTTTAAGTTCTGTGTTGTTTATCTTTGAGTAAACTATTTGAATTTTAAAATTTGCTCTTGAAATCCTTCTTATTTTTTAAATGCCTCTGCCTGCCACTCTAGCTGCAAAGCTAGCCAAGAGGGGAATAATAACACGTAAGGAATTATTGTTTTACCCGTTAATATTACGCACAGAAATTCTTACAAGATTGTTTTAGCCAAGCAAAAACAAGCAGAACCAGTAAAAAAGGTAGATTTCAAAGGCTTAGCAACCTGTCCAAATAAAAGTAATGTATTTCATGAATGCAACTACTGGTGTGATACCCACTGGAAGGGTGTACCTACTCCGGATTCCAAATATGTTCGTAACATGCAAAAACTTCTTGCAAAATATCCATTGCCAAATAACTGGATAGAAATATTTGACAAAGGCATGTAAGTAACTAAATTCTCAGTAGAATATAATACTTTGGGTAACAGAAAGGTTCATATTATCTGTTTTGTAATTTGTAAGCCAATTATTATTGTTCATAAGTTTTTAAATTTCAGTGGTCGTTTTTATTACTGGAATATGGAAAATGACCTGGTAACATGGCTCCCTCCTAAGCACCCAAGGGCTGTGTTAACCAAGAGTGCCACAAAAATTCGAGAGAAGCGTGTTCAAGAACAAAAGGATAAAAAACATAAAGAAAAGCAAGACGCATTAAAAAAAGATAAAGACACTGATAAAAGCAGTGACAAGGAGCGTGATAGAGACTCTGATGATGATGACAGAAGTTATAGATCAAAGTATTCTGATAGAAGAGATCGGGACAGGGATAGAGATAGGTAAGAAAATATTTGCCATGGCTAGCATATTTGCATTGTACAATATTCAATTGTAAAGATTATCATAGCAAACTTGTTTTATTTGTAGGGATGATAGGCGAAGTAAACGGGACAGAGAAGATCGTCATCGCAGAGATAGGGATAAAAGACAAAAGAGGGATGATCAGTTGGATCCTATGGATCCTGCTGCATACTCTGACGTTCCGCAAGGCACCTGGAGTGATGGTCTGGAAACAAACAAAGCTAGGGCTGACAATACTGCTTCTGGCGTTCTGTTTCAACAAAGACCTTATCCTGCACCTGGGGCAGTTTTGGCTGCAAATAAAGAAAAAGAAGAGAAAGAGAGGAGAAAGTAATATGTTAATTTATAAGTTTAGGATTTATGTAAAATACAGATGTGGTAAGAATAAAGTGTTCAACTTCAAGCATCTCATTTCATTTTTATTAATCAGAGGAGGGCATTTAACTGGACATCATCTATAAGAAAACATAACAGCATGTTTTAATAAGATTTATTCTTTGGGAGGAAATAATTAAATGCAATAATGCTTGTTCTTTAACAACTTGTTTTTTTTATTTTTATGACTTCAAAATATAAAGTACACAATGTTTTATTACCAATCAATATTTCACTTTAGTTTAAGTAAATACATTATACTTGTAGCAAAATTATAGTGTTCACATAAAAACGAATAAAACTCTCTTAGTTTTAAAAATCACCCATACTATTTATAAAACATCACTTAAATCTTAATTTCTATTTTAAAATAAGGCAAAGGTAAAAAGAACAGTAAATTGATAACCAATGAATCTATATTACTAAAATGCTTATTTTATAAAATACAGGTATTTATAGAAAATACAAATTTATTTACAATTTAAATCGAGCTTAAAATGGTTAAATAATTTACTTAATTTCATGTGAAATAATAAATATAAAACAATATTACACACTTTAAAAAGTATGAAATTATCTAACTTTATAGAAAAACGCTTGGATGTATCAATTTTTTTCCACATACTTCCACACTTTTTTATTTCTGTATTATACTTGTAACATGGTTTGTATAGCACATGACATCCTCCCACCTAAAGCAACACTATACCCTGTTTATTTGAAAATGAGAAGGATAATGGCAAAAAAACTGAACAGAAATCCATTACATTGGTCAACTTCATAGGCGGTTTAGACTGAGATATATCTGTGGCTATATAATAATGACCATTCGCTGGTTTTGTGAGCTATCTCGTTCAGAATATCCAAGAGTTTTTGTAAAGTTTTTTCAATTAATTCCAGACATGTCGATCTTAAAACCGAATTTACACGGTCCAGTAGCCATAACGGAGTCACTAAAACTTAGTTAGACAACTTGATTTAGTATTAAAGCAGTGTGGTTTCTGACAGCAAGCTTTTAGGAGTAATTTTGTGCATTAGTAGATTTTATTTTGGTTGAAGTAGCACATCTTATTGTTGTGTTATTTTTGGAAATCATGGGCTTAACTTTGGATAGTAATTCATGAAATTGTAGTTTGATTTTTCTAATACAATTTCTATATTCTTCTGGATCCTCGTTTGCCAGTTCCTCCATTGACGTGGATTGTGTATACCTCTTCGAGATTCCGCCGTCTAACCCAACGACACGAGTTTTTTTTTTTATCTCAAATTCTTCTGCTAAAATTCTCGAGGATTGTGTACAGACAATGTTGAAACGATAAATCAAACTGTACTTGCTGCCATTTTCTTTTAATTTCAACTTATTATTAAACTACTAGGATAAACATTAAAATGCATGTAGCCGCGCACTAAATAAAAAAAATGCGATTTTCAATAACTTACTTTAGTAACTTGCTTTGGCTATTGGAACCCTGTAAATTCGCCTTATTCTGTGATGCGAGTGCTTTGTAAAGTTGTTAAAACATCACCAAATATTTGATTTCATGCTGTTTCGATAAGGCTAAATATGTTCTTTCCATCAAATGAGTAAGGATAAAACTAAACAAAAATGTAAAAAGTATATTGTACAGTTTGTCCAAAAAAGTTTTAGACACAAATTTTTCCTATTTTTAATTTTACGAAAAAAACAAAAAGTTCTGCTTCATAAGAAATAAATAGTAACCAAAACTTATATAATAATATAATTAATGTATAGAGTGTCCATTTTTCGATGTAATTGCAGGGTATCTCGGTATTAACTAGTAAAGATAGAGACTTATTGCGGTTTTTACAGTACTGCGCTACTTTTTCGAGGAACAAAAGATGTCGCAAACAATTGTCTTAAGTTTTACGCTAAAGGCTACAGGGTACTTTTTGGCCACCCCCTTCGGCTATCCTTATCAAAATATTGAAAACTGTTTCTAAAAGAGTTCTTTCAGTAGCGTAAAAAAGTAATGTAAAAGTCGCAAGTCTCTTATCTTTACTAGTTACCGAGATACCATGCAATTACATCGAAAAATGGACACCCCGTACAGGGAAGCGAAAAATTTTACTCATGACTACTAAAAATAGTTAGAAAAATACCAAATGATTAATAAAAGGTTTTAATATACACGGTGATTCACGTTGAGTGTCCTATTAAAAGTTCTGGCGAACTAAAAAAGATGGCTTTTTCAAATTCGGTGTGCCGCCTTAATAGGACATAGTCTATCTTTTAAAAATATTTTCACAGTTGCTGCGTTGCCAGTTCTACCCGAAACCAATGGCAACATTGGAATTTCAAATGGAACACCCTATATATTATTGCATTTTTGAATTCTACGCAAAATTGTAAGAAACTTTTGTTAATATTTCCCTATACTTATCTCTTGCCGTTTTTGAAAAAAAAAATAATTAATAATTTTTGATAGAAAACCACCGTTTCAATAAAGTTGAGTATTTTCGTGAGTAAACGAGCTAGCTATTTGAAATTTTCACACGGGTTAGATAATACATGTGTTTAAGAATTTCATATGAAATATTGGCGATACTTTATACAGGGTATCTCAAAAATGTATATTTTTTAAAGCAATTTAGAAATAATAAAAAAAATGTTTTTTTAAATGCAACTCCCCCGTATTTCATTGTAACATAAAATAGGCAAATAACTTACCTACAACATTGCCATACATCTTCCTATACCTATCTCCCTCCGTTTTTTAAATACAAGCGGAGAAAAATAAATCCCTATTTTCAAGAACTACCCATAAGAAATATACCCGCTTAACCAATGATTTAGCTAGGTAGGCCATGGCAAGTTTTTTGTTTTAACTCGTCTTGACGACTATTTGACATGGCAAACAATTTTTAAATTAAGCATATGATAACAATGACGTAAAAAATGGCAAATGTAAATGAATATTCACATCTTGATATTTTAAATTTGTTTTACATGCACGGGGAGTGCAACAAAGTTATTTCAACGTACCTGTAGAAGATTTAATGAATTATATCCCCATTTACCTCCCATGAACGAAAAAAAAATTAGAAGGTAACTATTTTAATATTTTTATACCCTTCTTAGATTATCTTAAAAACGTATTTGTTTGTGTTGATATTTCAGATATGAAGTAAATTTTAAAAATCAGGGTGTAATTAGAAAACCTCGAAAATACGCAAAACCCCAAACTGAAAATGAAGATAATGAAATAAATGTTCTTGCGTATTTTAATGTTTACCCCCACGCATCAATTCAAATTGCAAAAATAGATTTAGGACTTTCATATTTAACTATTCAACGCATTTTAGCCAAACATAAAATTTATCCATTTAAATTTATCACCCAACAAGCTCTTTTACCAGGAGATGCCCAGAGGCGTGTTGAATTTTGTGAAATGGTTTTAATTAGAATTCAAGAAGACCCATTATTTTTAAGCAAAATCATTTGGACAGATGAATCGAAATTTACGAGGGAGGGAATATTCAACCGACGAAATAATCATTTTTGGGCAGTTGAAAATCCGAAATTTGTTAAAGAACGGGGGTTCAATTTCAATTTGGTTTTAACGTTTTTTGCTTATTGATGGATAATAAATTTGCTTATTGTATCTACGAAGAAAATCTAAATTCGGATAAGTATTTGGACATTTTAAGAATGACTACCGAATTTGAAAAAGCTATCTTTTTTAGTTCGCCAGAACTTTTAATAGGACACTCAACGTGAATCACCCTGTATAGGGTACCATCGTCTGAGGGTACCATCAAAAACACGGTATACGTCGAAAAGTTTTGACTGCTATAATTCATTAAACATTCGTATTTTTAAAAAGGTAACGGTTACGATGATTTTGATGGCACCTTGCACCTGCATTCAGTTGACAGATATCAATATTATTTTCTTATAAAGCAGAACTTTTTATGAGGAGTAAGTTTTGTTCGTGAACTTAAAAATATGGAAACTTATTGAAAACAAATGGCTTATGCACTGAAACGTTATTATATTATACCCTTCTAAAATAATTCATACAAATAGACAGTGAGTGAAAAAAATGGAACATACTTTCATTTTAGCATTTGTAAAAAATCGCAATATGTGTTCTGTTTTTTTTATGATATTTCATCTTATCAAATGCTTACGATCTTACTTCAAAGGAATAGATAGTGACTTCTAAAAGTATCTAGATATTGTAACTAAGTTACCTTGAAATCTGGTAGGGCTCTTGAAGATGCTACACCAGAACCGAATCATTAGAGTATACTTGGAAAGCATCAACCCACTGGGAAGGTTCACGGCGGTCTTTGAAGCAGAGGGAGGTCGTGGATCGTCGAGAGGGGACTATCTATATTTGCTTTAATAGACAGTCCGCCCACAAGGCAGTCTGCCACCCATTCCTTGGTCTGGATTCTTGAACATTGATGGCAACGTGACGGCCGACGGGCTCGCCAGACTTAGGGCCGGGGCTCCCTATCTAGGACCTGAACCAGTAGGGGTAGCCCTTAAGGAGTGGGCTGTCAACCTCTCCAAGGAGGAATGCAACTAACCCTGGGTCGCAGACAAGCCAAAGATTTAGTAACTTGGTCTGACAAGGCGTAGACGTGTCCTGAATTCTCTAGAACTTCTAACAGGACACTGCGAATTGAGGAAGCACCTGGCTTTGATGGGTGTGGAGGAGGACCCGATTTGTCCGGAATACTTAAAGAACGAAGAGACACCGCTGCTGCACTGGCGAGGTTCTAGGAAGAAGCAGCCGTCAAGTGTTTGGGACAGTGGGGCTTCCACCGGCCGAAGTCGGGAGCTTTGCCTCTGGCACGACTATGGTTTCTAGAACCCAATTATTTGGGCAAAATCCATAACACTAATATATGTGGGGTTTATTAGGAAATACCCCGAACTGTCATTATCCCAATATATCCGAGCATTTTACTACCCTTTTGACCTGATGACTACAGGTAAATCGCCAAGTGAAAGCGAAGTTTAAAAGTGTAATACTAGAGTATTTGCTAGTATTGTTTTGTGGAAAAAAGTGTTTCGATATCTTTCATGTAGGTACTTTTATTATGTTTATAACACAATACTTAGTTTTGATGATTGTAGTTTAAATATTGGAATCTTCGTGCCTATGCAATTTAATCTTGCGTAACCTAGAATACAAACCTTCTGTTGACTTATAAAAAATTGGCCATGTTTGGCGGAAATAATTTTCATATGAAACGATTCAGCATTTTTTCATAACTACTTTTTTAAATTATTTAGCTGCAACTACTTGAGACTCTATAAATTATGTTTATTTTTTACAGGGATGCATCGGTTTAAAAACGAAAACCTTTTTGAACTATGGGCACAAGCCGTTTACGAATCACTAGGGCTGAGTTTGCAATCAAAGTTTAGCAAGCACCAGTACCTGAATATACGAAATGGGGTCAAAAAAATGTTTTATTTATCCAGATTATAAGCAAATTTGGCAGTGCAAGTCTAAATGTAGACCAAGAGATATTATGGTTAATGACGGTATTGCAGAAGTTCCTTTAAACAATCTTCTAGAACATACGACGAAACGAATAGTATTAACACAAGAAGCTACTACTCATCACCTGGACTGGTTGGAACTCAAGATAATTACTGCCGAATTAACTTGTGGCTTGAAAAAAACACTTTTCTGTAGGTTACTTTGACGAGGAGGGCGCTGAAGCACGAAATAAACTATACAAACATGATCGTCAGTTGCACCCTAGAAATATCAGCTAGATGTTTTTAATAGAGCGATGGATACTTCAGACCCCATAGCGAGCAAAAATTTGCAGAAAGGGGTAAGGCAACAACGCAAATTAAAGCTGCCGGCTGAAGTTGGTCGCATGCTTACAGAACCACAAGTAGAAAGTTCAGACTCCGAAGAAAGTGAATATGATAGTGAAAAGGAAAAATACTGCTTAGAAGAAATTACTCGGAATTAACAGAATTGGAAAATGAATTGTAGTAATTATCGTAGAAAAAAGTTTACTAGTTAATAAAATTATTTTTTCACCAAGTTATTTTTCACTCTCGAATTTATTTCGAGCAATTTAAATTTGAGTTAAATACTTTTTATAATTTTGGCAAAAAAATTGGGGCTCTGAAACCATAGTGCAAGGTCCTGACCTTCATAAGATTTGACAAGGGCCTGGGTGGTCCCGTGGACGGGAGAAAACTCACGGGTAGGCAAAAAGGATTCTTGGTCTACTTGCCAGGTTCGTGTGCCTAGCCTCAACTACTACTACTACTACTACCACAATCCAAAATATGTCTGATACTCAAAACGTAACTAAGATACTCTAAAAGTAACAGTAGACCTGTCTCTCTGGGCAAAGTCATGTAAGGGTCATAGTCGGCTATACACATACTTCAGAAGCGTCCAAGCTTCTCTGAAAGTATCTTATGATACTCCAAAAGTATTTAAGATACCCAAAAATATCTAGGATACTCGAAAATATCTATGATACAGAGATGGCAAGTTCCAATATAAGATACTATTAAAAATAATTAGGGTATAGTTACATTCACGGTCATGAACAAATCATTACTTTATTAGCAGCAACATAGATTCTTTTAGTAACTAGATATCGTAAAGTATACTTTTGTATAAATTACAGCTCTGTCAACTGACATATCTAACAGATTCCAAAGGTAAAATTGTTAACTTTTTTCTTAAGTTAACGTGTCAATTTATTAAATAAACCGAACAAGCCGTATGCATTTAGATTACCTTCAAGATTACATTTTAACCTATATATAAAAAAAAACCAACAAAAGTATTTCTTTATATAAAAAAAAAACTCTGCTTGTCTAAAAAACTAGTTTACCATATACAGCGTGGGCAAAAAGAATGGAACACCCCCAATATTTTCATAACCATGTCTATTTTCGAAAAACGCTCGGACCCGTCGATTTTATTTATCATTTTTACAAATTTTGAGAATTTTTAGTATTATACAGGATTGCTCAAGAAGTCGGGGCACACGTCAACTTTAATTTTTTTAATTGAAATACCCCAAATTTTATTTATTTATTTATTTATTTATTTATTAATTAACGGGCAATGCCCAATTTCACAAAAAATACAATTAAGTAAAGTCATATTTCTAACACAGAGTTACATACCTACATACTAATAAGTAATTATTATTGAAACAAAAGAACAGGAATTGATCATGTACGGAAGTACAAAACAAAAAAGAAGAACAAAAAAAGAAAAAAATTTATTTATTAATTTATTTAAGATTTTCGAAAAATTGGAGATTCGAGATTTCAAATTGAGTCGCGAAGCTGCTTCATAAACACGGGATTGGTTGAGAAAAAATCGAGTGCAGGATGCTCATTGGCTAGTCTACTCGACCTGGATATAAAGGTATTTTGGCCATAGTTAGTTCTGTGTGCAGGTATTGAGAAGGTATACCTTAATCTTGTTTCCCTTGAAGGAACATGAAAACCTATTTTATTCAGCAGAAGCGGGCAGTTATATTTATTGTTTAATATATTGTACAGAATTTTAAGGTCCTTAGAATTCCGACGCTCTTCAAGGGTTCTAAGTTGAATGTTAGATTCCAACTGAGAGTAAGTTAGTTCAGGCATGTTGAGTTTAAAAGCTATGTACCTTAGAAATTTATGCTGAACTCTTTCTATATTAAGAATGTGAGTATTATATCGGGGATTCCAGACACTAGAGGCATATTCGAGGTGACTTCTTATTAATGAGCAGTAAAGTTGTTTAATAGCATTTGTGTTGGTAAACTCGGAAGTAACACGCTTTACAAAACCGAGAAGTTGTAGTGACTTTGATATTACGGATTGTATATGAAGGACAAAAGTAAATTTTGAATCGATAAGTACGCCTAGATCCTTAATTAGAGGGACACTGGAAAGTGGAGTATCTCCAATGAAGTAGGCCTGCCGAAGCGCTTCTCTGGATTTGTGGAAAATGACCAAATGGCACTTTGATACATTCAACTCCATACCATTGTTATCACACCAGGTTACTAAGTGGTTCAAGTCGGACTGAAGTTTTAGGCAGTCATTTGAAGAGGACACCTCTATGTATAATTTTAAATCATCCGCAAAGAAGAGAAACTGACTATGCTCAAAGCAAGATCCCAAGTCGTTTATAAACAAGTTGAAGAGAAGGGGTCCCAAATGTGAGCCCTGGGGAACGCCGGATGGAACCTGAATACTTTTTGAGTGAAAGTTGTTAAATCGAACGGTCTGGGAACGACCTGTCAAGTAACTCTGAATCCAGCAGAGCAATGTACCACCCACACCGACACCCTCCAACTTGGATAAAAGAACAGAGTGGTTTACCCTATCGAACGCCTTGGAGAAATCTGTGTAGACAGAATGAACCCAAGAGCCCCTCTCCAAGGCATCGGAGACATAGTCAGCATAGGCAAGCAGATTGAGCTCGGTATTTTTGCCAGTTTGGAAACCGAATTGTCTAGGGATAATGTATTGGCCCAACACCGAGGTCAAAAAATTGGTTAGAATATGTTCGAATACCTTCGGAATGACACTCAAGATACTAATTGGTCGATAATTTGTTATCAACGATTGATGACCAGACTTGTGGATTGGCGTTAAGTAACTCAGCTTCCAGAACTCTGGGAAAGTCCCCGATGAGAGAGAGAGGTCAAATATTTTGTGCAAGGGGCGCGCCAAGACAAAACTGCAGTGTTTTAGCAGTGATGGTGGTAAGCCATCAGGACCGGGCCCCTTGTTTATGTCCAATGTGTTTAAATGCAAATAAATATCAGAGATTGATATCGTATAATTAGTGACAGTATTGTTGTTAAATGAAGAGTGTGGCTGATGTTGATTAGGGCAAGGTTTGCTACTATAGACTTGAGAAAAATAATCTGCAAACATATTGGCTATATCTAATCCTGAATCACTGCAATTACCACTGTACTCAAACTCGCAAGGGGCGTCACGATTCTTTCTTTTAGAGTTAACGAAGTTCCAAAACTGTTTTGGATTGGTGGTTAAACAATTTTCTGTATAAGTAATAAAAGTGCTATTGGATTCTGCCAGCAGTCTCTTGCAAAGCAAGCGTAATCTAGAGAATTTACGGTAATCACATTGAAGTCTCGATATTTTGTAACGTTTATGTGCTTTCTTTTTATCTATTATGTGTTGCTTAAGCTCTGGTGAGTACCACCTGGGAAATTTACCAGAGGAAATTCGTTTGAGAGGGACGTACATTTCGATTGCTGAATAAATAAGGTTATAAAATATATTTACCGTATCGTCCAGGTCACGTTGAGCCAGTAGAGCATCCCAACATATTATACTTCCTAAATAATCGTTGATCAGATTATAATTTGCCGATTTGAAATCCCTATAATAGCCATCGTTTAAAAGAGAACTGTTCGTTTTGTTAAAGTTAAATGGCAAAATAATGTCCAGTGGTGGATGATACTTATCCTGCGGCAACATGCAATCGTCCGTCTCGCGAACCACACAGCTGTCGTCTTGAAAAAGGACCAGATCCAAGATTGAGTTGGAAATGTTCATAGTCGTGTTTAATTGAAATAGGTTCTGGAATTCGCACAGATTAGACACCACCTCCAAGGACTCGACCTCGGTTGGAGCAGCAGGGGGCACAGATCTGACAATAGAGCTTAAGTTGTTATGTTCCCATAATGCATGCGGTAGGTTAAAATCACCCAAAATTCCAATCTTTGCATGGGGATGTTCTTCAGACACTCTGTCGATGTTGTCGCTAAACGTAACGTAGGCCGCGGTTGGAGAACGAGGCGGAAAATATGCACTGGCGAGAATTAGGGACTGCTTCCCAATTTCGATAATTACAAAAACATCCTCTATGTTGTCATTGATAACAATTTGCTTACTTTTAATAGTTTGATGAACAGCTATCAGTACTCCACCACCCCGGGAACCGTTGCTTGTCTGTAAGGATCTATCTCTTCTATAAACTCTGTAGTCGTGCATGAATAACTCGGCATCATTGAAGGACTCATTAAGCCAGGTTTCCACGAATACAATAACATGATAATGACACCCAGGGACTGATTTTAAGAGATAGTTGAGTTTGGTACGAAGGCCTCTTACATTTTGGTAGTAAAGTAGAATCTCTTTGGTCTGTGAAACTAGGCGTTTTGCAGGTTTTTTGTCGCAATAACAGGAATGCCAAGTCGATATATCACAAAGAGATTCGTTTCACCTTGGGCTCTTCGGTTTGCTAGTTGGACACGAATAGCCTTTTCTTGCTCACGTTGCTTGGGCGTCAGGTCAGAGTTTATATAGATTTTACTGCCTTGAAGCTTTGAGCGATTCCTCAGTAAAGAGAGCACTTCTTGCTGACTAGACAGCGTCACTCTGACAGGTCTACAACCATTCTTGTTGGTCTTACCAAGTCTGCTTACTTTAATTGTTTCTGGAGGGTTTTCTGTTAGGGTTCTAAGCAATTTGGGGATCTCGGATGCATCTTTACCCTCGGGTAGATTAAATACCATTAGATTGTTTCCTCTTGCCTGACGATCTTGTAGCTCACTGTAGAATTCGTCGCCTGAGGGGGATGAAGCAGGCGGGGTTGATTGAGCTGATTTTAACTTATTGACCTCATCAGTCAATTGACTTAGGGCTTTGATAAGTTTTGGCACATTTAACAATCCGGCTTGACAGTCCTCGCAAAAGAATTTCAGAGTTCTTTTGGATTTAAGCTCCATTACTCTAATTTCCGACGCTGACAAATCGGAACACTCAGCTCTCCGGTGAACATGCCGGTTACATCCATCACAGGACAAAAGGGCAGAAGAATCATTTTCCACGGAATCGCATGCCAGGCAGCGCATATCGACAGCCTGTTATGACGTTTTAAAGTGAGGGTGGCACACAAAAGAATTCACAGTTCCGGCCTCGTTAGATTGACAGCGCGGCACACAAAATCGAGCACAATTCCGGCCTGCTAATCAAGAGTTTTTTTTGTTTTTTCTTTTTATAGATGTTTAATCCGACCAACGTTTTTATGTGGCGATAAGGACGCTGGCTAGGTCACAATTTACTAATTTACGGAAAAACCCGGAAAAATTAGCGACGTGGAATATCTTTTACAGTTTTCAGAAGGGCCGATAACATTAGTTGACCGAAATCCAATATTTTTTAGTCGTTTAAATTAGCGATTTCTTTGTGTATAGCCGGAGCACGATGGGGCGATGTTTACTCTGCGAAATCCAAAATAATTTTATTCGATTTTTGAATTCTGCTTAAAATTCTGAATATTTTCATGTAACATACCCTATTTCGATGTTCAGCTGTTTTCGATATATCACAATCTAAACAATAATGACGGCAATTTCCATGGAATTAATGAATAGGGAAGAAAATACGGAAACTTATTACCTTTATTGTAGTAACCCTGGTAACCAAGCACATTATTGTACTTTTTCGCCACTGTCATTTTATTTTAAGTGACAGTATTGCCAAAAAAAGTAACGTTGTATTGTTAGAACGACACGTTTTAAGTAAAATGCACTTAAGTGAAAGAGAGGGCATAGAAATTCTCATGATGGTTGGCTATGGCGATAGAAAGATATCTACATTTGAAGTATGTGAACTTTTTAATAATGTTCATCGAGAGCGAACGCCGATATCAAGGTCTACAGTAAGTAAGAGTTTTAAAATTTGCAGAAACTGGATCTGTGCCCAATAAACTAAAAAGTGGCCGTCCCAACATTTGTGATGAAACTACATTAAATGTTTTATTGTCGTATCAAGACGATCCCCATTCCAGCACTCGTCAAGTGGGTCGGATTCAAAATATTGGTTATAAATCTGTACAAAATATTCTTCATAAGGAAAAATACTATCCTTACGAAATTTGTCCACGAACTAAATGGGGATGATTTCGATCGACGCCTTCAGTTTTGCGAGAATATGCAAAACATCTGCAATAATGACGGAAATTTCGCGCAGAATATTTTATTTACTGATGGGGCTACATTCTGCCTTAATGGAACAGTCAACCGACATAATTGTAGGTATTGGTCGACAGAGAATCCTCACTGGATGCAAGAGGCCCATACACAGCACCCACAGAAGCTAAACGTATGGGCCGGAATTTTACGTAACAGAATATTAGGACCTTTTTTTTTTCGAAGAAACGTTAAACGGAGAGAGGTATTTGGAGTTTCTACAGTTTGAATTAGTTCCTGCTTTAGCTGGCCTATATCCAGATCACGATGAACAAGATAGTCCTGAAATAACCATTTGGCTATAACAAGACGGTGCACCGCCCCACTACGCCGCACGGGTACGAGAATACCTAAACGAGGTTTTCCAACATAGATGGATAGGTAGAAGGGGAGAAATAGAATGGTCAGCTCGCTCACCCGATTTAACACCCCTAGATTTCTTTTGTGGGGATGTTTTAAAGAAAGAGTGTACAAGAACAAGCCATCGGATTTAGAGACATTAAAACTGATAATACAACATGAAATTCGACAAATTCCTGAACAGGTTACTGGGAACGTTCAAAACGAATTTGTTTTACGTTTAGGACGCTGCCAAATTTTCAATGGCCATCAATTTGAACATTTAATCAAGTACTCTACTTTTTATAATCAGATTTAAAAGCTGTTGTTTTTACCTAATAACCCTACCACTTAAATTTTGTTAATTATTATTGTTTAGATTGTGATATATCGAAAACCGCTGAATATCGAAATAGGGTATGTTACATGAAAAATATTCAGAATTTTAAGTAGAATTCAAAAATCGAATAAAATTTGGGGTATTTCATTTAAAAAATTAAAGTTAACGTTCTTAAGCAATCCTGTATAATACTAAAAATTCTCAAAATTTCTATTTGATAAATAAAATCGACGGGTCCGAGCGTTCTGCGAAAATATACAGGGTGTTATGGAAATGACTTATTATATTTTAAGGGGCCACTCCTGAGGTGGTCTAGAGTTACACTTGATAGTTTTTTTTTCTAAAATCGGAAGTATTTTGAATTTTGTAAAATACCTTAAAACCGGACTATGTGCGCCTTCCATGATAGTTCAATGCCCCTGAACACATGTGTTTTTGACAAGACAAACTGCTGGAATGGTAATTGTTTAGTTTAGTGCAATTAATGTTGAATTTTGTGCTAAAATTTCGTATATAGACTAATTGAGGGTAGCTGATCACAATTTTCCTTTTGCGTTTTTACGGCAAATGCACTGGTTTTGAGAAAAAAAAATGTTAAAGTTTTTCACTTACAGGTTAGGGTATTCTTTTGTAAGGATGTCTTTAAGAAATAATAAATTTGTAACGATTAAAACAAATTTATTAATTAGGTAATTTAAGGAAAACATAAAGCGATAAAATTAAATCAAAGGTGTACCGATAACCGACCATATGAACTCTATAAAGTTCTTAGTCAACTACTTTTCTTTTCAACTTGCTTTCTTCAGCACCTCGACCAAATCTAACAAAAACAAACCGTCAGCGTATTTTGTCTGGAGCCGATCCGAGGTTTGTTTATTTCGATATCTTTGGGTGTCGCGTTTCACTTTCCTTTCAATTTCCTAGATTTTATGGTTTTCCCTTCAAAATATGTGATAAAACTTTCACCAAACTATCTGTTCATAAAATAAGAACAACATTTTAGCAAAAAAAACAATGGAAAAGGCACAAATTTAATTAAATTCGTTGTTAATAGGCCGACAAAGTAGAAGCGTCTCTTTTCAGATTCATTGCACTCACGTTGCCAGATTGTTCTTCTTTTTCTTGTAATTATTAATGGCTTCCATCCAGGAGAATGATATGCTAGCTCGAGCCAATAGGATTCATTCAATTAATAAAAATGAATTGAAAAGTATAGGCAATTTATAATACACTAACAATCTGACAACATGGGTGCAGTGAACCTGCAAACAGGCTCCTTGTACCGTGCAGTTTGCTTCTGCTTTTTTGGCCAGCTGTCAGTGAGCTGTCTCCCGTCTTTTTCCAGATAACGTAGAGTTTTCTGTTCGCTTACAAGTTATCCCATTTTTCAGAGTTTCCTTGTGGCATATTTCGTTTATTTCAACTCAGAAGTGTATACTATGACTCCGACAAGTAATATTTTATTGGAAATAGCAACATTTTAGGATTACATGCAAAATAACATACCGGTGAGTTAGAAAAACTTTAACATTTTTTTTCTTAAAACCAGTGCATTTGCCGCCTAAACGCAAAAGGAAAATTGTGATCAGCTACCCTTAATTAGCCTATATACGAAATTTTAGCGAAAAATTCAACATTTGCACTAAAGTAAACAATTACCCAAATCAGCTGTTTGGGTCATTGGCGCGTAGGTGTTTTGGACCTAAATTTTTGAAGGCATTTTTCTCGAATTTCTAGCTTCGAGCGCCATTTATAGCAATTTTTCCCCAATTCGTCTCGACCTATATATTTACGGGTTAAAAAATAATAAGTCATTTCCATAACACCCTGTATATGGTGATGAAACTATTGGGGGTGTTCCATTCTTTTTGCCCACGCTGTATACTTCTGCCATTGGATGTACAGGTTTTTTTTTTAAATTAGCGCACCCTCCTACAACGGTTAATAGAAGTGACAAAAAAAAACTTTCAGTACAATAGTTGCATACTTTCTCCTGTGTTATCATTCACGAAAGAACTACCATTATTTAAAATGTTAAAGAAAATGTTCATAAAACAACAGTAATCCAAAATAAAATTTTTGAAGTCAAAATCTTGTTTAAATTCGAAAAACCGAACACGAATAAAACGACGAGCTGTCAAATTACAGAAGTCTATATGTCGGGTTATGTTGTGTTCTTCAGAAATAGTTCGCACATATGGAGCATGCGCAGAAGTCGATGTTCTATCTCCGTTGAGGGTTAAATTTGTTCAAGGTAATAGCCATATAGAACTTATACACATACATTTTCGAAACCAATAAAGATACAAACTTAAAATTTAGGTATTTTAGTAAGGTTTACACGCATAATCGTATGATTGAAATATGTATATGATTGGAGAGTGTTTGAAAATTTTAATGATGTGAATGCAGTTGTCAATCACTTTTATGTGGTACTCAATGATGTAATTAGAGAATGTGTGCCATTTTCCACCCAAGTCGGTAGAGTGTTTCCTGTATGGTTCAATGGGGAAATTATAAGGTTGACAAAGAAAAAAGAACACTATCATAGAAAGTACAAAAAAGAAAAGTCAGAATTTTGGTACAATAAATATAAAGAAATGAGAAAAAATATTAAAAATAAAATTAAAATTGCGCATAGTGACTATCTGCATCGGGTTCAAATAAGTTTGAGCGAGAATCCTGAATACTTCTGGACATATATAAAAGATTTGAAACGAAACCCTGATATTCCAGGGGAATTAAAATTTAATGATGTTGCATACAGAGGTACTCAGAATGTTGTTGATTGCTTTGCAATGTTTTTCCAATCCGTCTTCTCTCCAGCGGAAGAATGTGATGATGTTGGGACTGCCAATAAGGATTGTTTTTGTTATATACCCATTGAATCAGGGGAAGTTGTTGAAGCAATAAAAAAGCTAAAAGGGAATAGGGCGGTAGGACGGATTGCCGGGCTATGTGATAAAAGGATGCGGTGATAACTTGGCGATGGCTTTGGTATCCATATTTAACCTTAGCTTAAGAACTTCTGTCTATCCAGATGTCTGGCGTGTTACTAAGGTTATCCCAGTACTTAAGGGTGGCTCTAGGCATGAGATTACTAACTATCGACCTATAACAATTATGAATGCTCTTTCGAAAATCTTTGAGATAGTTATATTTAAAAGAATTTACAATGAAGTAAAAATTAACATTTCGTCTTGTCAGCATGGCTTTCTGCCTAAGAGATCGACTTTATCTAGTTTGCTACATTTTACTCAATACGTTCATGAAGCCCTACATAGTAAATTACAGGTTGATGTTATTTACACGGACATGGAAAAGGCATTCGACAGGGTTAAACATAGTGTCATTATAAAGTATAAAATATTAAAGGATAGCATGGATAACTCTGATATTTTGGCCCAACTTCCATTTGCTGTGAATGGTGTAAATACACATAACCGAACAGTGTTTTATTTGGAGTGTCCGCGCACGAATTTGTATAAAAACTCTCCTGTATTTCGTATGTGTGACTTGTTTAATAAATTCTGTTCTGATATAGACATAGCTATGATTAGTGCTAGACAATTTGGAAACCATATTGATGGTGAATTATTATTATATAATACTTAGCTTGGTATAAGAAATATATCGGTACATAGATTTATACTGTTTGTAGTCGTAAGTTAAGTGTATCTGTTATTGGTAGTAAAATACTGTACATGCATTTATGAATAAATAAATAAATAAATAAATAAATAAATAATCGAACTGTTGTTACAATTTTGAAAATTTACAAGCAGCGTCAGAAATAGGGGAGGGCGGAGTTAAAACATATCTAACATTTTTTCAAAACGATTTTTATACTTTTTTGTGTCAAATCAGAAAACGTAAACGTTTCTTGCAAAAAAAATGTAGTCTTTGTTAGACATGACTTAGAGCGTCGTTTTCGAAATAAATCGATCAAAAAATTATCTTGCATGCCAATCAAATAAGTAAATTTCAGTTTTTTTAAGAGGAAGATCAAAGGAGGAACTTAGTATTGACATTTTAAATAAATGAGACTATGAAAAATATTAAAATTTGGGTAAACAATATTAATTGTTTTCTTTTTCGTATGCAAGGTAGTTTTTAAATCGATTAATCTCGAAAGAGAGTCTTTAAATCGTGTCCAACTAGGAGTAACTTTTTTTTTGCAAATCACGTTGAAGTTTTCTAATTTGAGATAAAAAAAAAAGATATTTATTTATTTTATTTATTTACGTAACAACATTTTTAAGATATAAAGCATTTACAAATTACAAAATTAAATAAACTAACCTAATCTAGGATAGCCCTTTTGGCAAGAATTTTAAATTTATCATCAGACTGATAAAAGAAATATAAGGAATTATAAAATTTATTGACATTTGTCGACATCCTGTTTATAGGACTATGTGCCAGATAATTCGTTCTGCTAAATGGAACCTGTAGAAGGGAAGGATTACGAGTCTGGTAACTAGGAACGTGAATGTAAAAAGTTTCGAAACATTCAGGGCTCTTGATAATATTATTTAATACTTTAAGGGCAAAGCAGACGTCGTAGTACTCTCTTCGGCGGAAGAGCGTTGTCAAATTTAGATTAGCCATAGCCTGGTCGTCGGTTAGGTTGATTCCAGCGTTAAAAAGAATATGTCTGGAAAACTTAATGAACTATTTCTGAATATTTTCCAGCGTATTGATATGAATATCATAGTACGGCGACCAAACTATGCTTGAGCACTCCAAGATGGATCTGACAAAGAAAATATACAGTGTTTTTACAGCTGTTACATTTTTGATGTCCCTACACGATCTCTTAACAAACCCCAGCATCCTGTTTGCCTTAGACGTTATTTTATCAAAGTGTCACCTCTTTTAGAAGAACATTATTGATGAGGGAACAATTTTTTCGATCTGCTGAACCTCATAAAGGAACATTTGTCGATATTCAGTGACATGCCATTGAGTTGACACCAGGAAAACACAGTGTTAAAATCGTTTTGCAGCGCGATGATATTTTAAAGGGATGTTACTTGTGTGAAAATTTTAAATCGTCGGCAACAAATCGTGGTCACATACCACTCAAGTCATTAATGAGGAGATTAAATAAGAGGGGCCCCAGATGAGATCCCTGGGGAACTTCCGAGGTAACTTTAAAAGACTCCGATAGATAATCGTCGATCTTAACCTGTTGCTCTCTGTTAGAGAGGTATGATTGCAACCAAGAGAGTAATTTGCCGCTAATCCCGTAATTTGACAGCTTAGAAAGCAGAATGGTATGATTCACCTTGTCGAAAGCCTTGCTAAAGTCTGTGTAGATAGCGTGGGTCTCAGCACCCTTATCAAACACATTATTGATATGATTAATAAAAAGAAACAAATTTGTATCAACAGAGCGACCAAAGGTAAAGGGTTTATAGATATAAAAATCTATAAAAAAAAAGTTACGTGTATTTCGACTCCGTCACCCTCTATTGGTGGCGCCACTTTTAGACTGTCGACATTTTAACCACAATAGTTCGATTCGGCGTGTAAAGCTTACTAGAATACTTAAATTTCAAGTTTGTATCATTATTAGTTTCGAAAACATTAAGAAAAAACATCTTCAGTCTCCCCTTTAGGAGCCTGTAGCTCGGTTATGGGGTGATATATGACAAAATGTTACATGACCTTCGGGCCCTAATTTGAACTGATCTACCCAATCCCTAATTATTGACCATATCTTTTGGGACACCCTGTGTTATTATATTATATATAGGGGAAAGGCGAAAGAAAGTCAAAAGTCTTTCTCCTTTCCCCTATATTTCAACTCCACTTCGAGAATGGATTATTTCTTTAAATATATTATATATGTTGGGTTACATCTAGGAACATGTAAATATCTTGAAACATAACATGTAGGAGAGAACAGAGACTGATTCAATAGAATGTGATCTTCATATTAGATTCAACCAGACAAAATGGAAAAGAACATTTAAACAATATAATTTTTAAAACATAATGCCATTGATTGTCTTATTTTAAAGTTCCGACACGTTTATTAGCAAAAGTAGTGTTCCATTTTTTCTATATATCCTAAATTTAATAAGTCAATGCTTGAATTAAATAATATTTAAGCCATACCCCTATACTAAATAAATTACCTTAAATTCCCGCTATATTTACACGGCGTTAATAACTTTTTATGTATGTATGTATGTATAAAAATTTCGCCACTGGGCAATGGGCAAAACAACAAACTACAAAGATTTCATATTTTAATTACCTAAAAGACCTTGAAAAGCCTTAAGCATCCTTAAAGAAAACCGGTCACAGTCAACAAGACATCATCAGTGAGATCGTAGAACCTAATTAAACGTTTGAAAGGTAAAATTCTCTGCTGAGGTATACGTAGTCGAAGTTTGTACTGTAGAAAACGTCACCGTATCACCTTCATGGAAGGTACTGGAGGTACTAACTACCTCATGTTTGTCCAGGTCCTCTTCCACTTGGGATATATTAAAACTTCCTATCTCGGTTTTTAACTTTATCTCTTCACCGTCAGCTCCCTGAATTACCGTAGGTAACGTCACTAAACCCAACTGTCCACCCGACAGCTCCACTATTTTATTTGTATCGATTAATAACGGTTGTACGTCATTTTGTATTTTAATGTTACCCATTATGCCCATTAGTATTCTTTGCGGTTGAACCTGCAACTGTTCTAAATCCGGCTGATGATCTACTATTTGTTGGGACTGGTTTTGAAGTTGCTGCTGATCACTTTGTATCACCACTCCATCTTCTACTTTGACCAATCGACTCTTGCCAAACGTTTTAAATCTTATTGGCATTGGCTCCACAGCAGACGTTACAGGTTCCACCCTAGAAAAAGTAAATCGACGATTGAAGGGTACAAATTTGAATAATATATTTTTTTTAGTCTGTACCGAGATATCAAAAATTATCTTGGTCAAAGGTTGTCTTAGCTTATATCTTTCTTTTCAAATATCTCTGTCAATTTATGTTAGTTTGGATGTGATACTGACATCATCAATAACGTGCGAATATATTATTAATTCGGGAACAACACAACGTTTTTAACTCGAAAATTTTTATACAGTATGTGCAAAAATGTATTTTTAACTGAAATATTTTATAGGAAAAATGTTTCTTTTATATTCAATCCCTATCATTTGTTAATAACTTTCACTAAATCAATAAAGTGATTTTTATGTTATTTCTCAAAAAAGAAAAAAATGCTAAAAATAAAAAAGTTGCAGTTTTAGCTTAGGTTGGACTTAAAAATTTTAATCTAGTTAGGGCTAAATTAGCCCCTTACTACCCTAAATAACACTGCCAAATTTCAACAAAATCGGCAAAAAGGATTATTGAGATATTTACAAAAAAACCATTTTTTTAAAAAAAGTTTGACACCCTGTATCTTGAAAACAAAGCATTACCGTACCTATGTTTATATAAACTTTTCATCTTAAAATCTCTCAAATAATTACCCCTTGGCCACGTACTTAAATAACACCCTGTATATAACTGTTTTATCAAAAAGCAAAAAAAAACAGTGGCGTACATATTTTTTGTTTAAAATGCTCTGTACACCTTACCAGCTAATATACGGGACCATTAGAAAGCGTAAAATACCTGTGCCCTCCCTTCAAATCTGGCTGCGTCTCCATCCAATGTCCTGTTTGTCTCCTGTGATTCTTCAATTGACCGGACTGGATAAATCTAGCAGGACATACGCCGCAGGCGTAGGGCCGCGCGCCCGTATGTCTGCGCATGTGCAAGGCCAAGTCGTTCGATTGGGTAAAGGCTCTGGAACATATGTTGCAAACGTACGGTCGCTCACCCGTGTGTACTCGGCTGTGCCGCAGCTGCAATCAAATTAGAAATGAAATTTCTCGTTAATTTGCTATTTTTAATTGTATTCAAATAAGACATTAGCTAAGGCAATTCATCTGCAAACAGTTAGATGACAGAGGGTCAGGTGGTTACTCATAATATACTTTGGTAAAAATTACATTATTACTTCCAATGATGGCTCATGACTTTTGGGGGTTTGAACACGTAAATCTTCATTTGATTGTTCAAGTGATTCATGGACTAATCATGGATTTTAATTTTTTCACCCATGACTTTAAGTTAAAATTGGTTTAATTAAAAAAAAAACTTTTTGACAGATAATCCAAATTCCAAGATATACAAAAGTTAAAGTCCCTACTACCCTACCTTCCCCTAATATATTTTGGCTTCGGATTCATAAATGAAAATGTACGCACGATATTAAGTCGAACATTGGTTTAATAAAAAAAAAAAACTTTTTGACAGATAATCCAAATTCCAAGATATACAAAAGTTAAAGTCCCTACTACCCTACCTTCCCCTAAAATATTTTGGCTTCGAATTCATAACTGAAAATGTGGGCACGATTAGAAGTTAAAATTTGTTATTTAAAAAAATACTTTTTGACAGTTGAACTAAATTTCACTATATACAAAAGTAAGAGTCACTACTACCCTACCTACTCCTGAAATTGTTTGTTTTCGAATTCATAAATGAAAATGTGGGCACGATTTTAAGTTAAAAATTGGTTTAATTAAAAAAAAAACACTTTTTGACAGATAATCCAAATTCCAAGATATACAAAAGTAGGAGTCACTACTACCCTACCTTCCCCTAAAATATTTTCCCTTCGAATTCGTAAATGAAAATGTGGGCGCGAATCTAAATCGAAAGTTGGCTTTATTAAAAAAAAAATACTTTTTGACAGTTCAACCAAATTCCAAGATATACAAAAGTAGGAGTCACTACTACCCTACCTTCCCCTAAAATATTTCCTCTTCGAATTCATAAATAAAATTGTGGGAAGCAAAAAAGTATCAAAAGTCGTTGTCGAAAATAAAATACTTTTTGACATTTTTTCGAAATTTCAAGATAGCGAAAATGAAGGTCATTTTCTAAATTTTATTTCTGGCCCCTGAACTGTTTATGATTTATCCCCAATAAAAAGTAGACACGGTAAACAAAAAAGTGCATTTATTTTGATTAAACCCATTTATCTTTCTGGAAAATACACTCCCACTAGATTGTCAGCAGCACTTGTAAACCGCCGCCACTGATCACCTGCCAACAACGTCAACTAAACGAAGGCAGATGAATTGCCGAACTTGGCTACTTCATGTTTTATAAGTAAATGAAGAACTGCTTATTCAAATCTCTTCAAACACATTTTTATTGGGCTTTATTAAAAAAAAATAGAAATTACCAATTTGTTACTCTTGTTAAATGACTTTCCACATAAAGTACACAAATAGGGTTTCTCTCCTGAATGCGTTCTTTCGTGACATTTAAGATCATGTGACCTGGGAAATCCTTTGCCACATTCATTACATTTGTATGGCCTTTCGCCGGTATGTCGTCTCATATGCACGATCTAAAAATAAATTAAAGGGTTTAAAGCAGGGGGATAATGTCCTCACTTAAAGTAATAGTGACACTATTAATTACCATGTAACGACAATAAAATACTAATGTAATGACGCGAATTCACTATTCAGTTGTTTTTTGCAAAATGCATAACATCAAGAAAAAAATAAGTAAAACATTTTGATTGGGGTAATATTAAAAGGTAACGACGGTTTCTTGAAGTTGCAAGTTATAGATAAAAACTAAACAAAAATTTTGCACAAGCGATTAATTATAAAACAAAATGATATTCTGTTGTCCCTAAAAGATATTCAAACAAATCGCCTCCCACCTGGACAGATATTGGGACGATTTATCATGGAAGCACGAACGACGCGTTACTACCTCTTCATGATTCGCAACATCAGGTTCGCGGTAAATGAAAAAAGCACGAGAAAAAAATCTAACAGAGTCAAATCAAGAGATCTAGGAGGCTATGGCGTTCCTCAATCCATTTCTCAGGGAAGTTGTGATTTAGAAAAGCTACATTTTTATAAAACTTATTATTTGCATTTTGCGATAACCAGGAGTCAAGAGACAATTGGCAAATCGTTGACTTTTTAGTTTCTATTTGTTTTAGTCCCCTCAAGTAACTCCCAAAAGTACTCACATCAATTTTCAGACACCCTGGATAATACAGCTAGAGTTTTTATTCCCAGAAGCCCTAAAAATGTTTAGAGCAATAATTCCAGTCTATAAAAACAAGGAAGACAAATATGATCCAGCAAGTCAACTAATATATCTTAAAAGTGTGTGAGTTTTGAAATTGCAAAAGAATAACGTCAGTTGTTGAGAGACATGATCTGCAATATCGAAAGCTACGTCATTTATCTACAGGATTTTAAACGACAAGCAGCAAGTCGTACATTTCCAGTTTTAAGACATGACATTATGCTGCTGCGATGGGACAGATATCGAAAGCTACGTCATTTATCTACAGGATTTTAAACGACAAGCAACAAGTCGTACATTTCAAGTTTTAAGACATGACATTATGCTGCTGCGATGGGACAGATAGTGGTTATGGAGTCATAAGATGAAAAACGTACACGGGCCAAACTCATAAGTATGGTCTCCCAGAGGCTAAGGAAAGTACTATAGTATTGCACAAAGCTACATGACAACAGCCCAATGTTCTTGGGTTCTACAGGACGTCCTGATATGGCAAGAAACGATTGCATGCATGATGTTTAACAACAAAGACCACACCGATGCCCCAAGGTGTTTGTGTTAATCAGACTTGTAACTATTGTATGCTCGTTTATCTATCAAATTGCAGTTCAGGTCAAAGATCCTGCAGGAGAGTATAAAAGAAATGCCAAGTATATCCCACAATACTGGGTCTAATATGCTGTTTCATCAACCCTGTTCAAGATTTGCAACACTGTCACATACATCAGGGTATAAAAATCTACAACCTTCCCCTAAAAAAAAAGAACCATTCTTAAAGAGCTCTAACTCAAGAACATTTAAAAAGTGTCTGACCTAATATTTATTTATTTAATAGATGTATCAACAGCATTCTCGAAATACCAATAACAGATACATTTAATTACACTATGCTAATATTACACTAGAGTACTAAATACATTTCTTGTTCTAATCAATTATTAGGTAACAATAAGTATTTAGTATACAAATAATATATTGTATTGCATCGTTTGTGGAAATTACAAATCAACAAATGGAAGTTGAGCGAGTATTATCTATACTATCCTTTAATATTTTATACACCAAACATACTCTGAATCTTCTATTTTGGGAATAATCAGCAATCTAATGAAGAGTAAGGTCTGCTGCTGTTTTTTTGAATTAATTTAAGTACATCAACATGTGCACCAGGCAGCGTTAAAATTTTTAGGTGCTTGATGTAATAATGGTGTTTTCTTCCCAATGGAAAGTTTAAATAATTGTAATTGTAATTGTAATAATTAATTGTGCTGTCTAGAGCGATATGCAGGGACATTCAAATTAGGCCGCTGAAGTAGTTGATAGGAGATTCGTGCAAGAATAGAACAAGCTCGTGCTTCGTTCCTGAAGATGCGTCAGATACTTTGCAATAGAGATTTAAGCTTGCCTTTGCGCGTCCGATTGCTTCGCTGTTACGTTTTCAGCATACTGTTCTATGGAATGGAAGCTTGGACCTTAACACAAAATTGTAAACTTTACAATTTTGTGACCTTAACGGATGCGATGTGCAAAAAATTGGCGGCCTTTGAAATGTGGTCGTTCAGAAGGATCCTAAGAATTTCCTGGGTAGAAAGAGTGCGTAACACCGAGGTGCTTCAACGCCTCGATAAACAGCCGGAGGTTCTGTTCACACTAAAAAAGCGCAAATTGGAATATTTTGGCCACATCTTAAGGAATGACAAGTATCGACTTTTAAAACTCATTATAGAAGGGAAGATCGAGAGACGGAGGCCCGGGTAGAAGAAGAGTATCCTGGCTAAAAAACCTAAGACAATGGTATGGAGTGAGCACCACCACATTGTTCCGTCGAGCCATAGACAAAGTACAGATAGCGCTGATGATTGCCAACGTTTGAGACGGACAGGGCACCTAAAGAAGAAGAAGTAGTTGATGAACGGTTATTAGATTGTTAGCTAATTTAAATACAAATATTAATGAGAAGTATTTTCGGTGATTCTCCAGGGAGCACATATCAAACCTGTTAAGTAAGGCATTACTATTAAACCCCCTAGCTGGGCAATGACCATCAACCTTGAATGATAAGAATTTTAGGAATCATCTGCGTACAAGTTTGTCTATATGAACTCTGTATGTTGGAGACCATATTAAAGATGCATAGTCCAGTTTTAACATTACAAGGAAGATGTACAAAGTTTTCAAGCTCTGGGGGTCCTTTCAATCTGCAGGGTCTGATATTTGACGGAATATTGTAAAGTCATCCGCGAAAAGTATTAGTGATGCCCGATAGAAAGACCTTACTATAGACTCAAAGAATTCTTTGATGACTACTTCTGAGAAAGGATAGATACATGCAGATAATATGACCACAACGATCATCAACCCGGCTTGCTTTTCCAATTTTGCATCTAAAGTAGTTGATTCCAGAGGCCAGGTTGATGTGGTCTTTACCGATTTCACAAAGGCCTTTGACAGGATATGCCACAAAAGACTATTACTTAAATTATAAGAGTTTGGCCTGACAAAAAATTTTATAAATTTTTTTAGAACATATTATTTAGAAAACAGAACGCAAGATGTTCAGAGTACAATGGGTTCAGATCGCAACTGTTAGGAGCTACTTCAGGGGTTCCTCAGGGGTCAAACCTGGGGCCACTCTTATTTCTTATATTCATAAACGATATTCAAAATGTAATTGATGTGGAGTACCAAATATTTGCTGATGATCTGAAATTGTATGTTTCAGTTAGGTCTTACTCTGACTGCGAAAAATTGCAGAATAATGTCAATGCAATTAATAACTGGTGTGTTGGTAATGGACTCTTACTCGATGCTAAAAAAATGCGCCATATTGACGATTAGTCGGAGAACATCACCACTGAACTTTTGACTACGTCATTGATGGGGAGAGACTGAAGAGAGTGGAGAATGTCAAAGACTTGGGCGTCATTGTGGATTCAAAACTGAATTTCAATGATCACATCACTAAGGCAGTTTCAGAAGCTTTACAAATGCTTGGTTTTATTATTCGAAATTGTAACTCTTTTAGAGATATAGAAACACTTAAGGTTCTATATCTAACGTTGGTAAAAAGCAGGCTTGAGTATGGGTCACTTATATGGACACCTGTTTACAATAAATATGTGATAGCTGTTGAACAGGTTTAGAGAAAGTTCATGAAATATTTGGCCTTAAAAACGGATGGGTATACCCACAAATCGGTATAGATAATAATGTCTTTTGGCTAGGTTTAGCTTGGAAAGTTTGGAAAAAAGTAGAAATATTCAAAAGGTATTGTTCTTGCATAAACTTGTTAATGGTATAGTCTTCTGTCCTGACCTGTTGGGTGAATTAAACTTTAATCTACCTAGAATTGCTAATAGGCATAGCAATTATTTCTACTTATCAGCAGCAAACACTAATGTGATGTATGTATAACCCGTGCATAAGATGTGTTCGACCTATAATAAAATATCGCACACAATGACATGCGACTTGAGCATGAATTACAACCAGTTCCTTCGCTTGTCTTCCAATTCTCTGTGATATGTAGTGTACTTAAAAACTGTGATAGTCATGTAATGATAATACCTATTCTAAAAGTATATTTGTAAAATGTATGTTATATTGTAAACGATCGGCCCTGTAAATTACATTGTTGGGCTTTGTTAAAATAAATAAATAACAAGGGATGCATTTTTAAAATTGTTTGTTTATGACATCAAGTTTAATGCGTTATATGTATCTTACTATTTTATTTAATTTAACTGACTAGTTTGATAAGTTTGAATTGAACTCTAACAGTGAATAAATGTTTTAAGTATGTAAAGAGTTCAAACAAAAAAATATGTCCACAAAATACTTACCATATTACTTGAATTATTAAATTCTTTCCCGCAATAAACACATAAATGTAACTTGGAATTATCCTTGAGCCCCGTGTGGATTCTTTGGTGAGTTTTCAAATTATCTAACCTATTAAAAGCCTTTCCACACTCTATACACACATGCCTTTTGTCCTGCATAAGATGAGTCTTTGTATGTCTGGCTAAATGGTCTGACCTACAAATAAAAACAATACACAGTGAATCATAAACAAAAATAAAATGAATATTGCAACAGGTATTTGAATAAAACTGGTCAACCGTTTGCCTACCTCGAAAATACAGCTTCACAAATGGAACATTTATGCTGACCTTGATCAGTCACTTCCTGGTGAAGTTTCAAATGCCTTATAAGGTGTTCCCCTCTACTGAATTGCTTATTACATGTTGTACACACATATGGTTTGTTAATATGTTGTTGTTCTATGTGCTGTTTAAGCAGTTCATCCGTGAAAAATGCCTGTGTCAAAATAAAAACGAAATAATGGAAAATAATATTTTAGGTTTTAAAATGAATTATTTTAGGGGTAAATGGTAACTCTTTTTTGTTACTTAATAATTATTATTATTATGAAATTGAAACAAATTAAACAATCTTAAGATTCTTCAAGTAGAAGTAAGTTAATGAGCATTAACATACCTGATCACACCTATCGCATTTATGTGTCAAAACGGCTCTATGTAACGTCATATGTCTAGTCAGGTGATTCGCACGAGCAAACTCTGCTTGACACACATGGCAAGTATGAACCTTTAATTTCTTTTTCGTCAGGGCGTCAATGCTTATTTCGAACTCAGCTGGATCGAGATTATCCATCGTTTGGTCCAAAGATTCTCCATTGTTCTGATAATTCTCATTATTTGTGTCTAAGGGTAAATACAATTTTGATTATATTATAGAGCATATTATTTAGAAAATAACTAACCTCCATTCTCTATGTTATCATCACTGTTTGCTTTCTCACCCGATGGAGTCTTCTCAACGTCACTGTCAATGTCCGACATACCATGCTCGACTTGCATATGATGAACAAAACTTTTTTTGTATTTAAATTTACGATCACAGAATTCGCATTCTCTAGTCTGAAACAACAATGTGGTGAGATCAATTTATATTTAAAATCAAAACATCATTTATTTAACCTTTTATAATAAAATTTCCTTACAACCATTGGTTAAAAGTAATTTAAAAATTGTGCCTACCTTTTTATCTCCTTTACTTTTGGTTTTTCCTTTAATAATTCCATGGGAACGTAGATGCCTATTTAGGTGACTCATCTTTGTAAATGACTTATCACAATGCTAAAATGCAAAAATAAGTTCAAGAATCTTTTTTGTAATGGACAATTGCGCATAAGTATTATGCCATATAACTTATATAATTTAAAAAATCCCAGCGGTGTTATGTTAGTTTTTACCTTGCAATTCGCCAAATCCGCACCAGTATGCCTTCTCATATGTATTCTTAAACCACAATAAGTAGTAAGTATTTTGCTGCATTCCTTACACTCATAAAGTGTACCATCCTAAAAAATTTTTGGCGTTTATTTACCTATTACTAATTTGCTTGACTGATAACACAGAAAATATAGCTACGCAGGGTGTTTCGTCAATATTGTGAAAAAAATCAGGATGAGTTTCACTGCTTAAAAATATGAAAAAAAGTTCCTATAAATGTATATGGGGGTTAAAGTTTTATTTTTATTTTTAGGAGGAAAGTAACAGAAACAGACTGGAGTTGGGGTTTGGTTTGCCACAGGGCACGGTGTTGTCACCTTTGCTGTTTAACATTTATATAAATCAAATATTTTTGGTGGCAGATGAGGCGGATGTTTTTTGCTTTGCCGATGATGCCGGGGTAGTGATTTGTGGGGATGATTGGGGGTCGGCCAGGGATAGGGCAGAATTGGCACTATTTAAAATTAAAAATTGATTGGATACCTCACTACTTTCATTGAATATTAATAAGACTAAGTTCATTGCCTTCTCCCTGTCTTCGTGTTCACTCCCTAACTTTCAAAATCTTCGTCTACATAACTCGCAGTCTGTACCAAAGACCTGGTAACTATGTCTGTACTGGACAGGCATTGCCCCTGCGATCAATCTATTGAAAGAAAATGCAGTCTAAAATATCTGGGAATTATAATTAATGAAACTTTTAACTGGAAAGAGCAGGTCGGATATGTCACAAATAAAATTAGAAAACTGATTTTTAAATTCTACGAACTAAGAAACATTCTTTATTTATTTATTTAACTTTAAATTTTTACAAAAAATAATCCAAGTAGCACTATATAACACACAATATACACAAAATACATTTCATAAAACAGTTTTTTAACAAGCACCTAGATGCAAGACATCTGTATGTGCTATATTGCCTCTTAGTGTTTTATTAAATAGTCTACAATATTTAATTTGTCTATAAAAAAGCATCAAATTTACAATAGGCAGACACACAATCCGCTCACAAACAAAACAATTAGCCGAAAAACCTTTCAAACTGATGAAGATTCTCAAATATTGCATCTTTACTCAACAATTTAAAACTTCTTATTTTGGAGCAATTTCTTACTTTCTCTGGCAGTAAATTGTACAGTCTGGGACCAAAATAATTTATGTATCTTAGATTCTGCCTTTAAAGACATTTAAAACAATTTATTACGCACTCGTGGAGTCTGTTATTAACTATGGCTTGATGATATGGGGCAGTGCTGGTTCAACCCTTATAAATAGACTGCAAGTAGTTCAAAAATGGATTATAAAAATAATGTTTTTTAAGGACAGAACATATCCGTCTCAGTTGCTTTATAGCGAAAGTAAATTATTAACTCCGAACCAACTTTTTATTAAGTCAATAATTAGATTTATGCTAAGTAATTTGAAATACAGACAAGCTTTGGACCACAATGTCAATACTAGACATGCATTGCAGAATAATGTCATGCTTCAAAATCCTAGACACACGGTATGTCAAAGACACATTTACTGCGTTGGACCAAAGATATATAACGATTTACCAATAAATATTAGATCTAAACCATATCAGTTAATTAAAAAAGAAATCAATAAATGGTTAATTGACAGTAATTATAACATAGACTATATTGTATAATTAGATATGCACTAAATTAATTCATAATTAATTAGTTTACTACCTCAAGAAAAATCTTACTAGTTTATAGGGCACACCCACAGTATTTCAAATACCATTGTGTGCCAAATATGGCAATAGTGAGGTTGTTTGTTTTAGTAAAGTCAAAAATCAAATCAAATCAAATCAAAATCAAATCAAAATAAATTTTATTAAATACGCCAATTATTGTTACATTGGATTTAATAATGTCAAAGAGAAAAAAATAAAATAAAAATAGTAAAAAGTAAATTACAAATGATAGGAATGCCAAGTATCCTTGTTATGATTATACTGCTTTATTGGAGTGTAATATTTTATTTATGTAATATTTATTTTTATTATATTATGTAATATTTTTGCTATTGCTAATAAATAAAAATATATAAAAAAATATAAATATAAATATATTTTTTCTATATAATTTTTAAAATAATGTCGATATTTCAACTAAAATTGGTATCTAGGGATTTTTGAAATGCGAAATTTAAAGTTGATGTTAGTTGGCTCCCATTTGCAGAGGGCGCCACCTACATGTCTTTCTTCTTTTTTGAGAAGTCATAACTTTTTATATGTGCTTGCATGACATCTTTAAGCATGGTATTTATTAGCATATCGCTATGCCCATGTCAGAGTTTGATAAAATTGCATTTATCTCCTAAACAAAGCCGAAATCAAAAAATTATCCAAAGGTACTTCTCATTAGCCATTAAACTGTCTACAAAACAGTGTTATTCAAAAGAGAAAACGGCAGTGACGCACATATTTTTCGTTCCGCTTAATCATTGTAAAATCCTGTATCTCCGAAACGAAGCATTTCTGGACATAGGTTTTGTATAGGAACTTTTTTTCATATTTTTAAGCAGTGAAACTCATCCTGAATTTTTTTGAGATATTAACGAAACACCCAGTAAATCATATACTCTCATTCAGTAGTTTGCATCAAAATGCCCTTTAAAGATGGTAAAAAAATCACCATAAAATAGTTAAGATAAGACGATTTTTTATTATTTTAAACAACTGCACTTTATTACTACCTACTTTTAAAAGCCATTTTCTGGCAAACTATTTAACAAGAATAGATGATATATAAATGAGAATTTAAAGACCTTTAAATTCATTAAATTAAGGCATCACATGCCCCTAATCTAATTTAATTTTTAGGGGTGTAGCCAACCCTTCATTTTCATTTGCCAACCCTGTATTATTGTTATAAAAAAGCACATTTTTACCTTAATCATTTTTTTCTTTAGCCAGTAGCCTTTTTAATATTTAAGCCATAATAAAATTTAGCACCCTGTATATCAAATACCAAGAATTTTAGGGCATATATGAATGAATGCTTCACTTTACTTTTTATGTTGTTCGACTACTTGTTATGACCTCTTATTTTTACAGATTATTTCCTTTACTTTTTCTTTGTATTTTAGATTCTTTGCATTTATTGACACCTCCTAAGCCCCTGAGCTTCCAAAACATTAATCTGTGTTTATGCTTTGTATTTACCAAGGACCAATAAAGATTCTTGACTTGACTTTAAATGTATTATACAACTTTTATGGTAAATAAATTATCTTGAGTTTAGACTAGACTTAACTTTAAATGGGTCTAGGAATCACCCATTAAAATAAATAAGTGGCTACATGACATTATATAACAACTTGCATATTGACAATATAGATTTTGCCACTTACCTTTTTTCCAGGGGGTCGTCCTCTACGTTTCTTTTCTTTTTCAACAACAAAGTCTTCATCATTATCATCATCATTCATTCCTTGTCCATCATCATTGTCAACATCATTATCATCATCATCACTGAATGGAAACTGACTGAGCGGAATGTCCATGGAATCAAATTCCTATATGAAAAAAATTTCATCAAATCGATTTAAGTAGGTACATCATCATAATTATTTCATATTACTGTTACTCTTAAACCAATTTTTAAAATTCCAAAGATTAGGTACACTTTACCTTTGACTTAACAATTCCCAATAAATTAAGTTTTTCCTCAATTTCTTCATCATTTTCTTCATTCTCATCATTTTTTTGGTTGTCAGTTTTTTCTTCACTTAACTTAGCTTCTTCAACATTCACTGAATCATCCTCTCTTTCCTTTTTAACTTCAATTATAATTTTTTCTGATTCTCTTTTTGACTTTTTCTCAACCTATATCCAAAAAATATCAGTATATTCATGGTTCTTTACTAATTGATAATTTTCAGGGTTCACTATCAATTAATTTTGTAGTGTATTTAATTAACAGGTGATTTAAATATGTTAAATACATATAATATGAAATATTGCAGTTCATTTAATAGAAAAAAAAACCTTACACTGACCTCTTCTATATGAACTTTCATATGCTTATAAAGATCACCAGATACAGAAAATCTTTGATCACATATTTTACATGTTTGTTTTTTTCCCGTTCTATCGTGAGATTTCATGTGCCTCATCAAATGGTTAGTTCTTGTGTACTTTAAAGGACATATTGGACAATACCTAAAATATTAATATTTTCTCCATCTAACTGTAATTTTAGATATTAAGATTATTTTATTACTAGGCATAATCATTTGACTCATGTGCTTACCTCATGCCATCACCAGTATGTTGACGCAAATGTAATCTTAGTCCTTTCCTGGTGGACAGAGTTTTCATACAGTAGGTGCATGTTAAATTAACAGGTGAATCATCTGCTTCACATTTGCGCTTTGCTAAAGGCAAATCATCATCTTCCTAAAAAAAACATACATGTTTCTTTTGTGTGATTTTAGTGTACTTATTTAAAATAAGCTACAATTAGCTTATAATACTTTGAACATATTATAACACCTAAGATTTAAAAAAAAAATGTTTTACCTCATTAAACAAACCTCCATGTAAATCTGGCTGAATAATAATATCCTCTTCTTTATTTGTTTTGTCATCGGGCTGGTTAGTAAGTTCTCTTAAGGCTGTATCTGATTTTTCACATTGCTGTTTGAACTCAAATGCCGAACTTAACTTGTTCTCACAGGTATTACAAAGTAAGTATGGTAAGCCATCTCCGGTTATAACCTTTGAAGTTTAAGATATGATATCAATAAGAGGTTATTACATTTATTGATTTCCACAACATTTGTAAACTTTTATTTCAAGTTCAAGTACCTAACTGAATTTATAAATATATTACATACTGCAGTAAACTTTAGACTTTTGTTGTATTTAGATGGCATTTATAAGTAACTACTGGAAATTAAAATATACAGGGGAACTTCTTGAACTTGTACTTACTGTTTGGAGTAATTTAAAAACAGAGCCAATCATATGAAAATGTTTAATAATATTCTATTGCTTTTGAGGAGTTTTAATGGGGGTCTACCGCTAAAGTAAGTTGCCCCAAAGGAGCTTTTAAAAAACGTTTAATGAAAACCCTAAGTAAGTATAGTCTAGTCTAGTAAAAAAAAACGTAAACAGGAAGGAGAAAAAATATTATATGTTGTGTTCCAGCTACCAGAAACTTTATCGGAAAAACTGGTGTATGCAGAAATTCAACTAGAGTATAAATTCGTTTTTAATTTGTGATAAAGTAAACTCCTTCCTACCTCTACAGAGGCACAAGCCATCAACATATCAGCAAGAAGCATTGTGTCGTCTGCTGGACCAGCAGTTTTTTCGTAGACATTATGCATGTCTTCATTTTCACACATGCAGGAGCGACATATTTTATCTATCATCAATTGAATATCTTCGGGAATCATCTTGATTTTTATTAAAATATTTAGAACGCTACAAGAAAAACATAACGATGCTGTCACAAGTCACTTGAAGTCACAAGCACTGACAAAAACTGACAATCGATGACACTGTCAGAGAAATAGGTTGTTTTTAAAATGCAGTTTCCTGTTTTTCGACAATTTTCAGGTTCTTCTTTATACAACCTTACGTGCAGTAGCTACCAAAGGGGAGCCATATTTCATATTTCAATGTAAGGTCCTACATGTAATTCCCTAAAATAAGGGTAAACGAAAAAAAAATTAATTGGTAACACAATGAGAAAAACTAGCGATCCTCCAGTGCATGAACCACGGATCTTTCCTAAATCCGTGGCATGAACATAAATCCATTTTTTCAAAATTGATCGGACTATCGGACAATTATTAACGTATTTTCGTTGCTTATCCGGTGCATAGAATAGGAGGGGACATCTTATTTCTATGATCCGGTGCTGCACACTGTCACATATAAACCTTTATCTATGGTTGTTCTGTGCTAACCTTTATTGTTCTGTGTGTACGTTCGTTCATTCATGTAGTTAATAAATTTGTGTTTGTTCTTAAAATGTCTGATAAAAAAGAAAGAGCTCCTGGGGAAGGAATTCGTTCGTTAAGAACAACAAGTCTATTTAGGGCTGTTAATTTCGAACTCTACGCGAAGCCGGTAAGAAACCATTCTATTATCAATTTTTCGCATTGTGTTTTAGTAGAAATAAAACCTAGCAGTAGCAGAATACCTACGACCTACCATACAGGTTGGTTTTCTGGGCCTACACCATACCTTCTGAGCTCAACCCATGAGGACAATCATTATTATAAAGGGCCTACCTAGACTGGCTTCACTCTGGTTTAACCATAGACATATGTCTATGGGTTCAAGGCATTGTACTCAAAATAATTTTTGTTATCTTTGCAGAACTAAAGGATTTGGAAGTGCCTGAGATTTTTTTACATCATCAGCTAGTATAAAATTGACATTATATCCCATATTGTTGGTTGTTCTGTTAGTTCAATGGAATAATAAATTGTAGCTTAGCTTGTCTTATTTATCACTGGCATTTATCTCCCTACTGCTAAGTGATGATATTTTCTACATAAATAATAGTAATTCAATAGTTTTTCATGATTTTAAAAAATTCCTTTCATTACAGAATATTGTAATTATGAGCTTAGGACTAGCAGCCCTAACAGGTTGTCTTGGATACATTGCCTATATGAGACAAAAATATGAGGGATTAGGATATTATGGTGCTGTTAAGGAGGATGGAACTGAAGAATTTGTAAGGAAGAAATCAAAATGGGATTGAAGTTATTTTCTGAATATAGGATAGTTAACTTATTGTATATACTTGGTTATATTTTTTAGGAGTAGGAATACCTAGTTCTAACTTCTGGTTGAACTGTTGACTTAAATATTTTAATGTATACATATATAGTTATTAATTACTTGTACAGTAGACAATTAAATTAAGCCCAGTTTACTGGTGAAGTTTTTCTCAACTTGAGTATTTCTTATTTCCGAGGCATATGTGTGACCATAAGCAAGAGAGAATGAGTGAGATGCACTTACTGACTTCTGTTTTAATAGAGACGATGACTATACCATTATAGAGTTGTTCTGTGCTATACAGTAACCTCTCGTATATGGTTTTAACCACATAATCGGACCACTCTTTATTAAGCTCGATTTATAAAACTTTTCGCCAATGGTTAGAATATTAATTTTCTTTGAAAAAGTGGATAATGTGACCAGTATTTAATGTTATTTTTTAATTATGAGATAGGCAGCCCTATGATCAAACACACAAGTTAACTTTTAACATACCGTTTCCATGACAACAATCAAAAAAAGCCTACACAAAACAGATAAAAGCCTACTTGTTAATTTTTCACTGTGGTTGAAAAACGGCTAGTTAGCATCTAGAGCACAGAACAATAAAGGTAGGTCTAGAGTTAACTTGGGTGTTTGATCATAGGGCTGTAGTTCGGCCCTGTCTATTGTCTATAAATGCTAAAATCCAAAAACAAATTGTAGGAATATGGAAAATATTTCTGTTTTGTATATGTGTATATTTCTTTCTTCCCATTGGCACGAACGAACAACACAAGGTTAGCGAGTTAAAAATTAGTTAAGGAGGGCACCAAGTTTTAACGCGAAAACGTTTAGTCGTGACTACAGGAACCGTCCAAAAAAATAATAATTTAAAGGCCTCGCTCATAGAATAGGAGTTTCTATGGCCTCGCTGGTTGTGGATTGTGACCCAAATTTGCTTAATACCGTTCTCCTTCAAGGACACGGACGGACGTTTTTTAACGGTCGCTGCCAAAAGTTATTCAAACTGCCGAATAGTGCTGAAAACAAAACTTTATTACTGTTTTACATTGAACTTCTATAAAAACTGTTATATTATCTTACCGTGTATACTTAATTAAAAAGAAATATGAATTCGGCCAACAAGTACAATACTCCAAGTGCTAAAAGATTAAAACGAGAAAAGACAACTTTGTCCAACCACGGGGATTCAGATAAGGACCCTGTGCATGTTTACTGCAGAATTCGCCCCATAAAGGAAGACAGCGAACCCACTAATTGTATTAAAATTGTGGCAGCTGACACCGTTGCACTAAATGCTCCAGATCCAAGAACCACAAGAAAAGAGATTCACTACAAATTCAAACATATTTTTAGTGCATTCTCTTCCCAATCTGAGGTGTTTACTCATGTTGCTTATCCCTTATTGGTAGATTTATTAAGTGCAAAAAATGGTCTCTTATTTGCTTATGGGGTAACAGGTTCTGGTAAAACCTATACCCTCACCGGAGATCAGAATGATCCTGGTATAATACCAAGATGTATAAATACAGTATTTAATACTATTGGTGATTATCAGGCACCTAAATGCGTTATAAAGTCGGATAGGATGAATGGATTTGAGGTTCAAACTGAAGATGATGCTATTCAAGATCGATTAAATGCTGTTAGAAATTTTCCTAAAACCCCCAGGAGTCAAAGGTGAGATTTTTTGTCCAAGTACCTATTGACCTAAGTCTCTCAGCCCTGTATTCAGTATCTAATAGTTATTTAACAATATATAACATTAGGTTTGAAGAAAAAAGCAATTAACAACACATTTGAAATGAACAACATTGATCTTAAAATGCTTAAACAAAAAAAAAACATTTTGCCAAATGATACAATTTAAAATAAAAGGTAAAAGTGTCCAATCAAGACTTAGTAACACATTAAAATTGATAAAATGAGCTCTGAGTTGTAATATAGTTTTAAAAAATCAGTATATGTAATATCCATTCGATTCTGTCGGTGCTTCCTATTTTGAAGGTTCCCTGGTTTCATACAGAAACTTTTAGATAGGGATAAGAGTCTATCTTGTATTAGGGTTGTCTGGTTTTTATTGAATTGATTGTGTAGCCTATTTTCTGGGTGTCTTAATTTTGTGATGGTTCTAAGACATTTTTGCCCAATTAAACTATATCCTTTATATAGTAAAGCAAAAGCAAGTTTTAAATATATACTTTTGACAACACTAGAATACAATACAATAGAATACCTACATATATTTATTATAGTTTATTAATCAATTTTTAGAAAAGGCATTGGAGAAAAGGTACCTTATGTCAATGACGGAACTGTTATACAAAACATTAACGAAAACAATTTATACTCGGTATTTGTTAGCTATGTTGAAATCTACAATAACAGCGTATTTGACTTATTAGATGAATCTTCTGGCAAGACCCTCCAAAACAAAATCCTTCGGGAAGACTGTAACAAAAATATGTATGTTAATGGAGTAGTGGAAGTTGAGGTAAGTTGAGGTGGTTGACTTTATGACATGTAGAGGAAAACTTTACATTCAATTTTGTAGGTAAAAAGTTCACAAGAAGCCTATGAAATATTTAATGCAGGTCAAATCCGCAAGAAAATGGCAACTACTTCACTTAATACTGGTTCAAGTAGAAGTCATTCCATATTTAATATTCGTGTAGTTCAACTAGAGCAAGGGACATTAAATAGTAATGGACGACCAATGGTCCCTAATGAGAATTTGATTAAAGTTGGGCAGTTAAGTTTAGTTGACTTAGCTGGATCTGAGAGGACAAATAGGTTGGTTATTTAACAGTACCTTTAGGTGAAAATTTTTGTTTTGCCTTTATTTAATCACATTTCAGTTTTTAAGAATTTTTGTGATGGTTATGTGTTTTTGGACTATTATAACTGTCCAATTTCATTATAGTTAGAAATTATTGAACATGACTGTTACAAATAATACTTTCTTTATTTCAAATATTGATGAGATCAGAAGTACAATTCCAACATCAAACCCATGGTCACCAAGTTTAATGCCTGGGATTGATAGTAAATTTTCGGAATTCAGCTCTTTGTCTATGAATGATTTAAAAAAAATAGTAAACTCGCTGGAAAACAAATACAATAATGAGGATATATTGAATATGAAATTTCTTAAAAGCTCATTTGATGTACTTGGTCATATATTCTTAAAATTTATTAATACTTCATTGTTGAAGGGTGAATTTCCAAATGAACTAAAAACTAGCTTAATAACTCCTATACCTAAAGTAGCGAACAGTGTTGATTGCTCCAATTATCGCCCAATAAATACACTACCTGCAGTTGAAAAAATATTGGAACTTGCAGTGAGTGTATAACCAACTTTATGCTTATTTCAGCTCAAATAACTTATTATATATTAATCAATCAGGGTTTAGGACTAAACATTCTTGTGAGTCAGCAATTCAGCTGACCGTCTCCACTTGGAATGAGCTCATTGATCAGGGCTATTTCGTCTCGGCAGTTTTCCTAGATTTTCGCCGTGCATTTGAGACAGTTGACCGTGACATTTTGTTGCAAAAACTTAGATATTATGGCATCGGAGGTACAGTACTAAATTGGCTACAAGATTTTTTGACGGATAGATATCAGATAACTAAAATAAATAATGTGAAGTCAAGTAGAATGCTAAATCAATTCGGGGTACCTCAGGGTAGTGTACTAGGACCCTTATTTTTTTTTTTTTTTTTTTTTTATTTACAAAGAAAGCGCATCAACCACTTGGGGTTATTAGCGTGACCATAGTTACAATTTATTAATTATATTTGGTTAAGCAAGTCACTGTCTTTAAGAAAGTTTATTGTTTGTTATATATATAAATGATATAAGTCACTTTGTCAATCCGAATTTCTTAAATCTATTTGCTGATGATTCGCTTATATCTTGCAGCGATAAAAATCTAAATGTAGCAATAAGAAAAACTCAGAGGGAATTAGAGAGAATTGAGCAATACCTAAATATAAACAAACTAAAACTTAATGTTGATAAAACTAAAGCTATGATCCTAACCACTAAGTACAAATATTCTCAAATAAATACAGATAACTTGGATATATCTATATATGGTTCCAGAATTGAAATTGTTACGAAATTTAAGTATTTGGGGTTCTATATTGATAACTTATTGACTTATAGAAACCACTTTGAATACATTAAAAAAAAAATTGGCACCAAACTATTTTTCTTTTCTAGAATCGTAGGGAATCTCTCAATAAATTCCAGACTGCTTGTATATCAAACCATAATACAGCCTCACTTTCATTACTGTTCTAGCCTTCTTTACCTTCTAGATAATAATTGTAAAGCATCGTTGCAAAAATTACAAAATCGTGGCATGAGAATTATACTTCGCTGTAATTGATACACCCCAATTTATTTAATGTTACAGTGCCTTGAATGGCGTTCAGTTAAACACTCACTAAAGTATTCCACTATGGTTTTCATTTTTAAAATTTTGCATAATCTCCTACCCTTTCTTGCATCACAGAACACTGGAAATCTGAAATGCAGCTTAAACAACTAGGTATTGAAAAGTTCAAGTTAATGGCAATGTTTTGTCGCGATGAAGGTCAACATGGTGGTTCGGCAATATATGTGAGACAAAAAGTAACAGCTAAACCGAGACCGAAATTAATTAGACTCTCAAAAAGTGGCGTGTTTGAGTGTGCAGCTATCGAATGTCGAGCTGGAGAAGTTGACATAATAGTTATTTCAGTGTACAGACCTCCATCAGGTGACATTAAAGTTTTTTTGGAAAAAACTGAACAACTGTTGTCAAAAATACAAAATGAAAAAAAGTTTATCTTCTTGGCAGGTGACTTTAATATAGAGTTAATCAAAGCAAATAAAACAGGATCCGAATTTGTAACAATGATTAATTCTTTTAACTTAAATCAGACTGTAAATCAAAACACAAGAATAACAGCAGCTTCTTCCAGTTGCATAGATAACATTTTTACAGATTCGGATTATGTTAAGACAGATATAATAGAAAATTTCATATCCGATCATACAGCACAAAAAATAATTTTTGAAACACAAATAAAAAAACCACAAATGATAGAACGTAAGAGAATTTTTTCTCAGGAAAATAAAAATAATTTTTTGTGCTCTCTAAGGGAACAGGATTGGGAAGATGTTTATTCTTGTAATAAAAATGAAACAAATACCCAATGGAACAGTTTTATAAATACATATACACGGCTATTTTACCAGAGTTTTCCTCTAAAAGTAGTTCATAATAATCAGAAAAATAAAATTATAAATCCAGAACTTGCCGAGTGTAAAAAAAGATTAGATGCTCTATTAACACTAAGTAAGAAAAATATTAATTACTCACATGCCTACAAACAGACTAAAAAAGAATATGATAGCATTCTGAAAAACAATCGAATTAAAACCTATGAAAATAGAATTAAATACTCAGATAATAAAATGAAATGCATGTGGACTATCAACAAAGAAATCACTGGTAAAATGTCACATAATAATGAGGTAAGATTGGAGGGAAGAGCTGATGTGATAGCCAATAAATATAATGAATTTTTAATCTCTATAATACCAAATATTTTGAAAAATGTAAAATCTTTACCATATATCGGTAATATTCTGGGCAACAATCAATCAATGTTCTTGGCACCTGTTAATGTTGGGGAAATTTGTGAGTTGGCTGAGCAGATCAAGAATAAACATAGCAGCGGCATAGATGAAATACCGACAAGCATTATAAAAAGCTCTATTATTGTTGTAAAAAAAATACTATGTTATTTAATTAATGGATCATTTAAAAATGGTATATTTCCAACCAATTTGAAAATGGCTTTGATCAAACCGTTATATAAAAAGGGAGATCCTCAAAAAATGGACAGCTATAGGCCTATAAGTCTTTTGCCTGGGTTTTCTAAATTATTTGAGCTGGCTATGTCCAAGAGGTTGATCAGATTCATGAGTGACTGTAACTTGTTTAATAGTAGCCAGCACGGCTTCTTAAAAGGAAAATCCACGCAAACAGCTCATTATCAATTTGTTAAAGCAGTTTTGAAATGTTTTGAAAGTGGTGAAGTCGCTCTTGGAATATTTCTGGATTTCTCTAAAGCCTACGACTGTCTGGACAGGGAAATATTGGTGAAAAAAATGGAAATGTATGGGATAAGAGGGCATGCATTGAAGTGGCTGACATCTTATCTTCATGAAAGGAATCAAATAGTGGGTATAAATAAAAGCGGCCAATTACATAAATCGAAAATATTAAATAATAACCATGGAATAGCCCAAGGTAGCATACTCGGACCTATTATGTTTGTAATATTTGTTAACGACCTTTATTCTGTAGCAGACAGACCCTGTCAAACTATAATTAGTTATGCGGATGATACCAACCTACTAATAGGAAATAAAACTATGTGTCAACTCCTAATAGATAGTAAAAATCTCCTTACCTCAGTCTCTAATTGGTTCACAGAAAATAAATTAATTCTTAACACTGATAAAACAAATATTATATTTTTTAAAACAAAACAATCAAAAATGCAGAATATTAACTACTTAGACTTAATAGGTAATAGAGTATCTGTGTCTGAAAATACAAAGTTTCTAGGATTATATATTAACGAAAATTTAGACTGGTCAGTCCATATAAGTCAGTTACAAAAAAAACTGTCGTCTGTCTGCTATGGGATCAGGGTGGTGGGTAAATATATGAACGAGAAAACTTTGAAAATAATGTATTATGCCAACTTCGAGTCAATTTTAAAATACGGGATAATTTTTTGGGGTAGTGATGGAAACATTCAATCAACATTTGTTGCACAAAAGCGTCTTATACGGATTGTTAAAAAACTGGAGGTTAGTCAGTCATGTAGAACGGTATTCAAACAAATGGGAATAATGACTGTGTATGCACTATACATTTTTGAATGTCTTATGTTTTTGTACAGAAATAAAACGTTATTTGAACAACTTGGTGATCACAGTTACAATACTAGAGCTGAGTATCTCTCTTATCCCATGCATCGCCTTCAACTAAGTGAAAAAAGCCCAGAATATATGAGTATTAAGTGTTATAATAGGTTACCTTTACAAATAAAAAGAATAACAAGTCAAAGGGCATTTAAAACTGAAATTAAAAAAATGTTGATTAACTTAGAACCTTATGGCATGGATGACTATTTTAACATGTAAAATATGAGGTATTGAATAGTGAATAATGAATTTATTGCTGTAGCCATACAACTGTATATTTGTGACGTCATTTCTTTTTGTTGTATTTCAACCAAATTTGAAATAAAGATTATTAGTATTATTATTATTATTATTACCCTCTTATTTAAGTCAAACCATTACCCGGGTCAATGAGATTCACAATCATTATACTAGACATAGTAATGATAATAATAATAATAGTACAAATATATATATTAGAAAAACAAGCCTTAAAAGGACTATGAATTCTCTATTCTTTAAGTGTATTAATGAATATAATGGATTACCTACTAGGGTAAAAGAAAGTAGCAGCCTCGCTGTTTATAAACACACATTAGCTATTTACCTAAAATGAACTCATTTCTATTTTATTGTGATTAGGTTAGATAATCCATTGTTGTTTGTATTTTATTTTTATTTTATTGTGATGTATGATAATCCATTGTTCTTTGTATTTTTTTATTTCTATTTTATGTAAGATAATTTATTATTATTGTATTATTAGGATGTATTTACCTATTCCGAAATATATATTATTATAGATACAATATAAACTCCATTAAGACAACTTAAGTTGTTTACTATATTCGTTTAACTATATTCTAGGACAAACAATACAGGAATGAGGCTTAAGGAAGCAAGCAGCATTAACAACTCTCTGATGTCCTTAAGGACATGTTTGGAAATATTACGTGAAAATCAGCTTAATAATGGAAATAGACTTGTTCCCTATCGTGACAGTAGATTAACATTTTTATTTAAACATTACTTTGAAGGAGATGGAAGTGTTAAAATGATGGTCTGTATAAACCCCTCCATTGAAGATTTTGAAGAAAATATGCAGGTTTGTTTCTAGCAAGGGGGTTAAATTGGGAAGTGGGTTTCTTGGTTTATTACCAAAATATAAAACACACCTAATCTGTATAATTTTTATGTTCAATTAGGTGTTAAGATTTGCTGAAATGACGCAGGACGTCAAAATAACTAAAGCAGAGGTAAAATACACCCCCCTTAAGAAAACAATAACGCGGAACAAAGAAAATCAAACTCCATCTAAACCCAAATCGGGTCAGTCATTTACGCTGTTGCCAGAAGTGCCAATGGTTAAGCTTAACCTGGATAATCTGGAAGAATGTCAAACGACGATTGACAAAGTTATAAAGATTCTAAAATTGCGACAGTCTAAAGGAAAACACATTGATAGGGAAATAGATGACAGGCAAACGGAATTGAGAAAGAAACTGGTGTCAATTAACCAAGAGTGTGTACTGAGTAAAGCGGAAATGAAGAGTTTGAAAACAGTTATTCACAAGGTAAATTTAATACATATGATATAATACAGTTTTTACACAGCCGTTTGGTATAGTAGGAGGAAACAACAAAAACTGGTAGTTTCTTTTTATTGATTTTTATTTTAGTTACGGTACGTTGTAGTAATGTTCTTAAGTTTTGTTGGCTTTTTTGCGTTAACAAACAAGACTGTTCAATGCCGTTTCCTCTTCTCAGAACTTTATCATCAACTATACTATATTTCTTAATAGTTGGCAGCACAGCGATTAATCAAAAAATCGATCATTTTGATTAATTGATTATTTCAATATATCGAAAAATCAATTATTTTGATTATTCGATCATTTTGATTAATTAATAAATCGGACGATCAAATTAATAATCTAATAATTTATTTGGTCCTGGTCGATTGGGCAATTTTTGAATTAACTAACCAATAAGCTCTATTGTAAAAACAGCTCGTTTTACATTTTTGACTTTGTTTTTCGTATTTTTATGTATAAGTACTTACACATTGGCAAGTATTCTTATTTTATTAATTGTTTACCCCTATTGGGTTGTAGTGTTTTAAAAATACATTTTTTCGATTAGGTAGGCATATTTTTATATATTATCATGCCCAGGATAATTATAATTATAATTACCAAATTATTATATTATTGTTACAATAAAATCGCTTTGTCGAGAATTTTTGACAATAAAGCATATGTAAAGTATAGTAAAAGTAAAGAAAAAGAGTAAGCACACCTATTTGGCAATATATAAGAGCAGAAACACTGAATTTCAACCAACCAAGTCTTATTTCATACAGCAGTAAAGTAAAGTAGATGTAATTAAAAACTATGTATATGTATAAAATAAACAAAAGTAAATTGAACATGGGATAAAATAAAGATGCAGAGTATTTTATCCAATAAAATATCCAAATAAGTCCGTCAAAAATGAGTCAATTAGCGATTTTAAAAAATAATATTATTTTGCCTACCCCTAATTTCAACTAGGGTTTAAGCATAGTGTAAAAAACCTCGGGGTATTGTCCAACAAATTTTTTTCAGGAGAAGCAAAAGTCACGTAACTTGCAAATTAAGATGTCAGATCTAGAAACTGCAAAACACGAGATTCAGACTAAAAACGAGGAGCTTCAGGAGGTTGTACGGTCTCTAAAAAATACCATAAATGAAAAGGATCTTAAGATTAATAAAAATATTTTGGAGAAGGAGAGAACCAAACAAAAATTAGGTAACCACTTAAAAAAAATTACTTTTAGTCATACTAATTGTATATAAATTTTGATTTGATAACGCAATAAGAAAATCTAAAAAAAAAAACTTGAAACAAATAAAAAATTTCTCGTCTGCAATATTAGAAGTTTTAGAACAAGCACCAGTAATCAAGAATAAGACTTTTCCAGAAATTAACCAAGAAGTTTTCCTATGTTGCACATTTTTTCACCACCCTGTATTTATTTATCCTTCACATTTACCAATAAACTTGATTATATTTATCAGCACTGGCAAATGAAAAAATGACTCAAGAACTCGATGCGAAATTAAGAAGACAGAGAGATCATTTGAACGCTACCATTAAGGTTAAAGATCAAAAGTTGAAAATAGTCAAGGAGATCATTGATAGCGAAATGCTGCCGATGGATATCAACGCCGGTGAAATGGAAAGTGAATATACCGCCAAGTCTCAAGGATCTCAGTGCATTCAGACACCGAAAAGTGCTTCAAATATACACCAGTCAAGAAGGATTCAACCATGGTCAGCTACTAGATCTCGTAGGTCTCGATCTGCTGGTAAGTATCTATTATTTTCATATTTGCATAGTCATTTTAGAAAAATTATCGCTCGCCCAGTTCCTAAGGTTAATAATATTAGTTATTATACAGAGGAAACCAGCTCCAGGCGTAGTGCTAATCACATCCATATTTAATGCCAGCCTAAAATAAAACTATTAGGCAGGACAGCTGCAGAAATAATCCTTATTCTTAAACCAGCAAAAGAACCAAACAATGTCACTTCATACCGTCTTACTAGCTTATTGCCTATTATATTGAGGGTTCTTGAAAGGATTATATGAAGAACGCCATTCAAATTGGAAACCCCTATAAATACTCTTCTGTACTCACCAGGGTTGGGCAAAATTTGATTTTTATTAAAAAAATCAAAAATCATTGATTTTTTGGATTTTTATTGATTTTATTAAAAATTTAACATTTTTCTCTCTTCAAATTAATACAAATTATTTTAATGTCGATCTAACAATATAGTAGGTCTAAATTCTACCCAAAATATTGTCAGAACGCGCTTCTTGCAAGAAAATTCCTGTCGCGACTTGATTCTTTCCCGATCTATAAATTGCCGTGGCCCAATATGTCTCGCGTATTTTGATGTTGATTGCTCAAGGGAGTGGAAGTAAATAGTTTTTTAATATGTTATATTGTTCATTGTTCTGAATTAAAAATAAATAGTTTCATTAAATCATGATTTTTTTTTAAATAAAGTGATTTAAATCATGATTTAAAAAAAAAATTAAGTGATTTAAATCATGATTTAAATCGTGATTTAAATCAGCCCAACCCTGCTACTCACTACTTCATCCACAAAGTAATAGAAGACTTGGAAGAAACTGACCAGCAGACCTAAAAGGAAAAGGATATTTATGACCGTTTTTTTTTTAAACTTCATCTCAAAAACGAAGCAACTCCGGACATATGTTCATAGGAACTTTTTTTCTTAAAACGACCTTACGTATCACCCTCTGAAGTTTCTTACCGTAGTTGGGAAACACCCTGTGATTGGTATGGCCAACTAAATACCGTGCAACGACGGCGGTATTTCTGTTGTTGTCCGGTTAGGGGCATGATGACATCCTGCCCTATGTGGAGTTTTCCGCACGAAAAACAGCTATCTTGTCCTAATCATGGTTCATATAATAAAGAAAAGAAGCCCTTTGGAAAGCCACTCCATCAACCCTTGGATCGTTAGAACCTATGTTTTCTATTATATCGAGTACCCTCCTCTAATCTGTAAGTATCAAACAAAACGATAAGCAAAACAGGCACTGATCCCGAAAGGCAACTACGTTTCCATTAGTGGATTTATTTATTTTATATGATGACTTGTGTAAACTATATTATACTGACATGAAATATATTGAGCGAAAATATACGAGATTTGAACTAAGTCCTGCCTATGATTTTACTGGACTGGTTTTCTCTGTACTAAAAACTTCTTTAATAATGGGGTTTTTATAGGTTCTTAAGTAAACTGTATAATCAAACAGAGAACCACCTTTTTTTTATAGCGACTTAATAAACAAGTTTAATCTTTTTAAGGAGATGTATGGCTTGAACACAATGTCATCAAACCCTGTCCACTCGACACAGTTATGCAGCCTACAATGAAAAAAAGGAAGTCTGTCTCGAAATTAGATAAAGCTAGCGATATCACTAATCCAAAGCAAAGCAAGTACTGTCTCGTTGCTCAAGAGCCAGACACTGAAGGAGAAATGGAAACTAAATTGTACAAAGCCGATATTGTTCCCACATGTGGAGGAGGCGCCCAAGTAATTTTTAACGATGTAGAAAGGCTGAGGCAAGAATCGCCTACAAAATAAATTGATAAAATTATTGGCGCTGTTACACGGTCATACTGGATGTCATATAATACCAGTAATATCATTCCTTCTTGCTTCATATTTCTTTTTTATATGATTATTTAAAATGATTGTATAATTAATGCTTGATGGCTTTTACATGTTTTTAATTCTGAAAGTCATTAATAATGAAGGGAAGTATCCGCTATTTAGGTTTTAAGGGTTTTTCTGCATGTGGAATACTGCATCAGTATCAAATAACAAAATAACTGTAAGCTAAATACCCGGCTAGTTACTGGTTGTATAAGATTTAAACAGCATTGACAGATAGATTATGTATTATAAATTATCTCCCTACATTTTTTACCTACACTTAACAATGCCGATTTAGCTTTTAGACTGTTTCATATTTGTATACATTTAGCTATAATATTTTGAACTACATAGTTTTATACCTTTGGTTGTACTTAATATATATTTATACTGAACACGATTTTTAGGCTTTATTTTTAACAGTTGTTTTTCAGTATTCCCTAACCTTGAACAAATCATCCCTAATAGGTAGTGAGCTTTTTTCGACAAAAATATATACTTACACTTGCCTGCAGAAAAAATTGTGTATGGTGTCGTGTTTGGATCTTTTGTAGTTTTAATTATTTTTTCGGTATGCTGTAAAGAAATTCATTAAAATCATATAAAATTTATTAACATACTTTTATTATTGCATCTATATCTGAAGATAACTTGGGACTTGTTGATTAAAACATTTAATTAAATATTTAAAATACAATTCCATTCCTTACGTCAGGCACCAATATGAAATCAATATTCAGATACAACTTAATATATAAGACTCTACATATATAAAATTTAACGATCGAAATTATAACACGCAGTCAGTTTAGATACAATTAAAAACTGATTTTTTTTAATTTTTGACACGCCGTAGCTTGACAACGGCTGCCCTAAGACCCCAGGTTTATATAACAAAAAATCCCAATTTTTGCCCACAGAATACGTCGCTGCATTTTTGACCTCTACTTAGAAAACGCCCTGTAATTATAATTGATTTTTCAAAACGTATGCTTAAGTATAATTCATATAGATGCGAATCACGGATTGTGAATAATGCTCCGACTGGTCTTTGAAATATTTGAAGTTGACCAATCGAAGCATTATTCGCAAATTGTGATTCACATCTATATGACTATACTTTATACGTTTAAAAAGTAGTCCATACTTTCAGTGGAGTCAGTGTAATGTAAATGAAACAATGCAGTCTTCCTCCACAGTTTAATGTTAAAAGTAAATTAAGCTCCCGACATGTTTCAAGTGCTTACTAACATCGAGTTTAACAGAAGTGTAAGTTGTCTCAAATTAATGAGTACAACTCTTACGATGATACATGTAAAGGTTTGGTGTACGAACTAGTTAATTATATTGAAATTGATATACAGGGTAGGCCAACAAGGGCGCGTCGGTCAATAGTTGCTAAACCGTTGAACTTATGGGAAAATTTTCTTAATACAACTTATAACGTTTCGCCTCTGCTATAACCTAACATTATTTTTAAGAATACAGGGTGTCTCAAAAAAGAGTAATACAAAAAACTATATATTTGTTAAATGGAATACCCTACATCTTAGAATACATAAATTTTACATGAAATAGCCATTATTTTTTAATAAGTGCATTATAAGTCTAAACCGAATCATTTCCGAGATATCGACTTTTGAAAAATTACATTTTTTGAAATTTGACAGCTTCTAGGCTTCTAACGGTACGCCTTTGAGTAAAACGGCTTACATGCCCCTATCTTACTTTTTAATTATCTTCCCAAAAACATCAACTTCCGGTTAAACCGGAAGTACTGTATTTCCGGCCTTTGAGTTACATCCGGTTTAACAGGAAGTTGACACTTTTAGGAAGAGAATAAGAAACTAAGATAAGGACATGTAAGCCGTTTTACTCTAAGACGTACCCTTAGAAAGCTAGAAGCTGTCAAAGTTCAAAACTGTCATTTTTCAAATGTCGATATCTCGGAAATTATTAGGTTTAGACTTATAATGCACTTATTAAAAAATAATGGCTATGTCATGTAAAGTTCAAAAATATTCTAAGATGTAGGGTATTCCATTTAACAAAAATATAGTTTTTGGTATTACTCTTTTTTGAGACACCCTGTATACTTGAAAATAATTTTAGGTTATAGCAGAGGCGAAACGTTATAAGTTTTATTAAGAAAATTTTCTCATAAGTTCAACAGTTTAGCATCTAGTGACCGACGCGCCCTTGTTGGCCCACCCTGTATAAATGAAGTTTTGATTAGATTGTGAAAATTTGGATTAATGAAGAAACATTTTTGATAAGAAAATAAATTTTGATTTATACCATATGAAGGAAAAAGTTTTATTTTATATTTGTCGGGCTTTTTTCTAGTCGGCGCCCGATATTATCGTTTATATCTAAATTTTAATGAAAACTAACTTCTGTCATATTTTTTTCAATTCAACTTACTTTTTTATTATTCCCCTTTTTTTACCTGCCTTCGGCAGGTACATCCATTCTTATATACAATATCAAATAAAACTATAAATAACAATAAAAGTTTTAACATTCTCCCCCTCGTGTAATGTTCAATTTACACCTTCTACGTCTAACCGGCATAATCTTGTAACTGGTCTTCGAAATGTTCCATTGACAGTTCTTACTTCGACCACTCTGACCACATTATCTTTGCCTGGAAACAGCTTTTCAATTTGACCAAGTCGCCAAGCATTGCGGGGAAGGTTTGGTTCCACCACAACCACTACATCTCCTATGTTTATAGGCTTCGAATCATCGGTCCATCTTCCTCGTTTGGTAAGAGTTGGTAGGAATTCCTTAACCCATCTCATCCAAAAAATATTTGTTAATCTCTGGGATCGCTTCCAAAGCTTTTGTGGATTAACATCTTCAAAACAGCTTGGAAAAGTAGGCTGACTTGCACCAATAAGTAAATGATTGGGTGTTAAACAATCAGGATCATTCGCATCTGTTGATACCCTAGTTAATGGTCTACTATTTATAATATTTTCCACTTCAGTAAACAGTGTTAAAAGAACCTCTTCTCTAGGAGCTTCTTCCTTTACCATATTTGAAAGTACTTTCTTCACACTTCCTATTAACCTCTCCCAGCAACCTCCCATATGTGGTGCACTGGGAGGATTAAAATGCCACTGAATTTCTTTTTCTGTCAGCTCTCGAGATATGATATCGTTGTCAATTGTCTTCCAAAAATTCTTCAACTCTTCATCAGCGCCTCTAAAGTTGGTTCCGTTATCAGAATATAAGTGGCGAATAGTACCTCGTCTCGCCACTATTCGTCGGATCGCCATAATTGCAGAATCTGAAGTCAAACTGTGAACAATTTCCAAATGTATTGCTCTTACAGTCATACATGTAAATATTGCTCCCCATCTCTTTTCGCGGCGACGTCCGACTGTTACATAAAGAGGGCCAAATAAATCTAAGCCAGTATGAGTAAACGGTTTTACGTTTGGAGTAAGCCTGCATGGTGGAAGTTGACCCATTTTTGGAATCTCTGGCTTTGACTTCTTGATTTTACAAAACTGGCACATTTTAAAAGTATTTTTGACAGCAGATCGTCCTTTTAAAATCCAAAACCTTTTTCTAATGTCGTTTAGAACGGTTTCTACCCCTTGGTGCCCATTCTTTTCATGATACTCTTTCATTATCAATTTGGTATATTGACTTTTGGGATCTAGAATAATAGGGTTTCTTGTTGATTCATCTAAATAATTTGCAAAATTTAATCTTCCACTGATTCTAAGAATGTCATCAGAGTCTAAAAAAGGACAAAGTTCTGATAATTTTGAAGATTTTTGAAGTGTTTTGTTTTTCTCTTTTAAACAATATATTTCTTCTGAAAAACTGTGCATCTGAGCTGCTAATATGCATCTCTTTTCGGCTTCTTCTATTTCTTGACAATTAAGCTCCTTAGGGAAAATATGTGTTTCTTGTCGAACTTTCTTGAGTAACTGATAAAAATATCGGTATATCCAAGCGGTTGTTCTGATAAACCTTTTCCATTTTGAAAACCTGTTAACATCCGGCTGTCAAATGTCGGGCTTTTTTCTAGTCGGCCCGATATTATCGTTTATATCTAAATTTTAATGAAAACTAACTTCTGTCATATTTTTTTCAATTCAACTTACTTTTTTATCATTCCCCTTTTTTTACCTGCCTTCGGCAGGTACATCCATTCTTATATACAATATCAAATAAAACTATAAATAACAATAAAAGTTTTAACAATATTTAAATTATGCGAGTTTAGCTTTTTAAAAATTAAAATTATTTGCGTTTAACTACCACGCATGTACCGCGGTTGTGATTTTAGCACAGGTTATTTTTATAACCAATTTTTAAATTTTTTAAGAATATTTAAAATAATTTTTTCAAAAAATATTATAGTTACCATAATGTTAATACTCTACAAATGTTCTAAAATATGGGTACTAACTACCATACTACCATGTCAGCTAAGGCTAACTTCACAAAAAATAAAATAATTTTAATTTTTAAAAAGCTAAACTCGCATAATTAAAATTGAAAAACTTTCACCTTTACATGTATAATCCTAAGAGTTGTACTCGTTAATTTGAAACAACTTACACTTCTGTTAAACTCGATGTTAGTAAGCACTTGAAACATGTCGGAAGCTTAATTTACTTTAAACGTTAAACTGTGGAGGAAGACTGCATTGTTTCATTTACATATACTTTATACGATTTGTGACAGGACTGGAACTAAAGGGATAAGTCTATAGTTATCCAGAACATCGACTTTCTCCATTTTGACAACCGGTACTAATATAGAAATTTAAACACAGCTTGGAAATATCCCCTTCTTGACACTAAGATTAGATTTACCGAACATGCCAACATCTGTATTAGAATAGGTGCGGGTGTACCGCTTTAAATCTTTGTTTTAAAAGCATCCCTCTATGTGATTTAAATTGAGACTATATTGGTAACGTGCTATTCTATAACTTAGCTCTATAGCGCTGTAATAGTACATCACTATAAAGTTATAGCTGGATGTAAAGACCAAACCATTTCTTTGCTTTTTCATTTAAATTAACGACAATTTTAGAAAGTAACTCGTAAAAAACCCTCTATTTGCATATCTACTTTCTACTGTCAATAAATGCTGACTTATCACCATAATACCATTTCTATGGGGCTGCTGATCATCTAGCTTGGCTCATACATGTCCAACATGATATGCTACAGCAGCTACTTAAATTTACCCTTGAACTAAAAAGAAAAAGTATATGGGTGCCAAAAATCGATTCTGTTTCTAAAAAGAACACAGCAGATATTGCAAATTAAGCCCTAGCAGTACATTTTCTGTGGTAGTACCTATTCACAAACAAATATTGCATAACTTCATTTAAAGTTTCCTCAAAATAGAAAACAACATCACCTTTTCCTTCATATCTAATATTAAATATTTTTTTCCGTGTCAAAATACAAACAGGAAAGTATTAAGTTGTCTTATTCGTTATAGCCGCTATAATGAGTGTATGTCACTGAAATCGGGTCTATCAATTTTTAGTGGATGTAAGCAATTTTTACAGTGATTTTTAAGGTACAGAATAGCAATATCTTATATTGAATGTAATATGCCAAGGTCAAAAGCTTATGTCGCTCTTATATTCACAATATGAGTTATAGAATAGCCCTTTAAGAGGTAGACGTAGACATTCGGGAATAGCCTACTTGAAGAACTTTAAAAATGAACGTATACCTATAAAAAAAACATAGAAGCTATAATACAATGTATCTTCTTTAATACTAGAGATAATGAATTGAATCAGAATTTTAAAGAAAAATGTCAAACAAAACAATAATTCTTAATACACCCGGTATAAAAATAAAATTAAAGGCCGATTCATAAAACTTTTCGTCGCTGTTCCCGCTCGTCGCCGCCGTTCCCGTCGCTATTTAACCTAAGGGGAAACAGCGTATACGTTCAGAAAAGCCGCCACCGCTCCCGTTGGTAGTTCTGAATTGGCCAATTTTTAAATCGCGTCGTTCCCACTGACCTCGGTCGTTCGTCGTTCCCACTTCTGGCCAATGAGAAGAAAGAAATTTTCGATCATATGGTTTGAAGTATTGAAAGAAGAGATTTTAGGGTTAGAGTACTTAGAGTGTTTTGCTGTTTTGTGGATTTTACTACAAAAAAAAACATTAATAACATATAATAAGGTACTAACATCACGCTTTTTAAAATAAAATACAATTCTTAACTTTGTTTACCAACCTCAAACCTTCTTTTGTTATTGCGGCGCAGTTCGTAGTCCCGACTTTTTTATGAATACCTATCCAACGGCGGCGACGAGCGGGAGCAGTGACAACGAACGGGAACAGCGACGAAAAGTTTTATAAATCGACCTTTACTTCTTTATTAAAATTAGCCATGAAAAATTATGGCATTGTCAAGGGATCAACCTACAGAGCAAAAAAAATTGTAAAATGTGTTGATAAATTTATGACCTAAGTTTGCACAAGTGTTTATCTTAATCAAAATTTTAGTGGTCGATTTTCTGTTGTTTTTACAACAATCATACAAAATAAAAAGAACTATGATGTCTATAAACAACTCATTTACATATTTATTTATTAAATTAAAAATTGACAGAAAATCAGTATTTCTTTTATAAAAATAAAATAGATAGAAAAACTTATACGATAAGCTTTTTTATGTGTAATATTTAAAATAGGAATCACAATACATTTATTACATTAGGGCACAATAACAGAAATTGGCTGACAGTACCGGAATTTTTTTAAATAAGCTTACAATTAAAACACAATACTCGATTCACAAGCAAAACAATTTATAGATGTCCCCGGTGATATGGATCATATGTAGTCAAATACTTATCCGTTAAAATCCTGGACCCTTCTGCACCCGTCAAATGTCTATTATCATTTACATTATTAAGCAACCTATTATCAATTGTCACCAGCCTGTTATCATTTATTAGTGTCCTGCCGTTATCCTGAACTAACAATCTTGTTGGCTCAACGATATTAACTACCAGCCGCGGGTCATTCACTAATATTCTGGAATTATCCGTCAAAATCGTTCTGTTGTCTGCTAATAAGTGGGATGTATCCCCTAACATTCTTGAGGTATCATGGGTATTGTCACCTTGGAGGATTCTCATTGGTTCACCCTGCATCATACGGGCGTCTAAAATAAAAAAAAGAAAATATTTTATAATAATCTAAATCGGTGTTTCTCAACCTTTTTTAGAGCGAGGAACCCTGGAGCACTTCGATTTTTTTCTGAGAAATCCCTTAGCACCAAAATATGAGATATTCAATTTTTCATCAGAACAACATTATGCTACTTTTATAGCGTCCAAATACATAATTATAACAAAATTAAAAGCAACTGTAAAAACAAAATAATATATTATTCACAAAAAAAAAACACATACATTATGAGCTTGTTTTCATGAAAAAAGTTTGACAAAATCAGGTTCAATGTTCGAAAGTTGTATCCACATGTCTGGTTCAGGATTTAGTTTATTTCTTTGGCCAGTCTTTGTAAGAGCATACATACATTCCCATCAGCTGCTATATCAATGAACTGTTGATATAAATTTTCGATTGTGACAGAATGGATTGCGAAGCCAGCTTAGATCATCTCCTTGTGTTGAAAATATTCTTTGAATGAAGCTTGTAAATTCTAAAGGTGGTTGGTTATGTCTAACGTAATTTCTGCTGAAAGTGGAGTCTTTAAATCGGTTACAATATCATGGAGTGTAGGAAAGCACTCAGTTATACCTCTGTTTATACAGGATTCCCAAAACTGTAACTTCTTTAACTGGTCTTCAATTTTGTCAGAAAGTGCAAGTACCGTCCCTGAAGTGAAATGTGCATTCATTGAGGCTCTAAAATATATCTGCAAGATAGGCCAAACGTTGTAACCACTTGACTTCAGTTAATCTTGGTGACAATTCAAATGAGGAGTCACTAAGAAACACCAAGACCTCATTTCGCAGACTAAAGAGTCGTACCAAAGCTTTTCCTCGACATAGCCACCGCACTTCCAAGTGTAGCAAGAGCGTAGTGAACTGAGGTCTCGTATCTTCGAAAATTTGCGAATTTAAAGGCCTGGACTTCATGAAATGCTTCTCTATTAATAACATAGTGACTACCTTCGATTTCCGGAACGATATTTTTAACACGCGCAATAAACTCAGAGTATTTGCAAGTCATGTCGTTTTTGAGCCATATTTTTTGTTTTTTTATATAAAAATGTGCAAAATCTTAAAAACGCAAGTATTTCTATTTCCTAGTCATCACTCTCCCTTGGCAAAACTGGATTTATTAAAGTAATTTGAAGCTTTTTGGTATTTTAATAGTTTATATATGTAAAAACAACAAATATAAAATGTCAACAGGTCGAAAACATAACCTAGTTTTTTTTGTTCAGAGGCAACAGGAGGAAGAAACTTTTTTAAATAATTTGCCCATAATAGATGAATTACCAGAACAACCGGCATCTTTTAAAAATAAATTACCAGTAAGAACAGAACAACAACGGACGATTAAAGATAAGGCGAAAAATAAAAAAATCACTATTTCTACCGAAGAAAAACGCCTAAAAGAACGCGAGAAAAAAAGGAAGCAGCGAGAAAAACTGAGAGAAAATAAGGAGAAGATTATTGTAGAAAAGAAAGAGAACTTTACCAAGAAAAAAAATCAACTGAAAAGACTTTATAAAAAGTTTATAGCAGACATGTTGAATATTTTCTTTCGAATATTTGCTGATATAAACTGCATATGTAATATAACTGTAGTAGGACTGCATTTATACTGCTTTAATAAAAACAAAAAAAGGCTCTTTGGATTTTAAAAAAGTAAAAAATCGGTACAATTTTTTTTGTTTTTTCTAAATATGGGAATCTAATTTACAAATATTACCATACATTTTTTACATGACAAACACTTTTAACAAAATAATATAATTTAATGTGTTTCAGTAGATTGGCATATAAAATACCTAAACAGAATGTAAGGGGGACGGAGGTGACATTTTTAGTGACTTTGATCATTTTGCCTTTGCCTTGCCCGTACAAATTTTCAAGCAACCCGATTTCCCTCATTGATTTTAATAATTTTGGAATAAAATAAAATGTTTAAAGAGGTTACCAAGTGGATCCCCTAAAAAAAATTTTTTTCGGTTATTTTGAGCCAAATTTAAAGTTAAGAAAAAAATACCCACGTACGGTATCATTTGAAAGTGGCACCATCTTGATATTATTACGCCAATCATGGCTTCAACAACATCTATTATGCATGGTTTTACAAGAGTTTCCGCAATAATATGCGCTTTTCCAGCCTTAGCTATACGGTAACTTAAATGTTATACTTATGCTCTATTATTGTTTGATTACAAACGATAAACAGGAAAACTCATAACTGTCCTCTCTATCGGGAATTCTGGCGCATATAGTCGATTTAGGGGATCCCAAACTTTCAAGTAGGCGTTCGACATCTAGCTCGCTCGCGGGATACAGAGACACTGCCAGAAACTTCTTTTCTTCTCCCGCGCGCCTGTTAGGTCATGTTTATTTTTGGCGTGAAGAGCGGCTGATGCCGGGGACGTTGCCGGATTGAGCTTAATTTCAAATATAGTAAGTATATTCAAATATTGATTAAATATACTTACAAGTTATTAATCAACAACAGTACGTATAGAATAGAAAAGAGACAGAATTGCGATACCGGCGTGCGAACGCGAATGAAGAAAATTAGTAAAATTAATCACTACGAATATTTTTTTTACCTTTTTTTGTGGGGTGATACTATTTACTATTTATGTTTTATTGACCTCTTGCAGTGGCGTGCCGTGCCATTTAAAATAGGGTAGGCAACAGAATCGAAAATGTCAAAGAAGGAGGAAGCCCGAAAATTTTATTCAGGTGCCACGCCCAAAACGTTATTTTTAAGCCTCTAAAAAATGTAGGCGTTAGGGAAAAAAATAAAACTAATAGTACTTACCAATATGGTAGGTACTTTCACGAATGTCTTACGGAAACGTAAACTAGGGCATACATAGCTGCAAACAACTGCTCTGTTTTGCGTTAAATGTCATACTTGTAAAGGGCTTACTGTTAATAAGTTTCACCAGACAGTTTACACTGTCATCGTCATCGCACTGGCACTCCATAATAAAAAACACTAAAACCATTCAAAAAATCTTTCTAACCAACAAAACTAACTCACAAACAAAACAACAATCCCTCTTGTATAGGTAAATTACTAAAAAAAGTTGCTAATAAGCTTTCAGAACAATGATTAAAAGTGCGGCGCGTAAAATCCCGATCTTACACAAGAAGAGGGCACAGAAATTTATAGGAAAACTGAAATTATGGGTAATTGATAGTGGGCCGGTGCGGTGCCGGCATTGCCTTATCGGGTTTCAGTTTCTTACAAAATTGCATCGCATTATTAAATTATTAATGCCCAAATATTAAGAAATTTAGGGATGCCCGATGTAACTTAATTTAGAGATAAACGCTTTCTAACCAATTACTAAAGGGTAAAAACGATGTGTATCAGAATATTAATTAATGAAAGCACATTTTGGCAACAGTGAATCTAGTCAAATTCACTCATCATTTAAATGGAAAAATAAAAAAAATATCAAAACGTCAGGGTAGGCAATGCATTTGTGCTTTCATTGTATGCACGCCACTGACCTCTTGACGCATAACAACTGGGGTGAGGTTGAGAAACACTGATCTAAATCAATCGATCCATGCCGAGCATTTTATAACTTTACATAGGACAAAAACAGTTTTTTACTCAGATTTGTCCAAGAACTCCATAGTGTATAAAAATACAAATAACAAACCTGTTTGTATCAATCTGTTGGCATGGTCAATGACATGCTGCTGCTGAACCTGGGGCTGTTGCTGCTGAACTTGCTGTTGGATGCTATACTTGGACTCTTCAGTATATTTAATTTCTTTTTCGTGTTCAACTTTGACGGCGTTTAAGTGAACCTTCATGTGTGTATTTAAAGTGCTGGATTGAGAAAACGCTTTGCCGCACGTAACACAGACATATGGTCGCTCTCCTGAATGCACCCTCATATGACGGAGTAAAATAGTGTTGACGGTAAAACCTCTGTTACATACAGTACATACGTACGGACGTTCGCCAGTGTGGTTACGCATATGGTATTTTAGTTTCATAACGGTCGTAAATCTAGAAGTAAATGAGTAAGTTAATAGCTGTTCAGCGAATAAAAAGTATAGAGGTCCTGCTTTAGGTAAGCCTGTGTAAACTACTTCCCAAACTACTTGCCTTAATAACTGCAATAAAACCCCTCATAAACTCTGCTTTCGCTTTCGCAGAGACGTATTAACCCACATTTACCTTTAATGCCACTTTATAATAACAATAGATAGGTATATTACTTGATTTGTTATCAAAATTAATAAACTGTATAATTAAGGTTTTCTAGAAACAACTTAATTATTAGGATATTTCTCAAAACTTTTTAGTTATAGGTACCTGTTTATATAGCTTATATAAATAGTAAACATAATATTCGAAATAGATTAGTACTTATCTATTTTACTTTGAAACAGTGTGCAACATGTTAATATTAAAAGTATGTGGGACCTTGGGAATCTTCAGCTAATGCGATATTTAGCTACCATAAACATTCCAGGAATCATATATCTTCTGACGCCAAAGTGATCGTGAAAAACGTATGTGAATCGTTATTAAAGAGCGGCCACCCTAAAGTAATTGCCATTAAAAATACCAGTGAAATGACGAAAGTTCCATTATCGACGGTACGAGATATATTATGCTAAAAGGACATTTTAAAAGAAAAGTTCGCAAAGATACCGGAAAAATGAGATGCCTAGATGATTGTGACAAAAATGTTATTCGCTGGAAAATGTATCGAGAAAATGTTGTGCCCACTTTAGATTCTTTAAAAACACGGTTAACAACTGACGATACGACGATATCATGTAGCAGGACAAGTTTTCACCGCGCTTTGCAAGAAATGGGGTTTAAGTATAAAACAATAAACAAGAGACAAATTATTATGGAGTCCGAAAGATAAAAAAAAAATGAGATTTCTGTACCTTAAGGAAATAAAAAAGTTTAGATCCGAAAAACGTTCAATAGTTTATCTGGATGAAACGTGGTTTGACGTTCATGAAACTGTCAAAAAGGGATGGATTGATTTAACTGAAAAATGCCAAAATAAATACAATTGAAGACTCTTATATAACTACACAACAAAACGAAATACATCCTCTTATTATAAATGTGGATGACAGTGATAGCGAGACTGAATTAGGAATAGATTAAAACGTTTTATAATTACAATTAAACCTTCTGTGTATATATGTAAATATATTTTTTTAAGTAGGTATACTAATTGTTATTATTACTTTTACCTAAATGCGCGTGCAAAAAGTTGCCCTTTCCCGCACGCAAACTTTTCACACTTGCTTTGTACTTATAATAAATTTATATACATACAATACAAGTAATGGTAAAAATAAACATGATATACATTGCTACTATAAGGTATTGCTATGGCTTTTATTTAACTATAAAATCCGTTCCTGTGCAAAGTAGTACCCCTTATTTCATTTCATTTCAGTAATATAAACAGTGATGCCAGCTGGGGCCAGGTAGATTTCGCTGGTTGGCACGCTCATCGACAGTTTTATATGGGTAATTTTACCAAGAAATTCTTTAAAAACGTAGGTTTGGCAATCGAACAGGTACCGGGGTTTCTTGGGGTGTTTACAATATAATAAAACTATTATTGCAATTATTAGGTCAAACGAAATATATTCGGATAGACTTTACTATCAGGATCGAAAAGCATTTTACCTTTTTTGACAGACATCGCATTCAATAGGCTTGTCAGTTCCATGCAGTCTTTTATGGCTTGTAAGATCTCCAGATTGTCTAAATGCTTTTCCGCAAAATTCACAGGCAAAAGGACGTTCATTGGTGTGGGTTCGCATATGAATTTTTAAGCTGGCCTTAGAAACGTACCCCTTTTTGCAAACCTCGCATTTAAAAGGCCTTTCACCTAAAACAACGTGTAGAATATTAATACCATCTGTTTATGTAATACCCAATTGAATTACTCTATAACCTACCTGTATGTGTACGTAGATGCAGGTCAAGGTTAAACCTCTGTGGGAAACTCTTTCCACAGACATTACATACAAACGGCCTAGTTCCCGTGTGCTGTCTGATGTGAACTGACAGGGAATCAGCACTGGGAAATTCAGTTCGACAATAATCACAAATATGTTTGAGCAAACCTGGATCGCCTTCCCTTTTCTCATGGATTTTCATGTGTTTTAATAGACTATTTTCCGCAAAACAACCCTTATTACAAATTTTGCAGACAAATGGTTTTTCGCCCGTATGTCTAAAATGATAAATGTAAAATTAAGCTAGGATTAAAACAGTCCTTGATCAGAGCATGGAAGCAGTACATTGGCATTTTCGCATGGAATTAAAGCGGGCTATCAATATTTTTCAAAGTGGATGTGTAACAGTTTTTAAATCAACAATCTTTATTTTTCCACACAATATTAACGCGTATGTTAGTCTAGTTACACACGTGTTTTCACCATGTACAGGGTTTTCGTTTATATTTAGACCCCTAACTAGAGCGAAAACAATAATAGATGGAAAAAAACTTTAAATACGAAAGTTTTAGGATTTTTAATGCCGAAAAAAATAAGCAACTTATGTTTTTTTTTTAAATGGAGCACCCTGTATCTATTTTATTAAAATTATAGATATTTATTTCCTGATTCCAAAAATATACAGTGTCACCATTAAAATCCGCACCATATGGAACTTTTTTTTATTAATGAGGTTAGTTAAAATTAAATTTCGGCAATCGTTTTTGCTTCAAATTAGACTAAAAATTATATAATCAAATGTCACCATCTGTCATTCGGTATCTGTCAAAAATTACATTTTAATCAAAAAATGCTGAAAAATGGCATTGTTTTACCGAATTTCAAAAAATTTTATTAGAAAAAGTTGTTTCTAGTAAAATTCTTGGCCTAAATACAAAGTTTCAGTTTTCTAGCTCAAAGTTGATTTTTTTGCCATTTTTTCTAATTAACTTTTTTTTTTATTTAATGTAAGTTCGCTTAATGGATATTAAACTATTTGCTTATACCATACTCAATATTTTATTTAGTTTGTATGAGCTTTTTTTTACTAGAATGCCATTTTTTTTCGAAATTTAAAATTAGAGGCAAAAAAATTTGACACAGGTGGTGCAAAGTTATCCTAATTTAATTATTAGTATTAATTTGTAGTTTGCTATCAAAATTTTTATTTAATCATTAAGTATTAATATTTTAGTAACAATAATTAATTAAAATAAAAAATTTACTTTTATGATTGTTATTTAAATTTAAAAGAAAATTAATACAATTTTAAAAAAGAAAAATAATTAAACATAAACAAAAAATTACTGATTTTCAACGTAATTCCCTTAATTTATTTTACACTTTTGAATATTTCCTAATAATTTATGATTTATTGAGTTCATAATGGACCCTCGATAGTCTCTATTTAGCACCAAAATTTCTTCTTTAATTCTTTGTTCCAAAACTTGAATGTTCTCTGGCCTATTGTAATAAACTTTGTTTTTTAAATAGCCCCAAAGAAAAATATCCAGCACCGTCAAATCGGGGCTGTTTGCCGGCCACATTATTGGCCCGTTTCTTCCAATCCACAAATTATATTTTTCATTTAAATACCTTGTAACAGGGGCAACATTATGGGCTGGCACACCGTCCGGCTGCCAGATAAGCGTAGCGTGTTGGTTGAGAGGAAGTTATTCTAAAAAGTTTTTAATCTCATTCTCAAGAAATTCCAAATATCTTAGGCCAGTTAAAAGTCCTATTATAAATTATTGACCAATGACTTTATTTCCTATAATGCCGCACCAAACATTTATAGACCTACGGCCCTGAATTTTGTGGGAATTAGAAGTTGCCCAAAAATGTTTATTTTTTCGATTAAACATACAAGCTGTGCTGAAAGTTGCCTCGTCGGTGAATACAATTTTGTTTAAAAGATTTCCATCAATTTCACGCCTTCTTGAAATATTCAAACAAAACTCTAACCGCCGTCTCTTGTGATCTTCTGTTAATTTTTGGACTGGTAAAAATTTATAGGGATAATAACAGTACTTTTTAAAATTTCGTGAATTTTTGATAAAGATTTGTTAAAATGGCCCGCCGCATCTGGCACAGAATACTCAGGATTTTCTGTAATACAAAAGTAATTATAGTAGAATTTAATAAAAGTATAAATAACGGAAATAATCACCTTCATTTAAGTCTAATTCCTCGTCCCTCATTGCTTTCCTTTTTTTCCTTTCTAAGCTTTTGGTCTCTTCTAATTCTTTTACGACATATTTAACAGTGCTTTTAAAAATAAAAATATATTGGGAAATAACCTGTGGTATTCATTACGAGTTGTAAATGAATTTCTATTATTTGAATAATATAGACGGATAACATCGAATTTTTCTGCTGCAGAATATCCCATTTTATTATTATAGATACGAAGAAAAATGTTAGCTTATTACAAGCAAATAAGTAAGCAATGCCAAAATAAATACAACTTTTTGAAATTTTGATTGCTATATCAAAGAGTAGCACAACGCTATATCTTAAAAAGGTTTGAGCTAATATAGACAAACTATATATTTTTGGAATCAGGAAATAAATATCTATAATTTTAGTAAAATATATACAGGGTGTTCCATTTAAAAAAACATAAGTTGCTTATTTTTTTCGCCATTGTAATCATCTTTTGAAAGATTCTGATGATTCAGCAAAAATCCTAAAACTTTCGTATTCAAAGTTTTTTTCTATCTCTTATTGTTTTCGCTCTAGATAGGGGTCTAAATATAAGCGAAAACCCTGTACGTAAATCTCCAAATTAATTATCTAAAAATTAAAAAACGCCGTATTATCTATACGTTAATAATAATAATATGCGTCTTGATATTATAAACTTGGGTATGGACTCCACCCTTCTTGGGGGCATTATAAACGTGAATTCCTGAAATTTGAGCATAGCCCTAAAAAAAATTGGCCTGCGGCTCTATTTTTTGCTTCTTTGGACAAGATTTTCGCTGTGGCTTGATAGGCAGTTTATTAATAGAGATATCCTTGTCTTATGCGGGTATTTCGACCTGTGCGCAATTAAGAAGAAAATTCAACATGACAGGAAAAAATTAAGTTATCTCGCTTTGCGTCCCATTGGAAAATGGGCGACAGGTACTGAATATACCAGAAATTTTAGATATCCTCAAAGAAAGTAATCCAATGGATTGAGACCGGATGGACAGGCCAGGCAATGGGCCTACCTCGGCCTATCCATCTGTCTACATATGTTTGATTGATGATCTCGAACCAATGCAATGTACTGAAATGGGGAGCCCCATCGTGTATAAAAAAATTTGTAAGTCTTTGCTGGTACGGCACATCTTCAAGTAGAACTGCCAAAGTATTTTGTAAGAAATCTTAATATGCGAGTCCATCTAAACGTTCAGGCATAATATAATATGGTCCTATTAATCGATCACCCAGAATACCTGCCCAAACATTAATTGAAAACTTATATTAAAACCGACTTTCGAAAATTGCATGGGAATTTTCTTGTGCCCATACATGGTTGTTATGGAAATTTACGATGCCTTCACGGGTAAACCCTGCTTCGTCAGTAAACGAGACTTTATTGAGAAAAAAACGGTTTTGATGGCCTTTTTTTCTGCATCCACTCAAAACTGAGGAGGTCAAAATAACCCTAATTGGTCCTAGAAAAAAGAATTCCTAAAGTGTCCCTTAACGGAGATATAGAGCCCTAAAGGCGTGTTCAGCGACTTATCTTTGATTGAAATTTTAATATTTTATGTAGGATATAAAGACTCATAAAACCATACTACAGTAGATATTTTACATAGTCAGGAAAGGACTTGCCAGCATATTCGTTGGCCCAAAATTTTGACCTGTGTCATTTTCCAGGGCTGAAAACTGATTTTTAAATACTCTGGAAATTCCTCTGTACCAAAGGTTTCGATTAAATTAGCCGTTCTCGAAGAAAATAAATTTTTCCTTATTAAAATAATAAATCAGAATACTGCAATAAAACACTAGTCATTTTATTTCGTTCATGTTCGTTATTGACAACACTTCTCTAAATTGTCTAATTAATCGAGTACATTAGACCATAGACCAACCTACTGGTCTATGATTAGATTTAAGTAATGGAGGGTTATTCCTATAGTGAATATGCTGACATGCATCTAATTTATGAACAAGCACTCGGCAATTGCATCCACACAATTGCCGAGTACTTGTCCAGAAAGCACATTTTATAGTCGGCAATACTATTTGCAAGTCGCAATTGTCTTACTTATAAGCATTAAGCATGCGCAGTAGAAAACCAGCTGATCGGATTTGGCAATTTTTGCTATTGCGAAGAATCGGTCGAGCTCGATTTTTGTTGGAAGTGGTGGATGTATAGTAATTTTCATGGTTATCAACAAATAATAACAGAAAGTGTACAAGCAATTGCTTTTTTCTCGCTTAGCTATTTTAGAGGTACTCATTTGGAGAGATTTCAAAGTAACAACAAAGTAAAAAAACAAAGGTTATTTTGTTTTCCCATTGACAGATTGACAACAGAGCCATTTATTTTTTTAATGTTGACGATCCCTTCAGGCAATGCAGCAATTGAGTTGCAGATGGTATTGCTGACTGTAAAATGTACTTAAGTTAGATGCATGTGAGCATTAATGAGATGTATTGACACATGACAAACGACTAATTTAATCGAAACAAATGTAGAGAACCTTTTTTAAAAAGGGATGACCAGAGTATTTAAAAAATCAGTTTTCAGCTCTGTAAAATGACACCTGTCAAAATTTTGGCAAAACAAGTGTATTGACAAGTCGGTTCCCGACTCCCTGACGATGTAAAGCATCTACAGTAGTATGGCTTTATGAGTCTTTAAAGCCTACATAAAATATTAAAATTTCATTAGCTTGGGCGACACCGAAATATTTTTTTTTTACTTTTTAGAAGTCCAGTTTTAAATTGATTCTAGGTAAAGATACGTACACAAAAAACTGTTTATTACCTTAGCAAATGCTTATGCAACATTAACGGATGCATGAATCTCTTCTTACAAATAGCACACTCATGTGGTTTCTGTTCTTCAGGCATATGAGTCCTCATATGATTCTTTAAATAGTTTTCCTCAGTGAAACTTCTGGAGCACTCCTTGCATTTGTAAGGGCGATCTTCAATATGTGTGCGTAGATGTTTACGAAATGACTTTAGGATCAGGAATTGTTTTTTACAGACATTGCAAATATTGATACTACGTTTTTTTGACACTGAAAACATTATAATATGTAGGAGGTCTCGAATCCTGGATTCTCTAATCCTTTGTTAGATCGTTAAATAAGACTTTAAGTGACCACAATTATTTTTATTTTGGGACCTTATAGTTATGCTCAGACGAATATTTATGTATATTTGTCCTTGTTTCTCGATTACTATTGTTGGTTAAACAAAATTGTGGAAACCAAGCCATTGGGTGTATTTATAAAAATCTAATATTTTTTTTCTAAACATATAACTACTTTTATCTTACCAGGTTTTCCATACTTAGTTTTTCTAATGCTTTTCTTTCTATTTTTCCCCTTCTGACTCTTAGCCAGTTTTAAAAGCTGCTTCTGAGCAACTGCTTTTTCATCAGTAGTACCTTCAGGCAAGCTCATATCGAATGAAAAAATACCGACTTCTTCTTTATAGTCATCCTGGTCACTATCGCTCGAAGAAGATTCCATAATTTCCATACCGAAAGTCTCTGGAATGGGCGTATAATAGTCACTCTGATTTGGAGCAGCCTCTTCATTTTTAGATTTTCCCGCTGTCGGTTTCCCCAAATATTGCCGAAGATTAGTGTCAGACTGTTCACAGAGTTCCTTAAAGGAAAATGCCCTGCCTATTTGTAAGAGGCATTGTGGGCATACTAATGTTGGAAGACCATCCTCGCTGCCAATCTACAGTAAAAAAATATATGTAAAATTAGGACAACCAAGTACTGCAGTTTGTACTGGCACATGTCACGGATGACAGTAATAATGAATAGTTATGAAAGCTGTAAATTAGTCAATCACCTGACTGGCACCAGTGCTGGAAGTAGTCAGATTTCACACGCTCTTAGAAAGAAAAAAATCTATTATCAAAAGAGTAGATAAGTTCTCATTGTTAAAGTCCAATATCTCAGTTCTCAACAGAAATGCAAAGAAATATTGAATACAAAAATTATAGGATCTAAAGCGGTGCATATTTTAAAAATATTTTCTAGTATACAGGGTGTCCCAAAAAACAGAGGGGCAAAAGGGTAGTTTCTTTTAAATAGCAACCTCTATTTTTTTATAAGGAAATTAATTCATCATAGAAGCACTATAGTATTTGATATTACCCTATATTAATGCGTCATGTCCTTAAGCATTTTATCCTCTAAATATTCGCAATTATAGTTTAAAGAGTATAGAGTTATACAAAAAAGTAAATAAAAGAAGAGAAGGAACGAATTTATAACCATAGTACAAATTAAAAAAAAACTATAGTCTAAAGAGTTATACAAAAAGTAATTAAACAGAGAGAGAATGAATATTGGTTGCAGTGTTTGTCGTCTAATGCACAGAGCATTGGAAAGAGGTGAGAAACAATACCTCTCAATATTCATTCCAAATTTGTTCAAATCTAGCGTAATTGTCCTGGATACATTTTTTAGATCTGTGTGCAAAGATTTTTAGGTTTTTTTATGTGTCCCATGTCATCAGGTAATAAGTTGCAAGTCTTTGGCAGGGTGTACATCAGGAACCTATGGCATATGTCTATTAAGTTTTGGAGTGGGTAGAAGCTCGAGACTCTGTGTTGTATACAGGGTGACGCGGATCTAAATGAACATACTTCAACACAAGACAAAGAATACCTTGGGGGTTCTTAATCACCCATCTTTGATAGTTCAATTGTCGATAGTTAATAAGATACAGGGTCTTTTATGAACTTCAGCAATTTTTTGTTCTTGTCATATTTTTTAATGCACTCCGTATAAAATTTTCATATTGGGTCCAACATCTGTAACCTATCTGTCGCTTAAAATTGCAGTATCAGAAAATTTTAAATTCCAGGCCCGTATTAAAAAAAGTTGACATTTTAAATTTTTACATTTTTAACACCCTGTAGATCAATTTTTTCAAAATATTATTTTTTTATTGGAAAGAGCATAAAGAATTGACCCTAACGGCATAATTTTCAAAGTTCCCGCACCCATCACTTGATTAGAATAAATGGTTGTTTTGTAAAAAATTTCAAAATGGTGCATATTTGGAAATTAGAAATTAAGAAAATAACAATAAAAAAGCAAAAACTGCTTCCGAAGTAAAAAAATAAATGTACTAAACGTTTAATAGATTTAACGAGACTAAATTTTAGGGAACAACACAACAACAAATAACAAAGTAATAATAATAATAACAAAACTGCAAGTTAAAATCGACTGCTTAAAATCTAATACATAGAAAAAGTTTTAGCAAGAATTAATTTTAAGAGCACTTTAGCAGAACACTGTTATTTAAGAAGCTGTTCAAAATGCCCTCCATTGGCTTGTTCACATCTTCGTCTTCTGATGTTTAAATTTGACACTGCTTTTCTAATTGCGTCTGGGTTATTTTTTATTTCCTGAAAAGCATTAATAATTCGTTGCAAAAGCTGCTCCCGCGTGTTGATTTCTTCTGAATAAACCAAATTTTTCATATTCCCCCAGAAAAAAAAATCCAAAGGATTAAAGTCCGGCGACCTGGCTGGCCATAAATGGGGCCCTCCACGGCCTATCCATCTGTTAGGAAACGTAATATTTAAAAATTCAGATACAACCCTTGCAAAATGTGGTGGGGCCCCATCATGTTGAAAAAAGAGCCCTCTCACGTTAGCATTTTCATTCTGCATAAGTCCTGGCAAAATGTTTTGTAAAAAATTTAAATATTGATTTCCATCTAATCTTTCAGCAAAAAAGTGCGGCCCAATTAATTTATTATTTATTATACCTGCCCAAACGTTTATGGAAAATTTGTGCTGCGAATGCGATTGTCTGATGGCATGTGGATTTTCTAACGACCATACATGGGAGTTCCTTGAATTATTTACACCATCTCTGGTAAATTGTGCTTCATCGGTCCAGAGGATTCGATAAAGACTCCTTTGGTGTCTACTGAGCCACTGGCAAAAGAGTAACCGGTTTGCATAATCGCCAGGTTCCAATCTTTGAACTTCTTGAACATGAAACGGATGCAAGCCTTCCTTTTGCAGTGTTACATTAACTCTTTTTTGCGGGATTCCTAGACGTGTCGCAATTTTTCGAGTAGATGTTTTGGGATTATCTTCAACAAGATTTAAGATATCTTCTTCCTCCTGAACTGGATGTCGTATTGGTTGATCAATATTATTGTCGGTGGGAAAATGTCCATGTTCTCCAGCAAATAAAAATACATTTGCAAATGTTTTGTGATATGGACATCTTCTACCCGGAAATCGCCTACGATATTCCCGAACAGCAGCTCTTCCATTACCGTTACAAAAACCGTATACAAAAATAATGTCGGCATATTCGGCATTTGAAAATTGGTAAGGCATCTTCAACAGAAAATTGCAATAATTGTTAACCGAATACTAACAAAGGTCAGACAACTGTCACATATCTGATAGTGACTTGAATTGTTGCTATGGAACAGTAACTCGATAGTCTTTGTTTGTTTTTAAATGAGGCAAAGCCTACTTTACAAAGTTTGAAATTTCTGACTGTAATTTACGATTTTTTGTCGATGTCTAAAAAGCAATCATTATCTTGCAGTTTTGTTATTATTATTATTACTTTGTTATTTGTTGTTGTGTTGTTCCCTAAAATTTAGTCTCGTTAAAACTATTAAACGTTTAGTACATTTATTTTTTTACTTCGGAAGCATTTTTTGCTTTTTTATTGTTATTTTCTTAATTTCTAATTTCCAAATATGCACCATTTTGAAATTTTTTACAAAACAACCATTTATTCTAATCAAGTGATGGGTGCGGGAACTTTGAAAATTATGCCGTTAGGGTCAATTCTTTATGCTCTTTCCAATAAAAAAATAATATTTTGAAAAAATTGATCTACAGGGTGTTAAAAATGTAAAAATTGAAAATGTCAACTTTTTTTAATACGGGCCTGGAATTTAAAATTTTCTGATACTGCAATTTTAAGCGACAGATAGGTTACAGATGTTGACCCAATATGAAAATTTTATACGGAGTGCATTAAAAAATATGACAAGAACAAAAAATTGCTGAAGTTCATAAAAGACCCTGTATCTTATTAACTATCGACAATTGAATATCAAAGATGGGTGATTAAGAACCCCCAAGGTATTCTTTGTCTTGTGTTGAAGTATGTTCATTTAGATCCGCGTCACCCTGTATATATAGGGCGTTTCCTAACCTCTCTGAAAAAATTAAGGAGGTGAATCCTCACCTTATCCTAAGACGAAAATGCGGTATAAAAGTTTTTCGCATGTCGCTTCGTTTTCGAAATACAGGGTGTTAAAAAAAATTTTGATTTTTTTTTTTCATTTTATTAATTAATGCCAAACGATATTCTAATGATATTTGTTAAACACTTTGGGTCAATTTTAAATTTTACAATTAGTTCATTGGCGGGGATCTGGCTAAAAGAGTACCTTAATTTTTTAGTTATTTTTCGTATTTTTATCATTATGTTGCGTCAAATGATACGAGTAGGCTTTGCTTCGTTCCATGGCAACCACATTTGATTTCTCCGTAACATTTGTCTTCTGTTTAACATCTTTCAAAAATAATATCCTTTTGAATTGTTTTTGAATTTATTTGTACTACATTACATACTTTTCATAATGGCTGAGTTTACCAATCAAGAAATGGCTTAAATTCATTTTATATACGGTTTGGCAAATGGAAAACATTTACAAGATTGCACCCTCAGACGAACAAATTTGTTCCAGGTTAGTTCAGGTTAGCTTGAGTTAATTTTTACTGGTTTCAAGAAAATTCTTTAAGGGTCCCACATTTTTCGGCAAAAATACTATTTACAGATGAAGCGAATTTTTCCAGACAAGGCATCATAAATTTTCACAACAACGATATTTGGGCGGAAGATAATCCTCATGCTATCATCGAAGGACATCACCAGTATACATTTTCTTTTAATATTTGGGCAGGGATTATTGGAGATAGCTTAGTTGGACCGTATTTTTTTCCAAATCGACTTACTGGTGATGTCTATTACAACTTCCTTAGAGATTAAGAACGAAAACTTTAATGTGGTTCATGCATGACGGCGCTGCCCCTCACTTTGCAGTACGTGTTAGAAACTATTTAGATCAACAATATCCTGCTCGTTGGATAGGTAGAGGACCTCACCCATGGCACCGTATACGAACAAGACAAGTAGAACCACTTAACGTCGGGCCTTTGATGTCTCGGGATCTAAAGCGGTTTGCCGACGCACCGGCTGGTCAGGGCAAAGAGTAACATATTGGTTATGTTACTCTTTGGTCAGGGTATGCATCGAAATACGGGGTCGGCATAGGAAGTAATGACATGTAATGATATCGTGGCAGGGAGCGCGTCAGCTACCGGGGTTATATCCAAAGTACATTCTTTCTAACATATTATAAAATATTAATAAAATTGATTGATTGATTAAAATTGAATTATACTAAAATATATAGAAAGCGGAAGTATGTTATTATTACATTAACATTAAATCAAATTTTTTATGTAGTTTATTTTTTTCCTCTATTACCTTATTATTTTTATTAGTTTTTATTTTTTTATCTATGAGCTTTAACATTTATTCAGGGCATATTTTATAAGTTGTCTGAAATAAAACTCAGATGCATATTGAGAATAATTATAGTTCTAACGACATAATAATATAACAAAATAACGACGTGGTAACAAAAGCATACTTTTATATAATATTTAATACGATTTTAAAAAAATAAAAAATCTAAATACCTATAGGTAGGTAGTACAAATACTTTTATAAAATACTTAATTAAAAATCTTGAAAGCTTACCAACTATCTTGTATTTAAGTTAACATGCAGCTCTCTATTCCAAAATTTAAACATTTTAGAGGATACAGGGTGAATTTTTTTCATGAAAACAATATAAAATGGCATAGTTAAGAAAATAACTAGGTATAGTATTAGCTGCTGAAACATATAAGTATAAATTAGCATGATAATAAACAGTCTTAATTTTTGGAACTGTTTCAAATTATGAGGGAAAAGCTTTCAGACGAGTTTTTTTCCAATAAATTCTTGTATTATTAACTAGGTATATTGTTACGACAGAAAAATTTATAATTTTTCAAATTATAAGAGAGTAATTTTAATGGGTTCAAGGTGAAGAAAATTATTTTATTTTTTTATTAAAATTAATTAAATAATGCTGTTCCAACTTTGTATACTATGTAAAAAACTGCTAGTATTAATTAATGCGAAAATGCCTATTCTTAGGTGGCTCTAATAAGCCACCAAACTTCAGTTTTTCACTATTAGGCCTTTAGTTTGCGAAACAAAGTGGCTTCCATTTGTAAGGCATTTGAATTAGCAAAGTTAGTGCATACGTCACAAGAGTGCTGCGCCAAACATTTTTTTAAAATATATCCTGTGACGTATACAAGTGCATTTCCCTCAACGCTTTCAATATTCCTATAGTCGTTGGTAAAAACCTTCAAAGGAATATGGTTAGATGAAGGGGATACCATTAAGTATTTACATTGCTCTACGAGGCCGGGAGTAAGAGTAATTAAAACTTCGTTGATGTCCTTCATACAATTTGCTCCGTCAGCCTGATCAAAGTATCGAATGGCAAATTATTTTTTAAAATCAGGGGTGAACTGAATAGGTGTGGGATTTCTCGCATTGCCGCAGCAATTTCGGACCTGTCCAAAAAAAATTTCCAAACAATCTTGATTTAGGTTTCTGGTCAATGAAAATGTGTATCCCTTACTTTTTAATATTTCCCCCAAAACCAGAATACATTTAATTGTTGACCTCCAACCAAATACAAACTTCATCTGATTAGTTACAACTTTTCCTTCGACACTAATGACTGTAAGATTTTTAAACAAAGTATCCATTCCTTTTAAAAAGGCTATCTGTTTTCTGTAGCCATGACATTTAACATTACAATAATTTATTAACTAGATCTCAATAATAATTAATAAGCATATCTGATCTACCGAAAATCTTGAGGCTAATTGCGACGCAGGAGGCCTAAATGAATGTTTAATCATGTTAGCTTTGAAAACAAAGGAATACTTGTAATTTACTATAAATGACTGATTATGTCAAACGATTGATTTATTTGAATGCTTAGACGTCATTAAACACAAGTTTTTCAAAAATGAGATTCTCAAGCAAAGAAAAGCGAGATATGCTACAATTTACAATTATAATACCGCTGTGACAGAAACTGTGATCGGGCTTTGGAAGAGTATTTTCGGAGATATCCTGAGAAACCCCCAACCCAGCAGATCGTTTATTCGTAAGCTGGATTCAAATTTGAGGCAATATGGCTCGTTTTCAAAAATACGCCAAAAATATGGGAGTAAGACAACGCAAAGAGATGTTGATATTGTCCTTAATCAGGTAATTAATTCTATGTATTCATAATTCTATGTAGTCGTGTCGATCAAGATGTTCCCATCAAATGCAACGCAAATTTAAATAAGAGAAAATACCAAGTTGAAATTCATTATACCTTTTAGATAAATATCAATCCGTCCACCTCCATGCGACAAGCAGCTGTCGAAGTTAACAGTCCGGGGCTTTACCATGTGAAGTGCTGGAGAATTCTCATTTTCATTTCAAGATACATATTAGCCAGACGTTACATCCCGGTGATCCTGAAAGACGACTCGCATATTGTTTGTGGTTACGTGAGGAGATAAACAGACAAGGAAATAATTTTCTAAACAAAATAATTTGTCTGATGAGACCAAATTTACAAATTATGGTATTTTCAATCGCCACAATGAACATATCTGGTCTATCGAAAATCCTGAAGCTAACAGGCAGGGGCGACCACAGGCCACAGGTTAGGTTTGGCATTAATGTTTGGGCGGGGATATTGGGACCATTTTTATTTGAGGGGCATTTAACGGCTGAACAATATTTACATTTTTTAAATAACGAATTTCAAAATTTTCTAATGGATATCCCGCTAGCCGATTTGCCACACCTCTGGTTCCAACAAGATGGCGCACCTGCTCACAATAGCAGAATTGTGCGTCAATTTCTCGAAGCGGAATTTCCGGGACGCTGGATAGGAACAAGAGGTGCGGTAGAATGGCCAGCGAGATCTCCGGATCTCTCACCTATGGATTTTTTTTTGTGGGGTACTTTAAAAAATGCCATTTATCGTAGAACTATTAACACAGGGATGAATTAAGACTGCGGATTCTACATGCCTTCGCCTCTTTAAACAGAAGAAGCATTTCTAGGTCGGTTTTAAAAATTCGTCAAAAAATTAACGATTGCATTACGGTACAGGGGAATATCTTTGAACATTTGCGTCGCAATTAGCCTCAAGATTTTCGGTAGATCAGATATGCTTATTATTGAGATCTAGTTTACAAATTATTTATCATTTATTGTAATGTTAAATGTAGTGTTGGACTAGTTTAATTATGTGCCATATCTTAGATAAAATAAAGGTTTCATTCTGTATAGTAATATGTGATATCTTTCATTAGGATAGCAAAAGTAATGTGTTAGACAAAGATAGATAGAGAAAGTAGATTCAGGACCTTATTTTTCATAGATCCAATTAATTTTTTGACAATGTTAAGCCGTCATTGCTTTAAGGAGGTCCAAAGGTCACGATTCAAAGGAAAAAAAATCCAGGGTCGTATAACGTCATTTGTAGAGGGAAAAAAGTGGCTGTGCCGATGTGACGTTTATTTCAAAATATCTTCTCAAATAAGGTCAGGAAAAAATAAAAACGTTTTTGTGAGAATTCGGTGTTTTCCGGATATCTCCGGAAGTATACGGAATTATTCAAATTCCGAAACGACATTTTGTTTAGCAACACACTGCACAAGTTTGCCTCAATTTAACCGACCCTGTATCTCTTATAATAACCGAGATCCCCATGCATACACTCGAATTTGTAACTGGTTTTAATACGATTCGCGCCAGTCCCGAAATTTTCCAACACAAGAGACAATTTCGCACGTCGTGTACATAGGTGTTTACTGGCTCATGGAAGACATTTTCAGCAATTTATTTGACTTTTGTTTATTTGAGTTCATTATTAAAAGTTTTTAAATAAATTATTAAAATGATTATTATTGTTATATATAATTTTTTTTTAACACCCTGTATTTCGAAAAGGAAGCGACATGCGAAAAACTTTTATACCACATTTTCGTCTTGAAATAAGGTGAGGATTCACCTCCTTCATTTTTTCAGAGAGGTTAGGAATCACCCTGTATAGATATCCTTGTGTTTTGAATGTTTTTTTTTAAATGCATATATTCAAATGCTATGGAGATATAAAGTTCGAATATTACAGATATTTGCTGTGTAAAGAAGGTTGGTATGGTGCAACCTTTGTTTCTTGAATATAATCTTACGTATATAATTTTGTATGTGTTTAATTTTGTAAATTCCACCCCATATCAGGATGCACCTTCAAGGCTCCTATAACTTTTGTATGTAACTTTTTTGTATTTCTGCTAACAGTTGAGATATTAGACTTCCTGGTACTAACGGGCCACTCTGTATCGGGATGTATTTTTTAAACAGAAATTAAGGCACAATAAACAACACCAAAATAAAATGCGACCACCAGACAAAACTCAAAAGCTAAAAGAGTAAAAATACTAATTTGGTCCTTCAAAAACATTGGGTTATATTTATATTAAGTTAGGGCCGAGGTTAGGGCTGATTTAAATTTTCCCAGTGAGATCTTATGGCAACTTAAACACTGATTTAGTTTTAAAAATTATCTAATAAGCGAGATGTTTGTTTGCGTTTCTTCAGACTTTTAATGGAGGGAACGTTTTAGTGTAAAAAAAATCTAATCCCTGCACCAGCGGCATCTATATTCTTTTTTTAATATACATGCCACTGATATTTTTAATTTTGTGCGTTTTTTTTTGTAGTCCCCATTCAATACTAGAATAGGTACACATATAGAAATATATAGAATATGTATAGAAAACACACTGTAAGTACCTATATCTCACTTGCAGTCACAGTGCATTAAGTCCTGACTGCAGTTACACCCACAGAAGGCTCCAAAGGGCACTCGATAAGGGTCGACTATACCGGCCGAACTAGGTTTATGTTTAGTTCCTTTATGATAACCCTTAATGCCAAGCTCCCCGATGCTAATTTATTTAATCCATCCAGTGCATTAGCTTTAGAGGAGTAAAAAGCAGTTTTTATAATATTAGAAAGTTGATAAAAGAGCTATAATTATAGACCATAATCTTAACATCGTTAAACCGATTCGCATGGTAGAAGCAAATTTTGTAAGTTGTTTTATGGAAACTTGGAACTGAAGCTTCCCTCCCTGTTCCGACTTAAAAACTATAGAATTACCCCTCTGACCACTATAAAATAATGAAATAATTAAAAAATTCAACTCCCTATCATTACAAATACTTATGTAAAAAATAGCAACCTGAACATTTGTAAACCCCATAAGCAGATCAGCAATAGTCCTAGATTGGCCTGTTGAATCATCTTGCATGAAAACCGATCTCATCTCTTCATTTTCAGTCAGACAAGTCCTGCAAAGTTTACTCAAATCTATCTGGATCACTGAATCCTGCTTGATATCCTCCATCTCAAGACTATTTTCTCCAAAACAGTTTGAACATAAACACAACAAAAGATGCACAACTACAGTAAAGAAAATGGCGATGAGATTGTTCCACTGGTCGATTGTGTGGAAACGTAGTCGGTCAGGCAAAGGCTGGTAAATTTTGCGCCTTATGGACAACGTCTTTAGGGGTTAAATTCGTTAAGTATTTATTTGAACACTTGTGATTGACATCCATGTTGGTCAGGACCGTAGTAGAAGAATCTTTACATCATTAATTTGTTAGATTCAAAAATAATTTATATTTTAAATGCAAGATTTGTATTTGTATTTATTTATTTAATAATTCAAAGAACATATCGTTTACATTAAAATATAGTATAAGTCATTAATAATGTTTATAATATTAGTAAACCCCTAGATGTTTAAAACATAATAAAATAAAATACTTACCTTTTCATAAGATCCAAAGACATTATTAGTTCTAATGTCTTTGGCAAGATCCTATGATAAAGCAATGTATTTCCAGTAAGTGACTCCTGTTTCTTTTTCCATATGCAAATGATGTCGAGTATTATAACAGGGGTAAAAAAAGCGAAACAAAATTAACAAAAACAAATTTTAATAAATAACTAAAAGAAAAATACATTGATCTACAAAAACACTTTTAAAAGTCAGTTACTCTGCCCTTCCGTTCCCAGTCGCCATATCGAGTAGGTTCTGGGCCCTTTGGACCTCCAATTTCACCAGTGTGGGGGTTTGTATTGTTCGGCCATGGCTCTAAAGGTTCTTGCTCTTGATTAGGGTGCGGTGCAAGGGGCTCATCTAACTTGCCTATTGGCGTCTTTTCTTCTAACTTTTTTTTGAATTCTTGCATTCTCGGGCTTACCTTTTCATTAGATGAATATCTTACATGGCAAAGCTCTAAAAAAATTACTGGTTTTATATGGGGAGAAATGAAATGTCATCTATCTCATAAATATTTATTTTGTCACAGAAATGTGCCCATTTTTACTTTTTTTTAAAGGGGATCCAAATGTATTTATTTTCAAATCCCTTACCTGTTAAAGGAGACGGAGAATATGGTGAGCTTTTTAGCTGCCGAAGAACATACATCATAATACTCATTTTTTTTTTTAAGAGTGGATGGTACCTATTTTATTTAAAGAAAATGTATTTTTTATTTATTTAAAATTATAAACATAAAACATCGACCGTCTGTCAAGTCAAATGTTCTTCTTTCTATCTTTGCTTTATGGCCTTAGCTGCTACTTGAAGAAAAAAAAAATTGCAAGAAGTACCCCCTACTAAAAATAGTGGCCTTTTGTTACATCATTTTTTATTATTACTGTTTTCTCCCTCCTCAAACCATGCTCAAACCATTCATTAAAATAACTCATTTCATGCGTAATAATCGGGTTAGTTCCCGTAATCTCTTCCGTCGTGGTTGATGGCCTTATAACCACTTTTGGAGAGGTCAATAGGCCATTTCAATATATGTAAAAATCGGACTTTAACGTCTCTAAAGCTTAGTTTACACTGGGCAAACATACTTGCGGGAAGTACTTGCCGTACAAGTTAAAGAACCGCCTAGTTCTTATTATTATTAGCTTTGTCGACCATTCCTATTACCTTCCGTATGTAAACGGGAAAGAAGGATAATGGTTAATTATAGTGTACAGTATACCTAAATTCTGTGATTATGAATAAATTAAAACGAAATAACGCACTTGAAACAGTATGAAAGGAATTACAAGAAATAGGATTTAGGAACATTGACATGAACATACCGAATGCCGATTGCCGAGTTCAAAACAATGTAGGTATAAGCAAGTGAGGTTTAGGTTAGTTTAGGTCGAGTTAAAGACCGAGGAGGGTTTCCTCAAATGGTGTTGTCAAGGTATGAAGACTAGGACACCGTATACGAACAAAGACAAGTAGAACCAACCTTTTATCTGTTTTGTGGTAGAACCACTCTCGCTCGAGATGAAATCCGGCGTGCCGTCGTTCGGCCCGCGCCCCGCCCGCATGCCAGTAAGTAGTTGGTTAATTAGTTGACTATACAGAGCGTGTAAGGTAGAAGCTAGTCATCCCAAACGAACTATTTTCAGCGCTTTATACACAGTGGGTCTAAAAATTGCTAATTTTTTAAAGCGTAGATTTGATTTTTATTTATATATTATTAATTGTTGTTGATTAACTTGTTATTTGTGGTCGTCGTGTTAAAATGCTTCCTCTTATATACTGTTCTGTTGATGGGTGTTATCCTAAAATATGTACTTTGGATTCTGTGGGTTTAAAGTGGGATTTATAAACTTGTCGCAACGCTCAGTTCAGTTCCGCGCAGTCCAGTTTCGCTGATTGTCGTTCGACTTTAAACAAACGAAAACATACCAAACCATTTATAAACCCTCAATTCATTCGCAGCGGTACGCGGTACGCCGTCGCGCAGCGAGACGCTCGGCTCACTACCACTGTTTTTCGGTGGTAGTGCTCGGCTCTCGGCTATACGCTCGAGATGGGCAAGTTTTATCTTTTGACGCTGCAGTTCGTTGTCGCAGGACTCTTAACCAATGAAATGCGAAAGTTGAATCACGTGGTGGTTGACAGGCCAAATGAACCAATGAAATGCAATACGACATGCGAACAGCAGCTAAGTTTATAAATTACAAATTTGTTTACAGCGACCTCGGGCGAACTCTGGCGTACTGCGCTGCGGAACTGAACTGGAAAGTTTATAAATCCACCTTAAGGGGCATATTCAGTGAACCGCGTGGTCCGACTTGGGAATTTGCCGCGAAGGAGGATAAGTCAGTGTTATTGAACAATCAGGCAACATGGCTATTCCTAGATTCGTCGCCGCGCCGCGAGACTCATATAACATATATGGCGAGACTAATATAATTTACTGCTCCGAGCGGCGAGTGGCGGTCAGGACTGGCTAGATAAACCGCAGTGTTGCCAAATCGCTTTAGATAGTTCCGGTTTTAGGTATTTTTTCTCAAAAACTCGGTTTGACGTTTTTTCACATAAAAAAAAAGGTATAAAATTAATTGAAATTGTAGATAGTTGAGGAAATACTTTCAAAAAAGACTGTATGGGAACATTTTCTCAGCTTCACCTATATTTATCGTTTTAAAAAAAAAATATATTTTTTTTTTTAATTCAAGACCATATAGTCATACAGCACCAAATTGCGAATCTAAATTCAAAATTTTAACAAATTCTATTCAATAGTTTTCTTGTAGTTTGTCAAACCTTTTCACCTTAATGGAGGTCACTGATAAGAGCTCTTAATGTTTTAGGGGTGGTATCGGATCAAGGATCCAATTTTGTAAAATTATTTAAAAACGATCTGAAAATAACCGAAGAAAATCCCTTCTTTTTCGTCGATGGAAAAAAATTGTCTATTTGTTTGATGTACCTCATCTTCTAAAATCTACACGAAATAATTTTTTCAAATGTTTTTAGGTTACAAACAGGGCAAACAATAAAAACATATCTAGATACTATGTACCACTATGATAAGGTAAAGGAGTTTAGATTAGCACCTATGTTAACTAACGATCATTATACCCCAACAATTTTCAAAAAATGAAAGTTAAATTTGCCACCCAGGTTTTCAGCCGCTCAGTGGCAGTGGCTTAATTTGATGAGTTCCTGCATCGATTTAAAAATTCTACCGCTTGATGCAAAAACAACAGCTTCATTTATACAAAACATGAACGATCTTTTTGATTTATTAAATTCAAGTAATTTAAGTCGTTTTAATGCTTTCATGGCTACAGAAAAACAGATAGCCTTTTTAAAAGAAATGGATACTTTGTTTTTAAGAATCTTACAGTCATTAGTGTCGAAGGAAAAGTTGTAACTAATCAGATGAAGTTTATATTTGGTTGGAGGTCAACAATTAAAGGTATTCTGGTTTTGTGGGAAATATTAAAAAGTAATAAGGGATATACATTTTTATTGACCAGAAACCTAAATCAAGATTGTTTGGAAAACTTTTTTGGACAGGTCCGAAATTGCTGCGGCAATGCGAGAAATCCCACACCTATTCAAATCACTCGTGCTTTTAAAAAATTATTTGCCATTCGATACTTATTTGATTGTGTAATGTAAATCCTCAAACTAGTGTATTGGACATATCTAGCCTTGACTGTTTTCATGCAGTAAATCATGACAAGGATTTTTTAGAACAAGTTGTACAGGGAAAAAAGATATTGTAGCAACAAGAAATGTAAATGCGCAACATATAAAAACTCATACAAGGAAAGGTAAAGCTAATGATCACGGTAAAATAATGTTATTGAATTCTCAGAGTTTATCATCTAAATTTCCAGAAATATGTGACTATGTCTTGAAGTCCGGGGTTATTGCCGCGTGTCTGACAGAAACTCGAATAACAAAGGACTTTAACGACTTTGAGATAGACATACCAGGATATAGTATCATAAGATTAGATAGTGACAGTAGGCACACTGGAGGTGTTGTAATTTTTATTAAATGTGACGTAAAAGTAATTAAAATCGAAAGATTTGTCAGTCAGAAAAATTATTGGTTTTTGGTGGTTCATGTGTGTATGTTTGGTAGAGTTTATATTTTGGCAACTCTGTATCATTCTCACAGTTCTAGTCATGCTGAATTTCTTGCATTTTTTGACGATTGGTGTAATCAACCTCTAGATGGGGAACAACCAATTATTATAGTTGGAGATTTTAATATTGATTGGTTGGGTAATGGTACATATTCTTTGAATTTAAAAAAAATTTCATGTGACTCAGGCTTTGATCAGTTAGTTAAGGAGGTGACACACCCTAACCAAAAAGGTGTGGGTGGAAGTATTATAGATCTTGTGCTGGTAAAGGGGAAACATGAATTAAAGTCTACAGTGGAGGAAACTCCACGAATAAGTGATCACTATATAGTAATGATTGATCTTAGGGTTAGTAACTTTCAGAAAAAGAAAAATATTATGGTTAATACAAGGGGTAGGATTGATTATGAAACTGTGAACAGTGGTCTAAGAGAAATAAGCTGGAATTATAATAGGTTGATTAGCTTAGATGATAAGTGTAGAATATTTTTTGATAATGTCTTAGGTATATTGAACGAAAAAGCTCCAAGAAAACAAAAGCTTATTAAATTTTATTATAAAGAATGGTTCAATGATAGGGTAAAAATTGCAATTACTGAGAGGGATAATAGTTACAAGAATTATAAGGTAAATAAAACTGAAGAAAATAGAGTAATATATAAACAATATAGAAACAGGGTTTTAACAGTTGTAAGGGAAGAAAAAAAACATTTTTATCACAAAAAAATTGATGATGTTAAGAGTGATCCAAAAAAGATGTGGGAAACATTGGGCGAACTAATAACTGATAGAAAAAAGAAACAAATTGAAAGATTAGAGTTGAATGGGGTTGTTTGGGAATCAACAAATTCTATTGCTGAAGAAATGAATAAATACTTTGTTGATAGTGTTAGAGAAGTAGTGGCTACAATTGATATACAACATTCACTACCAGATACATTCATTCAAAACCAACAAGACACTCTTAACTTTTTCCAACTGATTGACGTAAAACAATTACAAGAAATCCTATTTAGTTTGCCTAATAAAGCCAGTCCTGATGACATATCTGTAGAGTTCCTTAAAAACACTTTTGAAAACATTAAGGAACCTTTATTACATCTAATAAATACTTCACTTGAGATTGCATGGTAGGGTACCATTATTGTTAAAAATTTCACATGTTATACCAGTTCAAAAAATTAAGGGAGCAATTAAAGCAGAAGACTTTAGACCAATTAATGTATTATCAACGATTGAAAAAATATTAGAGAGGGTGGTATATAACCAGCTTATTAATTTCATTGAAGTGAACCATATTTTAATTGAAAATCAGTCAGGGTTTAGAAAAAAGCATAGCTGTGAATCTGTGATGCAGCACATTCTTTATGAATGGAAACATTTATTAGATGATAATTATATTGTTGCTGCTGTTTTCCTGGACTTAAAACGAGCTTTCGAAACTATAGATAGAGCAAAGTTAATTTTAAAATTAAAAAAATATGGTATAGTTGACATGGCATTGGCCTGGCTTGTGGACTACCTTGACCACAGATTGCAGGTAACAAACATCGGTGGGCAACTTTCATCGGAGATTGAGAATGATATTGGCGTGCCTCAGGGTAGTACTTTGGGACCTTTATTGTTTATAATTTATATTAATGACATAGCGTTGGCGGTTAAGGAATGTTCACTGCATTTGTTTGCAGACGATACACTTGTATATTATTACTCAAAAGATCTGAAGACGTTGATTGACACTGTGAACGTTGATTTGGGTTGCCTGCATGGGTGGTTCAACAGTAATACCTTAAAACTTAATGCAAAAAAATCAAAATTTATGATAATTGGTAACAAAAATGTACATGATTCTGGTATAGCAAAGAATATTCAAATTAGGGTAGGTAAAGAAGGAGTTGAACTGACTTCAAAACATAAATATCTGGGGTTTATTATTGATCATAATCTTAAATTTAAGGATCACTTGGAACATGTTATTGAAAAAATTACGAAGGGTGTAAATTTTCTTTCTAGGTTCACAACTACTCTGTCTCGATGGACCAAAATTACTGTTTATAACACCTTAGTCTTGCCTCATTTTATATTTAGCTCATCAATATTGTATTTGGGTAATGGGAATGAACTGAATAGATTTCAAAAATTACAAAACAGGGCAATGAGGGTCATTCTCAATGAAAGACGGGACACTTCTATTGGGAGTATGTTAAAAAAACTTGGTTGGCTCCCAATAAATAAATTTCTTATTTACCAGAGCATGATCCTAATATACAAAATCCAAAATAACTTAACACCAGAGTACTTGACTAACAAATTGGAAAACCATGTAATAATGCACTCTTATAATACAAGAAATAAAAGAAATTTTTATGTTATAACTAAAAATAAGAAAAGTACAGAGAATGGACTGTATCATAAAGGCTTGTTAGAGTTTAATAAACTTCCAATCGAAATTAAAACTGTAGCCAATGTTAAGCAATTTAAAAATGTGCTAAAGCAAAGACTATTGCGAGAATGATAGTTTAAGTGCATGTCAAGCTTTGAGTCGAGAGTATAGATTTATGATTTACTCCTATGGGTAATGCGTAATAACTTTACATTATAATAGTAAACTACGTTTTTTTTGTTTTTTTGAGCTGTATGGTTTGTATATGTATGACTTTAGACATTAGGATGATTTTGTGCAGTATTAAGCTGATTTTTGTAAGCAAATTTGGATATAATGTTGTAATTTGTTATTAGCCAGGTGCTAAATAAAGGATCTATATATATATCAGGCTGATGGGGCAAATTGTATGAAGGACATCAACGAAGTTTAAATTACTCTTACTCCCGACCTCGTAGAGCAATGTAAATACTTAATGGTATCCCCTTCATCTAACTATATTCTTCTGAAGGTTTTTACCAACGACTATAGGAATATTGAAAGCGTTGAGGGAAATGCACTTGTATACGTCACAAGATATCTTTTAAAAAAATGTTTGGCGCAGCACTCTTGTGACGTATGCACTAACTTTGTTAATTCGAATGCCTTAATTACAAATGGAAGCCACTGTGTTTTGCAAACTAAAGGCCTACAATAGTGAAAAACTGAAGTTTGGTGGCTTATTGGTGCCACCTAAGAATTTTGTTGAATATATTATAAAATTAGAAAATATATTTGTTGAACATTTTAATGAACTTGCGTCTTAAAATCGCATTGGTCAAGCATTAAAAAATAAATTTAAACCCATTACTTTTGTTCATCCGTGCGAAAATTTTTCCTATGACTATTTCTTGTCATTGTATACTAGAGTGAGTATATATTTTACACTTAAATTTGCTAATAGAGATATCAAGACTAAAAAAATGTCTAAACGAAATCCTAAACTTAAAATTTTGCAAAACTTATAAATACATAGGCATTTTCGCATTAATTAATACTAGCAGTTTTTTACATAGTATACAAAGTTGCAACAGCATTATTTAATTAATTTTAATAAAAAAATAAAATAATTTTCTTTACCTTGAAACCATTAAAATTACTCCCTTATAATTTGAAAAATTATGAATTTCTCTGTCGTATACCTAGTTAATAATACAAGAATTTATTGGAAAAAAACTCGTCCTGAAAGCTTTCCTTTCATAATTTGAAACAATTCTAAAAATTAAGACTGTTTATGATCATATGCTAATTTATACCTACTTATATATGTTTCAGCAGCTAATACTATACCTATAGTTATTTTCTTAACTATGCCATTTTATATTTTAGAACTTAAATACAAAAAAGTTGGTAAGCTTTCAAGATTTTTAATTAAGTTGAAGGAAACTGGGGAACCTCGTAAACACCTTTTCGTTCTTGTATTTCCCACTGATCGCCCAGTCTTATATTGAACTTCCTTTACTTCTTACAGAAAGCAATCCTTAATTTTTCCTACCATACCTTTGCCTTTGCTCTCCTTTCCTTTGAATTTGTGGACTGTATCTCTTACAAAAATAGCCTTTGGTTGAATAGATGTGCATTTATTAAACACTTATATTGTACAAACACTGATAAATACTATTTCAACTTCACTATTCAGATAAATAATTGATTTTTGGTCCCTTTTGAACCTTTTTCAAAGATGTAACTCAACAACAACTTTTGTTTGTTATTTTTTGTAACTAGGCACAGACGCGACTTACGGCGCGGCGTCATAGCAAATCTTGCGTGGTCGGAAAGAGATAGAAAACGTAAAATTCGTGCAACATTCTTTATCATCTGTCGTGACGGATAATTAGGGAGTTCTTGTAAATAGAGAGTTATTGCGAATATTCAACATCCTCCCCCCCAGCTGAAAGCTTACAAAATGGCAAAAGAGATAATTTGGAGATTGGTCTAGTAAAAACACCATATTGAGTGCGTATTTTTGCAACTCGTACATTACCGTCTTTGCCAGGGAAAGTCTCTATAACTCGAGCTAAACGCCAGTCTAAAGGAGCAGAATTGTCCCCACGCATAAGAACCAAATCGTTCTCTTTAATATTTTCACATAAATTTGTCCACTTAGGACGATGTTGCAACCTATTTAGATATTCTGTCGACCACCTGTTCCAAAATACCTGTCTCATTTTTTCACAATGTTTCCAAAAATCAAGTCGATTTTCTGGTTCGTTACTACAATCCATTTCAGGAAAAGAAGTCAAGATTTCTCCTATTAAAAAATGACTTGGAGTAAGACATGTATAATCTGATGGGTCCGATGATAAAGCAGACAACGGCCTTGAATTCAAAATGGCCTCAATTTGACACAACAAAGTTGAGAGCTGTTCATAAGTCAACAGATGATTGCCAATCACTCTCCGCAAATGAAATTTGGTAGATTTAATACCTGCTTCCCATAGGCCACCCCAATGCGGACTATTAGGTGGTATGAATTTCCACCGTATTTCCTTGGAAGATAAAAATTCTTCAACTTGATTTTTATTTTCCTTAAAAAAGTTATATACATCTTTTAAAATGTTATTTGCACCTTGAAAATTGGTACCATTATCGCTAAAAATTAATTGAGGATGTCCTCGCCTTGCAATAAATCGTTTTAATGTTGATAAAAATGCATCTGATGTCAAACTTGTAACTAACTCTAAATGAATGGCTTTTGTCACCATACAAACAAATAGAGCAATGTATGACTTAAAAGTTCTTGCCTTGCGAAGCTTAGATTCTTTAATCACAATGGGACCTCCAAAGTCTATTCCTACTTTAAGAAACGGTCGAGCAATTGAAATTCGATCTATAGGCAATGGAGCCATTATTTGTTTGACATTAGCAGCACGAAATCTATAACAACTTAAGCAGTTTTTGATTTCCTTTTTTATAGCGCGTAACCCATTCACTGGCCAAAATCTTAATCGCAGATGAGCCAGAACTGTTTGTGGACCTGCATGCTGTAAATCTACATGTTCTTGTATATACAGTAACTTAACAACATGATCTTTAGGAGGTAAAATTATAGGAAATCTTTGAGAAAATGGTAAATCACCATGTGATAAACGACCTTTCACCCTAAGAATATTATCCTCATCAATAAATGGTGCAAGTTGCGCTAAATTTCCTGACGAAATAGGAATATTAGATTTGATATTTTGCATTTCATTTGCAAAATGATGACCCTGAATACATCTGACAATAGCAGATAGTGATGACAACAGTTCATCCACTGACAGTGGACCTTTTAGTTTTTCTTTATTCTTTGAGGAGTTATTAACAAATCTGAGACAATACGCTATTGTCCTTTGCAAACGACGAAATCTGGAAAATTTCAAAAATATTTCCATTGCACCTGAAAAAGTATCTACTAAAGCATGTGTAACAAGTTTTAGTTCTGGAAGAACCAAATCATTTATTTCAACTTCGTTGTCAATAAACTGTAAACTTGAGTCGTGCAAAATTCTTGGACCATTCCACCATGACTCACAATTTGATAAAGCAACTGGGTCTAAACCTCTTGAAATATGATCGGCTGGATTATCAGCAGATGACACATGATGCAACTGAAAATTAGTGGTTAATTCTTGAATTTCTGACACGCGATTGGCAACAAATGTTGTCCACCTGTCAGGAGTACTATTCAACCAACATAAAACTATTTTCGAATCAGTCCAAAGAACAATTCTTGACAATTTAACATCGACAATCGAAACTAGTTTATGACACAATCGTGCAAGTAATAAAAATCCACATAGTTCTAATCTTGGTAGAGATATAACTTTAAGCGGCGCTACTCTAGATTTGGAACATATAAGCCTACAACTGACTTCATTATTAGTATAAATAGTTCGCAAGTAGACACAAGCGCCGTATGCTTTAATTGAAGCATCCGAGAAACCGTGAATTTCAAATGATTTTATTTCGTTTATTTTATCATATAACAACCGAGGAACATGCAAATCTTTTAAGTTGGAAATATTGTTTTCAAAATTATTCCATTCCTTTACAAGATCTTCAGTTAGACTAGAATCCCAGTCAAGTTTTGCAGTCCATATTTTTTGCATTAATATTTTTCCCAAGATAACTATTGGCCCTATAAAACCCAAAGGATCAAACAACCTAGCTATATGAGAAAGTACGTTTCTTTTGGTTGGGATAACAAATTCTTCATGTGGAAATCCACATATGCAAAATTCATCGGATAATGATTTCCATGAAATACCTAACACTTTATTTAAACTTTCATCAACATGAATATCAAAACTTTTATTATCTTTACACTGGACATCACGAGTAACATTAAACTCCAAATTAAAAACCCATTTATGTAAAGAAAATCCTGCGGAACCTAGCAAATCAATCAACTGACTTTGTAGTTCACAGAATTCAGATAAAGTATTTGAACCACCCAAAATATCATCAACGTAAGTTTGTTTAATCAAACATTGAGAAGCAAGTGGGTGAGAAGAACTACTTTGATTTGCTAGTTCAATAAGGCATCTGGTTGCGAGAAATGGAGCACAGTTAGTACCATAAGTGACAGTATCTAACTGAACACACTTAATATCTTGATTTGGAGTATCCCTCCACAAAATATTTTGGAGATGTCTATGATCGGGATTTATCAAAATTTGTCGATACATTTTAACTATATCTGTTGTAAAAACAAATTTAAATGTTCTGAATCTGCACACGATATCAAACAAATCGGCCTGAACCGTGGGCCCTTTATACATCACATCGTTGAGTGAAACACCTGACGATGTTTTCATACTGGCGTCAAATACAACCCTTAATTTTGTACTAACCGCCTTCTCACGGATAACACAATGGTGTGGTAAAAAATATTTTTTCAAAGAATCTTTTGTTTCCATAGATAACTCTGTATAAGACGCATGTTGCAACTGAACATATTCGTCTATAAATGCCTTATATTGATCAAATAAACTCTTATCTTTATGTTATCTTCTTTCTAAAGAAAGAAATCTACGTTTAGCCTGTTCGAAAGATCCGTTTAATGGTAAATTTTTAATATCTTTTTTAAAAGGAAGATCTACTACATATTTTCCATTAACATCGCGTTTAGTGGTTTCTAAAAATATTTTTTCCGCCATTTTGTCTTCCGGTGAAAATATTCGTTTGTTGGAAATTTCTTCCAATTGCCAAAACTTTGGTATTAAGTTATTAATACCTGGATCAACTCGCGAAAAAAGAGCTACGCAGACATTTGACATAGCGCTTTCTAGTTCGAACTTTACAGAACCTCCTAAAACCCATCCTAACTTGCTGTTTTGTAAAATAGGTAAGTTTGAACCTAATCTTATTAAACCTGGATCCAATAATTCAAAATACAAATCTGCTCCAATGAGCATGTCTATCTTACCAGGAACATGATAATCAATATCAGCCAGAATAATTCCCGGAGGAATCACAAAATGTGAAGTATCAATTTTTTGTTGCGGGAGATTACACGTTATTTTCTCTAGAATCCCACAAGTTACTTTATACCTTTCTTCACTACAACTTTTTGATTCTATTTTTAAATCTATCATTTTTGAAACTTTATTATTCGATTGAGCAATACCTGAAATATTTAAATTAGCCTTAAACGGCTTTCCATTTAATTTATTTACTACCTCAGTAGTCACGAATGTAGTCTGTGAAGCAGAGTCTAATAAACCTCGAACTTCTAACCTATTTCCCTCTTCGGAAATTAAAATAAATCTAGCAGTTGCTAATAACACCTGCCCCTTGGCACATGAAGCTAATGTTTGACTGGGGATCAGATTTAAATTTTCTGTCAAAGATTGTGATAATGTACAAGTTGATGTTTGAGTAATTTCATCATTTTCACCATGAACTGTAAGACTCGTTTGATTACTTTTAGAATTTTCTAAATTATTTTCTTTTGGCTTTAATTGATTTTCATGGAGTAAATAATGATGTTTACCTGAACATATCTTACATTTATCCCTGTAACATTGAGATGCTCCATGTCCTTTATAAAAACAATTAAAACATAACCTGTTTTTTGATATAAAATCTCTTTTTGTTGAGATGTCAAGAGATTTGAATTTTGCACATTTATAAATAGTATGCTCTTTATCCTTACAATAAATGCATTTAACAGAATTGTTTGTAACTGAATGAGTTGAAGTATTGAATAACTTCGGTCTTTGTTCATTTCCACGTTCGTTTCTTAAATTTATGTTTTGTGAAGATGATTCCCAAGCAGTTACTCTTTTTTCCAAAAATTCAAAAAATTCTGTTAAATTTGGCAAATCTGTTTGATCTCTAGACAATTCAAATTCGTTTCGTAAATTCCTGTCAATTTTACTAGAAAATATACTTATCAAAAGCAAGTCCCAATGACCCACAACATTTATTTTTAATGATTCGAGAGCGTTTATATGTTGCTTTATTTGACTTAAAAAGTCCCTTAAACCATTAATACCCCTAACAACTGTTGCTTGCATAAGCCCATTAATATGATGATTTATTATTGGCATTTTCTTGTCATACCTAGCCCTTAATATATCTAGTGCATTTACATAATTACTGTCCGAAATATTAAACTCATTAATCAAGGACAGCGGTTCACTTTTTAAAAATGACTTTAAATAAACAAATTTTTGTGAATCAGCTAAACCTGAATTATTATGGATAGATGCTGTAAATAAATCAATAAATGTACGCCATTCACCGTAATTACCTGTAAAAATAGGAATTTTCATACTAGGCAAATTAAACTTGACAGAAGGTGCACTAGCTGGAGAGCGAGAATGCTGAATATTACCATTAGTCACGTGATCTTGACTTGCGCCGCCACTGGCAGACAAATTTGCAGTTTGATGACCTAGCCGCGCTTGAATATTAGTTCTTAGTTTACCATGGCATGCAATATACTTATTTTCTACCTCTTCTCTCTCCACAACCTGCGCCTCTGTCTCAGCATCAGTCTCAATTAAATCTTCAATATCCTCCTGTATTTTACAAAATTGACCAAAACTTGTTAAAAGTAAATTTTCCCTTATTATTAATTCGTTGACATCGATTTTCGACTCTAAATCAATATTATTTAGGTAGTTATGAAATTTCGTTATATCACCCTTAACACGCGCTCTTTTTCGTTTTAACGCGTCCATTATTTATCTGTTTAGCTTACCTAAACACAATAAAATACCTTACTTTAAATATTTTTTTTTTTTTTAATCTGCGATTTCAAAAATACTTATGTCATTCAAATGTCAATAAATCACTGCAAATGTCATTGGTTTTTTACACTTTTCTGCAGTAAACACATTTGTTTTTTCTAATAAAAACCTTTAATGTCTATAGAGTCTTTCACAAAAAACAACCGTGTTCTTTATCATAAAAGTTACCTTCCTACCTTATAGTAGTTTTATAATAATGATAACCTCATTTTTTGCATGCAATTTTAGTTTATAAAAGCTCCTTAATCTTATGTTAAAAGCTACACCAATTTTTGTCATGCAAGATACCTTTATTTGTTTATAAAAACAGTCTTTATAAATTCGAAGAACAGCCTAAATGTTTGTCTTAAAAGACCATACAATACAATACAAGTTTTTAGTTCTACGAACAACCCTAATTTTGCTTTGTTTTTATTAATAAAAATCTATTTGTTCTGAGAGAAACCCTTTTTTCTCACAAGACCCATTATTTTTATTCAAAAACAACCTATTTTGTTCTGAGAACAACCTTAATTTTGTCTTAAAAGACCCTTTAATTATTTTTATAAACAACCTATTTGTTCTGAGAACAACCTTAATTTTGTCTTAAAAGACCCTTTAATTATTTTTATAAACAACCTATTTGTTCTGAGAACAACCTTAATTTTGTCTTAAAAGACCCTTTACTTTTGTTTATAAAAATAACCTATATGTTCTGAGAATAACCTTAATTTTGTCTTACAAGACCCTATTTTGTTTATAAAAAACAACCTAATTTGAGTTCCTAGTTATAGCGCATGTTTTTATTTCTTCGTGGACTTTTGCGAGATATCGCGAAGAAGCATAATACCGACATAACCTAATAGTTGGTAGCAAATATCCATCCGTTTCAATAGCCGAAACCATAGATATTTATCGATAGTTCTCCACCGCTACCACCGTCCAAATATAAGAAGTCCGCTCACTTGCTCTTGCCGCTGTAAATTTCTCCCCTGCCGACGCCCTACCCCGCGCCCAGCGAGTCAACGCTCAAGCGGCGTTCGGCTGGGGATTAGTTTTTGCAAGTGCATACTTTTATCCACATCGCTCTCGGCGAAGAGTTTTCGTATGCTGCCACGTTATAATTAGTATAATTTTAGCTTACTTATGATGGAGGCGAATCACCTTAAGAGTTTTTGTTATTGTTGTGTTGATGATTGTTGTGTTAGTTCACGTGATTGTTTTTCGTTATTTCGGTGCCCTAAAGATCCAATAAGGTAAGTAAAAAGGATTGTTTACTTCCGTTGAGTAAGATGCAAAGTAGATTTAGTGGGACATATTACACCATGCCGACGTTTCGTTAATTTATTTTAACTATGAACTTTCATGCATGTATTGATTATGCTGTCAAAAAGGTATATTTAAATAATAGTAATTTACCTAACAAAGTTCCACATGATTATTTTATGTCGTTGTACACAAGGGTACGAATTTATTATACATTAAAATTTGCTAATCGCGAGATGAAATGTAAGTCGACTAATAAAGCAAATCAAAAGTTGAAGATTTTACAAAATTTGTAATTTGTATTTGTAATATTATTATGTGTAACGCAAAACAAAAAATGTGTTTTATTTAATTTTTTCCTGCAAAAATAAATTAATCCGAAAAAAATTGAACTTTTTGGTAAACACAACAAATTTAAAAACCAATTTGCAAAAGATAAAATAACGACAAAAAAAGATGACCTAATAATTACGTCTATAAAATATATTTCCAAACTTTAAAGTACCTATTCATTTTCCCCAATAAAATATCAATATTTTATAATTCGATATTGTTAAACTAACACAATAAAACCAATAATTCGTATCATGATCTAATGCAAATGCAAACTATTAATCATACAAATATATTAAAACGTTTTGTAAGTATTTATTACCACAACTCCCTCGTATAAAAATATTCAAGCGGCCAAGCCACCGTTCCTACTGAATGACTCCCGTATCTCGCTGGGAGGCGGTTCTCGGTGCGATTCGAGGTCACCGCCGGCGTTTTCAATACTTCAAAGAAGTGATCGGACTTCTTATATTTGGACGGTGCCGCTACAGTATATTATAGTACTAATACTACTGATCTTTTTTCAAATTTCTCATAGAAAAATATATATTTAGTAAATAAACACCAAAGAAATATAGAACACTTTAAAACTCATTATAAAAATACAAATATCAACAAAAATGTCTTCAAAATTACCGCTTAGACTTTTTCGCGGGCGAGGGCACCATGGGATCTGCATTTTCATCATTCGATTCCGCACCATCATTTGATTCCGCACCATCATTTGATTCCGCATCAGATCCAACTTCTCTCCTTTCATCTAAGTCTTCTTGGGTGGACTGTGTTTGATTTCCAGTTTCCCCTTACATACAAAAAAAAAAGTTAAACACTGATGTATGTATTTACTATTCCAAATAAAAAAAAGTATAGAGGTACACAGAAACTGTAATTTTTTCTTAATGTCTGTACTTGGAGTGTTTTTTTGTTCACGCCATACAAGATGGTTTTGTGACTCAAATTCTGTCGCGTAAGGTTTATTACCATACCCGTGTAATACTGTATACGATTATTTGATCAGAAAAAAGATATATTAATAAATAGTTGTAGTAATAATAAACTTAAACTTACCAGCTGCTTGTAATCCTTCTCTAAGTGCAGGTCGTATAATCCTAAAATCCCTAACAGTTCCTTGACCGACATATTTTGACAAATCAAACTTGGTTTTCTTTGTAAGTTGTATAATAGCTTTACTGAACTGTTCGATTTCGTATATAACTTTAGGAATCATTCTCGTTTCCCTTAAAACTTTACTTTTCATAGTCGATCCTTCTACCGCTTTCTTTTTGTTGCCCTGTGTATGGTCTTCGGCCTGGTTATGATAACCTTCCAGATGAATGATTAATCGGTAGACTATTGGAGCCAGTATTTTTCCTGCTTTCTTTACAAGACGCTCAAACCTTAAATAAAAACGTAAATTACATGACTTATCAGGCATGCTGCATGCTGTATTGTGATAAGTGTCAATAATTAAAACCACTCACGCATTTAAATCTTCAAAAGTAATTAGAATATTCACAATTTTACAAAAAAAAAGGTTATTTATTTTTATTAACGTTAATTTTCACACGCTACTGTAATACAAAACCATAAAAAACAATGCGGTGTCGTTCGTTGGCGCTTCTACTAGAAACACCCTGTACATAAATTTATTTTTGCAATCTCTATTAGCTTTTTAACTTTCCTTAATATTTTCCTATCCCTATATGTCACCGTTTTTGAAATATTAATTAATTTCCATTTTTTTCCTAAAAACATGACCTGCAATAGCAGATATTTTTTAACTCGCAAGAAACTTCAATTCGCTTGCTGCGGCACACTCAACAAGTGACTTGTTACGGGATATATCATATATGATTTCATCATATCACAAATTATAGGACTTCTAACCTTGGCAAACGTAATACACTGTCACTTATCAACATTTAAATATAATTAGGATAGATAGACCAGTGAACAAATTGCTCCATTTCGGACTGCAATGTTCAACAGTCCAAATCATTTCAATCTTTTAAGGTTGTCAACAAACATAGATGTGCTCAAAAAGGAATTAACGTGGCATCTCCTCATAATACATCAATTTATTTATCGAATCACAATAAGTGATCAAAATGTAGGCAGTCGTTGTACAGGGGTAATGGGGTTATTTGGTCAAACCTTAAATTACACTCTTTATCTAATTTTTATTAAGCATTTATAAGGTATGGTCAGGCCTGAAAATTTAAAGTCAATCCGATAAGTAGTTTTCGGAATATACGAGATTAAAATCAAAAAATGTAATAAAAAAATGCTTTTGATCTTGAACGCTCCATATAATAATAATAATAATAATAAACGACTTTATTCAAATATGTTCCAATAATATACATATATCCATTAAAGAAAAAAGAAACATACATATATACATACCGGGTGTTGCATCGTCGAGCGGGACATAGGAAATCCCATGTAATTTTAAATGGGGTCAATTATTGGCTTCCCTAATTATTTTAGAGAAAAATTCTATTTAGGTTTATTAAAGAGCACTAAAACCCACATTCAAAAGAATAACTTTAGATATTTTTGATGAGCCCGTTTACGGGTTATCGCCGATTTCTTTTTAACTATTTCTCCTTTTTATGGCCCCGTATTTGCGGGCACCAGTCAAGGTAAAAGATGACTGTCAAATAAAGTTGTCATTTTGAAATGTGTGCTTTATTGTTATAAAAACTCGTACATCGAAAATATTAAAGGTGTATTTATGAGTACAAATTAATCTGAATAAAACTAAAATAAAGTATCCAATTACAAGGTTAATTATGACATTTTACATGTTTCAATATTTTACTAATTAATAGGTAGGTACTATTAAATTGTTAGAACTTTAGGATTTAAGAAGATGTTCAAATATTCCTCAAAATGACAACTTTATTTGACAGTCATCTTTTACCTTGACTGGTGCCCGCAAATACGGGGCCATAAAAAGGAGAAATAGTTAAAAAGAAATCGGCGATAACCCGTAAACGGGCTCATCAAAAATATCTAAAGTTATTCTCTTGAATGTGGGTTTTAGTGCTCTTTAATAAACCTAAATAGAATTTTTCTCTAAAATAATTAGGGAAGCCAATAATTGGCCCCATTTAAAATTACATGGCATTTCCTATGTCCCGCTCGACGATGCAACACCCGGTATATATTCCGCTAATCAAGAGCAAGGCGCTATTTAACTAAAGCAGCTATTCTTACATATAACCTATAAATATCCCCTTAAAATATTAACACATTATATTATACTTACCAACCTCCTTGAAACGCCAAATTGTTTTTTGATGATCTGCTCATAAAATATTTGGCTAATGAATGTAGCGAAGCATACAACTGCATTATGTTTTTAAAAATTGCATCAGATATATTTCCCGGGGATATAGCAATTTCAGCCAGGTTTGAGAGAATCTCGACAGCGAATAGTAACTGACAAGAAACACCTTTTTCTTTAGCCTTAAGAGCATTTTTTTCTAAAAAAAAAAAAATTTTGTAAGGTGGTGTAATTGTCGCTATAACTGAACAAGTCTTTGAAACAGTGATGGCGTAAGATAGCAAGATACCTGGATACTTCAACAATACGCTAATAAATAAAAATAATACTTGAAAGTCAGTCAACAATTTCCTATAGCTAAACACTCTTTACGTCCATGCTTACTTTTGTCTTCGTTGTCTTCACCCGGATAGGTCAACACATAATAATCCGATTTTATCCTGGTGAGAAGACTGTCAACGTCATCCAAAATGTTTTTAACGTAAGCACATAAAGTCTGTAAAATCACATTGGCAGTTGTTATATCCACAATTTTAAGATCATCGCAATCTTCCTCATCGACGGTTTCCTAAAATACAAAATTTGTGTACTTATTTCTTAATAATAATACTATACAGTATGTCCACGGATGAGGTAGGACAAATGGACTAAAAATTGAAAGATACGAAAAAAAAGGCACTCTTGATAAACGTTTTTGCTCGTCTAGAAAATACGATTCACCATAAGAAACTTCAATTTTTTTATACAGGGTGGGTAAAAACTGCAAAAATGTTATTTTGCTTAAGAGGAAACATACTTTATTTTGAAAGATACGAAAAAAAGGCACTCTTAATAAACGTTTTTGCTTGTCTAGAAAATATGATACATCATAAGAAACTTCAATTTTTTTATACAGGGTGGGTAAAAACTGCAAAAATGTTATTTTGCTTAAGAGTAAACATACTTTATTTTGAAAGATAGGAAAAAAGTCACTCTTAATAAACGTTTTTGCTTGTCTAGAAAATGCGATTCACCATAAGAAACTTCAATTTTTTTATACAGGGTGGGTAAAAACTGCAAAAATGTTATTTTGCTTAAGAGGAAACATACTTTATTTTGAAAAATACGAAAAAAAGGCACTCTTAATAAACGTTTTTGCTTGTCTAGAAAATATGACACATCATAAGAAACTTCAATTTTTTTATACAAGGTGGGTAAAAACTGCAAAAATGTTATTTTGCTTAAGAGTAAACATACTTTATTTTAAAAGATACGAAAAAAATCCACTCATAATGAATGTGTTTTCTACAAAACAAAACGAAGTAGAACAATTCATGAAAAGGTTAACCTATGTAAAAATTATTTCCCAAAAAGTACTCGCTGGCACACCTCTGACTGGTGAACCTAGTTAAAATAATAATGACACTTAAGGTGATAGGTACTTGTTGTCAATGTCTTTATTTAATGAAGTTATTATTTAAGTAGAAATGCTATCTACTGAACAAAGAGTTTTTATAATACAATGTTATGGGGATGGTCAAGTTTCATACCGCTACGTCATGGAACAATTTACCGAGAAATTTGTAGGAATCCCAATAACTAGGATGACAATCTGCAAGTTAATAAAAAAGTTCCAGAGAACTGGTTCGGTTTTGGATCTAAAAAAAAAAGAAGAAATACGAACATGATGATGCTGCTACAGTCTTAGTTCTTCAATCTGTTGAAGAAAATCCTATGACGTCCCTTAGAAATCGTGTTACTCATGTCCAGTTCGGATGTGACCCATAATGTGGCCATTGGGTGAAGTGGCGCTACCTACCTGGTGCGGCAGAACCAAGAGACAGAAGTAACGTACGCCGTCACAGAGTCAGTTTTGTATCATTCTTCTCCGGTTTTGATTGTATTATTCAGCAAAATAAAACGTTAAAACAAAATAAATGTTTTAATAATCACCATAAGAAATCGTAGCGTTCATATCGTACATAATTTTGGTCCTTCGAGCCGGATCAAGCATTTACAACGTGAAAAAGCATATCGCAGACGAGACGAATAATGGATTCCAACACAGCGTCATAGGAAGTGTCATGTTGCCAAGCGTATACAGATTAGAAGAAGACATCATAAAAGTAGGTCCTTTCCAATTTGCTTAATAAATCCTAATGCTTAGTTTCATACTAATTAAATACCTCACCTGCATGCCAATATTTGCGTGAGCATGGTCTAAGGGTTATTATTTCAAAATAAATAAGCATTGCCGGTAGTTAAAACAGTTTATTAAAAAATGGCTCAAAACGAGGAAAATGCCATTGTTGATGAAAGTAAAAAATTAGTTTTTCGTAGGGAACAGTTAAAGGCAACATTAACTCGATTTGCTAGGGTCGTAAAATCGCCAAATCCTGATATTACGGGGTTAAAATTAAGATTCAGTAATCTCGATACTACTTGGGTAGAATTTCAATCAATTCAGCCAAAACTCGAGGAACTAGATCCAAATCAGGAAACCGAAAGAGAGTCGTTTGAAGACGAATACTATAACCTTGCAGCGTTAGCCGTGGAGATAATCGAATGTCACCAACGGAGAGCGTCCCAGAGGCTAAATACAAATGTTAGCGTACCTCAAACTCAAGGTAATCAACAAGCAACAAGCAATAATATCGCGAAATTACAGTCCATTACTTTACCACAGTTTAGCGGTTCTTATGAGGGTTGGTTCAATTTTTCGAAATATTTCAAGCACTAGTCGACAATAATGCGGAATTATCCAAAATTCAAAAATTCTATTATTTACAGTCTTGTCTACGCGGTGAAGCGATCCAAGTGTTACAATCATTAGAAATTTGTGAAGCAAACTATGACGAAGCGATAACTTTATTACGAGAAAGGTACGAAAATAAGCGATTACTTATCCACAATCATGTTCGAAACTTGTTTGAGATGCAGTCCGTGACTCGAGAATCTCACCAGTCGTTACGTAAATTATTAGATAGCGTCGTTCGTAACATTCGCTCCTTAAAAACACTGAATCAACCCGTAGATCAGTGGGATACATTAATAATTTATTTAAAATCACAAAAACTCGATACGCATACACGTAAAGAATGGGAGGTGTTTTAAAGAAGATTCTCCAAAAATGGAAGAATTCTTAACGTTTTTAAAAAATAAATGTCAAGTCCTTGAAACTATCGATAGCAAGCAAAATAACGTATACGAAAGAAACTCGCATAGATCAGTAAACCCGGTCGTACCGAAATTGGCACATTTAAATACAAACAATAATTCTATTACGCAAGCACCTTCGCAAATAAATTTGTCCTTCAATAACTTACGTTGTCATTTCTGTAACGAAAATACGCATTTCGCATACAAATGTCAAAAATTACTGTCATTGTCAATCAAAGATAGATATTCCGAATTAAAACGGTTAGACATGTGTACAAACTGTCTAAGGGTGGGTCACAATGCAGACAAGTGCATCGGAAAAGGCTGCAAAGTGTGCCACTCAAAACATAATTCTATTTTACATAACGTTAATTATAGACAAAATATGCCAAACGTCGCAAATAATACAAATATTCGAAGCGCATGCAATCTATCAATCTCTGATCCAAATGATGAAATAAACCGTAACACTGAAAGTCATAACAATGCTAGTCAACGTGACAACGTCGCCGAAGAAGTCACGCCGATAGCCTTAACAGTTACGTCATCAGCGGGGTTGCCGCTTGCAAGCGCGGGTGCCTACGAAGCACGACAATCGGAAAAGCAAATATTATTAGCGACAGCCAACGTTTATATTTTAGATTCGAACAATAAACCAGTAAAATGCCGGGCATTGCTTGACTCTGCTAGTCAATCGAATTTTTGTTCAAAGAAGTTATATGAGAAGCTTCATTTGCCGTGCGATAAGATAAACATACCGATTCTAGGAATAAATAATGCGGCTAGCAGTGTGCGTGCAAAATTTAAAACAAGGATTAAATCCGTAAATGAGCTATTCTCTGCAAACATTAATTTTTTGGTTATAGAACAAATAACTACAAATTTACCGCAAGTTTCGTTTGATCCCAGCTCATTAAAAATACCCGAAAATATAGAATTAGCGGACCCCGACTTTTACATGGGAAAGGAAATCGATGTTCTGTTAGGTACAGAAATATTTTTCCATTGTTTAAACATTGAGAAAATAATATTAGGAAAAAATGCGCCTATCTTGCAAAATACAAAATTTGGGTTTGTTTTGGCGGGTCCTATGTATTTCAATGCGTGCAAAAATTACGATAAACATCATTCTTTTCTGACAATTAATGAGGGTAATGACACAGTGCAAAACACAGTACAAAAATTTTGGCAAATCGAGAACATCGAGAACAAAGTAAATTTAGCAATGAAGATTTAGAAACCGGAGTGAAGATGGCAGCCAAAGATAGCAGCCAAAATTTCCGGAAATACCCGAGTGTCAAAGTAGCATCCACCATTGCATATACACTGCTTATTCTAATTATATTTAAATAAAACAATAACTATATTATTATAATTGCTTTTCGTAGATTGAATTCAATTACCACTTATATTTTTAATATAATTTAAACATATTGTTTTTGTTTTTCTTTTTACAACTGTTATACTATCAAGTTCATATTTTGCAAAGAGGTTTAGAAATATGAAAGCAATTTTTTAAACCAGTGACGTCCACTTGCACTACCTTGGGTCTTGGGTCAAGAGAAAATAATTAATTGAAAAATATTATTTTTGCGATTTTCTTGAAAACTGTACATACTATCAAGTTCATATTTTGCAAAGAGGTGTAGGAATATTAAAGCAATGTTTTAAACGAGTGACATCCTCTTGCACAACCTTGGGTCAAGAGAAAATAATTAATTGAAAAATATTATTTTTGCGATTTTCTTGAAAACTGTACATACTATCAAGTTCATAGTTTGCAAAGAGGTGTAGGAATATTAAAGCAATGTTTTAAACGAGTGACATCCTCTTGCACTACCTTGGGTCAAGAGAAAATAATTTAAAAATATTATTTTTGCGATTTTCTTGAAAACTGTACATACTATCAAGTTCATATTTTGCAAAGAGATGTAGAAATATAAAAGCAATGGTTTAAACCAGTGACGTCCTCTTGCACTGCCTTGGGTCAAGAGAAAATAATTTAAAAATATTATTTTTGCGATTTTCTTGAAAACTGTACATACACTATCAAGTTCATATTTTGCAAAGAGGTGTAGGAATATAAAAGCAATTTTTTAAACCAGTGACGTCCTCTTGCACTACCTTGGGTCAAGAGAAAATAATTTAAAAATATTATTTTGGCGATTTTCTTGAAAACTGTACATACTATCAAGTTCATATTTTGCAAAGAGGTGTAGGAATATTAAAGCAATGTTTTAAACGAGTGACATCCTCTTGCACTACCTTGGGTCAAGAGAAAATAATTTAAAAATATTATTTTTGCGATTTTCTTGAAAACTGTACATACTATCAAGTTCATATTTTGCAAAGAGGTGTAGGAATATTAAAGCAATGTTTTAAACGAGTGACATCCTTTTGCACTACCTTGGGTCAAGAGAAAATAATTTAAAAATATTATTTTTGCGATTTTCTTGAAAACTGTACATACTATCAAGTTCATATTTTGCAAAGAGGTGTAGGAATATTAAAGCAATGTTTTAAACGAGTGACATCCTCTTGCACTACCTTGGGTCAAGAGAAAATAATTTAAAAATATTATTTTTGCGATTTTCTTGAAAACTGTACATACTATCAAGTTCATATTTTGCAAAGAGGTGTAGGAATATTAAAGCAATGTTTTAAACGAGTGACATCCTCTTGCACTACCTTGGGGCAAGAGAAAATAATTTAAAAATATTATTTTTGCGATTTTCTTGAAAACTGTACATACTATCAAGTTCATATTTTGCAAAGAGGTGTAGGAATATTAAAGCAATGTTTTAAACGAGTGACATCCTCTTGCACTACCTTGGGTCAAGAGAAAATAATTTAAAAATGTTATTTTTGCCAGTCCACAAAGCACAATAAGGCATGTATTTAGATTGTAAAACATTCAAGAAGTTATTATTATAAAAAGGGTTAACGTTACCCTCCTTGGCATAAATTATACGTTCAACTATTTCAGAAAAATGTTTAAAAAAGGGACTTTGCTTGTACAAAGACGGATATTTGGCTGTATCATTTACTTTGTCTTCATCGGCGGAGAAAATGAACTGTGCGTCACTGTGAACAACGATTGATGTTTTTTTACTTGCCAAAGTTTCATAGGCATTTTTTACTTTACTATCATAAAACTCGGAACCCAATAGTACAGACACGTTGTAAAACCACTGAGAGACCTTTTTTAAACTATTTAACAGGATACACTGGGCAATTACATCTTTAAGAAACATTGCATCATCCAAGTTTTTAAAATGTTCGTTAACATCTTTAGACACCATCTTTAAGAAATGAGCGCAGCATAAGTGAATTGTAATGAAGTTTTGAAAATTTTTAGTTTCTTTCTTAGCAATGCTATATGACATTTTTAAATATTCAAGGAAATCTATTCTGTTGCAGGCTTTAGCTATTGCATGAATATTTGCAAAACTAAAGTCTGTAACAACTCCCCCAAATATCGGCCACCTATTATTTTCTTCGGAAAATACTCTAAAATCGTGAAATAGTTTAAATATTGACTTGGCAAAATGTTCAGCTGAAATCATTTCAAATATGGGAACAACTCTTTTATTTTCTTGGATTGGTACTACTGCGGAGTATAAATAGATTCGTTTTGCGTTCTTGTATGGTTTCCGAACAACTGTGCCCGTGGCATCGAAATAAATAATTGGAAAATGCCCTCTGTTTTGTTTTTCTAGCAAAAAAAACTGCTCTTTGCTAAAAAGTTTGACGCAAAATGGAATGGAAACTTCTTGAATGTATTCCTTATGAACAAGCTGCATTTCAATTAAATCCCAGATATCATTTTTATGTCGGTCAAGGTGAGCAATAGCCTCTGATTTTATTTTACGAAATGTAGAATCCGATTTAATTTCTTGCAAATTTCCAGACAGAACTAATTTTCTTTTTGCCTCCGGTATTAACTTCTTTTTATATATTGACGGTTTTTCTTTAAAAATATTTTGTTTAACTATAGACCGTTCAATGCCTTTTACATAAGAGGTTAAGGGTTGTTTGTGACAAAAGTTTTTGGAGTTGCTAAAAACCGAAACAGTTACCTTGGTAATTGTTATAATAAATTTCTTGCAATTGTTATGTTTACACGTGGCTTATAATTTTATTATTTTGTCTTTAAGATACTTTGTGTATTTAAATATTATAGTGCATGTGTTATTAATGTATTTCGATATTCTGTTTCGTAGAAAATAGGGATAATATTGCGTATCTAGCTTTTCTTGCTTAAAAAGAAGAGAGAAAAACTTACTTTCAATTTCGAACGACCCTTCAAAATACGCGCATTCGTTAAAATTCCTGTTGAATAAGTTAGATACATTTGTGATTCTTTGTGTGAAATGAATAAATCCTTATTTTCTTTTGATTGTGAATTTCCCTTCTTCTATTTCTTATTCCGAGCATTTTGTATTATAATAATTATAATATCTCTTGTAATAAGCAAGATACCACGAGAGTCGTCTAGGAAGTGTGCATAAGAATATTGTTTTCTTGATGTTACTAGTTTCTTAACAGCTTTCCTTGTTGTTTCCCTATACCTATATGTTACCGTTTTCAACATATTAATGAATTGCAATTTTTTCTTTGGAAAAACGAGATATTTTTTAATCATGACATACCAAGTCACTGAAATTTGGTTCAGAGTTAGACAATATACCCGGAGGCGTTGTGCCGAGAGCTTAGTTTTCAATTTTCTCTTGACCCAAAGTAGTGCAAGAGGATGTCACTCGTTTAAAACATTGCTTTAATATTCCTACACCTCTTTGCAAAATATGAACTTGATAGTATGTACACGTACAGTTTTCAAGAAAATCGCCAAAATAATATTTTTAAATTATTTTCTCTTGACCCAAGGTAGTGCAAGAGGATGTCACTCGTTTAAAACATTGCTTTAATATTCCTACACCTCTTTGCAAAATATGAACTTGATAGTATGTACAGTTTTCAAGAAAATTGCAAAAATAATATTTTTAAATTATTTTCTCTTGACCCAAGGTAGTGCAAGAGGATGTCACTCGTTTAAAACATTGCTTTAATATTCCTACACCTCTTTGCAAAATATGAACTTGATAGTATGTACAGTTTTCAAGAAAATCGTAAAAATAATATTTTTCAATTAATTATTTTCTCTTGACCCAAGACCCAAGGTAGTGCAAGAGGACGTCACTGGTTTAAAAAATTGCTTTCATATTTCTAAACCTCTTTGCAAAATATGAACTTGATAGTATAACAGTTGTAAAAAGAAAAACAAAAACAATATGTTTAAATTATATTAAAAATATAAGTGGTAATTGAATTCAATCTACGAAAAGCAATTATAATAATATAGTTATTGTTTTATTTAAATAGAATTAGAATAAGCAGTGTATATGCAATGGTGGATGCTACTTTGACACTCGGGTATTTCCGGAAATTTTGGCTGCTATCTTTGGCTGCCATCTTCACTCCGGTGAATTACCATGCGAAGTCGACTTTAGAGAAAATGTCAATATTGATATCACCGGAAGATATATCGTTAAACTTCCATTAAAGGCAAATTATTTAGAACTCGGTGAATCATATTCTATCGCTTTAAAATGCTTACTTTCGTTAGAAAGACGTCTAGGGAAAAATCCTGACTTATATAAACAATATTCCGATTTTCTTAAAGAATATGAGGGCTTAGGCCATATGACACGTGTTGATCCTAAGTTAGATCCAAAGGATGAACTGTGTGTATACCTCAGCCATCATTCCGTGGAAAAATCTAGTTCTAGTACCACGAAGGTACGAGTGGTTTTCAACGCGAGTTTAAAAACAAATTCTGGATTAAGCCTTAACGATGTTTTAAAAATCGGGCCAAAGGTCCAGAAGGATGTTTTTGATATTGTGTTACGCATGCGCACATATCCGATTATTATTGTCGCAGATATAGAGAAAATGTATCGTATGATATTAGTAAGCGAATCGCAGCGCAAACTTATGGCACCGCCAGTGCCTCCTTTTTAGCGACGCGCGTATTACATGAAATAGGACTTAACCATAAAGATTCACACCCTGAAGTCTGTAAAATAATATTAGAAAACTTTTATATGGACGATTTAATTTTTGGACATCATGACATCGAGAGCGCGATTAAATTAAAAAATGAGATTGATAAAATTTTATCCAATTCCGGATTTAATCTACGAAAATGGATGTCAAATGATGCACGCATTATACAAAAGTCAGAGACTAGGTAGATTTCCAAGAGGAAAATTTTTACATGCGAGGGGATGTCGAAGCGAAAACATTGGGTACGGTTTGGAAGCCGGAGGCAGATACCATGGGATATAAATTTGATTTAAAAAGCGACCAATGTATCATAACAAAGAGAACAATCTTAGCTACAATCGGTCAACTTTTTGACATACTGGGATTAATTAATCCTGTGATAGTACGGGCGAAATTAATACTACAAGAAGTCTGGAAATTTCAGTTAGACTGGGACATTACAGTTCCTGACAGTTTAGCAAATAAATGGGTAAATTTTGTGCATACACTAGCGGATCTAAATTCGTTAAATATACCCAGATGTATTTTGAATACGCGGTCAAATAAAGAGCCCGTGATGCTCTGTGGATTTTGCGATGCAAGCGAACTCGCTTATGGAGCTTGCTTGTATTTGATTTCCAGAAATAAACAAGCTGAAATAGAGTCATATCTAGTATGTTCCAAATCGCGATTAGCACCTTTAAGCTCTATGAGTCTTCCCCGTCTCGAATTGTGCGGAGCATTATTGCTCGCGCAGTTAATCCAAAAAGTAAAAAACTCTTTGGAATTAGAGATCTCAGAAATTAATCTTTTTACAGATTCTACAATCGTATTAGATTGGCTTAGCGCTGAGCCTAGTAGATGGAAGGTTTTTATATACAATCGTGTAGCCGAAATTCAACGTCTCACGGAAAACATGACTTGGAGTCACATAGATACGAAAAATAATCCTGCGGACATAGTTTCAAGAGGATCCGATCCTGTTAGTCTTCAAAACCAACCACTTTGGTGGTACGGTCCATCCTTTTTAATAACAGATCGCACAAGCTGGACAGATAGTCGTACTGTCAAGATATCTGAATACGAAGCAAGAAATACAAACCTCAATATATCGTTTCCGGTTATTAGGCCAAATGTTAAAGTTCAAAATGAAATATTTGGTAAATGGTCTTCGTATAATAAGCTAATTAGAATCATGTCTTATGTGTACCGATTCTATCATAACACGCGTAATAGGGAGAAATTAAATGGATTTTTAACCTCAAAGGAAATGGATCAGACTAGCGTAGAACTTTGTAAAATTGCACAACGTGAACGGTATTCGGATGAAATACGTTGTTTAAAAAATAATAAGGCGGTAAATCGCGACAGTAAAATTCTTAATTTGAATCCTATTCTTGATAAAGCAGATGTACTGCGTGTGGGTGGTAGACTTAACAATGCTCCGTTAAAATTTGAAAGAAAGCATCCAGTTATATTACCTGCAAATCATCAGTTCGTTCACTTGTTAATTCGTTATTACCATCTTAAATTTTTGCACGCCGGACCTCAAGTAGTGTTAACGCAAATAAGAGAAAATTTTTGGATTGTTAGCGGGAAACGAAGTTCGAAAGGTTTTGAAAAATTGTATTACTTGTTTTCGAGTAAAGCCTACAAATATAAATCAAATAATGGGGGCATTACCTGCGTCCCGTGTTACGCCCTCGCGACCGTTTCGATGTTGTGGTGTGGATTACGCAGGACCATATCTTTTAAAAGATGGCAAAACGCGCCACCGTGTATTAATAAAGGCGTATATTTGTATTTTTGTATGCTTTAGTACCCGTGCTGTTCATGCTGAACTTGTCACTGATTTAAGCGCAGAAGCATTCCTAAACGCCTTCAAACGATTCGTATCACGGCGTGGGTTATGTAGCGACATTTTTAGTGATAATGCGACCAACTTTGTTGGGTCAAATAATGAATTGATGAGATTATGCCAAATAGTGCAAGAATCAGTCACCGATCAATACCAAGCCTATTTTTCAGAGCACAAAATCAGTTGGCATTTTATCCCTGCCAGATCCCCCCACCTTGGCGGTATTTGGTAAGGGGCTGTTCGATCATTTAAATATCATTTAAAGCATGTGTTAGGGGATACTCGTTTAAACTTCGAAAGTTTTTATACCTTGCTCACTGAAATAGAGGCAATCCTAAATTTCCGGCCGATTTTACCTATTACTAATGATCCATCGGACCTTGAAGTACTCACTCCAGGCCACTTCTTGATCGGAGAAAGTTTGGTAGCTGTGCCGCAGTCCAGCGTGATGAGCATTCCCACGAACCGATTAAATAGTTATAAGCAATTACAACAAGTGATACAACGATTTTGGTTATTATGGAGCAAGGACTAACTAAATTCTCTGCAGCAAAGATCTAAATGGCGGGTTCGTCAAGAAAATATTCAAATCGACGCTCTTGTGTTACTAAAAGAAGAAAACACCCCTCCTATGCATTGGCATCTGGCAAGAGTGGTAGCAGTACTTCCTGGGCGCGATAACGTAGTGCGCGTAGTTACAGTGCGTACGCAAAGTGGATTGTTTCAGCGCTCTATAGCAAAAATTTGTCCATTACCCATAAGTAAAGATTAGATTATTAGATGTAAAATTGTACATTAGAATAATATTATTTTACATTCTTAACTTTGTTCCTATGTTAGAATAGTTAGTTGTTAATTGTTGAAATGTTAGTTATTTCAAGGCCGTCGGTATGTACAGTTCGGATGTGACCCATAATGTGACAATTGGGTGAAGTGGCGCTACCTACCTGGTGCGGCAGAACCAAGAGACAGAAGTAACGTACGCCGTCACAGAGTCAGTTTTGTATCATTCTTCTCCGGTTTTGATTGTATTATTCAGCAAAATAAAACGTTAAAACAAAATAAATGTTTTAATAATCACCATAAGAAATCGTAGCGTTCATATCGTACAACTCAGTTAGAAGTTGTGAAAAAAAGTCAAATTCAGAAGATCCTTAAAACAAATAAATTGTATCCGTATAAACCGCACTTTAATCAAAGATTGGAAGAGGGAGATGACGCGAAACGACTTGATTTTTGCTTGTGGATAGGAGACAAAATTTTAAGTGGAAACATTGATTTTTATAAATGTATCATGTTTTCTGATGAAAGTACATTTTCTACCAATGGAACCGTTGCAACCCAGCACGTTAGGTACTGGTCTTTAGAAAATCATGAATTCAGAATTATGACGAGAAGACAATATTTCACAAAAGTGAACGTGTGGTGCGCGATATCCATCCATGGCATCATAGGGCCATATTTTTTTGATAGCACGTGCAATAGATTATCATATTTAGAAATGCTGGATACATTTTTTAATGATGAACTCGAAAATCTACCATTAAATTTTCGACAAATTATGTATTTTCAGCAAGATGGTTGTCCAGCCCATTTCGCTCGTGAGATTAGAGAATGGCTTGACCGCAGATTTGGTCCAAGGTGGATTGGCAGGAATGGCCCAGTTTTGTGGCCCCCAAGAAGCCCCGTCTTAACTTTGGCGGATATGTTTTTATGGGGCCGTTTAAAACAAATTGTTTTTGCTACCGCAGTACCAAATGATATTGAAGTGCTGAAGGGCAGAATTATCCAGGCTGTCCAATGGATATCTCAGGAAGAAATCAAAAATTCTTTCACTTATTTGAGAAAGCAATTAGAAAAATGTGTCGAGTATGGGGGTGGAGCTATTGAATTATGAAATCGTTATCGTATTCTTTTCATGTTAATAAAAATGTTCGTATTATTATTATTATTATAATTACTTCATTAAATAAAGACATTGACAACAAGTATCACCTATTCATTATTCAAGTAAAAACGTTTATTAAGAGTGACTTTTTTTCGTATCTTTTAAAATAAAGTATGTTTAGTCTTAAGCAAAATCACATTTTTGCAGTTTTTACCCACCCTATATAAAAAAATTGAAGTTTCTTATGATGAATCGTATTTTCTAGACAAGCAAAAACGTTTATTAAGAGTGACTTTTTTTCGTATCTTTCAATTTTTAGTCCATTTGTCCTCTTGTAAATCCATGGACATACTGTATACAAAAAATTAAAGTAATCGTTTTTTAATAAATATTTGAAAGTTATTTTTAATTCTAAACATCTTTTCTTAATAATAATTTTCGATATTTTCAAAAATAAAGGTACTTTACACTTGAGCAAAATTCATATTTTTTGATAAACCTCGTATACGACTAATAAATTTTGATATCTGATGGTTGCATATTAGGTTTTAGACCATGCAGAACTTTTTATGAAGAATAACTTTTTTCCGTAAAGTTAATAATAAAAAAGTTTCCCATATGCCGCCAACTTACGTAGACACACTGTATATATGAATTAATAAACATTTTAATTTAAGCTTACCTCTTCTACCACCCCTATCACAGATTTTAAAGCGACTGAAAGGCGTTCAAATAAGGTAAGCCCTTCTTGGTACCTTATATGTGTCTCAAAGAGTAAACTCATGAAGGTGCCCGCCACTTTCAATGAAACAGTGTTATTGTGTGCATATAACTTCAACCATTCATAGACCTACGATTAAAAATTGTAAAACTAGAAATCTTTGTAAATGACCTCAAGTAATTAATAATGTACAAACCTGTACTGACAAAATATTACTACCATCAGGAACAAAAGTGCACAGGACACTAAGGACACTTATAACCATAAAAGGTAATTTCTTGATTTCCAGATCACTTGAAAGCTCTTCTTCTTCAGTCTCAAATAGCTTTTGAAACTCTTCGATGATTGGTTTCAGAAGCTTAATTAGCACAGCTTCATTGGTTTGACCGCCTGCATGCAGCAGGTAAAACATATTGATTATAAAGTAGGTAGAGTCAGTATTCAAGAAAAACTGGGATTATTACTTACCAACTTTGCCTAAAAAGTTAACGAGGTTGTTTTTAAACTGCCCATTAATTAAAAGTAGTATAGCATGAAAGCATTCTACGCTTGAAACGGCTGACACACAGTCAAAATCAGCATAGTCGCTTAACCTAAAAAACCACTAGATGTGAAGTAAATCAACAAGTATATGGCATATGACATACCTTTTTATAATTCTATTATAAAGGGTTGTAGCAATTGAAGTAACATGTTCGTAACAGCTTTTTTGAGATTGGCTATCTATGGTCTTATGGTTTTTAATTTTACCAATTAAATGTATGGCAGCCTGTACAAAGTGCCTGTGAATCTCAGTTTTTGTTTTAATTGTATTAGCATCATTTGTAGTTGCCCATGGAACCGATGGTCTAAAACAAATACAAAAATGTAATTTCTCTATGCCAGCAGGTGATGTAAGGAAAAGGTGCCGTTGACAAAGTAATTACAGACAGAGTATAAGTATACGTGGACCGAAAGTAGGCGTGCCAACCGTCCTTTATTTCAAAATAAAGTCCTTGGTCGTTTAATAAAGTGTCAAAGGACGGTAAATGTCATTTAAAACCAAACGATTTATCTAGTACCTAAGCACCTTAACAAAACTTGACATTAAATAAAATAAAAACATGTTACCTGTACCTAACATATCGCACCCCCGCTAGAAAAGAGTCACAACTCAAAATTCGGCATTATTGAGATAAACACGCCGCAAGCATTGAAATTACTCCAAGTTTCTTCTACAAAAGCGTTATAATTTTATTTCGATTATTAACCGCGAGATGGCGGAAGTGACGGTTTTGTTTGTCAAGGTTAGCGCCGCATGTATTCAGTTACAGTGTCACTTTTGACTTTGCAACGTCGTGTACTTAGTAATCGAACGAGTTTCAACCTGAAAAGAGTCACATTTTGTATTGTGACAGTTTTTGTGTGAATTATTAGTTAGATCTGATAATTATAATAAGAAAATACCGTTCTTTTTTGTGTTGTGACTGTTTTTTCGAACTTTTTAACCATAAAACTAATTTTGTGTGGTGTAGAAGACTGTTACATTTTGAGTTTTGCCAGTTTTTTTCAAGAAGTAAGTACTATTTTTTGCATTATATTGATCTGTTTTTGAAATGTGACTGTTTTTTAGAACTGATAGACGCGATTTTAAAACTTGCCAATGTTTTTTTTTTATTATGACACCTTTTTAGAATTATTGACTGATATTTTCGTCGTAGTGACTCTTTGTTCTTTCTAATTTTTGGTTATTTTCTATGCAGTAACGAAGTATTCACTGTCCGAATATGCAAAGTTCCTCACGGACACACAGAATTCTGTCTCTCGCAATGAGGCCAGAGAATCGTGCACCAGTACAAAATCAAGTCCCGAATTCAGGTAAGCTTGAATTAAAAAATAAATGAATGCATGTTTATTTTAGCTATAATAATATTTTATTGATTTCAGAAGACAGAAACGTGAAAATATCTGAAATACAGCTAATTGAGGAGGAAACTGCTGCATTAGATACAGATAATAATACAAACTGTAATAGGACCACAGATGATGATAATACGCCTAATACATCATTCAGTCGTTTTAATATTTCACCGGAACGGGAACACGGTGCCGAAATCTCGGACTTAGTTAACGATAATGATGATGATTCCGTAAAGGATCCGAACTATGAAACTGATTCTAATAGTTCTTGCAGTTCGTCCTCTTCTGGATCAAGTACCAGTTCCAGCTCAAGCAGTGATGGTGGTTCAAGTTCCTTGTCAAATTTAAACGGTAAAGGCCAAGTAGTTGAAGTAGATACTCAGTCTGTACTACTAATAAATCCCGAACTAGCAAACACCGTCACTTGCGGACCCTCCGATAGCAGACACTAAAGCAATTAACAGTCAAGCAACAGACATTCAAGTAGCAGATACACAAATTGCGGACACTCAAGTAGCAGACATTCAAGTAGCAGATACACAAATTGCGGACACACAAGTAGCAGACATTCAAGTAGCAGATACACAAATTGCGGACACTCAAGTAGCAGACATTCAAGTAGCAGATACACAAATTGCGGACACTCAAGTAGCAGACATTCAAGTAGCAGACACACAAATTGACAACCCCAAAAAGAGAGGCAAAAAGCGAGTAGCAGTGGCAGAAGAATGGTTAAGTAACAAATCTAAGAAATTACGGAACACAGGTCACGCATACATTTCAAGATCTAAATCACAAAAACATATTAACGCCAGGGGTATCAGGCCTCCTTGTGGAGATAAATGCCGATTGGGATGCTCCCATAAAATAGATGAAAATACCAGAAAAGATATTTTTCAAAAATATTGGGCTCTAGCAGATATAAATAGACAAAGGGGTTTTATTCACAAATGCATGAAACCTGTTAAACCAGCGTATAGGTACAGCAGTGCACAGGCGCCTAGAAAGCATAATCATGCATTCTATTTTCATATTAGCAATGACGAGCAAGTTCGCGTATGCAAATTTTTTTTCCTGGCTACGTTAGATATTAATAACAGAATAACAAGGACAGTAGCTAATAAAGCTGAAAAAGGTTTCCTTCAAGAAGACTTAAGAGGTAAACACAAAAAGCATAGGAAAGTGGAGGAATCGATTAAAGAAGGAGTACGTGACCACATTCAATCGATTCCTCGCATTGAGAGTCATTACCTACGTAAGCAAACTAGTAGGGAAAATATCGACGGTGGAAAAAATTTAACCGACATATTTAATGACTACAAAAAAAATGCCTGGGCAAAAATCTACCGCACGCAAATCTAGTGATGTTCTCGAAGATTTTTAATAACGAGTTCAATATTAATTTCTTTATACCTAGGAAATATCGTTGCGAGTTGTGCGATGCTTATGAAATTGCCACAGGAGAAGCTAAAGAAAAGTTGGAAACCAAGTATGTAGTACATTTAGAAGAAAAAGATTTATCAAGGAAGGAAAAAGACCAAGAAAAGGAAAAAGCCAGTCCCAATTATATTGTGTCAGTCTATGATCTGCAAGCAGTGCTTCCAACAACTCGAGGTACTGTTTCTGTATTTTATTATAAATCAAAACTAAACTCCTATAACTTTACCGTTTCTGAACTGAAAACAGACTCCACAGAATGCTACTTTTGGCACGAAGGACATGGAAATAGGGGAGCCGATGAAATAGGTTCATGTGTGCTTCATTTTATAGAAAAAAAAATACGCATTTCCGATAATGAAGCTGGTCTAGAATTCGTTTTCTTTTCAGACAATTGTTGCGGACAACAGAAAAATAGATTTCTAATTGCTATGTATATGTACGTTCTGGCTAAATACCCTAAAGTACTCTCAATTACTCATAAATATTTAATAAGCGGACATAGTCAGAACGAAGGAGACTCTGTTCATTCAACTATTGAGAAGGCTGTAAAGAAAAGTTTAAAATCAAGACCTATCTACGTCCCTGATCATTATGCACAAATCATACGTACTGCAAAAAAAAAGAAGGAACCATACCATGTCAATGAATTCAGTTATCTGGATTTTTATTCACTAAAATCATTGTGTGACGACATAGGCATGACCGGCTTCAAGTCGTTGAAGATTACTGAAGTAAAAGTTTTTAAGTTAACTCGAGAAAATCCCACAACCCTTTATTATAAAACATCCTATAAGGACGAAGAGTTTAAGCAAGTAGAATTATGCCGAAAAAAAAATACTATTCCAAATACTTTACAACGGTACAAAGTATACTTACCATAAAGGAGAATAAGAAAAAAGATCTACTGAATTTATTAGAGAAAAATCATATTCCTAGTTATTATTCAGCATTTTATAACTCGTTGTAATAATAAAGATTATTTTGTTTACTTTATTTGCGTGTTTTTTTTTATATTCTACCTTCCTGATTCGTAAGAATAATAATATTTTGTTCTAAAAAAGTGTCACAACATCAATATTTCTTTTTTTTTTACTAAAATCTAGAGAAATGGAACTTTCTGGCAAAACTACTTCACTAATAACATTAAGCTATTATATACATGTTACCAATAAAGTACCAAGTTAACTTATATTTTGTCAGGGTAACGAAAAAATGAATCTTTCCAGTAAGAAAAAACTTTAACATCAATTTTCTCAAAACGATGTTTTTTGAGTTGTGACTCTTTTTTAGCGGGGGTGCGATATCTTATCTGACATCTAACGCTTAGATTAAAAATGTAGTATTCCTTTTTTTCTACGATTAGGTGTTGCGTGTTGGCAATAGTTAAAATATACCGGTGAATCCCGAATTCAGCTAATTATGAAGATAGTAAAATGGCTGGGAATAAAATTCTGTGTAATATCGTCCTTTTAAGAATTTTCAATATTTTTATTATTCATCGAGTTATTGCTATTTGACTATTTTCGAAGGGGTTGAATAGTTATTTATACTACAAGGGATGTAAGTAACATTTACTAGTCGAGAACGATTTTGCGCCCGAGCGATAGCCAGGGCTGGCAATAAAGTTCGTGACTAGTAAATATACTTACATCCCATGAAGTATATAACATTTTTTCTCCTCCCCGCAGAATTTATTCTTGGATTTTCATTAATTTAATTCGATACTTTTCGCATGAAATTATGGACAGCTTTGACCGGTTTCTATAGCATCATAAGCATTGTTATTTTATCAACAACGTCAAGCTGACAGTTTATTATCAAAAATTATTACCATCCAAAGGTCGTAAGTTGACTTACAACCAGTCGTCAAGAGCAATCAATACATTTTTGGTAATTGTTACTTACGTCCTTCAAAACAGTGTCAAAATGCGTTGTTTGCAATATAGGGAGGAGAAAAAATGCTTTTCATGTGTAGTTCGGTTTCTGATGATTTCGCGACGAATGAGAATAAAATTCTCTATAAAATTGTTTTTTTTAAGAATTTTCAATATTGTTGTTATTCATCGAGTCCATTGCTCGATTTGACAATTTTCGAAGGGGTTGAAAATGCTTTTCACGTGTAGCTCGGTTCCTGTTGATTTCGGGACGAAAAGTGAAGACAGTAAAATGGTTGTAAATAAAATGCTTCATAATATTGTGCTTTTAAAAATTCTCCATATTTTTATTATTCATCAAGTTATTGCTCGATTTGACAATTTTCTAATGGCCGATTCCACCGTTGCTGAACAAGCTCAGCTTAGTAATAAACTTAGTTTAAAACTGAATTTTACATTACACCGTTAATTAAGCTTAGTTGAAATGATGGAAAGCTGGGCTTTAAGTAAGCCTCCAAATTTGACCGCCTAAACTAGTTAAGCCGGGTTTTTTTCGTTTTTCTAACCAAACTTTTGAATGTTGTATTGGTTTTGCTATTTTTTTGAAATGGAAAATGTTGGCGATATATTTAACGATGACCTAGACTTGCTAGAAATACTCGATTACGGATTCCCAAGGAATGTCAGAGACAGGAAAAATCATTTTGAAGAAATGGATAATTTAACTTTTTATCGAAAATTTCGGTTAACAAAGGACAGTTTTTTATATTTGTTACAATTAGTGGAGGAAGAATTGGAGTACCCCCATGATCTGTAAGTTTAGTAGCACAGCAGCTTTTATAGTAAATGTAATTTTAAATTGTGTTCTCTAAGAAGTATTCGATAATTAAAAAAGGTCTGCCAAAATTAACTAGTAATATTTTCTTACACATTTTAGCAATCAAAGTGTTTCTCCTGCAAATCAGTTGCTGATATTCTTAAGATTATGTGCTACTGATACACATTTAAATGCCATAGGAGACTTCATGGGTGTACAACCTTCCACTGTATCAAGAATAACTGTTAGGGTTCCAGAAGTTATAGCTAATAAGAGGCACCTTTTTATTAAAATGCCAACAGATGAAGATCAGATTAAGACGCAGAACTGTTTTTATACGTTAGCCAGATTTCCCAGAGTGATTGGTGCGATTGACTGTACCCATGTTAGGATTCAGTCACCTGGTAAAGCTTTATTTGCATAATAATAATAATATAATTATAATATTTATTCATGATTGTTCATACAAAAGTATTTTACAAGTGCATAAAATGGGTTAAACTATATAAATTTAAAAAATGCAGTGAAAACACTTGTGTAGCTTAAGACTGCTAACAATTTTAATTAAAAGCGAAGTAGTTCATTTGTTCTGAATCACTTCTGAACGAACCTATAAAGCGAGGTTTATTACAGCCTGGCTTAATTTTATACGGTGGAAGTCTATGGCAGATAAACTTAGCTTAAAATTCAACGGGAGCTTGTTTAAGCCAAGCTTTATTTTGTATTGGTGGAATCGGCCATAAGGGGTTGAAAATGCTTTTCACGTGTAGCCCGGTTCGTGACGATTCCGCGACGAAAAGTGAAGATAGTAAAATGGTTAAGAATAAAATTCTGTGTAATTTTGTTCTTTTAAGAATTATCGATATTTTTATTTTTTATCGAGTCAGTGCTCAATTTGACTATTTTCGAAGGGCTTGAAAATGCTTTTCATATGTAGCTTGGTTCCTGATAATTTCGCGACGAAAAGTGAAGATGGCACAATGGTTGGGAATAAAATTTTCTATAATATTGTTCTTTTAAGAATTTTCAATTTTTTTATTATTTATCAAGGTATTGCTCGATCTGATCATTTTCGAAGGGGTGGAAATGCTTTAAACGTGTAGCTCGGTTCCTGTTGAGTTCGCGACGAAAAGTGAAGAGAATAAAATGGCTAAAAATAAAATTTTGTATAATATTGTACTTTTAAAAAATTTCGAAATTTTTATTATTCATCGAGTTTGTTATTTCCTATCTATCTTTTCTTCAAATTCGGAAAACAATACTACTTTTTGTGACATTCAATCAAATCTCTATTTTTTACTGACTTCTTTAAACAGGTAACAGGTAACAGGTAACAAGTAATAAAAGGTATAATTATCATCAAATCTTTCACATTATTCCCCCCTGTTAAATAAATGATTTATAATTTAATTTAACTCTAATCTACACAATTTAGTAACCGGTCTGCGGTATATGGATGAAGATGTCTGGACATCAGCTACTCTGGTTCTACCATCGGGGCCAGGAAAGACTGCTTTAATTTTTCCTAGTTTCCATTTGTATCTTGGCGCATTATCGTCAACTAGTATGACCATATCGTTAATTTTAATTGGTTCATTATCACAAATCCATTTATTCCTTTTTGTAAGCACCGGTAAGTATTCTTTTACCCATCTGCTCCAAAACATATCGGCCAGCTGTTGTGATTTTTTCCATTCTCTCCTTAGACAGCCAGAGCTAGGATATGTAAGGAAAGATTCATCATTCTCATCTGGTCCTATAAGGAAATGATTGGGCTTTAGTGCTTCTAAATCTTGGGGGTCTGTTCAAATTTTTGTTAGTGGTCGGGAATTTACTATTTTCTCTGCTTCAGTAAAAAGGGTAAGTAAAACTTCGTCTCTCAAAGACTGGTCATGCAGAGTTTTTCCTATGACCTTTTTTACTAAGCCAATAAGCCTCTCCCAAGCTCCTCCCATAAATGGTGCACCTGGCGGGTTAAACTTGAATTCTATTCCTTTCACCGTTAGAGCATTAACAATTCTGCTTTCATCAATATTTTCCCCTAATTCTTTGGCAGCTGATTTCAGATTCGTTCCATTATCGCATATTATTATCTTTGGACTTCCTCTGCGGCCGATAAATCGTCTTAACGCCATTAAAGCCGAATCCGTATTCAAACTATGAGCAACTTCAGAATGTATAGCTCTAATGGATAAACAAGTAAAAACCACTCCCCATCTCTTTTCTTTTCGTCTACCCACAGTCACATTTATTGGTCCGAAATAGTCCATTCCGGTGTTTACGAAGCTTCGTATCTCTCGTGTTAGTCTTATTGACGGAATTTGTCCCATAATCGGAACTTTTGGTTTTGCTCTTTCGTTTTTGCATTTTTGACATTTTGCAAAAATTGACTTAACAGCTGCTCGTCCATTAATAACCCAGTACTTTTCCCTGACTTGATTTAATACCAATTCTACTCCCTGATGATGGCATTCTTCATGACAATGTTGAATAATCAATTTTGTATACTGATGCTTCGGGTGAAGTATAGTTGGTCTTCTAGTTTCAGCACATAAACATTTTGCAAAGTCAATTCTTCCGCTTAGAATTAAAAGTTCGTCTTTTAGAATTGGATTTAGAGAAACTAGTTCACTTCTTTTGGGTAGTGGTCTGCCATTCTTAAGATTCTTGATTTCCTCTGGAAATGATTCTTCCTGTGATTGTCGCATCCATAACTTTTCGGCGTCTTTCATTTCTTGTATAGACAATTCGGATGGGTATATCCTTTTCTGCATAATTTTCCCTACAAATCTAAATACCCAAGCTGTTGCTCGTATCAGTCGAAGCCATTTTGAAAAGTTTTTAATGTTAGGTAGAACTTCAGTATAGTTAATACCAATGTTCTGTGTAGTTAGATTCATAAATTCCTTTTTTATTTCAACTGAACTGAGGTTTTCCATTAATATTTCTTCGTTTTCTTCCTGTCTAGCCCAAGTGCCCTCGGGGTCTTTTAGAAATGACGGTCCATATATCCATTCTCTCGAAATTATACATTTCTGTTTTTTATCACTTCTAGTTAGCTTCATCAGCAATATTAAATTTCGTCGGTACCCATCTCCAGTCTTCAATCTTGGAATTATCTTGAATTTCTACAACTCTGTGTGCTACAAATTGTTTATATTTTCGTCCGTCACTTTTTATCCAATTTAGTACACATTTTGAATCTGTCCAGAAGTAAGTCTGAGTTATGGCAATTTCCAGTTCTCCTTTTATGGAATTTGCTACACGGCAGCCCATCACAGCAGCTTGTAGTTCACAACGAGGGATAGACAAAGGCTTGAGTGGATAAACTCTTGTTTTAGCTGCAATAAGAGAAGTTTCAATTTTATCATTGACAGTTCTGAGATAAGACACGGCAGCGAAGGCCTTTTCACTGCTGTCGCAGAAGACATGAAGCTCGATTCTGTGCGCAGTTGGTATCATTTGAGAGTAACACCTTGGAATTCTGATTTTTGATACCTCTTGTAGATCTTCTATCCATTCATACCAAGACAATTTTAGTTTCTCGGATATCTCCTTGTCCCAGTCGCATCCACTCAGGTGAATATCTTGCATTAGGATTTTTCCTCTTACTGTATATGTGGAAAGTAGACCCAGAGGATCAAAAAGTGACATTAGTGACTTTAGAACGTTTCTTTTTGTAGGAACATCTTCGACTAAACTTCTGTGATTTTTACTAAGCTTAAAAAGGAAACTGTCATCTTCTGCGTCCCACCACAATCCAAGAATTCTGTGTAGATTTGCATCATCTATGTTTTTCGTAGTCGCTAGCATGTCTGGCGATAAGACTTTACTTACTGCAGTATCGTTCGTTACCCAATTAACAAGATCGAATCCACCCATTTTTATCACTTTTATAACTTCGATAATAGTCTCTTTTGCTTCAGTAACAGTATCCTTGCAATCTAAGTAATCATCAACATAAAATTTCTTGGTAATTGCTGTCAAAATATCAAATTTTTCAGTATTTTGTTCTGCTGTTAAATTTTTTATGTATTGTGCGCATACTGGTGAACATGTAGAACCAAAAGTCATTACTTTCATTTCATATACATCAGGTTCTCTACTTTCTTCCAAATTTCTCCATAAAAACCTCTGGGCACACCTATCTTCGTTTCTAACCTGTACCTGATGAAACATTTCACGAATATCTCCACAAAACGCAATTTTCTTCTGTCGAAATTTTAACAGAATGCCCACCAAAGGTTGTAACAAATCAGGACCCGATAGAAGGTAATCATTCAAGCTTTTCCCATGAGATTTTGCTGCACAGTCAAAAACTAGTCTTATCTTGCCTTTATTTTCGTTCTCGACAGCAAAGTGTGGTAGGTACCATGTCCAAGGTGGTTCAATGGTTGCCTTTTCTTTGTTTAGCTTTTCTGCATATCCTTTCTCAATAAATGATTGTATTTTCTGGTTGTATTCTTTGGCAAAATTCTCGTTTTTTCTACATTTCCTTTCCACGCACTTGCCTCTGCAAAGCCATGGACTTGCTTTCAGGTAATCTAGGGTGTTTGGTTTTCCAAAGAAGTCCTATTTCATACTTTTCTTCACTTTTTCTTACGGTTTCTTTCATGATATTTACAGCATGCTGTTCTTCTTTAGACATTTTATTTTCTGTCACAACTCCAAAAGACTCTGTAGAAAATGTATTTTTCATCATTTCTTCCTGTCCCATTTTTATTGTGAATATGTAATATGTGAGAAAAAAGGTCCCTAGAATTTACTACATTTGGTCCATGAATTGACCAACCCAGTTTACAATAACTGGCTATTGGCACATTTTCTGTTCCACTTTGAACTCTCTGTGCAATAATCAGGTTTATGTTATCTTGCCCTATTAATATCATCGGTTTTTTACATAATAATATTATATCATTTACAGGAATGTTTTTTAAATGTGGATATTCTCTAAAATCTTTCATCTCCACGGTTTGGGCCGGTAACGCCAAATTTTTAACTGTATGTACATTCCTCATGGTATACACTTTCGAATTTCTACCTGTACTTGATATCTTGAGGTTTAAACATTCTGAATTTTCTTGGCGGGAAACCACATCATTAGTCCATTGTAAACAAAGTTCTTGTTTCTCTCCATAAACTCCCAATTGTTTACTAATTTCAGCGTCAACAAGTGTAATGGTGGAAGCTTCGTCACATAGAGCCAAAATTTCTAAATTTATGTATGGACCATGTAATATTATAGGTATCATTCTTAGTAGCACATTCTTAGTAGAATGGTTAACAGCATATACTACCTCCTTATTAGATGCATCAATATTCGATGTCTCTTTTTTTTGACTTTTATGTAGTAGAGGGTGGTGAAACAGTTTACAATCTTCAACACCACACGCTTTTCTTCTATTACACGTACTTCTCTGATGGTTCGTTTCTAAACAACAAAAACAGAGTCGTCTTTCCGTTACTATTTTCCATCTAGTGTTTATATCTTCGTTTTTCATTTTTTGGCAATTTTCGTGGTAGTTCTCACCACAGTAATAACACAGTTTTTTAATTTCAGTTGTTTTCAATACTTTTTCAAAATTTGTTTTGAACGGAGGTTTTGGTTGAAAATTTCCATGGCAAACAGCATTCGCAATCGTTTCTAACCATCTAGTAAAAACTTCCAAATCAACTTCCTCTTCTTTTTCAGTAACTACTTCTCCCCATCGGAGTCTTAAGGTATCTGGAAGTTTTCCTGTCAGTTCTCGTAAAAGTTGTGGATTTTTTAGATGTCCTTGCGAATTTAAAGATTTCATCATCGCTAAAAGATTAGATACCTCGTTGGAAAACTGAATAACCTTATCTAAGTTATTTTCTCGAATATATGGAAGAAACCGAACTCTTGATATCATGGATTCTATTATGTGGCCTGGTCTACCAAATCTCATCTTTAATGTTTTTATCACTTGCTCAACATTTTCCCCCATCAACATCATGCCCACTACTGCACTTCTTGCTTCTCCTTTTAAGCATTTTTGTAACTTTATCATTATTTCTTCGCTAGAATACCCACAAAGTTTAGAAATATTACAAAATTGTTGATAAAACAAAGGCCACTCTTCCGATTTTCCATCAAAGTAAGGAAAATCTTTTTCAATGGTTTGTCTAGCCATTAGCTTGCTTTCGATTCCCAATTTTGTGCCGTTGGTTACAGAATTGATCGCATGAGTAATTGTGTTACAAAGAAGTTTTATATCATCATTACCTTTTTTATTGTAATTTGATCTTAGTGACTTTTCCATCCCTTCACTTTCTTGCGACTCGGAATGACTTTCATATTCACGAAAGGAATGTCTATTCACCTTGTTTACCCATTTTTGAACATTTGAAAACTGCTCCTCGGGTAATATTCTTATAGTAGTTTGTTTATCAGCGGAAGTACGACTACCGCTCAAAGAAAAGATATCATCTTCTTCAATGTCAATCTCGGCGTTTCTAAGTTCGTTTTCGATTTCTAATAATTTAAGATCATTTTCTAATTTATTTTTTTCAATGTCTAGTTTCTTCTGTTCTATCTCTCGTTTTTTTCTTTCTGTCTCATAAGCTAATCTTTTTCTTTCTAAGCTAATCTGCGATTGTCTCAAATTACAAGATTTTTCCATAGAAGAAGGCGAAATTTCTACTTTGCTACTTTTACTTGATTTACCTTGTATATCTATTTTCGATCTTTCATTTTCTGGAGCCTCAGAGTATGTTTTCTTAGGAGTATTTTTCTTGCCAAACATGTCAGGCCAAACAAAATCTGCTGATAAACTTCTGTTCATTCCTGCTCCTCTTCTTCTTATTCTGTCCATTACAAGAAGTCGTTTCAAAGGTCGTCGGGGTCACCAATGTTATTTCCTATCTATCTTTTCTTCAAATTCGGAAAACAATACTACTTTTTGTGACATTCAATCAAATCTCTATTTTTTACTGACTTCTTTAAACAGGTAACAGGTAACAGGTAACAAGTAATAAAAGGTATAATTATCATCAAATCTTTCACAGAGTTATTGCTCGATTTGACTATTTTCGAAAAATGTAGCTCGGTTTCTGATGATTTCGCGACGAAAAGTGAAAATAGTAAAATGGTTAAGAATAAAATTATATATAATATTGTTCTTTTAAAAATTTTCGATATTTTTATTATTTATCGAGTTATTGCTCGATTTCACTATTCTTCAAGGGGTTGAAAATGCTTTTCACGTATAGCTCGGTTCCTGTTGATTTGGCGACGAAAAGTAAAGATAGTAAAATGGTTGGGAATAAAAATAAATTCTGTATAATATTGTACAGGGTTATCCAACCAAGACTAGACAAGGCGATTTTTTGACTTTTCCTGTACTTTTATAAAAAAACTGAAATAGCCATCTTAAGTCATTTTCTCCCGCGAATTCGAATATCTTCAGCAAAAAACAATTGAACATCAAACAAAAGTACTAGGGGTCAATTTGATATTTTTTTAAATGGGATGCCGTATTTTTAATGAGCTTATCCGATTTCTCATATAAATTTTGATCTAAAATGTTGGATTTTTAATTTATTTATTTTTTTTTTTTTTTTATTTTTAACATTTTCCGAATTTAAAACTGAAGAAAAAAGGCGTTTTTGAATTAAAAATCCAACATTTTAGATCAAAATTTATATGAGAAATCGGATAAGCTCATTAAAAATACGGCATCCCATTTAAAAAAATATCAAAGTGACCCCTAGTACTTTTGTTTGATGTTCAATTGTTTTTTGCTGAAGATATTCGAATTCGCGGGAGAAAATGACTTAAGATGGCTATTTCATTTTTTTTATAAAAGTACAGGAAAAGTCAAAAAATCGCCTTGTCTAGTCTTGGTTGGATAACCCTGTACTTTTGAATTTATTAGTTATTGCTAGATTTTACCATTTTCGTGCCCAACCCCAACCCGTTAGATAGGCATGCATACAATTTTTTAGAGACCAGAAACAAATTTTTGAGCATGGGCTGCGGCTCTGGGTTGTCCTTTGATTTTATATTCGAAAGTTGGCAACCCTAGATGCAATAAATGAAGGTCCCCTTACTCCTTAATATTTTAAAAGGTGATCATAAACAAGGCCATAATTTTTCGTGATCATTTAATGGTACGATAGTCAAAAGTGGTTATGTGGGAGTTACTTTAAACAAGGTTTATTTTGTTGGCCACGTTGCAAGGGAGAAAAATAATGTATGGGTTTCTCAGGGATTATTATACATAATTTTTTCTTATTAAAGCATAGTTTAAAAGATAGGCGCAATAACTTAATTTATAGGAAATAGAATTTGTATTGCATTGGCATTGATTTAAATACACGCATTGTTAATATTTTTGTCGATGTCTTGTACAATGTTTTAATTTTTGTAAATCAATTTTTGATCTGGCGTTCCTAAGAATAAATACGACTCCGTCCACAGGTCGAGATTATGGCAGGCAATGAAGTCAATAAAAATGAAAGTAATGAGCCGTAAAAGCCAAAACCAAAACAATCGGGTCAAAGGTAAAAATATAAAGTAACCCAACACCTTCAAAACAACAAGGATTACTCTACGTCACAAACTTTCTTCAAAACCTTCCTGCAACCAAGACAGAAACCATGGAAGAAAAGATGTGAAGGTATGGGAGTTCCGATCAGAAATGTTAGTTATTCCAACGATGAGCCCACGACGAAGAATACCTAAGATTTATGATAAGGAAACTGGAGGACAAATATGCAGAAAATTGGTCAGAAATAAACTTAGCAAATCAAGTGCGATACAAGAACCGGCAACTAACTTTATAAGTAGAAGGAAGAGGAACGGATACATTCAAATATTAGGGATTTATTATCTCAAAAGCAGGCACAGCAGAATATGAAATCAAAAGTGGATTGGGGCTAGTCTGGAACTCGATAAAACAGGGGAATTCAACACTTTGGAATAGACACATGACAAAAAATACAAATTCAATATCATTGTAAGATTCGAAGCAGTAATCTGCCACAAGAACAGAAATAAAACCTAGTCAACAGAATTTCTGGAGGACAGGTGTGGAGTTAAAGGTAGACTTTCGATGGTCGCGATCAATGCGACTGATGCGGCCGGTCGTGCGTGTACCGGTTTAATGCATTTACATATATCTCCTTTAAAGGCACCCGACCGCGACGAGTGCGACAGATACGACCAACGCGACCGCACGACTCGACTGCTCTAGAAGCAGTAAGGTCGTGTTGGTCGTGTTGATTGCACGTGGTTTTATACTATTTATAAATAATTGTAATTCAAAATGACTCCGTTTTCGAGTGAAGACGAAAGCAAATTAATTTTCAATAAAGATGGTTTATGAACCTTTACGAGTACGTGGTATAGTTCCTTAATTGATGTTTTCTTTGTTTCAGTCAACAACGTAAAATTAAATCGTCATCATCTCGTTTCTCCTCCAGTAATAACTTGCAGTACCTTAACTTTTTAGAATGCATTATAATATACTTTTAATAATCAAACCCTACAATGTCGCGAAACAACAGATAATAAACCATAATCGTGCGGGTCGTGACCGCACAAAGTCGCATATCTCGGAAAGGTGGCACAGATGCGACAGATCGCATTGGTCGTCAGCCGCAGCCGCATTAGTCGCAGTCGCGTCCATCGAAAGTCTACCTTAAGAGAACGGACAGTTACCAACGGAAAAATCAGAAGGCGGATACAAGTATAAAAAGATATGTTAGAGTACATTGAACAGAAAAGATTAATCTGATACGTACACATAAGAAGATTGAACCTCAATTGATAGATTAAAGGATTACAAAATGGAGCCCTATAGGAAAAAGAAAGAGAGGATGACCCAGCAGATCCTGGAGGGATGGCTGAATGAAAAATAAACAACTGAAAGATGAAGATTAGGAAAACAGGGAACAGTAGAGTGTGGTTGAGTCAAGGAAGACAGGGACAGCTATAGACATTTATATACAGGGCTGCCCAGAAGTCCGGAATAAAATTAATATAGCCTTAACCAGTAACTTTTGGGGAAAATGCTTGGACACGTCAATGTAGTTTTATATATGCTCACATTTTGACGTTATTCGTTTGTTTTTTTATAGACATTTGTCAAAGATATGACGACATCGATCTTTTTTTTAAATAAAAATATACAGCTTGTGATACATCATTTCAAAGCTAATACCTCGTACAGTACCTATGCTCATAAATTTTGGCGCGATTCTATCAAGCTATTTCAAAATGGCGACTGTTAAAAGTTTTAAAAAAATCCCTATTTAAATAAGCGGAAATGATAAATCATTGATGTTTTTTTTACCTTTCAAAGTAAGATATCTTCATTGTTTCACGTTCTGACATTTTGTGACATTGTGACTTAACAATAGTTATGGTTTATCTGTTATTTATTTTGTCAAAAAAAAAATAAAAATGTAACGAAGCAAACCAAAACCAAAACCCAACAAAAAGGTGGTTTAACGTGACAAATGCTGGAAATGTCCTCCACCCTCTAATTGGCATGCTCCCAGACGATGGAAAATCCGTCGACGGAATTTCGAATGGCTTCAGCCGGTATGTTATGTGTCTCCAATCTAATTATGTTTTTCAAATCTTCAATATTATTTGGCCTATTTTGGTAAACTTTTTCTTTTAAATATCCCCAAAGAAAATAGTCTAGAGGCGTTAAGTCTGGGGACCTCAGTGGCCATTCAATTGTACCACGTCGTCCAATCCAGCGACCTGGAAATATCTGATCTAAATATCTTCTCACATTGACACCAAAATGCGGGGGAGCACCATCTTGCTGAAACCAAATTGTTTAATTAGGTATATCTGGATCTACTTAGTTGGGAGTTAGAGCAGGCCTCAACTCGAAGGTTAAGAAATCCAGGTACCGTTTAGCTGTGAGGTTTCCTTCCAAAAATAATGACACTAAAATTCGGTTATTAATGATACCTGCCATACATTTACTTTCTGGGGCCGCTGAGTATGCGCTTCAAATATACATTGTGGATTTTCTTGACTCCAGAAACGATAATTATGTCTGTTAACCACCTCGTTTAAATAGAAAGTAGCTTCATCCGAAAATAATATGTTCTGTGGAAACCTATTATTCTCGTCACATCATCTCATCATTTCTTCGCAGAATTGCAAACGCCTATCATAGTCATCTTCTAAAAGCTCTTGGACAAGACATACTTTATAAGGGTGGTAATTTTCTGCTTTCAAAAATCTTCCAATAGTACCTCTAGATGTATCATGATTTTGAGCCAATGAAACTGTTGAAACATGCGGATTATCCTGCAGAGATAATGCAATATCCAATTTTTCATCGTCGCCTAAAACACGTGGCCGTCTAGTCCTAGGCAAGTCCTTTACTGTGCCATGTTCATCAAGTTTTTGAAATATTTTACTAACAATGCCCTGTGAAATTTGATTTTTCGGATATTTAACATTAAATAAAGTGCACACTTCACTTTGACTTCTTATTTTATCTCCACATCCTAACAATATCAAGACTTCGATACGCTGCCTTTCCGATAAAACCATTTTTGTTTAGAAAATTGTAAAATAAAGCTGGATTTATAAACTATCGCCGGCGTCGGCGCCAGCGTTCGTCGTAGACAAGCATAGTGGGCATTTATAAACTTGGCCTTCGCGTTCGCAGTGTTGACAAACAAAAACATAATCTGACACTTCTGACATTTTAGTTCAGGTGGTATTTTCTCTAGCCAGTTATTACAACAAAAAGAAAGAGTTAAATAAATGGATTTAGCAAGGAAGAAGAAGTTACTTGGTGTCTTAGCGGTAGTAAAATTAAAATGACGATTGGCCATTGACAGATTGGCAGATGCCAAACATGACTTGATAGAAATGCTAAAATCCCATTGGTTATGACGCGGCGCTACGGATTTTTCACGAACGCCGGCGCTGGAAGGATAAAGGTCGATTTATAAAACTTTTCGTCGCTGTTCCCGTTCGTTGTCACTGCTCCCGCTCGTCGCCGCTGTTGGATAGGTATTCATAAAAAAGTCGAACTACGAACTGCGCCGCAATAACAAAAGAAGGTTTGAGGTTGGGAAACAAAGTTAAGAATTGTATTTTATTTTAAAAAGCGTGATGTTAGTACCTTATTATATGTTATTAATGTTTTTTTTTTTAGTAAAATCCACAAAACAGCAAAACACTCTAAGTACTCTAACCCTAAAATCTCTTCTTTCAATACTTCAAACCATATGATCGAAAATTTCTTTCTTCTCATTGGCCAGAAGTGGGAACGACGAACGACCAAGGTCAGTGGGAACGACGCGATTTAAAAATTGGTCAATTCAGAACTACCAACGGGAGCGGTGGCGGCTTTTCTGAACGTATACACTGTTTCCCCTTAGGTTAAATTGCGACGGGAACGGCGGCGACGAGCGGGAACAGCGACGAAAAGTTTTATGAATCGGCCTTAAAGATGGTTTATGTCGAACGCCAGCCGGCGGCAGCGCGAACGCCGGCGAAGTTTATAAATCACTCAATTACGATTCACTTGTTTAACTTCCAGCGCCCGCGCCAGCGCGAGCGCCGACGCCGGCTTCGAGTTTATAAATCCAGCTTTAATAAGTTAATAATAATAATAATAATAATAATAATACTTCGGAAATACCTAAATTAATTTTACACGTTTACAATGTCACAAAATGTTAGAACGTGAAACAATGAAGATTTCCTACCTTGAAATGTAAAAAAAAACATCAATGATTTATCATTTCCGCCTATTTAAATAGGGATTTTTTTAAAACTTTTAACAGTCGCCATTTTGAAATAGCTTGACAGAATCGCGTCACAATTTATGACCATACTGTACGAGATATTAGCTTTCAAATGCGCTGTATGTTTCCATTTAAAAAAAAATTGATGACGTCATATCTTTGACAAATGTCTATAAAAAAAAAAAAAACGAATATCGTCAAAATGTGAGCATATATAAAACTAAATTGACGTGTCAGAGCATTTTCCCCAAAAGTTACAGGTTAAGGCTATATTAATTTTATTCCGGACTTCTGGGCAGCCCTGTATAACATATTATATTATCGACAAAGGCATATATAAACACCAGGCTCTATGAAATTAATAAAACTGAACAAAATATACTTACTCAAGTAATGTTTTCAGGCCTTTTTCTACAGTAGCAAAATCCAACAAAGTGTCTGGAGCTTTAAATGTCCTGGACTGCGTCTTCGCTGCCTGTTCAATTTTTCTTGTAGAATTGGCCTGGGTTTGTGTTTCTTTGGGTGCAGTTTTTTGGCTTCGCTTGCCGTCATCTTTTTGAGACAATTTGTCACTCTTTTTTGATTTTTTTGGTTTAGCCAAGTTCTGAAATAAAGATGTATACTATCTTAAAAATATCGTTTAACATGTAAATACGTTTGTTATTTAATTTGAAAGGAACAGGATCTACAGGACTTTTAACATACCAGTAAAATTTGCCATTTTTTCCTGTTATGTCAATTAGGTAGGTACTATATAAGAATAAGAAATATGAAATCACGCCTTGTTATACAAGCACCAAACTTTCCAACAAGCTCCACAGTAAGCACCTGTTTAATTGCTTCTAAAGCCTTTTTACACTGTAGAACATTGTGTATGATTACTTTTAACTAAATATGTATATCTATAAAAGTTGTAATTGTGAATTGTATTTATTTTATTTAAAGGCATTATTGTGTTTTTTTTTTCTATTAATTTTCTCACTGAAGTGTACCGTGTGATCCACTTATCGTGTCCACATTTTAGTTTGATATTATAACGTTGCCTTAAGAGTTAAAGAAAAAAGTTAAATACATACATTTCTTGCATGGACGTAAAATTTTTATGTGTTCATTTTTTATATATACAGGGTGTTTCGTTTTCCCCGTCCAGGCATCAGCTTTCTTATTTTAAATGGAACACCCTGTATATTGATAGGTATTTAGATTCCCTTTAAAGTTTTATGTGAATTTTGTATAACCTTTAATATGCCTATTTCTTATCGTTTAGCCAATATTTAATTTTTTTTAGGTAAAAGAATATGCACCCCAAATGCTATTTTATCTTCTTTCTTTTTATTATTGGCTCTGCCCTGAGGGGCAATTCTGCCAGAATGCTATTTTATATTTTTTATATTAGTTTTTTTAGGGTTAAATTTCCGAGTTACCTGTTACCGGCCTTACCTGTTGATATGTCTTTTTTGAATATTGTCTTACGTCAAAATATTTCTTCGTTGTTAAAATCAAAATGAACTTTATTGAAGAAGAGAGGTTCCAAATCGTTAAGCTTTATATTGAAAACAATAAAAGTGCCATCGCAACTGTTAGAGCATATCGACAAAAGGTTCCCAGTCAGAGAGTACCTTCTAAAAAAAACGATTAGAAGAAACCATCTAAAATTAATGGAACATAAGTCCCTTGGAAATATGAAAAAAAGTCACTTGTGAAAACCGAGGAACAGGCGAAAATATGTTTGGGATATTTCAACGCGTATCCTAATACATCAATAAGCACCTCTATTGATAACATTGGATACTTCTATGGAACGATTTCGAGAACTCTTCACGATTTTGGGTATAGGCCATTCAAAATAATGCCGGTTCAAAAATTGCAACAACGACATTTCCCAAGACCTCTTCAATTCTGCAGAGATTTGTTAGATAAAGTCGAAGAAAATCTCCAATTTCTTAATATTTCATGGACTGATGAGAGCTGCTTCTCAACGCGTCGCATGCACCATAGACAAAATACTCGTCACTGGTTGGATGACAGTCTATAAATGTCTGGTGTGGGTTTTTGGTTCTAAAATAATTGGACCGTTATTTTATAGAGGCTCATTAATTGATTATTAAATTTAGTGACAAATAAAGTTGTTAGTTTATTAAAAGGCAACATCATCTATTTTTTGAACTAAGTGAGATTGGTGCTTCTGAGATATACAGGAATGCAATAATGTATATATACATCTAAATTTTCTTGACCTACTAATATGTACGTGGGCCACTTTCTTTTGATTTTGGGGAAACTTTTCAGTTTCCCTACATATTAACCATAATCTAGATACCTTAATTTTCTTCAAAATGATATATATAGTTTACTGAAAAATCTTCTTTTAAACGAGGTAGCAGCTATTGTGTGGCAGCAGGATGGGGCTCCCCTGCATAATATTCGGGAAGTTAGCGATTATTTAAACCATAATTATATCGAATGGATTGGAAGGAATGGCACAATCCTGTGGCCTCCAAACAGTCCTGATATTACTCCAGTGTACTACTTTTTTTGGGGTCACGTTAAAAACGATATATATAAAACTCCATGCATTAAATGAGATCATATTTAATGTTAGAAGAGTGGTAAACGATTTACAAGAAACACCTGAAGTATTCGTAAATGTAAAGAATTATTTCTTGAGAGCAATCCATCGTTGTATTGAAAATAATGGAGGTCATTTTCAACAATTTATGTAAATATTTGTAGTTGTAATTATAATATTTTTGTTCGAATAAATATCCATTAAATTATTAACAAATAAATATTGGCTAAACGATAAGAAATAGGCATATTAAAGGTTATACAAAATTCACATAAAATTTTAAAGGGAATCTAAATACCTATCAATATACAGGGTGTTCTATTTAAAATAAGAAAGTTGATGCTTGGACGGGGAAAACGAAACACCCTGTATATATAAAAAAATGAACAGATAAAAGTTTTACGTAAATGCAAGAAATTTATGTATTTAACTTTTTTCTTTAACTCTTAAGGCAACGTTAGAATATCAAACTAATATGTGGACACGATAAGTGGATCACACGGTACATCCATATTATTGTAATGGCATACATGTATAAATAAAAAATAATATTATAATTATACCTTTCCAAAATGTGAGAACCTCGAATATCCTTGATACAAAGTATTAATAATACGACACTGATTTTCATTTTCAATATCTAAAGTTGCTATTTTATATCCAATGAGTGCTTCATATACATTAATAACTTCTTTTAAAATGTGCACCTTTTGTTGGCTTTCTGGCAAAATATCTGTTAAGTCAGTCCCATCATCCTAAAACACATATAAAATGGCAAATACAGCGTGTCCAGAAAAGTTCTAGACATATGGGAATTTTCTTTATCATTGATTTTACGAAAAAAAGTTATTCTTTATAAAAAGTTCTGCTTGATGCGCAAATAATATTGACATATCAAAACTTAAGATGTCATGTACAGGGCGGCAAAAAAATATACAAACACAGAACTACGTTAAGAGGGAAGTATACCCTCAATTTTTATTTTAGAGCAAATTGAAGAAAACTTTACTAAGGACTACAAAACGCGGTCAGATACATTTTTTCGTTGAAATATTTTAATTTACAGGGTACCATCAAAAACACGTTGAGCATTTATTACCTTTTGTTGAAAACCAATTATGTAAATAAATAATGCGAGATTATTTCATGTTCTAAAATCAACCTATCTACCTATCAGGAATATTAAAAATATTTAATTTCCTTAGAGCAAAAATAAATTGTGAATGTGAATAAATATTTTAGCAATTACATGATAAAAGTGATCCAAAAACAGATAATTTAAAGTGAAAAATTATGTCTTCACATCCCCCCCTTCTTTTTCCATGCAAACTATAGTACGCCTTGTAATTTCTCTTACTGTTGCCCGTATCATATTGGGAGTGATTTCTTGGACACAGTTTGTTATTACTGCTTCAAGATGGTCAATATCCTGAAAAGGTCTATGCCCATACACCAGTTCTTTTAATCGGCCCCATAAAAAGAAGTCCAGGGGTGTGATGTCAGGCGACCTGGCTGGCCAAGGAATATTTGAACGTCTGCCTATCCAACGGTGCGGAAATACTTCATTCAAATACCCAGTTACTGTGTTAGTACTATGGCATGGGGCTCCATCATGTTGATACCAAATTGTACGTCTTATATTTAGTGGCAGTTCGTCAAGAAATTGAGACAACTGGTTCCTTAAGAAGTCCATGCAGGTAAATGGCAGCATTTATATTTTGTCGGAAAAAGTATGGTCCAACGATCCGATCATTGAAAATGCCACACCAAACATTGGTTTTAAATAAATATTGACTACGGCATACGATTATAAAATTTGGATTGTTGTCACTCCACCACCGACAATTTTGGGAGCATACCAAGCCGTTGGAAGTAAATATGGCTTCATCTGTAAATATTTTTCTTGCAAAAAAAGGATCAACTTCACACTCGCCTTGGAACCACGCGCAAAATAGGAAACGGGATTCAAAATCTCTAGGAAGAAGCGTGTGAATGTATTTCGGTTTATATGGATGAAACGTATTTATTTTTAAAATATTACTAGCAGTAGACTTTTTGACGTCAACTGGAATCGTTTTTGACAATTTTCTTAAAGAAATTTTCGGCTCTTCCATAACCGCTCTTCTGTTGTGGGCCATTTGTTGTGTTGTTTCTTAAATACATTTTTGACGGAACCAGTAGCTTTAAATTTATTCATTACGTTTGCTATAGTGGCGCTACATACCATTTTGTCAGGGTGTCTAGTATTAAATATGAGTGCGGCTTCCCTAATAGGTTTATAGTGATCTCCAACGATAAGTACAATTTCTATTTTCTCCTGCAGTGTTAACTTTACAACCATGACGAAACTAACGAAAAACTCTTGTTAATAAGTCGAAAAATAGTAAATTATTTTTGGCTAACATGTCAATATTCGTTACTGTATTGCACATAGTTGTTGCAAAATTGTTGCAGGTAACTGTTAAAGAAATAAAATAAAAAAATATTTCCAAAGGCTTTTTGATGGTACCCTGTTAATTAAAATATTTCAACGAAAAATTGTATCTGACCGCGTGTTGTTGTCCTTAGTAAAGTTTTCTTATAACAATTTGCTCTAAAATAAAAATTGAGGGTACGTCCCTCTTAAATTCTGTGTTTCTATATTTTTTGCCGCCCTGTACATGATATCTTAAGTTTTGATATGTCAATATTATTTGCGCATCAAGCAGAACTTTTTATAAAGAATAACTTTTTTTCGTAAAATCAACAATAAAGACAATTCCCATATGTCTAGAACTTTTCTGGACACGCTGTATATTTGGCGACAAATTACTAACAGAAAATTTCGAAAATTATTACCAGTTCAAAGTGCACCAGTTCACAATTTGACATTCTATTACACAACGAGTTCAATATCTCCACATAATTTACAACAGTGGGATTATCTTTATCGTCTTCCGATTGAAGAACTTTGGCAACAATTTGTGATATTGTAAAAATAAATTTGCCAAGAGGCTCCTGAAATAATGATAAATTATAAACTTCTAAAACTATATTAATTACATCACACATACTAGCAAAATACTATCTGTCTCTCTTAGGTCCGCAACTTTACTGAAATTTAAAGGAGGATTCGCTTCTTCATCCAAAACATAATATTCCACCAAATGAAACCAAAAAACATCAAGGACTGGTATACCCAACTCTGGGTTAACGCAAATAGCGTCGAACAAGGCTACAATATAATTATATTATAGAGGTGAGAAAAAGCTTTACCCTAAGCAATAAAAAAAGTGTCTCCCTTCTGAATTTAAAAAGAATATACCTTCATACAATCTTGATCTAACTTCCGATTGTTGCATAAAGCATCTTTTCAAAATACTCAAGACCTCCCAGCAAATTGCCTCATTGCTAAATGTGCTGGCGCCTACAGTTTGAGTGGTTCTATTTAATGATATTTGCGTATAGAGCGAATATCCGGAAGAAAAAGAATTGCTAGTACTTTGGCTCAGCGAGCCTCCCCCTGATATTCTTAGTGTGGCTATGAGTTTAACAAAACCATTTACAGCCATTTGGCGAGTTTCTATTGATCTGAAACATTAGAATGTTAAATCTTCATTGCTTTTTTAGCATTACATGATTAATTTACAATGAAATTTCATTACTGATTTAAACACAGTCAATATTAACATGCAGTTTGAGTTTATTTAACGGATTTTCAGCATCCATATACCAGAAACGCTTACTTTTTATTTATTTAGTACATTTTTACAAGATTTTATGGTTAAAAAAATATCAATAATATTGTACATTACACAAGTGCTAATGCCCAGAACGTTACGAAAATATGAAGGTGTTTATATGCCTAGACCGATTAAAAGACCTACTAAAAAATTGCATCCCAGTATAATGTATTTGCTTCTCTACTTAGTTTATTGACTGGACTTTCTCGTTCATAGTTTGTTTATTTATTTATTTTATTTTATTTATTTATACATACACTGTTTAACAGTTCCCCAATTACAAAACAGGTACAAACGAAAACTTACAAACTAACCTAATTTTACTACAGAATTAAACCAATATTATTTAAGAGAAAGCGATTGACATTTACATAACATGTGCGTGAGAAGAAAAAAGAAGATTGACAATTAGAACACAGCAAAGCAACAAAAACACTCTCAAAAAACAGAAAATCAAAAACTCTCTTGTCGATAAAAGTGACCCTTGATACTGCAGCCAAAAATATCATAAGCATTAACATTAGAATTATAGTAGGCGCACATTGAGCTAATAGGTGCAAACTTATATACATTAGTACGATGCTGTGGTAGGTAAAAAGTATCCGTGTTGCGAGAACTTAACGTATATGAACCCTAAAATTTACTTTTGCCAATAGTTCTTCACAAACAATACTACCGTTGACAAGCTTGCACAAAAACGAATGAGAAAGATATTTACGTCTTCTATCTAAAATTATGAGCGAAAATCTTTGCAGCAGCTGGTCATGGGGAAACCCCAGAAACAGTAGTAAACACCATACGTTCTGAACCACAGAGCCTTAGCAAATCGTCTCTGCACCGACTCTACATAATTTATATGAATATTGTAATAAGGGGACCAAACAATCGAAGCGTATTCCAGCTTAGATACGACAAAGGAGAAAAATAAAGTTTTAATATTGTGGAAATCCCTTGTGGTGCGCATAACAAAACCAAGTACTCTATAGGCAGCGGAGACGGTATGTTGAATGTAAGGAACAAAGGATAGTTCCTTGTCAAAGACGCCCTCAAATGGTGGCATTTTTATTTGTAAATGACATTACATTACATTTAGAGACATTCAAATTCAACCTATTCTTATTACACCAGTCATTTAAAATATTCAGATTACGTTGTAAGTTTTGGCAGTCGTCTTTTTTAGAGACTGTAGAAAACATCTTTAAATCATCAGCATACAGCAGACAATGAACTGAGAGTGTATCAACAATGTCATTAATGAAAAACATAAAAAATAGTGGTTCCAGGATAGAGCCTTGGGGTATTCCAGATGTTTTCGATCTTTCAAGTATGATTTAAAAAATAACAATAGAGTGACTGAAAATCCAAAAGTTTTAAGTTTCTGTAGCAAAATGGTGTGATCAAGCCGATCGAAAGCTTTGGAGAAATCCGTATATATAACGTCTGTTTGGCGGCGCTGGTCAATTGCCTCGGCCAAGAACTGGGTAATACACATTAAATTAGTGGTTGTCGATCGACCTTTAACAAATACATGTTGTACAGGACATATAGAATTTTTAACATTTGAAAAAATAATATTATGTAACAGTAACTCAAAAACTTTAGAAATTATTGAGATAGGCCTATAGTTGGAGATATCCATTTTATCACCTTTTTTGAAGACTGGTCTCTGACGACAAACGCAGGTATTTTATCCGGACCAGTGGTTGACTTGGGTTTAATCTGCCTAATTGCGTTAAAAACTTCAGTATCGTTAAAACTGGTAATATTTTTACTAGATGTGGATATATTCCACTCATTTGTGGGCGAATCAGAGGACACCAGATACGAGCGATTAAAGAAATCGGCAAAAGCATTGACAATATCATCAGAGTTGGATAACGTGGAGTTGCCGAGATGCATTCCGCGAGCAACTCCAGCAGAGCCTCCTATGGAGTCAACAAATGCCCAGAATTTAGAAGGATCCTGATTTTCGATTCTAAGCATAAACACCTTGTACGATTCGTTAATGTCAGTTTTTATTTGACGCCTTAATCGAGAAATTTTTTCATAGGCTAACCCAACGCCAGTTCGTTCATATTTCCGTCATTCAATAGTCTTTAGTCGAATATTGCGTTTAATATTAATCGTAAACCAAGGCGGGTAGGTACGACGATTTAATACACCAAACTTTGGGACGCACATCTCAAATACCTAATAGATTTTATAAAAATAAAAGAGTTTACAACATTCTTCAAGATCAGCTAAATGATTAAGAAAAGACCAGTAAATATTTAGTAGTAAATCACGATACACATGTATCGTGGTAGTAAATCAAACATAACCTGATAATTAGCTTTACGGAAAATATACTGGCCTGTCTGGTTCTTGGGAATATGATCGTTTAAACTAATACTCAAATTATAGGGAAATAAAATCGATAACGGAGGGTGAGGGTCGTCAATTCTAGCGATAATTATGTCGGACTTGTTGACATTAAAATGTCGGTTAAAAATGACAAGATCTAGCAGTCTGCTTCCAGACCTGTGCGGTAGAGCCGCTCCGCAGAATGAATGACGACATTAAATGATTAAATACTTGCAGTGTAAGTAAGGGCTATTAAACAGTAATGATGTGTTGATTTAAACCAGGGATGCACAGACTTATAGGGAACAGGGGCCACTTGGGAAAAATATAAGCCAAGGACGGGCCACTCAAACAATACTTATTAACACAAAAAATTTTATTTTTAAATAGTATGTGTTGCGGACTGGCTGGTTGAAGACCTTAGAAGTGGACTGTATATTATACGGTTTGAATAATTATTTCTTAGTAAAATTAAAATTTAGTTCAATTAAAAAAAAGACCGGAAACTCCACTCACCTTATACTGGAAAAATGGCTTCTCTAGGTGCCCCTATTCTCATACACCTACATTGCTGCAAATTGGTAGTTTTGTAGACAAAATACACACGCGTGCGGAGTATATGAAGGTACGTATCGTTCTCTCTGTACCCGTTTGGTACAGCTTGTGGAGTTTCTTTACATGCGCGGTAACTCAAAAATAAAAACAAAAAAAAACAAAATCGTACTCTTGGCATCGGAAACCTTTAGTGTAAGCTATTAAATAGTTTATTCAATATTTGTAATAAACGTAAAAATGAAATTCAAAACATTATGAAATACAATGATAAAAATAAAAGAACCTTCAAAAATGTTTGTTGTAATTATGTAATCGTAAGGTAATCTAATCATTACAATGTAATATTTCATGTTTTATTATTTTGATGCATGACATTGCATTGAACTAACAAGTTTTTTTATATTTGGCTCCACATTACTTGTCGCCACACGTAAAATTGCTTCCAAATTTTCATTTGCCAGACGGTTTCGGTTTTTCGTTTTGTTTAGTTTCATCACTGAAAACGTTTGTTCACAAATATACGTCGATCCAAATAAGCTTGCGCATTTCAATGCATTTATTCCCAACTCTTTATACGTGTTTTTATCAACGCAACCGTAGAAGTTGAGTAAATTACCTTCATTAAATTTGTTTCGTAAACTATCATCATTTTGCATGTCTATTAATTCCAGCTGCATTGATTCCGGCGCATTTTCGGGTAAAATGTTGAAAGGATTGCTGAAAATGTCCAATAGAGGTTTAACTTTTTTGTAGTCTACAAAACGATTTTGAAAAGCTTGAATCAAAATATCAATTTTTTCAACATGAGCGAAATTGACGTCAGTTTTATTGACTTTCTCCATAATTTTTTTGTAGTTCGGAAAATGGCTGTAATTGGCTGAATTGATTTGTGTCCTGAAAAGACTCAATTTGCATTGAAAGGACGAAACATGAGAGTATAACTGCGAAATCAATTGATCTTTGCGTTGGAGTCGCGTATTTAAGACATTAAAGTGATTTGTGATGTCTACAAGAAACGCTAAGTCACACAATCAGGGTTGTCGAGTTCGGGGACGTCGTTTTTCATTTCTGCCAGAAATAATTGGATTTCTTCAATCAAGTTAAGAAACCGCTGTAGTGTCAACCCACGACTTAGCCCTTACGTGTAAAACAGGAGATCACCATATTCGCTTTCAATATCCTCGAGAAATTGTTTGAATTGTCCGTGATTGAGACCTCGTGATTTTATAAAGTTTACAGTAGGTACTACAACTTTCATCACATTTTCAAATCCCAATAATTTTGAACAGAGTGCCTCTTGATGTATAATGCAATGAAACTGCATTAATTCCTTGGTATTTATGTTTTTAGTTTGTAAATATTTTTTTAACATAGTTACTATCCCAGATGTAATTCCAACCATTGAAGGTGCTCCGTCAGTCGTAATTCCAGATATTTTCGTTAAATCCAAATCCATTATAGAACATTTTTCCAGAAGAGCTTTGAGCATGTCACTCCCCTTGGTTTGACTTGTCAAAGAACTCATACCAATCAGTTCTTCACTCACTTCAATATTTTGCGTTACACCTCGTAAAAATATTAAGAGTTGAGCAGTGGAACTTATATCTGTAGATTCGTGGAGAGCTATAGAAAAATACTCAAAACTTCTCGATTTCGTAGCTAATTGCTCTTCTATATTAGCTGCTAATGCGGTAACTCTTCTTTGAACAGTCATCCGATTTAACTGAATTTTTTCAAACTTCTTTACATTTTCCGGACAAATTTTTTTTTGCGGCGATATCTAAACATTGCTTAACAAACTCACCATCTTTAAAAGGCCGACAAGTTTTCGATATTATTAGAGATATTTCAAAGCTAACTTCAGTAGCTTTTTCAGCATCTTGAATTGGTTTTGTAAACATAGCTTGCTGGCCTATTAGTTCCCGTTGTAAAGTGGAATTCTTTGCGTTCGATTTTCGCCAGTTAATTTGGTAAAAGTAGGATGCTGGGTTTCATAGTGCCTTTTTACATTATATTCCTTCGGAATAGAAACACTACTCTTGCATATTAAACAGACAATTTTGTTATGCGATAAAATAAAAAAGTATTTTTCGGTCCAAATATCTTGAAACTGTCGATTTTCATCTTCAACCTTACGACTACGTTTCTTACTGGGGCCTGGTTTATCCATATCAAAATTGATATTATATTGTTACGTAGGTAGAAGCCAAGTTCGAACGACGAAATATTTACTCGTCACAGATTACAGTTCTCAATCAGTATAACATTCGCTTGTCCGTAGTTAAAACTTAACTGCCCCGGTAGCTGGCGATGCGTCGTATTTATACGAGTTACCAAACATCGAGAACCTTCCACTTTGTTCGGGGATACTACCGAGGTATTTCGCGAATCTTAAAGTAATCTAGTTGATGCGACAGATTTCTAGTCTCGTAACAATATGCTTCGACCGGAGCGCGGCGAGTAGAATACTTTTAAAATTCGTTGGCAGGCCGCATAAATATCGCTTTTAAATTTCGTTGGTGGGTCGCATAAATATCGACAGAGGGCCGCGGTATGTGCATCCCTGTTTTAAACGATCGTGTAATGTTGCAAAGTAATAAAGCTCGACTTTGGAAGTAATCACATTATTATGGATCTTGTAACGTCCGCTCTGCGGTAACAACAATTGTACAGCAATTTCACAGTGTTCAATGTTTTTTTTTGTAATTAATAATATTTTAATACTGACTGGTGGCGCTTCATGTAGGCAAAAAAATGTTTGATAGAAATAAAAATATATTAACAATGCTCACCTACCTTGAATATAGTGCTTTCCGCAAAATTAGAATAAGCTGATCTCTTATAGTTGGAGATACTTTGGTAAGCAGCATCAAGGCGTCAAGAAGTTGGTTCGCATTATTACTGTGGATTTGCATCAAGCTTTCAATGAGTTCCACTATGCAACTTTGATTCTCTAACATAAGTAATGGAGAGGTTTTGCAGAGAATATAAAGAAGCTCTAAAATCAATATAACATTTTGAATTTCAAAGTATCTAGTTAAATAAGAATAAAACCATACAGGGTGTCTGGAAATGACAATGACAAATTCGAATGTATTAAAACATAAAAAAAGTATCCTCCATACAGAGCTACGGGCCCTTAAAGATGGTATCATTAAAATTTTTTTTGAATAATACTTTTATTAATGAATACCAACAAATCACTAACAAAATAATAAACAAAGCTGTCCCTAAATTTGTAAACCTTTTTTTTTTGTTATCACAAGTTTTATAATAAGTATTAAAAAACGAAAATACTCGGCGAAAAAAATATGACCTTAAAATAACCCACCACCCTTTTGTTATCACGTCACTGGGTGCGATATGGGTCACTCGATATTTAAAAAAAAAATGACCCCCAGTAACACTAACTTATATCAAAAAGTTCATTTCTGTATTATACCTAGATCCTAATAGATTTTAAAAAAGCCCCTTTAATAACCTATATTAATATGAACTTTTTAAACTATTTTTTATGTAGAATCATACCTTAAAAGTATGTTCGTCACAGAGAGAAAGTACACTACTTGATATTTAACCGCCTTTTTAAGAAAAGGTGGTTAAATGTCAAGTAGTGTACTTTCTCTCTGACGAATATACTTCCAAAATTTCAGTCAGGTTTTAGATCACTTCATGGCTGTGCTACAGCACTGCTAAGAATAGAAGAATAGAATAGAATAATAGCTTTATTTCAGATATAGTTTTCACAATACAGTAACAATATTATAAAAACATTAAATGAAATGGCGTCACAGAACAATATTAAGCTATATATTGAAACGAGTATTAAAATAATCATTTAAGCAATACGGTTCTAGGTCAATCAACAGTTTCTTGGTTTTTCTCTTAAATTCCCTGTAATTTTCAATAACTTTCAAGTTGTTTGGCAATTTATTAAATATTTTGATGCAGTTGTAAGATGGATTTTTTTCACTTAAAGTTAGTCTATGAATAGGATAGTATATGTCTGCATTCCTAGTACGGTAAGTGGTGTTGGTATTAAAAGTTAGAAACTCGTTTTTGTTTTTATGTAAATATAAAAGGCATTCATATAAGTATAGGCCATAAACTGTTAATATTCCTAGTTCTTTAAATTTACCTCTGCACGAATCTATGAATCTCATATCGAGTATTAATCTAATCATTCTTTTTTGTACTACAAATACTGATTGTGTTGAGGAACTGACTCCCCAGAAGATGATACCATATCTAATCTGAGATTCAAAGTTCGCATAGTACAAAATTTTTTTCACTTTATCTTCTACATATTTGTTTAGAACTCTGAGTGCATAACAAACCTTATTTAATTTTTTCACCAAATACTCGATGTGATTTGACCATTTTAGAAATTCATCAATTATAATACCTAGCAATTTAGTCTGATTTACTGTGTCCACTTTTTGATTGTCTATACATATTATTGAACGTTTCTCTTTGAGTTTATTGGTGCGAAAAATCATAACGTTTGTTTTGGATCACTAGTGACATCTCTGCCGCTTTTGATAACTCATATTGTTGTCTTTCTGCTTTTATAGACATGACCAAGGCCTTTGACAGTTTAGATCTAAATCTTCTGCTGGCAAAGTTACAATATTATAGAATAGGGGAGCATGACTGCTTCTAAAGTTACCTATGTGAAAGACAGCAGGCAGTCAGGTTGCCTGGGACCAAGGAAGTGATAAGTTCTGGTTGGAGAGATGTGGTGAGGGGGTTCCACAGGGATCTGTTCTTGGTCCGCTTCTTTTCACGATTTTCACATCGGACCTTGTACATTAAATATCAAACTGCAAATATCACATGTATGCTGAAGACCTTCAAATTTATTTACCATCATCCCCGACTGATCTTTCTGACACTAATAATATGATTGAACAGGATCTGCAGAACATATCGGACTAGGCTGTTTCTTATAAATCCTAACAAAACAAGGGCTATTCTGTTTTCAAGGACCGATATTGATGTTTTATAGACATTACATAACACTTGATAATACTGCCCTTGAATGGACTGATGAAGTCAGGAATCTCGGACTGTAAATGGACCAAAACTCTCATTTAACTCACATGTTAATAATGTATGTCAGAGATCATATTATAAATTAAAACGTATCTATGAATCAAAAATACTCTTTCACCAGACGTTAAAAAGCTCTTGACAGAGAGCTTGGTTCTGTCTATCCCGGGGTATTTTAATATAGTATATGGGCCCTTTCTTACAAATTATAATAAATATAGAGTGCAAAAGGTGCAGAATGCTTGCGCACGGTATGTGAGTTGCTTGTCGAGAAGGGAGCATGTAAGTGGCCATGTGGTTGACATCTTCGGACATAGTATGGCTCAGAGGCGATACATTCATCTGGGGTGTCAAATTCATAAAATTCTAAAACTGACACCAAAGCCTCCCCCAATATTCATCTATGGCGTGAAAGATTTCAAAGCCATGACCCAAAGCCTAGCTGAAATGACCGAAAACAAGACATACTATACCAAAGCATTAACCAATGAAACTGTCAAGATCCACTCACACTCTATAGAGACCTATAGAAAACTAGTTAGACATTTAAGAAAAGAAAACATAATCCATCATACATATCAGGCAAAGGAAGAGCGTGCTTACAGAGTCGTCATCCGAAACCTACATCATTCTGTACCTACAGAAGAAATTAAAGCTGAACTAAAAACGGCTGGACATCACGCACGCAATATAACGAACATAAAACACAGAATGACAAAAGAACCTCTCTCTATGTTCTTTGTTGACCTTGAGCCTCAGCCAAATAATAAAGTATTTTCCAGTTGGAGTTCTTATATAACACGAAAATCTCCGTGGAACCCCCAAGGAAAAAACGCGAAATAGTACAATGCATAAGATGCCAAGAATACGGTCACTCTAAGACATACTGCTACAGACCATTTAACTGTGTTAAATGTGGAGATCAACACGATACAAAAACATGCCAAAAACCTAGAAATACCCCCGCTAGATGTGCCTTGTGCAATGGCGACCACCCTGCAAACTACAGAGGATGCAGCGTATATAAAGACCTAATGCAAAAGCGATTTCCGAGACCCACCTCCACCAGCCGACCCCAAAGGAACACTATTAACCAGCAGATACCCCATAACACGACAGCCATCCCTTCCAATCAAAACTCAACCTATTCTCAAGCAGTGCAAAACAACTCCGGGAATCATACTAGTGATCAGTCAACAACACTACTAGGTGAACAACTAACAAAATTCCTTGAAGAAGTAATCGCGTTCCTAGATATTAATAAAATCGATATACTACTAATCTCAGAGACCCATTTTACAGAGCTTACTATCACCAAAATTCCTCACTATTCAATCTACCATACTACTCACCCTGACGGCACCGCACATGGCGGATCAGCAGTCATCATCAAAAACTCTATAATGCACCATGAACTTGAAACATATCAAACAAACGCCATCCAAGCTACAACGGTGCAAGTAACTAGTGACAAACGGAAACTTAATGTAACCGCTATGTACAGCCCGCCACGTCACACCATAACAACAGACATGTATAAATAAATGTGTGAATAAATGAATAACATATAAACAAACATATGTCGTATCGGTTCCTGTATTTTTGTTAATTTTCTCAAGAAAAAGTAGTGCAATTTTCATGTGTTTTGTGTCTGCAGAACGGGAAAATTATGATCTTTCCGATGATCAAAGAAAAACTCACCGGGAATGTTATTTAATTCATAAATTCCAGATAAATATACGCTCCCATTGTCTTCTATTGTGTGCGGACAATAGATCTTGCTTGCTTATCAGTAAAGAGGATTAAAATAAACAACAATGGTCAGAGGCAGATTTTTTTTGTCCTGCTTGTGTGTTTGTGGTTCATTTTTATAATTTTGTAAATCATGGATGAAATTTCAAATAAACAAATTTATGATCTTCTGCAGCAGAGTTTAAGAAAGACCGATGAAATAATAGAGGAAATTGCGGCAATTAGGACGGATTTTAGTAAAGAATTGGACCACCTTAAGACAGAAAACAAAGTTCTGCAAAGCGAGAATGCAATTCTGAAGGAGAAGATATTAAATATTGATAGAAAAGTCCGGAAATATAATGTAATTTTTTATGGAGTTCCCGAGCATGCACATCGCACTGACGTTACAGGTCTATTAGATTTGATAGCAAAATACTATGGCTTTGAATGTGACTACAGTGATATCCGAGATTCCTATCGAATCGGACAGCAGAACGTCGATAAAATAAGACCTCTAGTAATTGAATGTATGAACTTTCAACTTAAACTTCAGTTTTTACAAAACGCGAAAAAACTTAAGGGCTCTGGTGTCTACGTATCTTCTGATTATAGCCCTGAAGACTATCAGAAAAGAAAGGTATTGGTGGAAAATTTAAAAATTGCTCGAAAAAATAACTGTAAGGCCTTTATTAAGAACAGTGTCTTGGTGGTGAATGGAAATGAATTTTCTCACGAATACCTCCAGGATAATTTTGCATCCTTGTCAAACATGTGGGAGAACATTTCTGAAAGTGAACTTGTAGATATACCAGCTAATACAGACAATAGAGTCGGAGAAAAAACTAACCTAGGACCGGAAAACCAAAAGAAAAAGACATTTAAACAATTGCTAGCTAGTTCAAATAGAACCCACAAAAGGAAGAAACAACCGACTAATGTTGTAAACCTGGCTAAAAGAAAGCAATATTATGTACCTACTTATTAACTTTCGTTATCTTATGCTTAGTGCGGTTTTTCTTTTTTTTTTTTTTCTTTCTCTTTCTTAAGTTTATATTGGGCATATTGTTTGGAAACCGTTCTTTTGAGTGATATCTCTAAGGGTTTAATTTATTTTTTATATTTACAGGATTAATCATTTATGTACTTAACGACAAATTGTCGATATTTAACTTACATTTCTTACTTACTATTGCAAATTTTTTGAGCTGTAAAATGTAGATAATGAATCTAAATATTCGCTCACTGTTGCCAAAGATTGAGGAATTTCGCAAAATTGTATTGGATAATAATTATGATATAGTTACCATAACAGAAACGTGGCTTTCTCAAAATATCCCAAATGAATATGTGTTGATAAATGGTTATAAACTATTTCGATGTGACAGGGACGGCAGGGGTGGAGGTTTGGCAATTTATGTAAAATCTTGCATAGATAGGGTTGCAATAGTTAATTGTATAAACTTTTCAAGTTTTGAACAACTGTGGGTTTCATTTATACTTAAAAATAGATGTTACTGCGTAGGCGTTATCTATAGACCCCCCAACAGCCATATCGATGATTTTTTAACTAACTTTGATGATACACTAAGTATATTAGCTCCAAAGTTCAATTACTTGCTGTGCACTGGGGACATTAACATTAATTTATTGAACTTTAATAGGGTCACAGAAAGCTTCAGAATTATTCTTAATAGTTACGATCTAAATCAATGCATTTCGGAACCAACACGTCTTGTCAACACTAGTCAAACACTTCTTGATATCATTGCTTGTAGTACTGATATACAAGTGTCTGAAATTAAAATAACAAGTTTGAATCAGCTTTCAGATCATTGCTCAATAGAATGTGTTCTCCACACACCAATAATTTCTGAACAACCAAAGCTTCATTCATATTGCTGCTTTAAAAATTTTATTTATGAAAATTTTGATCGTGATTTAAGAAACATTCCATTTGAAAGTATCTTTTACTTAAATAGTGTTGAAGAAAAGGTGGTTGCTTTAAATACACTCTTAACAAATCTTTTTAATATACACGCACCTATAAAAACCATTAGGATAACTAAAAAGCAGGCTCCTTGGTTAACTGATAATCTGAGACATATAATGAAAAAACGCGATCGAGCTTTTTTACGATACAAAAAATCCAGAAATATTGAACACTGGAATTTCTATAAAGATCTTCGAAACTTTACTAAAGCCGCAATCATCCGTGAAAAAAAAGCATTTTTAGAATTTAAAATTCAGCAAAATAATAATTATAAAACATTATGGCGTGATTTAAAAAGTCTCGGTATTGCTTCGAAATCTAATTACTCAATTCCAACACATTTGGCAGATCCAAATAAAATTAATCAGTATTTCACAAGTACGAGTCAAAACCTGCAACCCAATAATGATACTCTAAGCTTTTATGAAAACAACGTTTTGGACAATGTCCCAAAATTTCATTTTCAATTTGCTAGTGAAGCTGAAATCTTGAATATCATTCGATCTATTACCTCCAAAGCTGTAGGTACAGACGAGATCAACATTAAAATGATTGTATGTTGTTGCCCATTTATCATTCCCATTTTGACCCATATAATAAACTGTAGTATAGAACAAAAAGATTTTCCTAAAACATGGAAAAAATCAAAAATTGTCCCATTACCTAAGAAACCTAATCCACAGCAAATTTCGGATTTACGCCCCATTAGCATCCTACCTACACTCTCCAAAGTACTGGAAAAAGTAATGAATAACCAACTGCAGGAGCACTTATATCAAAATGATATTATTCCAACAAATCAGTCTGGGTTTAGAAGGGACCACAGTTGCGTATCGGCGCTGCTTCGAGTTACAGATGATATTATTGGTGAGTTCGACAAGGGTGATCTAACGGCACTTGTGCTGTTGGATTACTCAAAAGCGTTCGATACTTTAAGCCATCGTTTACTTCTGGCAATTTCACGCTTTGTTGGTTTGACTGACAATGCAGTGCAATTTATACAAAGCTATGTGACAGAGCGAACTCAGCATGTAAGAGTGGGTACAGGGGTGTCGATGGAACTTGAAGTTACAAAAGGTGTTCCCCAGGGTTCTATATTGGGACCTATTTTATTTACACTCTACACATTTAACTTTAAAAATTTTCTTAGGCATTGTGACTCTCATTACTATGCTGATGATACGCAGCTGTACTTATCTTTTCCTTCCACTGAAAGAGCCTTGGCGGTTAACAAAATTAACTCAGACTTACAATCATTACTCAAAACATCCACGGATCACTCACTTATGATAAACTCACAAAAATCATACGTTATTTTATTTGGCCCCAAAAAATCAAGATCTGATTGTTTAGATGATTTTAAAATAACCTTAAACAATGAATCGCTTAAGGTTGTTAATGAGGTTAGGAACTTGGGAATGATATTAGATTCGACTCTCCGATTTACTTCACATATATCTGCAGCCCTTAAGAAGGCTTTTTTAAATTTAAAGTTAATATATGTAAATAGGAAACTATTTAATCAAAATATTAAAAAACTTCTATGTGATACACTTGTACTCAGTCATTTAAATTATGGTGATATTGTATATAATTCCTGTCTAACACAATATGATATTCAGCGTATCCAAAGAATGCAAAATAATTGTTTAAGACTTATTTTTGGGATTAAAAGGTATGACAGAGTTACACATAAGCTTAAGAACTGTGGATGGCTCTCAATGGCCCAGCGGCGATTTTGTCATAGTTGTGTTTTGTATCACAAAATAATATTAAATAAACGGCCCAAATATTTATTTAGGAAAATTAGGTTTCAGAGAGAAGTTAACCAGCGAAGCACAAGACATGCTTCTCTTATATATCCACCAAAACATAAAACTGCGCTCTTTAAAAGAGGGTTTACCTTCTCAATTTATAAAGTTTATAATAAGTTGCCAGATGAGCTTAAAAAATTAAATACAAATTCATGTAAAAAACGAATAAAGCAACTGCTATTTTCTGAAAACTTACTAGTGTAGGTAACCCTACAGTTGCAATTATTGTACCTGGTGCACAACAACACATCAGTTACTTCCTGACATTAGTTACTTCCTGACATTAGTTACTTCCTGACATTAGTTACTTCCTGACATTAGTTACTTCCTGCCACTTCACATTGTTGTCTTACCTGTTTAGTTCTTGTTTTAGCTCTTGTTAAATTGCTTACATTCATTTGGTGTTAAATTGCTTACATTTACTTGTGTTGATTTATTAAAATATATTTATTTATTTATTTTATTATAAACTAGATTTTTAACTATTATTATTTTCTATTATATTTATATTTATATTAGAGATCCGTATTTATTTTATGGTTAGGTGTTAGGGTACTACTAGTACCTAAGAGTGGAACCACTAGTTTCGCTAGTGGAGTCCAAACCTCGCCATTTGGCATACTAGGTTGCATATTGTTTTCGCCACTGGATGTATTTTTGTTTGCTAATTATTATTGTATATTGTATACTGTATGCCAATAAAGACAAAATAAATAAATAAAATAAACAATTCTTTGAAACTCTTGGAAACAGATTCATTGTAGGAGGAGACTGGAACGCCAAGCATACCCACTGGGGGTCGAGAATCACTACCACTAAAGGCCGTAATCTCCTTCGGGCTATGATGGATAACAGCTATAACCATAAATCCAACGGAGAACCTACCTATTGGCCGACAGACCCAAGGAAATAACCAGACCTCCTAGACTTCTTCATAGTTAACGGCATAGCCACACAAAATTGTCCAGTAGAGTCACATTACGACCTAACATCAGATCACACACCTGTAGTTGTAAGCCTGAATTCTACAGTCATAAACACATATACTCATCCTAAACTAACCACAGGAAATACCCAATGGGAACTATTCGAAAGGTATGTTATAGAAAACTTAAATCTCAACTTACGCATAAAAGAACCTAAAGATCTAGACGAAGCCACACAACACTTCACTAGTACAATACAGCAAGCAGCATGGTACGCCACTCCACAACACGAGCAGGATTCAGCAAAACGTGTCAGTACTCCACTGCATATTCGACAACTTATCGCGGAAAAAAGGCGAGCTAGAGGAGTATGGCAAAGATCACGTAACAACGATGACCTGCACCGATATAGAAGACTATCACGACAGCTGTCCTCAACGCTTAGAGAGGCACAAAACTCAAGGTTCGAAACTTACATGCAGGAATTATCCGTTGATGACCACAGCCTATGAAAAGCAACCAAAAAATTTAAAAGACCCACGCCACCTGTGTCCCCACTACAAACCCACAATGGATGGGCCCGCTCCAACCAAGAAAAAGCTGATACCTTCGCCGATCACCTATCGAACGTATTTGAGCCCCCTGAAGCCAACCCCGGTTTTGCGAATAACGAGATCGAAGTGTTCTTAGACATGCCCTGTCAAATGTCACTACCTATCAAGACTATAAGCCCCGCAGAAGTTAAAGCAGAAATACAGAAATTAAATACCAAGAAAGCCCCAGGTTACGACCTGATACCGCCTCTAGTGCTCAAGAAATTACCAAGAAAGGCTGTTGTCTTCCTCACAACAATCTACAATCGCATGTTAAGCCTGTGCTACTTCCCCATCATATGGAAATATGCTCATATAATAATGATCCACCAAAATGGCAAACCCCCACAAGAAACCTCATCATATAGACCAATCAGTTTATTGCCTATCGCCAGCAAAATATTTGAAAGACTACTGCTCACTAGACTACAAGATGACCACGAAATGAATAATCTAGTACCGGAATACCAATTTGGATTTCGAGAGGACAGGTCAACAATCCACCAAGCCCATAGAGTAGTCAACGCTATAGCAAAGGCTCTGGAAGATAAGAGATACTGCAACGGAGTATTCCTAGACACCTCACAAGCTTTTGATAAGGTATGGCATGGTGGATGGCTCTACAAATTAAAAAATTTGTTAAATAACAATTACTTTCTTTTACCAAAGTCCTACCTAACAGACAGAAACTTCTCAGTCAAACACAACGAAGCAACATCAGGATATTACCCCATAAAATCCGGGGTACCACAGGGCAGTGTGCTGGGGCCACTCCTCTACCTTTAATATACAAATGACCTACCTGAAACAAACAACACAACAATCGCCGCTTTCGCCGACGATGTCGTGATTCTATCAACTAATAGCGATCCAGTCATCTCATCGGAAAATATGCAAACCCACCTAAACCGACTCAACAATTGGCATAAGAAATGGAGAGTTAAGATTAATCAATCAAAGTCAGCGCAAGTGAGCTTCACCAACCGTATCAGCAATTGTCCTCCAGTTACCATTGATGGAACCCAAGTACCAGTCAAAACCGAAGTAAAATACTTGGGCTTACTCCTTGATCGAAAGCTAACCTGGGAAAAACACATTCAAGCGAAGAGAAGACAACTAGATATCAAATTCAAACAAATGTATTGGCTGATGGGACGTAAATCAAAACTGTCCACAGAGAATAAACTGCTACTATACAAAGCAACACTGAAACCCATTTGGTCATATGGCGTACAACTGTGGGGATGCGCTAGGCCAACAAGAATAAAAATCATACAAAGATTCCAGTCGAAAACCCTCCGCTCAATAGCCAACGCTCCATGGTATGTCAGCAATCAGACCCTACATGAGGACCTACATATCCCGTACGTAACTGAAGTTATTAGAACAGTCTCCACCAAATACCAAGATCGGCTCCTAAATCACCAAAGCGATCTAATTGAAAACCTATACAGGGATGGACCCGACATCCGTCGACTACATAAAACCTGGCCTGAACATCTTCCACACCACTAAGAACACTTAGTGTTATATAAGTAGAAATGTCGATGGACATTTCACTTTCAAATTCAAGACTATCATCTAATTTGCTTAATACTCTTTCTTTTTGTTGAAGTAGATTGTAAATCGACAATAAAATCATATTAAAAAAAAAAAAAAAAAAAAATATTCTTTCACCAGACGTTAAAAAGCTCTTGACAGAGAGCTTGGTTCTGTCTATCCCGGGGTATTTTAATATAGTATATGGGCCCTTTCTTACAAATTATAATAAATATAGAGTGCAAAAGCTTGCAGAATGCTTGCGCACGGTATGTGAGTTGCTTGTCGAGAAGGGAGCATGTAAGTGGCCATGTGGTTGACATCTTCGGACATAGTATGGCTCAGAGGCGATACATTCATCTGGGGTGTCAAATTCATAAAATTCTAAAACTGAGAGAACCTAAGTATTTAGCTGAACTGATAACTCGGCGAGGAGACACGCATCAGGTGAATGCTCGTTTTGTGGATAACATATCAATTCCACACCAAAAAACAGAGTTTCTTAAGTACTGCTTCACATATTTATCTACCCACGTATACAATGGCATTCCTCTTGCCTTTAGGGACCTGAGTGTCTGTACATTTAAGAGCCACTTAAAGCATTTTGTGTCGAGTGTATCTCTGGGTTTTTGATTGATGAGATTTTGTTAATTCTATTGTGATGATGAACCTTCATGATACGGTTTTTTTTACCTCTTACTATGCTTCTCTTTGTTGTTAATTTTAGTTAACTGTTTTATTTTTTATTATTATTTTGTAAGGCTGATTATTAAAATACGCTTAGCTTACTTTTCACCTTTGTATATGACAAAATTTGTAATTTGGCATTATACAATAAAGATTATTTATTTACTTATTTAAAATTTGCCACCGTCATTTCCGGACACCCTATACAGTGAGCTCAAAAAGGTTGGAATAAATTCGTTTAAAATTCAGGTGATTCTTGTCTGGAAAAACGCTTGGACATGTCGATTATTATTTTTAATTGCGAATTTTTTGACATAAGAAATGTGTATACAGGTTGTCTCAAGAAGAACATATACCGTCAACATAAATTTTTTTAAATAAAACACCCTGTATATTATATTATTTTTAAATTCTACGATACATTCTAAACATTTTTTGTATAACATACCATATCTCCAAAACAAACGGTTTTCGATATATTGACATTTTAATATTTTTCTGAAAAAATGCCGAGATCCGTGGATTTTTAGTTTTGATTGCGCATTTCTTTATTATTATTGTAACCTGTTACCTGAATTAATTTATTTTGACACAGACATTTACTTATTGTCAAAAATTCTTCAAATTATTTGTTTGAATCCAGGGTGGCACAGGATAGGGCTCAGCAGTGGTTCATCTCAAATAAGCTTAAGCTGAACGCAGAAAAAAACAAAAATTTGATCTTTTCGATGAGGGACGAAGGAAATGGCGTCCAACCCCCCTTTTTTAGAATAACAATTTCATTAACAAATATTCAATCCACCATAACATTAAGCATGTCCCCTCGCTAATTTAGTTTCACTGAAAAGAGAATGAATTGATATGTTACAATTCTTCTTTTTCAACACGTTTTTACTTCAACATTGCTTAAATCACTCGACTATGATTAAGGTCCTTAATTCTACTTGCGTATAAATCAACCCCTACCTTCACATGGAGATGCATCGTTCTTATACTAAACTCCTGTCGATTCCAAAGGTTGCATAATCTGCATTATATTGTATTGTATTATTGAATCCCCTCTCTGCTCCCCCAACTGTTTTAACTTCTTTTCATATAAAAATTTCTTAAATGGTTAGTTGCTGAGGATGACTTTCTCTAAAGTCGAAACTAGTACAACACATGCATTAAGAAATTTAATTTAATTCATCGTCATTTTATGTATTTTTATAACCCTTGTTTTCTACCCTAGAGGGACAAATAAAGTTATTTGCTGTTCTTTTATATGAGTAATTCATTGTATGAATATCTTTTTTTTATATATATATATACAGTGCGTCCATAAAGTATTGCACAAATTCATTTAAAATTCAGGTATTTACTTTTTAAAAACGCTCGGACACGTCAATTAGTACTTTTGTTTGCGCATTTTTTAACGTAAAATGTTTTTATACAGGGTGTCGCACGTATGAGGTATGAGGTCATCAATAAATTTTCAAACGTCAATATTTCGGAAACCGTGATTTCCAGAGGTGTTAAGTGTTCATCATAGAATTCAAAATTGATATAATATACAGGGTGTTCCATTAAAAAAAATCCTTGATGACCTCATACCTCATACGTGCGACACCCTGTATAAAAACATTTTACGTTAAAAAATGCGCAAACAAAAGTACTAATTGACGTGTCCGAGCGTTTTTAAAAAAAGTAAGCCCCTGAATTTTAAATGAATTTGTGCAAGACTTTATGGACGCAGTGTATATATATAGTCTTAAGTCCACTTTTCACTTGACGAATTTATGTAATTGGCATGAAATATATTGATTGATTGATTGATTGATTGAAAGATCGACTTGCATATTGCCAGGAAGTTGGTTTCAAAGTTTTCAAAGTTTCAAAGTTTATTTATTTCAAAGTAGTTACAATTATTATAAAATGAAATCTTATACATACAATAATATAGCTAGCTAGCACCTAGATGACTGAACACCTGTATGTGCTTGTTTTGTTACGAATTTTTGTAATTTTAGTTTCAGATAATCTTTGTTACAGGTTTACCTTTCTGCAAATGAAAGAGAAGTCACTACAATCTAAAAATCTAAAAATTAAAAAATTACTTACTTAACTAACAATTCAACAATGTAAGGCACTTATAAACTACAACCTGTTAGGTATTAAGACAGCAGTTTCAGAAATGTTATTCTATTCTCCCAAAGATATTTTTTTGCTAGTTTTGAGAATCTTTTAGGTCTTATGTTACTTTTTATTTCATCAGGAATCAAATTATAAGCCTTTGGCCCTAGATAATTAACTGATCTTTTGTAGAATTCGCTATGACAATTTGGTATAATGTTAAGCCATATTTTACATTATTTAACTCTGAGATTAGTCTACTTACTATTATTTTTGTCGATTGGAGAGTGTGGCTCTTTACTTCATGGTTTAAACTACTCCTAACAAATGTCAAAATTCCATTATTTTTGTTAACATTCCCTTGGTTATAATATATATTGTATCCTTTTAAAGATAATTCATTGTAGGAGTGAAGTTGAAAGCACTCTGTTAGAGTTATAATATCAAAAAAATGTAAGTTATAAGTTTCGAGAAAAACTATTAGATTATCAAAGTTTTTTCTAACACTACTTATATTCAAATGTAGTATATTTAAACTGTTTTTAGAATCTTCCTTGTTTCGAATCTGGTCTGGATTGATTGTTTCACCCAAATTTTCATCTTCAACTAAATTTATCAGGTTTACCAAGTTATTAGCCATTATAGTTATATGCTTGACCATAATTAATTCTGCTCTTGATTATTTTTGTATGATACTGGTAAGTTGGGCAATCGGGGGAACTTGCTTCGTGTTTTGTAGAATAGGTTGTATTATATTTATCATTTGCATTTTTACAATTTTGACACATTAGATTTTGTCCTGTTTTTACATAAGGACATTCACTTCGCGGGTGCTCCTTAGTGCAATATGAGCAAACAACTTTGTTGGTGCAGTTAGTGTTTTTATGATAAAACCCCCAGCATTGGTAGCATTGAGGAGGTTTCACATGTTCATATATACTGTATCTTTCCCAGTCTATGAAAACTTTTCCGACTGAGGCTAACTTTTGAAAGTTCGTTGGTGAACAGTCAATAAAAATAGTTTTTTTGTTGCTTTTTGTATTAGTTTTTATATGCACAACTTCAAATAATTCATTTTCTGCAATAAAATTATTTTGCTTTTTTATTGCCTGCTCCACTTCAGTATTGGTCATGTTTCTATTAAATCCGGTGATTTTTATTTGAGGATTTTTTAATTTGGTTTCTTCAATCTGGTAAGAGACTCCTAATTTGTCCTCTGCCGCTTTTTTAAGTTTTTGTGCATCTTGCATGCTGTTGCACTTTATTTCAATACATCCAGTTTTAGTTGTCTGCATTTTTTGAATTGCTATGTTTAATTGTGATGGTTTGATAGCGTCCATCAGTTCGGTTTTAGTGGCAGTAGCCTCTTGCGTTTTTTTTAGTTTAATTATTATATTAGGAATATTTGGAGTTTGGTTATTTTTGTGTTTAAGTAAGTTTGTTGGCATGTTCGCAATAGTAGCATATGTTGTTTGCATGTTGTAATCAGGGTTGCTTGATGGCTTTAAATCAGTTTTTAAATGTTTTATTTCCTGTTTCAAACTATTTATCTCATTTTTCAAAGATAGCAATAATTTATACATATTTGCCGACTTAGCAGCTGTTTTTTGGTAGCTATTGCACAGCAGCGTTCGTTTGCGCTTTAGTAATGGCATGCATTTAACACTTCAGATGGCGCCAAATCTGCGCACTGTGTGTGTATTTTACGCAGAGATATGTCACATAAGTATCCTTTATCATTTTCCTGAAATTCCATTTTACAATAGGTGCAGTTCTCCAAGTCCATATTTTCCTCATAATCAAGAGGAATAGGTTCCTCTTGATCCGGTTCACTTTCAGACATATCAACAATCCATTTTGTCCTATTTTTAGACTATATAAAAAGTATAATTTGGGTCAAGTTTCTTATCAGTGTTTTTTACCGGCCGGCCGATCGCCAAGGTTTTTTATACCTATTTACTTCGAGATTCATTCACTTTATTTTAATGCTGTATATTTTCACGTAATTATCACTCTCACACAAATAAATAACCTTTCTTTATTACGGATTCAGATTCGTCACTTTCTGTTTGTTGCACTGCACATTTTTCAAAATTTAATTTGCACTTTAACTATGTTTTTGCAGCGAATTCTCCGCAGAGCACAAAACCTGTACGTTTGCCTTCTTAGGTAGATGTATGTTCCGGTGGCGGTCAATTTCAATATTTATTAAAATAAACTTTACTTTTTCGAGTCCGAAATCATCCCATCTAGAGTTTTTCGGCCCAGTACCGGGCTACGTCTATGGCATTTTCATTTGCAATCCACATTTCATCGATGGAGCACGTTGCAGGACATAGTGTGCATTCCAGCAGGTGGTTCATGTTTTGTATCTCCCCACATTCACAGAGGCATTGTTGATCTTCCCCAGTTTTCCACCTTAGCTTGTTTGTTTTTACGGGTGCCACGCCGGTTCGTATCTTATTTAGCGTTCTCCAAGTCTTCCAATCCAAATTTGACCCCGCACAGGGTTTTTCATTAATAGGGAAGTTGTCAGGTGGTTCCAGGGTGGCACATTGGAGGAAGTTTTTCCTTGATTTAAGCCTTTTTCGTTGCTGCTCCTGTCCATAGAGGGCATGACGATCGTCGAAGGTTTGTTTAAATTTTTCGACGTGCTCTGTGCCCTTTCTTCTATCGCTCGGCTCTGCAAAACCCGCTGCCTTGTACAAAAGGTTGATTGGTGTTGGTTTCATACAACCGGTAGTAATCCTACAGGTCTGGTTTAAGGCGGTATCGACCTGTTTTGCATGGCTTGATCTACACCAGACTGGACAGGCGTATTCTGCGGTTGAAAAGCAGAGGGCTTGCGCGGATGTTCTTAGGACTTGAGGTTTTGCACCCCATTTGCTTCCGGCTAATTTTTGTATGAGGCTATTTCTAGCAGCTACTTTTTGTCTGGTTTTGTAGCAATGTTGTTTGTAGGTTAGTGTTCTGTCTAGGGTAACGCCCAGGTATTTTGGTGTTTCGGCGTATTCCAGCTCTTTGCCCTCCCAGGACACGTTTAGTTTTTTGTGCGCCTTGTGGGTATTCAGGTGGAATGCACTTACTTGGGTTTTACTCGGGTTCGGTTTCAGCGAGTTTTCTCGATAGTATTTGGCCATGATTTCTATTGAGTCCTCGAGCTTTATCTCTATCTCTCTAAACGTTCGGCCCTGAACTGTGATAACCAGGTCGTCAGCGTATACGTTGTGTTTGGCATTTTCTGTTATTGGCTGGACATTGGTATATAAAATAAAATTTAATATAGTCTATGTAAATATTATAGACTAAATAGATGTAAAGAGTTCATTTTTAATTGTAGTTTTCGTACCAAAAAAAATGTCAATATATCGAAAACCGTTGATTTTAGAGATATAGTATGTTATACAAAAAGTGTTTAGAATGTATCGTAGAATTTAAAAATAATATAATATACAGGGTGTTCTATTTAAAAAAACTAATGTTGACGGTATATGTTCTTCTTGAGGCAACCTGTATACACATTTATTATGTCAAAAAATTCGCAATTAAAAATAATAATCGACATGTCCAAGTCATGCGATTAGAACTGTCTCGAGAGAACTTGGCTTGGTAACAGCCAAAAGCGTATACTACGCCCTGGTTGAATCGCGCCTTCGATATGGCATTGCTTTTTGGGGAATGTGTGATCAGGGACTTTTAAATATTATATTTGTGTTGCAAAAAAGGGCTCTCCGCTCCCTTTACCACATAGGGCATTGAGAATCTTGTCAACCACTTTGGTGTCGATTTTTATATTGGAGACGGTTATTTTAATATTTAAAAATAGGGAGAAATTTATAGATCCTGATCCTTATTATGCCACTCGACGTAGTATGGATATACCTTTACCTATACCTACATAAACTTTAACTAAGAAATCAATAATTTATGAAAGCAAAAAGATTTTCAATCATTTACCAGTAGCTTTGAAACAATCCCTGAAATTGTTTCGAAAAAAGGTAAAGACATTATTAGTTGGTAAAGCTTACTACACTTTTACTGAGTATTACTGTGATAATCTTTAAGATAACGTTTTAATCATGCATCACCTTCTAAATATGTTATTTTTATAATTTTATAGAATGGTGGTAGCATAGGTATACGAGGTCTATGGGTGGTAGGTAATTTTAATGGTTTTGTTTTTTTCCTTTTCCTTTTGAACTGACTGAACTTAGTTGTAACCTTGTATAGGTTTGTTCGTTTATATTTCATTAATTGTTTGCGGTTTTGCGCAGGTTTTACATTAGATATATACTTTTATGTATGTGCTAATGGTATTATAATGTATTATTTCAGTGTTCCCCCGCAAAAATTTTTTCTGTCAATCAATCAATCAAAAATATGCTTTATTGTCCAAGAATACAAATGTTCTTATTGACAAAGCTACCTAAAACTACGCCTAACATAAAATTACAGGTCAAAACAGAAACAGAAAGAGACAAAACGCCCATAAGATCACAAAAAAATATAAATCATAAACATAAAAAATAAAATAATTACACCCACGACTTAAAATTATGTAAAGATCACAACAAAAAATAATGCTAATTATTTGTATCATTAAAAAATTCATTGACAGTATAGTACGCTTTTCTAATTAAATAATTTTTTGTTTTCCTTCTGAATCTCCTCTCGCATTGCTGACTCCTTAGGTTAATTGGTAGATGATTAAAGATTTTTTTGCCACCATACAGGGTGTTATGGAAATGACTTATTATATTTTAAGGGGCCACTCCTGGGGTGGCCTAGAGTTACACTTGATAGTTTTTTTTTCTAAAATCGGAAGTATTTTGAATTTTGTAAAATACCTTAAAACCGGACCATCTGTGCCTCTATGAAAGTTCATTACCCCTAAACACGTGTTTTTGACATGACAAATTGGCGGAATTTCTACAGACAGCTGATTACCTTGCGACGTTGCCAAGTATTCGGGAAAATATTTTTTTTAGGTTTTTTAAAAAAGATTAAATCAAAAACTATACTGCGATTTCAATTAAACAAGCCTTATTCAATAGGTATAGTTTTTACTCACCCCATGAAATTGTATTGCTATCATAATACTTCGCTGAGTAAAAATCGTAGATACCAACAACAAGCCCTATGTCTGGAAATTTACACAGATAAACTATCACATCACAAAACATTCCCATCACATGTGTATTATTATATAAAGTGGGCTTTAATTAATAACAACGAAATTCATATTTAGTCTTTAATCTTGTAAAACTTTTGTGCAAATGATTATAAACAAATCTACTACTTTCTTGATAATAACAATACCTTCGCCATGTCTAGAATCACTCTCATAACATAAATTCAGAGGGCGCCACGTATATCAACCACAGAATAACAAGAACAAGCAATATATCTATCATGTATCACATTATTCAACAACTATACACTCCAGCAGCAAAACGCAAACAAATTTTATGCCGTTGCAAGTAAATGAATAATAAGAAATGATATTAAAAACAAATTTATGAAGCCACATATGAAGCCATTGACTTTGAACTGCTCAGTACCCAATCACAGAACAGCAACAAATCACATTTCCCGCCCCCTGGACTATCGTGTTTAAATGTTGTGTGTCCAGTTAAGAGGACTGGATTGGATACCGTAATTATTATGCTTAATTGCAATGGCCACCTGTCTTGACGACAATCCGCCAGCTATTATCATTACCAAGAAGAACAGAAGTCACAGAAGAAGAGAAAGAACATAACCGTAACGTTATTTGTTGAATTTAGATTGTTCTTTCCGTGAGCTTTTTTACTGTAGAACACGATCTCGGAAGAAGGAACGAAATGCTTCTATTACACTCCATTTTAAATGCAATGCAATTTTATAAAGGTAGGTATGCAACAATTTTTAACATCCATATGTAAAAAAAAAAACAAAAAAATAGATAGGTAGGTACTTATCGCCCCAAGACAAATCAGTAAACTCTCACATTCTTTCTTTGGTCTAAATTTATACTATGAAAAATAAATAAATAAAATTTATAAATCGCGCGGACAGTAAACTAAAAAGTTTTGATTTTCCCGGGGGTAAGTCAGAACATTTGTACTGGACGTACAGCAGACATGAAGAGATCCATTCCTACCTATTGCAGAACATTTGTGTTGTTTCTTCAAGTCCTGCGTAGAAATACTATTGTTAACTAAATAACAGTCTACTCATACTGATACTTTAAAGAAAATACTACAAAAATGTATTTATTTTTTGATAATTAGTATTTTTTACTTGTAGGTACAGATTATGATGAGACTTAATAAGAGAAGGGTTCTAAAGGTCCTTCCAATCTGGAGGATTCCCATTTCAAAGCAAGAGTAAATACCACAATCGCTTATGGCTGTCAAAATGTCTCCCGTATTGTAAAAGTCAGAAAATAGGTAATGTTAATATAATTCATTACAACTAGGAGACTATTCTTTAATGTGCGATAAGTGAAATGATATGTTTCTTACAACCTTTTAACGTTTTGTTTTAGGACAATCAACAGGTTTAAGGCCTTACAAGTAACGACAAGACATGAAGAGGTTATACAGAAAAAGCTTGATACAACAATTTTTCATTTAAAACAAAGAAAGCGTTCCTACCCTAAAAGAAGAACATGAAAAAACTAAAGAAACGCAATACATAAACTGCAAGGGTGTAAAACATACCTTAACAAGTAACGAGCAATCCACGACTAAAATAAAAAGAGAACTGAGGCTCCAGTAGGTGTAGGTCAAAGGTCACCTAACTTATAACACAGAAAAGAATAGAAGTGAAGATGAAAATATAGACAGATAGCCCTGACCTTCCGGTTGTTGTAAACGAAAAATTAAATAAGATAATTAAAGACTAAATGGGACTTGAATGTAAACACATCGTTCATACAAGTAAGAATGGGGCTCTCCATGGCTCGTCCTATTTCTAGCTTCTCCAGTTAGTCAAGTTTTTTGCCCCTATTGTTTTTTGAACTTTTCCAGGTGTTTTGCAATCAAGTTTAACTGTAATGGTGCGTCTTCACGCTCGGTGCAACTTGCGCAAGTAGACTTGTCATGTCAATTTGCGCAAATGAACTGAGTCATTGAATCCTATTGAATTCTGTTGAATTCTGGCTGGTGCAAGTTAACGATTTTGGTTTTCACACAACAATTTACTTGTGCAAATTTGCAGGTACAAACCTATTTGCGCAAATTGCATGAACGTGAAAACGCACCATAAGAAAATGGTTGGCAAAAGCAGAAGTACTGACTGAACTGACAATCCGGGCGTAAAATTTCCACTAGAGTTCAGGAATAACTTGGTTTAGGACCATTTTTTATTGCTTGTTTTCCTTAACAGTTTGTGAATCATAAAATAAAGAACTATTGTTAATTCGCTTATTATTTTTAAACATTTCCCACATCTCGGGTTGAAGCATTCACTGCCAAAATTAGACCTTGAGGGCTTGTAAGCCCTATCTGTGATTTGCCTTGAGGTCCTTTTTTTGAAAACAAAAAATTGAGCTGTTCAATCAATTACTTTCTAAAAATTATTAGCAAAAAGGGCTTACAAGTGCTTCGAGGTTCCTGAAGGGTTTCAGGCTATTTTAAACTAAAGTGGTCCCTACTACCCATCTGAAAAATCTACGTGGATACACATACCAAAGGAAAGGTGTAAAATTTTAGTTAGATAGTCTAAATCGTTAATTTTAAATAAACTAATACTTTATCCATACCTGCACTAAACACGATTCGGTGGCCCTACTTAAAAGGCAATTACATTATAAAAATATTGGATAACTTAGATACCAAGCCCTTGATATTTACAATACATTTAAATACTTTTATTTGAGTGGGTAGGTATACAACTCTGCATTCTACTTATACATTTTTTTAGAGCAAATAGTGCCAATATTAAACTTCTTTTGAATAGTTTGTGGTCAGTAAATATTAGTTACGACTAGTAATGCACAAGCCTTCTTAAACAATGCGAGTGCAACAAAGTGGGTCAACATTTTTTTCCGAGGGCCCTCTCAAAAATGGTCGTTTTATTTTTTTATGGATATTGCCTTTCTAAAGTATTAAAACTCAAGACTCATCTGTAACATTAAATATGTATGCTGCTATCCTATTCTAACACCTAGAAATTCCTAAATTGATATCATTTTATAACATTTTTTAAATTAACTCATTTAAATCGCGCGCCAATTGAAAATGACGACCAATCGGCTTAGCGAGCGTTTGACCGCATCTGATTGGCTGATTTACATAACCGTATCAAACGTGTGTCTGGCCAAAACGCGTTGTTTTCAATCCGGATTTTGTTATAAAGTATTAAGTCTATAACTAATAATTTCTTGTATTAATAACACAGAATTAAAGAGCTAATAACTTGATAATGTCCCGAACAGTTAATGTGTTGTTAAAGTGAATAAATGTCCCGCTAGAATCATTTGAAATGGTAACGGTATAACGTGGATTTCTTGCCGATATGTTTTTTATTTCAAGGTATGTACAAATAAAACTAGAGCAATACGTAGACAATTTTTCGTGTAATAGGGTAGAAACTAAAGCATATTAAAGTTAAGTAGAAAAAATTAAATATTCAAAAAAGGTTATCTGATGAAACTGATGTAGTAAATGTGGCAACACTGCTCAAAACACATGTTTTGGGCTGACGATATCTAAAGACAATATCTGACAGTAACTGTCAGATTTTTGTCAACAATATTTTTTTTGACAAGTAGTACGAATCAGCTGTTTGATCATTGGCGCGTAGGTGTTTTGGGCTAAATTTTTGAAGGCATTTTTCTCGAATTTCTAGCTTCGAGCGCCATTTAACGCAACTTTTCCCCAATTCGGCTCGACCTATAGATTTACGGGTTAAAAAATAATAAGTCATTTCCATAACACCCTGTATATTAAAGATTTTTTAATCTAAATGAATGGCGCATATTATAATGAGTAGAAACAAAGATATTGTTCCTATATTTTCTATACATCAAGCAGGCAGTCTCAAGAATAAAAATACAGCAAACGGTCAAAATTGCGTGTCTCAGGAATAATGGACGACAAGAATCACGAACTCCAGCCCTGCACATATATCTAATCGCTCTCTTTTGTAACACAAATACAGAATTAAACAAATATTGAGAACAAGAACCCCAAAAACAAATCCCATATCGAAGATGGGATTCAACTAGTGCATAGTAGGAACTTTTGGCAATGGTAAAGTCTAAGTTAACGGATATAACCCTCAAGGCATAGCAACTGGAAAAAAGTCTTTTACATAGCTGTATTATGTGATATTCAAACCTAAGAGCATTATCTATTGATAGACCCAAAAACTTGCTGACATTAGGCATAGAAACAACTTCATTTTCTAAATAAATATATAGTTTTAGAAATATTGAATGATAGTAAATTAGAATCACACCACTGTTTTATTTTGCACAAGTCAGAATTTATATTAAGGTGAAGCCGATCGCTGTTTTGATCGTGCCAGAGAACAGTGGTGTCATCCGCAAAGATTGTAAATTTTTCCGTTATGGGAAGGTGGGGTAAATCGTTCACATAAATTAAAAAAAGGAGCGGACCCAAGACCGAACCCTGCGGGACACCCGTATTTATACTCAATTCAACAGAGCTATTGGAATTAAATGTAACCGACTGAACACGTCCTCCCAGATACGAACGAAACCACTCCAGAGCCGTCCCTCTGAATCCATACGCCTCCAACTTCCCCAGCAGTATTCCATGATCCACACTAGTGATCGACCGATACCGATATATCGGCTATATCGGCCGAGAGCCGATTATCGGTATCGGCCGATAGATGTAAATATATATCGGCTATATCGGCCGATGTATAAAAACAACCATAGCAGGCAGCTTAAAACATTTTTTTTTTTATATTTAAATTTAAAGTAATATTTCAAATAAGTTAATCTTAAAAAATTATGGTAGATATAACATGAAATAGGCATTTAATATGAATAATGTAGATTAGGCAAATTATCATGTAAAAATATTAGTTTCTCGGTTGTTTCTGGATTCAGCCGATTCCTTTTCGCCGAATTTACGGTTCCAGCTTCTGAAAACATTTGCTCACTTGCAACACTGCCAACTCGTGCAGATAAATATATAAGAGCTTGATTATATAATAATGGTAGAACTTCTCGTTTTTCTTGCCACCAAGAAATGGGGTTCGCTTTTCTTTCAAGAAGAGGATGTTTCTTATATTCTGTAATTTCAGCATTCACTTCTTCACAAATGGATGCCCTAGAAGATGATTTTGTGTCACAAGAAGATGTTGTTGGAATGGTTTTTGTTTTTGTGGAGCTCATCCCTTCTCCGACAAATTCTTCGTAGATTTCCCAAAACAGATTTTGGCCAGATGTTCGACTAGTTTCAGGTTCAGAAGTTCGAACATACTTAGCAAGTGGTTCGTTGTCATCACTATCAATTTCTATAGAATCTATAGTTTCATTTATTGTATGGTCTTGAATGTAATCCGAAATGTCAGGGGAACTGGAATGTTCTACAGATGTATTGTTTTCTTTTATTTGGGACTTTAGATTTGTAGTTATGTATTCGCATATAAAATCACGGTCTTTTGTAAAAAAATTGTCTTTGAAGCGAGGATCCAAGAAAGTCGCGATGGTATAATGTTTTTTTATAAATATATTCTGAAATCGTTTATTCAAGCTGTTTTTCAATTCTTCTTTCATTGTACCTACTCCTGCAAAATTAGCGTTTTCTTTGTTAAGATAGGCAGTGATAGTCGAAACAAATGGAATGACTTCAGATATGCAGCAGTCTGAAGAACTTGTAATTTTTGTTATGTCTTCAAATGGCTTTAACAAATTTAAAATGCTTCCAACTAATTCCCATTCGGAAAATGTCAAGTCTGTAAGAGTCCCATGATCCAAAATATATAAATTTACTGCTTGTTTTTGTTCAAGTAGGCGAGAGAGTAGATAAAATAAGGAATTCCAACGTGTTTGTACATCTTGGAAAAATTTCTGTTTGGGAAGGTTTAGTTGTTCTTGTAGTTTACTTAGTTAATCGCAAGCAGTTTGAGAGTGATTAAAATGCGAAACGATTTTTCTTGATCTTGCTATTAAATCACTGACTGAACGTTGACTTTGTATAGCATCCTGTATTACAAGTTGTAAAGAATGAATGAAGCATGCTTCATAATTTACTTTTGCCTTAACAAAACCATTCCTCATATTGGCAGCATTGTCTGCTAATACTAAGTGAATATGTTCCCTTTTTATATTCCATTCTTGTAACAAAGAATTAAATGCTTCAGCTATGGCGTCTCCTGTATGAAATCCTGGGAACTTCTTGCAGGCAAGTGAAAAATGGGATCTCTGATTTAAACTTAAACATGTTTTTTCAAAAAAATGGATTGTGAGAGACAAAAAAGAACTGTTTGTATATTTGCACGTCCCAATATCTGTAGTAAAAGATGCTTTTCCCAACATATTTGAAATTTTTTGAGTCACTTGTGCTTTACATCTTGAGTAAATATCTGGTACAACTTTTTCTCTGAAGTATTTGTCAGAAGGAATTTCATAATTTGGAATAGCTTTCTTTAGTAGCCGAGTAAAGCCATCATCTGATACAATGCTGAATGACTGATTATCTAAACATATCATTTCACCTATAAGGTAGTGAAACTCCTTCGCTCTGTATGAATTAATGTCCCACTTTTGCATTTGCTTGAAAGAGTCAGCCAGTGAGACTTGCAATAGCTTAGAGTTAGAGTTAGAAGTACTACTAGAACTATTAGAAGGTCCAGCCGTTTCTAAAAAAAATAGACTCAGGGTGATCAAAAGTCAAAACGTTGAAATAAACGGGGAAATTTGTTTTTAAATAAAATCATATCGTAGGTGTTAATTGTTAATGAAACAATTTAAAGTGATGAAAAAGAAAAATGTCCCCCCTCCTACACAAATTCCTTTAATTTCCCCAAATTCCCAACAAATTACTTAATTCTTCAGATTTTTTCAGTAATTTTTTTACACAAATTCCCTTAAAATTCCCTAAATTCCTAATAAAATAAATCCCTAGATTTTTAGCAAAAAATTCCTGGGTGGTTTGCCCCTCAATCCTGTATAATAATATAATCCTGAATGAGCAGGTCCTATTGTTGGTAAATATTTTTATAACGTGAACTGGAAAATAAAAATTTAGTACTAACCTGAGCTTGAATCAGTCCCTTTCAATTTATAATATTCTTGAGGATGTTTTTTCTCTAAATAGTATTTCATGTTTGAGGTATTCGCCGATTTTCCCACTCCCCCTAATGAAATCAGCGTTGTGCTTTTGACCTGAAGCAAATGTACTGAAATTGTTCTCAAAAATGTAATAGATTGTACTAGACTGTCAATTTTTGGGATTGGGTTTGATTTTTTTGAGTAGGCTAGGTTAAAATGTTTAAACTGCTCTTATTAATTTTTTTCCTGTATTTTTTATTAAAACAATTTTTGAATAATACATAACATAAAAAGATCAAACACACAGTCGTTTTGTTACACAAACAAATAAATCTTTTACGGACTGAAAGGACTAAATAATGCGGCTTCAAAACTACTGTACAACTGTACTGTAAACAAAAGAAAAAGGCCGACTGCCGAATTCAATTTGTCTGCACCGAACAAAGACATTAGCACCAAATCGCCGAACCTCGGTGATTCCCCAGAAACAAAATAAACACCAATAGGCGCGAGGGAGATGTAGGTCACGTGGTTTTACCGATTAGAGAGTTCTCGCACTACTCTAAGAACGAAATCAAATAAATCAAAATTTTTAGGTTGTAATTTTTTATTACTTTTTACTATAGCTTATTGGGATTTTGTGTTGTTGGGTGGTATTGACTGAACCAATGCTGATGAATTTTGTGAAAATGTAATAGATTATTCGAATTTTAGCTATTGTAGTAATATCGTAATAGGCAATGCCCAAATGTAATAGATCTAGTACAATTGTAATAGCAAGCACAACGCTGAATGAAATGGTTATGTCTAGAGGTGGGAAGTTCGATTCTTTTTGGTGACTCAATTCATTTGATTCATTCAGTTAAAAAGATTTGTTCAGAAAGATTCGTTCTTAAATGATTCACTTACCTACTTTTAAATAATTTTACGTTTTAAACGCGAAAATGCTAAATCGATGTTTGTTTAAATAACAGCCAGTCGTTTAATTATGAAGATTGTCGCCATAAGTGGTAACAAAATACCCAAATGTTGAGCCCAATGTTTACGTTCTTGAAATGTCCTCAATGAATAATAAATAGATTCCTATCCAAAAATAATATTCTTCTCTTGTTTATTAAAATTTGTTCAACCATTTGTACAGTTACACTATAAAAAAATAATCTAATAAATACCAAACAAATCAAATATTTCATCCCATACATTTATCTCTTTTCCTTCTACTGTACTTTGCGTATCTAATTAAACTGCTGTCTTTCTCTACATGATGAAAATGGAAGACGGCATCCCGCATCGCCTAGCGACGGCCGTCAGGCCAACACTCGAGCTCGATCGTTCGAACTGCGGACTTGCGAACGAGTGAATTACTGAACTGGTGAATTGCTTTCGAGTTTCGGGTAAAGTGAACGAAATGCGACTTTGATTCATGAATCAAAAAAGAATCGAATCTTTTAGGAACGATGAATTAATTCTTTCGAGTCAGTGAAGTGATTCGTTCGTTTTGAACGAATCGTTCGTGAACGACACACCTCTAGTTATGTCACACAATTGACATTTTGCGGTGGATTTCTTATCTGCTGGGGATAATTTATTCTTTATGAAATATTTCCAATAAATACTTTTTCCATCCATTTCGCTACTTTGCACTCCACCAAACTCCAATAGGATTATTATTAACTATTAATATTATGTATTTGTTAAAGATTAACTAAATTACGCCAAGAAATAATCGAACTTAAAACAATCTGCTTTAAGAATGCAATACTGAATGCACGGCAATAAACGCACGGGATTCACCGAGAAATTCAAATTAAGGGGATTCACCAATGACTTGGCGCTGAGCCACATAAATTACCGCCTATTGCTGTGTTGCCAAAGTGCAATTTTTGTTTTTATTTTTGTGATTTTAAATTGAACGTTAACTCTTTCAGGGGCAGTGGTACGTAAAATGTACCCAGAAAAAGAGACGCGTAGTGGGGCGTTGGTACACAAAGTATACCACTTATAAAATGTTTTTTACCGTAACGGGCGACGGATTAATTTGTGTACCGGTGTATTATAAGTTGCCTATGAGACAATAGAAAGGTGCCCCGCTGTTAGTTCGTAATAATTGGCATTAGGTCGCAGTAGGTTATGTTTGTTATAAACGATAGTTGATTTTGACGGCTTTCGATCTGCAAATAATGAATGTAAGTAAAATACTTTAAATTTTAAGTCGTTTTTGCTTGTAATAGTTTGCTACTACCTGCAGACTATTATCTTTTGACAATTAACACACATAGGTATTTCTCGTTTATTTTTTTCTTAGTTTTTGTTGTGGTTCACTAATTGTACCACCGCCCGTTTGTGTAATATTTGTTTTTGTACCAAGTATTTTTTTACAGCTTCAAAATAAAGATTCGTTGCCATTCCGATTGGTTGGTATGAGCTATGATGAGTTCTGCCGAGAATTGGAGAATAATGTTGAAGTTGAGGATATTCCATCTGACCTGGAATCTGTAGTGAGTGGATCTGATGAAGAAGAATTGCCTGTAGTGAATGAAGTTCCTTTGGTTTTGAGCGATTCAGATAGCGATCCTGAATACTATCTACCCTTGAATCAGTTAGCAAATAGATTGAGGCCTCAAAATCATCATCCTCTTGCAAGAAAACCTCATGATTGGTCTAATCCGGTTATACCAACACGTCCAGCTGATTTTACATCTAAAGAAGGCATTTCGTCTATTGTAGAAGAATTGGAGGATCCTACACCTTGCAAACTTTTTGAATTATTTTATGATGGCGAAGTTTTACAGAATATCGTGTTTCAAACGAATTTATTTGCACAGCAGGCTTCTTGTAAACATAGGCCGACAAACAGTGAAGAAATGAAAATATTTCTTGGTATAAATTTACTAATGGGGATTAAACGCTCTCCAAGTTACCGAGATTACTGGAGCTCAGCTCCAGACTTACATGATGAATACATTAGCTCCCTGATGCCTGTGAAACGTTTTAGTTGGCTTCTGGCGAACCTGCATCTTAACGATAATGTACTAATGCCCAAAAAAGGACAACCAAACTTTGATAAACTTTATAAACTTCGACCACTTTTAAATGATTTAGGTAATAAGTTTGAAAAATATATGAATCCCACTAAAGAACTCTCCATTGACGAATCCATGATTAAGTTCAAGGGTAGAAGTTCGTTAAAACAATTCATGCCCAACAAACCCATTAAAAGAGGGTATAAGGTATGGATGCTCGCAAATAAAAATGGGTATTGCCAAAAGTTTGACATCTATACTGGTAAATCTGCAGATCCAGAAAAACAGTTGGGCGCTAGGGTTGTCAAACAACTTTTAAACGGATTAGAGAATAAAGAACACGTTGTTTATTTTGACAATTTTTTTACTGGAATCGAACTCTTAGAAGATCTAAAACAAAAAAAAATTCATGCGTGCGGCACTGTAAATCCCAATAGGAAGAATTTACCCACATTTAAACCGGACAAAGGACTAAAGAGGGGAGACTTTGATGGCCATATTAGTGATTCTAGCATTTTAGCTTTGAAATGGCGTGATAAACGCAGTGTTTTTATGCTATCAAATTTTCATAATCTATTAGATACAGAAGAAGTCAACAGAAAAGAGAAAGATGGTACTATAACGAAAGTTGCTTGTCCAGCGGCCCTTGCAGATTACAACAAAAATATGAATTTCGTAGACAAATTTGACCAAAACCTGAATCAATATAAAGTAAACAGAAAATCGCGAAAATGGTGGCATAGAATTTTCTTCTATCTTCTAGATGCCGCAGTTGTAAACGCATATGTTTTGTACAAGGAGTTAGACTTGTCCAAAATGAGTATGAAAGATTTTAGGCGAGGTATATCACAGGGCTTAATTGCACACCAAATTGTTAGAGAAAGGAAAGTCACGACTAATATCAATGAAGAGCCAATTGCTATAAAAAAGTCAAAACCATATATTCCGGATGAAGTACGACTCACAGAAAGTGCTCATCAGCCACAACGAAATACGAGACGTCGTTGCGCAAGGTGCAGTACATCTAAAAATCAAATACGCACAAATTGGATATGTACCATTTGCAAAGTTCCCCTTTGCTTGGGAAAATATAAAACCTGCTTCGCAGATTTCCACACCTCCCAATAAAATGTAGTATGCCCCTTGTGGGCAGTGGTACTTAAAATGTACCACCCTGTATTTTTTGACATGTTGTTTTTTTTTAATTTTTTTTAATATTTTTATATTCACCTTAAGCCTACGAATGAGTTAATATATAAAAAAAGCTACAATAATAAAACATTTCCCCTTGCCCCACTAGGACTTTTATTTAGCACAATTCTCTGCCCCTGAAAGAGTTAAAGAATTATAAATTATATTACAGAATATTCAGATTTTAGACATTAATAATGTTATCAATTAAAAAAGGCCGATATGCCGATATATATCGTTATCGGCCGATTATCGGTATCGGCCGATTATCGGTATCGGCTAAAAAAGTCATATCGGTCGATCACTAATCCACACAATCGAAAGCTTTCGACAAATTACAGAACACTGCCGCGGCAGCCTCTCCAGAATTCAAGGACACATATAGACGTTCGAGAAATCCAAAGATAGCATCGCCCGTACCCTTAGAGGCCTGAAACCCAAACTGCTGGACACTCATAAGTTTGTGTTTATTAAAAAAGGTTAACACCCTTTCCTTTACAAGTCTCTCCACTATTTTTGACATAGTCGGCAACAGTGCAATTGGGCGAAAGTTAGAAGGACTATCGTGGCTGCCGCCCTTAAAGATTGGGACAACCACAGCCCTCCTCAGACAAGTCGGAAAACTACCTGTATGAAATGAGCGATTAATTGGGTAATATAATAATAATAATCTGGGTATTTATAGCTAATGTGTATTTTGTATTTGTAGTGTATGCATTTACACATTGTCGAATTTCTACGATTCCTTTGATTAAATATTGTGTAAGTGGGTACTAGTTATTGTTCTCTGGTGTAATATTTTTTATGACTTTGTATGACTTTTTAACTAATAGTTTTGTTGTATTTTTATATTTAATTGAGCTTTGTCAATAAGAATTTATTTTTGGGCAATAAAGCATATTTTGAGTTTGAGTTTGAGTTTTTCCAGAAAATAATCACCTGAATTTTAAAGGAATTTATTCCAACCTTTTTGAGCTCACTGTATAGTCCCGTAAATGAAACTGACTTACCTATGTATTGGGATGCACTCTGCCTGGTAACAATATGATTACAAAATGTTTGTAGAATAATGGATGTAACATGCTTCTTTCGTTTCATTATTTTAAGTAAAATCAGTGTCCCCAAGCTCCACTGTTTTTCAGCGATTACATCCCTTCCTAAGGCGGAACCAACACTTAGCAGGGTAAATCCAAAATTTACTAATGCCTCAAGAAGTAATTCTCTTTCCCTAAATAAGATATATAATACAAGTATGGTTTAAACCACTGGGTTAATTTAGAATGGAATAAAATAGATAGAATATAGAATAACATAGTAGGTTTATTAGAAGTTTAAGAGGTGTTTAATATAAGTCCTATTTTCCTTACCCTGAATTTATAATTTGTATAAAAACATCATCGGCTTTCAAGGAGGAATTAATCATCTCTCGATACCAATAGGAAGATGTCTGTTTTTGTTGCTCATGATAAGACCTAACAATAGAATGCCTGATAATATCAAAAACTGTTTCCTCATACTGTTGAACTGTTGATATTGTAAATAAAGCTAAAAGCTGAAACGGATGTAAAATGAAGTCGGGTGATTTGATTGTGTTCTTTAAGGAGTTTATATAGTCTTTAATACAATTGTGACCTATCGAGGCAGCCTTATGTATATGAAATAAAACGGTACATTCCGCCTCCAGAACGTCATGGTCGTCAGCACTTTCTGAAAGTAGAGAACAATTAAAGAAGAGGTACAATAATTTACCCAAAATGTATCTTACCAATAGAATCTAAATCTGGACTGTCAGAACCATTATTTCGAGTATTGGAATAGATTCTTAAGCCAAAATAGTGCTGCAATTTTAAAAATACCGCGCGGCTGTTTTGATGTTGGCAGAGTCTTAATAGATGGTAGACAAATGGAGGTATTTCTTGAGGAGTTAATTTTTCAATATAGGAGGATAATTTATTTACTACTTTTAGGCGTTCTTCTTTAGTAAGCGGCATATCGCTAGAAAAAATTGTCATTCTCAGGCGTAACAAGTGTTTTTTAGTATTTTAATCTCATTACTTGCAGTTATTTCAATTTTTATATTGCCTGGTAACAATATGATTGATTGATAAAAATAAACTTCTGTACTTACATAAACATTGCTGTCAGTGGGGTAATTATGTTAGGAGACCAGTTACTCATACAAAGATTATTTATAATGTTAGTTTTAAATTCTTGGCCAGAATATTCTAATTCATTAAATTCAACCAGGTCTCGCTCAGAGAGTACCCGTAATATGTTTGGAAGAAGATCTTTCCAACTAAAACCATAACGGGGTCTTTTACACATTACTTAAATTTAAAAAAAATATTTCAAAATTATGTCTCTACCTTAAGTTAGAACCTATTTTATTTGACTGCACACTGTTAAGACAAAAGTTACATAAATCTACTAAATGTTCCGTTTTAAACTTCAATAAGTCCATGCATATCCTTTGAACCAAGCTACATGATTGGTAACCAGACAAAACTTCTCGATCCTCCAATTTGTTTAAAAAAGTTAAAACAAGTTTAATGCGAGTGCTATGGCATTTCGGTGAATCTTGAAAGGACTTTAACAAGTAATCCCATAAACATTCGAAATTTGTACTGTTTAGCCGACTTTTCACTAAATTAACAAGCTAAAACATGTCAAGTATTTACATCTAGATATAAGGTCTTTCATCACTGACATTACAATGTTGTAATGTCAGTGGTCTTTCATACACTAAATTTTACCTCATCTTGGTTCGTTTCAAATATTAGTTCTTGAAGACTGGACATTTCTCTCTTATCCCCATATTCAAGTATTTTCTTTTCCAAACTATTCATTTTTTTAAACTAACTAACACCCGCCAAAAAACTAAAAAACAAACATAACCAACGCCTAAACATAACCTCGCTTTCTCTTTCTTTTAAAGAATGATACCATTGACGTTACAATAGCTGCGTTCGGGATGGTCGACGGATTTGGAGTGGATTTTTATCATGTGACATTAGAACTTTAGGAGTGAATCCGTCAAACCCGAACTCTTTGGAGCCGTGGTGGAACCCAAACATAACCTGACAAAATTATACCTATTGCTTTAGTGATTTAGTGTTAAAAATTGTTTGGGTTAAAAATTTCAAAGCTGTTGAATATGTCATACTATTATTCCGGTTTTAAAATTCATACAAGAAGAGTATTTTGAAGACTCTAAAGAGGAAGGACAGCTAGTTGAAAAAGTGGAAAATTTTGCCGAACAATAAATACGTGAAGGTGCCGAAAATTCAAATCAAATCGAAAACAAACCGCAACTTAACCTCTACCTAACACACAACTAGTGGAAATACGCATGCCCACTCCAAAAGTTCTTCCCTGCGACACCGAACTTTTGGAGTGCGCACTTTTCACTCTTTATTCGATACCCGAACGCACAAAGATTTACTCTTTTCACTCCAAATTTAATACCCGAACGGACGGAGTGCGCTTGGGTACTTGTGGAGTGAAAAGAGTGCCATCCTGAACGCAGCTAATGTAACGTCAATGACTTAAACCCTTAATTCTAGGTTAAGTTTATTGATGTTTTCTTTCAAAAATCCATGTTTGTATTTTTAGCAAAATAGAAAATTAAACATTGGAAAAATGAGTAAAGCAAAAAAATCCCGAAAAAGATATGAAACAGATTCAGATTCGGAAAGCCTGGACAGTGAAGAGGAGGCACGTAGAAAAGATCTCAAAGAAAGGGATGAATTTGCTGAAAGGCTGAAGAAAAAAGATGAAGCGAAAACAAGAAATATTGTCCAAGCCTCTGACCGAAGGGCTTACGAAGAAGCAGCTAAAAGACTTCAATTGGAAAATGCTCAAAGGGAAAAAATAATTCCTAAACTTAGGGTTGAATCCAGAAGAAAGTATTTGGAGAAACGTAAAGATGATAAACTGTTAGAATTAGAAGCTGATATTGTAGATGATGAATATTTATTTGATGAAGAGAGGTAAGCATCTAAATTATACTTGCGCTTTATTAATTAGTTGCTACATAGGTTCAAATAAGGGAATCAAAATTATTTTTTATTTTCAGTTTAACGGAACGTGAGAAAAAAGAAAGGCAACATAAGAAGGAACTATTGAAACTAGCACAAGAACATGAAAAAGCCAGGGAACTCGAACTTGTGCAGCGATACCATATGCCCAGAGATTTGGGAAAAGACTCCACATCAGACTATATTGAAGTTGATGAACTTGAGAAGGTACCGCAATCAGAACAGAAGAAATGGGAAAAGGATCAGATGGCATCGGCTGTGTTTAAATTTGGTGCTAAAGATGCACTTAAAAAGGATGAATATGAATTGTTATTGGAAGATCAGATTGATTTTATTCAAGCCCTGCAAATGCCAGGTAGGGTAGAATACATGTTTAAATAGGTAATATGGGCTTGACTAATAATATTTTTTTTCATTTTAAGGAACAAAAGATAAAATAAAAAGGGATCCAGAACTCACAGAATCAGAAAAGAAGAAGTTGAACATTGAAGAAACAAAGATAAGTTTGCCAATATATCCTTTCAAGGAAGATTTAATACAGGCTGTTCGTGAACATCAAGTGTTAATAATTGAGGGTGAAACTGGATCTGGTAAAACCACACAAATTCCTCAGTACCTACATGAGGCTGGATTTACTGCAGATGGTAGGGACCAAAATATAATACATTGTTGTTTATCTACATAATAAATAAAATTACTTTTTAAACTAAACTAAAATACCTATAGTGACATAATTAGGTTGAAATTTATTTACAGAGAAAAAAATTGGCTGTACTCAACCACGTAGAGTTGCTGCCATGTCAGTGGCGGCCCGTGTGGCTCAAGAAATGGGTGTCAAGTTAGGAAATGAAGTGGGATATGCTATCAGATTTGAAGATTGCACTTCGGAAAGGACCATAATAAAATATATGACAGATGGTACTTTACACAGGGAATTTTTATCTGAACCTGACTTACAGTCATACAGGTATGTATTTAAACATTTTCTGTTGTGTTCAACATAGAGAATAGAGATGTTAGATAAAATTCTTATTTGACTAAAAATTCAGATTTCCAATAGCCTATATTTGTTTTAGTGTTATGATTATTGATGAAGCTCATGAAAGAACACTTCATACAGATATTTTATTTGGGCTAGTGAAAGACATATCAAGGTTTAGACCGGACTTAAAATTGTTAATCTCTAGTGCTACCTTGGATGCCCAGAAATTTTCAGACTTCTTTGATGATGCACCTATATTTAGAATACCAGGTAACTTGTAGCAGTTTTATTTGCTTCATCATTGTTAATTTTAAAGGGGCCGTTTGAAGATATTTACCAAAGACATTACAAGAGTCTTTGATATTCACATTGTTTTAATGATGACAAAATTCAGGTTATTTTCAAACTGTCTTTGGGCTTGAGTGCTTTCAAACTATTTAAATGTTTTGGGAAAATTTAAAGGGTAGAAAATAATATAATAATAATAAAAAACCGATTTTTTCTTAAACTTTGACACCCTGTATGTTGAAAACCAGACTTTTTAGGACACATGTATATCCTTTCCTCAGTCCTTAAACATTATTTTTAATAATACCTGTTGTTTAAGGCAGACGATTTCCTGTAGACATCTACTATACAAAAGCACCAGAAGCCGACTATGTAGATGCATGCGTAATTTCAGTATTACAAATCCACGTTACACAACCGTTAGGGGACGTCTTGGTCTTTCTGACTGGTCAAGAAGAAATCGAAACGTGTCAAGAGCTCCTCCAAGATCGTCTACGCAGGTTAGGATCTAAAGTAAAGGAGCTTATCATTTTACCTGTTTATGCCAACCTGCCCAGTGATATGCAAGCAAAAATCTTTGAGCCCACGCCACCAGGTGCAAGAAAAGTAGTGCTAGCAACGAATATTGCTGAAACGTCTTTGACCATCGACAATATAATTTACGTTATCGATCCTGGGTTTGCTAAACAGAATCATTTTAGTTCTAGGACAGGTATGTATTGCACTTTATATTTATCATAATTCTTATACAAATAACATTATCATCAAATTTTAAAGTTTTCTTTGTTTCCTGGGCCTTGGTGGATTCCAAGATACTCTGGTACTATCTGTAATCGACACTATTTCCAGTCCTGACATTTGTAGTCCTTTAATCGCGGACATTCTTCCTGGTCCTAGTCCTCTTATTCTTACCCTTACCTTCAAAATTTTACAAGTGTGATGGTTGAGTTTAAAGATTCACGAAGTTATATTCACAACTATTTACTTTTTATCTATTGACAAACTTACAGTTTTTATGCCGCGTTCAATTGCTTTGTTTCCAACTGTGATCGCTGTTGCTTGAGCAGCAACATTTGTTCCTTTTCTAGCATTTTTAAATCCTTCAATACCACATGAATGTGTCATCTTGGGTACTCCATCAGCGTCTGTAATAAATGTAATAGGGAGTACCTAATAATTTACACTTTCCACAAGTTAAAGTTAAAAACTCGACATGTTTCGCAACACGGTTGCTTCTTTAAAGGAGCTTGTAAGTAGGTGACTGTACCTGTAAGATTTACAATAGTGTTATTTGACGATACTCTGATGTTAAAAATTGGCAAATTATTAAAAGGGACTCCTTTAAATAGCTTATTTTTTGTGTCTCCAGTTGGATATAATTCTTTATCTGGTAATACGTTGCATATGTGAGTACTGGTTTCTCCAGCAGTTCCTTGATCTTTAAGTGGCACCGAACGAAGCATTTCTTTTCTATCAACAATTTCCCGCAAATTTGTTAAACTTTGTTTTAAATTGCGTTTGCTGTTTGCAGCCGTGTGCACTGTTTTTAATAAACTTTTTAAATTATTCATAATATTCATTTTTGATGCAAGTGGAACTTTGTAAACACACCAAAAATCGCACAATTAAGATACTGGACGTCGAGTGTCACACGTCTTTCTGTCACATTTTTGCATAATTTCATGACCACTTTGATTAAGTTTCTAGTTTCGACCTAAAACACATAGTGTTTATTTATTCGCAATGGCAGTATTTTAAGTTTCTTGGTAGAGGAAATTAAAGTCTTACTTGGTATATTTCACAATTATAATTCAGTTGCCTGACACGTGTTTCGACCCTTGCGGATCATTATCAAAGGAGTACATACAAGACAATACTAAATTCTATGTGTAGTTACAAAGTGAACATATAAGTAATAGTAATGGTAAACATGTCAGCATATCATTAACATAAAATTAGGGAGATGAAGTGAATTGACAGACAGATTATGGGTTATTTTGGTCCTTAATTTTCAGGTATTGGCCAAAGGTGCAACTAAGTTACAGGTGTGATTATAGAGGTATATTCAAATTCAAAAAGTATTTATTAAGGCGGGGCTCAGCCACAGGCTGCTTAGGCCCAACCTGAAATATCTTACATATGTTTTTTTTTATATATTTATTTATTACTGACCTCGAAACAGATAAATCTGGTAATGAGGCCTATATATATAAATAAATAAATAAATAATTTATTTACGGACCAAGCCATTATTTAGTAACAGAAATTACAAAATACAAAATTTACTCGAAAATTTATAAATATCTCTCAAATTACAAATAAATAAACACTACAATGTACGTAGACGTGAAAATCTAAATACAATATCTTTTTTTTTATTTTTATTTTAAAGGAGTTTAAACTTATATTAAAAGGATCTATGTTACCACAATGTTCATTGAATAATGAGGCACATCTACTAACTGAAGATGCTTTACCATAGTTAGTTCTATGAAAATCAATACAGAATAAATGTTTATCACGCAAAGTTCTTTGAGGTACCTTTATTTTAATCTTTTCAAGAAGTTGTGAAGATTTAATCTGATAATTAACAATTTTATATAAAGTGCATACATCCAAGTAATCTCGGCGCGGAGCAAGGGGAGAGATATTCAACAGTGACATAATTTGATCATAATCTATGTGATCGGTGGTTATTCCAACTTTGAATGCTACAAATCTTAAGAACTTCTTTTGAATTCTCTCAATAGTCTCTACATGTATTTTATATTGGGGATTCCATACCTGACTAGCATATTCAAGTACAGACCTAACATATGAACAATAAAGATTTCTAAAACAGGTTATATCATTGAAGTCATGCAAAGTTCTCCTAAGAAAGCCCAACGTCTTCAAAGCTTTGTTAGTAATATACTGTATATGATCATTAAATGACAATTCTCTATCGAACAGAACCTCTAAATCCTTAATTGTACTAACTTTTTCCAAATTTATGTTATTGATATGATAGTCGAAATTAATAACATTTTTATTTTTTCGATAGAATTGCATTAACTTGTATTTACCAACATTAAGTTCCATACCGTTCATACCACACCATATATTCAAGCTGTCTATGTCCTCCTGTATTCTTACACAATAATAAAATTCCTTAAATGGTAAAAGTAATAGTTAAAATTCTAATGTTTACATTTTACAGAGAAAGTAAAAAAAATGTCTAAATAACATGTTAAATTTTCTATATTATATTAGTTTAGTACTGTCTCTTTAATATATTTTTTCAAGTTGTTATGCAGTATTTTTTTTCGGTGTTCATTAAGAAGTTCATCAGGAATATTATTATAGGTTTGAATGCTTCTTTCATATGGAGAGTCTTGTTTTTTTTTTGAGCGAGCAAATGTATTTCTTAAGGCATCTTTTGATCTTATATTATAGTTGTAATAATCTTTGTTTTGTTTAAGGACTGTGTTTGCTTTAATTAATTTATTTTGTACACTATGTATTAATTTGGTTTGCTCAAATTTTCTAAGTTGATTTATAGTAAGAAATGGGTATGTTCTGTACAAGTCTTCACTGGGTGTATAATAATTTATGGCAAATAAAGCTTTTATTGATTTATTTTGTAGTCTTTGTAGTTTCTTTATTAAATATTCACTAGCATTACCCCAACAAGGTATTAGATATCTTAAATGTGGTTCAATAAAACTGTTATACAGAAGGTATCTTGAATTATCCTAGAGTTGGTGGGAGCATCTCCTAAGTGCTCCAACAATAGGTGCCACTTTATTGATAATGTTATTTATTTGAGAATTCCATGTTAAATTGTTGGAAATTATGAGACCAAGATATTTATATTCTGATACTTGTTTTAGCAGTTGATTGTTTAATTTTATTTTTGGATTACACGTCTTTTTTCCTTTTTGTTTAATTATCATATATACACTTTTATTTACATTAATAGTCAACTTGTTGTAGCACAGCCATTCATTATATAGGTTTATGTCAGGGTTGTAATAAACAAATATACAGTATTATTGAAAATAACTAAATAATATATATTAATCTGATTAATATTAGTTTATCAAGCAAATTATGTGAAATTAAAAATCTACTACCTAAACTAGAGGATAGGGATATTGAAACACTATCAGTAACTCTTACAGTAACAAGTGGTTGACACTATACATATTTGTAATAATTCTTAAGCTGATTTTTAACTGCATTTTTTTTATTAATTGATTTTAAATAGTTTGGTAAGGTGTTAAATAAAAAACAAGAATGATAAGAAAAAGAACCTCTGAAAGCAGAGGTGGAATGTGGTGGTATATGAAGTAAAATTGGTACCCTTCTAGGTCTAACAAATACACCATCGGCAAAAGTTAGTTTTTCGTAGAGATAGGTTGGTGTATGGGAATTGATAACTCTTTGTAAAAAACAGAGAAAATGAACTTCACGCCTTTTTTTCATTCTGAACCAACCAAATTGCAAATATGATGGGGTTATATGATCTCTTCGCCTGACACATGCAGCAAACCTCATACACGCGTTCTGCATGACCTGTAGTTTTTTTCTTTTTTTTTTTCATCCATGTAATAAAATTAAGAAAATGACATTGTGTATATATTTATGGGTTTTTTCGTTCATAATTATTGACAGTGTTTATTGTATATTTATCCTAAGTTATAAGACTATTAAGTATTAGATTGGCACCTGAAGGTATTTCAATTTGATTATTAACAACATTGCATCGATTTTTTTAAGGCTTTTTCGATGCTAATGTTTCTAATAGGTTAAGTTTTTTACCCTTGTGTTGAATATATATCGGTTTTATTTTGTTGGATATTGAGTGGTTATTTATTATACAGTGGTCCGCTATTCCTGTTATATTTTTTTTTTTTTTTAATGGATGTTTTATGTTCTTTAAGCCTAGTATTAAAGTTTCTACCTGTTTCACCTATATAGATTGCATCAGTCATCACATTGTATTAGTACAGTGTAAGCGATTGTTTATGGTTTTAAAACTGTTGAATATTATTTATAAGTTTTATCGTAAAATATAAAATTTTAGGCTTAGAAATATTGCACATACCACCATACCACCACCATACCTAGATGCAGCAACATATGTGATATATATTAGATATATAATACCTTATTTAAAAATTGTTGAAGTATTGTATAGATTTATTGAATTGAACCCTATTTAATAAATTTGGTACAATGGGGTATGTGTACAGGGTTATCCAACCAAGACTAGACAAGGCGATTTTTTGACTTTTCCTGTACTTTTATAAAAAAACTGAAATAGCCATCTTAAGTCATTTTCTCCCGCGAATTCGAATATCTTCAGCAAAAAACAATTGAACATCAAACAAAAGTACTAGGGGTCACTTTGATATTTTTTTAAATGGGATGCCGTATTTTTAATGAGCTTATCCGATTTCTCATATAAATTTTGATCTAAAATGTTGGATTTTTAATTCAAAAACGCCTTTTTTCTTCAGTTTTAAATTCGGAAAATGTTCGTCTACCGTAAGATTAACACCTGATAGATGGATACCCGTTTCACCTGTTCACCCTTTAACCTGCTTTAAAGCGTCCGTCAGTTAGACAAAATAATCAAGTTTCAAATTTCTATATATTTTTCACGAATTAATTACAAATAATGAAATATTCTTTAGAAGAACGGCTAAATGTAATAAAATTATATTACAAAAGTGGAGAGAATGCTCGACAAACACAAAGAACATTTTTTGAGAGTTTCCAGAGACACATTTCAGTGGATACAATTCTCAGAATTAAGACCCTATTTGAAGAAAGTAAGACATTGAGAGATAAGCCAAGAAAGATGAAAAGACGGAATATAAGGGATCGAGCTATTGTTTAATATTTTACTATAAATCCGAAGAGTTCTATTCCGCAAGCGGTACGAGAAGTAAGGTATGGTCCAGGGCTCCGGAGAGTAAGCTATGGAACAGTTCACAGAACTTTAAAAAAATGTGGTCTAAAACCATATTGCATCCTTCCCGTTCAATACTTAACACAGCTTCAAAAAGAACTGCGATTTCGATTTGTTGCTTCAATGCTGATGAGAGAGCAAGACGAAGATTATAATTTATATAATAAAATTCTATGGAGTGACGAAGCGTCATTTACAACATCGGGGGTATACAATCGGAAAAATACAAGATACTGGGCAGCAGTTAACCCTCATAGATATGAAATGATAAAGTTTCAAGGTTGGAGCTCACTTAATGTTTGGTGTGGGATGTTAGAAAATCGAATTATTGGACCACTATTTTATCGTGGCTCTTTAACAGGCCAAAGATACCTCCATTTTCTTCATAACGATATCGAGGATTTCTTGGAAAGGTTGCCATTGCAAGCCTACAACAATATCATTTGGCAGCAGGATGGTGCTCCGCCTCATGCAGTTCGAGAAGTGGTAACATACCTAAACGAGCGTTACAATCAGTGGATTGGCCGTAACGGAACAATTCATTGGCCACCAAATAGCCCCGATATCACGCCAATGGATACATTTTTATGGGGTCATTTAAAAAATGTAGTTTATCAACGACCCAACAGAAGTCTGGAGGACATTCAGCAAAAAATTATAAATGAAATTAATAGACTTAACCAGGACCAAAATATTGTAAGAGATTCTTTGGAGAGATTGAAAAGGGGGCATCGGTCATGTTTTGAAAATAATGGAGGACACATAGAACAATTATATTATTGAGATTAAAGTTATTCACTTTAGTTTATAGTTTTTTCTAATATGTCATACTTTTTTTATCCGTAAGCAATAATAGATTTGCAAAAACTACTAAATTTGTAATTAATTCGTGAAAAATATATAGAAATTTGAAACTTGATTATTTTGTCTAACTGACGGACGCTTTAAAGCAGGTTAAAGGGTGAACAGGTGAAACGGGTATCCATCTATCAGGTATTAATCTTACGGTAGACGAACATTTTCCGAATTTAAAACTGAAGAAAAAAGGCGTTTTTGAATTAAAAATCCAACATTTTAGATCAAAATTTATATGAGAAATCGGATAAGCTCATTAAAAATACGGCATCCCATTTAAAAAAATATCAAAGTGACCCCTAGTACTTTTGTTTGATGTTCAATTGTTTTTTTGCTGAAGATATTCGAATTCGCGGGAGAAAATGACTTAAGATGGCTATTTCAGTTTTTTTTATAAAAGTACAGGAAAAGTCAAAAAATCGCCTTGTCCAGTCTTGGTTGGATAACCCTGTACATTTAGTAGACCTAGGCAAGACTAAATCCTAAATCCCCAACTGGGTAGAAGACTTGAAATATATTATAATTAAATATATTTTTTATACTTACTTATTTTGTGTTTTTTTTTTGTGTATTAATGTTTCAATAATAAAATAACATTATATTAATAGTAGCAGTAAAGTTGCTTACTTCTGGAAAACAAAGTTCTTTGTAGTAGAATGTTTAATACTCTGTATTTTAAAAACCAAGCGTCATTGAAACTACATACAGGCCGAGTTTTCCAATAAGTATGACAAAGTAGCTTTAAATTTATATAAAAGTCGTTATTTGTTCCCCAAAGAACTAAATTAAATAAAAATAGTTATCGCGCTCATAAGAAGGCATGTATTTGTAGCATTACTTGGAACACTTGCGCCGCTTGCGGAGAATTCGTGAAGCTGAATTACCGATGCTAATTTGAGACCGCAACCAATGCATTGCGATCTTCTAACCTCAAGTTCTCCATAGTTTCGAGAAGTAGAAACAAGAAATAGCAGTTTATTTTTCAGCTGTGTAATTTAACTTAATATGTTTTGAATGTATAAGTCAATAGGGCACTATCCTGCCGCCAGGCGGCGCTTCTCATCGATCTGCAAGTAGCCTATAATATTAAAGATTTTAAATGAAAAACAGACATGGTAGTCCCTCTATGGGCCAGAGTGCTCAGGGATAAGTAGGCCATAGCCTGGTCGTCAGCCAAGTCAACTCTCCCCCAACCCCCATTGTTAACTGGGGGGTCTAAATATAGATTTTTTACCATATATACTCCTTTTAAAATTGTAACTATTACTACTACAATTAAGTATTGATGGGGAAACAAGCGTTGAGATCTACTGAACCTCATGAAGCAACATTATTTATTAATTTTTTTTTTTATCTCATGGCGTTCGATTGACAGCAGCCAAAGACAGGATGCCTATGGGAACTCCTGACGTAACATAGATAGATAAAAATCCATTTTAACTTGTTATAAATAAATATTCAGCCAAGTGGCTAACCTTTCACAACTTTGAAAGTAAGATGTCATGATTCACTTTGTCGAACGCTTTGTTGAAGTGCTGAAGTCTGTGTGTGTTTAGGTCCATTGTCGAACAATTTATTAATATAGTCGACATATTATAGAAACAGATTTGTATCGACGTAAAAGGTTTTTAATTAATCGGCAGATCCGAATGTCATTTTCACCGCTGGATTTATGGATAGGGCAAACATTGACAATTTCCAGATACTGGGAAATATATTTGGAAAAAATATAGTCCTACTAATTAACAAACTAAAAAGTTTGTTGAGGTCTGACAAATTCGTGAAGTTATTGTATTATGTCTACTTATCGTTTTTTAAAAATTATAATTAAGGACCTTTATACTTGCAGGTATGGAAAGCCTGATGATCGTTCCGATTTCCAAGGCATCAGCAAATCAGAGGGCAGGTCGCGCTGGTAGAGTTGCTGCTGGAAAATGTTTTAGATTATATACAGCGTGGTCGTATAAACATGAGTTAGAAGATAATACCGTGCCTGAGATCCAACGTATCAACTTAGGAAATGCGGTACTGATGTTAAAAGCTTTAGGTAAGTCAAATCAAATCAAATCAAAAAATCCTTTATTGTCCAAAGAATATCTATCTTGTTGACAAAGGTATAATGTACAAGGGTAGCTAGGTGATAACAAACAGAACACAAGATTAAAACAACATGAAATGAAATGAGACATGGTTAAATCGTTAAAGTCAAAACAACATAAAATTAATAAATATATTGTCACAAAGGGAATAATCAAAAAGAATATTTTCTCAAAATAATTCAAAACCTAAAATCAATATTTCATAAATCCACTTTAGTAAAGAAACACTCAGTAAAGAAATTAACTTCCCATCATTTATTACTAAATGTATAAACACGCCAATAAAGCCGATTCATCAAGTCAGCAGGAAACAGAGGTGCTCGACCTAGGCATTGACCGTAGTACATCGTTTACCTAAAATAGATTAAAAGATACCTAGTAAAAAGAGTGCTGACTTGACGAACGGTTAAAATGGTATAAAGTCAAATTTGATCAATGGCGAGGCAACAGTTGTTGGCCGACAAGGTAACTGATCGATTCTACCCCGATTCTCCCCTTTGCGAGACGCCGCTCGAAAGCAGCCCCACGATGGTTATTTTCAAAGTTAATCTTTTATTGTAAGTATGAAACTATAGTTTATCTCACCTATAAGGAAATGTAACCAAGGGTAATATTTAACCATAACGTAATTGAAGCGTAAAATAATTGTAATGATTTATTTGAAACAGACCGGTAGTAATCTTACTTTGTGCCCGTTAACGCTGGCGAAGCTAAGATTGCTATCTCGATTGCTATTCTCATAAAAAGTTTGACATAGTCCTGTCTCGTGCCAGTTCACGCTGGCGAGATTAGTACTATACAGACGTGTACCGGTAGTAATCTTACTTTGTGCCCGTTAACGCTGGCGAAGCTAAGATTGCTATCTCGATTGCTATTCTGTGACTGATATTAAATTCTACCTTGTGCCTAGTTCACGCTGGCGAGGTTTTAGAGTTTCTATCGGCAGCAGTATACAGATTTTTATTTCTGTGCCAGTTACCCGCTGGCGGAAATAATACACTCTGCATTAAAGGCACTTGCAAAAATCACTTTCTTCTAAGTCAAATAGTTATTTATACAACTGAGGATTAATGGCCCGCAAAAAATTGAACAAAAATCAACGAGAACGAAAAAGACTCGAAAAAATAAATTTAGTAATCACAGACATAAAGGTACATAAGGAAACAGGCCTTCCTGTCACACCCACATTTAAAGGGCCCCAACAATTTTTTCCCACTATAGATGATGATCGCACGGCTCGATTAAAGGCAAAATTTCTTATATTATTTGGGGATGATGAACTGTAAATCTGCCAAAGTTTAAACAAAAAATAATTATATTAGTTTTTTCGAATTTTTTTACCAATTTACAGATTATCAGTATATATCTTTATCACCTACTACCTATTAGCACGCAAAAATATCTTTCTAAAACCAGATGAGTGGTGACGAAAGAATCACTAGGAGTAAAGCACAGGGCAGCGCGAAAAAAGATTATCAAATCAACAAAGCGGCATTAAATTTACTTGTCAATTTTAAACCAACACACAGAAGTACCGACATTAGTCCTTTTGCACCAAATACATCTTTGCAAAGAAGCCCTATACAGACAACCTCAGCTCCGGCTATTGAAGGGACAAAATTTACTTTTGACTTGACCATCCCCGAAACACATAACAAAAAACTAAAATCCAACCCTAATACCCCTGTAACAACTTTAACAGATAGTTCCGAGACCCCAAAACAACCCATACCTGACAACAGTTCAATAATCGTAACACCCGAGGTCCCACCCAAAAACCAAACCAACACAGACCCGAGCAGTGACCCAAAAATAAACATACTAATACATACAAAAAGACAAGTAGGACATTTAGGGACAAATCAGAACTCAAATAATCAAATTACTGTAACAAATAATAACATGGCAAATACAACTTTAGAAAACGCGTTCGCCGAGGCAAAAAACCCTGCTACCCCTAAATTCATTTCGCCACCAACATTTGACCCTAGCTTGGACTCTCCAGTCAACTTCTTATCAAAATATGATAAAATAGCTACTTGTAATGGCTGGAGTGACAGCCACAAAATATCCTATTTGGGAAATTTTCTGGAGGGCCCTGCTAGTTATTGGTACAATGATTATATAACTAAACCTGCAAATAAAGACAATAATTGGGCAAAAATTAGACAAGATATAATAAGTGAATTTAGCGGCGAACAACCAATGCGAAAATTAAAATTTAGATTTAATACGAGAAAACAACAAGACAACGAGGACATTAAAAAATATTACTACGACCTACTCACATTGGCATATGAACTCGACCCAAACATCAGTTTTGATTTGTTTAGGGACCATTTCGAAAATGGATTACACTCATCATACTACGAAACGTATTACTTAATGAGTTCTGCAAATATGGACTTTTCGCAACTAAAGGCACTCGTGCTTAAACTTAGTGAAATAAAAGAAAGAGCGCTAGTGGACAGGATGACGGCACAAACATCCTTGCTGTCAATTACACCACAACAAGGGGGATCAAATAGAATAAATTATAGATCTAACCAACAACATCGTGGCGTGGGATTCAGAAATAATAATTATAACCCACCACGATATACTGAAAATAGGTTCGGTCAAAGAACAGAGGGAAATCGAGGTACCAGTTTCAATCGATATAGGGCACCACAGAGAAGCAATTATAGGGGATCGAATAGAGGAAATTTCCAACCCCAAAATAACTACAATAGAAACAGAGATAGTAGCAGAGAAAGGAATGAAAACTATATACCCAACACGAGGTGCAACGATGGCAGACCAAGGTGCCACAATTGCAATAGAGGTGGTCACTACTCCTGTGACAACCCGAGGGCCAACGGCCAGAACAGAAATAGGGACAACAGAAGAGTATCATTCTCAAGACCAAGCTCCCCAAACGACAGGGGACGACTCAATTAATTAGCCCAAATGAAGTCGTCCTCTACTCAATGGGCTTAGGTCAAAACATTCTCAAAGTAAAAGGATATGTAAATAATTTAAATATGGATATTATACTAGATACTGGGTCCAGTCAATGTGTAGTAAACAAAGAATTAGCATTAAGCATAAAACCTCTAGATAAAAGGATAAATTTAGTTACAGCAGGGGGAAATAGAATTCTACCTTTAGGAACGACTGAAGTAAAAATAAAATTAGGAAATTTATCAGGCTATGTAGTAGCCCTAGTTGTAGAAAAACTTTCTAAGCCGTTAATTTTAGGAACCGATTTTTTGGCTAAAAATAAAGCTAAAATAGACTTTGGCCAAAAAACTGTACGATTTTATAATCAAAATAGACAAACGACATTAGTTTTTAAAGAAAATAGAGAACAAGAAGCCCAGGAGGAAGCAAGTGAAATAGAGGAGAGTACAGAGCTTGGTACACAGCTCTCTATGTTAGAAAATGAAGATAATGAAGAAGAAGTATATAAAGTAGTCTCAAGTGAAGACTATATTTTGAAGCCAAATATGCAAATAGAAATTAAATTGGGTACGGAAATAGAACCATTAACTTCTGAAACATTAAAAAATTTGGTATTCGTAGAAAATGACAAGTTACTAAGGCCAAGGGGTATGATTTTATTGACCTCGCCTTATATAACAGAAAATGCCTTCGTATTAAAAGCAGTGACGAAGAGTCACAACAATATTAAAATATTTAAAGGAACAACACTAGGCTACCTGAAAAAGATTGAATTGTATGACTTACAGGAAGCACCACTACTATATGTAGAAGAAGATCAAAATAACGACGAAATAGTCACCATAAACGACCATAAAATCGACCACTTAAATAACAGCGACATCAAAACCGAATTGAAAAATCTGCTCGAAGAATATAACGACGTTTTTTCAAAGACGCCTAAATCAATGGGAAAAACAGATCTAGTAGAACACAGCATAGACGTAGGAGATGCTCAACCAATCAAAACCAAGGCATACAGAGTGTCACAAAAAGAAAGGGAATTAATCGATCAGCAAATAAAAGAAATGGCAAAATACAACATAATTCGCCCTAGCAATTCCCCGTGGGCCAGTCCGGTCGTGCTAGTTAAGAAAAAATCAGGTGAAACTAGATTCTGTGTAGATTATAGGCGCCTCAATGATGCTACTCGAAAATCGGCTTATAACATCCCTAATATTGATGATATAATGACCTATCTAGGCAATGCACGGTATTTTTCATCCCTGGATATGTTTTCTGGATTTTGGCAGGTAAAAATTAAAGAAGAGTCCAAACCTTACACTGCATTTCAAGCACAGGGACACGGACTATGGGAATTTAACTACATGAGCTTCGGCTTATGCAACGCTCCTAGCACATTTCAGCAATTAGCCGATACAGTGTTCAGAGATCTAAAATGGAGGGAAGTCCTAATCTATATGGACGATATAATAATATTTACAGAAACGCTAGAAGAACATCTCGAAAAACTAGAAAAAGTTTTCATGCGACTAAGAGAAGCCGGCCTAACGCTAAAACCAAGCAAATGTGAATATATACAAGAAAGCATTAACATATTAGGGTACACCGTCTCACAAAATGGTATTTTACCGGACGAACGAAAATTGTTGGCAATTAAAGAATTCCCTATACCTAAGACTATAAAAGACATACAAAGTTTCGTAGGTCTATGTAATTACTATCGAAAATTTATAAAAAACTTTTCAATCATTGCACATCCCTTACATCAAGCAACAAAGAAAGATACAGGCTTTATATGGGAAAAAGATCAACAAGAAGCTTTTGAAGTCCTCAAAGAAAAGCTATGTACTGCACCGGTTCTAGCACACTATAACCCAACAAAAAGTTGCGAACTTAGAGTGGATGGAAGTTTAATAGGAATCGGAGCAATTCTTTTACAAGAAGCAGACGACAGGACCGTACCCATACACCGAATGTGTTCCATAGTGGAGTGTGTATAAACATTGTTAATTTTACCTTTCATTTTTTTTTTCTATCTTTTATTTTGATTGCAAAATTATTGTGTCTTATTGTTATTACTCTTATTTATAAAATGAAAATAAATCTTAACTAGGTACGTAGTTTATAAAAGGATTAAAGTAGAGACGTTCAACCATTTTTGTTTATATAGGTACATATACGATATTAAAATTTTAACAATCGCGAACCAAAGAGAGATTTAGAATCTCTTTACTCTACTCTTTTCGAGTTTATAGCTGGGGGCCAGCTCTCGTAGGACCGGGGAATGTGTCACAAAGGGAATAATCAAAAAGAATATTTTCTCAAAATAATTCAAAACCTAAAATCAATATTTCATAAATCCACTTTAGTAAAGAAACACTCAGTAAAGAAATTAACTTCCCATCATTTATTACTAAATGTATAAACACGCCAATAAAGCCGATTCATCAAGTCAGCAGGAAACAGAGGTGCTCGACCTAGGCATTGACCGTAGTACATCGTTTACCTAAAATAGATTAAAAGATACCTAGTAAAAAGAGTGCTGACTTGACGAACCGTTAAAATGGTATAAAGTCAAATTTGATCAATGGCGAGGCAACAGTTGTTGGCCGACAAGGTAACTGATCGATTCTACCCCGATTCTCCCCTTTGCGAGACGCCGCTCGAAAGCAGCCCCACGATGGTTATTTTCAAAGTTAATCTTTTATTGTAAGTATGAAACTATAGTTTATCTCACCTATAAGGAAATGTAACCAAGGGTAATATTTAACCATAACGTAATTGAAGTGTAAAATAATTGTAATGATTTATTTGAAACAGACTAACAGTAAATAAATTAATTGTTATTGTTATATAAAATTTAGTGTTTTATTCCGATCTTAGGTCACGTCCCCAGTCGCACCCATAGGGCGTGACAATATATCAGAAAACAAGTAAAGAATAATAAAAGAAAAATTTCAAAATTTAAATAGTCGAGTTAGCTTACGCGATCATTTTTCATCTCAAGATGTCGTCAAAATACTCATCAAGAGTGTAATATACTTTTTCTAGCAATTGTTTTTTGGTTAGTCTCCTAAACCTCCCCAGGCACTGTTGCCTTCTCAAATGAAGTGGTAAGTGATTAAAGATCTTTTTTCCGCCATAAATTAAAGATCTTTTAATTAGGCTAGATCGTGGAATTGGTAAGTTTAGGAGAAATGATTGACGTGTATTATAATGGGTGGGGATAGACAGCTCATTTTGATATTTTTTAAACATTAAGCAGACAGTTTCAAGGATAAATATACAACAAAGAGGTAAAATTGAGTTATTAAGAAACAAAGGGCGACAAGAATCACGAACCTTAGCACCACACACATATCTGACTGCCCTTTTTTGCAACACAAACACAGATTCGAACAAGTACTGCGCACAAGATCCCCAAAAACAAATACCATAACGAAGATGAGATTCAATCAGAGCATAATATGAGTCTTTTGCCAAAGAAAAACCCAGATTATTTGAGATAATCCTAATGGCATAGCAACCAGAAGAAAGCTTTTGACACAAACTAACTATGTGGTTCTCAAATTTGAGATTGGTGTCCATGTACAGTCCCAAAAACTTACTAACATCAGGCATAGAGATCTCCTCGTCCTTCAGATAAACATTATCCAGACCACAGCGAAATCCCAATATGTTAGTCTTTGAAATATTAAAGGATAGCAAATTCGCATCGCACCACTCCTTGACTTTGCACAAATCATTATTTACATTCAAAGAAAGCCTATCGGCAACCGTGTCATGCCAAAGGATGGTCGTGTCATCGGGGAACATGGTGAACGTCCCCGCTATATCAAGATGAGGCATATCGTTAATATAGATAAGGAAAAGGAGAGGGCCAAGTACGGATCCCTGAGGAACGCCTATATCTAGGCTCGATTCTCCAGAGCTACTGTTATTAAAGACAACCGTCTGAACACGACTCGCCAAATACGACCGAAACCACTCCAAGGCCACACCCCTAAAACCATAAGCCTCCAACTTCCACAGCAGTATTCTGTGATTCACGCAGTCAAAGGCTTTCGATAAGTCACAGAACACCGCTGCAGCAGATACCCCAGAGTTTTAAGGAGACATATAGTCGTTCGAGGAACCCGAAGATGGCATCACTCGTACTTCTCCCAGCCTGAAATCCAAACTGTTGCATGCTCATAAGGTTGTGTCTATTTAAAAAAGCAATCATTCTAGACTTAACAAGTTTTTCCACTATTTTGGATAAAGTGGGGAGCAGTGCAATAGGTCGAAAGTTAGAGGGATTATCACGGTCACCGTTCTTAAAAAGCGGAATAACCACGGCTCTTTTAAGGCAAGAAGGAAAAGTGCCAGTCAGGAAGGAGGAATTTATTGCCTCAGCCAAGGCCATCAATGCGTTGGCTGGTAGTGCCAGAAAAATCCTTAAGGACATCTCATCCCAACTAGAAGCATTCCTGTTATTTACTTGGCTAAATATGCCTCTAATCTCCTCAACGCAAGTAGGCAGGAGAAAAAATGTGTCGGAAACGGATAAATGTCCCAAGTAAGATCTAGCATCAGTCCCAGAAGAGATCCCTCGAGCTAAACCGTCAGCAACTGTGCAATAAAAAGAATTCATGTCATTTGCATTAAGAGTACTAACTATAGGAGCGATGTTATTTTTTCCCCTTAACTTATTGACAATTTTCCATGATTCTTTTGCTTGATTGGTGGAATGTGCTATTCTTCTCTGAAAAAACATTTTCTTAGAAAGCTTCAAAGTATTTCTATAAATTCCACGATACTTATTGAAATAGTTCACGAATCCATCATTATTACCTGAAAACTTTCGTATGTAATGCAGAGAACGAAGGTTTTTTCCAGAAACCCTCAAAGCTCCTGTATACCACGGTTTCTTTTTCCTATTTTTTATTCTGATAAGTGGAAAAGCCCTATTAAATAACTCAACCAGAACACTATGAAACTAAGTTTCACTATACCTTTCTAACACATGTTTACAATTTTTATATTTGTCTGTAAAATGAATAATGTTGACTGAGATTTTTTTTTAATTTTCTGTTATTGCAATTGTTTTTTTGTTGGTCTAAGCTTAAGCTACTTGGTAAAAATTAGCATAAAAGCATTTACGTTTGAGTTAACTATTAGGAAAAGTTTAGTTACACTATAGAGATTGTTTAAGCCCCTTAGTTGGCATGGGGTAACGTTAGATAGAGTTGAAGCTAACCACTCAGTCACTCATTACTACCCTATACTCATTTCTGTAATTGATTCATTTCTTACAGGTATAAATGACCTGGTCCACTTTGATTTTCTGGATCCGCCACCTCACGAAACGCTTGTGCTGGCTTTAGAACAACTATATGCCTTAGGAGCGTTAAACCATCATGGCGAGTTAACTAAAATGGGTAGAAGGATGGCCGAGTTTCCAGTGGCTCCCACTATGGCGAAAATGTTACTGGCCTCAGAAAAGTATGTATGTAATACACCAGAACAAGTTAATCAAGCACTAAGGACATATTTTAAAACATGTAGTTAGTTAGTAGATCATTTTGTGGTGTAAACCAGAGTTTATATTTTATTATCTATTTATATGCCTTTTTTTGTGCAACGAGTAACTTCATAAAGAGTCAAAAGTATGGTTTGTATAAGTAAAAAAATCATTTTATAACCTCTATTTCTGGTCTGTTCTGGGTTACAATGACCCCTTGCTTTACTGCTTCCAGTCAGCTTCTTTTTGTTTTCTTTTATTTATATATTATATACTTTAGGCGCGTCTGGACCCAAAACCTTCTGCTTGCTTTCTGGTGCCTTGTCTAGCCCAACCTATTTGGATTGTATCTGATTTTTACAAGGTTCACTATTGACTAGTTTATGCAAATTTCGCGAGCTTGCAAGGGGACTCCATCTGCGAAGCTTTATTCACGCATAGTTTAATGGTATTTGACCATTGAGGGGATAGTTTCGGGGTGCCTTAAGAGAGGAGAGGTGGATAGGAATGGGTAATTTATGTATTTTGATCAACGTCCAGTTCAGTATAGACTCAAACACTGAGGTTGTTTGAGGTTCATTGGCTTACTGTGACTACCATTTGCGCTGCTACAGTGTCAGGATGAGCTAAGATGTACTAGCTTTAAAGCAGTGCCTTTCTCTGTGTATCGTTGTTGAAACAGTACATGGTCTAGGTCCCTTACTTCACGCTCACATAAGTCGTCTTGTCGCCCTCCTATTTTAAATAGGTGCTTTGGTGTTAGGCAGTGCCCAGTTCTTATTCTGCATAGCATACTGGTTGAGGTTTTGGGTCTGCTGAAACTATTAGGTCGGTTTTTGACCTTATTGGTATCCCGTATTCATTTGTGCTATATTTCTAATTATGTTTCCCCATTGCGTCCTCTATTTAATTAAAAAAAACAGCCTGAACTAAAGAAATCTTCTATGTTCACAGTTTGTAAATTAAACCTTGAGTTGTGGTTTAACTAGTACTTTGCCTAGTTGTTAGAATTAAGCTCTAGTTTAGGCAGTGTGTCGTTATGATAAACCATGCATGGTTTATAGTTAACTGCACATTGTAAAAGTGGACCTAATTTGGGTTGTTAATAATCTTTTATATTATTTAAAAAAAGTATATAGGCTTGACCCGAATTTTTAATAAATATCCCCTTGCCCATATTTTCAAGCCTGTAGCTTCAACCCCCTTGCAGGGATGGGACATACCCCTAAAAGTTTAAGTGTTCAAATTCAAAATTTATTTAAGTAATTAAAAAACATAAACATAAACATAATTTATTAATATTTTGTTTTGAACTGTACAAAAACAATTAATAGCTTACAAAACTATTTATAAATCAAATATGGGGTAGTAAAGGTGCACCTAGCAAAATTAATCGCTGTGTGTGCATCTAGTGCAAGCTTTTGCCTTATTCTAAAAAACTTTACGAAAAAAATCAGTACAATATAATTCAAGTCAATCCAAGATGCTGCTGATAGTACACTTAATCTAACTTAAACTAAATTATAGCCTTAATGCTATAGAACAATTTTTATTGAAAACAACCAAACTTGTCAATATTTTTACAAATATAACTTCTGCAACTCTTGCTGAAACGGTTTATGCTGGAAATTTTCCTTGTTTCATTTGGGATCACATTATAGAACTTCGGTGCCAGACAATTTATAAACCTCTGACTCTTATTCTTATTTACATTTGGAATCACTATATGCCTATTCGTTCTACTTCTTGTTTCATACGTACGATTTGTAATGTTTTTTTTAAATTTGGAGATTTGTGTATATAAATACAGGTAAGCAAGATGTACAATGAGCGAACACTAAATATTTCTTCAGAGTATAACAACTTAGTTGAATATCTCTTTTTCCTCCCATAAATAATTCTAAGTATATATAATAGTTCTGCACCACTTCAAGTTGTTTCAGAGAATTCCTATATAGACCACCCCAGACTATTATACCATATCTTATCACGGATTCAACCAAAGACCTGTAGACATTAATCAAGATAGTTTCGTTTAAAATGTCCCTCAATAAATAAAATTTATGGATTAATTTTCTTATGTTTGAGGTTAATTTTAAAATGTGTTGGTCCCATTTTAAATGTTTGTCAATAATTATTCCTAAATATTTAGTAAAAGGTACTTCTGTAATGATTAAGGATTCAAGGTTAATAATATTAAATTCAGGGCGATTTGCGGGTGTTATGGAGAATGCAATGTAATGTGTCTTTTCTATATTTAATGTGAGCTTAAAGGAATCTAACCAATTTTTTATTTTATTTAACCTTTGGTTTGGGCCCAAGTATCCCCTGAAAACATCACAACAGTGTCGTCCGCGTATGAAATCAAAGAACCATATTCTATATTTAGATCTGTTAAAGAATTTATATAGGCGATGAAGAGAATTGGACCCAATACGGTACCCTGGGGTACTCCTATCTTTACATTCAAAGGCTTGCTGAAGGTATCGTCAATTTTTAGGATTTGTTTTCTATTTCCCAGATAATTCCCAAAGACACTCAAAACAGTTCCCCTTACACCATAGTTATTTAACACCTCCAGAAGGTAGTTATGAGGCACTGTATCAAATGCCTTTGCAAGGTCCAAGAATATAGCAAGACATTTTTTGTTGTTATCAAGATTTTCAGTTATTGTTTTGGTAAATTCATATATAGCATCCGTTGTACTTAAGCCACTGGTAAAGCCAAACTGCTTTTTTGAGAGAATATTGTTTTTCTGGAAAAATTCAACCAACCTATCCTTTAGACACTTTTCGAAAATTTTTGCAAAATTATTTATTACACTAATTGGACGATAATTACCTATGGAGGTCTTTTCTCCTGATTTATATATTGGTGATACTACTGTAATTTTAAAATGTTCAGGTACTACATTAAATTTAAAAATTAAGTTTATAATGCATTTTGTTTTCTAAAATCGAAATGAACCTGATGTAATTGAAACTAAATTTTTTAACGGTCTTTGCAGCATTTCTAATTAAATAAACTATCAGTTTCCGGCAAAAAAACTTGTCAAAAATTTTTCGAAAAAATTTCAAAAGATGTGCGATGGCAGTTTCGATTTTATATTTTTTTTTTTTTTTTTAAATTTCAATTTTATATTCCAATTCTATTGCAACCGTTTCCATGGAATGCATTATGTACTAAAGGAGCAGTTAGGAAGATATGAAAATGTTTAATGAATTTAGAGTTTATCGCATCGAATCCTGGTGCACAGTCATTTTTTAGTGAATGTATTTGTTTAATTATTTCATTTTTATTGACAGGTCTAAGGTACATAGAACGTAGAAGGTTTTGATGTAGCTGAAATTCATCAACTGGTGCTTTAATTTTTTCCAGCATATTTATGCCAACGTTCACAAAATAGTCGTTGCAAAAATTCGCCATGTCAGCTTTAGTTGAAAAATCACTGCCATTATTCTTTATTTGTAAAGTATTCTTATTTTTAATGGGATTTTGATTTGTAGCTTCATTTATGGCTTTATATATTTTTTTCAAATCATTTCCGCTGTTTTCAATTTTTTTTTTGTAATAGTCACATTTACATTTATATATCTTTGTTCATCATAAATATTAAAGTTTTTTCTAAGCTGCTTTTTCATTTTGTTTCTATGTTTTATTGATGTAACAATAGCAGTAGTGATCCAAGGCTTTATTTTTTTTACAACTTTATACCTTATAATTTTTGTTTCTTCTGCATCTTTAAGAGTATTATTAATTACAGTTATGAAATTCTCAGTGGCGATTTCAACATCATTTGTTCTAAATATGCTATCCCAATCTTGTCCACCTAGTAAGTCCCCTACCTTTTCATAATTTAATTTTATTATGGTTTTTGTGATTAGTGTAATTTGATTTTTTTGGACAATAGTAGTCATCATATAAATTAAGAAAAATTGGATAGTGATCAGTAAGATCCGAATTTAAAATATAAGAATTGTGTTTAATTACTGTTTTTATTTCTTTTTTTCTCATGAATATGTGATCTATAGAAGAGCTGCTCTCAGGCGTCACCCGTGTTGGTCCGCTTATACAAGGCTGAAAGCCATAAGACAGTAGAAGAGATAAGTAGTTGTTGGTATCGGGACTTTCTTTGGCTAATATATTTATATTTAGGTCTCCTATGAACATGTCAATGTGGTTCTTAGAATTTTTTGATAGAAAGATATTTAAGTCATCAAGAAAAAATGATAGTACTGAGGAGGTTGGTCTATAAACACAAGTAATGCCATACTCAACACCATTTACAACAAGACTAACTTTACTCAAGGTGACTTCAGATTTAACAAGTTTAGTGTTTTCAATATTTGTTACTGTTAATTTTTTACTTATGAATACAACCATTCCATCATTTTGGTTAAAATCACCATTATTATAAAATAATAATATAAATATTAATATAATCATATCATAGGATAACAGCTTATACGCTTCTAAACATACTAATAATTGGTTGAATTTTTTGTTAATACTGCGTATATTAAAGTGTATTATATTTAGTAGTTTTTTATTTATGTCCATTTTTGTACTCACTAGATCGCAATCAATACTTGTTTGATCGGGGTAGTTGTCCATTAACTCGAGCTCTTGTAAAACCTCAATTTCTTGTGAATTAGCGGCCATTTTCACCTCCATAGTCAATTTTATTTCTTACTGTTTTTATTAGGTACTGATATGATGGACAATTCCAGTCACCAGCTTCGTGATTCACATTATTGTTAAGATTATATTTGTTATTTGCCATCACACAATTTATACACCTCTTTTGTCTCTTTGGACATTCCGTTATTGTGTGGTTATCGGCACAGTATTCGCAGGTCGTTTGTTTAGTACAAATATCATTTTTGTGGAAATATTCTTGGCACTTAAAGCATCGTTGGATACTAATGTCTTCATAAATTGGGTAACGTTCCCAACCAATACAAATTTTCTTGACACTCATGAATTTGTGAAATAATTTTGGAGAACAATCTCCAAGTATTGTGTAGGTTCCCTTTTTTTTATTTTTCTTAAAGAATGTAACATCCATTTCATCATCCGTGTCTATAAAATGGTTCTGTTCACGTATATGAGCCTCAACATATTCCTTGTTTAAATCGTCCTCAGTATTTACTGCATAATTAATTATTTTAAACCGTGGTTTCCTCATTTTTGTTATTTGTACTTCGTATCCTTCCAGTTTATTTTCAGCCTCTTTTTTAAGGGTCTCAATATCCTTTGTATTTGAACACTTTATGAGAAGGTTTCCTTGTTTTGTGCTTCTTGTGCCACTTATACATATCTTTAGATCTGCAGGCTTAATGTATTTTTGTATATCTTGTTTTGTTTTTTCCACATTTTGTTGCCTTTTAGGTCTTATTATAAGGTTAGGAATATTAATTGGTTTGTTCTCTTTTTTGATATCATTTTTTCTTAATATGTCGCTATAGAGAATATGATCATCATTGCTGTTTTGTTTGGATTCCAACTCGTGTATCTTCTGTCGTAAGAGTAGAATTATTTCATCTTTGCTTGAAATATAATTTCAATCTTATGGGATTAGGGGTCAAATGATATCTCAATTATTGAAAGCACTGCCTAGTGTTTCAAATTTGGTCAATAGTTTGCATGAAATGCCTTTTAAAGATGGTGAAAAAAGTGACATAGTTAAGATAAAACTTAAAATATCAGGATTTTTTTCTTAATTTTTAAGAGCTGCACTTTTCTAATTTCTATTAAAAAATATATATAAACAATTTGTTCAGTGTGGTAAATTTGACAATTTTTAGATATAAATGCTCGGAAGAAATTGTTACAATAACCGCCATGCTGTCTGTCAATGGAGCTATTTTCTACAGACCAAAAGACAAGATTATTCATGCTGATACAGCTAGAAAAAATTTTAACGATGTAGGAGGTGACCATCTTAGTCTATTAAATGTCTATAATCAGTGGAGAGATACTGATCACTCTTTGCAATGGTGTTACGAAAATTTTATTCAATACAGGTAATTTATTATGGCATTATTATCGCATGATGACGAGGTATTATTACTTATTTTATTTGGTTTAAAAGGTCAATGAAAAGAGCAAGAGACGTAAGAGAGCAACTCGCAGGTTTAATGCAAAGAGTGGAAATTGACATGGTTTCCAATAGTGATACGGTCGATGTTCGGAAGGCCATAACTGCTGGATATTTTTATAACATAGCCAGGCTGTCAAAGGGAGGAAACTATAAAACAGTAAAACATAATCAGGTAAGTAACTAGATATAAATCCGTGAAATATTATTTTTATATTCTCTTTACTATTATTCCAACTGTAGACTGTAACAATCCACCCCAACAGTGCTCTATTTGAAGAGCTACCCAGGTGGATTTTGTACCATGAGTTGGTATTCACCACTAAGGAATTTATGAGGCAATGCATAGAAATAGAAAGTAAATGGTTATTGGAAGTAGCTCCGCACTTTTACAAACCAAAGGAATTAGAAGATTCGACGAATAAGAAAATGCCAAAGACGGTGGGAAGAAGTACGAGAACTGAATAGTTATTGAAGAAGTATATTTTCTTTGTGTAACAAAGCGAATTTTATTGTTATGAATAAAATACCTTAGCTTTTAAATTATTTTAGTCATTACTAAACTAAGTAGCAATTGTTGTTTGTTTAAAGGTTAGAGACAGTGACAATGATATACTATGTTTAACTTCCATTGTCTATATTTATTTTATCTCTATGTTTCAACTGGTAAACGAATATTTCCATATATACAGGGTGTCCATTTAGTGCGCCGGTGGACGATATCTCGTTAACGGTCGACTTAAGGAAAAAAACCTTTATACAAAAGTTGTACAGGTTAACGCCGCGCATCTTTTAAAAATAATTTTAAATATACAGGTTGGCTCAAAAATCCAGGGTGGACCAAACCTATTTTTTTTTAAATGGAACACCATATATTTTTTTTTATTAACTATATTGAAGCCTTTAGTAGTCCTCTATTCTACTTTTAAAAATTTTGATCATCTAATGGGACGTTGTTAAGATATTAATTTTTCAACGGATAAAAACGATTTTACATAAAAAAATCGTTGGATTTAGGAAAGAAAAGTTATAACATGTAAAATTTCAAAAAATTGTGTTTTTAAAGCAAGCGTAATTTTGTGATGCTTTAAATTTAATAACTAGTTGGCCATGCATTTCTATCAAATTTAACTTTTTTGCAAATGGCAGATATAATAATTATCAATTATTTGACGTTTCACAGTGGCCTTGTCTACGTTATTTTCAAAATGAATTTTAATTACACTCAAGTAGAATTAGTAAATATGATTTACGCATTTGGAGAAAGTGATGGAAATTGTTTTAAGGCATCACATTTATATGCTCAGAAGTTTCCAGAAGATCGATGTCCGGACGAAAGATCAATAATTAAATTGAAAGATCGATTTGAGAGAATATGAAAAAACATCTAGGACCAAAACAGTGCTTTATGAAGATAACCAGCTAGGCATTGCATTGGCGGTGGTGGAGAATCCAGAAATAAGTGTCTATATTAGTTCTAATTTGGAAATAAAAAAATCTTCAGTGAATAATTGTTTATTGGCAAACAAATTTTATCTCTATAAGGTTCAATTACATCAAGAATTAAGCGGCAATGATTTTAAAAGAAGAACATTATTTTGTCAATGGGCCTAAAATACCACTGCTGAAGATGAAGATTTTTTTAAATATGTCATATTCACCGGCGAATCGACATTTCATGGAAATTGGTTCGTCAATAGACATAATTTTCACTTTTATGATACCCAAAATCCACATGTCCGGCTAGTAAAAAGTTTTCAACATCGGTGGAGCCTAAACGTTTGGGGTGGTGTTATCCACCATTATGTCATTGGACCTTATTTCTTTGAAAAGCACTTGAATGGTCGTTTGTTTTTGGAATTTTTTCAACGTGCCTTTGTTAGGCTGACTGATAATCTCCTGGAGTTCATAACTAATAGGATGTGGGTTCAGCTCGATTGGGCACTCAATGACTACAGCAGATATGTTCGGGAACATTTAAATGCACAGTTTCCAGAGCGGTGGATAGGGAGGAATGACTGTTGAAAACCCAATAATTTGAAATTTCTTTTTAACCTAATATTCTTATTATTTTAAGGTTCAATCAGTTGGCCGGCAAGGTCACCTGACCTAATGGCCATGGATTTCTTTTTGTGGGGCACCGTCAAGGTCGATGTTTACAGCACACCAGCAACAACAAGGGAGGACATGATGGAACGAATCCGACAATCATTTGGTAGAATTGTCCCATTAATGTTGACAACTGTGAGGGACTCGTTCTTCAAACGAATTGACGCTTGCATTTTGCAAAATGGTAGACACTTTGAACACTTAATGCGTTAATATGTATTCGTTTTAAATTGGTGAAAGATATTTTCAAAATTGGAGATTTACATACTTTTTGATTGGTAATAATTTAAGTTTATTCTGTAAAGTTGTTTATAACTACTTAAATATAAATTACACACTAATTTATTAAGTTCTCAATTTTTTTGGAAGTAAATTTAAAAATGAATAAGCAAACATCAAAATTGTTCATGATATTAAGGTTTTTTAAGACACAATTTTTTGAAATCATGTTTCCTTCAACAACTTTTTGAAATAAGGTATCAGATATTGGTATCAAATTAAAGGGAGCTAAAATATCTTTTCGAAAAAAATGTAAAATACAGGAGGGTGTTTCATAAGAAAAAAAAACGAAAACTTGGTTTTAAATTCATTAACTTTGGACCAAAATGTTGAACACTCTGTAGTACTTATACCAATTCTAATAACAGTTAGGTGATTTTACATGTTATAACTTTTCTTTCCTAAATTTTTGTAAAAAAATTTGTAAAGATAGTTAAAATCCAACTATTTTTATGTAAAATCGTTTTTAGCCAAAAAAAAAATCTTTTCTCTAATAGCATGGACTCATTTGAGGCACTACGGCATGACACATCTTCTGTGACCTGCCTAAGGTTTTCCACTGTGTTACTCATGGTCTCTTTCTTGATAACTATAGCATTTTTATCTAAAAATCCTATCTTAGTGATCGGGTTCAGATACTATTCCGACAGTGCGGCCAAGATACAAAAAATTACATTCGCCTTAGGCGACCTCAGCTCATACACGAATACAACCGATGTTAAAAACGTTTCGGTGTATACCTAGACCCCAAACTTAGACGAGATGTTTATGCCGAGAGGGTGTCTGCCAGGAGCTGTCTTTGCAGGTGTGAGATTACTATTCAAGGTGGCGATTATCGCCGTGTCGTCAGCAAACAGATAAAGTCGTGTTTGTAGGTATCGCTAATATATATTGTACCCTTAATCATAAAGTGGCACAACTTAAAATTTGGAAAATTTGACTTTTATTCATAAAACGTCCTAGAATGGTACCATCCATTGACCTACCATCGACCTACGTCAAAATAGCAATTCTGCAATTTAAGATTTCTACTTGCGCCAACAGATTTCGGCACAAGTTTATTTTAATTATGTGTCACCAGTGAAGAAGTGCTCATTGTCCATGCTCTAAATTTTTTACTAAAGCGATATTTTTTGCTATATTACTCAAACTCAAACTCAAACTCAAATATGCTTTATTGTCTCAAAATTTGAAATTTCATTGACAAAGCGTTGACTAAAAAAATGTACATAGTAATAAAAAATATTGATCATATATTAGTTTAAAGCCCTAAATGTACTATAATAAGATTTGGCACCCAAAATCAGGACATCATAAACTATCTGTCAAAAAAGTCAGTCAAAATATTATATAAAGAGAAAAAAAAAACAGAAAAATAACACTCAACAATTATGGAATATGAAACAGACAATAAATTAAATTTGGGAACAAACGACATAAAAATAACACTTTTCATCTTCCTCCTTGCATTCTTCTCTCTCTCTACCCTTTAAAGCGTGTCATCATAGTACTCTTGGAGGTTGTAATATGCTTTACTTGCTAGCATTTTTGTAACTAATTTTTTAAATAAACTTAATTTGGCCACATTTCTGTAAGTCTGTGGTAAATGGTTATAAATTTTGATGCTCTCGTAAATTATCGAATTTTTTACAAGGGTTGTCCTAGGGATGGGTAGCGAAAGCCTTCCGGACTGTCGCGTCTGATATGACTCAGGTGTATCAGAAACATCTCGAGACCGTCTTTTATGGACAATACATGCGGTTTCCAGTATCAATAAACACGGTAAGGTTAAAATGTCCAATGATAAGAACAAAGGTCTACAGTGATCCCTAGGTTTCGCCCCGCGCAGATATCTAATAGCTCGCTTCTGAAGCACGAAAACAGAGTTAAAAAGCTGTTTACTGCAGAGGCCCCAAAAAACGATTCCGTATCTCAGCCTAGAATCTATCAATGAGCAATACACCATTCTTGCGGATGACACACCCAACTCACCAGAGACCACCCGCACAGCATAACACGCAGAAGCTAATTTTGAATTAAGGTTAACTATGTGTTCCTGAAACTTCAGCCTGTCATCCAATGTGATACCCAAGAACTTAATATAAGGTGCACTGTGCACTATTTGGTCGTTAATAGTAAGCGAAGCCAATGATGACTTGAATGACATTATGTTAGTCTTTTTTATATTAAAGCATAGGGAGTTAGAATCACACCACTCCTTTATACGCTGAATATCGCGAGAGATGATGTTTCTCATATCCTCAGTCTCCCTCCCCCGCCAGAAAATCGTTGTATCATCGGCAAACAATGTAAATTTACCCGAAATGCTAAGAGAAGCCAGATCATTTATGTAAATAAGAAACAATAAAGGACCCAACACGGATCCTTGAGGGACTCCTCGGGCAATATCCCGAATGGCCGATCGCACCTGATTGCACTGCACCAGCTGCTTCCTTCCGGAAAGGTAGGATGCGAACCACGCCAGCGTTCTACCGCGGAACCCATAACGCTCTAGTTTTTGCAGCAGCGTCTGGTGATTGACACAATCGAAGGCTTTCGAAAAATCACAAAACACTGCCGCCGCAACATCATCCTCATTCAAACACAGATAAACACTCTCCAATAAAGAAAATATCGCGTCGGTCGTAGACCTAGAGTGTTGAAAACCAAACTGTGCATCCGTTAAAATTTTAAATTGTGAGAGGTGTTCCAAGATCCTACTTTTTACAAGTTTTTCCACGACTTTGGAAAGTGATGATAATAATGATATTGGACGAAAATTTGACGGATCATCAAGGTTACCATTTTTATGAATAGGCACAACAAGTGCTGTTTTTAGGCAATCGGGAAAGTAGCCCACTCGAAATGAATCATTTATAGTTCTTACAAGGGCTCGCAGCACGCAATCAGGAACGCTCTGTAGAACCCTAATAGATAGACCATCAAGTCCTGAGGAGTGTTTATTTTTTATTTCAGATAGAATTTTTTTTATCTCCAGAACGTTAGTGCCATACAAAACAAATGTATCGGGGATGTGTACGTTTTCCAAATAAGTTAAAGCGTCGCAAGATGGTTTTAAACCTGCGGTCAGTTGCTCCGCGATTGTACAATAAAAAGTATTAATAACGTTTGGATCCATTTCAATTTTAGATTGAATTAAGTTATTCTTGCCTCTCAGATCGTTTACTATTTTCCAGTTTGCTTTAGTTTTATTGCGAGATTCTCTCAATTTTTTATTATAGTAAAGCTCCTTAGCTTTACGCAATAAGCGTCTATATATGCTCCTATATTTATTTACATAACACATGATAAAGTCATTAAAATAGAGCTTTCTAACTTTACACAAAAACCTTAGATTTTTTGCGGATATTCTTAAACCTCTAGTCACCCATGGCCTTTTCTTTTTAATTTTTATTTTTCTACATGGAAATGATTGATTGAAGACACTAACCAAAAGCTCATGAAATTTGCTGAATGATAGGCAGCCCATGCCATCAACGCCACTCCAGTTCAAATTTAGACAGCTCACACGAAATCTTTCAAAATTTGACCCACTGTAAATTCTACCGTACCTATAAGGACTAGTTTTATTGACCATATATATGGGTATCTTGCACATTATAGCTTCATGATCTGACAGACCCGCCGAAAAAGTATAGGTAACCAATTTTGACTTATCGATATTTGAACATACATAATCGATGGTTGAAGCCGAGTAAGGGGTAATCCTAGTATGGTCCTGATTGTGAACTGATATATTAAACGAAGTAAAAACATTATTTAAATCAAGGACATTTCTAGAATTATTTTTAGAAAAATCAATATTAAGGTCTCCAGCCAAAATTTTACGAGATGAAACCGGTAATGCACATAATAATAGCTCAAGTCTGTCAAGGAAAACGTTAACACTAGAAATAGGTGACCGATACAAACAGACTACATACATATTAACAGTTTTACTAAACACAAGTGAAAATTCAAATTCCTTTTCCAGTAGTAAAGAATCGTACTTCTGAATATTACAAAAATTATATGTATTTTGCGCTTCCTCCCCAATCAAAACCAAAGTACCACCATGACCGAAATGTTTCCTACAGTATTTGGATAGAACTGTATAACCTGGGATGTAACATGCTTCTCCCTCCACGAGCCAGTGCTCTGTCAATAGCACTAGATCCGGACAATTTTTTTCAGTCAACAAAACATACAATTCGTCCAGCTTATTTCTTAGCGACTGTATGTTTAAAAGCAACAGTGAAAAACGTTGCAAGTCATCACCAACTAAGCCACCACCAACTATGCTATCATTTCGCTGCTCGACCTCATCTCTAAAAAAGTCGCCCCCAAAGAACTCTCGTCACCCAAACCCAAAACAGTCTTGTCCGCCTTTATCCCAGATGTTTCATTTAAGATACTAATTAAGTTGCATTTACTATTTTTTAAAGAAGAATCACTCATTGTATCACGAATATTTTTGGCTATCAAACCTAAACCAAAAGTACTAAGATGAAAACCTCTAACTGAAAAACAATTTCTAGTCAATACTGTATCCAAATCTAGCAACCTAATATTATGATTAAAACTACACAACCTATTTAAACTATCAATAATAAATCGATTACATTTGTAAGTCTGCTGGGAATCAGCTGCGGAGTTTACCGGAATAGTACATACAATCAAGTTGGTATAAAAGCACTTGTTGGCTAATAAAGTAATGTTTTTACTCAAGTCAGTCCTAGTACAGGAACCCAGAAGCACTATGACGAAATCCCTATCACCAAAGTCCTTGGCAAAGCAGTCAGTACCCTCAACTATCTCCTTTAGAGGTGCTCCAGGCTTGCTTACTACCTGAATTGAAAATGTCTCGCTCAGGTGCCGGCTTAGGTAACCATACATGTTTTTTCCAAAGCTGTCAGTCAACAATAAAAGTTTATCCTTTGACAAGGCTCGAGTTTTAAGGCTTTTATAAGTGATTTGTTGTCCCTCGTTCGAGATTTGTTGTTCAGAATGTTCTTTACCTACGTTATTCTCTCTACCGCGATTTTTCAGGTTCTGAAGCTGCGTCTTTAGTTCCTCTATTTCAATGTAGTATGCTTGATTTTCACTTTCCAAGCTTCTTATTGAGACAATCATAGACTTGTTTATCTCATTTAATTCATTAATGTCGTTTTTAAGATTTTGATTTTTTTTTTTTTTTTTTTTTTTTTTTTTAAATATTATTAAGTATTAGTAAGTATTTTTCCCATATAATAAAAAAAAGCGCTATCTCAAATTGATTCCTAAAATGTAATTGAACTCTGAACATTAACATGAACTTTTTTTTTAATAAATAAAACTACATTTTAATAGGTTCTTCGCAAATACAAAGTAAACAATACTATTCTATAAACAATTTGTTATAATATTTCTTAAAGAAAGACAAATGGTGGTTAAATACAACAACGTTTACTCAGGAAAGCAGAGCATGACTCTTGGGGTACCCCAGGGATCGGCATTATCACCATTACTGTTTCTAATGTTTATTAACGATGTACAGACACACATTCAACTTAAAAAATCAAGAACAATCCTCTTTGCTGACGACACCAGCATCATAATTAGTGCTCCAAGTCATGAAGAATTACAGAAGGCTGCTCGATTGATACTAAATAGTTTTTATGGATGGTGCTACAGAAACCAACTCGTTCTCAATGCTGCTAAATCAACATACTTAATCTTCCATAAAAAAAAACAAATTCCTAACATAGACATCTCAATTAATAACAACACATTTGAAAAATCCACAACTTACAAATTCTTAGGCTGCTATATGGATGACAATCTATCATGGACGTCTCATATAAATCATGTAGCCAATAAACTAAACTCCACTTATTTTGCAATTCGCAACTTAAAATTATTGTTCAAAAATGGACACTTTTTGAACATCTATGCTTTAGCTTATCCACACTTAAAATACCTTTTATTGTACTGGTGCCATGCAACAGAATGGAAGCGGATTTTTATATTACAAAAAAGACTATTACGGCTTATTTACAACTTATCTCCTAGAGACAGCTCTCGACCAATTTTTAAAAGCAATAACATTCTAACACTTCCATCTATAGCAATATTAGAAGCAGCGCTGTTTGTGAAGAAAAATCCTGGAAACTTTGTCGAGGCTGATGCCCATGGTTACTCAACACGGTCAAGAAACAACATACACATCAATAAATTCCAACATTCGTTTTACAAGAAGGGACCAAGATATCTCTGTTGTAGGGTATATAATGGACTGCCACAGGAGTTTAGAGAACTAAGTTTTGTTCTGTTTAAAAAAAAACTACTAAAATTCTTAAAGGAAGAGGCTTTCTACTCGATACAAGAATATCTGGCAGGATGACATCGCAAAGCATATTATGAGTTAAATATCTTTGTATATTATGACCAATCTTTTGTTATACTTGTTTAAGCGTTGTATTTGTTTGTAATTTACTTTTTACTATTTTTATTTTATTTTTTTCTCTTTGACATTATTAAATCCAATGTAACAATAATTGGCGTATTTAATAAAATTTATTTTGATTTGATTTGATTTGAATATATCCCACTAATTCGTAGATTCTCTAGGAATTGGGAGAAAGTAGGATAATTGCGATTATAAAACAGATTTCTGTAGATTCTAGAGAACTGTCTTTTTAGTTATGTCACTTTATGATTAATGGTGCGATATTTGTACAGGATCGGCGCAAGGAGGGATCCGGCCCTGAACACTGCGTTTTCTGAACACACCGTACACGATCTGTTCTCCAGAAATGAAACTACGATTTTGATCCAAGTAATTTGGCATACCTAATCTTATCAATTTTACTACAAGTCCATCGTGCCAGACTTTATCGAAAAGCGGCTATTAAAACCCTTTAGGACCGTTGCTGCTAGCCTTGTCGTTTGGAACACCGTGCAATGAGCAGGATGAATTGATTTGACTTGTGTAATGTACTATTGTATTATCTTTGCTATGTTGTTTATCTAGTGATTCTCGCAAAATAAAACACAAAATTAAAAAAATTATAACAATATATTCATAACAATTTACACATCAGAAATATTAAAAAAGGGAAAACTACATTTACAAAACAAACAGATAAATGCAGTTCAGATCGACACGACACGAATTTTCGAAAATCTACTCTGTAGCTTTCAGCTATATTCTGCAGTCTCATATCATAACTATAGAAAACCAATTTCTTTTGGTTAACAAACATGCGCGCTCATTCTATCATTGTGCCACATAAGAACGTACGCACTTATTCAGTTTCCTCACTACAAAAAATTTCCTGCCAAAAGATTTAAAACAATTTTTTTGACAGAAACCATTCACACTTAAAGTCTTTTTAGTACGACGATAATTTGGTTCTTTGTCTTTTGTACGCGTTGGGCGAATTTACATCATTCCACCCATACCACCCATACCGCCCATGCCACCCATACCTCCCGCAGGCATTGCTGGTTCATCTTTAGGAATTTCAGTGATTACAGCTTCAGCTGTCGTCAAGAGGGAAGCTACACCTGAAGCGTCTACAAGTGCTGTCCTTACAACCTGAATTATAAAAAAAATTAAAATTATTTTTTTTCAGTATTGACAAAAAAATACTCTTTCTACTTTAACAACGTTCCACTGTCAATAATAATGGCATTAACATTGACTGTGTAACTGGTATCAAACTGAAATGATAAATGATTGTGTAATGTTATGTTAAAAATGAATTGAGTAATGCCCTATAACAGCGATTCCTAAAGTGGGTTCCGCGGAACCTAGGGGTTCCGTAGAAAAGTCAGCAGGATTCCGCGGAATTATTTATTTTTGGCTATTAATTAATACTACAGTTAAGTACACACATTATTTTGAAATACCGCAAAATATATGATGAGAAAAACTCATTACTTTTATGTAAGTAGGTTAACGAAAATTAGAAAAAATTTTCAGCTTACACTTACACAAAAAACAAATTCAGATCGAGATTGGATGCTAACCCAGATATGCGTATACAACTGTCGGACATAGTACCGAACTATAAAGCAATTATTAATAAAACAGTGAAACAATTTCATTCTTCACATTAAATATTACCATATTTTATTGTTTGCGCCGTTTTTTTAATTCAGGTGTATAAATAAAATACTGTAAAATATTATATTATACGTATACACCTTAAAAAAATTAATGTTTAAAAAAAATATATTGGCGTTTATATTTTACAATTTCTTAATTTCTACATTTTTTTGGTTGAGCTATCGAAACGTAGAATTTCAGAGTTATGATAGTCCAAAAAAGGGCGTGGTACCCAAAAAATTTTCGCCTGCGCCGCATTTTCTAACAAAAGGAGATAGAAAAAGAGAAAATATGGGGTTCCACAAACTAAAAAGTACTTGCTGGGTATTCCGTTATCTTTAAAGTTTGGGACTGCCCTATAATGACATCATTATTCACAAAGTAAGATGCTTAAAAAATAACGTTACAAAATAATGTAAACAGTAATAATAGTATGGTGTTAAATAATGTGTAATGAAGTAATGTCCCTGTAGGTACTGCTAAAGGGATGCAATTATTTAAAAAAAAATGTATGTTGTGTTTCTTTAGATGTATCAGAAGTAGCCGATATACACCTATTGCATCACAATAGTTTATTATACCTTCTATTACAAACCACAATTAGACTGAAGACATAATTGCGGGACTTGGTAGAAGGGGATAAGGGGAAACAACAATTCTTACTGGACTGGCCTTATATTAAATAAGGTACACCATCTAGAATTTTGTACTTACTTTGGTTGGATCGATAATCCCTCTCTCAAACATATTCACATATTCATTGTTAAGGGCATCATATCCGAAGTCTCCGGAGTTTTGTTCTATTTTCGCTACAACAGTGGCGCCATCTACACCAGCGTTCTTAGCAATGGTCATGCATGGAACTTTCAGAGCTCTCTTAACAATTTCAATACCTTAAATAAGAATTTGGAATAAAAAAAAAGTAAAATGGCAAAAAAATTAATAGGTACTTTACCGATTTCTTGATCTTTGTTTTGAGGCGTAATAGTATCCAAACTAGAAGAACATCTCAATAAAGCAGTACCACCACCAGGCACAATGCCTTCTTCGACTGCAGCACGTGTTGCATTTAGGGCATCTGTTACTCTGTCTTTCTTCTCATTTACCTAGAATTTGAAACTTACAATAAACAACGATCCTAGATACAAATTTAGAACAGCTTAACATCTTATAAAGTGCCCTTATTTTTTAGGGGCAGAACAGAAAAAATAGATTGTGAACTTCAATACATTCACTGCTGCTTATAAACGATTTGCCTTTATATTGTAACCTTAGGGGGAAAATATCAACTATGCTGATGCTACTAATGTGCTATTGAGTGCAAGCAGTTTATGTGAAAATGTGCTAGAAGCGCATTCATCCATTGATCTTATGGTGTCAATCAAACCGACTTGGAGTCAATAATAAAAAAACAAATTTTATCCACTTCTGTACCAAGAATGCATCTGCAGATCAGAGCTTGCTTCTTAAAATGAACAATAACAATATACCAACATATACAATATTTTTGGGGGCCTACAATGACATGGACAGACCATTTCAACTATTTGTGTAGCAAATTCTATATACTTTTTATTTAGGCAATTAAGAAATACTGTAAATCAGAACACATTTAACTTATGGTAATGTATAATGGTCTGGTTTTATCAATTAGTTATGGTCAGTCATTGTGGAGGTGCAAAGGATGCATTTAAAATATCTGTGCTGCAAAAGAAAGTATTAAGATGCATAAAACACCTCAAACCTCAAGAGTATTGTAGGAAATACTTTAAGAACTCAGGATACTAACGTTGCCAAGTTTGCATATATTTATGTTGGTGCAGCAAATTAAAAATGAAAATAATTTTACTCATAGAAATGAAGCACACAACTATCCATACATAATGCAACTCTTTTGCACCTACCATACAGCAGACTGGTAATTGGTCAAAAGTAATTTGAATTCGAAAATATGAGAAAAATTCCAAATCTAAATAAACTTTATGTAAGTGTTAGAGACTTCTTTGCAGGTTAGAGAGAGTATTTCCGAGAACCTGTCATATTAACTTTTGGATACTGTCATTATGATCCTAGTCTTGTATTTCGTATTTTACTTTCTAACTTTTGAAATTTTTTTTTGATAAGTTGCAGATGTAATTTCATTATTATTTGTAATTTTACTGATAATAAATTATTTGATTTGATATTAGAAAAATAGGTTTTGAATCACCATCAACAGAAACTTACCTCAACTTCACTGCTACCTCCTACTTTTAATACTGCTACTCCAGATGCGAGACGAGCCAATCGCTCTTGGAGCTTCTCTTTTTCATACTCAGAGGTTGTGTTATCAATTTGATCTCTTATATTTTCAGCGCGACGATCGATGTCTTCTTTTTTGCCTTTACCTACAAAAATGAGTACTTTTTAACATTGCGGATATTTTTCTTTATTTATAATGATATATGTTCTTAAAATTAGTCAGGTATATCCTCATATTTATCTCGTTTCTCTCTGTATACAAAGAATGTACAACTATGCAATTCTGTAATTGGTTACCTCTTAAAACTAATGTGTCATCTTTGGTAATGACGATCTCTCCAACTTGGCCCAAGTCGGACGCTTTCACATCTTCAATCTTGACAATATCTGCGTCATCACCAAAGACGATGCCGCCGCTAGAAATGGCCATATCTTGAAGGGTTGATTTGCGATTGTCACCAAAACCTGGAGCTTTTACCGCCGCTACTTGAAGGCCAATACGAAGCCTATAATGAAAATATACATTTAAGTTACTAATTAATAATAAACAAGCCCCCAGGTAACACTAAATTGATGAACCAGTGCGAGTTATGTTCTTTACCTACATGGGTTGTTAGGTTAATTCAATGTTATACAAAAATTCAATGTATATTTTATCAAAGTTAAAATGATTCTTGTCTCTACTGATTCCCAAAGAGACAACAAGTGAGAAAAAAATAATTCATCTGAGAACATTGAGTTCAGGTTGTAAATCAAATTCAATGAAAAGTTGTGTTACTAGAGGAAGGTACCGAATAAATGATTAATAAACAAGAAGAGATTTTATTTACATTGTAGGGAGGGGACTGACCATTAAATATACTGGTCATATTTAAGGTTAATTATCCACCCATTATTGTTGCACAAAATGTATAATAAATATTACAAAACGTAATAATTACATAAAGTAGAATTTGTGCTATATCAAGGGAACAATAGATTTTTTTTTATCATGATGGGTTAGTAATAGGTAGGAAGCATAAATAATATGATCTCATTTTAAGTAATTACAAAGCTGACAACATTTTACATTCACTTTCTCAGAGAGTTGCAACACCTGCAAATTGCATCAAATTTCAATTGTACTTCATTAAAACAGATATTTAAAGTTAAAAATAAACATTTTAACTGACCTGTTTACCACTAAAGTAGTCAAAGCTTCACCATCAACATCCTCAGCAATAATGATAAGCGGCTTTCTCTGGGCGTTTGCCAATTCCAAAGCAGGAACAATGCTCTGCACTGAAGAAATTTTCTTCTCACTAAAGAGTATTAAAGCATCTTGGTATTCAACTTTAGCTCCTTTTGTAGTGTTGACAAAGTAGGGAGATATGTAGCCCCTGTCAAATTTCATTCCTTCAATTACTTCCAACTCATCCTTTAGGGTCTTTCCATCCTTAACAGTAATAACTCCTTCTTTCCCTACTCTTTTCATAGCGGAAGCGATAAGATTTCCTACAGAAGTGTCTCCATTGGCTGAGATAGTGGCCACCTGGCAAATTTCTTCAGGAGTAGTAACAGGCTTTGAAAGAGTTTTCAAGGTTTCGGTAATTTTTTCTACAGCCATCATGATTCCTTTACGAATCTCAATAGGGTTGGCACCCCTGCCAAGGTTTTCAAAACCTTCTTTGGCAATTGATCTGGCTAAGACTGTAGCAGTGGTAGTTCCATCGCCAGCTTCCTCATTTGTGTTGTTGGCAACATCTTGGACTAATCTGGCACCAATGTTTTGAAATTTATCCTTCAGTTCCACACCTTTTGCTACTGTCACACCATCCTTAGTAATTTTTGGAGAGCCCCAGGACTGTTCAATGATGACATTACGACCCTATTTAATGAATAAAGTATATTGATGTAAACTATAAAGACATCTATGAAAATCAAACTCTAGAGCACCATTTCTCAATCTTTTGATAAGTGGAGTGCTTTTTAGTGCTCACTTTTAACGTATTTAGTAAAATTTCTGTAAATGGATTATTTGCCACCAGTTGCAATAAAAATTATAATGAATTTTGAAATGTCTTAGCAAAGTGATCTTCAAAACTACTCCAAATATAATGTAAAATTGAAAAAATCTTAAACGAAATTTATTACCTTTTCATAAAGATTGATTTCGATTTGAATACTTTTTACCCTTCTGTATTCTAAGGTGTTTTCATTGCAGTTTTGAAATTAAATCATTTCTTGGTTTATTTTTTAATTTTTTTCATCAAATATCTTAATATAATCTAAGTAAAAACTTGCAATTCGTTGATATAAATAAATATAATAACCTATTGTCTTGATTATTTACCTCATCCATTATAAAAGCGGGTTGATTTTCACCTGATTATTCAGCGATAATCTCCCGCTCTCCGGTGAAAATCACCCTTGTCAAAAGTGAAAATCTCACCCGTCAGAAATCGTTAGTTTTTTATTTGGTAAAATCACCCTTGTCAAAAGTGAAAATCTCACCCGTCAGAAATCGTTAGTTTTTTATTTGGTAAATAATCTTCAAAATACATTTCGGGATTGGGAAATTATCAGAAAATCATTCTCAGATTTTTTGCCATTAGGAAATCTTCGGGATGATTTTCGATAATTTCCCTATCCCTTAATATATTACTACAGATAATTTGTTTTTATTTATGGACCTATCAATGCATGTAAATGGTTCAACTACAATTTCTAAATTTACAGAAACGATTGATTACATGTCTTCAAATTTTATTACTACTACGTTGTTTGTTAAGAAGTGATTCCTGCAGGGTTCTCTGACCATGAGGCGAGTGTGTAAATTTGCACCTAATACTCCTGGCCAAGGAAAACAATTTAGGTTAGTGTCTACTCGGCGTATAATTGGGTCTTTTTTTCAAAAAGTAATTTAACATATTTTTATAACGCCCTAGTTTACATTTTTAATAACAAGATTAAAAATAAAAAGAAGACAATCAAATCAAAAATTATTGCTAGAATGCTGTTAGGGTCGTTTCAAGTGAACTTGGAATTGTTGCAGCAAAAACAGCTTATTTTGCATTTATTGAGTCACATCTAACTTATGGGATTCTGAGGCTACTGTAATCAGCAACTGTTTAACTCTACATTTATTGAGAAACGAGGTCTACGTTATATGAGAAAAGCTAGGTCACGGGAACATTGTAGACCGCTTTTCATCAAACATAAAATCCTTACTATAACGTATATTTTTATTGTGGAGACTGTGACCCTTATACATAAAAAGTATTTTGGTTCCACCAGTGAGGGGTATATAATATCAGACAAAATTTCAATCTTTCACTCCCCGTCTCCAAAACGGCATTAACAAAAAAATCCATTTTTTATGAAAGTAAAGTTTAAATTGGAAATTTAAGCAAGTAAGTAGTAAAGTAAGTTTTATTCACCTTTCAAGTTATTTAAAGTAAAAAAGTTATCAGACTTGTCATCATTAATGTATGCTATACCTACTACCTATAGTCGGATTCACGGCTCGTCTCGTCGTTCGACATTTGACAATAGACAGTAACTAGCTGGACCAGTAACTTTGAAATATCCCCAACCCATCATAGAGCCGTAATTAGTCCAAAGCCCACTGACACTGACATCAGTGACATCGCCACGTGCTTTTTTTCTCGTTAAGTGTTTTGCTGTGTTTTTAATTGTTCTCGTGTGTTTTGTATTTAAATAAGTTTATTAAAGACTTCTATTTTGGACGTACCTACCACCGACGTGTTTTGGTGTTTATTTGTTACGGAACGGTAAGTTAAATACATTAACCGCAAACTACTTTGTAAAGTACTACATACACCTTTCAGGGTTTCCACCAAAAAGTCAAAACGAAATTCCCTGACTTTCCAGGTCTACTTCAAAAATTTTCCCCGACTTACATCAGATTAGCTCTACAGAAAAAATTGATATACATAAATATATGGAAAGTTATGTGAAACAAATTTATTTAAAAGAAAAAAAGTAACAAGATGCAGTTACTAGAACAAAGTTATACATAATTAAGAGATCATCAGTCATTTTGCCAAAGTTAAACTTATCAGGTAAGAAATATCACAAAAAATAATAAAAACAGCCTTTAATAAAATTAATATCTAAACTAAGGTCACTCATTATTAAAATAAATGCTTAAAAAGCTAAAAGTTTCACTTTAAATATTTCTTTTCAACTGTACAATTTTTTTATCTATTTTTTTTTAATTGAAAATGGGCGGTAGCCAATAGTCACAAACATCGAGTCAAGAGTACGAGGCGTTTTCTCGCGTCGGTCGCATCTGTTTCAAAACAACACAGAACAAAAAAGGGAATTAAAGTATTGTGACAAAAATTATTTTTTCCAGGTTTATGTATTAAATTCCCTAACTTTCCATGACTTCCCTGACTTTCCAGGTTTTCCAGAAAAGTGGAAACCCTGCCTTTTTTCTTTCCCTTTGCTCCTACGCTGATTTCACCAAACTATATTATTATATGATTACAATTATATAGTTAAACGAGTCGGCTGTTCGATCTGCTCTCTCTCATTTGTTCATTTTTAGTCTATTTCCAAGTTTTTTCAAACCTTATAACTATGTTTACCAATTAAATCACTAGTAATTGATGCCACACGCGTATTTTCGTTTCCCTAAACTGTGTGTTTTGATCCAAAGTTACAATTTAATCAAAATTAACCTGATTCTAATCCATTTATTTAAAATCGTAAGCATCTACAAAAAAGTGAGAACTGCGATAAGAATTCCTACCAACAACTGTTCACAGAGTGCTGCGACTATCTGAATTTCGATCCAAATAACAACTGTTCGCGGATTGTTGTGCTTTACGACTGTAATTATTGTAACTGTAACACATATTATATGGCTCCACTGATCGTGCTAGCATCGGACAAAAATAAAAATGGAATGCGACATTTGTAAAACAAAGCATAAATCAGTGTTTCAGTGTGATAACTGCAAAACCGAAGTATGCAAAGCCTGTGGGAACTTGTCTGCCTCCGAAGTTAAAGTGTTAGAATTGAAAGGTGATAGAGTTTTAAGATTTGACTGTCCAAAGTGCCTAAAATTTAACACACACAAATTACTTAAAAATTCAATAGAGGATAAGGAAGAGATAATAAAAAGCAAAGATGAAATAATTCTACTCTTACGACAGAAGATAAACGAGTTGGAATCCAAAAAAAACAACAATGATGGTCATATTCTCTTTAGCGACATATTAAGAAAAAATGATACCAAAAAAGAGAACAAACAAATTAATATTCCTAACCTTATAATAAGACCTAAAAGGCAACAAAATGTGGAAAGAACAAAACAAGATTTACAAAAATACATTAAGCCTGCAGATCTAAAGATATGTATAAGTGGCACAAGAAGCACAAAACAAGGAAACCTTTTCATAAAGTGTTCAAATACAAAGGATATTGAGACCCTTAAAAAAGAGGCTGAAAATAAACTGGAAGGATACGAAGTACAAATAACAAAAATGAGGAAACCACGGTTTAAAATAATTAATTATGCAGTAAATACTGAGGACGATTTAAATAAGGAATATGTTGAGGCTCATATACGTGAACAGAACCATTTTATAGACACGGATGATGAAATGGATGTTACATTCTTTAGGAAAAATAAAAAAAAGGGAACCCACACAATACTTGGAGATTGTTCTCCAAAATTATTTCACAAATTCATGAGTGTCAAGAAAATTTGTATTGGTTGGGAACGTTACCCAATTTATGAAGACATTAGTATCCAACGATGCTTTAAGTGCCAAGAATATTTCCACAAAAATGATATTTGTACTAAACAAACGAACTGCGAATACTGTGCCGATAACCACACAATAACGGAATGTCCAAAGAGACAAAAGAGGTGTATAAATTGTATGATGGCAAATAACAAATATAATCTTAACAATAATGTGAATCACGAAGCTGGTGACTGGAATTGTCCATCATATCAGTACCTAATAAAAATAGTAAGAAATAAAATTGACTATGGAGGTGAAAATGGCCGCTAATTCCCAAGAAATTGAGATTTTACAAGAGCTCGAGTTAATGGACAACTACCCCGATCAAACAAGTATTGATTGCGATCTAGTGAGTACAAAAATGGATATAAATAAAAAACTACTAAATATAATACACTTTAATATACGCAATATTAACAAAAATTTCAACCAATTATTAGTATTTTTAGAAGCGTATAAGCTGTTATCCTATGATATGATTATATTGAGTGAAACGTGGCAAATCACAGATAATCTATATAACATTGATGGCTTTGATATGTTTTATAATCATGGTGATTTTAACCAAAATGATGGAATGGTTGTATTTATAAGTAAAAAATTAACTGTAACAAATATTGAAAACACTAAACTTGTTAAATCTGAAGTCACCTTGAGTAAAGTTAGTCTTGTTGTAAATGGTGTTGAGTATGGCATTACTTGTGTTTATAGACCACCCTCCTCAGTACTATAATTTTTTCTTGATGACTTAAATATCTTTCTATCAAAAAATTCTAAGAACCACATTGACATGCTCATAGGAGACCTAAATATAAATATATTAGCCAAAGAAAGTGCCGATACCAACAACTACTTATCTCTTCTACTGTCTTATGGCTTTCAGCCTTGTATAAGCGGACCAACACGGGTGACGCCTGAGAGCAGCTCTTCTATAGATCACATATTCATGAGAAAAAAACAAATAAAAACAGTAATTAAACACAATCCTTATATTTTAAATTCGGATCTTACTGATCACTATCCAATTTTTCTTAATTTATATGATGACTCTACTATTGTCCAAAAAAATCAAATTACACTAATCACAAAAACCATAAAGAAATTAAATTATGAAAAGGTAGGGTACTTACTAGGTAGACAAGATTGGGAAAGCATATTTAGAACAAATAATGTTGAAATCGCCACTGAGAATTTCATAACTGTAATTAATAATACTCTTAAAGATGCAGAAGAAACAAAAATTATAAGGTATAATAATATAAGTATAGGAACAAAATGAAAAAGCAGCTTAGAAAAAACTTTAATATTTATGATGAACAAAGATACAAAGAATATAGAAATCATTTAAATAAATTAATATATAAATAAAATGTGACTATTACAAAAAAAAAATTGAAAACAGTGGAAATGATTTGAAAAAAATATATAAAGTCATAAATGAAGCTACAAATCAAAATCCCATTAAAAATAAGAATACTTTACAAATAAAGAATAATGGCAGTGATTTTTCAACTAAAGCTGACATGGCGAATTTTTGCAACGACTATTTTGTGAACGTTGGCATAAATATGCTGGAAAAAATTAAAGCACCAGTTGATGAATTTCAGCTACATCAAAACCTTCTATGTTCTATGTACCTTAGACCTGTCAATAAAAATGAAATAATTAAACAAATACATTCACTAAAAAATGACTGTGCACCAGGATTCGATGCGATAAACTCTAAATTCATTAAACATTTTCATATCTTCCTAACTGCTCCTTTAGTACATATTATAAACTTAATTTTTAAATTTAATGTAGTACCTGAACATTTTAAAATAACAGTAGTATCACCAATATATAAATCAGGAGAAAAGACCTCCATAAATAATTATCGTCCAATTAGTGTAATAAATAATTTTGCAAAAATTTTCGAAAAATGTCTAAAGGATAGGTTGGTTGAATTTTTACAGAAAAACAATATTCTCTCAAAAAAGCAGTTTGGCTTCACCAGTGGCTTAAGTACAACGGATGCTATATATATGAATTTACCAAAACAATAACTGAAAATCTTGATAACAACAAGAAATGTCTTGCTATATTCTTAGACCTTGCAAAGGCATTTGATACAGTGCCTCATAACTACCTTCTGGAGGTGTTAAATAACTATGGTGTAAGGGGAACTGTTCTGAGTGTCTTTGAGAATTATCTGGGAAATAGAAAACAAATCCTAAAAATTGACGATACCTTCAGCAAGCCTTTGAATGTAAAGATAGGAGTACCCCAGGGTACCGTATTGGGTCCAATTCTCTTCATCGCCTATAAATTCTTTAACAGATCTAAATATAGAATATGGTTCTTTGATTTCATACGCGGACGACACTGTTGTGATGTTTTCAGGGGATACTTGGGCCCAAACCAAGTTTCGGCAACACGTGGTCTGAATAAAATAAAAAATTGGTTAGATTCATTTAAGCTCACATTAAATATAGAAAAGACACATTACATTGCATTCTCCATAACAGCCGCAAATCGCCCTGAATTTAATAATATTAACCTTGAATCCTTAATCATTACAGAAGTACCTTTTACTAAATATTTAGGAATAATTATTGATAAACATTTAAAATGGGACCAACACATTTTAAAATTAACCTCAAACATAAGAAAATTAATCCATAAATTTTATTTATTGAGGGACATTTTAAGCGAAACTATCTTGATTAATGTCTACAGGTCTTTGGTTGAATCCGTGATAAGATATGGTATAATAGTCTGGGGTGGTCTATATAGGAATTCTCTGAAACAACTTGAAGTGGTGCAGAACTATATACTTAGAATTATTCATGGGAGGAAAAAGAGATATTCAACTAAGTTGTTATACTCTGAAGAAATATTTAGTGTTCGCTCATTGTACATTTTGTTTACCTGTATTTATATACACAAATCTCCTAATTTAAAAAACATTACAAATCATACGTATGAAACAAGAAGTAGAACGAATAGGCATATAGTGATTCCAAATGTAAATAAGAATAAGAGTCAGAGGTTTATAAATTGTCTGGCACCGAAGTTCTATAATGTGATCCCAAATGAAATAAGAAAAATTTGCAGCATAAACCGTTTCAGCAAGAGTTGCAGAAGTTATATTTGTAAAAATATTGACAAGTTTGGTTTTTTTCAATAAAAATTGTACTATAGCGTTAAGGCTATAATTTAGTTTAAGTTAGATTAAGTGTACTATCAGCAGCATCTTGGATTGACTTGAATTGTATTGTACTGATTTTTTTTGTTTAAGTTTTTTAGAATAAGGCAAAAGCTTGCACTAGATGCACACACAGCGATTAATTTTGCTAGGTGCACCTTCACTACCCCATTTTTGATTTATAAATAGTTTTGTAAGCTATTAATTGTTTTTGTACAGTTCAAAACAAAATATTAATAAATTATGTTATGTTATGTTATGTTATATTCCAATCCTCCAAAAACATTTAATGTGGTTTACGTGCTTAACAAATTTAGCTTAGTCCAATCCTGATAAATCTGAAATTTAGTACAAGTAACCTACCAACCTACAAAAACAAAATAGACTAGAAGTCGACAGGGTGTCATTAGTGACACGTAACTCGTCCACCATCTTGCGAGACGGTTCAAGAATCCGACTTTACACTTAATCCTACCAATAGAAATTTAAACAGTCACATTATACAGTTAAAAAAAAAACTATTTGATAATTCAGGCCCTAATAATTTTAAAGGCAAATGATTTCTTCAAGCCAAAGAGGCCCAATTAACAAAATGCTTTTCATTTAAAGTTAAAACAAAACCTGATGCCATGTTGACGTTTGCAAAGTTCTAAGAACTTATTATACAATGTAAAGTAAATAAAACAATTATAATACAATGCTATTCACTGAAAACTGGGTGAATTTTGACTGACACCCAAGGGAGAGTAAGAATAGTGCAGAGATTCATGAGCTCTTGTATTATAATTATGAATGCCCAAGTTCTTAAAGAACTCGCTTTAATTTTGTTAAGCATAGAGAGTAATTGCCGGTCTACAGTGAGCTCCTGGTGGGAGGCCCATTGTACATCTGATTATTCTTTTTGCATAATGATTGCTCTAACAGAATAAGCAGAGTTTCCCCAGAATATTAGTCCAAATAAGATATGTGACTGAACCAAAGCATTATATGTGATCTTTAAGATATCAATTAAAACTGACTCTCTTGGTAGGGAATAACAAAACAAGATCTGTTTAATTTCGTCATTACAGCGCCCACATTCCAAGCCAAATCCCCAGGTAGGTTATGAGTGACAGCTGATTTAAAACTCACAGCGAGCGTTTTCATGATAAAAAATTTCGGTACAATCGCAAAAATTAGTGAGCTCAGTTGATCTTGAACTGAAAAAACCAACTCAATAGGAAAAAATACCTGTTTTCATGTGTTCAATGCAGATTGAAATCAAACTTAGTCCTCATAAAAACGTAGTAATAATATCCTATATATATGAAGAAGCGACAAATGAACTTCTTTATGGAGAATACATCCCCAAAATATATATTATCACCAAAACATACAATGTTCATACCTTGACCACTTGTTTATTTTAGAGATAATTTTATTTATTGTTTAATTTACTTTTTTGAATGCTATGAAAAAGTTTTGTGGAACCCTTGTGTGGTCCTCAAGGAACCTCAGGGTTCCGCGAAACATAGTTTAAGAAACGCTGCTCTAGACCATACAGGATTCTTAAGTTTTTACCTTCGGTCCCATGGTAACAGCCACAGCATCAGCTAGGATATCTACGCCTTGAAGCATGAGAGCCCTAACTTCAGGTCCAAACCTCACATCTTTCGCATACCATCTTTGAGCTTGATGAATCTGGTGGACCTTGCGTAAGGCGAGGGAGCGCATTGCATTTGGTACTCTGTACATCTGAAAAATTATATATATTTCTTTATAGATGTGTTACTTACGAGATTTTTTTCGCAAAACACCTTTAAAAGAGTATTGATATTCTCAGGAAACAACGTCACACTGACACTAGGAGAAAAATTTGAACTCACTGATAACTTGATAAAATTGAGGTTAATGAACGCTTTTTGGAGACAAAAATTTGTTTTATTGCTTAAAACTGAGCAAATCTGTTCAATCTTAAAGAAATATTTTACAGATTCGCCTCAAATTCTTTTCGAAAAGCTTTAATTTCCTTTATCGGCTTACAATTTGAGAACGCACATGGTGGAGACACATGAAGAAAATATCTGTAACATATCCTTACAAGAATATTTCCGAGTATTCTGAGATAGAGGATATATTATAATAAATATTGAAAAACTTACCTTGCAGTTTTTAAATTTTCTTTACTTTTTAAAACAGATTTATATGAAAAATGTGCCGTAATCTTCTGCCGGTCACACTGATGTTCCAGAAACTGCTAGATTTTTTTTATCAAGTCAAATAACCTTTGGACTTGACGTAGAAAAGGACAGATATATCACCGAACTTGTTCGGTGGATATATGATACAACATTGGGAATGGGAGTATCTCTGATTCATAATTTAAAGCGGCCAAAATTGAAACGATTCCGCAAGGAGAATTTTCCCCATTTAGCGCCTAACGCCAACACTTATAAAGAAGAAGAAGTTGTCAATCTCAAAATGACTGTAATCTGTCAGGTCACTCAGGTCTGTTATTTCAAATTTGAATAGACCAAAATACAAAATCGTGATTGAAAATATCGGTTTAATTTGTGGGCTTGATGTTCATATAAAGTTTGAGTTCTGTGATTCATATTTTATATTATGTTTGTGATGTTGGTGATTGGTGGGTGCTACTTCGGAAAAGCTCAGCGGAAATCTGTTGTTTTGTACTGAAAAGCACAAAACAGATAAGAGGTTATATTTGTGTTAATACCAAGTAAGCAGTACTCTTAACTCGTATGGTCTATAGATTTATGGCATTTTATGTATCAAAAATGTTCTCATCAGGTTGGCTTCTTCTGAATTCGGTTTACTGAGTGTCTTGAAAGCCCTTTTTCTGTTCTTGGGGTCCTTATCATCCTAGGTATTTTTTGTACAATATTTGCTTTTACTTTAAATTTTGGTATAACAATACTAGTAGGTACAAACATTTTATAGCTTTCCCGAATTTTCCTCGAACTTTTTGCATAGGGTCAACTGGGGCTAATGTAATACAGTCAAAATAATGGGGGTATTATGATACAGCTACCTTAAAAATACTTACAGTCATCAAATTAAAGTAAGAAAAATTGGTAAAGTAGAGAATTATATACTTAATTATAAGTCATATACACTTTTACAAAAATCTAAAACGTTTAAAAAATATAAAAAATTTTCTACTTCAGCCACAATTTTATTTTTTATTTTTTTAGTGATAACTTTTACTGCAGGCAAAACTATCGATAATAATGTATGTGTTTATGGTTCCCGTCATATAAGCCCGACTTAGAGCTTTAATTTGAAACCTGGTTTGTTAAATTTGAGCAATGTTAAAGCAGGTATATTCGACGTTAAAGTGAAGGGGCTATTGTGATACAGCAACTGGGGCTTTTCTGAGACAACCACTGGGGCTTTTATGATACATTCTTTAGGTTCTTCTGAAAATGGATGGATGACTTTGAAAAATACAGGAGGTATCAAAAGGATTCAAATCGTTCTGTGAGTCCTATGCTAACTTTAGAAGCAACAGAAAATCCAGAGCAATCCGATACCACAATTCCACCTGAACTAAACAGCTCTGATGTGCCAAAATCCTCTACTTCGCAACCATCAACTTCCCGGTTGATCTTGACCCCACAACCATCTCCCTGTGCATTAAGAACCTCGACTCCGCAACCATCAACCTCCAAATCTTTTGTTTGTTCATCCCAATGTAATTCTGGGAATTTTGAAACAATTCTTTCAAACATGTTCAAGGGAAAAACAGAACCAAAAAAAGAAACTAGACGGAAAATTGGCCCATGTGCAAAAGTTATAACGTCCGATGAATTTATAGCGGAAATACAAAAAAAGAATCAATTAAGTAAAGTCAAAGCTCTTAAATCAAAAAAGGTCGTTGTTAAAAAAGTAAGAAAAATTATATAGTGACAGTGAAACAAGTGAAGAAGAACTAACAGAAAAGCTGACAGTAGATAGTGACAGTGATTATGACTTGGACTTCTTGGAACCTCAAGCAGAAGACTTTTTAGATTTGGAGCTTCCTTGTGATATTAAAGTTGGGGACTTTTTATTAGCTAAATTTATGGGCGGTTTAAGAAATTCAGTAGCATACAAATACGTGGTGATGGTGAGAAATATAGATCAGAATGACATTGAAGTAATGGGACTTATTTCTGAGGAAAATAAGAAAACGTTTAAAATTAAAGAAAACGATATATCGTTAATAAACAGGGAGGATATACTTGCTAAACTGCCCGTTCCCAATATAATCGGGAATAGGGAAAAATACATTTTTAAAAAAGAAGTGCCGGTGTTTGAGGCCATTTAACAATTTAATTTTGTTTATTTTGTTCAGTATTTCGTTGTCTGTCTATGTTATTTGTTAGTATTTTATAATTCTTTGACCTCGACTTAGACATTTAATTTTCGTTTGTGAGTTGTAGTTTGTTGCCTTTCGATGGGGCTGATATTTTTATTATATTATTATAAAACGCTTTATTTGTGAATTAAAAGTTAACTAATAAGTACAACATTTGTACTTTTTTTTTTAACAATCCCACATCTAATGTCTGTGAAGTTGGCCCCCTAAATGTAAAATATGCTAAAAAATGAATGAGTTCCGGGTTCTAAATAAAGAGTTCTAGAGTTCTTTCTACTTTTTATTAATAGTTCTGGCTATACAAAGAAATTAAACATGTTTTTCAAATGGGGGGCCAACTTCACGCGCCCCCCATTTATTTCGAAAAAAATGTTTAACTACAGTTCCAGGTAGACCTAAAGGAGTTCTACAGTTCTTTGCCATTTTAAAGATCAGAACTCTTAAAAATGCCCAGTTATACTACACGACAGTAGAGCAAATACTAGAATATCTTGATAAGCAACTTTCTATTACTGATGCTAAATGCTTTATCTTGGATAAAAACGATGATGTTGCTTCCTTCAAAATTGGTGTTAAAGAAAAACTTCTAAGAGGTCTGCTGGAACCCGATCTTTGGCCTGTGGGCACCGCGGTCAAAGAGTTTCATCCCCGGCGACCCTTTATATCCAGCAACCCAGCAAATTTTCAGCCAACCAAAACTGCAGAGCAACATCGTTAGATCATATATCTATCGTTTACCAAAATGTCCGAGGCCTTAAAACTAAACTGGATAACTTTCTTTGTGCTGCCCAGGCTGAGGACTATTCCATTATTGCACTCACCGAAACCTGGCTGGATCCTAATATTAATGACGCAGAATATCTAGGTCCCGACTATATCGTATACAGGACTGACAGAGGTCCAAACAATAGTAATAAAAGTCGGGGCGGTGGCGTCCTCTTGGCGGTCAAAAACAGCCTGAAGTCCAGCCGCCTTTCGCTTGGCTGTCCCTCCGTTGAAGAAACGTGGGTTTCGGTGACAATCGGAGATTCGGTTTACTGCATCGGCTGTGTATATATTCCTCCGTCAATGGATGTTTTAGTTTATGAGAACCACCTAGGTTCTGTGAATAGTGCATGCGATGCGTTTAAGTATGTGTTAGTTATGGGAGACTATAACCTGTCTAATATAACATGGCTGCCTGGTGATGATTGTGTGGGCCTTTTACCCGGTAATGTAAAATCAGCAAATGAAATCTTGCTATGTGACACTACCACATTTTTGGGCCTATCCCAGTTTAACGAAGTTATTAACGGTCATAATTCTACCCTGGATCTCTGTTTTGCTAACTTCGAAATTGAGTCAATTGTGAAGTGTGATGGGTTGGTCAATTGTGACCCGTATCACCCAGCATTAGAACTGTCTATATCCTGTAAGAGTTTAAAATATCTTGATTGTGGAAAATACTCATACTATGACTTTAAACAAGCAAACTTTTTTCTTATTGACAATTTTTTTCAAACTTACGACTGGCTATCCATTTTGGACGATAATCTAGATGTAATGTTGAATAACTTTTATACTGTAATTTATAGCTGTTTTGAAATGTTTGTACCTTTGAAGCGGTCCCAATCTGGTAGCAGATTTCCAGCTTGGTTTACAAATGACCTTAAAAACCTTATAGTCCAAAAGAAAATTACCCACAAGAGGTACAAGCAATCTAACAACGAGGCGGATTATAATACCTTTCGTTCACTACGCATACAATGTAAGTCTCTTACTAAAGATTGTTATCGCCATTACATATCCAACGCTGAAAATGCTATAAACGATAATTCTAACTTCTTTTGGCACTTTGTTCGCTCAAAATGCAATCAGGGCGCTGTTCCAAAAGAGATGTACCTTAACACTGTCAAGGCTGATAATGGTACCGACATTGCGAACCTCTTTGCCCAGTACTTTTCGTCAGTTTTCAACCCCCAAGGCTTCTGCAATGCTCATCATACCCCTTCTCATAAATTTGAATCTATTTCTAATATCAGTATCAGTGCCACTACTATTGAAAAAGCCTTAGCAGAGCTAGATGTTAATAAGAGCGCGGGTCCAGATGGGGTTCCTAATAGAGTGTTAAAATACTGTTCACACTCTCTTTACCTTCCATTGTATCACATATTTCTCAAGTCACTAACCTCTGGAATCTTTCCCAAAATCTGGAAGGTGTCTTATGTATGTCCTATTCACAAATCGGGCAGCAGGAACGATATTGGGAACTATAGGCCAATCACTATTCTTTCGGCAATACCAAAACTCTTCGAGCACTGTATTGAAATAGTCCTAACTAGGACCTTTCAACAAATAATAGTGAGTCATCAGCACGGCTTTAGCTCTGGCCGTTCAGTGGATACTAACTTATTCGTTTATACAGATTTCATCAATAAATCCTTTGAAAAGGGGGTTGAGACCCACGCAATATACACAGATTTTAGCAAGGCTTTTGATAAGGTAAATCATGCCACCCTACTTTGGAAGCTTTCCAATTATGGAATTTCAGGAATACTGCTGTCGTGGCTAAGTTCTTACCTATCCGACAGAGAACAACAGGTTAAAATTGATGGCTATTTATCTACACCTTTCAAAGCTACTTCAGGAGTTCCCCAGGGTTCTCACCTGGGGCCACTTCTATTTAACTTGTTCATCAATGACTTGAGCGGTATGTTGAGCACTAATCATTTACTATTCGCTGACGACATGAAATTGTTCACACGAATAACATCATTCCAGGATATTATCGCTTTGCAGAACGATATTGACCAGGTTTTCCATTGGTGTCAAATTAACGACATGTCACTCAATATCGACAAATGTTGCCTTATAAGGTTCAGTAGATCAAAGGCTTTGTTCCCCCATCAGTATTTCATCAACAATATTGCTCTGGGAGAGGTGTCTGTTGTGAAGGATCTTGGTGTGTACTTGGATACTCATCTATCATTCACAGAGCACTTTGAGAGGTTGACTTGTAGAGCTAACCGTATGCTGGGGTTTGTGAAGAGGACATGCAGGGACTTTAAAAACGTGACTGCTGTTAATACTTTATATATCTCCTTGGTCAGATCTCTTTTAGAGTGTTCTAACTTAGTTTGGTCACCTTACTATCAGGTGCACATAAACAGATTGGAAAATATTCAAGAGAAATTCCTTAAATTTGCCAGGCATGTGCTGTATCAATCAAGAATTAATTTAACCATTGACCAAGTCAGGGTTTATTTGAACCACTCCACTCTTGCCTGCAGAAGGGAGTACTACGACGTCTGCTTTGCTTATAAAATTTTTAATAATGTTATCAAAAGTCCTGAATGCCTCGAAGTTTTTAGCATTCATATCCCAAGCTATCAGACTCGTGGTCACTCTCTTTTGCACATACCTAACTGTCGAGCTAATTACTTACTACATAGTCCTGTGAACAGAATTTCTGCAAATGTTAATAAATATTACAGTAGGCTGAGCTTCTTTAACACTACACCAGTACAATTTAAAATTACAGCTAAAAGGGTTATCTTAAGTTAATTAACTGTATATTGTAATTTATGCCTGTATCTTGTTAATGTTGTAATACGTAGACAAATAAATAAATAAATAAATAAATAAATAAATATACGACTTTCTATTTTGTTAAAATATATAAACTAAGTTCTAAATGGAATAAAATATTTCTGTTTAGGTAGCCGTGTAGAACTATTGCAGAACTAACGGGAACTCATGAGTTCTAACCCATAACTCCCACTATAATGGTGAAATTCGTCTATGGGCCATCCGGGGACCAATTTTAGTCAGCCCCCCTTTAATTCCAAACAAAATTTTAACTACAGTTCCAGGTAGACCTAAAGGAGTTCTACAGTTCTTTGCCAATTTAAAAATCAGAACTCTTAAAAATGCCCAGTTATACGACTTTTTATTTTGTTAAAATATATAAACTAAGTTCTAAATGGAATAAAATATTTCTGTTTAGGTAGCCGTGTAGAACTATTGCAGAACTAACGGGAACTCATGAGTTCTAACCCATTACTCCCACTATAATGGTGAAATTCGTCTATGGGCCATCCGGGGACCAATTTTAGTCAGCCCCCCATTTAATTCCAAACAAAATTTTAACTACAGGTCCAGGTAGACCTAAAGGAGTTCTACAGTTCTTTGCCAATTTAAAAATCAGAACTCTTAAAAATGCCCAGTTATACGACTTTTTATTTTGTTAAAATATATATTTTTTTATTTTATTTATTTACGTAACAACATTTTCAAGATATAAAGCACTTACAAATTACAAAATTAAATAAACTAACCTAACCTAGGATAACCCTTTTGGCAAGAATTTTAAATTTATGATCAGACTGATTAAAGAAATGTAAGGAATTATAAAATTTATTGACATTTGTCGACATCCTGTTTATAGGACTATGTGCCAGATAATTCGTTCTGCTAAATGGAACATGTAGAAGGGAAGGATTACGAGTCTGGTAACTAGGAACATGAATGTAAAAAGTTTCCAAACATTCAGGGCTCTTGATAATATTATTTAATACTTTGAAGGCAAAGCAGACGTCGTAGTACTCCCTTCGGCGGAAGAGCGTTGTCAAATTTAGATAAGCCATAGCCTGGTCGTCGGTTAGGTTGATTCCAGCGTTAAAAAGAATATGTCTGGAAAACTTAATGAACTTTTTCTGAATATTTTCCAGCCTATTGATATGAATATCATAGTACGGCGACCAAACTATGCTTGAGCACTCCAAGATGGATCTGACAAAGGAGATATACAGTGTTTTTACAGCTGTTACATTTTTGAAGTCCCTACACGATCTCTTAACAAACCCCAGCATCCTGTTTGCCTTAGACGTTATTTTATCAAAGTGTTCAGAAAATGTTAACTGTGTATCCAAGTACACGCCAAGATCTTTAACCACAGTAACCTCTTTTAGAACCATATTATTGATGACGTACTGATGAGGGAACAGTTTTCTCGATCTGCTGAACCTCATAAAGGAACATTTGTCTATATTCAGTGACATGCCATTGATTTGACACCAAGAAAACACAGTGTTAATATCGTTTTGCAACGAGATGACATCTTGAAGAGATGTTACTTGTGTTAAAATTTTCAAATCGTCGGCAAATAGTAAGTGGTCAGAGGTTAACATACCACTCAAGTCATTAATGAGGAGATTAAATAAGAGGGGCCCCAGATGAGATCCCTGGGGAACTCCCGAGGTAACTTTAAATGACTCCGATAGATAACCATCGATCTTAACCTGTTGCTCTCTGTTAGAGAGGTATGATTGCAACCAAGAGAGTAATTTGCCGGTAATCCCGTAATTTGACAGCTTAGAAAGCAGAATGGTATGATTCACCTTGTCGAAAGACTTGCTAAAGTCTGTATAGATAGCGTGGGTCTCAGCACCCTTATCAAACGCATTATTGATACGATTAATAAAAAGAAACAAATTTGTATCAACAGAGCGACCAGAGGTAAATCCATGCTGATTACTCACCACTATTTGCTGGAAGGCATTGGTTAGAACAGTTTCAATGCAATGCTCAAATAGTTTAGGTATAGCCGAAAGAATACTGATTGGTCGGTAGTTCTTAACGTTGTTTTTATTACCTGATTTATGAATAGGACAAACATATGACAATTTCCAGACACTGGGAAAGATTCCAAAAGTAAGAGATTTTGAAAATATATGATACAATGGAAGGTAGAGAGAGTGCGAACAATATTTTAAAACCCTATTAGGAATGCCGTCCGGACCTGCACCCTTGTTAACATCAAGCTCAGCTAAGGCTTTTTGAATGCTAGCAGCATCTATGCTGATACTAGTGATAATCTCGAACTTCTCAGTGGAAACAGGATTAGTAGCTGCACTGTTATTGGGATTGAAGACTGATGAAAAGTATTCAGCAAAAAGGTTAGCAATATCAGCACCATTATCGGCTCTGTTCATATCAAGGTGCATTTCCTTAGGAAAGGCACCCTGATTGACTTTAGAGCGAATGAAGTTCCAAAAGAAATTAGAAATTAGAATTGCTAGTTATAGTGTCTTCTGCATGGGTTATGTAACGACTGTAACAATCCTTAGAAAGTGATTTACATTGCATACGTAAGAGATGAAAGTTATTGTAATCAGCCTCCCTGTTTGATTGTTTGTATCTTTTATGGGCAATTTTTTTACTCATTATAAGATTTTTAAGGTCATGTGAGAACCAGACTGGAAATCTATTGCCAGATTGAGACTGCCTTAGAGGTACAAACATTTCAAAACAGTTAAATACCACAGAATAAAAATTATGTAACATTACATCAATATTAATATCTACAATTGACAGCCAGTCATAGGACTGAAAAAAATTGTTAATCAGAACAAAATTTGCATGATTAAAGTCGTAATAAGAGTAGTTTAAAAACTAAGTTCTAAATGGAATAAAATATTTCTGTTTAGGTAGCCGTGTAGAACTATTGCAGAACTAACGGGAACTCATGAGTTCTAAACCATAACTCCCACTATAATGGTGGAATTCGTCTATGGGCCATCCGGGGACCAATTTTAGTCAGCCCCCCATTTAAATTCAAACAAAATTTTAACTACAGTTCCAGGTAGACCTAAAGGAGTTCTACAGTTCTTTGCCAATTTAAAAATCAGAACTCTTAAAAATGCCCAGTTATACGACTTTTTATTTTGTTAAAATATATAAACTAAGTTCTAAATGGAATAAAATATTTCTGTTTAGGTAGCCGTGTAGAACTATTGCAGAACTAACGGGAACTCATGAGTTCTAACCCATAACTCCCACTATAATGGTGAAATTCGTCTATGGGCCATCCGGGGACCAATTTTAGTCAGCCCCCCATTTAATTCCAAACAAAATTTTAACTACAGTTCCAGGTAGACCTAAAGGAGTTCTACAGTTCTTTGCCAATTTAAAAATCAGAACTCTTAAAAATGCCCAGTTATACGACTTTTTATTTTGTTAAAATATATAAACTAAGTTCTAAATGGAATAAAATATTTCTGTTTAGGTAGCCGTGTAGAACTATTGCAGAACTAACGGGAACTCATGAGTTCTAAACCATAACTCCCACTATAATGGTGAAATTCGTCTATGGGCCATCCGGGGACCAATTTTAGTCAGCCCCCCATTTAATTTCAAACTAAATTTTAACTACAGTTCCAGGTAGACCTAAAGGAGTTCTACAGTTCTTTACCATTTTAAAAGTCAGAACTCTTAAAAATGCCCAGTTGCCGTTGCAGAACCAACGAAACCTCCCACCCTATTGCCTTAATGGTCATATCCTTGAATAAATAAATAAAGAATAAATATATTAAAATGTTTTATTTTTACATAAAAAAATAAATGATAAATAAAGAAAGTGGTAAACTGCATTTTATTACGTTGTTTTGGCCAACTTTATATACGAAAGCGACAGATTTTTTTGCGTAAAATTGACATTTTTACTAAAGACATAAATACACTATGGCGTAAAAGTCACACTTGCTTTGTGTACCCCGAATGCCGTAGGGAGCGCAATCTACATGAAAATTGTTAACAAATTCCTCGTCCCAGAAAAACCCAATCACAGCATTATTATGCAAAAATATTATTTAAAAGGAAGGAAGAAAAATTGAAAATTAGGTTTTCATTTAAGCACCCTGTATCACGGTTATTACTCGTGTTATTATCAACTCTTAAGCTAAACTGATTTAACCAAATTGCAGTATTTATTTTTACCTGCAGACCGGAATCTGCAGGTTTACTGTTAACTGTTACTCTGTTACAGCATAGGATAGGCCACTTAAAATAAACCTCTCCCCATTTATGGGAAATTTTAACGTCCGAAGTCAAGATACCCAACAAAATGGAAATACCTATAACTGGGCATTTTTAAGAGTTCTGACTTTTAAAATGTTAAAGAACTGTAGAACTCCTTTAGGTCTACTTGGAACTGTAGTTAAAGATTTGTTTGGAATTAAATGGGGGGCTGACTAAAATTGGTCCCCGGATGGCCCATAGACGAATTTCACCATTATAGTGGGAGTTCTGGGTTAGAACTCATGAGTTCCTGTTAGTTCTGCATTAGTTCTGCAATAGTTCTACACGGCTACCTTAACAGAAATATTTTATTCCATTTAGAACTTAGTTTATATATTTTAACAAAATAGAAAGTCGTATAACTGGGCATTTTTAAGAGTTCTGATCTTTAAAATGGCAAAGAACTGTAGAACTCCTTTAGGTCTACCTGGAACTGTAGTTAAACATTTTTTTCGAAATAAATGGGGGGCGCGTGAAGTTGGCCCCCCATTTGAAAAACATGTTTAATTTCTTTGTATAGCCAGAACTATTAATAAAAAGTAGAAAGAACTCTAGAACTCTTTATTTAGAACCCGGAACTCATTCATTTTTTAGCATATTTTACATTTGGGGGGCCAACTTCACAGACATCACATCTAACAATCACGTTACCAATCATAATTTTATAAATATCAATCAGTATAGCTTTAGTGAAAAAAAAACATGAAATTACTTTCCTGTACCTAACTTAAAAAATACTGGAAGGATGGCAGTCAAAATTGCAGGATAAACTGATAAAGGACAATAGTGTATTATATTAACCCCACATATTTTAAATCTATCTCCACTACAGAATTATAGCGTTGTATCATAATAGCCCCTTGCTGTATCAACAATAGCCCCAAACGTGAGGCTATTTTGATACAGCATTTTGTTGTTTTTTTACGGTCCACTATTGTTTTTCTTGTATTTTTCCCTCAAAATTGGGTAGAGAACCTCATTGCTTACAACAAGGAATTTTTTGAGATTTTTAAAACCAAAACTTATATTTTTTTTTGTAAAAGTTTTAATTTTTGTATCGTAATAGCCCCAGTTGACCCTACACCCCTCGATACACCCTATTTTAGGGTCTCTGATCAATAAAATACAATACAATACAATAATATTTATTTGTTTAATAATAAGATGCTTACATTTACTATACTTAAACATAATCAAAAATAAACCCAATAGGGGCTGTTGAACAATGTCTGGAGAGATTTTTGTAAATAACTATTTTAAATTTGTAATTACATTACATTTAGACAATGACAATTTTGATAAAATTACACATGCTTAAAATTGTAACAAACATTTAAAATTTAACACTGAACTATTCCTTTATCAGGATCATCAAAGATATCATTAAGGTTGTAGAAGGCCTTACTGACTATAGATATTTTGTTAAGGTATATTTTAGTTTATTCTTTGGCAGGTTTCTAATTTCGTCTGAGAAACAATTAAAATTTTTATGATACAGTATTTTACATTTTTTTGTAGGTATGTATAGTTATATTTTTCTGGTACTATAAATTACTTTTATGGCGAGTATCATAATCATGTTTCACATTACAATTGAGGAAAATATCCCTATTATCACATACAAATATTACAGAGTTTAAAATGTACATTCCTATTACCGTCAGAATATTTTTTTCTATAAAAACAGACCTACAACTTTCCTGCTGTTTCATCCTAAAAATATTTCGGATGCACCTTTTTTGCATGACCATAATTCTGTGTATTTCCGATGAACTACCCCAAAATATCACTCCATATCTTAGCCTGGACTAGATATATGCATGATAAGATGCAATGGCAGCCTCGGTATTCACGTGATCGGATATTACACGCAGGGCGTAGCAGTATCGGGATATAGTGCTTGTTAAACTCTCAATGTGCGCCTTCCAGTCTAGCATCCTATCAATCTGCAATCCCAGAAAACGCATACTCTCTAATGCTTTTAACTCTTTGCCATTGTATGTGAGCGCAACATTATTCTCTTTTCTGTTTCCAAAGATTAGGGTCTGCGTTTTTGATACATTCAGCAACAGATCATTTGCCGAGAAATACTCGTCAAGGGCGTCCATTGAAGTCTGTACTTTATACAGAAGTGTTTTGCTATTCTCTTCACCAAATATGAGCGACGTATCATCGGCATATAATACAGTATACTCATCAGGTACATCAGGTAGTTCGTTTGTATATACGATATATAAAAGAGGCCCCAAGATTGATCCCTGAAGAACTCCCTTAGTGACAAGAAGTATCTCCTGTGATTTGCATAAAACACCGCACTCATCGCATTCAACCACTTGTTGTACTCGATCTTTCAAATATGACTTAATCAAACGCAGAGTCGCATCACGCACCCCATACATCTCAAGTTTTTTACATAGTAAGTCATGATTTACAGAGTCAAACGCCTTTGAAAGGTGCATACACATTAACATCGTTTGATTATTATTGTTTAACGAATTTAAGACCTTTTCTAATGCTTGATAAATCAAATCGCTCTTATGGTGGATTTACTCTTTCCAAAACCGTTCTGTTTGTCGGTGATTATTGAGTACCTCTCAAAAAATGACATCAGTCTATCGAATATGACCCTTTTAAAAATCTTACCTATATTTGACAAGAGAGAGATAGGTCGGTAGTTCTTCTCTTCATCCATCTGACCCTTTTTATGAATAGCCTTTACATGAGCCGCCTTCAACATGCGTGGAAAAACGCCTGCAGACAGCGAAAGATTCACAATATAAGAGAGAGGGTCAGCTACTTCATAAGCTACTTCTTTCAGTACGGATACAGGCACTTCGTCTTCTCCTACCGATTTTTTATTTTTTAGGTGTTTTATAACTTTCATAATTTCCGGGCTAGTGACTGGGTTTAAAAAAATTGAGTTTTCTACTCTGTTTTTAATGAAACTTTTATTTTCATCAGAGTTAAAGGTTGGGCATGCATTTATAAAATACTCATTAATTTTATTCAATATTTCGACTCTACTCTCATATTTATTCGAAAAGTTTTGAAATATGTTTTTTTTCTCAGTATTTGGTCGAGTTATGTTATTTACCAGGTTCCATGTAGCTTTGGTTTTGTCTTCACAATTTTTCAAGTATTCTCGATTTGAAATACGTTTAGCCTGCTCGATGACACCCTTCAGAGTTTTACAGTACTTGTTAAAAAATTTATGAGACGTGACCTTTAATTTTTTTATAATACAGAATTCTTTTATTCCTGCAAGAAGTTTTAATTCCTGTGGTAATCCAGGATTTTCCTTTTTTTGTCGTATTAATTTTTTTGAACACAAATATTCGGTTGAAATAGCTCTTAAAGACATTCAAAAAAACAGTATATGCACATCAACATCATCGCACTCATATACAGACATCCAGTCCACGCTCTGAAGCTCCTGTTTAAATTGAGTCATTTTATTTTTAGAGAACACCCTTTTTAAAACAAAAGTAGCGTTTTTTGTCCCCGCTTTACTGCGAGTGTTGGTAGCACCGTCCGCCGTCCACACACAGAATCTGGGCATGATGATATGAGAGCGCTGTATTTAAAACATATCCTACTGCTACAAAGTCAGGACCCAATTACAAAATATATTATCAATTAAAGTAGATGAGGTCTCAGTGACTCTTGTAGCATCAGAAACAGTTGGCACCATGTTAAAGCTATTCATTAAATCTAAAACAGCTTGAAAACACAGAGCAATAAAGTTTCTTCAAAATAGGGAGTATGCCAAAAATTTTCGAAAACTTTGAATTATTATACTATAATAATAAAATTCTTTATTGTAGGATAAGCCTAATATACAAAACATTAATAACATTAATCTCAATATAAATATCTGCCAACATTACAACAAACGGCATAACTGCACACTAATTGAAACAATTACCATAAACACAACATTAGGTTAAGTTACAAATTGCCTTATATCATCATAATTTACTATCAATATCACAATACAACGGGGCACAACATTTATAAACCTCAAAGAAAATCACTACATTTACAGGAATTACCATCCATTCAGAACCAATCACACTCGATCCCTGATGTGTTTTTGAGCTTTTGCTTAAATTGACCAACGCTAATTGACTCTTTAATAAAATGAGGCAGCTTGTTAAATTCATTTAGTACGGGAGCCCGTCGACATTTACTTGAGGGGTTAAGCTAGGTTTTGAAACTTGGTGGAGAGGTAGATATTGATGCTGGGATCTCATCCCCACCGTCGGACCGCCGGTCCAGTCCTGTGAAAAGATGCTGGAGGCTGTAACCGTTATCCCCTATACATTCCCTATATTCCCTATAAATTCCCCTATGCTATCGTGTTGAGGGTATCTGGGTTCGATTCCCGGCTAATACTTTGCTTCTTTTTTTTTTTTTTTTTCTTGCGTACTCTCGGTTTTCAAAGTATTTTTTATCAGTACTAATGTGAGGGAGAGGGAAAAATTTTTTTTTAACTATTTTCATGGTAATTAGAACGAATTTTCAGGGAGATCCGCAGGATTAATTTCCAGCAAATGACGGTTTCATCAATAACCCTACGTCTACTATCTACCAAGAAATATAGGGAATGTATAGGGGATAACGGTTACAGCCTCCAGCATCTTTTCACAGGACTGGACCGGCGGTCCGACGGTGGGGATGAGATCCCAGCATCAATATCTACCTCTCCACCAAGTTTCAAAACCTAGCTTAACCCCTCAAGTAAATGTCGACGGGCTCCCGTACTAATTCAAGCCCTTGTGAAATAAACTATTCATTCCAAACCTTGTATTTGTTCTTGAAAATTCGCATGTCTTCTAACATTATAATTGTGTATATCATGATTTCTTACTACAAAATCTCCAAAATAATCGGGCAGTAATCCCTTACTCAGCCTATAAATAAAAACCATACTCAATAAAAAAATTCTGTTATCCACCGAAAACCAATTCAAACAATCCATCATAAATCTAATTGGTGTATATCGATTAACTCCCAATACCAGTCTCATCCCCCTGTTCTGTAGTTTTTGCAAGGGTGAAATCTTATTCTTGCTAAGCAGAAAGAACAATGTTGGGCAATAGTCAAAATGTGGTTGTATGAGACTGTTATAAAGAGTTATACATTGATATTTTCTTGCATATTCTAGAGAAAAAATATAACTTTGTAGTAATCTTTCTATAAACATATTCAGCATGACTATTCAATTTTAAGCATCTGTCAATTATGTACCCTAAGTATTTAATCTCATTAACAAATTCAATTGTACTGTCATCAATTCTGATTTCAATATCATTCCAAACAATCTGGTCATACTTATGTGAAGATGTTAAAATCACACTTTTAGTCTTACTAGCATTTAACTTAATTTTGTTCTTGAATAAATCTTTATCAATACTACGCAATGAGTTATTCATATTCAAAACAGCATTATCCAAATCATCACTTGAACAATAAACTATAGAGTGTCATCCGCAAAGAGATTGATGGAATGTGTACCTTCAACATGATTAATATCGTTTATATTAATAATAAATAGCAAAGGGCCAAGTACACTCCCCTGAGGAATTCCATTTTCATTAACAATCTCATCAGATATTTCCAACCCATATCTAGTCACCTGCCTAGGGCCAGAAAGATAACTCTTAAACCAAGAAAGAGGACTCCCTAACACACCATAATACTGTAGTTTCTCAAGTAGAATCCTCCTGTCAATAGTCTCGAATGCCCTTTTTAAATCTAGAAAATTTGCCACAACATACTGACTCATATCTATGATATTTTTCCACTCCGTTACGATAAATTGAAGGGAAGTTTCACATGAATGGTGTGCCCTAAAGCCCGATTGCCTACCCAAAAATAGCTTGTTCAAATTAAAATATGCAACCATCTGATTATAAACCGCCAACTCCAATACCTTTTCAAGGGTAGGCAACATATTTAAGGGGCGAAAATTCTCAGCCTTATTTGAATTGGTCTTAGGTACAGGAACAACAGTGGAAACCTTAAATTGATCAGGAAATATTCCAGTTTTAAGCGATGTATTAATAAAATTCAATATCGAGAAATAGGCCAGTCGACAAGTAGTTTTAGGTGGAAATAATTAGGGGCAAGCTGAAATAACTTTTATTCTCTTTGTTTTGCTCTGTTGAATACTATACTAAATTTGCACGGTCTATCGATCCCGGATTTGGCCGCCATATTGGAAAATCCAATAAAATTTTGACATTTTTATGGTTTTTTTAAAATAACTTGATTTGGGTCCACTGTACAGAAAATTTTCAGGTAACCGAAAATAAAGCCAATTAAATTCTCTACAAAAAAGGTCCTATTCACCGGTTTCGTGCATGAACAGGTTAACGAGATAGAGGTGGTTAAATACAAGTCATATATTTTCTAGTATCCATTTAATATGTGTAGGTAGTTGATTCTATGTAAATTTTAATAATTTGCCATTAGAAATTTGTGTTTTTCTTGTGCTCGTTTCCACACCACCTAGCGGTAGAGCACTCGGCACACTTTTTTTAAAGTGGTTTCCCCTATAGGCCTAATCCACTTTCTTGCCGTTACAAATATTCTATTTTTCTTCTGCTTTTTTTTGACGTAGATTGTTGATTAATTTCATCTTCTGCTTTTTTTTGACGTAGAAGGTTGATCCATTGACTCATCAATGTAAGTATTCGATATTTTCGTTGGTCATTAGTTCTTCAAATCGAGAATCGATTTCTTCGTCGTCGCCTGGATCTTCTATAGTCATTTCAGTATTTGAACACGCTCTTCCCTGGCATGAACCACACACTACTGAACATTGTAATCCTGCTTTTCTGCAGCTACAGGCTGCGTTACAACCTTTCCTACATTTACAAGGAATCATCTTCAATAACTCTTGGGGAGCGGCGTCTTGCAGCATTGGAATCGGTATAAGTCCATTGGACGACTGCTTCCAACCCCAGTCAGTTGGTAATTTTTCGTTACCGTACCATTTTTGGACTTGCAGGTAGGTACGCAATGAGTGCATGCGAGCCGCATCTTCGGTTGGAGGAAGAGATGCAAGATTAAATAAACTCCTTGTTATAGATTGTTCAAAAAATCGGTGTATATAGATGTGTAGTGATGCGTCGTCGCTCTTTGACCCATAAAGTGCAAGAAGAAATTGAATTCCAACTTTAGCTATGCTTTCTGGAGTTGCGTTTGGGTCTTTAAAGCAGCAAATGGCAGTTTCCAAGCTTGTCTGAATTCTTAAAACCTTAAGGAACCTCATTTTACCCTGCCTGTAGATTGCTGAAGTGGTGTCGCACCCACTAAATGCATGTAGAAACAAAATGTTTTCTTTCACAGCCGTGTCCAATTTTGATGCAGCGGGTGAATAGAGGGTATTTCCGGCTTTTCCCTTTCCTTGTTTTAAAAAGTAGATGTTATTCTGCGACTCGCGTAGTGCAGTGAGTATAACCAGTAAATCAATGTCCTCACCTACTATCACCACTGATCCAAACTTGCTTGACATATCAAGAGCTGTGGTAATTATTAGAGTGTCAGCATCTTCTAACGCCTGTTTTACTACAATCCCTTCATTTTCAAACCGTTTACACAGCATTGAAATCAGCCTGCTTTTATTACTTTCATTTGATAGAAATTTGGCTTGTGATGTAGTAGTTTTCATCGTTTCATCAAAAGCTACTTCGGCTGTGGGACAATTTTTCATTCGACGAAAGCGTTCAGCACTTTTAATTGAGTTTTCGTTGTTCTTGTCCGGATATCCATCAAATACTATCATGGCGTTTATTGTGTAATGCTTTTTAATATATTCTACATATTTATCCAAAATAGCTGAATAAACTTCTTTAAGTTTAAGTACCTAATTGACCGCACCCCGGCTGCCGTCTGGCGCCGTTGCCGGGTAGATCACAGTATCAAATTATATATTTATTTAACACTAGCGTATATTAACATGTATTTAAATATAAGCCTTAGATGTTAATTGCTATAACTTCAGAACCGATAAGTTTACGACAATAGTTAATAAAACCTTTTTTGTAGAGAATTTAATTAGCTTTATTTTCGGTTACCTGATTTTTTTTTTCTACAATGCACCCAGACCGAGTTATTTTTAAAAAACCATAAAAATGTCATTTCTATGTCAGATTTTTCAAAATGGCGGCCAAATCCGGGATCGACAGACCGTGCAAATTGAATATATCATTCAGCACATCAAAACAAAGAGAATAAAAGTTAATTCAGCTTGCCCCTATTTATTTCCACCTAGGCCCATTTTAAACGACGTACCGACTGGCCTAAAACCCATAACATCAAAACTATTCTTTAAAATGTTGCTATTTAATACCTCAGACTTATTGTTTTTACTAAGCGAAAAGATAATATTCTTTAATTCATTAATTGTGATAATACTTACAGGTGCTGATGTAGTTTGTATTTATATGAACGGTATTTATGTTTATTTAACATATTGCCGGCATATTATAATATACATAATAAACTTAGTTAATCAAGTCACAAAGCCCTGCAACTGAACTTACTTCAGTCTAGACAAGTAACAATGAGGAGATCAAGATCTTTATCAAATATTCCTTTACCTTCCAAACGAGTTTCTCAACCAAAACGAGGCATATCAGCATTGCGGTAAGTAATATAAAATATCTTAGGTCAAATGAAAGTGGTACCCCAACACAATTAATTTTTATCAGACTTGGCAATATAAGGATTTTTTTGTGGGGCTTATTTTATTTATGTTTTGCTTTAAAGCATTTTTGAATAATTTTTATAATCATATATTTCAGTACTAGTAGAGACCCAAGTCTTGATGGACATACCCCTTTAGCTCGCAGATTAGAAACACCTACAACTTCATCGGGTTATAAGGCAGGCTGGTCAGATCAAAAGTATAGGACCCAGAAAAATATAACTCCTAGCTATTCTGGCTTTAAAAGAAGTGCTAGTAGCTATGGCTCTAGGGTAAGAATATTTTAACAAGAGAGTATTACTTCTTGTAAATGAAAACATAATATAACCTTTTTTTAGGGATCCCTTACAAGAAATAGGTCTCCACTGGAACGGAGATCAGTCCAAAAGTTGCTCAATGATAAGAAATGGGTAGCAGAACAATATTCAAAAGTAAGTTATTACTTTTGATAATTGAATTGAATTGAAATATTAAATACTTTACTTTAACAAATTTTTAATACCAATTATGGAAAATGGTTAGGGTAAAAACATTATAAGGAATAGGACAGTAGGTATTTTTTCTTTTAGGTGCAATGTTTTATACAATCTAGTGGTCTTTTTAATCCTGAACTAAGTAAAATGATTCGCCCGCCTACAATAAATACTGTTGTGGAATTGTTTTCGGTTTTGTTTCACCAGTTAATCAAAACCGACCCAATTAACTCCCAGAGTTATGCCGATGTGGCTTTAAGAACACTCAAGATACTTAATTATCCGGGAACACTTACTTTATCCAATCTTAAAACTGGTAATATTTATTTGACATATTTTATATAGTTCTTCCTTCTTAGTATATTCCTACTAAAAGTAGTTTTTGAAACCAAGACCTGCTTGTCTTAAAACCGGCAAAGATTTCATGTGTAAATAGAGAAAGGAATAATTTCTAAATATCATTTTGTTTTTTTAGCCAACACAATGCATGCTTGGCCGCATTTTATCTCTATAGTGTCCTGGCTTATAGATCTGGTGGAATTAAATTTTACAAATGATACCTTTAAGGAGCAACAAACTGAAGAATTGAAACAAATGTTTAGCTTGCAAGACAGTGTTTTTGATTTCTTAACAACACAACACAATATTCATCTAGATGAGAAGGTAAGTAAAATATGTATATTGTATATACTAATTACAGAACTATGAGGAAAGTGTTCTCACATTATATCTAAAAATTATGAATTTCAGATAAAAAAAAAAAAACAAGAGAGTTATTAAAGTTGAAAATAGTGCCTTTGATGTACTTGGGAGTTAAAGCTATAAACATTATTTTTATTATGCTATAGGGCATTGATGAAACATTATTAATACACAATAAGCAAAAGCTTAAGGAAGATATGTTGATATGTACCGGAATTAATCTGGAAGCTGTACAAGATTTGGAGCAGCCAATTGAAAATATGCGCACTGAAGTGGCTGAACTTGAAATTCAGTTGCAAGACATTAGGGAGGAAATGCAGAAAATTCAAGCTCAGAATTTGGAAAGAATGGAACTAATTAAAAAATTTAAGGCAAGAAGAAAGATTACATTTCTTTAACATCCATTTGCAAGACTCATATTTCATATTTTTTTACTTTTTTAGGAAAGCAAAAATACCAAAGTAGAAGACCTGGAAGCAGAAATTTCGCAGTTGAAAAAATTGCGCCAGAAGCAGACCGAGAATAAAAATCAATTGATGTTATCAGTTAAAGAATTGAAAAATATGGTAGCTCAGCAATCTGGCAGGGTAAGAATTGGTTATGTCTTTTAATTTTCCAATTTGGAAATTATTTTAGATTGGAAGGTAGATAGGTATCTTGGAAAAATTGTTATTTATTATGTGATATTTATTTTAGTATGATGAAAAAGCGCAACTCCTAGGTCAAATTGAGGACCTTAAAAAAGCAATTGGTAGGAAAGAACGAAAGCTAAATGAATATGGAGCATTAAGAACTGAATTAGATCTTGAACTTACAGCCATGGTCAATGAAGTAAGCTTGTGATGTGCAAATATTTAAAATATAATTTTTTTCACACGAGGTTTTAGGTTGAAAGAAAAGTGGATGCCTGGAACGTATCTACTACAAAAACCTTATTACCCGAGCTGCAAAGTCTACGTTTACGGGAAAAGGGTTTTCATTCTGAGGGTTTTATTGAGGTTAGTTCTTTTTGTGGACCTAAATGTATTGTGTATTATATTTGAGATTTTACAGTTTTTAAAAATTTTCAGGAACTAAGAGAAGTCCTTAGAGAAAAGGAACAGATTACAAAGCAGCTGCAAGAAGAATATAAAGTAATTAATTTGGATATAGAGACCACGCAGAAGAAACGTGAAGATTTTGAAAAAAATAACAAGGCGTTGATTGCGACGAGAACAAAACTGGAGGGTTTAAAAAGTGCTATAAAAACTTTGAAAAACGAAAATCGAAACGTAAGCATTTTTAATTTTTTCGAGTTTGTATAGTGTTCAGATTTTTATGATTTTGCACTGTATTTCCCTTTTGTCAAATTATAAATATTTTAATATTTCATCCAACATTTTTGCAACAAAATTTAGGTGAATCTTGTTGAAGCAAATAAAATGATTGCCTGCTTATCTTTAAATAAAATGCATTTTACCTCCAAGCGACAATTTGTGTGGAAAACGTCACAACACATAGTATAATATTGTATAAATCAATAACAAATTTAAATAAAGCAAACTTTAACAAAAATTCTCTCTATTTGACTTCCTTTAAAAAACTCTGTAGGGAGTAAAACCATTGGTGATCAAGAAAAGTCATAAAAGATTTTTTAAAAATTTCACGACTATTAATCTGCTTGATATTATGAGGTAAACCTACTCTTTAAACCTAAAGCATTTGGAGATTTTCTACCGCAATCAAGTCTACTGAGAGGCAGTCTAAAATTATTATTCCTACTTCTGGTGTTCATCACTATTTAATGCAACATACATTCTATTCCTAAAATATAATAATAATAATCCTTTATTTAGCACTTCGCTAATACATTGTGTAAAATATCTTTGCAAAACTAATTGTTACATGTACATACAAATTTATAGGGAGAAAATGTACTGTCGAAAATGTATACGATATCTATACAATCACACAATACAATGATAAATTAATGTGTTAAATGCGACCACGCTTTTTCAGTTCTAGTTGTCTAGAAAATTTCTAGACAACTAGAACTGAAAAAGCGTCTAGAAAATGTTTATAATATCAGTACAATTTTTTTGTAGCTGATATCGAAAATTGAAGAAGCAAAGAAAGAATTTAATGCTATTAAAATGGAAGAAGAACGCTTACACAGCATTAAGGTAAAAGAAGCGGAGACCGAAATTGCTGATCTTAACGATAGGTAAGAATGTTATACAGTGTGTCTCATAAAGCACACATGATCAATAATGTCATTGTCTGATACATCAGTACATTGAAGAATCTTTCTTTACAACATTAATTTGACATTATTTGCTTCGTTAAGCTTGGTGCAGACTTGCAATAAAACCTCCGTCGGGTCTAGTTTGACAGGAGCAACGTAACCTCGCAACATCACCGCGTTCCGTTGTCAGTTTGGGTCTTTTGTTTTTTCCTCCTCACTACAACATCCATAATTACAGGGTGTTTCCAAATGTCTGCAAAAAATTTCAAGTGGTAATTATTGTGGTATATTAGAATATATTTTTTATACCTAACATATTTTGAATAAAAAGAATGTCTATATAAAAAATATTGAACAAAGATTTTAAAACCAGTATATTTTGAGACTTAAATGATATTTAGTAATAAAATTCAGTAATGAAATTCAGTCTTGTATTTTCAGCAAGATTTCCTGTATTCCCAAATTAGATACGCACCAATTCTCGTGCTAATTTTAAGCATAAAAGTTCATATAAGCATTTGCTTGAAGAGCGTGTATTGTAATTATTTGCAGGTTACCCCAAGGAGGAGAAAAATTTCCGGCAATTTTTTTTTGTTGCTATAACGATACAAAAAAACGGGCTTTTCATTGGTTGAAAGGTATAATTGGCTCCGCCCAAAATATTTTCAGGACTTCCAAAATCCATCAATTTATTGACGATATTCGAATATAAGTCCTTGAAAGGCCAATCTTGTTTCCAATGGTGATAGGAGCCGCTTAAGTACAGACTTGCAAGAAAACCCCGTCGCGACGTGGTTTTCAAGTCTGTACATAGTTTTAGAAACACAAACTGATGCATATAGCATGTAGTAATATCTACGATTTCAACATTCACTGCCTCTCCTGTACTCTTCGTAAACGTATTTTTGCAGATGATGCAGTATTTTCCATTGTCTTATAATTTTATTTTTTTTTTATTATTATTACGCAGTAAAGGCGGGCGAAGCCGATAAGTTTATTGCTTTTAGCCTTTATTCCAGCTTGTTGTGTCATTGTTTGCAACCTGTCCCGGTACCAGTTTATTTCGCTTTCTATCAAGGGTAATGTGTTGTTATATCTGGAATTTTCTTTGTCTAATCTGTTCTTGAATTCATTAATATTAGGAGCAGTAACTGTTTCTTCTTCTTATAGTAGTATACATCTTTCATTCCTTAGTTTCTTGTTATTACCTCTCAACTCCGTGGTCTGGCTGGTAAGAAAAAGGGTAAGCTCAATTTTCAATTCACTAAAAACACATTTGGAATTTGAAAAACAACTAAAAATAAAATAACTGCAACAAACTGTTTTACCTCATCCGCATTTTTTGGTCGGGTTAAATACCGTTATCAGTGAAGATTTCTACCATAGACTATAAGGTCGTCCAGATAAACAAAATATTTTCTATCATTTAGTCCTGACAATTATTGAGAAAGCACTGGGGCTACTTTTTGAGCCCATTTGCCATTGGCCCCAATATTTTGGAAAAACTGTATATTTTCTACTACTTATATTTAAGTCTACCTAATAGTCTCTGTCTCTCTCTGACTAAGGTCTAAATAAGAGAAGAAAATTGCTTCTGCAACTGGAAATTTTTTATCTAAAAACTTCTGGTTTAGTATTTGAAGTCACAGGTCATTTCGCTCCGCTAGCATCCACCTTTTTTAGAACAAGTAATATTGGTATAATAAATAAATAAACTTTATTCTAACAGTATGCCAGCATACAATAAAATAGTATCACACAAAATACAGGCTATCTTAAGTTCTAATTACTCAAATGTCTATAATATTCTTCAATGATAGATGGTTTCATATTTACAAGTAGATTAAAAACAATTCTTTTTAGCGTTTTTATGTTGTTACTTTGTCTAATAACATTCGGCAAAGAGTTATAGATTTTAATACATTGGTAATGTGCACATACAGTGCTAGCCTATGTCTAGGGTATGTGTAGTTTACAGTCCGTGTTGCATATTATGTTCTTTGTGACAAAAAGTTGTTTATGTCTAAAGAAAAACAATATAGTCTCAGGTATGTAGACTGCAGACACTGTCAACAGCTTATGTTGTTTAAATTTGCCTCTGCATGTTTCTCTTACGCCCAGATTAAGAATTATTCTTATTGCCCTTTTTTGTCGAGCAAAAACCCTCAAAATGTCTCTGCAGTTTCCATACATTATTATGCCATATCTTATCCTAGATTCAAAGTTCACGCAGTATAAAAAATTTTTAGTTTCGAAGTTGACATATCTATTTAAAATCCGCAACGTGTAACACAGCATTTAATTTCTTACTACATACTGAACATGACATTCCCATGACATTTTACTAGATTTGTTAGCTGTAAATAATTTATTTCAACCTCTACCTATTGCTAGCCTTTGCTCTCTACCCGACAAGTATTTGATCCACCTCAAAGTTGTTCCCCTTATGCCATAAAGATCCAAGTAGTTTTTGAAAAAGTATTTCATAGTTTGAAGGGTCATATGCTTTTGACAGATCAAGAAACAGCCCCAACGGTATATAACATTGACTCTTCGTACTAATACTAGCACTCGCACTCGCACTCTCAATTAAACCACACATATTACACAAATATTTTCTATTGAAGTTTGATCTTCTTCATTCGAATTACTTAATTTTAACAAGTTTAATAAAGTTAATTTTAACAAGTTACGTAATTTTTTCACTCCTATAACGTATATGCTCTGGTAAGGGAACTGGCATAATCTCTCAACTTGCGGTCAATCTGCGGCAATAATTTTATGGATTCGGATTCGGAATAAACCATAATTTTTACAACAGTGTTTTGATTTTCGAGACAAATTGCTTAAATTCCTAGACAATCCCGGGGACCCCTAATCCCAAGTCCCAGCCGCAACCGCCGACATAATTAGAGCATATTCAGCTCTATGATCAAACACAAGTTAACTGTTTTAAATTTGGCATCTATCCCAATAACTTGAAGGTAGCGATAATAAAACCCTTGTATAAAAAAGGCAGCCCTGAACTTTTAGATAGTTATAGGCCTAAAGGTCTATGGTCTGAATTTTCGAAACTGATTGAGTTAGCGATGTGTAGTAGAATAATAAGTTTTATGAATGTGTATGTAAGTTGTTCAACGAAAATCAGCACGGCTATCTAAAAGGTAGGTCAACACAAACAGCAATTTTTCAACTTATTGCATCAATTTAAACCAGAATGACGGCATGCTAATTTTTATTAATAGCAAAATTAATTTTAACATCATGCATACAGTCTTACCCTTAACCAAAGTAACCTTATCAAACTTAACCTTTAACAAGGATAAAACTTTTTTCAATATATTAACTTGTTAGAGATCACCTTCCACAAAAGAAAATTTATTTATAGAGGATCTGGATAATTTCATTTCCAACATAAGCAAAAAAGATTATGATATCATTATAGGAGATTTAAACTTTGACATACTAGATGACGCTGATGCAATGAGTAATAACTATTTAAGTATGCTTATGTCTCACGAATTTACTTCATATATTAATACTTATACTAGAATTACATCTCATACACAATCCTGCCTAGATCACATATTTGTAAGGTCGAAGTCAACTGCAAATAAAGTTGAATACAATGCCTCGGTAATTAACACAAATATAACAGATCACTTTCCGGTGTATTTGTCCATAAACAACATATATAACCCTTTGGCTAAAAAAAAGATAACTTATAAACAGATTAAAAAATTTGATAGTAAAGCGTTTCTCGATTTATTATCAAGAACGCAATGGGATATAGTACTATCGCTTAAGAACTCATCACTAGCTTATGACAAATTCATAGACATTTTGACTAGCCTAATAAATCAATGTACAACCACAAAGAGTATAAAAGTAAAAGAAAATAAAAAGATTAAACCATGGATTACCGAAGGAATAATAATTTCGATTAAACATAGGGACAAATTAAAAAAACAAGTAAATAAAAACAGACAAAACATAGAACTTTTTAATAACTATAAAAACTACAGAAATCAACTTAACAGAATTATATCGACTGTCAAATCCAATTATTATGCAAACATTTTAGAAAACACTAAAGACATAAAAAAAATTTATAAAGTTTTAAAAGAGGCGACAAATGAGAACACTAGTAAGACAGTAGAAGAAATGAATATTGTGAATAATGAAACAAATGATACTTTCTCTTGTGCTAAAGACATGGTTAATTATTGTAATAAATACTTTGCAGAAGTCGGCGTAAAATTAGCAGAAAAAATTGATAAACCCCCTACTAACTATAAAATAAATTACCCACAAATAAAAGAATCTATGTTTTTAAAACCGGTTGACGAAAATGAAATTATCTCCCTTATCAAAACTTTAAAAGAAAATAGTTCTCCCGGATTTGATCAAATAACATCGAAATTAGTAAAAAAATATCACAACTTTTTCTTAACAACTCTTGTTCACATTATTAATCTAATATTTCAAAGTGGAGAAATCCCAGAACAACTCAAAATATCAATAATTTCTCCAATATATAAAAATGGTAATAAAACCCACATAACGAACTATCGACCCATCAGTCTTATAAATACCACAACAAAAATCTTTGAGAAATGTTTAGAAGTAAGATTGAATGATTATTTAACAAAACATAATATACTAAGTGAAAACCAATATGGGTTTAAACAAAACACGAGCACATGTGATGCAATGTTTGAACTGGTAAATCAAATTAAAATCAACTTAGATAAAGGCAACAAATGTGCAGCAGTGTTTCTTGATCTGGCAAAGGCTTTTGACACGGTACCTCATGAGACTCTTTTAAATGTCCTTGAACATTATGGAGTGAGGGGTATTGTGCTGAAACTTTTAAAGAATTATCTATTTCAAAGAAAACAAATGGTTAAAATAAAAAATACTCCGAGTGACCCAGAGGAAGTAAAGATGGGCGGCCCCCAAGGAACTGTTCTTGGACCAATCTTGTTCTTAGTATATATAAACTCATTATTAAAAACTAAAGTTGATGGAACATTAATTTCATACGCAGATGACACTGTTATAATTTTTAATGACAACACTTGGGAAGATGTAAAGATCAAAGCACAACAGGGCATTAGTAGAGTGAAAAATTGGTTAGATTATCATAAACTTTCCTTAAATATTAGCAAAACAACGTTTATAGCATTCTCAACAACAAACATTAATCGACCAAAATTTAACTTACAAATAAATATATATAAATCACTGATAGAGTCAATCCTTCGATATGGCATAGTTGTTTGGGGGGGGGGGGGGGTGCATATGATGCAAGCTTACAGCCTCTTAGAGTTATACAAAATCGCATTGTTAAAACTATGTTCAGAAAACCATCACTTTATCCGACAGCTCTCCTTTACAACAGTGAAATACTGAACATAAGAACACTGTATTTATACTTGTGTTGTATTTTCATATATGGAAAGCCACTTTTAAGAACCACTGCAAAACATTCTCATAACACAAGAGCTAGATCAAATAACCGCTTGATGACACCAATGTGTCAGCGTGATGCCAGCCAACGATATGTTACCACAGTTGCTCCCAAAATTCATAACAAGCTCCCGAGGAACATAACAAATATAACCACAGTACATAAATTTCGATCAAGAGCTAAACAATATATCGCTGAAAATTTGGATTTATTTAGGGATATTCTGTAACAAATGGAACACATTTTAATAATTAATTAGATATATTTTAGTTATTTTTATATTGTAGCACATACAGGTGCATGCACCTAGGTGCTCAGTCATCATTCATTATCTGTAAATTATTAGTAACTTTAATGTTAAACTGTAAATGTATAATATATAAATATAAATAAATAAATAAATCCTAAATTTCTTTGAGGATAGAAGTTAGCACTTGGCATTTTTATAGACTTATCAAAGGCTTATGACTGTCCAAATAGGAAAGTACTAGTAAAGAAATTGTATCTCCGTGGTGTAAGAGGTAATGCATAAAAATTACTTCCTTCTTATCTAGATAATCGTTTACAGTTAGTAAGTGTAAAAAAAATCAGTCAAATACATAAATCCAATTTATTCTTAAGTTCTACAGGAATTGCACAAGGTAGCATATTAGGCCAAATGTTATTTATTATATTTACAAATGACTTGTACTTGTACTCGACAGTAAATAATCCCAACCAAAGAATAATGAGTTTTGCCGATGACATCAACTTAATAATTACAAGCAAATCAATTGGTCAATTGCAGCAAGAACATAAAGATCTACTCCCTCAAGTTACTGAAATTATTAGAAATAAACTAATTTTAAATGCAGAAAAAACAAATAGCGTAATGTTTAGAATAAAGCAGTCTAGATTAGAGACTCTCGAGTATTTAGATATCATTGACCATGGCAGGGTGATGGTGACTGAAGCTGCAAAGGTCCTGGGTATATACATAAATAAGTTTCTGAATTGGTCTGATCATATTTTGGCGTTGATAAAAAAATCTAAACTATGTTATGGGATTAGAATAACCGGACATAAATGAAAAGACAATAAAAATGATGTATTTTGCTAATTTCGGATCTATCCTAAGGTATGGGATTATTTTCTGGGGTCGTGATGGGTTTATTTAAAGTACTTTTGTAGTACAAAAACGAGTAATACGTGTAAAGTAAAATGAGTTACAATTAATCTTGCAGATCAGTTTTTAAAGAATTGGGAATGATGACGGTTCATGCATTGTGCTTGTGCATATATAATATTAATAAGTTTATTTCAAATAGTTACAATACAATAAACATGTTAATTTGATATTCTTGAATAAACTTATTCATAAATTCCCCAGAAGACGTGCTCGTTAGGGACAAATCTTATTTATTTAAAAGTATTTAAAATTATAAATATTTAAGAATATTTCTATAAAAAGTTGCAAGTATTCAATAAACGCTACTTTCTTGATGATAGATTATTAAATTTCTGAAAAGGATTAATTATATAATTGATTCACATTAATATTAAATAGCATTAATTAGTTATAGCATTTCCAAAAATATTTTTAAAGCGTTTGTTTCCAATATAAATGTTTTTATTTCAATTTTATATTTTTTTAATGAAATACATAATTTGTTTAATATTTGTTGGTAAATATGTAATCGTTTAAATAAAATGTAAATGAAACAATGCAGTCTTCCTCCACAGTTTAATGTTAAAGTAAATTTTAAGTTCCCAACATGTTTCGAATGCTTAAGCATTCATCATCAGGGGATACTAACATCCAGTTTAAAAGCGATGTATGTTGTCTCAAACTAATGAGTGCAACTTATAATGTGATACAGTAATATGTGAAAGTTGAAGACTTGGTATGAACTAGCTAGCTGTGTTGAAATTAATGTAAAGTTAAAAATTTGAGTGAAATGTAAAATTAGACAGTAAATTAATTTAAAGTATATGAAAGTTTTATTTTATATTGTATGATATTAAATTTGTTAAACTTAGGTGTTTAACCAAATTTAGAAATTAAAAATTAGAGAATTAAAAGAGGAAATTTAAATATAACTGATGTCTTAGCTGACATGATGGTATGGGGATATACCCCATATTTTAAATTGTAATTGCATTTTTATCATTTTAATAAATTTTTATTTAAAAGTTAATGAAAAAAATTTTTTAAGTTAAGCCTGCAACGTGGAAGTTGCAACTTCCACGTTGCAGGCGGGTACTACGGTCGTGTTGTAGCACAGGTTATATTTAATTCATTTATAATTTAAAAAAATTTTTTATAACTTAAAAAAATTTCTAATTGCTTTCCTCTAAATCCAATATTTTCAATTTTTTTTTAATAGTAAATTATGGCTAACCGTATCAAAGGCGTTTGCTAAATCCAAAAAAATACAAATACAAGGTGTTTTATTATCTAATGCATTATATATTTGTTCTGTTAGATAGCAAATAGCCATCTTGCGTCGATTTATTTTTTTGAAACCACAATTGTTTTTTATAAATAAAATTTATTGTTTCTGAATAATTTATCAATTCGCATTTTAAAAATATTTTCAAAAACTTTAGCTAATGAAGATATTAATGTTATAGCCCTATAATAACTAATTTTGCCTGAATCTCCATTTTTAAAAATAGGTTTTATTACACCAATTTTAGCTTCTGGATATACAGGGTGTTATGGAAATGACTTATTATATTTTAAGGGGCCACTCCTGAGGTGGTCTAGAGTTACACTTGATAGTTTTTTTTTCTAAAATCGGAAGTATTTTGAATTTTGTAAAATACCTTAAAACCGGACTATGTGCGCCTTCCATGATAGTTCAATGCCCCTGAACACATGTGTTTTTGACAAGACAAACTGCTGGAATGGTAATTGTTTAGTTTAGTGCAATTAATGTTGAATTTTGTGCTAAAATTTCGTATATAGACTAATTGAGGGTAGCTGATCACAATTTTCCTTTTGCGTTTTTACGGCAAATGCACTGGTTTTGAGAAAAAAAAATGTTAAAGTTTTTCACTTACAGGTTAGGGTATTCTTTTGTAAGGATGTCTTCAATTTCCTAGATTTTATGGTTTTCCCTTCAAAATATGTGATAAAACTTTCACCAAACTATCTGTTCATAAAATAAGAACAACATTTTAGCAAAAAAACAATGGAAAAGGCACAAATTTAATTAAATTCGTTGTTAATACGCCGACAAAGTAGAACCGTCTCTTTTCAGATTCATTGCACTCACGTTGCCAGATTGTTCTTCTTTTTCTTGTAATTATTAATGGCTTCCATCCAGGAGAATGATATGCTAGCTCGAGCCAATAGGATTCATTCAATTAATAAAAATGAATTGAAGAGTATAGGCAATTTATAATACACTAACAATCTGACAACATGGGTGCAGTTTGCTTCTGCTTTTTTGGCCAGCTGTCAGTGAGCTGTCTCCCGTCTTTTTCCAGATAACGTAGAGTTTTCTGTTCGCTTACAAGTTATCCCGTTTTTCAGAGTTTCCTTGTGGCATATTTCGTTTATTTCAATTCAGAAGTGTATACTATGACTCCGACAAGTAATATTTTATTGAAAATAGCAACATTTTAGGATTACATGCAAAATAACATACCGGTGAGTTAGAAAAACTTTAACATTTTTTTTCTCAAAACCAGTGCATTTGCCGCCTAAACGCAAAAGGAAAATTGTGATCAGCTACCCTTAATTAGCCTATATACGAAATTTTAGCGAAAAATTCAACATTTGCACTAAAGTAAACAATTACCCAAATCAGCTGTTTGGGTCATTGGCGCGTAGGTGTTTTGGACCTAAATTTTTGAAGGCATTTTTCTCGAATTTCTAGCTTCGAGCGCCATTTATAGCAATTTTTCCCCAATTCGTCTCGACCTATATATTTACGGGTTAAAAAATAATAAGTCTTTTCCATAACACCCTGTATACTTATTTTAAAAATTGTATTCATAAGAAAAGTTAGTGGTCTGGAAATAGTAGTTTTAATAGATTTTAATATTTCTGTGGTCATACCATCGACACCGGGAGATTTTTTAAATTTTAAACTATCAATTATATTTTCAACTTCCTCATGATTAGTTTCTTCTAAATAAAATGAGTCAATATTGTTTATTTCTTATTTAAAAATGTGTTATTACATTTATTTATTTTATTTGCTAGATTTTCACCAACTGTAGAAAAATAGTCAATAAAGTTATTAGCTATACGTTTTTTTTCATGTATGAATGTCTTATGTTCTTGTTTAGATATGGACATTTTTGCATTTACAACTTGAACCCTATAAGCTAGAAGATTATCTCAAGATGTAAATACATAGCAGCAATTACGTTTGTGTCTAAGATTTTTCTTTATATTTGAAAATTAATTATTGTTGATATACATCGCTCTGTAGCTCCTACTAGATAAGTTCATTATTTCAGAATACAAAAGGTTACTGAAAAATTCGACAAGTCAGCAAAAACGGGCCTTGCCGTTTTGCAGGAAGCTCATAACATGACGATAAAGACCATGCTAACATGTGATGTAAGTGTTTTTTTTTTATTATTTTCTGTTTCCATTTTATTATTAATGTTTGATAAATGTGTAAGATTAATTGAATTCGAGTTGTTACTTATTTTATGGTCCCCCAAGGATTTTATCTTGATCCGACAATGACCATTTACTTGTAATGTTTTGTTTTCTATTTAATTTTGAGATGTTTAAAAATATAGTGGTGTAGTAGAAAGAAGCTATAGGGGGGTAAAAGAGACATTCACCTACAAAAAATATGACCTTTCAGGACGTTCCCAGTATATTTTCATAAATATTTCAATAATTTGAGCCTTATATAATTTAAGATGATTCTGTACTATCGCATGCAATTATTTTAGGGGGTTGTCCAATCTATGTTAAAAGATGCCACTGAAAAGACCCAGCAGTCAAAAAACAATTTAGCCGAAACCTATAATTGCTTACTGAGCATGCAAGAGGCGATGCTAAACTTAACAAATAAATGCAATGAGAACAATAAGGAAAACTTAACCGAAAAATAAAACCTGTTTATGTTCTTTAATTCTGTTTATGTTCTTTAATTACTATAAGTTTTTTAGATTTGTGCTTATCTAAGCTAGCTAAAACGTTTATTAGAAAATATGGTATAGTACATTTTATTATTTTTGTTTGTTTGTTTGTTATATTAATAGATACCTACCATGTTAAATCATTAATTCATTTAATTGCTTCTCCGTTACCTTTTGGCAGTGTTCGATTATTAATTAAAATATAATTTGCTTCATACTGTGAAATATCAATAAGTTCTAACGCCTACAAAATACCGGTGTCAATTCATCGGCGGTTGTGTTAATCACGATGACTGGAATTTCGTCAGGACCAGAAGCTTTTTTGGTGTCAAGACCCTTCAAAATTTGTTTGACAGTGGAAATGTTTGGTGGAGTTTTTCCTTGCAAATTATCCAATCGTTTTGAAATAAGTGTGCTTTTTCGTCTGCTGTGGGCTGGTGTCGCAATAGTGCTAGCAGAACGTGTGAGAGGTGGAATGGTTGACTTGGTAATGATCTTGATTTGGTTGTGTATTTCTTTGTCTTGGTTTATCGTTTACTTGCATTGGTTTCTAGCGTTAACAAAGATAATGTGGTTTTCAGCGGTAGGGGATTTACATCCCTGTCGGTATAAGTAATTTTTCGACAGCTCGCTTCTTTTTGTTAATCCGAGGCTTGCCGTTGGGAGGATGCTTCTTTGAGAAGAAGATGAGGCGATGAATGCTTCCATGCCAGTAAGAATGACGTCCGATACTTCTCTAACAAGCAAAGGTTCGAAAATGGTTCTTTAGGACAGACCATCTCACTTAGCTGATGTACACTAATGAGAAAGGTCAAATCATTCCCTTGACCCTCGTGTCTCCGTCTCCCTTGGGTTTAAGTGCCATATTTCATTCTTAGGTAGTGAAAGCGAGGTTGCCAGGGTGACTATTTTTAACCAGCCCTGCAAGCAAGACATTATTAGTGAGGTTGCGATATTTTTTCAAAATAAATAAGAAAACGTGTTTTTCTATAATTTCCTTATGCACAGAACGAGTCATTACTAATGACACTCTCATGGGCAATAATAATAATAAAAATCAGTTAATTCAATGTCGCGTCATTATTATCTATTTGAAAGTTTAATGATACTGTTGTATAATTTTAGGTTCAGTTTATGGGATTAGAGAGTAAATGAAATCTAGTTTTAATGAGCTGACATTTCGGAAAAAATACTTCCTTCTTCAGGATTCTGTAACACAATGAGAGAAAAAATATTTTTTAATATTTATCTATTCGTCAGAAAAGAAGCTACTACCTTGAGTAAGTAGTTCGGAGCTCCGAGTCTTCTGTACTATATTTATCAACCCTGAAAACACTTGTCTGTATCTCAAAGTTTGTATACCGGGTGATGCATGGCTTAGTTGAATCATGGACCAGGTCTATGGTTGAACATAGGAAATCCCATGTAAATTTTGAGATAGCTAAATATTGGCTCCCCTGTACATTTTAGAGAAAAATTGTAATTTTAATTTTTTGAAGAGACCGATATAGTAAACACATGTACCAAGTTCGAATAAATTTTAATAAGCCAATCCTAACTTATTGAATTAAATGTGATTGCAAAATTACGAAATTTTCATAGTTTAGGTAATACAGCAAACACCAGCAAATTATTCTTTGGCATTGACAAAACCAATCTTAATTTGGTCTGAGTACCTGTAGTATCTACCTGGTATTCTATCAATTTGACACTGATTTATATTAAAAATGGAAAAAGGAGATTGTTCATTTTTACTGGGGAACAAAGAACCATCGCACATACTGACCAAGGCTTTAGTTCTTTTGGAGCATCAAGTCACAAAAGACGAGGTAGAAAGGCAGTTGAAAACTATTAACCAATATATATTTGTGTCTAAAGATGGATATGTATCCTTTTTTGACTTTCGGCGACTATCTCCATTGCTAGCACATGTTGAGTCCTTAACATTGTGTAGTTTGTCAGAGACTTAGGAAATCTTATGCACTTATTTGAAATATTGAAAATGAGGATAAGCAATGAACCACGATTCGAAAAAACTCTGGGTAGGTTGTTGGACCTTTGTATTATTCCACCTAGGATTATTAAATGCAGCGACGTACTTACCTACTCATTGGATATCAAGGAATATTTCTCCTGGTTTGGTAAGTATATAATACTACTTATTTTTATTTGCTAAATATAAAGCACAGACTAATAATAATGGCATCTTGCTTCCTTACTTTCAAATATTTCACACGTTAATAATTAAAAATTACAATATTTGCTTGATTAATGAGCTACTCCCCAAGATGAATCCTGACAAAAAGACAGCTGCTTTAGCTTTAAACATAAAACAAAATGAATAATGATGAAGTAGTACCCCAGTCAAAATCAGAAAATCTGAATTCGCGTGACTTGTCCAAGGCTTTCGACTGTGTAAGTCACGAAACTATGCTGCGCAAGCTTGATGTTTATGGTTTTAGAGAAGTTTTGCAATGGTTCCGGTGGTACCTTGGTGGGCGCTCCTAGAGGGTTGTCATTGGCTACAGAACATCGGAAACGGGTCGAATGGACTGTGGAGTTCCTCAGGGCTCAGTCCTTGGTCTACTTATTTTTCTGATTTACGTCAACGATACTGTCAGCCAATTTACGTTTTTTGCCGACGATACCACTATACTCTGGCGGGACCCTGGTGCTACTTTTAGAGATTAGGTTTCGTCTGATCTCCCCAAGATTAAGCAGTGGGGTGATGCTAACTTGTTGACCGTTAACGTTGATAAAACTGGCATTATATTATGGGGTTTCGTTGCAGTGTAGGTGGTTTGCACCTCTCTTGCCGTAAAGAATAACACGAGATCCCTAGGTATATTTATCGACGACCGCTTAAAGTTTCACTCCCCCTATCTTGGGACTGACTAAGAGGATGGCTTCTGGGTGCCATGCGTGCGGTTGATGTCAAGGAAGACTGTTTCGGCTCTTGCCTGGATGGTTTACCATTCGTTAGTGGAATCTCAGCTGTGTTATGGAGTAGTATTCTGGGGAAATACACGTGATTACTTACTGAATGCATTATTTATTTGACAGAAGCAAGCTGTTTATATTTGCAACATAAATCGTAGGGAGTCATTCAGACCGTGGTTTAAATCCAGGAAAATTCTAACTTTACCGTCTATTGATTCTGCAAACCACCTGCATGATTTATAAGCGCAAAGACAATCTACCGCTGCCTGAACATTCTTATGGTACTAGGCAGTCGCCGAATCTTCATTTTCATCTGCCAATACCTTCTTCAGTTTTGGTGTTTATGACCACCTTCCCTATGTACCTGTAGTGAACGGCATTTTAAAAAATATTAAAACTCGGGAAAAACTTTTGGTCGTTTTAGGAACAAAGAATTTATTTTTATTATCATTCAAATTAAAAAGAAAAAAAATTATAATTTTATTAAATTTATATTCAGTACGAGGAGTTTTTAAGAAACGAAAAATATTTCATTTAAAATAAGTTTTGGGAAAAATATTGAAATTAAAATAATTCCAAAATAAAATAAGAAACCTTTTTGAAAATATTTAAAGTAAAATTGGACTTCAAAGTTTTATCAGAATAAGTTAAAATAAAGTGAAGAGAATTAAAATATCTTAAATATTTTAAGATACATTTAATAAATAAAATTTATAAGTTAATCATCAATAAAAGTGGTATTAGAATTCAGAGAACTCTAAAATAATTTTATAAAAATTCAAGAATCAAAAATATTTGGAAAACTCACGTTTATAAAATAAAATAATCCAATAAGGGGTTTATTAACAGAACACATCACAAACTAACAAAAATATTTTAAACAGAATAAATTAAAATTAAATAAATTTTTTTTTTCATTTTCGACTATTTATTTGACCGAGCAAAATGTACCGTACGCGAGAAACTGATGAAATAAGGCGCTGCTGTTAAAGTTTAAATAATCTCTCTCCCATCTCGGAGAAGACGCGCTAGTACGATTCCTGATTGGTCAAAACTCTGACTTAAACTAGTTTTATCTGGTTAGATCGTGGAATGGGGACGGAACGCTTTGGTGTCAACAAGAACATCTGCCGTCCAGCTGCACGTGTTTTCTAATATCTGTCAAATAAATTAAGATAATTGCCTTTTTAAAATGCCGTAAAATATTGTTTTTCTGATGCCGACAAAGGGATTCCAGAAACTGGAACCCTTGTGTAATCATCTGCGAGCAATTGCAGGTGTTGTTTTCATTAATTTTAAATATAACTAGGCGAGATTGCAAGAGGAAGAGTTAGTTCATTTTTAACCGTCGTAATGTTCAAATACCTACAAAGTTAGTACCGTCGTCCGTCGAAAGTTGCCGTGCCATGATAGTCAAGTGCAGGCGCGAAAAGTTTAGTTCGGAAGTTGAAAGTGCGTCGACCCAAAGTTACACGGAGATAGTAAAGTATCGTCGCGGCGGTAGAAAACCTTAACTTCTTGGCTTGGCACGGTAACGCGAAAAGTTTTATTGAATAAAGCTTAAAATGAGCGCATTTCTAAAAGTCAGTATCGACGTTACATGTAATTTAAAAAGTAAGTGAAGAGATACAAATTTAATATTATAATAAATAAGTGAAACTAATAGTGACTTTGTGGTTTTACTGCTAGAAATTAGAAGTAAACTCATTTAATTTACGATTAAATATTGCTCCCTTTAAAAGAAAAATATAAACTACATCAATTCAACAACAATTTGGATGTATTTGGTGTAACACACTGGTACTGCGAACCCCGTTGAGGATTTTTGTAGCCGCCTTCAAGGAATGAGGTCCTAAAATAGTAAGTACCCATTTGAGGATAGAAGGTGGGCGCTACATACCTATATCAACGCTCGTCCCACGCTGATTTATTTAGGAGCTCCTTGAAGGAGCTTTTGGTGGAGAGAGCCTACTACAGGTTGGGGTCTTCTACAATGACAAGTTTTTAATTGGAATTGTATTGGTTTAGATATATACTTTTGATTCTTTTTTCCTTCTTTTTCTCTGGAAATTTTTTATTCCCTGTTAGTGACGTAAGTACTGCATATCTCTTGCTTTTGTGAAATACTTACATACTTATTTTATTTTATATTTGACTTTTACTTTTACTATTACTTTTACTTTTCCTTTAGCTTTAAGAACAAGAAAACATTTCTTAAGTACAATAAATCATATTTTCAGTTGAGTTCAGAATTACTAGCTCTTACACGTTCATTATTGTGTCTTACATATGCCATTATTATTAATTTAGTAATTACAGTGCTATAAGAACACAATATTGTAGGATATTTGCTTGTATGGTCAAAAGATGAGGACACGCAATTCAAGGTGTTAGATGTGGTATACAAATTACTGACCATAAATTATCCAGATAAAAGATATTACCTATCGTTGGCTGTTAGAAAAGAAAAGGCGCACAATAGCATTCTCGCTGAACTGCTTGGCGAACTATTAGCAATTGCAGAAGATGGATTATATAATAATATGTTAAGAGTGCTACCGATTCTTATTGAAGGATCGAAAAAAACATGTGAGCTACTTAATTAATTTAAAATCCCCCATTAAATACAATGGGTTTTTTAGGTGTAGAACTTCTTAAAAAGGAGGTTATCAGCTCTATCATTGTAAGGATGGAACCTACATGGAGAGAAAGATTGCCATCTAGACAAGTGAATATGCCATTAGGAGACGAAGTAATTTTACATACCGAGCACATTTTTCACGTTCTAACTTTGCTGCTGGAACATGTATCTGTTAAGACAATGAAAGCCCCTTCGAAGTTTACCCTTTGGTAAAATAACGTAGTACTATACACGGCGATTCACGCAGATGACGTATTAGACGTTTATGGAGAACCAGTCAATGGGACGATCCACAAATTTGGATATTGGCCTAAAAGGACATGTTCTACCCAGTGTATAAACTTATTTTACAATCTCTAGTAGTATTAACAATTTTCATTATTATTTCCCTATAACTATCACTTTTTCGAGGCACTATTATTTTGGTTACTTAAAAAAATGTGTAGAAGTAGGTTCTTTGAAATTAAACACCCTGTATATTTGCACTGATTTAGAAAGTTGCTAAAACTCGTCCTGCATTTATGTATACTATACCTATACTTAACTAGTCAAGTTTCTGACTTACAAGCATTTATTTGAAAAAGTGATTCACTTTTTAGGTAGGTTAGTTGTTTTGTTATGGTTTCTGAACGGAGAAGATTTTACTAACTTGCCGTCATTTGTACACTATTCGTCATAGTTAAGGCTGGTTGGTTTATTACTGCATATATTCTATTGGAATTTCGTTTAACAAAAATAACGTCTATTTATTTCATTTAAATTAACACTTGTTGACAAGATTTTACAACTCTTTCAACTTCTTAACGGGCGGATCTACTGCACTTTATGAATAATAATCGTTTAACCTTAGACACACTGCACTGTATGTATCTCAGGGATTTATTTATACTTCACTACGAAAAACACATATTGTGTAATCATATTAGAATAAATGTCTTAAGCTGACGAAAAAGAATACTTTACTTTTTTAAGGAAATCTTAGAGAAACATAACGCGTCTTCGCGATACACGAGAATTTTACCACTTCTTGGCAGGAGAGAAACTTGTTAAATCGCACTAAAATAATTTTTATACAGAGTGGAGAAACACCACACTTACTGTGCCTTCAAAATAGAATCGGTCGCGTAGCACCCGGGCGCGGAGCGAATTTCTCTCGTCGAGATGTTGTTAGCGAGTTGTTGCCGAAATTCACCGATGCATTGAAGTGGCCAATTTACTTTGCTCGGTGCTACCGTGGGGGACCAATTAAAATTCATTAAACATATAGGGTACCGGCTCACGTAGTCCGTTGTCGTAACTACCATCGCGGCCATGTTTATACAGAGCCAATCAAAAAATAAAGCAAGTTATATTTCCACTGCGGTGTGTCGGCGCTTTACAAAGGCCCTTATTAACATATCATAATATCCGACAAAGGAAGATATACCACGCGAGCAAAAATTATTTTCATCCAAAAGGGCTTGAGCTGAAAAACGTAGGGCTTGGTATAGACCACAATTATAAGGGATCATATAACATGAATTCACGTTAATATTTGGTCAAATTTGTATTAGGTATGTAAAAAGATATAAACTTATTTTTGTTGTTTGAAAATTTAACAAAGTTAGAATATAGAAAAGGGAAAATAAAAATTATAGAGATTGCTGAAATTGGCCACCGCCATGCTCCAAACTTAAATTCACACCTCTGGAGAAACATTACCACATTTTTGGAGAATCCTTTCTTGTAACTGTTCTAAATTTTTAACTGGTGTTTTAAAAATATTGTTTTTCGAATGAGGAAAAGTGAAGTAATCCATAACCGTCAAACAAGGTGATCTGATTCACGAAAATCGTCCATGAACAAACAAACGCTGATTGTACTGCCACTCACCATTTACTCCGTTTCGAAAATACACTTCAACCATGAATTTTTTGTGCTGTTCCGTAAACCCCATTGCGTTAATGATTCAGGAAATTGGATAGCGATGAATCAAATTACTTGTATAGGACTGTTAAAGATGATGGAATAACTGATTGATTGATAATTCTGGTATTTATTGACACCCAACACGTAATAAGCTCCACCGCTAAGCAGTACGGCCTTAGATGCAAAGCACACTTTGATGATAATAATTTTTGCTCGCTCGGTAAATAAATTTACTTTAGAATGTTCTACATTTTTATCTTAACTCTAGAAATATACCTGTCTGAAGCCGTTACAATATTTTAGCAGGCGTTTGGTGCAATATAGTTTAAAAATAGAATAATTCCGAGGTGGATTCCTTTGTTAGTTGCCGCTTACAACTGCGTATTGAATATTGTTGAGGTTTTATTTAATTTAGCAGAATATTTCTACTTTGTACTAAAAAGAATTTTATGTCTGGATTTTTTAGATTAACACACGTTTCTCCAACAGTTTCAATATTGTAGTATTTCTAGCCCTTGTCGGCCAAACAAATATTTTAAAAATATTAAAGACAACTAGTCAAGCGTAGTTGTAATGAATTTATTTATTTCATTTGGAGAATGTGACGGTATAACGTAAGCGAATACTAGAGATTCTAAAAATAAATTTGTATACAGGGTGTTCCATTTAAAATATCAAAGCTGCTACTACTGTCTAGTGGAAGCGGCAACAACACATTCTAGCTGCATAGAACATGCCCTTCAAATTTTTGGGCTCGTTAGCCATAAACGTGTAATACGCCATCCACTGTAAATCACCCTGTATATATACCTACGTTTTTTACATTTTTAAAAATATGTTACAGGAGTTTACAATGGGCGTTTAGATATTTTTGTATTAAAGAAACTACCCGTATAGAGAGGAATAATGTGCTTGGAATACTACTGTCATTATTGGAAGTGTATCCAGATTTGCTGTCAGGCAATTTAACATTTTGCTATGGTATGTTAATCTTTAAGGTATTAAACCACCCGTGGGTCAATAAAATGCATGATTAGACAATTTTTCATTAAAATTAAAGAATTTATCAAAACACCTAATGTTAAATCGTTGCTAAAAGTAAGCGATGGATTTTCTACATAAATTTTCAAAGTGTGACCGGAACTGCAAAAAAACTGATGCCTCTAAAGCCTTTAAAATAATTCACGAACATCGACTCGCGGAAACCGCTGTGTGACGTAACTAAGCCCTATAGTAAGTCGGGTCGCCCTCACTGCCGTTGTTTACGACTAAGAAGACCATGCACATCGCCCTTTCTCCGTTGCTGGGTAACGGAGTTGGCGTCGACAGGAGAGAAACAAATATTTAATACGTTAAAATCGTTATATTGTATGTTAATACTTAAACAACCTAAAAAACTGTGTCGAATACTAATTTAGACAACAGATTCTTAACTAAGAATATCCTAATAAAAGGCAACAAAGATGGACAAACTCAGTGATAACACAAAAGGACTCATGAAAGAAAGGCGAAAAATGCGAGAAGAACATACAAGAAATGCGGGACGACTAAGAGCACTAAACAGAAAAATATCTAAGGCCGTTAGAAAAGATATAAGAACGTTTAACACCAGAGAAGTAACAAGAGTGATAGAGGGAAATAAGGGCCTGAAGTCAATTAAAAGAACCTTTACGGAAGGTAGAAAGAACATAACTAAGCTAAGACAGCAAGACGGACAAATAACATCGAACAAAGACGAGATTCTGAAGGTCGTCAGGTATTTTTACCAGGAGCTCTACAGCAACACGGATGGAAACGTTGGCAATATTAATATACCAATAGTAATGAATCAAGGATCTGAAGATATCCCAGATATAACATTGGATAAGCTCAAAGCAGCCCTGCGAGAAATGAAAAACAATAAGGCAGCTGGTAACGATCAGATTGAAATAGAAGCTGTAAAGCAAGGAGGAACTTCACTACACAAAATGCTCTGCAAGCTATACAACGTGTGCTTGTTAAATGGAACAACACCTTCCCAGTGGGAACGAGCAGTAATAATAATCATGCATAAGAAAGGGGACATAACAAACCTAAAAAACTACCGTCCCATTAGCCTGCTTTCTCATCTGTACAAGCTCTTTATGCGAATAATTACCAAACGAATCACCAACAAATTAGACTTCTACCAACCACGAGAGCAAGCACGTTTCAGATCAGGGTTTGGCACAAATGACCATCTCCAGGTTATTACGGCTGTTATCGAGAAATGCATAGAATACAATAAACCCCTAGTCCTCATCTTTGTCGATTATGAAAAAGCATTCGACATGATAAATCAACAACAAATGCTACACGCGCTAGCAGAATGCCGTATAGACTCCAGGTATACAGTGAGCTCAAAAAGGTTGGAATAAATTCGTTTAAAATTCAGGTGAGTATTTTTTGGAAAAACGCCTGGACATGTCGATTATTATTTTTAATTGCGAATTTTTTGACATAAGAAATGTGTATTAGGGTGGGCCGAATTTTTTTTTCTCGAATGTGATATGTCCTGGGTAACCAAAAGTTGTCAACTTGATATAGTATTTATGATACAAAATTTGGACTTTCTGGGATAACATCTTCAGGTGCCTACTTGAGGTCAAATTTGGGAAAATTATGAAAATATTCATAAACTTTAAATGAGTGATTTATCTTGACTTTCTCCTCTATATAGCTGTGTTGATAAAAAAATTGCCACTAATAAACTCATAAATTTATCGAAACATATTCATCTGAGCTCAACCGTGCAAATGCGCAAGTAGTGTCGCGCAGCTATATCAATATCACGTACGCCGCCGCAAGTCTGCCTTTCCTGTACCAACAAGATTAGTTGTCTCGACGCATTCGAAGAGTCAACGTCTTATTAACTTATATTTACTCTTTTTAGTGAACGCGTAATTGTTTATTTGTGTGAAAATGCCGAATACACGTAAAGACATTGAGGTGTCTGGAGCACCAACAGAACTTAAGTGCAACATACTTCTGACTTATAGCGATGTTATGAGAGCATATTTGTGGCACAGGCAATTAATAAAAGACCAGAACAATGGCAAAGACCCTAGTGTAAGTGATGTTTCTAAAAAAGTCATATCTGTATTGAAAAACATTTGGCAAAATGCTTCTTTACAAGTGGTGAGTGAACAAGAGATTTATCGATTGATTAAAGACTATGTTGTGAAGTTTCGGAGTTTAAAAAAAAACATTGGGTCCGTACATAATAAAAAGTGTTTAGAGAAGCTAGAAAAATTCAGACAATCAAGTGAGAAACATTTTGATATATCGACGTGCAAGTGTAAAGATTTTGACTCGTGCAAATGCAAAATTAAAGTGCTTAAAACAGAACAAGAATTTTTACGAGACCAAAGAACAGAAAGAAGAATGTTTATTGGAAATGTTGACATTAAATTGACAAAGGTTTTAAAAAAACGTATGCAAAGAAAATTCAAAGCAAAAAAATAACTAGAGGACCAAAGCCGCCTAGAGCAATTGAAAAATGTAGGAAAAGTGAATGTTCTAGAAACAACTTCCTCCCCACTGGAAGAAAGTGTATTTCTGGGTGAAAGTTCTACAACAAGCGAGTTTAAACTTCAATTAGATAGTCCATCAACTTCAAAAGCAAGAACAGACCTTCGAGGGGTGGATTTCAGAAATTTAGCAGAGGCTTGCGATCGAACGGGAGTTTCGGATAGATGTGCTTCTTTTTTAGCGAATGCTGTTCTGCAAGATCTTGGCGTTGTCAGTAGAAACGAACCTTCAAAATTATTAAACCGTAGTAAATTGCGGAGAGAACGAAAGAGACGAAGAACGGAACTAAAAAAGGAATCAACAGGAAATTTGAACATTACAGGGATCTATTTTGACGGTAGAAAGGACAGAACACTACTGACGGAGAAAAAAGGAAGCACTTATCATAAGAGATACGTTTTGGAGGAACATATTGTTCTTATTGCAGAACCTGGGTCTGTTTATCTCGGACATGTAACTCCTACTTCAGGAAATGCTAAAGACATCAAATCAAGTATTTTCGATTTTCTAAGCAGTAACTTGGGACCTGTTGAAGAACTTGCTGCTGTTGGCTGTGACGGAACTGTTGTAAATACATGTTTCAAGAATGGAGTTGTTAAGCAATTAGAAGTAGCAATTGGACACTCCTTACAATGGTTGATTTGCCTACTGCACGCCAATGAACTTCCACTTCGCCATTTGATTGAGAAAATGGATGGTAAAACTAACGACCCAAGATGATTCTCAGGAACGATTGGAAAGCTTCTTCCAACATGTCAGAACCTTCCAATAGTTAAATTCGAAAAATTTGATGGGGAACTACTAGAATTCGACCTAAATGACACCAGTACCGATCAAGTTTATTTGTATCAAATGTGTTCGGCAATCTCAAGAGGTGATGTCCCCTCAAATTTATCAAATCGTGATCCTGGAAAAATGTCACACTCAAGATGGCTGACAACGGCAAATAGGATTTTAAGACTTTATGTAGCTTCAGAAAAACCTTCGAACGAATTGAAAACAATAACCGAATTTATATTAAAAGTTTATGCTCCTTGTTACTCATTGCCGCCAAATACGGCCAATTGTACCGCCAAATACGGTATAATCGAAGGACCAGGAATAAATCCAATTTACTCCAAAAAAAAATCGAAATTATAAAATCGCTTGCCAACCAAACTAAAGTTTCCACCTACCTTGTGGCTTTTTTGTGGCATCTACTGCTTTGGATCCAAATAATACCAAATTTATCACAAATTCCGGGATCGGTTTTTAAAACTACGATTCGAACTCGCCGGATATCTATTTCTCTCTCTCTCTCCGGAAGTCGTTCTTCTTGTTTCCTAGCCACCTATTATGTGGAATAGCAAGGTTGACAATTCCGCGGCAAATTCAAATAATAACGCGGGAAATTTGAAATGAAACCAATGCGTAACATTTCCGCCCACCAAAATAATACTATTATTTTATAAAGAAAAAACAATAACTAACTATTTACAAACTAACTAGGTCGTCTTTTAAATCGACGATCGTCACTGTGACGGTAACGGACACAGTTTTACTAAAGGTCGCGTCAGAGATTCCATGGAGGTTTGAATCTGAGCAACACGCGGAATTCCGTCTTTTCCCTCATGCAGTGCAGTAATACGCGCTAATTTCCACTGAAGTGGTGGAATGTTTTCTTCGCGCAAAAGTACCAAAGTACCTATTTTGGGTACTCTATCTGGAGAAGTCCACTTACTTCTCTGTTGCAAAGAACTTAAATATTCCATGTGCCACCTTTTCCAATAACTCTGTACACAACGTTGCACCAATTGCCAACGAGAAAGTCTATTTGTCGGAACGTTGGTAACGTCTGGTTCTGGGGGAGCACATAGAATGTCAAATGTAAGGAAATTACTTGGACATAATACTGTGAAGTCATTTGGATTTGTGCTCATGCTACACAATGGTCTAGAATTTAACAGTCCCTCTATTTGTACCAATAACGTATTAAATTCTTCCAGAGTCAAAATTTGATCACCCACTACACGTTTCAAGTGTGTTTTCATCGACTTCACTCCAGCTTCCCATAGTCCCCCAAAATGAGGGCTAGCTGGAGGAATAAAATGCCATTTTAATAAAAGATCCCTTTCACAATCTTCGGCATAAGCCTTTAAAATATTAAAACCACCAACAAAGTTAGTGCCATTATCACTGTACATATCTGTACACTTACCACGTCTAGCTATAAATCGTCGGAAAGCAGCTAGGAATGCCTCAGCAGACAAATTAGACACAAGCTCTAAATGTACAGCCTTGGTTGCTGCACAAACAAATACACAAACATAGGATTTCACTGCCCGAACACCTCTATATCTGGACAACACAATATTGAACGGCCCAGCGAAATCAACACCACTCTTAGAAAAAGGTCTACCAGGGGAAACCCGAAACGAGGGAAGATCACCCATCACTGGAGTTAAAGGTTTAGGGTTGACTCTAAAACACTGAAGGCACTTCGACGAAACATGATTTATAGCACGTTTACTAGATAAAATCCAATATTGCTGTGACAACAAGTAAGCCAAAGTATTAGTACCAGGGTGCAAGTGTTTTTTATGAAAATAAAAAATAATTAAATCAGTCAATTTGTGACTTCTAGGTAGAAGTATTGGATGCTTCGCATCATATGGCAATTCAGAGTGGCGTAGTCTACCGCCCACCCTGAGAACACCACGGGAATCAATAAAAGGGGCAAGTTTCCTAATCTGCTTTAAGCATGGAATATTATTCTGAAGGTTTGTAATCTCCTTTTGAAATACGTCCTGCTGTACTGCCTTTACAATCACTATCATAGCTTCAAGAAGCTCCAAAGCAGTTAAATTACCCATAGAACAAGTTTCGTTAAATAATTTACTTTTTACAAACCCTTTGCACACAAACTAACAAGTTCCCGTTGGCAATTCAATGCTTCCTGCACGGAATTAGCCCCACTAACCACATCATCAACATACACAGACGATTTTAAAACTTCAGCTGCGGAAGGATAATCCTCTCCTTCATCCTCAGCAAGTTTACGCAACGTTCTCATTGCCAGAAAAGGACTTGAATTCAAGCCATATGTGACGGTGTTCAGACGATATTCTGAAATGTCATCATCTAAAGAAAATCTCCATAATATTCTTTGAAAGTCTCTATGATCATCAAACACCAAAATTTGACGATACATCTGTTTAATATCTGCTGTAAAAACAACATTATATGTTCTAAACAACAATAAAATAACAACAATGTCATGCTGCAATGCTGGACCAACTAACAATTGATCATTTAATGATTCTCCAGTGCTTGTCTTTGCAGATCCATCAAAAACTACTCTTAGTTTAGTCGAGGTACTTTCCGGCTTTAAAACACAGTGGTGGGGAATGTAATATTTCTCACCAGAATTTTTGTCTTCGTCATTCACACATGACATATGCCCTTGTCGCACATAATCCTCCATAAATTCAGAATAAGTAACATACAAATCTGGATTTTGAACCAATCGAGCCTCTAAATTTTTATACCTTTTCATTGCTTGACTTAAAGAATCACCTAATATGGACCGATCTTTTCGAAAAGGTAACTGAACAATATAACGCCCTTCCTCGTTCCTTCGAACAGTCTCACAAAAATGTTCTTCACATTCAATATCTTTCTTAGAAGAGACCTCTCCTATAGGTACCTCCTCCAATTCCCAAAATCTTTTTACTGCATTTTCTAACGAAACATCTACACTCGTACAAAAACTCTTACGTACCACTTCTTGTAAGCCTTGCTCACCTGCAGCACCAATCAATACCCAACCGAACACAGTATTTAGTGCACTTGGAGTGTTTGGCTCACCAACTCTAACACCCTCTCTCAAAATAAGACCAAAAATATCTGCACCCAGAAGCACATCCACTGGACCTGGTACCCCAAAATGAGAATCAGCCAATTGCAGACCATCAAGATGCTCCCACTTTAATCTACATGTCATACTAGGAGTGACACCACAAATTTCCTTTACTACAATTATTTGAATAGAAAACTTGGGGTTTTTATTGTCTCGAGGACACACAGTAGTAACCAAAGTTCCTAGATTAGTTGACACCATTCGATTCACCCCTTGAATAGGAATCTTAACTTTTGACCGACTAATGCCCAAAGTATTTGCCAACTTATCAGTAACAAAGCTTGCCTGACTTGCACTATCGATGACAGCCCTACAGCAATGAAAGTTCCCATGCACATCCTGAACATTCACCATAGCTGTTGAAAATAACACAATTTTGTCACTAGGCAAAGACGTATTAAGAATACCCAGTTTCTTATCATGCACACCAAACTTACTCTCATGCTCATTTTTCTCCACTTCCCTTGAAGCACCCCTCGAATTATCACTCCTTGCCAAGTGTAAAAGTACATGGTGCTCCCTTTTACATACACCACAAATAATATCCGAGGTACAATATTTTACATAATGATCAGAGGACAAACACCTAAAACAAATACTTTTGCTTTTTGCAAAATCATGTCGCTCTTTGGGACTTAACTCAAGAAATTTGTTACATCTAACTAATAAATGAGTTTGCTGGCACATGGAACATTCAATTTTTTTGTTATAGATCCTACTATTTGTAGCATAGGACCTTACCCCACCTCTAGGAGTAATTCTATTCAAAACGGGTTTAATTCCACGCCCACTATCTCTCCTAACATTTATATTTGCAGACGAAGTTAACAAACTATTTTCCAAAGCTCTACTTTGCTTTAAAATAAATTTATATAGATTGTCGAATGAAGGAATAGTAGACTCATCTTGAGTCATTTCAAACCGCTTTCGAGTTGCGGAATCGACTTTTTCTAAAAGAAGATTACATTTTGTGAAATCCCACATATCAGTTTTAAACTGATTTAACGCTTCCAAATTTTCCGAAAATATATCTAATAACGCTTGTAATGAACTAGAATCATTACTTGCTGATGGTGCGCGGACTATAGCTTGCCAATAGTATGTTAACAGAATACGTTCATTTTGATATCTCGCAACCAATTTTTTATATGCTATTTCGTACGTATGCGCAGTCATCGGAATGTTTTTTACTATTGTTAACGCATCTCCCGACAAAGACGAAACCAGATACTGAAACTTCTCTATGTCCGATAGAGAGTCATTGTCATGAATTAATGCCTTAAACATATCAAAGAATGTTGGCCACTGTCTTACATCACCATCAAACGAAGGAATTACAAGGCGCTGTAATTTAATATTCTTATTTGCTTTACTATGATCAGTAGACCTGGATGATTTATCTGAACAATTATCAGAACCAATATTTTTTTCTACCTTATATCGTACTGTCGTTACCACCGACCCATCATTATTGACCATGATGGTTTTATATAACTTGTTTTGAATTACCTTTATTGCATAATGCATGGCATCAAATTCCGCCTGTATTTCATCTTGCTCTTGTAAATCTTCGTCCGATGTTTTGCAACACATTATGTCTAAATGTACGGAATCAAAATTATTTACTAATTCGCGTACCGATTCGAATCTTCCTTGAAATTCTTCCGCATATTCCTCACTTTCCCGTGCCCTTTCGGCCAAATTAAGGAGGACTTTAACTCTATTAATAATTATACGACGCTCGTTTAATAACTTTTGTTCGTCCATACCGCTTATTTTGATTTAAAATTTAAATCTCGTTTTTAATGTCAAAACTATTCACAATTCCCGTCAAACAAACCCACTAATAGGCAACCTATTTTACACCAATGTGTCTCCAGATTCAAACCTCTAACTTTTAAGAAATCTTCTAATGCGCTTAGAATCAAACTACCCGCGCTCGTTGCTACGCAACGAACAACAATCAATTTTTTCAAAGAAACTTCGGAATTTTGATATTTTTCCAAATAAAAAATACCAAAATTAAACAATTAAACTGTATTACCACGAGCTGTTTCTATCCGGCTATCGTAGGACCAAAAATGTTACTCATTGCCGCCAAATACGGCCAATTGTACCGCCAAATACGGTATAATCGAAGGACCAGGAATAAATCCAATTTACTCCAAAAAAAAATCGAAATTATAAAATCGCTTGCCAACCAAACTAAAGTTTCCACCTACCTTGTGGCTTTTTTGTGGCATCTACTGCTTTGGATCCAAATAATACCAAATTTATCACAAATTCCGGGATCGGTTTTTAAAACTACGATTCGAACTCGCCGGATATCTATTTCTCTCTCTCTCTCTCTCCGGAAGTCGTTCTTTTAGTTTCCTAGCCACCTATTATGTGGAATAGCAAGGTTGACAATTCCGCGGCAAATTCAAATAATAACGCGGGAAATTTGAAATGAAACCAATGCGTAACACTCCTGTTTGGTTCGATATTAAAATCAGATCATCGTGTACTGAAGGCTCCAGACATTTGTTCTCTCTGATAACAAGATCGAGATATATGCCAAGTACAGTTAAAGATGTGATTGATCCGGTCATACAGAGGAATGCATTTTTCGCTCATCCAGAAAATATTCTATTGACTATTTCCCTCATATACTGTAACTACAATGCGCTTTTCACTTGATTTTCGGTGAAAATCAGCCCTCGGTCGCGATTGAGCTGATAATTCACCTCACTTTTATTGAACCAATCAAAACGCTCATTTTCATAGCAACCACCTTGGTAACGGTCGTCTTACCCGATAAGACTACCGCTAGCTCGAAAAGACGCTTTCGAAAAGACGCTTGTAGCTTTTTTACTTAAATAAAAAATTAGTAACACCTCTAACTTGTATATTTACCTTTATCAGACGGCCTTCATTTTTATGTTCAGTAAATTATCCAATAAAATACACCTCTAGAGGCGGTTTCTTATCTTCATACCTACGTTTTTCACTCGAAACTCGATTTTCCAAGAAAATTTTCACTCAATGTAATTTTTACTTATAATCAAAGATAAGGCCCTCGAGCTAAAGCTCTCGGGATCATATCAGATTATAAGTAAAAATTACATTTCGTAAAAATTTGTCAGAAAATCGATTTCTTGTTAAAAACATCGGTATTACCGATAAGACGCCTCCTCTATCGGTATATTACTGTTGAAAATTGCACTTTTCTGGTTTTTCATTGTTGGTTACCTACGAGAATAACCGTCACTGTCACAACAAGTTGAAATTTCTGCTTTGACAATTTCGCGTCAATTTATCAAAATGATGAGTTTTTCATTCAGGAAATAGTCTAAAAAATATATTTCGTGCATGTAAAATAGCTTGATAATCATGCACTCAGATTTGTTGCCCTAAAGAAACAGCTTTCATGCATTTTTATTGTTATTTACCTTTCGGTCGGGCACTTTTTGGTAAATAACAATAAAGATGCATTCAAGCTGTTTCTAGGGCAACAAACCTTCATGCATGATTTTCAGCAATTTTACATATGCACTTAACATATTACTATTGACAATGCTTAGAGATGTTCGAAAGCCTATTAGAGAACTTGCGCTAAGAAGAATTCTGAAATGTAGAGTAATGAGTCTTCAGAATAGCAAAATCAGAGAGTTCAAAGTCCCAAAACTGAATTTTGACGCTCAAGACTACACTGAATTGATTAACTGGCAGTCAGTTAGCGTAACTGAACCACCACTCACAAGAACAATTTCAGATACTGCATTGCAAGAGAGGATTCTAACAGTTCCTGACGACATCGAAATTTTGAAATACCCTTGTCACACACAATCTGTTGAAAGATGTATTAGGACAGTCACTGAAGCCTCTGTTTTAGTAAGCGGAACAGAATCAAGAGATGGCTTGATTCGAACTCGAATTGCCTCCAGAAAAAAAATTCCGAAAACTGAGACAAAACAGCAATTTTTAAAGGCTTTAGATCAATAAATTGATAATTTTCATTAATAAGACGAAGGTCGGGAGGGAGGCGGGGAAGAACTCGACATGCAGCCACCTCCACGTGGTGAGTTCTGGGTTATTTCATTCAATTTTTATTGAGTGAAATAAGCGTAGAGCTGCATATTTCAGTAGTACGCTTTGTGGAAAATTCGAAGCGAACTAGGCACCTGAAGATGGCGCTTGCCAGAGCCGAAACTTTGCATGAATGATCAACAATAGTAGTGACAACTTTCTAGCACCCAGGGTAATTGAGATCTCGCACTTTATTTTTTTCCTTATATAGATCGACCCACCCTACTGTGTATACAGGTTGTCTCAAGAAGAACATATACCGTCAACATTGATTTTTTTAAATAGAACACCCTGTATATTATATTATTTTTAAATTCTACGATACATTTTAAACACTTTTTGTATAACATACCATATCTCCAAAATCAACGGTTTTCGATATATATTGATATTTTAATATTTTTCTGAAAAAATGCTAGATCCGTGGATTTTTAGTTTTAATTGCGCATTTCTTTATTATTATTGTAACCTGTTACCTGAATTAATTTATTTTGACACAGACATTTACTTCTTGTCAAAAATTCTTCAAATTGTGTAGATCTATCTAACTTCAAGTAATTCTGTAAAAATGGCGCGGTTAAGTGAAAAAGATAGGATAGAGGTACTAATGATGCTTGGCTATGGAGATAGGATGCGAACCCAAACAGAAGTGTGTGAGTTATTTAACAATAAGTACCCAAACCGAGCACCAATATCTCAATATGTTGTTAGTAAAATTGTAAAAAAATATAGGGATTTGGGGCATGTTAGAGACAATTATATTCAAGGTCGACCTAGGATTTCAGAAGATGTGCAGTTAAATGTCCTCTTAGCTGTCCAAGAAAACCACCATAGTGTTACTCGCGGTATTGCCACGGAAAATAATATTTGTCGAGCAACCGTATTGAATTATTTACACAAAAATAAATGGCATCCCTATAGGGTACAGTTGGTTCATGAACTTAATGAAGATGACCCGGATAGAAGAACAGAATTTTGCGAAATAATGATGAACAGATACATTGAAGATCCTCAAATTTTAAGAAGAATTGTGTTCTCTGATGAAGCAACGTTTACTCTAAATGGCAGATTAATAGAGCCCCAGATAATCCATAACGTTTTGGAAGAATTCAAAGATCGACTTGCATATTGCCAGGAAGTTGGTGGCGGTCAATTTCAACATTTATTAAAATAAAATTTAATATAGTCCATGTAAATATTATAGACTAAATAGATGTAAAGAGTTCATTTTTAATTATTGTAGTTTTCGTACCAGAAAAAATGTCGATATATCGAAAACCGTTGATTTTGGAGATATGGTATGTTATACAAAAAGTGTTTAGAATGTATCGTAGAATTTAAAAATAATATAATATACAGGGTGTTCTATTTAAAAAAATTAATGTTGACGGTATATGTTCTTCTTGAGACAACCTGTATACACATTTCTTATGTCAAAAAATTTGCAATTAAAAATAATAATCGACATGTCCAAGCGTTTTTCCAGAAAATAATCACCTGAATTTTAAACGAATTTATTCCAACCTTTTTGAGCTCACTGTATAAATGTAATTAAACGCGTCTATGAAAATGCCAAAGCTTGTATAAAACTGCACGACTATACCAAGGATTTTCCTATCGAACGAGGTGATGTTATATCTCCCAAACTTTTTACGACGCTCCTGGAATACCTGTTTAAAAAGATAGATTTTGAAGGAATGGGACTGAACATTAATGGTGAGAGACTAAACAACCTGAAATTTGTAGACGACATCGTTCTATTAACCGACAAAATCGATGAGGCGAGAGAGATGCTTAAGAGACTGGACGAAGCTTCGAGAACGGCAGGTTTAAAAATTAACCGCAGTAAAACCCAATATATGACCAACCTAGTGATAAGCGCACAAATATCCCTATTATAGATATCTAGGTCATGAGAAACGGCTTAAGCTGGGCAGCCTTTGGTAGACTGAGTAACACTCTAAAATCAGATATTTGAACTTGTTTAAAGAAAAAGGTCTTTAACCAGTGTCTACTTCCGGTGTTAACTTACGGAGCAGAAACATTACCACTGACAAAGAAGGTAGTAAATAGAATTCGCGTTGCACAGAGAGCCATGGAGAGGGCAATGCTAGGTATAACACTAAAGGACAGAGTCTCTAATGTTAGACTTTGCCAAAGGACTGGAGTAACAGATGCGATTGAACGCATAACAACGTTAAAGTGGAACTGGGCTGGGCATGTGGCAAGAATGTCAGGCGGAAGATGGACATAGTTGATTCTGGAGTGGAGACCCCGACAAGAAGCCTTTCGGAACAGAGGTCGCCCACCAACAAGATGGACCGACGACATTAGGAGAGTGGAGCCAAGTTGGATAAGAGCAGCACAGGATAGGGGACGTTGGATTAGACTACGGGAGGCCTATGTTCAGCAGTGGACTCAACCAGGCTGATTGATGATGATGATGATGAGATTTTTAATTCGAACATCTAAACTGCACGGCAAAACCAAATTGTTTTGAAAATCAAAACGGCTTTGTGTTAACTTATATAATTATTTTACGCTGTCGGGTTATATTCGACTTTGACAGCGATTTCAGTATTTTTCAAGGTAAGTTTTGTTACAAAAAATGTATTATTTTTTCTAAAACAGTGTTAGAGAAATTATAGTATAGAACTCGAATGAAATGGCCTTTCCTACTTGTTATATAATATACTATTAAAAGTAATCATAACAAGTTTCTGCTCTAACTGAACAAAGAAACAGTAAGTGCATCTCCCCTGTGTATGCACAGAAAGACCGTTGCACAACTGTTGGACTTAATGACGTCAACGCCCCCCGTATAATAATTATCAAGAAAATGATAAAAATACAGACTTAAAAAATAAAATAAGAGAAATTAAATCCCCGAAAAGTACCTATTGGATTGACTTCAAATTTTCAGGGCTGACGGTACCTTATAAATGCTTCATAAAAATTAGGTAAAGAGTGTAATTTGGGGTTTGACCAAATGAGCTTATTATGCTAGCAGTTTAGTAGCGCTTTTGAAGTGGTTCTACCTCTTTGGGATTTTGAGATATTTTGAAAAAACTTAAATGTATTTTTATATAAAGGATCTGTCATACCTTTCTTATTTTTGCCAATCTTTAAACACACTTTTACGCAAATCGTGATTATTTAGTCCGATGTTGACTACAACGTTTTAGTTTGCTGGAACCATGTGTCTTTTCTTATGGCGGTCATCTTGGATTCTTAGATTCTTTCTTAAATTACCACAGTGAGTGATTTAATGGCACTGGTTGAAACCATATGGCCAGAACCTAAACGGGGAAAAGTACCTTAATTTATTAACGGTAGGTCCTATGGGTTTGGTTTAAAACGCAGTTTCACTAAACTTTTAGTTTAAATCAAACTTATGCGTTTTTGAAGGGTACCTGGGTATGGTTTCAATAAGATGGTTGCCCGGCACACAACACTGCAGTAGTTTTTGAAACTCTTGGGGGGCAAGGTCGTCTGCGCCAGCCCCCCAGACTTCTATTTACGGAGTTACATTATGAATGAGCTCTACGAATGTTATCCTTCAGAAAATGCAGATCACATTTTGGATTTCTGAATAGTTGACCAAGAATTCTAGCATCTAATGATTTCAAGATGATGGTTTCAAGAAACCAATATGTTGGGGAAACGATTGCTCAAATGCAATAAAAATAATGAAATTAAATGCAACCAATGTTATTAGAATCAATACTACTCTTTGTCTAGATAAAATAAATTTCAAATACTCCATTAGCAACACAATTCTTCAACGGTCAGCGGGGCAACGAAACAAAATGCATTTAATGTTTTCAGAGCAAATAATATTATCGCCCAGACAAGCTACCAAATTGCAAATATTATCCTAAAACAGCGGCCTGTCGCTACGGTTAATTTATCAAGAACTTGTTCTCAACACAATTCAGTGGTAAAAAGTCTATTTTTGAAGATTGTAAAAACGTATAATATGTGCTTTGTCGCTGGGAAATTACATCCACCGCGGTAGACAAAGACGGAACAATAACAATTGACCATTGGTCCAGAGAAAACATGGCGGAACAGTAAATAGCCAATTAGAACACAATGCGCGAAATGTGTGGCCTTCTGATTGGCCAATCTGACAGTTTCTAGAGACAGGAGGACGCTTACGTTCTCTCGAGAAGCACTGCGAATTAAACCCTTGAAATGTACAAGCAGCAGATTGGCATAAGTGCGTATTACATGTTGAGGGTGTAGGAAAAAAAAATGTGGGACTTAGATGTACGCGGTCAAGGTAGAACGTATTATTATAAATCCTGCAGATGACAGCAGTAGCGACAGTAATGAAACGTTTTTATCGTCAGATAGTGAATAATCGCTGTAATGGTAATAATGAATTTAAGATTGTAACATATTGTCATTATAACACTTTTTAATGTCGGCGTGGAATATAATTTATCAAATTATTATCAATTAGTGTTCATTAGGTAACAATAGTTAGGAAATTTATAAACATTTATAATTTAGGTTTAGGTTTTGCCCTTAATCCGCTATTATATGTTTCTATTATTATGTAGTATAATAAAACATTATGAAAATAACATATACCGTTGCTTTATTATTCTTTTTGGATTTTATACCTGCGTAATTTGGTTTCTCTAATTACTTCATTAGATCACCAAATGTAAGAGCTTAATTTATTTTTCAGTTTAATTTATAATATTATATATTTAATATAGTAAATGTAAATATATTATAATAATAAACAAAAAATTCATATATTTTTTGAATTATTGTTTAAAATGACACGCCTCTGGAATTAGCGTTCCCCTTACGTCTTGCATACCCCGGTAAAAATGAGTCGCTGCCAATTATTTTGGTACCGGTATATAGGTTATGACACAATTTTAAAGCAGTATTTTAAGCTGATCTCATAATTTTAATTTTCAGATATTGCTATGTTAGCCATGTCATCAGATATTATCTTCATTCCCAACTGGACAACCGAAATTAAACTGACTAACAGTATCGTAGATCACAGTTGCATGGCTCTCCTTTTAATGTGCATATCATATTTTCCAAATTGCTTATCAGGGCCTAAGGTAAGAAGGCAAGACAATCAACAAACACCGTATTGTATATTTCAAGTCAACTAAAACAACAAAAAACATTCGGCAAATCTGCCTTGCCAAATATCAAAAGCCTTCAATCATTCACTTATAGTCAGTGGCGTAGCCAGCATTTTGGGGGGAGGGGGGCGAACTATTGGAGGGGTGTAGATTGTGGGACTAAAGCGCCGCTGGCAAAAAAATTTTGGGACCACGCCCAAATTTTGTAGGAATTCACCTTTATGCTCCCTAGGGAACGGGGGTCTGGCCCCAAATGAAGTGAAATCCGCTATATAAAAAAAAATTATATAATGAGGTAGGATGCTCTCGAAACCGGTTTTATTAAGTTTTTTCTCATCGCTCTTTATTACTAAACATAAAGTAAGATCGATCTTATTTTTTAAGGCGCCAGGCCACGAGGGGGGGGGGGGCGATCGCCCCCCTGTGGCTACGCCACTGCAGGGCGTCCTAAGATATGGTCAATAATTAGGAATCGGGTCAAAATAGGGTCCGAAAATCATTGAAATTTAGGTATTCTAGTATGCTTTACACCCCGAATCGAATTATTGTAGTTATAATGTCGACAATCTAATTATTCGACACACAAGAGTAGAGAGGCTTGTAACATTTGATTTTAAAAAATATTTATTTTCGCGATGGATAGAAAACTGGAATATCAGTCTCAATGAAGCAAAGACCCAGGCTAGTTCTTCTCAAAGTCAACGAGAAAATTTCCCCAAAGTTAATAACACGGCAACAAACTGGAGTTTAAAAGTCAAATATTTGGGTCTGTACTTTGACAAGAGGATGGCCTGGAGCGCCAACTTAGAAAAAAGCTCGGAGCCATGTATTGACTTTTAAATTGGCGCAGTAAAATTAAACAAGACAAAAATAATCCTATGTGAAGATGATAAGACTCGGAGCTCCGAACTAGCTCATCAAGGTAGTAGCTTCTTTCTTGAGACCAGGAGTTTTGTGGCGCAAGGCTCACCTCTCTCCTCAACGCTGTATAATATTTATACACATGATATTCCGCGCGATAGACAGACGCAGCTCTATATCTGCTCGCTGACGACACTGCAATTACGACTAACTGTAAGCAATTGTGGCTTGTCGTTATACCCGGTTCCCCGGTTGCAACGCCATGTAACTCAGCTGAAAAGATGACTTTGGGCTTGAAAGATTCGCCTGAATCCCACCAAGACAAAGGGCATCTTTTTCTCCAAAAGTCGCGTACGTAGACCTGAAACGAGTGGTTTAATTCACAAAATATTGTACACTGTACCGGGTGTCCCACTAAGAATGACTGTCGGCCGTATCTCAGAAAGTGTTAGTCGTATATGGCTTGCGGAAAAAAAATATATTGGGTAAAGTGGTCATGAGAAATTGCTGGAAATTATTTTCAAGTTTCTCAGACTGGCGCTAGAGGGCGCAACAGTAACGGTAAATATGAATCACGAAGTTACCTCAAAAGTCGCCTAGTTAAGGTATCCCGAAAATAACATTTTTGTATATTTCGAAGATTTATTAATAAAATTCACCTAAAGAACGTGTTCGTCACTTTTCAAATAAAGTGGTAGGGGAAGGTTGAACATTATTTGTAATAAATGCTGATAACTCCGGTCTGGCTTAACATAATTTAGTAAACTTAGTTTTGTTAAAAAGGGCTTTTCTCACTCTATAATATATCATCTTATGAACTACGGCAATATGTGTTTTGCACTAGGCGCTAGGGGGCGCTGTCTTGCAACTTCACAAACATTGCGCGTTTTTTCCATAATTTTAAATATAATAGTATATTCAATTTTACCTGATTACAAGGATGATTAAAAGTCTAAAAAGTCAGCGAAACCCGCAAGTTAATATTTATTTTCAATCCGGAGATATCAACAACAATAATCATAATTACGGAACATTATGATTTTATTTTGAAGTTGCCATTGTAAAGGTTTTATTAAGAGTCAAATAGGCCTTGGAAAAACAAAATATGAGTTAAAACCGTGCACGCGTGTCACCTTTCATTATAACGTCAAAATTTTTGTCGTGCAAACAGTGTTGTGTCGTATTTGATTTTCAAAATGCCTCTGTTACTTGAAGAAGCGGTTGACATCATTGCGGTGTATTTTGAATGTTTGGGAAATGCAACAATTGCTGAACGGGTTTACGCAGTAAAATACCCTCAAAGGCGCCGATACGACAGTAGAATGTTTAATCGTTTAACTAGCCGTTTTCGTACTACTGGAAGTATTCGTCGCCCTGTATATCGCAGACGCCGCCGAGGTCGAACCGAGAAAAACATTGTAAATATTTTGGCATATGTGGAATTTAATCCACAAATTAGTATTAGATTAATTGTTAGAGACTTGGGCGTTACTCGCTCTACTGTGCATAGGATTTTATTAGAAGAAAGGTAAGTAATTATATATACAGTGTGGCCCAAATTGGGCCTACATGTATGGGGATCTTGGAAACTATAGAAGATAAAGAAACAGTTAAATGGGGAAAGTTTTTGACAATTATATTTCTAACTGAAAACCGTTTAGTACGCGGCCCTATCTTTCTTGGTTTTTGAAATATGTTGAAAAACCAAAAAGATGTATTTTCGAAAATATGCTGTAGATTTCTTATTATTCACTATTTTGGCAATCTGTAAAAACATTTTTAAAGCAACTTTTTAAGTAGATTTCAGTTCTGCAATTTAATTTTGAACACGACGTTTCAGTTATTTTATACCATCATCAGGTTCATTTTTTCTTATGGGCGCCATATTGTATTTTATACTTAAAAGGTAGCTTATGACGTCAGCTTTTCAACGATGTATTATTTGTTGGAAAATAAATGAAATTGACTTGAAAAATAAAGAAAATTAATTTTCGCAACACGTCAAATTTGAGAAGAACACATTAGGCAGGGTTAAATTTGTTTAAAATATCATAATATTATAATACATTATTTTATTTTTTCCTTATGGTTAAAAATCTCATATTAACATTTCAAATAAAGAAAACTAAAAACGCAATGAATAATAATTATTGTTTTGAAAAGAAAATAAGAAAAAATATCTAACTTACTATACTTATTCGAAATGTTGGCCGTTTTTATTAATATATTTTTGACACTTTTTTAACACAGTATTGATGACCCTGCGAAGCGTGTTGCCATTTATGCTCGTAAACACATTCCTCACTCTCTCTTCTAATTCTTGTACAGATTCCGGGGGTTCAAACTCATATACTTCATTTTTTACATAACCCCATAAATAAAAATCGAGAGGAGTTATATCAGGGGATCTAGCAGGCCAATTAACTGGTCCGCCGTTTGAAATTAATTTGTCATCAAATATCTGTCTTAAGAGAGTTTGAACTTCCCGAACATTATGTGCGGGACAACCGTCTTGTTGAAACCAAATATTATTAAATTGATCTTGAGGAACTCTTGCTCTAATTGCCGGTAATATTTGATCTTCTAACAGCTCCAAGTATCTTTGGCCATTCAACGTATGATTATAAAAGAATGGTCCTATAAGTCTGTTGTCTAAAATGTAAGGAGAAAAGTAAAGCTGGGTTACTTAATACCTGCTATGTATTTAGCAAGCTAGGTGACATTACTTACCATACATACCACACCATACATTAAAACCAAATCGGGTTTGCAGTCTTCGTTGAGCCAATTGGTGAGGGTTTTCTGTTGCCCAAAAATGATGGTTATGTCTACTAAATACCCCGCAGTTGGTAAAATGTGATTCATCGGTCCAAATTACAAGACGACTGAAATCATGATTTTGTTCGCATTGATTCACATACCAATTTGAAAACTGCATTCTTCTTGGATAATCCGTTTCTCGTAAACCCTGAACTATAGTTGGCTTGTATGGTCGATATTTATTTTCCTTAAGGACTCTTTGTATGGTACTTCGCGGGGTTGGTAAGTCTCTTGCCGACGCTCTTGTAGATGATATCGGAGCGGCATTAAAATAGGCTCTGACATTTTCGTCACGCTCGTTATTACCTGCTTTTTCGTAACTCTTGGGCCGCGGTTTTTCAAAACTTCCATGGTTTCTCAGGTTCATAACAATTTTTGGAAAAAAGTCTGACACTTGGCTGCGGTCTTTCAGGAAAATTTTCAAAATACCTTTCTAATGCAAGGTTTGCATTTCTGTTGCAATGAATGTAACATTCTAGCAAATCAAATTTTTCTTCGTGAGAAAAACGCAATGCCATTTTCTTTTAAATTCAGAATACACAAATAAATCGTTATTATTAGATAATAATAATAAAAACTATTATACTTTTACTCGTTCTGACAAGTAATATTTTTGTTTCATTTTCAAACGGTAGTGGTTGGTCATAGGCTACTGGATTTTATTTTTGATTCATAGGTTATTGTAAGGTCTTAGGCTACTGGATTTTATTTTTGATTCATAGGTTATTGTAATATTGTTGATTGAAACAATGCAAGCAGTGTTTTGTGAATACTACAAAATGTAAACCTTTTAATTGGTATTCAATTTAGGGAGTTATAGTGCAGTTGTCAAATTTGACGTGTTGCGAAAATTAATTTTCTTTATTTTTCAAGTAAATTTCATTTATTTTCCAACAAATAATACATCGTTGAAAAGCTGACGTCATAAGCTACCTTTTAAGTATAAAATACAATATGGCGCCCAAAAGAAAAAATGAACCTGATGATGGTATAAAATAACTGAACCGTCGTGTTCAAAATTAAATTGCAGAACTGAAATCTACTTAAAAAGTTGCTTTAAAAATGTTTTTACAGATTGCCAAAATAGTGAATAATAAGAAATCTACAGCATATTTTCAAAAATACATCTTTTTGGTTTTTCCAACATATTTCAAAAACCAAAAAAGATAGGGCCGCGTACTAAACGGTTTTCAGTTAGAAATGTAATTGTCAAAAACTTTCCCCATTTAACCGTTTCTCTATCTTCTATAGTTTCCAAGATCCCCATACATGTAGGCCCAATTTGGGCCACACTGTATATATGTTATAACTCTTAAATAGTTTAGAATAATGCCAATATTTCTCTTAATAGTTTTCAAGTCAATGTAATAAGTATTTTGTTTTTCTTTAGGCTACATCCCCACCATATTGTGCTCCACCAGAGGCTTTGACCCCGCAAGATGATGATAGAAGATTGGATCATTGCTATTGATTAGTTGCTCAATATGATATTGGAAGATTGAAATCTCCTCTCCAGAATTTTGTGGACTGATGAAGCTGCTTTCCATAGTAATGGAGGAGCAAACCGCCATAATATGCATTATTGGTCGCGGGATAATCCCCATTGGATGCGGGAGGTGCAGCATCAAGGAATATGGAGTGTCAATGTCTGGTGCGGCATTTTGGGTGGCAAAATAATTGGACCGTTTGTATTTAATGAGTCGCTTACTGGGCAAAGATATTTACATTTTTTAAATTACGAACTCCCAATTCTTCTCGAAGATGTGCCCTTGGATATTCGCAGAACTATGGTTTTCCAACACGATGGATGTCCTGCATATTTTGCGGCAAACGTTCGTCAATTTCTTGACGACACATTTCCTGCAAGGTGGATAGGAAGAGGGAGTATATTTCCGTAGCCTGCCAGGTAATATTATAGGATATATTGTGATACTGTTAATGAAAGTGGTAATTTCTATTTTAGATCACCTGACTTGACATGCCTAGATTTTTATCTATGGGGGAGATTGAAGGATCTTGTTTTCGTTACCAGACCCACCACAAGGAAAAACATGATAAAAAGGATAATGGACAGCAGCCGCCGTATCCCTATGGCAGAGGTGGAAACTGCGGTATTATCAACCAGGGAGAGATTGGAGTCGTGTATACAGAACGATGTGCGACAATTTAAACATTTAGGGCGCCACTGAGAATTATTGTCGTAACGATATATTTGCTTGAAACATACGTACCTTCATATTTTGTTTTTCCAAGGCCTATTTGACTCTTAAAAAAACCTTTACAATGGCAACTTGAAAATAAAATCATAATGTTCCGTAATTATAATTATTGTTGTTGATATCTCCGGATTGAAAATAGATATTAACTTGCGGTTTTCGCTGACTTCTTAGACTTTTAATCATCCTTGTAATCAGGTAAAATTAAATATACTATTACATTTACAATTATGGAAAAACGCGCAATCTTTGTGAAGTTGTAAGACAGCGCCCCCTAGCGCCTAGTGTAAAACACATATTGCCGTAGGTCATAAGATGATATATAGAGTGAGAAAAGCCCTTTTTAATAAAACTAAGTTTACTAAATTATGTTAAGCCAGACTGGAGTTATCAGCATTTATTATAAATAATGTTCAAACTTCCCCCACCACTTTATTTGAAAAGTGACGAACACGTTCTATAGGTGAATTTTGTTAATAAATCTTCGAAATATACAAAAATGTTATTTTCGGGATACCTTAACTAGGCGACTTTTGAGGAAACTTCGTGATTCATATTTACCGTTACTGTTGCGCCCTCTAGCGCCAGTCTGAGAAACTTGAAAATAATTTCCAGCAGTTTCTCATGACCACCTAATATATTTTTTTTTCCGCAAGCCATACGACTAACACTTTCTGAGATACGGCCGACAGCCATTCTTAGTGGGACACCCGGTACATATTATACCTAATCAGTTATTGGTTACCAGAACGAATTATTTTTAAGGTTATTGAAGAGTGCAGAGTTGTTATGGGATTATTAAAGCTGATAGGACATCAACAAACTATAAAATGGCAGCAACTTCAATCTTGCTACCTAATACGGTTGGCATTAAACATTTTACACGAAGTTATTTCTGCGTCCACTGAGGAGTTTATTGAAGACGGCGGAACTGGAACGTAAGATTTTTGAACGTTTAAAGTTATTTGTGAGAAATATGAAAATTGTTGAAAAGAGCGTGATGAGACCAGATATTTTTTATTCCTTTTTTAATATTTTTCTGTGCAACGTAGAATCAGAATCAGCCTTTTTAGCAATGGACAACTTTGAAATTTAAAAAATAGACATCCAAACAAACTTGTGGTTATATTTTTTTTTATTTATTTTAGGATAATTCAGCTCCTTAATAGATCCCGAGAAGTACGCAATTCTTACAGTTATGACATTGTCTTCCGAAGCGTGGAACTTTTGGCGTACTTTTCGTATAAGTTTAAATCTGTCTGTGAATCGGTGGCTTATAATGGTGGAGTTGCATGCATCAAACGTAAGAAAACAAATTATAAATCATAATTCTTGCAAGTTACATTCACACTGTAAGTTTGCTGAGTAATCTAACATATTTCAGAGAGTCCAAAAGTAACTCTTTTTCGATAAAAATATTATTGAAACAAACAGATACACTAATTTCGTCACGAACAAGACCGGCTGTGTAATTATACATTTAATAGAATTTTACTACTTACTTCCACACCTTCAGCCAACCTAACTTTGAAATGTCAAATGACACTGCCTATCGAGTGATACATCGTTGCATAGGGCATTAAATTGCCTATTCAACCATGCCAAGAAAAGTGAACTGCGGTGATCGGTTTGCGAGTTACGTGGAAAAATGTAATAGTAATGCAGCTAATTTATTTAGTTTGAACAAATTATTTTATTAAGTGTTTAAGATGTGCTATTTAATTTTTGAGATATTTAACACTTTCAGGCGGGGTTCTATAAACTTGAGTTTTTAAGTGGCCTCAAAAGGAAAAAATGAAGAGGAGTAAAGTCGGGTGATCTTGTTGGCCGCTCTTTTATCATATTTAATTAAATAAGTTAGAATTGGTTTATTAAAATTTATTCAAACTTGGCACATGGGTTTATTAAATCGGCCTCTTCAAAAAATGTACAGGGGAACCAATATTTAGCCACCTGAAAATTTACATAAGATTTCCTATGTTCAACTAAGCCATGCATTACCCGATATACAATTTTATTACTTTTCGAATTTTAAACTAAATCAGTCAAATATTGACAATTATTGTGTAAATACCCGTCAAATGAATAGTTCGTAAACAACCCCTATAAAAACATGTTTTTGTGGATTGTTTACTTTTATACAACAGATTTGTCTAATTCCTGTGGTTTATAAAGACAATCGTTAATATTACTAAATGTTACCAATGATATTTTGCACTTTGAACAATTTAATACTTGCAAATTGGAAAGACTATTACGCCAAATTAATTTTTATTGTTTTGACATAAATCTTTTCCACCTAACTCGCAAACCGATTACCCGATTTCACTTTTCTTGACACGGCGAGATAGTCAATCTAATGCCCTTTGCAACGATGAATCGCTAGATAGGGAGTGCCATTTGATATTTCAAAGTGAGGTTGGTGAGGATGTTATTGTGGTACACAAAGCTGTCTCTACTCGCGATTGTATAGGCCGTCGTCTTAGTCTGTGTCTACCAAAACTATTTAAAGAATATATAGAGAGAGATTGCCCCTGTTGAAGGAGCTTAACCTATGGCTTCGCTTCCCTCTTACGGATACCGCGTAGCTACAGACTGAAACGACGTTTATATAGTTTCAATAATGATATTAGGAGAAATCGAATAATATTTTTTATAATTGTGTGAAAAATTAATTTTAGCACTGTTAGAAGACTACCTAGAGCAGCGTTATCTTTCTCCGCCATACCAGATAATAGTAGCTGTTGGCATTTGTTTACTCGAGCAGATTTGTGCACATGATGAGGTATTTTATTCTACAATGAGCACGAAAAGGTTTGAATAAACTCGTTTTCTGCAACTGTCTATACCGAATTTTGCTACCCTAAAATATTAGCTCCTCTATTAATTTTGCATCAAAATTGTATTAGACTTTTTTGAAGGATATCATGAACTGGCACACCAAATTTTATTGTTTTCTAATAAGTCAATTAAAAGTTATTAAAAAAAACTCTTTGTAAAATTCAAAAAAATTTTAGGTATATGCATACCTCGATGAAACTACCAGTATTAATTATGATAATGTCAAATGTTACTAGGCGTTTTATTTTTTCTTAGTTTTAACATGGTTTACAGTACTCACGAGAAAATAATTATTGTACTAATTTAACAAACGCATATACTTAAAACGAAATAGAAGAACGGTTTGTGATTGAAAATTATACAATATTAACAAATGTCAAAAATGATAATATATGTACAGGGTGTTTATTAAACATATTGCAAAAATTGAAGGGGTTATTCCCTGGACTATTCTAAGAATATTTTGTCCTTTGATGATTTTTGACAAGTCGCTTTGTTTCGAAGATACAGGGCGAGAAAAATTTTCGACAAAACCAATTTCTACACTGGGCTTACCGAGTATAATTTTTTAAAAAAATGCGTTGTTATCTTTTAAGCAAATTAGTTTAAACGTGGATTTCATTTAAAGACATCTCGTAATTGATCATTTTGTATGTACAGAATTTGTTGAGACTGCGATTATCGTTTTGTTGTTTGGCGTGTATTTTCTGTCTTCAATTTTTTTTTTGCTTTATAGCCTCATCTACGCAATATATTTTATCATACGATTTGGTTTTTAGTACCTCAACTAGTTTTTTTTTGTATAATTATCTTCAAAATAGAGGTCATATTGGCTAAGGAACTCTTGCAGGACCTCTTTTTTGCTGCTTATGGTGCTGTGATAACTAGCATTATCATAAACGACTACACTGCCTGGTGGGATACTTGGAAGAAGAGAATTTTTTATCCAATTTTCAAAAAGCTCACTTGTCATGTCCTGATCGTAGTCTAACGAGTAGTCCTTAATATTTTTTGCTGAAAGTAGCAAAGCGTTCGGCACCCAGCCATCCCTCGAGCCACAGTGTAAGATGGATATTCTCTTTCCTCGAGAAGCAGGTACATCTAAAATGCACTTTGATGAAGAATCTTGCCATTCTTTTTTTATAGTATTTATTTTTGCCTCCATTCCTCTAACCGTTGGGTCTCTTTAATGCAAATGCGCTTGTCAATTTTTTAAAATCGAAATCCAATTTTGTGCTGGAATCGGCGCAGCGTTTCGCGACTAGCAGCAAATCGACCATTTGCTAATGACTTTTCTCGCAAAGAATCAAGTGACGGAATCTGCTTAAGCTCATAAATCGCATACACTTCCCTGCGAATCAACTCTGCATCACCATTTCCAAACACTTTCTATGTGCCTTTTTCAGATCTGTCCTTCCTCTCCAGTGAATTGTCTTGGTTAAGGAACCGACGCAAGGTAGACCTTGGAATGCCGGTTAACTCCACTGTCCTCTTAATGACAGCTATGCCCTGCAGACAAATATTTCCCGTAAGATTTTCAACCTGAATTTTTTGAAATGAAATGAAATTAAATGAAATATTTATTGGTATTAATACACAAAGTGTTTATACAGGTCACAAATAAGTAAAAAGAATTGCAATAGTTACAAAGAGTCACCATAGCATTCATTTATAATCATCAATCATCATCAATCAGCTTATCGAAGTCCACTGCTTGACGTAAGCCTCCCTTAATAATTTCCATTGTGTTCGGTCTTGTGCTGTCTGCATCCAATTGGTACTGATGCGTTTTATGTCGTCGGTCCATCTGGTGGGGGGACGTCCTCTATTTCTGAAGGCTTCCGATCTAGGCCTCCATTCAAGGATTCGTCTTGTCCATCTACCATCAGCAGATCTCGCAATGTGTCCTGCCCAGTTCTATTTTAATACAGTTATTCTCTCTACGGCGTCTGCAACTCCTGATCGTCTGCGGATTTCAGTATTTGGTATGTGATCCCTGAGAGAGATTCCTAGCATTGATCGTTCCATCGCTAGTTGCGTAATTCGTATTTTCTTTATTGTCCGTTTAGTCATTGTTAGGGTTTCGGCTGCGTAGGTAAGGACTGGAAGGACACACTGGTTAAAAACCTTTCTCTTTAGGCAGTTAGGCAGCTCTGCCTTGAATACATATTTGAGATTCCTATATGCAGCCCATGCGAGCCCTATTCTTCGAAGAATCTCTAGGGTCTGATTATCTCTTTCAATGAAAATCTCGTGTCCGAGGTATTTAAAGGATGTAGTTTCTTCCACCCTGGTACCGTCGATGTACAAGCCCTCACCGAGCACGAGGTTTGTCATGATCTTGGTTTTGGGGCAATTTATTTTAAGTCCTACTTTCTTTGACTCTTCATTAAGATTTTTAACATTGAGATGGCATCATCCAATCGATCGGCTATGAGGACTATATCGTCGGCAAATCTTAGGTGATTGAGTCTTTCACCGTTTATATTCACACCTAAGTTGTCCCAGTTTGTTTGTTTGTACATGTACTGGAGAACAGTATTGAAAAGTTTTGGTGTGATGGTGTCACCCTGACGTACACCTCTTTCGATATTGAATTTGTCCGTGTTGTCATGGAGTCTGACACATGCAGTAGCATTCTCATAAATATGGTTGATAACTGTCGAGTACCGATAATCTATTCTGCAGTCTGATAGAGCCTTCAGCATTGTGTGTTGGTCTACTGAATCGAATGCTTTCTCATAATCTACGAAGATAAGAACTAGAGGTTTATTGTACTCCACACATTTTTCAATAAGGCTCTTCAAAACCTGGAGGTGATCATTTGTACCGTAGCCTGCTCGAAAACCTGCCTGTTCTTTTGTCTGATACGAATCTAGTTTATGACATAGTCTGATATTTATAATCATTACATGGCTAATAAAAAAACATGTACACATTATATAAAAATAAAATATTGGGCATACATTAAAACAAGTTTAAAACCACTTAAAATATACATTACAAAGACCACACACAAAAGGTACAGAGTACATTAAAAGAAAGTATAATTCATAAAATGTCAATCTATCTCATGCTATAAAATCATTCTCAAGATAGTCCTTTAGGGAATAGAAGGCACTATCAACCAAATACTTTTTGACAGTTTTAAGGAACAAATTGTCATTCATCACCCTTACATGAACCGGCAGAACATTATAAAACTTAACACAGTGGTAATCGGTGCTCCTTCTAGTTCTTGCCAGTCTGTGGAAATTGGGTCTTATGTTTCCACACTGTCTAGTATGGTGGTCATGGAGGTCAGCATGATATGAAAATCCTGATAAGTTAGATCTCAGGTAGGATAGGCATTGCAGTATGTAGGCACTTGGAAATGTTAGTACCCTCAAATCCCTGAAGCTCTGGCGACAGCAGTCGCGATACCCCTGGCCCGCTATAACTCGAATACATCTCCTCTGCAGCTTGAAGATTCTGCCAGCATGGGAAGAGTGACGCCCAGTTGAGAATAGCATAAGTCATGTTTGATGAGAAATAGCCATGATAAGCTGTCATAAGTGTGGGCAGGGACACAAAATTAGTTAGGTTTCTCATGAGGTAGATAATTCTGGATAGTTTACCCGAGAGTTGCTCAACATGAGATTCCCATGTAAGACCGGGGTCCATGTAGCCACCAAGGAATTTCACCCGTGGATCGCACTGGAGTGGTGGATTTTCAGTTCTGAGACTGAAGTTCATATTTTGGGTTTTAGAGATGTTGAGGCTCAGCCTGTTAGCCAAAAACCAATCGCTTATGTAATTTTGCATGTCCTCAAACCAAACAGCCAGGAGGTCGGTGGGATGATAAGTTATGATGTTTGTTGTATCATCTGCAAAGAGTATCAAGTTTGGATCTTCTTTAAAGTTGCAAAGATCATTAATATACATTAAGAAGAGCAGGGGCCTCAAGACCGACCCCTGTGGAACACCATGCTTCACAAGTTCAGCATTAGATCTTTCACCATTAAAGGAGACAAACTGAGTCCGGCCAGAGAGGTAGGACTTTATAAGAGCAACACTGCGATGCTAAAAATTGTAGCAGGTTAGTTTTTTAATTAGGATGTGTGAGACACAATCAAAGGCCTTTGTGAGATCATAAAAGGATGCATATGAGTCAAGACCGGCCTCCAGACCCTCGGCCACAATCTCGACAAGGTTATTTATTGCTAGAGAAGTCGATTTTTTATTTAAAAAACCATATTGACTTTGTAAAAAAAGATTGTTTTCCTCAAAGAAATGGTTTATTTGATCTTTTAAAATTGATTCGTATACTTTGGAGAGAATGGGCAGTAGAGATATAGGGCGGTAGTTAGAGTGATCAGTCGCTAATCCCTTACCCTTAAAGAAGGGCACCACCCTGGCCTTCTTAAGTGCAATGGGGAAAGTGCCATGAGCAATACACAGATTAACAAGCTTGGTGAGCGGAATAGTTATGACATGCTTTAAGGTTTTGATGATCTTAGTTGTTATATCATAACAGTCTCTACTGGTGCTATTTTTAAGGTTGGAGATTTTTAGACGAACCTCATTGAAAGTTGTTTCATGAAATAGGAACAGGTCAGTGTTAATGTTTTTGGCTAGAAACTGTTCAAATGACTTATTTGTCTTGGGCAGACTGGAAATCACATTGTCAGCGATATTTGGAAAAAAATTATTGAAGTGCTGAGCATTTAGGGCAGAATCTCCAGGAGATCCCGACTGTCTCGTATTTTGTTTAATAATTTTCCACATGGCTATTTGTGGCCTAGGAGTATTATTTATGGCATTATCATAGGCTTGCCTTTTTATTTCCTGAATCTTGGTGCGATTTCTGGATTTGTAGTCCCTGACCTGAGTGGATGGAACTAGGGCTGGATATTGTTTATTGAGGGAGTGGAGAGCCTGTAGCCTATCGCGCATACCTCTTAGTTCATCGTTAAACCAATCTATGACACCTTCCCCATGGTTACCCCTCATTCTCGTTCTTAGAGGGAAACAGTCCTCAGCTGCCTCCGTGAGAACATCAACAAACATCTGAAACCTGACATCAATGTCCACACTCGACTCACCAATGAAGTCCCAGTTCACCTTCTCAATGCGACCATAGAGCAAGAAAAGACCCTCCTCAGTAATTGGCCTACATGTGATCCGACTTTTATCCTGTTTGGCTTCAAAACCGAGCTTGAAGGAGAAAACAACACCCCTGTGATCAGAGATGTGATGTAGTTCGAGAGACCTGCAGAAGAACTCCTCGGGCAGTATGTTTTTTTTTTTTTTTTTTTTTTTTTTAATAATAATTTATTATTGACCTCAAAACAGTTTACAATAAAACTGGCACCGAGGCCTACAAATTGTATGGTATAATTATTAACATTCAAATAAAGTTATTCCGAAAGGCAAAAAAATGTAGTTTATATTTCTTTATCCTGCCACTTAAATGTCTATACTCTATTTTCCTTTATATATTTCTTAATATTGCACGTCAGTTTCTTGGTATTTCCATGGAGTATTCTTTGTGGAATCCTATTATATTCCTGTATACTTCTATATATTGGTGAGTCCTGTCCCTTTTTAGTTCTAGCATATGGATTTCTTAATTCATGGTTTGTTCTTGTGTTGTATGTGTAGAATTGTCTGTTATTTTGTAGTTTTACACTGGTTTTAAGTTTATTATTTTGTATATCATGTATTAGTTTGGTTTGTTCAAATACTTTCAATTGATTTATTTTCAGGTATGTCACTTTTTATATATTTCCTCACTGGGCGTGTAGTAATTCATCCCGAATATCACTTTAATCGCTTTGTTTTGTAGTCTTTGGAGCTGATTCAACTGTCTAGTACATGTATTTCCCCAGCAGGGCATTAGGTATCGCATATGTGGCTCTATAAAACTGTTGTAGAGAAGCTGTCCAGATTTTTTATTGAGTTGGTGAGCACATCTTCTAATAGAGCCCAACATAGGAACTATTTTGTTTATCACACCATTTATGTGGTTTTTCCAGGATAGATTATCTGTGATAGTTAGTCCAAGGTATTTATATTAATGTTGGTGAACACATTATCAATGCAAGCATCGTTCCTATAGTGGCAAAGTCCACTGATTTATTAAGGCCGTAGGATTGCAGCAAAAAACAAAGTTGTGTCACCCTGTATGGCTAGAAGGTCGGTGCAATGAAAGAAAATGCTTATTTCGATAAATATTTAAAAAAATCTGTCCGAAATCCATAAGAAGTGTAAGATGTTCTTTTATTTTAAAACTAAAAAAATATAAATTTTGCCTTGATATGCTTGTAAAACGACCCTCTTGCAGCACATTTGTAAATGGCACTTTTATTTTTGCTCGTTTTTCTCTTCAATTCCGTCGTCGGATTCACAGTTTTCAACCTACGGTCTGAACATTTTAAAAATTACTAATATTAATAACACCACTAATGCCACAGTTCAAATGATTTAATAATAATTCGATAATTTCTAATGTGTCGACAGGCATAATTATTTATACCTAAAATACGTACATTATCAAAATGAAAATAAAATACCTCCCTGTACTGAGAAACGCTTGCAACTAGCCCTTAATTGCTTTATGGTGGGTAAAGTCACCCGATCGTTATAAAGCAGGTAAAATCGTGACCATTTATCTTGTGTCGGACTTTACACGAACTTATTTTAAGTTTTTTGTTTGTCAATATTTAACTTTCGGTTGCTAAACCGGCACATTGGCTTCCAGCGCCACTGAACGTAGCTTGCCCGCGATGGGCCGCCTTGCCAGCGTTTGACCCTTACGGATTCTCGCTGTCCTGGTTGGGTTGACAATGGCGGCCCTAGCAAAATTTTTAGGTGGTGCGCGATCTCAAAGTGGCGCCCCTCCAAATACAAAATTAGTGTTCTTTCTAAGCAGTTGCTTCGGACGAAAGGGAATATAATTTTTCAAACAGTATTAGGTAGACCGACCAAATAACTATAGGTACCTATATCTGAGGTGACAAGTTGTACAGATGAGAAATAATAACAGTTAATATTTTGTTTGACAACTTTTATTTAAACTGCAGACAGTAATCAGTCTTAAAAAACGATAAAAGAACAACTAATTTGATAAAAAGAACCCTAGATGGGTACCTTTCTAGCTTTTGCGCTTGCAAATTTTTTTATTAAGTCGGAATAATTTAACTCCTTAGCAATAGCATCTTCTATGGACAAAATTCCAAGATCTGACAGTCTTTCCTGATACCCAGTATAATCTATCCTATCTCAGCCTAAGATGCTATTTCCCTAGCTAATTAGAGCAGATGAAAAGGTCCGGTAGTGTTTCACAAATTCCGAGCAGTTTTTCAGCAATTGCGTTGCGTTTGGTAAATCCATAGTTTCAGACTACATACCTTACTTACAATGTTTACTTGAAACAATATATCATACCAAGCCACCATTGTAACTATGAACTCAAATTGCTCCATGTACTGAATCAGCGACAAGGCCTCTGATGCTGCAACCGAATCATTTGTTTCTTCATGTAGATTCAGAAGGGCATCACGAACTGAAGAATATTGAAAGCGAACAGCAGCAAGGCTAGAAACTCTACTCTCCCAGCGAGTTTCGAAAACATTTTTCAGCGATAATCCTTCTATGTGCTTGGATATCACTTCCCATCGTTTTGTTGATCCAGAAAATAAAACAAATAGTCTTTAGAGAAAGCCAAATAAAGAAACTGATTTAACGGATGTTTTGACTGCATCTGCTATCACCAAATTCAAGCTGTGACAGCAGCATGGATTGAAAAATGCCCGAGGATATTGGTTCAGAATTCTGGTTTGGACACCCTTGTTTACTCCTACCATGTTCGTACCATTATCGTACCCTTGACCTCGACAATCGTTCATGTCCAAGTCAAACTTTTGTGCAATGGTATCAAGAAAAAGGCCAGTGAGTCCTGCTCCCGAAGACTCACTTACCGGCTTGTAAGCAACGAAACACTCTCGTACTTCGACTTCTTCTTCATGCCGCCGTTGCTGTTAGTAACCTACACTGAAAAATAATTAGGATACTGAGCGCCCTCTCCTGATGTAGCTGCGGCACTACACTGCTAGTGCTACTGGTATTCTTGTTTGGAGCAGTAGGCGTCCTAAAAATGAGGATAGCACTCGTCCGCATATGAGATTAGCGACTGGACGCACGAGGCCCGGGCGCTCAGTGTTCTAATTTTTTTTTCGATTTCGGGGCTTTGGGGGCGCCCCTCCAATACGGCGCCCGGTGCGGTCGCACCGCCCTAGGGCCGCCACCTGGGTTGATGCGTGTGGTGTGGTTGCCCCAAGATGTAGCAACTCTCGTCTGCTTAGTCGATGAGATGATTGGATTCTTGCATCCTAGCTGGAGGTAGTCATTTTTAACAGTTCTTGTAGATTAAGAAACTTTACATGCAGTTTTTGGTAATAAAATGTTGTTATTGTTGTTGTTGTTGTTGTTATTGTTGAAATTTTTCTTGCCCACAAAGCGGTTTTTCAAAAATCATCAAAGGACAAAATATTGTTAGAATAGTCCAGGGAATAACCCCTTCAATTTTTGCCGTATGTTTAAACACCCTGTATAACGCCAAGAGAGGTCTACGTATCAAATATTTTTAAATCATTACATATAAAAGATTGAATTAAATGTAACATTCTTATGCATTTTCAATAATTTATCTCTATAGATAGCGATTTGATTGGTGCGTCGATTCGGTGACACACTGTATATTTTTTGAGTCACCCTTAGTCCTGAACTTAAAATGAATTTATTCCAACCTTTATTGTATATAGGGCCGTTTTCTAATAATTGTCAGATATTTCACAGGACAATTCCTCAATGATTTCTAAAATAAAAAGTTCATATAAAGATGTGAGGTTAGAACGTGTCTGGCCCCGAAAAGCCATCGCCCTGTATATCATATTAAACAGTAATAAGGCTATGTTGTAGATATTGTAACAGTTATTGAATACACCAAGTTTCGTTAGATTTTCTTAAAAAATTAGAGCCAGATCTAAAAAATGAAATTAAAATTTTTAACACCCTGTATCTTGGAAATGAAGCGTTTTTGACCACATATTTATAGGAACTCTTTATCTTAGAAATAATTGGGGAATTGACGTGCGAAATATCGAACACATATTAAAAAACACCCTGTATACAGGGGAGGTCAAAATAACCTTAATTTGTCATAAAGAAAGTGCACCTCAACGGAGATAGAGAGCCCCAAAGGAGTACTCACCGACTTACCTTTTCGGCTGTAACTTTTGGACCGACTTGTATAATTTAATGAAATTTTAATGTTTTATGTAGGACATAAAGACTCATAAAACCATACTACAGTAGATGTTTTACATCGTCAGAGAAGTCAGGAACGGACTTGCCACCACACTCGTTGTTCCAAAATTTTGACAGGTGTCATTTTACAGAGCTCAAAACTGATTTTTAAATATCCTGGTCATTCTTCTTTAAAAAAGGCACTCTACATTAGCCGCTTTCCAATGGAGTCATGTCGGGCGACCTCGGTGGCCATAAAATAAGTTTGGATTTCGGAATGGATTGGGAACTAGGGAGGCATTGTTCAGTATGCGAGTCCTCATTCAAAAGTATTGTGAATTTTGAAAAAACGTTTATGTATGCTTCATAGATTTTGAAAAGGCTTTTGACCGAGTCAGACATAATCTGCTGCTTGAATATATAGAGTCGATAGGACTGGACAATTACGATCTTAGGCTATTAAAATAACTATACTACCACCAGGTGGCTACCGTTAAAGTAGATGGAAATACCTCTTTAAATAAAATCCCAATTAAACGAGGGGTACGTCAAGGGTGTGTGTTGTCGCCCACACTGTTCAATATGTATTCCGAACAAATATTTCGAGAGGCTATGGATGGCCAAACAGACGGGATGAAGATCGGAGAAGAAACAATAAATATTACTAGATATGCCGACGATACCGCCATCCTGGCTGAAAGTCTAACAGAGCTCCAGATCCTGGTTAACACAGGATGCGAATCAAGTCGTCGAAGAGGTTTAAAAATTAATATTAACAAGACTAAATGGATGGCAGTGGGAAAGGTGAATGTTGACCCAGGGCAACTGCTCCTGGATGGGGAGGTGGTGGAGCATGTTGATCACTTCAGATACCTTAGGTTAGGTATCTTAACTAGGATTGAAATAGCTCGTAAAGCATTTATATCATGGAAATCAGTTCTGTGCAACAGAAACCTGTCCGTGCATCTTTGCAAGAGAATCCTGAGGTGCTATATTTGGTCGACATTGCTCTACGCCTGCGAGATCTGGACTTTGAAGGCTACCACCATTAATAAACTGGAGGCTTTTGAATTGTGGTGCTATCATAGAATCCTTAAAATACCCTGAATCACACACACTTCCAATGAGGATGTGCTCAAAATTATTGACACAGAACGGGAGCTCTTGAACACTATTAAACTAAGAAAGACTAAGTAACTGAGTACTTTGGGCATATTATTAGAGGTCTAAGATATCACTTGCTCCGACTCGTAATGCCGGGGTAAGGTGGAGGGAGGGAGATGGATTGGTCGAAAGAAGCTATCCTGGCTACGCAATATCAGACATTAGACAGGTCTACAAGTGGAAGATCTTTTCAGAATGGCGGCAGACAGGGATAGATTTCACGGAATGGTCAGCATGATGATAGCCAACGCCTGAACCCAGAAGAATTGCAATTACATGGCCCCCGCACACATGTTATCATGAACCTTTGTTGGTGCTTTGTCTGTACTGTTGCATGGGGATTTTCTTCGTGCCAGATGTGCAAATTATGGCAATATATTACTCCGTCTCGGGTGAAACCGGCTTCGTCCGTGAACAAAGCAATACTAGTAAAATTATGATTTTGCCTAAATCGTTGCAAAAACCAATTTGCGTAGTTTACACTTGCAGGATAATCAGCGGGAGACATGACATATACCTTTTGGACGTGATAAGGATGTAGCAGTTATCCTCGAAGGGTCTCATGAACAACCCATAGTATCCTTACACTATTAGAGGAATTTTCAGCAATCTTGTCCCCTCCTCTCCTGAGGGTTCTTTGCTCTTTTTGATGGCCCTTGTCCACGCCGGTTTGAAAATGTATCAGAATAAATTATTCTCGCCTCCACACAATTGCCGAGTGCTTGTCCATAAATTAGATGCATGTCAGCATATTCACTATATGACACATCGTTGACGAAATAAAAGCGACTGGTGTTTTATTGTAGTACTTTGATTTATTATTTTAATAAGGTGTTATACAAAAAAATTATTTTCCTCGAAAACGGTTAATTTTAGCGAAACAAATGTAGAATACCTTTTTAAAGAGGAATTCCAGTGTATTTAAAAAATCAGTTTTCAGCTCTGTAAAATGACACCTGTCAAAATTTTGGCTAATTGAGTCCGTTCCTGACTTCCCTGACGACGTAAAACATCTACTGTGGTTTGGTTTTATGAGTCTTTATGGCCTACATAAATTATTAATATTTCATTAAATTATACATGTCGGTTAAAAAGTTACAGCCGAGAAGGTAAGTCGCTGGGTACCCCTTTAAGGCTCTGTATCTCCATTAAGGGACACTTTACGATTTTTTTTTCCTATAACAATTAAGGGTTATTTTGACCTTCCCTATACGCTCTCGATGGTATGCCATATACTTACCGGATACCCTGTATATTATACGTTGTTCGCAAAAATTAATAATCTCATTTTTATTCGTTGCAGATAACTTTTGTGTTGCCGCTGATTTTGAAATATATGAAACGGTATATAGAGCCAAACAGGGAGGACCCAATTCAAAATCCTAAATTAATAATAATTGTACTGAGCTTTATATGGAATAAAATCACCTGTTCAGTTTTCAATAGTAACGAGTTCGTTAAAAAGAGTGGCGTATATTTATTATTGGATATTATCCAGGTTAGTTATTGACAAAGTTAGGGTGAAAATTATTTTTTAGAGACACGATGACACGACTTATTTTCAATTTCTACAGTAAACTAAAAATGTAGGATAAGTTTCTCTGCTTAAATATATGAAAAAAAGTTTCTATAAACCTATGTCCGGGAATGCTTCGTTTCGGAGATACAGGGTGTTACAATTTTTAAGCGGAACAAAAAAAATGTATGCCACTGCCGTTTTCTCTTTTGATAACAATGTTATGTAGGCAGTTTAGTCGCTAATGCAAAGTACATTTTTATAATTTTTTTATTTCGGCTTTGTTTAGGAGATAAATGCAATTTTATCGATATCAATTCATTAGGGACAAGAAACGTATAGCTAATAACTTTATTGACTATTTTTCTACAGTTGGTGAAATTCTAGCAAATAAAATCAATAAATGTAATAATACGTTTTTAAATAAGAAAATTAACAATATTGACTCATTTTATTTAGAAGAAACTAATCATCAGGAAGTTGAAAATATAATTGATAGTTTAAAATTTAAAAAATCTCCTGGTGTCGATGGTATAACCACAGAAATATTAAAATCTATTAAAACTACTATTTCTAGGCCACTAAATTTTCTTATAAATGAAATTTTTAAAACAAGTATATATCCAGAAGCTTTCAAAATTGGTGTAATAAAACCTATTTTTAAAAATGGAGATTCAAGTAAAATTAGTAATTATATGCATATAACATTAGGATCTTCATTAGCTAAAGTTATTCAAAAAATTTTATAAATGTGAATTGATAATTATTTAGAAAAAATAAATTTTATTTCTAAAAACCAATTTGGGTTTCAAAAAAATAAATCGACGCAAGATGCTATCTAACAGAACAAATATATAATGCATTAGATAATAAAACCTTGTATTTGGATTTTTTTGGATTTAGCAAAAGCCTTTGATACGGTTAGCCATAATTTACTATTAAAAAAAATTGAAAATATTGGATTTAGAGGAAAGCAACTAGAATTAATTAAAAACTATCCTATAAAGACCAACTTATGTTAGATCAAGAAGAAAGCTATTCAAAAGTATTTAAATATGGTGTTTCTTAAGGGATAATTTTAGGACCATTATTTTTTTAATATTTATATTAATGATTTCTTTCTTCTTCTTTATGTGCCATGCTCATTCGAGCGTAGGCGACCTCTCGCATATACCTGTGATGTGTGCCTTTTTTTCAGATTTTTCACAGGTATATGGGACCTACAGCTTATCGCCGGTTCCGAACGGCACTATTTGAGAGGTTGTACTAGGCAAATTACTACGTGGTGGTTTGCCATTGCCTTCCACGAGGTGACGACCGAATAAATAAAGATCGACGCATGGTCCCGGGATCGAACCGGGGACCTTCGGCTTAGTAGTCGGACACACTAACCACTAGGCTGCGGTCGCCATGCGATGGGAAAATTCATAGTTTTACAGATGATACTACTATTTCTTATAGCTATACAAATTGGGACAATTTAAATAAAAAAATTAAAAAAGATTTTAAAATTATAAAAAAATGATTTGATACTAATTTATTAACAATTAATTTTAATAAAACAAATTATCTTCCATTTACGGAACTTTGGTTAAAAAATTAGAAGTAAATTGTATAATGTTTTTATTTTTAAAAATATATATTAAAATATTATAAATGTACATTTGTCTAACGTCCATCCTTTTTGTTTCTGAATATAATTCATTTGAAGGATAAAGATAGTCCTTATTAAATATAGTTTTCAAAAATCTTTTTTGTAATAAAGACCATAACCATAATACACGTTATAAAAATGAAATATCCATAAAACCTAAAATAAATAAGTCGGTAAGACAAAAAACTTTTAAATATTTATGCTTTTATTTAAATGATTATTTACCAACAAATATTAAAAAAATTATTTCATTAAAAAAATATGAAATTGAAATAAAAACATTTATATTGAAAACAAACGCTTTAAAAAGATATTTGGAAATGCTATAACTAATTAATATGCTGTTTAATATTATTGTGAATCAATTATATAATTGATCTTTTTCAGAAATTTTCAAACTTATCATCGAGAAAGTAGCGTTTATTGAATACTTGCAACTTTTTATAGAAATATTCTTAAATATTTATAATTGTAAATACTTTAAAATAAATAAGATTTGTCCCTAACAAGCACGTCTTCTGGGGAATTTATAAATAAGTTTATTCAAGAATATCATATTAACATGTTTATTATATTGTAATTGTAATTGTTCTCGAGAACGGTTGCTAGCACTACTGACTTCTACCAAGTGTACCTTTTTCACGTAAGAATCATAGATAATATTATTTTTTTGATTAAAAATTTAATACAAGCACATATGAAAAAGTTAAGACTCCTCAAACGAGTAAACGGACATGTAGATGGCGCCCTCTACAAGTGGGATCCGTACTTACATCAATTTCGTGTTTAAAAAATCCCCTAGATACGAATTTTAATTCAAATATCGACATTATTTCAAAAATTATTTAGAAGGAACAAAAATAAAAATAGAAATTTAACACCCGAAGAGAAGCGGCGAATTCTGGCGATGCCGCGAATGTCCTGTCCTCGAGGTATGAAATCAAAACTTTTATCAAATAATTGGGCATACCAAACCTTATCAACTTTGATAAAAGACCATTATGCCAAACTTTATTGACCCTTTAGAAACGTCAAAAAAAAGCTCCCGTTAAAAGGTATGATTCTACATAAAAGAATATGAAAAAAAATTGATACTAACATATGTTTGCATATGCTTTCATACGGAGCTACAGGCTCTTAAAGATGGTATCATCACAGTGTTTTGTTTTTTTAAATTTATAGCATCTAGCTAGAATACAGAAATGAACTCTTAGGTATAAAAAGAAAGAAGTGTGTCCCTTTTCTTTCCGTCAGACCCAATCCTTGGACGCGTTTCGCCGTATTACAGCTCATCGGCAAGGCTATAGACTAGGCATCTGGTATTGGTATTTCTCTTAAGTCAGCTCGCTTGAGCTTTTACTTCTTTTAAATTTGTTAGTGCTTATTCTTCTACTATACTGGATTTTCTTTGTTGCGATGATCTTTTATATATTGTTCTCTTTTCTTCATTGATTTGCTTGCTTATTTTCGCTATTTTGTTCCGTGTTGTTGTTTTTTGCTTTTTTGGTGTTGTATCAGTTTTTTTTTCTGGTACTTTTCATGACCTTTTTTGTTGTTTCTCTATTGTTTTTGTTAATCTTTGTTTCTGTTTTGTGTTTTTAGGGTGGGAGCCAATCTTTCGGGTATTTAAAGTTGTTGTGTATTGTCGAGCGTATGTGTGAGTTTTGTATCATTGGATTTGTCGATAAGTCTGTTCTTTCAAAGTATTTAGTTATTAGTTTTGTATTGTGTTCCGTAATTGTGCCCATTTTTAGGTCTCTGTGTAATACAGCTGTCGGTACGTGTCTTTGTGCGTTAGTCATAATCCTCATTATTTTGTTTTGTAGTATCTGTAGTTTTTGGTATCTTGCCTTGTTTACGGTTCATTTTAAGACAAGTCCGTTATGCCAGACCTTATCAAACGCCTTGGAGACGTCGAGAAAGACTGCCCCTATTGACTGGTGGTGGTTAAACCCTCTGAGTATATTGGTTGCCAGGCTTGTCGTTTGGCGCACCGTGCAATGAGCAGCTCTAAAACCGAACTACTCTGATGGGAAAAGGAAAAGGACCCTACAGTACATTTCAACACGTAATGTAACGATACATATGCGAGATGTTGCACGTGGCGACATCTCGTGGCAATCGAGTTAATCATCCCCGCGAAACGCGTCCAAGGATTAAAAAGAAAAGGGACTAACTTATTTTCTTTTACATCACCTTTTCGGTTCTCAGAAACCGACAATTGGCTTTCAGCGCCACCTGACATTAGATACCTGCTTATGCTGGTTCCATTCTAGCGTTTGGTCTTTTCTAAGTCCTCGCTGGTCTGGTTGGGTGGACAAGTCGATTGCCACGAGATGTCGGCACGTGCAACATCTCGCATATGTATCGTTACATTTTAGGTATAAGTTGATGTTATTGGAAATGATTTTCTTTTTAAATTAGAGGTGGGAAGTTCGATTATTTTTGTTTAAATACCAGGACCAGGTGACCCATATTGTTATTGTTGCAACCAGTCAAACCAGTGGCGTGGTAACAAAAGGGTGGTAGGGGGGGTGGGTTATTTACTTTTTTTTTTTCGTTAAGTGCATTTTAGTATTTTCGCTTAATATACCTAAAAATTTGAAGAATAGTCCATGCTTAAAGTTTAGTTGAAAGATTGGGACAAAAAGTCTTCTTCCACTAGTTTAATAAAAATGTTATTCCTTTTTAAGGTCTACATGTCTACATGTTTCGAGCGTAGAAACGGTCATCATCAGGAGACAGAAAAAAGAGTTATGTTACTGTTGGTATTAGCAATAGAGAAAATGGTTGCTGGTACATAACCTTAAGAAAGCTTTGGAGTTAGGTGAAATGATCTAACATGAGAAAAGTAATCCTTGCATAACTTTGCTTGCTCACCCAATTCCAAGCTCCATTAAGGTTATATACCACCATACCACCAACCAACTTTAAATTTATCATCGTCATTTCCGGGCATTCTGTATGTCATTTGTTGTCTGCAATTATTAAAATTATTTCCAGATGAGCTGTCTTCCAGTTAAACTAGTTGCTCTCGGTACGCTGATCGATTTGTGCGAAATAGTGGAATGCATACCATATTTAATAACATGGAGAAATAATGGACAAAGAATCAAGTCGTTATTAATAGATATATTTCGTCAGGAGTGTAAAGAGATATTTGTTAAAACCAACGAAAATGGTTTGATTAGCGGTAAGTTACTTCAATGGTGCCGAATAGGATGTTTTAAGTTAACCGTGGTTAAAGTGATAAATCTAAAAATAATAATCAAAATCCACTCTATTTTAACTGAATTCAACTTGCCAGTAAATACTTAAAAAAGTTATTAACATTATTGAAGTCTTAAAAAAATTAGGTTAAAAGAACAATGAGGTTCAGTACAGATATCAAGAGATAAATTAATCAGCGTTATTATTATAGTAGCTAGTACAAAAAGAAACTTAAAATAGTAGTTGCTGAAAATGCCTGCCACCACGCTCGATTCATTTATTGCACCTACGCAGCATATTTAAGTTGACGTGGTTAAAATCGATATTTCGTTGCGTTCGAACGCATTACCTCTAAACCAAGAAGAACTTATCAAAGTTCAGAAGTCTCAGGTCTTTTTCCTCTCGTCAGATCCTAGCCTCGCTGACGAGCCGTGATACGACAAAACTCGTCTGGAGATGGATCTAGTGAAAGGACGAAGGCGAGCCTTCTAGAAATGTAAAATCTTTACGTTACTTAAAATAGATTGTTGCTTTAAAACTCGTTTCAAAAAAATAAATCGACGCAAGATGCTACTTGCTATCTAACAGAACAAATATATAATGCATTAGATAATAAAACACCTTGTATTTGTATTTTTCTGGATTTAGCAAAAGCCTTTGATATGGTTAGCCATAATTTACTATTAGAAAAATTTGAAAATACTGGATTTAGAGGAAAGCAATTAGAATTAATTAAAAACTATCTTAAAGATAGACCAGCTTATGTTAAAATAGATAAAAAGGAAAACTATTCAAAAGTATTTAGATATGGTGTTCCTCAAGGGACAGTTTTGCAGATAATACTGCTATTTTTTATTGCGATACAAATTGGGACAATTTAAATAAGAAAATTAAAAAAGATTTTAAAATTATAAAAAATTGGTTTGATAATATTTTATTAACAATTAATTTTAATAAAACAAATTATCTTCCTTTTACTTTAAACCTAAATAATGTACCACAAAATATGAACAGCATCGATATCAGCGATGACATTCAAATTATAAAAATTAATCATGTAAAATATTTAGGAATATTTTTTGGCAGTAAATTAAATTGGAATTTTCAAGTAGAATATTTGATTAAAACACTAAGAAGTTTATTACCAGTTTTTAAAAGCAATAAAAAATTTCTGGATATAAAACATCTAGAGATATTATATTATGCAGTAGTCAAAACTCATTTAAATTACGGAATTTTAGGTTGGGGGGGAATAAACGGAACTTTGGTTAAATATTTAGAAGTATTACAAAAAACATTTTTGAAAACTATATTTAATAAGGACTATCTTTATCCTTCAAAAGAATTATATTTAGGAACAAAAAAGATGAACGTTAGACAAATTTACATTTATAATATTTTAATACCTATATATGTATATTTAAAAATAAAAACCTTATACAATTTAAAGACCATAACCATAATACACGTTATAATAATGAAGTATTCATAAAGCCTAAAATAAATAAGTCCGTAGGACAAAAAACTTTTAAATATTTATGCTTTTATTTAAATGATTATTTACCAACAAATATTAAAAAAATATAAAATTGAAATAAAGACATTAATATTGGAAACAGACGCTTTAAAAATATTTTTTAACTAATTAATGCTATTTAATATTATTATGAATCAATTATATAATTGATCTTTTTGAGAAATTTAATAATTTATCATCAAGAAAGTAGCGTTTATTGAATACCTGCAACTTTTTATATAAAAATATTCTTAAATATTCATAATTTTAAATAAATAATATTTGCCCCTAACAAGCACGTCTTCGGGGGAATTTATTAATAGGTTTATTCAAGAATATCATATTAACATGTTTATTATTTTGTAACTATTTGAAATAAACTTATTATTATTATTATTAATAATTTTTTTTTATTTTTAGATTCAGCTTTTCCAATAATGGGAAGAGATCAATATTATAAGACGTTTTGTTCATGTAATCATACATCGGGCAATCCATCTATTGGAGATATGTTCGTCAGTTGTAGAGTAAAAGTGTATTGTTTATTGCAAATATTGAACAGTAAACAGCGCGAAACTGTTGAAATAGTTAACGAATTTTACAAGTTGTACGACGAGGAGCTGTCTGTCGAAAATGAAGTACTAAATATGAATCGATCTGTTGTGTTATATTTGAAAGATTTGGGTGTTTTTTAATTGAGAAGTGCGCGTGATTTTTTTTAAAGACTAATGCCTTTACCCACCAATTTACACGTTAATCAGAATTAGTTAATTCTTTAATTAGGTTTAATCGCGATTTAGTTAATTCGCGTGTCCACCAAGATTTTATTTGCGTAATTTACTTAACATAAAAGAGGCAACAATCTTCGCACATCACTTGATAGGTACCCCCTACAATTTGTGCTCGTTTATTCAGTTGGTTTCATAAAAACTAAAAAAATAACTGATTTTTGTAGTGTAAAGGCAAATATTTCCTAAAAACTTTGTGAACCCTTTCTACCCCCATCGAAGTAGTACAAGTAGTACCTAGCATTAAAATGGGTGAATATCTCAGATTAGGAGTAAATGAAGGTTTGGTTGGATTAAATAAAAGAAAAAGAATCGCAAACTTTTTATAGAATGAAAAGATGAATATTTTCTTAATAATATTAGATAAGTATGTAGACATATCAGAGAACAAAGCAACAGATAGAGTGAGTGTTCAAGAAAAGGAAAAATTATGGCGAAAAATCGAAGAAAATTTTAATGCAACATAAACTGTTGGAATATATTCGATATGCTGTGTTTTGGTGGCACCACATAAATCTCCTCAAAATAGACAAACATATTGTACAATATCTAGTACATCTAGGCCGTCGTTATACAAGTTAAGCTCTTCTATGATATCCATAACTATATTATAAATGCAAATGTTCAGCAAAAATCAAAATAACAACACCAAAGAAACTACGACTAAAACAAAATGACGTTTCCTGACATTTTCTAACCGTAGTTAGGTAGGGTAAAAGTGGGAGAGACGCCATAGTTTTTGCAAGTGTGAAATTTTATAAGAAAAAATGCAATATAATCAAATCGTTTATTTTTTGCATGAAAGTTACTCTTATACCCTATGTGGCAAAAAACAATTTACGACATTATTTCAAAAAACTAGAAGTCTTGAAATTAAAATATCACAAGTTTCAAAATGCCCTCTCTCACACACTATGTGGGAGAGATGCCATGACACGAGGGAGGGATGCCATACATATTATTTTGTCTGATTCAGATTTTTTTGCTTACTATTTTCCTCCCACAATTATTGCAATGGGGGAAGTACATATTTTCTGGGCATTCTAAAATAGTAAATACCTTGTTCAAATTTAACAGTAAAACACATATCATATAAGCCGTGGCGTCTCGCCTCATTTTGGAGGATAGATGCCATACAGTTAAAATATCACTCAGTATAAACAATGATACAAAAATATTTTTTATCATGTTAAAAACAAGTTGGACAAAACATTAAAATAGGTACTCACTTTAACTTATCTCCGCTGTACAGGGTCTTCCAACGAGGACTGAACAGGGGCTCATTTTTGAGCTTCCTTGTATTTAAAGAAAAATCCAAAATAGCCAATCGATGTACTTTTTCCTGCAGAATTCAAAAATGAAACCAAAAATTTATTTGAACCAGAAACAAAAGAGTTACGCTAAGGATAAGGTGTTTTTTAAATGGAAAATAGCTTTTTTTATACGATTTTTGGAACGAGTGATTTTTTTTTTGTCCGTTCTGATTAAAATATTTAATATTGTGACAGCTATTTTTATTAAATTTTAATGTTTTATCCAGTATAATTTAACTTTAACCTGTTTGAAACATACACTAGGTAATAAAGGTATAATCACCTTTGAACCCTTCAAAGTCAAAAAATTTGACAAATTTACTATAATATTGCCGAAATGAAATATTCATTAGATGAGAGATTGCAGATTGTTATCTTGTTCTACAAATGCCAAGAAAATGCAAGAGAATATTTCATTTCGGCAATATTATAGTAAATTTGTAAAATTTTTTGACTTTGAAGGATTCAAAGGTGATTATACCTTTATTACCTAGTGTATGTTTCAAACAGGTTAAAGTTAAATTATACTGGATAAAACATTAAAATTTAATAAAAATAGCTGTCACAATATTAAATATTTTAATCAGAACGGACAAAAAAAAAATCACTCGTTCCAAAAATCGTATAAAAAAAGCTATGTTCCATTTAAAAAACACCTTATCCATAGCGTAACTCTTTTGTTTCTGGTTCAAATAAATTTTTGGTTTCATTTTTGAATTCTGCAGGAAAAAGTACATCGATTGGCTATTTTGGATTTTTCTTTAAATACAAGGAAGTTCAAAAATGAGCCCCTGTTCAGTCCTCGTTGGAAGACCCTGTACTTATGGCATTCACTAAAACACAATATGCTCAAAATTTTCATCGAATAAATTACGCAGAAGAAAATATTTCTTAACAATACGTAACGCACTCACGGGCAGCCGGACAGGCACTGACTCCTACTTTTACCCTACCTAATCAGCCAAATCTTGCCGGGTAAAGTTAATTGGCAATTAAATAAAAAAAGTTCATTGGTGGTTACCGATTTAACTAGTTAATCACAATTAAAACTTAATCAGCAAAAATATACTTAAAAAATTATTTCATTAAAAAAATATGAAATTGAAATAAAACATTTATATTGGTAACAAATAAGGATTTAAAAATATTTTTGGATAATAATATGCTTTAAATAATTATTGCTATTTAATATTATTGTGAATAAATAATATAATTATTCTTTTTCAGAATTTTAATTATCTAACATCAAGAAAGTAGCATTTATTGAATACTTACTTGCAACTTTTTATTAAAAATCTCTTAAACATTTGTTTATAATTTTAAATACTTCTAAATAAATAAGAATTGCCCCTAACAAGCACGGGAATTTATGAATAAGTTTATTAAAGAATAACATATTAACATGTTTATTATCATAGACCTCGTAACTATGGAACGCTTTGAATATCTTTAATACCGTTTGTCCGATTTAGCTAAAATTCGGTATCCGTATATACGAGGTTATCGCGAAGCTGCTAGTGACATTTGCAATGTTGCCAAATTTACAGTTTTTTAGCAATTTAAAATAATTTTTTTTTAAATGGAACACCCTATATATTATTCAAAAAAATGATTCCGCAACAAATTCTAAATAACTTTTATATAAGTTACTTAATGTCTAAATCCCAAAAGCCATTTTTTTGATATTGGGGTTTAAATATCATAAGAACTTCTTATCCAAGAAAACTGATAGAGATATAAGAAGGTCTTGGAAATTTGTGACACAATTAAATTCTGACAGCGACATTGACAAACTTTTCAGAAGGTATTTGTGCTTTATAATTTATACATAATGTATACCTAAGACTCAAGATAACCTCACAACAAAATATCTAAAGCGGTTAAATCTGGAGATTTGGCCGGCCATTCAATTGGACCTCGTCGGCCAATCCATCGTTCAGGAAAAACTGTATTAAGGTACTCACGCACACGGCGGGTATAATGGGCCGGAGCTCCGTCTGGCAAGAAATTGTTCAGTGCATCAGGATCTTTTGGATTAGGTTATAATGTGGCAAGGCACGGTACTAGATCATTTTCTAAAAATTCTAAATATGTTTCACCTGTCAAATTTCCGTCTATAAAAAAAGGTACCAAGATTCTATTTTCAACAATGCCGGCCTAAACATTAACTTTTTGAGGATCGGGTGTGACATTCCATAATCCAGCGTGGATTTTCGGTAGCCCAATACCGACAGTTTTGTTTGTTTACACTTCCATTCAAACAAAACGTTGCCTCATCCGAAAATATAATTTGTTTCGGAAACTGTGCATGATTATTGCACATATTCATCATTATCTCGCAAAAGAGTTCATGAACCAATTGGACTATTTAAGGATGGAATTTATTTTTATCTAAATACTTTAGGACCGATGTTTCGCAGATATGATTTTCCAAAGCAATTATGGTGGTCTTCTTGAACCGATTGAAGATTATCAAAATAACTTTTGCCAGACACTTTGACTTAAGGCAAAACTACTCAAATCAGGGGACAACCGTCACTGTCAGTGTGACAACCTAACAACCAAATGTTTTATTTACAACAGTGTTCATGATTTAAGTAATAATAAAAAAAATCATCTGTTAAAATCCGAATATCGATTTTCTCGCAAACTTCTGAATTTAAGTATATGACAATTTCATGAAATATGTTTAGAGTTTTATACAGAATCCAAAAGAATATTATAAAATAGGGGTATCCATTTGAAAAAATAAAGAAAACCGTCATAGCTTGTTTTTGGAACAACCTGTACACATGACATTAGCTTCAAGAAATGCACAACAAAAATAAAAAATTGACGGGTCCGAGCGTTTTTTCGAAAAAAGAAAACACATGCATTTTAAATGAATTTGTTCCAACCTCTACGTTCTCACTGTATAATGACTATTTGAAATACACTAATTATTATTATTATTATATGTTGGTGGGTATAGGAATAAAATGCACGATGTTCTAAACTTCTTAGCTTTTAAAATACAGTGATTTGCTGAACCTAGGTGAAATAAATTAGGCCATTATAAGCAGTAATAAACTCACATTTACGTTCAGATTACAGTATGTCTCCTGTGATAGTTATTCTGCAAAATAGATCCTAAACCTTGCGCAATACCTACTTAAGAATTCTAAGTAATATAAAATAGAAAAACTTTTAATCTTAAATACTACCCATCAATCAAATCCTGCAATTTGTGGCAATAATTTAAAAGGCACTTTAAAAATTAGAGCGCCCGACATATTGAAGCCCCTAAATATAATTTTATTTTAACTAGGTGACTTTACTGTTGGCAGAAAACTATTTAGCCCTTAAGCTGGCAGAAGAATGGAAAGAGCTAGAAAAGGACTTTGAAAAGATGGGATTGGAACCTATTCCCTCCGATGACGCTACAATAGGAGCCATGATACAAGTCACCAATCAGTGGGGAATTGTTTTGCAAGAAATGCAAATGGAGGTACTACGAAAACACCAGCTCAAGGTAAGAATCAACGTATATCAAGTCTTATCAAGTGCTATAATATAATGTTGATCAATTTATGCATAACACGACTGTATCAGTGGCGTAGCCAGCATTTTGGGGCGGGAGAGGGGTGTATTTTTAATAAAATGTCCTTTTTTAAACAAATGTGATTCAAAGGAAAAAAGAAAATATTAGATTCTAATATGAACAAGAAACCCTGCGACTAGACTATATTAAATTTATTCTGCAAATAAAGAATAAAAATAAACAACCAATACTTTTAGAAAATAATGCTTCTACTTTTATTTTTTTAAATTTGTCTATAATAATAATAATAATAATAATAATAATAATAAACTTTATTCAATTATACATAGGGTATACATTGAAAAGGCAAGAGTGCAGCTGAACAGAGACTGCCTAGCTGATTTATACACTTATCCTTATTAGGTAGATAGATACGCTTTACAATAAAATATTTCAACTAATAGTACATTTCTTCTTCTCTAAATAGGTGAACATCAAAAAATAAAAAAAAAAAAAAATAAATTTAATTTATATAATATATACAATACATATATAGAGACATGTATTATAGCCGTACATAAATATGACATATGACAAGTATAAGAATTAATAAGTCAGAATTCAATCATAATGTATATAGAAAGAATCGAAACAAAGTAGTGAAAGTTATCCGTGAAGAGAAAGTTAGGTACTTTAAAGTAGAAGTGGATAATTGTAGAAACGACACATCTGCAATGTGGAAAACTTTGAAACGTATAATGCCTCAAAATAAAAGCAAAAAAATAACACAACTTAAAAAAAAAATAAAAGAGATAAAAAAAACTAAAAAAAAGTCATAAAGAAAAAGTGCCCGGAACGGGAATCGATCCCGGGACCTATGGCACCAAACCCAAATTTTTTCAATTTTAAAGGGCTCTTTATTATTCTAATAACAAGTTACATCACACCTAACTTTTGTTTGGCTTAGGCCCCTGGAGCTAGTCTCCCCCGGTGTGGGAGCGCAGCTCCCACACCGGGTTCTCCACCCTACCCAGTTGCCTATAATACCGGGGGCGCAGCCCCGGCGGGTCGTTGGCCTGACCCTTAAAATGGTGAAAATGTTTAAGTACTAGATCACGTAACTCGCGTTCCGGCCAGAGGCCTCTAAGGGTGTTTAATTTTATTTTTTACCTTGCGGTATGAAGGATTGCATGACACTGATAATAATCACGAACTGGAGTACGGCTGGCATTTGAGGAAAAATCTGCCAAAAAACCTCATTAAAATTTCAGGTACAGCGTAGCAGCGACTTACGACCATTCCGGTGGCTTAAAGCTTATGTAGGGCAATCCTATCTTGTTTGTAAAGTTAACAAGTGTTTGAGATTTTAATTTAAATTTGAAAACAGAATTATGCAAGTGATTTGAGATAGAGTTTGGGTTAATGGAAAGAAGCCACTGTTTAAATTTTTGTTTGTCGTCGGTAGTCATTCAGTTTGAGCTCCCTTAACAAGCTCCTCCCACGGCATTGTGGGTGTTTTGGTTTGTATGTGTGCGCATTGTGTAGTTTTGGTGTAGGTCTGAGTTCCAAGTCCCTTAGCAGTCTCCTCGCATTTAATGTGGGCGGAGCCAACTATGGACTCGAAACTCTAGTGTAATGTTTGTCTGTTATCTTGTGTGTGTTATGTATATGTTTAATTGTATTATGTAATGTGTTATATACTTATTTAATGTTTTGTGATTAATGCAGTGGAAGGTGCCAGATAGGCAGCCTTTTGTATATTGGTCCGTGTTTTATTTGTATGTTATTGTCATGTCTTTGTTCTGTTATGTTTGTCGTTAATGGTGAATTATGTATTTTGTATAAGTAAAATTTAGTTGCTATGTCTGTAATGTGCTGTCGTATGTCTTCGACAGCAGCCATATGGTGAAGGTCTGCGACGCGTGTGTACCTTCCGGAGGAGGTCACGCATCGCAGCATCTTGTTCTCAAATCTTAATAGTCGTTGTAGTTGAGTATTAGATGCAGAACACCATATGGGCGCTGCGTACGTCAGTATTGGTCTAATGATTTGAATGTAAATTAGTCTCTTGTTAGTTGGAGAGAGTGGGGATTTTGGTGAGAGTAAGGAATAAAGGCTTTGCATTGCTGCAAAAGCCTTTCTGAGGGTGTTGGAAATATGTGTTTGGAAAGATAGTCGTTCATCTAATGTAATTCCTAAGTATAGTATTTTGTTTGTTGGTCTTATGTAATCGTTGTTGATTTTAATAGGTATAATTATTTTGTTATTCGTAAACTTCTTTGTGAGGATAGCACAAACGGTCTTTTCAGAGTTTACCCTAATTTTCCATTTGGAAAAGTAGGGCAACAGCAAGTTGACGTGCGTCTGGATCTTCCTCTTTGCTGCCTCTGCATAGAACGATTGTGCGTATATTAGCGCGTCGTCCGCATACAGAGCGAGGTTGGTGAGAGGGTACTGCGGCATATCGGCTGTATGTAAGTTATATAATATAGGTGATAACACCGTGCCTTGCGGCACCCCCGCATTAACCACCCTGGGTGCGGACAGTGCACTTTCAACCCTCACAAAGAAACGTCTATTGTTTAGGTATGAATTTAATAAAGTTACGTAATGTAAAGGAAAGTTATGTTCGTTGTATAGTTTATGTATTAGACCATGGTGCCATACTGTGTCGAAGGCATTTTTGATGTCCAATGACAGGAGAACCGTGTTCATTCCTTGATTGAATTTTGTCATGGCATCTTGCGTAACCCTCGCCACAAGCATGGTGGTACCATGGCCTGGTCTAAATCCAAATTGTTGGTCTGGTATTTTGTTTGTTAAGTTTAGTTTGTGTATGTTACGTAAAATGAGTTTTTCGGTCAGTTTGGATAGTGTGTTAGTCAGTGCTACTGGTCTATAACTGTCAGGTTGCGTTGGGTCCTTGTTTGGCTTTAGTATGGGTATGACAGTGGCTTCTTTCCATTGTTTGGGAAAATGTTGCTGCAAGAATATATTGTTGATAATATAGAGTAATTGTACAAATGTCTTACGAGGAATGTTGCGTAAAAGTATGTTATGTATTGCGTCTGGTCCGGGTGCCTTGCATAGAGGTAGTGTTTTAATCATCTCTCGCAAGGTTCCGGGTCTGATTTGTATTTTTGCTAGTACTGTCGGCGGTATCGGGTATTTTTGTCTTATTAAATTTACTGTTTTGTTTGTTATGTAATTTTGTTCGTTTGTTGTATTTTCAGGAGAAACACAGACTGCTGCCAGTGATGCGGCAATGCAGTCTGCCTTCTCCTCGTCTGTTTGTACATTGTTGTTTTGTAGCGTCGGTATCTTTTTGAACTTCCTCTTTAGGCGCTTAGTTAGGCGCCATAAAGAGGAGTCTTGAGCTGTTAGTCCTGTCAGTGTGTTGGTCCACATGTCATTTTTGTACTTGTTGATTTTATCTCGTATAGTATGTTGTAGTTCGTTTGTTCGTTGTCTGTCAATTGGTCTTTGCAACCGTTGCCATTGTCGGCGTATTTTGTTTTTGAATTTAATTAATTTGAGTATTTCGTCAGGCAGTCTGTCTTCTTTGTGTCGTATTTTGACAACGGTTGCGACACAGTCTCGTGCGTAATGTATATTTTTTGTCAGTTTGTCAACTTCTGTTTCTAGTTCGTTTGGTGTGTTAATGTTATTGTTTATTGTGGTCTGTTCGTTTAGTATTTGTCTATATTGTCTCCAGTTAATGTTTTTTAGTAAGTATGTTGTGTTTGGTGCCTCGTAAGACATTTGTACATGCCATTGGATCATCAATGGAAGATGATCCGATGATAGTTCGTCGAATATTGTCACCTCAGAGAGACCCAGTATATTTTTATTTATGAATACGTCTATGTATGTTGGTGTCATCCTGTTAGGAGGGTAGTGACTGGGTCTCTCTGAGGCGATCAATTGTAGATTGTTATCCAATAGATACTCGTAAATTAAATTGCCATAATGATTATTACGATGGTTACCCCACATATCGTGCCGAGCATTTAAGTCACCGGCCATAAGAACCTGTTCAAAGTTGACAAAAAATGGGTCGAGATCTTGGTTTGTCAACTGCATACGCGGTGGTGCGTATGCAGTTGTTATTATTGCGTTATTACGCAACCGAACACTTACGTGTTCGATTTGTGTGATGTTATTATTGATTTGAGAGTGAGGAAGTGTGTTCTTAATGAATAAGGCCACACCTCCCCCTCGAACATTGCGGTCAGCACGATAGACCGCAAAGTTCTTGATTGTGAGTTTGTCATTTTCTGTCAACTTTGTTTCGGTGACGCAAGCCACGTCTACGCTGTGTTTTGTTAGAAAGTGAATAAATTCGCCTGTCTTGTTTTTTATGCCATTGGCGTTCCAGTTCATGATTTTTATGCTCAAGGACTTCGTCCTTTTGCTGTTTTGATTTTTGTTTATGTTATTTTTATTTTTATTATTGAAATTATTTGTGTTTGAAAAACTCGCCATCTATATTTCATATTTGCTGCAGTTTTGTGTGAATTCTAATATATTTATGAGTTTTTCTTCCATAGTTGGCGAGTTTTTCAAGACTTGGACGAAGTCCTTCAGCATTATTATTATTCCGGTCATGTTAAAATTTTTAAGTTCGTTAAACACCCCTAAGAGGTCTCCTACCTGATTTCTTTCGCCACTGGCACTTGTTGTCGCACTCTGGTATGCACTAGGCTGTTGCCTGTGCTGGGGTTGTTGTTGTTGTAGGGGTTGTTGGGGCTGCTGTTGCTGTTGGGACGGCTGTCGCTGTCTCAATGGGGGGAAGTTTGATTCTGTTATAGCTGGGCCACTTGCCCTGGCCAAGTTGACCCCATTTGCCCTGGGGTTGTTCATTATAGGTCTGGTCCATGCGTTTGTAGAGGGTTGCGGTGCATCAACAAATTGTTGTTGTTGTTGTTGTTGATTTGGGCGTTGATTCTGGGCGTTGATTCTGGGCCATTTTCCGCATCTTGAAAGTGTAAACCGGGCATTGTTGGTCGTTGCTCATGTGTGACAATATGTCATCGCATGCCCCCACAGCTGGCATCGTTTACATTGCATGATCGTTGTTATTGTGTTGCGTCTTTCCCATGTAATACAAACATTGTTGAGGTAATGTATTTTTTGCTGGATTTTTGTGAGCGTCATGTCACCAGTGAAGATTGCCATATACAGTGGCCTGAATTGAGTTCTCAAGCGAAAAACTTGAGTGCATCCGACATTGTATGTTTTCAATTCTTCTAGTAGATCTTCTGGAGTAGGCTCACTTTCTAGGCCTCTAATGATGAAGGCATTGGTTTTTTCCGTTTTTTCAGCATATGTATGGAAATTACTGTGTTCTTCCGCCTTCAGTAACGTGTGGTATTTTTTGTAGTCTTCTAAGTCATAGATTTGGACTATGACCGTCTTTTTGGCAAATTTTATATGGAATCCTTGCAGTCCATTTTTCATGTTTGCGGCCAAGTGGTTTCTAAACTTGTTAAAGTTCTCTTGGCCTCCGAAATTCCCATCGAGGACAATTGGTGGGATATTCTTTTTTGAGATTTTTTCTTGTTGTTTTGGTTGTTGTTGTTGATTTTGCGAATTTTGTTTTTGTTGTTGTTGTTGGCGTGTGTTTTTTAGTGCTGGGAAAGCTTCTCTGGTTTTCCTGGAGATAGCTTCTGTAGCTTCCTCTTCTTCGTCAGTGTCAAAGACTGTGGAAGTTTTGGGGGGCTCTGGTATGTCTTTTGGAGCGATGGGGTTGAAACGATTTTTAGTAGGGACTGGATTGGACTTGTATGGTTGAAGCCAATTGGTGTTGAAAGCTTCTCCGCTAGTTTTATTGATTTTCGCAGAGCTTTCAGGAGATTGGGTATCCCTGTCCCTTTTGCGAGATTTTTGCTTTTGGAATGATTGATCGTCATTGTTGTCGGTCTCCATTTCTGAGTCTTCGTCGGAGTTCATTGTTTCAATAGCAGGTTCACCGATTAGGCCCATTTTGATTTGATTGTTTGAGCTAGTGTTAGCGAAATAGCATTGCGGTGTCCTGTCAGACAAGTTGATTGGTGTTTGTTCTATGTTTGTGGGTGTAGTTGCCTCTTCGTCGGTCTCATAGCGGCTTTCGAAAGCTTCAGTTGAGGGTTGGGGTGGGTTTTCGGGGTTGTTTGGTCTGGCTGCTTGCTTCTCCGTCTGGGTTAGCTGGACAGGGGCGGTGGCTAGAGATGTGGGCGGTGGCACTGTTGTGGGTGGAGCTCGGCGGGTGGGGGAGTGGCCTACTGGACCTCGCTTTTGGCCGGTTTGTGCTGTGGACCCTGGTGGAGACATCTCGGGGGTGATTTGTGGGGTTGTTTTAGCTTTTCTTTCTGAAATTTTAGTAAGGGTATGTGGGGTTTCCCCGTGCGCTTTAATTAAATGCTCTGCGATTTGAATACGGACAATTTTTGGCAAAGTTGCTGCCGAGTTAAAGTTTTTGTCACGGAAAGATTTACAGATTTTACATTTATTTTTGTTTACGGATTGATTTATTTTAGTTTCGAGTATTCCTCGTGAAGTGGTGAAGCCATCTTCCCAAACGCTACATGAGCTGCTATCATTCTCTTCGTTATAACTGTCATTTGTGTTAGTTTTAGTTGATGTCATCTAGTGACTGTTACTTTTTCTCAATAAAATTTTGTCACTCGCGATTTTACACGCGAAGAAAGTTTAATATACACACTGTGATAGTTTTATACGGTCCCACTAACTACTAAAGTTTTATATATACACTAATATTTACAGAGTCAAAGTTAATAATTTCATTAAGTCCAAAAAATCCTACCTTATTTGCAGTTTTCAGCAGGATTCTGCCACTATCACATCGCCTGAGGTGTTGGGGGAGGTTTTAGCACCCCCAGGGATCAGTTTTAGCACCCTCAGCACACCTCAGGGTTTTCACTAAGTTTAAAAACACTCGATTTAGCCAAAAATGTCCAGTGACCCACACTTGTCACTGTCCAAATTTTAAAGTTTTTTAAATGAATTTTTGTCCAAAAAGAAGCTTGTCCATCCCCTATACTAGGGGAGGCCACGTTTCGCTATTTTGGAGAATATTATCAGCAGTGGAAAGCTTCGAAAAGTTGAAAATTGGAGCATATGGGTTTTCGCAGTGCGAAAACTCCACTTTATTTTTTGCTGTCACTGATAAGGAACAATCGAGTTTTAGAGATAAGAGAACTAAGCACCAAACCCAGATGCTATATCCACAGTTCCACTGAATTGCTTACAGACTTTAGTTAATCTAGTAACCGTAGAATGAAAGCCAGCGTATCGAGCTGAATGTCTCCGAGGCTGTTGCGCATGCGCATGCGGAAGCCAGGAAGCCAAACTGATATTCCTGTCTCTAGACGCAAATCTTTTAAATCACGGTTTCACTGCCGCAGCTCGGCGACACAGCGTTCGGCGTCGATTGCAGCGGCTGCGTTCGGACTGCTAGAGAGACCAGTCCAGCCGCGATCGCTCAGCAGAATGCCACCGTTTTCGGCAATTGCTGACGAGTGTTTGACAGAGGAGATGCAAAAGTACCCCCCTTTATACAACTATGAGAACGAAAATTACAAAAATGTTGTAATGAAAGAAAATGCATGGAAAAAAGTGGCAGCAAGTGTAGGGAAGAACGGTAAAGTGTACATAACCATTCTGTTTATTTTTCAGCATTACATTACAAAGTTTATAATTATACCATATTCAAATCCAAGATGCATACGAAGGAAACATTGATCAGTACTTAATGACAACCGTAACTCTATTTCGATTGGTCAGTTTGTATTCAGTTTACCGGTGATTTTCGCATTTTTGCATTGTATCGTTTGGTGTTATTGTTTGTTATCGATATTTTGATATAAATATTTGTGTTTTTAACCGTTGTATTTGAATGTATACAGGGTGTTTCAGAAGTACTAACCTAAACATGTGTCCGGAGTTGCCCCGTTTTTGATGTACAGGGTGTTAAAGTTTTTTTTTTTTATTTTACTTTTTTACGGTTCGTCGGCGTATCTGAGGCCATCTAGAACCGGTCATCGACCGTACGGTTTTTAATCGTGCGGTCTGCCGACTGGGGAGTGTGAAACGGCACCTTCATCCTACGAGATATCCGATCCCATCCGGCCTGTCCGGCGTGAATAGGATGGTTTTGATGTCGATTCATTTTACACTCTTCCCTAAGACAAGAGCACGCGGTGTTTCCCAAGCGGTCACCCATCCAAGTACTAGCCGCGCTCGACACCGCTTAACTTCGGTGATCTGACGGGAACCGGTGCTTTAGGTGTCGCTAGGCCCTTGCCCGTTTTTTTTTTTAAATCGTTTTTTTTTATTATTTTTGTAAATATCCTGTTCCCGATTTTATTGAAATTTGGTACCGTCATTCATAATGATAAGAGGCTTAATTAGCCCTAACTGGATTAAATTTATTAAGTCCAGTGGCGTCCTGGGGAACACTTCAACGGATATTATTGACAAAAAAATGTACGCCACTGACTTTTTTCTAATTTTGATATATTTTGCGGATATACCAACTAATGATACAATTTTAAAATGTTTTGATTCTTTGACGTCTTAATCAAATTGATTTGTTCACTTGATATGCTGCAGCTTTGATTTAAATATCGTATAGTATAAATTCAAGTGTTAATATGACGTTTGTCGAAATGGAGGAATTTAGGCTAACATCTCCTCTTCCTCTTCTTCCTCCAACAACAGCATACAACAGCATGCAACTAATGTTATCGGCGTTCATTATAAATCATAGATAAGCGCTTTCACTACGAAATACGAATATGATCTGAAACGCGCTGCTCCAGCCGCGCCAGCCAAACCACCCTGTGGCGACGGCCGATTGCTACACTCGATCGCGAAAGCCAGCCACACCCGCTGACTGCTCAAGCGAAACCATACGTTTACTCTCGACTTGGTCTGATCCCGTCGTCTTTCGTCCCTTTCTCCCTTCCCCGTCATCATCAGGCCACCGGCTCGCTTGTGGATCATTTTAATTTGGTGTGACGTATGGGACAAATGCAACACAAAAATTTCGTCGAATTCCGTACCCATACTAACGTGCCCGTGCGATAATATCAACATTTTCAATGTTAAAAAAATAAAATATGGCACACAGAAGAACGACCAGTCTAGTCTTCATGGCAGAATCACACACAACTATTGACTGAGCCCAAACCCCATTATTTTTCACAAAATTCTACTTTTTAATTAAAAGTATAAATGAAATAAACTTCTTTCTGATTTTTTAATCGGACCTAGTTTCTGCTAGCAACTGAATTAATTAGATATTTAGTCCTATGACACTGCCGTCTCGAGACGGTAGTGCCTATGATAAAACACACAAGTTAACTTTTAACGGACCGTTTTCATGACAACAATCGAAAAAAGCCTACTTGTTAATTTTTCACTGTGGTTGAAATATAGCTAGTTAGCGTCTAAAGTTAACTTGTGTGTTTGATCATAGGTATGGAGGGCTTTAGGAAGGAGGCCGATCCAATATGGCCGAATTTTAAATTTACGTCCCTGTTTTTCGTTACTTCGCTGGTTGGCCGTCGAGGGCGCCACTGCACGCTTCCCGGCTATTTTTTGCAGGTTTTGATAGGCGAGTGCGGTATTTTTTTCGAATATCTTGAAAAATAAGCTTTGGAATCATTTTTTTGCGTTATTAATATAAACAATGAGTGGCGTACAATGTTCTACAAGTAGCGTTTGCTTTGTGCCGGGGTGTAAAACTGGATATTCGTCTGATAGAAAGCTCAGGAAAAATCGTGGTGAGAAAAATCCTAGTCTCTTTCAAGCCCCTAAGGTAAGCAAAAACCACAAAAGGTTCACAATATTGTTTATTAATTGTGGTATTTCGTTACTCGTCTGTCTGTGTCTTCTATCCTTGATTTTGTCATCATAGATCTTAAAGATAGATTATCCGACAATGGACGTATTTCTATTAACCAAATTTTTGATAATGTTAATCAAAATTTAATTAAAATTTATTCATTGTTACGAACTGTTAAACTAACTTTAAAAAGGTATTAATAATTTAAGAAATAATATTTCTCCCTTAATTGGTATTTTATACAAATTAAGATATTATAATAAGAATAAGTACCTACTTACGTCCCCTTAAAACTTTTAAGAAATATTTACTTTACAATATAGGAAGGTAGTTAGTTACTCAAAATTTCAATATTTTATATCAGTTTGCCAGTTCGTCGAATATTAATCCTTTAAAAAATTACAAAATGAAACCATAAAATATGCATTTAAGGCCCCCCGCGCCTAATTATATTACTTACCTAGAATTTTGGAAAACAATCAATTATAGATATCTACCTATTGTATACAGTGTGGCCCAAATTGGGCCTACATGTATGGGGATCTTGGAAACTATAGAAGATAGAGAAACGGTTAAATGGGGAAAGTTTTTGACAATTATATTTCTAACTGAAAACCGTTTAGTACGCGGCCCTATCTTTTTTGGTTTTTGAAATATGTTGAAAAAACCAAAAAGATGTATTTTCGAAAATATGCTGTAGATTTCTTATTATTCACTATTTTGGCAATCTGTAAAAACATTTTTAAAGCAACTTTTTAAGTAGATTTCAGTTCTGCAATTTAATTTTGAACACGACGTTTCAGTTATTTTATACCATCATCAGGTTCATTTTTTCTTATGGGCGCCATATTGTATTTTAAACTTAAAAGGTAGCTTATGACGTCAGCTTTTCAACGATGTATTATTTGTTTGAAAATAAATGAAATTGACTTGAAAAATAAAGAAAATTAATTTTCGCAACACGTCAAATTTGAGAAGAACACATTAGGCCGGGTTAAATTTGTTTGAAATATCATAATATTATAATACATTATTTTATTTTTTCCTTTTGGTTAAAAATCTCAAATTAACATTTCAAATAAAGAAAACTAAAAACGCAATGCATAATAATTATTGTTTTGAAAAGAAAATAAGAAAAAATATCTAACTTACTATACTTATTCGAAATGTTGGCCGTTTTTATTAATACATTTTTGACACATTGATGACCCTGCGAAGCGTGTTGCCATTTATGCTCGTAAACACATTCCTCACTCTCTCTTCTAATTCTTGTACAGATTCCGGGGGTTCAAACTCATATACTTCATTTTTTACATAACCCCATAAATAAAAATCGAGAGGAGTTATATCAGGGGATCTAGCAGGCCAATTAACTGGTCCGCCGTTTGAAATTAATTTGTCATCAAATATCTGTCTTAAAACCCTTTATAGGGCAAAAGACTTTTTTTTTACTTTTTCATTAAAAATTAAATTGAAGGTTCTTGAGCTAATGAGAAACACGTAGGTACGTGAATCAACGCGATATATTGTGTAGAAATCAAAAATTTTCAAAATTTCGGGTGGGAAGTAGTTTTCCCAAAAGGTGTTCTGGAAGAAAAAAATATTGGGAAATATATTTCCCACCTCTACGATAATAAAATAAGATCAAAATAATTTTAAATTGTTTTATTGAATAAACATACAAACATACGCTAACTCAGAAATATTCATAGGTAAGGTTAATATCTAAGTTTGCAACATAGACTGTTAAGTCCTAATACTAAAAAAAACCTTGAGGAACATAAGGTAACAATAACACAATAACAAACAATTTAGCGAAAGCAACAAAATAAAAAATCAACTCCATATTTTTTGTAATATAAAGCAATACTAAGTAAGTTAATTACTTGTGTGAAATTCAGCAAAGCATCCTTTGCACAGAGCAACGTTGCATGCGGAGCATATTATGTTGCTACGTTTTTCCTTGTCTTTTGTGCTACATTGACCACATCGTCTATATCCTTTAACTATTTGAGGCATATGAATTCCAACATTGGATAAGCGTAACGTATTTTGTACTGTTAAGACCCTACTTTTTTTCTTTCTAGCAAACCCTCTCATAGGCTCATAACCTCTTTTACGTTTACATGAAAATGTTTGTACGAGTTCGTTGACTAAAATAGATCTAAACTGAAGGTGGCTGATGGACTTTTCATTATTTTGCTTTTGCGCTTCTTTATAAACAATAAATGCGTTTACTATTGCCATGTCGAGAAAGTAATAGAATAGTTTTATCCACCAACGACGCGATTTTCTTGCAACGCTATACACCTCTAGCATTTGGTCCATTCTGTCCACTCCACCCATATACTTATTGTAATCTGATATGGCCTCAGGACAAGGAACAGCTTCTTTTTTGCCTTCTCGATTTGTTCTGCGGACGGTGGTAACTTTAGATGCATTATGCATTGTACTTAAAACTGATACAGGTTTTTTTCCTCTATCTATCCACCTTATGAATGAGATATCACCACTCATAGCATAGTCGATTTCATGTTGTTTTAGGGTTTTGTCATTTATTTGATTTAAAGGTAGATGCTTTCTATTCGTACGAATGGTACCACAAGAAAATAGTTTTTTTGATAGGAGTTTCCACACAAGTCTCATTGATGTGAAAAAATTATCGAAGAATACGCAATAATAAAATCCCTCTAATGCTTTTGTTAATTTCAAAACTACTTTTTCTCCCAAAGAACCAATCGTCTTATCAGAAACATCTTTGCCCGTGTAAATGTCAAAAGCCACGACATATCCTGTTAACGCGCAGCACATTACCCACACTTTAAAACCACGTTTGATCGGTTTCATGGGCATGTACTGTTTCATGGTCGTACGGCCTTTAAAAGCAACCATGCTTTCATCAATTGAAACAAAACGAGAAGGACGAAAAACATTTTTAAATTTGTCACTGAAATATTCCACAAGTGGTCGCACTTTATAAAGCCGATCAAAATCAGGATTACCTCTTTTAGGCATTAGGCTATTATCAGCAAGGTGAAGATGGCGCAAAATTTTTAAGAACCGCTTTACAGGCATTATTCTCGCTATTCTTTCACAATGGAAGTTTTCGTCTGTCGACCAATAAAATCTAATACCAGGGAGATAGTGAAAGCCCATAAATATTACTATGCCCAACCAAGCTCGCAGTTCCTCAACAGTTAATGAAAGATTAGTGCCCATTTGTTGAGCGTAAATATTTGACTGAACAACCATTTCGCAAATAAAGAAATTGGTGAAAAATAAGGAAAAAAAGTCTATAGGAGATTTACATTCTCCGTCATATTTAGGCCCGACTTCTTCGAAATTCGTAGTAGAATACCTTTGAGGATCATTAGCTTGCTTTGACCAATCAAAGTTCTCAAATTCCGCCTCACTGTCCGAGTCGCCATCCGAGTCACTACTTCTGGGAGGAGTTCCATATCTTGCAAGCAAATCGTCGCTATGGCTATCGAGTTGAGGTTCTAGATCCGAATCAGATGAGCTTTCATTTTCTGGTGCTTTTGAAGTAGAGGCATTGTCCCTGTTGCGCCACTGAGGAAGGTTATCTTCGGCATCCGAGTCTCCACCTAGGTCCGAATTTTCTGCTTGCTCGTCTGTAATTTCTTCTAGACTGGCAGCCGCCTCATACGCTAGGCGTTCTAATTCTTTTTCAGATAATCCTGCCATTTGGATCTAAAAGAATAAAATTTTCTATCTTTTTACCTGCACATGCCCACAAAAAATGTAATAACATGTTAGCCGAATATAGTATTAGCTCCATTTTTTAAACATAGCCAAAAAAGGTCCTGGAGTATAGATTTTTTGCATAGTAAGCTTTATTTTTTGCTTTTATATGCTGTTTTAATTTTTTTAAAAAATAACAAAAAATGGGTGTTTTGGTGTAGCATTCAGTTATGTCTATGATTAAATCGTTTTTCTTTACATTTTTAAGCATATAAAAGAAAATTTGTAAAATATAAACATTTCTCAAATTACTTACCACATTACCATAGGTAAAGGCACATTTAAAATGTTTTATTTCAAAACTTTAAAAAATAAAACACCAAATATCAGCTTTTTATACGTCTGGAGGCGCTCTGGGTAATTATTTTCCCGCCTGGGAACAAGAAACGCTCTTGAACGACTCTCAAACGTGACTGACTGGGTGACTGGCGCCAAATTAAAATTCGCATCTTAACCGTCGTCGGCACCGCGGTGGGGGTAAGTGGGAATGCCAGAGACTTATGGTTGTTCCAATAGATATCGGTGGGAAATATGGATACCAAAGACCTATAAAGGGTTAAGAGAGTTTGAACTTCCCGAACATTATGTGCGGGACAACCGTCTTGTTGAAACCAAATATTATTCAATTGATCTTGAAGAACTCTTGCTCTAATTGCCGGTAATATTTGATCTTCTAACAGCTCCAAGTATCTTTGGCCATTCAACGTATGATTATAAAAGAATGGTCCTATAAGCCTGTTGTCTAAAATGTAAGGAGAAAAGTAAAGCTGGGTTACTTAATACCTGCTATGTATTTAGCAAGCTAGGTGACATTACTTACCATACATACCACACCATACATTAAAACCAAATCGGGTTTGCAGTCTTCGTTGAGCCAATTGGTGAGGGTTTTCTGTTGCCCAAAAATTATGGTTATGTCTATTAAATACCCCGCAGTTGGTAAAATGTGATTCATCGGTCCAAATTACAAGACGACTGAAATCATGATTTTGTTCGCATTGATTCACATACCAATTTGAAAACTGCATTCTTCTTGGATAATCCGTTTCTCGTAAACCCTGAACTATAGTTGGCTTGTATGGTCGATATTTATTTTCCTTAAGGACTCTTTGTATGGTACTTCGCGGGGTTGGTAAGTCTCTTGCCGACGCTCTTGTAGATGATGTCGGAGCGGCATTAAAATAGGCTCTGACATTTTCGTCACGCTCGTTATTACCTGCTTTTTCGTAACTCTTGGGCCGCGGTTTTTCAAAACTTCCATGGTTTCTCAGGTTCATAACAATTTTTGGAAAAAGTCTGACACTTGGCTGCGGTCTTTCAGGAAAATTTTCAAAATACCTTTCTAATGCAAGGTTTGCATTTCTGTTGCAATGAATGTAACATTCTAGCAAATCAAATTTTTCTTCGTGAGAAAAACGCAATGCCATTTTCTTTTAAATTCAGAATACATAAATAAATCGTTATTATTAGATAATAATAATAAAAACTATTATACTTTTACTCGTTCTGACAAGTAATATTTTTGTTTCATTTTCAAACGGTAGTGGTTGGTCATAGGCTATATACTGGATTTTATTTTTGATTCATAGGTTATTGTAATATTGTTGATTGAAACAATGCAAGCAGTGTTTTGTGAATACCACAAAATGTAAACCTTTTAATTGGTATTCAATTTAGGGAGTTATAGTGCAGTTGTCAAATTTGACGTGTTGCGAAAATTAATTTTCTTTATTTTTCAAGTCAATTTCATTTATTTTCCAACAAATAATACATCGTTGAAAAGCTGACGTTATAAGCTACCTTTTAAGTATAAAATACAATATGGCGCCCATAAGAAAAAATGAACCTGATGATGGTATAAAATAACTGAAACGTCGTGTTCAAAATTAAATTGCAGAACTAAAATCTACTTAAAAAGTTGCTTCAAAAATGTTTTTACAGATTGCCAAAATAGTGAATAATAAGAAATCTACAGCATATTTTCGAAAATACATCTTTTTGGTTTTTTCAACATATTTTAAAAACCAAAAAAGATAGGGCCGCGTACTAAACGGTTTTCAGTTAGAAATATAATTGTCAAAAACTTTCCCCATTTAACCGTTTCTCTATCTTCTATAGTTTCCAAGATCCTCATACATGTAGGCCCAATTTGGGCCACACTGTATATATGATAGAATAATAAAAGTTTATAATTAATATTCCAAAAACAATTAAAAATACAATCAATACCTATAAAAAAGGTTTAAATATTTAATAAAAAAACATTTATCGAAAGTATAAGATATTTATATTTTTGTTATACTTTTTAAAAAAAGTTTTAGAAACTTATTAATGTATTAATTATTTATTGTTAAAAAAAAATTTTTAATTTAATTTTTTGGTTGTTAGTATACTATAATTTTTATTCCGTTTCTTTTCAATTTAATTTTAAAATCCCCATAATCTTTTGTAAAGTTAGCTGGGAAATAAATAAGTTAAGAATCGTCTTCTTTTCAGGTCTGTTAAAAGGTGTACGTACTACCTATAATGAACATATGTTAATTTATTTTTAGTTTGAATTTAAATAAAAAATGTATATAGTAACGTGCAGCTGCAGATTGTGTATTGTGTAATTATTTCCTTTCCAAATAAAAAAGTTGTTTGAGTGTCTATAAAGAGTAAAGACCGCCAGTATTTGAAAAAATTAATCCTCCTGGTAATAATAATACAGTGTCTTAGAATGCAATACACCCTTTTACATGCTAGAATTATGTTTACGAATGAGAATTGCAGCACGTGGCTACATCTCGTGGCAACCACACGTATCAACCCAACCAGGACAGCGAGAATCCATATAGGTTCAAACGCTGGCAAGGCGGCCCATTGCGGGCAAACTACGTTGGGTGTCGCTGGAAGCCAGTATATCGGTTCAGCCTACCGAAAGCATGTAAATTAAAAAACACAAACTTAAAATAAGTTCGTGTATAGTATAGTAGAGTTGTCCCTTATCCTTTCCGTCAGACCCAATCCTTGGACGCGTTTCGCCGTTTACGGCTCCTCAGCGAGGCTCCGGGTCTGACGGTTAGGTAAGGGACCTCAAAGTGATATAACACAAAAATGCAAGTTTACGAATGAGAATTGCAGCACGTGGCTACATCTCGTGGCAACCACACGTCCCTTACCTAACCGTCAGACCGGAGCCTTGCTGAGGAGCCGTAAACGGCGAAACGCGTCCAAGGATTGGGTCTGACGGAAAGGATCAGGGACAACTCTATACACGAACTTATTTTAAGTTTGTGTTTTTTAATTTACATGCTTTCGGTAGGCTGAACCGATACACTGGCTTCCGGCGACACCCAACGTAGTTTGCCCGCAATGGGCCGCCTTGCCAGCGTTTGAACCTATATGGATTCTCGCTGTCCTGGTTGGGTTGATACGTGTGGTTGCCACGAAATGTAGCCACGTGCTGCAATTCTCATTCGTAAACTTGCATTTCTGTGTTAAATCACTTTGAGGTCCCTTACCTAACCGTCAGACCCGGAGCCTTGCCGAGGAGCCGTAAACGGCGAAACGCGTCCAAGGATTGGGTCTGACGGAAAGGATAAGGGACAACTCTATACACGAACTTATTTTAAGTTTGTGTTTTTTAACTAGAATTATGTATCTAGGGAGTATCCCGCACCCGCCTCTCACACATATCTCGCTCGGTCTGTAGACTGTTTAAATTAACTAACTTCGATAAAACGGTTAATTCTCCCATAAGAACCCATGAAATTTGCAGTGGTAATGGAACAATGCGATCCTGGCGGCAGTTTTTGAAGCAACGCAAAAGTGGGACCGGAATCGATGTATTGCGATCGGTCTCCTTCCTAAAGCCCTCCATAATCATTGGGCTGAATATCGTTTTTCTTGATGTATTTGTCGTACCTATTTATAATTGAAAAGACGTAAGATAAAACGCCGATTCTTTTTTTTAAAGGCGAAAAAACAATTAGGCCACCTTAGTTCGAATAATATTTTGCTATTTTAAAATAATAATAAAAACATCGTTACATGACCTTTCTTTTCGGGTTAAGTAAACAAACAAGAGCTTCCAAGCAGTCATAGAAATTAGATTGACGTCATTGCTTTTGGACAAAGAAATATGCGTTTTTCTCTTCTTAACTAGTTACATATTTTGTTTTTAAATTAATTTCTTTGCTAAGGGTATTGGATTTTTACAATTGACATTAAATTTGCAAAAATTGTCAAATCTTCAGTAATCTTAAACCCCCTTTTGTGGGTTATCACATCATCATGGAAGTTATGTGGCTGTTATCATTAACAGGACATTGCTTATTTCGGCCTAGAGTCACTTTGGTGTTTTTTCTATATTTTCTTGTTTTTTACTTTAAAATACTCTTTTCATTTTTATAATATTGTTCTTAGAATTGTATTTTTTTAGGAATCGGAAAAAGAACAAGATCTGTATACACGTTTAAGAAACTCTCGTCTCTCCGATGCTTGGGATGCACTTTGTCAGATGAGATACATAGCACATTGTTCAGAAAGACTCTTTCGAATAACATCAACTTTTAATCTAAACGCACAAATAATCAATGATTTAGCGTTTAGCAAACATAATGGTCAATTGCACAGAACTCTTCCATCCAATATATCTATATCGGTATGTATTTTATATATTATAGTATATTAATTGCTGGGTGTTTTAAAAAAGTTTTTAAATGTTAAGCGATGCAACAAATACATTTTATAAAATTTCGATATACAAGATGTTTCTTAAGTACGTACAGAAATTCAGTGACGTGTTTCTGACGTCAAAACCAAAAGAAAAGTTCTTATAAACATATGTCGGTAAGTTCGTCGTTTTCGTGATACAAGATAAAGTTAATATAATAAAACCATAAGTTTACAATATTTCGAAATAGCACGGAGAACCCCTTTTAATTTTTAGGGTTTCCGGTTTTGCATCTAAAATTTGTTTTTAAGGTAAAATATGGGGTAGGTTTCGATTCCGCTTCATAAAAAATATCTGTTCCGGTCCGGTTCTTGCAGTTAACAGTTCCAATCCGGGTCCTTGTTTTTTTTTTTTTTTTATGATAAGGCACAGCACTGCAGGATAAATCCTTTATGGCGCTCTAGGAGCGGTGCGTGTGCGCAGGAAACGATTCACGTTGGTCTTGAATCTTTGAAGGTTATAGTCGTTGGGGAACACGATCTCAGGGAGGTCGTTCCAGAGTGATGACGTTCTCCAGATGAAAGAATTTTGAAACAGTGTCGTTCGAGGGACACTAAGCTGAACCACGTACTGGTGGGCTGCAGTGGCTATCTGGGTGGTATCAAGCGGGCAACCTCAGTTGAACACTTGCCATGAAAATATTTGTAAAATAGACTCAAGTCGCCAACCTGCCTTCGATGTTCAAGGCTTTCCAGGTTGTTTGTCAGACTATGGTCACCGATCAAGCGAATGGCTCTTCTTTGAATAGAATCTAGCAATCTCAGGGTATGTTTAGGAGCAGATCCCCAAATATGCGAACAGTACTCCAGCGATGGTCGAATTTGGGCTTTATAGAGCATCAAAAGTTGTTGGGGTGTATAGAGGTTCTTTGTTCGGAAAAGTACTCCAAGCTTCTGCGAGGCTGCCTTAGCAATGGCCGCAACGTGGCTATGCCAAGACATATGACTATCCAAATTAACGCCCAATAAATGAATTGATGAAGCCAAGGGAATCGAGTGTCCCGCCATAACTATATCCGGTTCTTCAACATTAACTTTTTTAGAAAAAACTGCCGCCTGGGTCTTTTTAGCGTTAAATTCTACTTGGTTACTGTCACCCCAAGACAGAATTTCTTCCAGGTCTTTGTTGAGATGTGAGACCTCTTGCTGCCTATAGAAATGTGCATTAGCAGCCGATGTCCGAGCATCCAAAGTAAAAGATGAAACAAGTGTGCTGTCATGAGCGAAGCTATATATAGGATTTTTAGTTTTTTCCAAAAGATCGTTAATGTAGAGTAAGAAAAGGGTGGGCGACGATATAGAACCTTGAGGGACTCCGGCGTTGATGTTAAAGGTGTCTGAAAGAAATCCGTCCATCGCCACTCGCAGAGAACGGTCTTTAAGAAAGCTCGACAGCCATGAACAAAATTGAACCGGCATTCCGTATGCTCTCACTTTAGTTAGGAGCCTTCATGTCATACTCGGTCAAAAGCCTTGGAAATGTCCAGTGCTACCGCTCGGGACTCTCCATGTCCAGTGGTTACTACAGTAAAACCTCTGTTTGCAATCGCCTCTATAAAGTGACGACCGGTTATGAATTCCCCATATTTAAAAATGGAAATCCCATTATTTTATACTTCTCTTTACCGACCCTGTTAAACGACCGCGGGCACTCATCATCGGAATTTTTGATGAACATTAATGCTAAAAACCCCCCTATTAGGGCCAGTAAAACCCTACCCGACAATTCTTAAGAAATATAGGTACATACTTTACATACACTAATTACTTTATTGCAGGCGAATCCATTTAATTTGCTTTAAAGGCTAATAAATCGGTTGTTAACATTAGTTTTGTTTTGAACAGTTTTTGTGTTTTGGAACTAACGTGAATATTTGAAGATGGCGGGAAAAAGGAAACGTCTTTCTTTAAGCGAAAAAAATTGATATTATCGAGGAAAGTGAAAAAACTGGTTTAATTGCCAGGAAATTGGCTGAATAATTTAAAGTGGGTAAAAGCCAAGTGACTATGTTGCTTCAAAATAAAGCAGAAGTTAGAACTTTGTTTCAAGAAGGTGGCAACGGTGAACAAGAAAGAAAATTCCCCAAAACCGAAGGACTGGCAGTGGGCCAAGTTGTTTTTAACTGGTTTTGAAAGGCGCGAAACAAGCACCTCGAATCTGCTCAATGTCTAGGACTAGATAACTTCAAGACATCAATTTCGTCGTCGGCACGATATTACCGTCAAGAAAATATGTGGCGAATCAGCCGATATCGAAGACGTAACTGCTTGGAAAGAAAGGCTATTGATCATTTTAAAGGATTATGCTATTTGGATCATGATTGTTTCTTAAGTGAGTCTTGCTGAGTGTCAGCTTTATTTCTCATTGCCAACAAAAACATATACATTGAAAGATGACAAGTGTACTGGAAAAAAAAAACAGCAAAATAACGATTTACAATTATGTTCTGTGCAAATATGAAAGGTGAGAAGGAAAAACCACTTATAATAGGCAAAAGCAAAAATCCTCGATGTTTGAAGGGCGCACATATCGATAAGTTACCTCTCCAATGGGTCTCGAACAAAACAGCGTGGATGACAGCAGATATCATGACAACATGGCTTCACAGATTTGATACCAAGATGAAGAAGCAGAATAGAAGAGTGGTATTGTTTCTGGATAATGCAACGTCTCATCCCAAAGTTACACCGAATAATGTCAAACTTATTTTTTTTTTATTTCAAACTGTTTTCTAACATTAAGGACACATGTGTGAACTTGAAACAATTTGCCTCTATTGTTAACGATTTGCCAACAGGAAGTGCAGAATTGACTATCATCGTGTGTATTAAAGAGATCCAAGAAACGGATGAAAATACTCCCAACTCCGAGACAGGGGAAGAGGAACCTGAACTTGCTCCAGTGTCGAAAATATCAAGCATGTCTGAAGCCTACGCAAGTTTGAGGGACAATTACTATTAAAATGTGAATCTGAATTTTATAAAAATAAAATTAAAAATATGAATGAATCATTAATTTTCAATAATTTAAAAAATAAGAATGTCAAAGCAAGTATATATGTACGTGCAGTATATACAGTGTGTGTATAAAGTCTGGAAACGGCTTAATAACATCACAGTTTATTGGCCGATTTAAACTAAAATTGGTACAGTTGTGTAAGAGAATCTGACGCACCGAGTGACGATATTGGCGTTGTTGCCAGCTTTTTAGTTTGTCTGGAATTCGACGAATTTTAATTTTTAAATGTAACACCCTGTAAATTTTTTCATTTATAGTTTTTACTTTAAATTTGTTATACTTTTGGTATAGCATACTTTGTTCCTAATATGAGTAGTTTTCAAAATAACGAGTACAATTTAGAAAAAATATATTTTTTATATTAAATGCTTAAACTGTTTTGCCTGTACAGCTTGACAGTGTGCTAATTTAAAATAAATTTTTTCAATTGTGTTGTAAATCATTTCTGGCGTTATTAATTCAAATTCGTCCAAAATTCGACGCTGCAAATCGGCCAAATCTTGAGGTTTTGTGGTATAAACTCTGTTCTTCAAGTGTCCCCATAAAAACTAGTCGTTAGGCGACAAATCAGGGGATCTAGGTAGCCACTCGATTGTACACCCTCTACCGATCCACCTATTCGGAAAAGTGTTGTTTAAAAATTCGCGCACGTTTCGACCAAAATGGGGAGGAGCTCCGTCCTGTTGGAAGAATGTACTTGCATAATTTGGACCCATCACATTTCGTATAGTAGGCACTATTTGCGTTTCCAAGAGCTCAAGGTAAAGCTGTGATGTCAAAATTTCATCAATAAAAAGCCCAGCCCACACATTCAATTTTCCAGGGCGTTGTGTATGACCTTCTCTCATCCAGTGGGGATTTTCATTTGCCCAAAACCTCAGTTGTGTCTATTGACTTTACCATTTAACATAAATGTTGCTTCGTCCGGAAATACTATAAATTTGAAAAACTGGTTATTTTGGTCAAACCTTGACATTCTAATATCACAAAATTCAATTCTTCGCTCATAATCATCTTCTGATAACTCTTGAAATACATGTATTTTGAACGGGTGATATTTATGTTTTATTAAAACATTATGAACGGATTTGAAGCAGACGTCACTTACTTGAGAATTTTTTCTCAATGAAACAGGGGTTTTAACAGCATGTTGTAACAGTTCTAAACTTTTCTCTTCATCTACTACTGCTGGTTGTCCTGATCGTCGCCTGTCTCTACAATTTCCAGCTTCTTCAAACCGTCGATCAGTTTTTAGAACAGTTGCTTTTAAAATTAGATCTCGGTTTGGAAATGCGTCATTAAATAGATTTTTAACCTCTTCGTAGGACCTGACGACCTGACCCTATCGCCATATCCTCTCATCATAATTGTAATTCTTTCACTTTCAGTTAAAGACATTTTTGCATGTAAAAATGACAGCCTTTATGACTTTACATCAAAACTAAACTGGTGTTTTATTTATTAATAAATAATATACAGGGTGTTACATTTAAAAATATAAAATTCGTTCGAATTCCAGACAAACTAAAAAGCTGGCAACAACGCCAATATCGTCATTCGGTGCGTCAGATCCTCTTACACAACTGTACCAAATTTGGTGTAAATCGGCCAATAAATTGTGATCTTATTAAGCCGTTTCCAGACTTTATACACACACTGTATACATATTGGTAAATTGACTTTATCTCATGTAATTTTAGTTCTGATAAATTTAAACAAAAATATTTAAAATTAGTTATATATATGTAGATACGTATTAATAAACAAACACTGTAAAATACAGAGCAGTTGTTTTAATATTTCTCTATTAACCGAGCACCCCTGTTAACCGACCAACCCTTGATTTCCCGAGGGTGATCGCTATTGAGAGATTTTACTGTAATAATATTTGTTTCTCTATTTTCATTAATGCTGTCCCCACCACCTCCACAACCTCGCCTTTCAAATGTCGCTTCTGTTTGTTTAACTATCAACAATAATCGTTTTATAAAACGTGTGAAATGTATTTTTAGTGTGTACATAATCAATGTATAGAAGTACCGACTGACATACGTGAAAAATCATTATCCGTTGAAGGTTACGTATATTCCCCTGCACCGTCTCTATCCAGATTGGCTTCGGATGATTTAATAAATCGGCATCAGGAGACCGAATATGTCGCCGTAGACACATTTTTAACAGATCCTCTAATTCCTGGAAATAATACCCACTTGCCGTCCTCTTGTCTAAAAAATAACAAATCTAAGGGTAGTCCCTTTACGAAAAAGTCGAAATAAAATACGTTATGTAATACAAAATAAGTTGTTTTATTTTGACATGTAAAAAAAACTTGACAACATTTCGCACAAAGGTGTACAGACCGGAGGATCATCGCCGCCACACAGCAACAGACGATGTTCTCCGATGACGCTTAAAACACAGCCAATTATATGCAGCAACAAGTTGCCTGTCCATAACTAGCCAGCTCCTGCAGCTCAGTACCAAGGTAAAATCTATTTCAGTAAATAATTTTTTGGCGATATTGAAATTTTGAGTAGGTATATCTTACTTTATTAGATATTTTCGTACTTACTAACCTACTTTCTTTATCCTAGATCCTATCCACTCGTGAGTGTCCATCTGTCTTGAGTTCATTCAAGTTTCCGGTTTGCCATTCTACATTTCTTTTTAACGCTGCGTCTCGTCTCCTCTATCCATGTGTTTGTGAGCTTTCTCCTTAGTTTCTTTTATCATGTCTTGCTTTGAACATCTGTTTGACATCCTTTTCATATGTCATCGCAATTGTTTTTGCTGTTTTCTAATGGTTGTAAATTCTATCCATTTTTGTTTTGTTTTTGATCTTTCTTAGGTCCCTGTTATTCTTTCTGTCTCCATTTTTGTCATTGATCTTTAAGAAATATTGTAATACAGACTAATTTACAGCTGTAATATATCCGCATTAAAATATTATTTAATCTACTACTAATTTCTGCAAATAGGTCTCCAACCACAACAAATAAATTATATTTGTTGTGGGTACCTGAAACCTTCACACCTTGTCTGTACGGGCGTAGGAAATTTCGGCCCCGGGATGGAAGGGTCATGTTTTTATTACAGGCATTTTCGGCCCCAATGGTCTAACGTTATAACATTTTAATTTTTTTATGATCTTTTGTGTTTTGAATCATTTATAAAATGAAAATGAAACTAACCTGAACTAACTCAATTTTTGACCTGCAACTCGGCTAATGCGGTTTTATAGACTTATATTGGTTAAACAGCGCTAACACTGCATCTAATCCACCTTTTTGGTTCCAATTCGCCTTTTTCAAGTTCACCGGGGAATATTATTATTAATTGTTTGCCCCTTTTATAGACTTATATTGGTTAAACAGCGCTAACACGGCATCTAATACACCTTTTTGGTTCAATTCGCATTACCTGCAATGTTTGGGGCCGAAATTTCTTGCAAGATTACTTGACCTAAAATTTCTAGCAGGTACCTTACCCAATATGGGGCCGAAAGTTCCGCCGCCCGTCTGTACTACTTTTTAATTTTAGTAATAAATAGATAGTCACTCAGATTAGTGTCTGTTTATTTCTCTCGTGACTTTTGTTAATGAAATTATTAATCAAGGCCCAAACTCAATATACAGGGTGTCCGGGAAAATGTGGGAGTCTCTCGGATTCACATAGAACATGAAAAAATAAGATGACAATATAATAAGACTATAATTTTTTTCCTTACATACCCTCCCTACGAAGATATGTGCCCCTGAATGACGCCGCTGGACGTCGTTGTTTTTCGAATAACCTTCAAACTACTTAATATAATTTAATAAAAACTTAATGTGATGGACACTAGTAAGGACTTCTTAGAATAGTGTTATTGAAACATATTTAGCTTTTTTAGTTTATCAGGGGCGTACTAAGCTTTACAAGTTAATGCTTAAAGTTTTAGGACCCTGTATTATAAAGGCTTAAAAAAAAATCTGGGTAGCTTGCACCTTAGACTAAAAAAACGTACCTACTCTTGCTTATTGTCGTTAAAATAAACCGTTTTCGAGAAATAATGAAGGAATAGTTGTAGAAGACCGACAGAAGTTCGCAAAAAATGTGCGTTTTATTTATTTATCGGCATGAAGAAAACGTTACTATGATACGAAATAAATAAAATATCCTGCATTTTAGAACTTATCATCTTTCACATCGCGAATAACGTCTATCCAAACCATTCGATAGGTAGAGGAGGAGCTATTGCCTGACCTTGATCTCCCGACCTAACGCCGTTGGATTTTTACCTGTGGGAATACCTGAAAAACTGTGTATTCCATTTCGGTCTTCACTAGGGAGGAACTACTACAGATAATCACTTTGTGATAAGTACCAAGGCTGGGTTATTGTGGCGGGTACAGCAGTCCTCAATTTTTCGTACCCGCGAGTTTTTTATGAAGTTTTTTTTAATAATATCGTTAAGGTGCCTCCTATTACATCACTGCATTTTTTTTTTAATTTTTGTATTTTTTCCGATTAAGAACCTTAAAATGAAACTTTCGTTTGAATGACTTTCGTATCACACTTCGTTGTCGAGAAACAAAATAGAAATCATGGTCCTTTTTATTAAAAATAAACCATGAATTCGTCTTTTATTCTTTTTCTCGAGAACGGTTCATTTTATCGACAATAAACAGTTTTTCAGTTTAACGTGCAAGCTACCCAGATTTATTTTTTTTAAGTCTTTATCATACAGTGTGTTAAAAATTTAACTTTAAGTTGTAAAGCTTAGTCCGCCCCTGGTAAACTAAAAAAACTAAATATGATTCAAAGACACTATTTTAAGAGGTCTTAGCGGAAAGAAAGCATTACTTAAACTAAGATAACAGATTTAAACCATTCCAAGCATAGCCTCGAGTTAAGTTCATTTATTATCTTGAAATAAGGCTAGTTATTTTTTAGTACTTATCTTAAAGAATCAATCCTTTACGTAAGATTTATATTTTACCGTTCTAAGAGATCACATCCTTGAACAGAAGCGTTTAAATCTGAATGTACTGTGTACAAGTATTTATATATTTATGTTAAGTATATGTGTATTTGCTTCAAAGACAAGTCTTATTGCGTTCATTCAAAAACGGCATTCTCGAATCCAAGACAAAGAAATTCATAATTTCTTTCGTTGAAAGTTTTATTGAAATTGTTCTAAGTTCATATGATATGTTGCAAGAATCTATTTATTTTTAGCAAACGTATACAAACACCTGGACGCCTTTGGAGGTTTCGTGTTCGTTTATAAATAGATGTTTTCAATATTTTTATAAGGACGTATTTGTCTGAGCTATACACACAGTAAAAAGATTTTTTTTTAAAACACGCACATTACGCTCAAATATAGAAAAACGAAATAGCTGATGTCTATAGTGAAGCCAATATAGACAATTATCTTCAAGTAAATATACGTTATCTAATTTGTCGTCTATTTTGAGTTTAAACTACGCACTACTAACTAAAAAATCGCACCCATCTGCAAATTACACAACCCAACAGAAAAAAAATCGGTCTGTTTCCTGGTTCTAAATAGCCGCATCTCATTAATTTTGGGTTGAGAAAAACGAATATGGCGATTAATTTTTTTTTATTAGCTTGTTTTCAATATACAGGGTTGGGCAAAAAACATCCATGCTTCATTTCCAACATTGATGTTTTAAAAACCAATGTTGTAGCACCCCTTAGTTCCGCCGCGCTCCGCACTACCGCTCTCGATGGCGCCACCCATATTCATCGCCGAGTGCCGCGCCGTACTACCCTTAGCAGCTTCACCCCCACCTGTGACGTCAGCCGCCAGCGCCTTGATAAGCAGCCACCAGCCCTTAGGACGGCAGTTCTTCTCGAGCTCGCTCTCTCGCCTCTACCTTGGCATCCTGGTTGGGATCCTTGACGTGCAGAAGCTACGCTTGAAAGACAACGCGACGCTGCTACTCGAGCGCTCTAGGTGTGAGCCTTGATAGTGGTACTCTGACGGATTATAGACATTCGTGCGGAAATTCTCAACAGTGCTATTTACTTGTTATCATACCTTTGTACATATATTCTTGTTTTAATAAACTATTAAAACCAATCCGTGTCTTAAATAAAATACATAACACTCCCATCGGTGTTAAAGTGGCGCCCCACGTTGGGCGCCACTGTAAGGTTGGATTGTGGGTCGAAGATACACCTATGATGGTAAAGTCTTTATTAATGCACAATATATACAATTACAGTAAATGGTGTAAGTCAGGCCGGATCCACACAAGGATGCCGGTGTACTATATGTCGGTAACACAGTGAAAGCGTCGAGCCGGATCCACGCAAGGATGCCTAAGTAGCAGTGCTGGCTATCAGGACCCACACAAGGGTGCCAAAGTAGCCGGGTTGGTTCGCAGAGCGTTACTTCTCCGTAAGAGCAAGGATCCACGCAAGAATGCCAAGGCAGAAGCAGAGAAGAGGAGCTCGTGAGGAACTGCCGTCTCAGGGCTCGGGGCTGCCTTTTTGATCGCTCCGGCGGCTGGGTCCGTGACGTTAGAGGGTGGGGGTGCTGGCTGGTACGGGCTCGAGCGGGCCGTGGCGACGGTGGCGGCACTGAGAGGGGTAGTACGGCGAGTTTAGATACTACAGGGGGTGTTGTGTTACAATGTTTTATTTTCGTTTTGATACCATCGATGTTTATTCTAAACATCGAAATATCGAGATAAAATCTGAACTCACCATCCGAACGGTATTGTATCAAGTGTCGATGCAATTCTAAACTATGGCGCTACGAGCTCAGTCAGCGTCAGTATTCTTATTCTTATTCGCAATTGTACGGGGTTTCCCCTGCTCGTTTCTTTGGGATTCCTAGGTCGCATATTCAGACATCGCCGACACATTACCTGCTCGGAACAGTTCGGTGCTGCGTGCTGCGAATAATAGACTCGTAAAGTCCAGACATGTTAGACTAATACGTCGGCGATTTATGAATACACACACCAAATTGTCTTCGCGCGATTGCGAGAAGATGGATTGAATTCCGGTTAGCGCCTATTTAACCAATGTAAGTATATAGTTAAGTAGTTATAGCATTTAGCATTATACATACCGGGTGTTGCATCGTCGAGCGGGACATAGGAAATCCCATGTAATTTTAAATGGGGTCAATTATTGGCTTCCCTAATTATTTTAGAGAAAAATTCTATTTAGGTTTATTAAAGAGCACTAAAACCCACATTCAAAAGAATAACTTTAGATATTTTTGATGAGCCCGTTTACGGGTTATTACCGATTTCTTTTTAACTATTTCTCCTTTTTATGGCCCCGTATTTGCGGGCACCAGTCAAGGTAAAAGATGACTGTCAAATAAAGTTGTCATTTTGAGGAATATTTGAACATCTTCTTAAATCCTAAAGTTCTAACAATTTAATAGTACCAACTATTAATTAGTAAAATATTGAAACATGTAAAATGTCATAATTAACCTTGTAATTGGATACTTTATTTTAGTTTTATTCAGATTAATTTGTACTCATAAATACACCTTTAATATTTTCGATGTACGAGTTTTTATAACAATAAAGCACACATTTCAAAATGACAACTTTATTTGACAGTCATCTTTTACCTTGACTGGTGCCCGCAAATACGGGGCCATAAAAAGGAGAAATAGTTAAAAAGAAATCGGCGATAACCCGTAAACGGGCTCATCAAAAATATCTAAAGTTATTCTTTTGAATGTGGGTTTTAGTGTTCTTTAATAAACCTAAATAGAATTTTTCTCTAAAATAATTAGGGAAGCCAATAATTGACCCCATTTAAAATTACATGGGATTTCCTATGTCCCGCTCGACGATGCAACCCCCGGTATACTTACATTGATTAAACAGGCGCTAACCGGCATCCAATCCACCTTTTCCCAATCGAGTCTGGGACTCCTCGGGCGGTGGGACTCTTTCTGCAGCACCGAAATGTTAATAAGGGAGGTAAATACTAAATAATTTGTTTTTAAACTAGTCTTTAAATAGTTCTGCCGTAGTATCATCGTGATAATTAACAAGGGAGTCCTTTATATTTTTGGCTGATAAGGCCAAAGCGTTTGATATAAATCCGTTTTTTGTCTCAGCATGAATTATTGTTATACGCTTACCTTTATTTGATGGAGCTTTGATTCTGCATTGACCCAATGAATCTACCCAACCTTTATCTGGAACTTCGTGTGTGCCATACTACGTCTCGTCCAAATAAATAATATCCCTTCCATCCTGTCTATATCCATGGACTGGAATTAGGTATTCCATCCTCCATATTTTTAACCAGGCTGATTTCATAATTACTTGTCGTTTGGTAATTTTTTTTATTTTAAAACCGTTTCTTAAAATACATTTCCTTAGAGTCTCACAACACTCTATTCCTGTATCATCTTTTTTTAATCTTTGCAATAGAGTTTTTAAAGTGTAAAGTAGTTATATCGACATCCGTCGCGTCCAGTTTCTTAAAAGTAAAAGAGTCTTTCCTCTTTCTTCTCTCCACTATAGGTTTATTTACACCACACTGTGTTCACTGGCCTGCGTGTCAAAGCTGCCGCTTCCTTCACTGCACCAAGTTTGGAAAAACCACGTTCAAGAAGGGTGGTGTAAACGTCAAATATTGCTTTTTTTGTTTCAACTGATAAAATCACGCTTTAATTGGTTTTTATCACGACCCGTAGATCCACTTGGCGTACTGGTTTCTTCCCACGGACGAAACGTCCTTAGATATCACGTAATTGGCAACAAATAACTTCTTGTCTAAACCAATACAAACATCTAACTGAATTTTAAAACCAAAAATCAGCATATTTAAATATCTAAAATAAACCTATTTTATTTTACCCTAATTATTTTAAGAGGATTACTGAGAAAATATAATAGTATAATAGTCTTTAAATAGATCCGTACCTGGAGTCCCCAGATCAGGTGGCCGAATTTTACACCTCACACAATAGGTTATTATGACGGTAAGGGATTAGCATTTATAATGAGTTTGTAAGATAGATAGACGGACCATACTACATTGGATACTACATATTTTATGCCATTTGTCTTAATATTCCCTGTGAAGAATGGACGTTGAAATAGGTGAAATGCTTAGTGAGCGCGGAAAGAGAATTTTGGTTCTTTCAAATTATAAATATTGCTTTGTACGAAGTGTAAAGTCAACAAGTGAGGAATGTTGGTGATGTATTAAAAAGGATTGCAGTGCAAAACTGTACGTCCTCGATGGAGTGTTTTCCGAAGAGCACAATCACGAGTGCGACAGTATTAAAGCGTTAAACCCAGTGGCGGCTCGTCCATTAGGGCACTGGGGCACGTGCCCCATCTAGAAAAATCACCTAGAAAATTCCCGAGGTATAAAGGTATAACTATTATTAAGTAAACTCTTGATATTTCGCACTACATTATTTGTTGAACGGGCAACATACTATGAACGAACGGCAACCGGGCAACGTACAACGAACGAACATAGGCACCTGGCACACTATTGTAAGCCCCTGCATGCTTCTTTGTTTTAAATCGTATGCGAAATAAGGACAGAGTACTGGATAATAGTAAATTACTGTGGCCTGTGGCTATTCGTTCAGCATTATACGGCAAGTCTGGGCACAGCCCTCTCTCTATGACGTATAATTCGTCACGTGTCATCCCGCATTTCGTTTCTTAGATCAGAGTTCACAGTTCAGTTTAACTGATTTAACCCGCGTGGCGTGACCGGCGTATATCGTATTTGAGTGTTTGTAAACAAAAACAGGTGTCTAAAAATATAAAAATCGATTTATTTCTTCATTTTTTAGTAGTTTGGTTATCGAGTTTCGAATTTAAATATTATACATAATCACTATGAATTTTGTGAACTATATAATAAATAATAATTTATCGTTTGAAGACCGCGTACGGATAAAAAACCTAGGACGGCCATTGCCAGATTTAACTATTACACAAACTAACGTTACCAAAAATCGTACATTTCAAAAAAACCTTAATAGAAAAATAGAAATATTTACGCGAAGTGCAAGTGGATTTGTGGCTGTGAAATAACTAACAAATTATTTTGTTTTCCATGCATTTTAACTAAAAAAGAGAGTGATACGGGGTGGACAAAAGAAGGTATGTGCGATCTTAAGCATTTAGACAATAAAATTAAATTGCACAATATTTCTGAAAGACATTTAGCGAATGATTTTGAAATAAATATGTTAGGAAGGGTAGATATAGGTAGTCAGTTAAGTAGTGTTTATCGCGATTCAATTAAAAAACATAATGAAGAAGTAAAAAAAAATCGTTACGTATTATCAAAATTAATTGACTGTATAAAATTTTGTGGGGCATTCGAGCTTGCGTTACGCGGCCATGATTAAAGGACTTGTTAATTTTGTCGCCGAAATCGATGTCATTTTAAAGCAGCATTTGGAAGAAAAAACAGTTTTTCAAGGCACATCAAAAACTATTCAAAATGAAATTTTGGAATGTATGCTAAATGTATGTCGAGAAGAAATAAAAAAACAGATTACCTAGCAATTCAGGCAGATGAAACCACTGATACCTCCAATAAAATGCAAATGGTTCTAGTATTTCGTTACACATTAAACGGTAATATTTTTGAAACATTTTGGGGGTTTTCAAATCCTGCCAACCATACTGCTGACGGTATTTCTAAAGAAATTTTTAGTGTATTAAATGATATAGAAGTTTCAAAACAACCTGAAAAACTAATAGCGCAAAGTTACGATGGCGCTTCTGTCATGAGCGGTTCTATAGGAGGAGTTCAAGCAAAAATTAATGAGATTTATAAAAATGCAAAATTTATTCACTGCTACGCACATCAATTAAATCTAATAATACAGAACTGTACATCTAAAGATAAAATGCTTAGAATATTTTTTGCAAATTTATCTGGCTTTTCGACCTACTTTTCGCGATCTGCCAAAAGAACTGCGATTTTAGACAGAGTTGTCCAAAAACGACTACCACGGTCTGCCCCAACGCGCTGGAATTCTACTTCAAGGTCAGTAACAACAGTTTACACGAACAAAAAGATTTATTGACATGTTTGGAAGAAATTCTTGATTCTGAAACTGATCAAAATTCAATTAATCAAACTCAATGCCTCATTAATACTGTGACAAATAATAATTTTAGCTTTTGGTTATTTTTCTTTAATAAAATAATGCCCCACGTTGACATTTTGTTTCAACAACTACAGCGTAGAGGCCTAACTGCTTCTGTAGCGAAGGAGAATTTAAATAATTTTACTACTGCAATTCAGCAGGTTAGAAATAACATTGATGTATACATAACTCAAGAATTTCATAGTAAAAATCCCTTGGAAAATCCAGAGATATGTTCTAAAAGAAGAAAGATTGACTATGGTGATACCTAACATAAGAATTTCGAAAGAAGTTTGCGATATCATTTGAATGCAAATATCTAAAAGGTTTAAATTTACCACTCATTTAATTATAGCAAATTTATTTGAATTTGAAAAATTTCAAGGATATCGTTTAAATTTTCCCCATGAAAATGTAAAAAAACTTTCTGAAGTGTTTCCTAATATAAATTTTTCTAAATTAAAAAATGAGCTAGCCGTTATTTACTCTCGTGAAGATTTCAAGGAACATAGTGGTGTACTTGCTCTATTACAGACTTTTATTAAAAATAATTTGTCTGAAACATTTTCTGAATCCATTAAGTTACTGAATATTTTGTGTACGATTCCCGTAACAACTGTGGAAAGTGAAAGGTGTTTCTCGACCTTAAAAAGAATAAAAACTTTTTTAAGAAATACTATGTCCCAAGAAAGACTTTCCGCGTTGGCTATGTTGTCCATAGAAAAACAGTTGATTAACAACGTTCCAAACTTTAACGAAAAAGTGATAGACAAGTTTGCTTGTCAAAAATCGAGAAGAATAGAGTTGCAGTTCAAATAGTAAATTTAGGTGAGTCTATATTCTTTAAATTATTCGCACAATTTTTTCACGGTATTAGGTACACCCGTGCACCGGACAAAGTATTTTTTTTATTATTTTTTTTAAGGCTCAAGAGGCGAATTTTATTTTTTGGGTCCTCAAAATAGCCATATTTGGGCGCGGCCCCCGAAAAATTTTTCGCCTCCGGCGGTGCCTCCGGCGCCGAGCTTCCACAGTGTGCCCCTGTACTTTTCAAATCCACGAGCCGCCACTGGTTAAACCGACAAACAATAAGCAACAGCGTTAAACGGAAGGCCGCTGATGATCTATCTTCAAGACCAAGAAAACTAATTCACCAGGGGATTGCGGGATGAGCTGAAACACTACAGAATTTGACATCAAAAGATATGCAGTTTATTATCAACAACTTTAACAGAGCAAAGCTGCAAACTGTGCCAAAGCGGCCCAAAAGTAGTGCTGAAGTCCATAAGTTTTTAAGGTCTGTAAATATTAAAACTACTTTAGAAGAAAACTTTATTTTACATAATGATGAAATGTCCGCATTTTTTTTTCATGTGTTACCAATTTAACTGTGATGTCATTTATGTACCTGTTGTCTTTCGTTTATTAAAAAATGAGAACAAAAATACATAATTATACTTATTGCAAAACAAAAACCGATGCACGTCATACCCTTCGAGTGACGTCAGTTTTCGACAGTGTTGCCAACTTGTAACGAAAATATCCGAGTGAGGAAATTACACAGTTTTTTTTTCATAAAAACAAGATAAATATACTAAAATTTCCCATATTTATATATTTGTTTACTGCATAATACATTTTACCATCAACTTTAGTAGATCTAACGCTTCTTTTATTTTCATCTTGCCAAGATCGACCAATGGTACCATTCTGAAAACTCCATGTTTCATCCAAGAAAACGAATTGGTACAAGAATGCTTCTTTTTCTTTAATATATTCTTTCAAAAATACCAGTCGTTTGAAAGCTACAGGAGGGAGAATTTCATAAGCCCTCGGTTCAGTTCATCTTTTTACCATCCCAAGCCTATTTTCTTGAAAAGGCTTCTTAAAGAGTTAAGACAACCATCAAACAGTTCTCTGTCTTTTAATTTGTAACTTAAAGTTGTCATAGTTACATGATGTTCTAAAAAAAGTTACAGCTTATGAATAACCGACGTAAAATATTATAATTTTTAAATAATACAACTTACTTGTTTCGTACATTCCATAAATAGTGTCACGGATAGAACTTATATCCAATCTTCACACATTTACAACTCCTTTGGAATTAGAACGTTCGTTTTAAGGTGATTCTAATAATTTCTTTTCCTTAACTGTTGTTGAAATTGCGCTTACAGTGGAGATATTCAAATTTAGGACAGCTGCTACACGCTAAAAATTAGTAAAGTAGAAATAAAATATCTAGACCTTAACATACTCTTTAAATTTACTTTTCTGTACTGCTGTCAAGGGTAACAATAGTCCATTGTTATTAAGTTCTTCCTGAAAATGGCTTCTTAGAAACGCTATTACCTCTTTGCACCGAGTATTTAAATTATTCGGCATTTTTCACAAATAGTAAGCATCGTAATCGACAGAGATATGTATGTGCACTTTTGTTTCTCTTAATAAAACAGTTTTTTAATGCTATTATGCAAAGATCTGGAGTTTTTGTTAAAAAATAAACGGACAGCAAGACGAAACCACGAACAGTTAAGGTTAGTTTTGTATGAAACGACAAACAAAGTAAACGAACGAGCTGGCGCCACCGCACCGTTTACAGTTGTGTTGCCAACTATCGGCCCATAAAATTCAAATTATATTAATTTTTACAAGCTTAAATAAACAAAATATTTGCTATAAGTGGGTTCGTATCAAAGAAGAATACTTTAAGTTTGTAGTAAATTTAATGTCGCATAAAGTTTTAATACTTTTTGCCCAAAATTTAATTTCCTCGTGTTTGCTTACGGACTTACAATTATCAGCTGATTGATGACGTGCATCGGTTTTTGTTTTGCATCAACTATACATGTGTGTTACATTTACACAAATTTGTAGAAATTACGACCTTGTTTTTCCTGAAAGCGAAATTATTGGATGCCGCCGCGGTTTCATATATCCCAGTCAAAGAGTAACATAACCAATATGTTACTTTTTGTCCCAGTCATAGTAGAGAAAGATTCAGAAAATAGGTCTTGCAAGAGAATATACATAAAAGCGAACAGTCAGAAATTGGAAAGTGGCTAAAATTTCTCATTGGCTTAATGTTTTTGCCACCTCACCAGGTTGGCGAATGTCTCGTGGAAGATTTCATGTATTGCGTGCCTAAAGACAAAAGGCTAGAAGAGTTAGCATACTATTTCACCGAAACATATATTGATCTAGTCTATCCTTAAATGGCGCGAAGTAATAAATGCTCATTAAATATGCAAAACTCATACCGGGGTATCAAGAACAATTTATACACCATCCCTTAAAATCTATTGTGTTTACCTTAAAGGATCTAAATAATGAGGCAATACGCATTCTTTAGGTAGGTCCACCCTGAGTTTATCGCAAGTTATTGTTACATTTGAAGATTTACCATTTTTATTGGGAAAATCCCTTAGCCAGGAGTGTGTATTGGGGAAGTTTTTAAATTAAAAATCTTAAACATGCCTATTCTCTTAAAATTGTATTATATTATATTCGTAGGTATTTATAACATATGAAAACATTTAAAAAATCGTATTAACTAATAAATAACAATGGGTGGTACTATTTTACATAATATAATTACAACAACAATATAGAATTTTACAAGCAAAGCATTTTCATTCGGAAGATGAACTTTTATTAACATCGTTTATAATAAGCGGTTCAACCATTTTTTCGATTATTATATCCACCTGCCACATTTTGGCTTCTTCTTCTATCACATGATTGATACACTTTTTCTACTTTTCCGCACTGATTTTACCCATAGCTTCATAGAAGAGTCTTTTTAAATCCACCATTTTCTGAGTCATGTTTTTTCTGGCGACATCTGTCTTTATTTGGGGCCATATAAGTTCGAGCGGGTTTAATTCGCAGTGGTAAGGAGGGAGTCTGAGCACAGATATTCCTCATAACTTTGCCATTTCATTAACTACACATTCTTTGAATGCATTTTTATGTAAATTGGCTAGTACCAATAGTTCTTTTTTAAGGAATGCAATGGAAATTGTGTTTGTCTTAAACTTAGCCATTCTGTTATTTCACTTTTACGCCACGCACTTGTCGATAATTCTTCCGTGAGCCTAGAGTGATAACTTGCATTATCCAAAACAATTATTGCATCTTTTGATATAAGATCCAACATGTGCTCGAACCATTATTCAAAGACATCGGCATTTATATCTTCGTATTCTTAGATTCGTATTTTTAGATTGGAACATCAGTAGACCACCTTTAACGAAGCCTTCAGAACTTTCAATATCGGCTATGACAAGTCGATGTCCTTTTCCAGATGGCGGTCTTATATAATCCTGTGGACAATCCTTCCAAAAAAGCTTGCCTTGAACTTTTAATATTTTCATCCTGCCAAAATTTAGTCACAGTGTGGCCTTAATTTAGCCATGTTTCGTCTAGGTAAAATATTTTTAACATTGAAAATTGAAAATGTTTATATTATCGCACGGGCACGTAAGTATGGGTACCGAATTCGAAATTCTTGTGTTGCATTTGTCCCTGACGTCACACCGCATTAAAATGATCGGGATCAGACCAAGTCGGGAGTAAACGTATGGTTTCGCTGGAGCAGTCAGCGGGTGCGGTTGGCGTTCGCGATCGAGCGTAGAGCGTAGCAATCGGCCGTCGTCGCAGGGTGGTTTGGCTGGCGCGACTGGAGCAGCGCGCTTCAGATTATATTCGTATTTCGTAGTGCAAGCGCTTATGTATGATTTATAATGAACGCCGATAACATTAGTTGCATGCTGTTGTTGGAGGAAGAAGATGAATGTTAACCCAAATTCCTCCATTTCGACAAGCGTCATATTAACACTTGAATTTATACTATACCATATTTAAATAAGAGCTGCAGCATACCAAGTAAACAAATCAATTTGGATAAAACATCAAAGTATCAAAACATTTTAAAATTGTATCATTAGTTGGTATATCCGGAAAAAATATCAAAATTAAAAAAAAGTCAGTGGCGTACATTTTTTGTCAATAATATCTGTTGAAGTGTTTCCCGGGATGCCACTGGACTTAATAAATTTAATCTAGTTAGGGCTAATTAAGCCTCTTATCATTATGAATGACGGTACCAAAGTGCAATAAAATCGGGAAAAGGATATTTACAAAACTAATAAAAAAAAAGATTTTTTTAAAAATCTTACGCACCCTGTACATCAAAAACGGGGCAACTCCGGACACATGTTCAGGTTAGTTCCGGTTAGTACTTCTGAAACACCCTGTATACATTCAAATACAACGGTCAAAGACACAAATATTTATATCAAAATATTGACAACAAACAATAACACCAAACGATACAATGCAATAATGCGAAATCACCGGTAAACTAATTACAACCCTGTCGCCCAGGGCCTTTTAGTTTTATTGCCGCTTGACCAATCGAAATAGAGTTACGGTTGTCATTAAGTACTGATCAATGTGTCCTTCGTATGCATAATGTTGGATTTGGATATGGTATAGGGTAGACTGGGGCAAGTGTAAAACTGGGGTAAGTGGAAAATCAGAGCGCCAATCAGGCAATATTGAAAGTTTACTTGTCTGTGTGGTCCGAGGCAACTAACTATACATTAGCGCTGTTGAATTATCCACTCCCGGCGAGTTACCAGGTGTTTTTTTCTTTCTGAGTAGTCATTTGTAACATAATCTCCGAATCGGTCCGTTGAATAGTGTGTGATATCTCCATAAAAAATTGGTCAAAGGTAAAAACTTGCACTATTGCATTTTCTTATGTTTAGTCAATTGTTGTAGCTTTAAAATCCTATATACCGACCAAATCTAAAAGCGGATTTTACTCACGAACAGGTTTGCACTTCCCCCATAAAAAACATAATGTGGGGCATGCGTGAAAATTGTAATGGGGCAAGTGTAAAGGTTAGTTTACACTTGCCCCATTTTCCTGGGAATGCTAAAGTTCGTTGGCACTGACACTTAAAGCTTTTATTCTTTACAGAGAGTTGGCGTCATGGTACGAAATTATAAAAGAAAGTCCGATAGGGCTGCCTATTGGGAGGAGCAATTAAATGCTGCAGTAAATGCCGTCAATCAAGGTCAATTAACCATGTCGATGGCTAGTACCGAATTCAGAATCCCATACATTACAATCTACTGTAGAGTAACTGGCCGCCGTGGCGAAAAAAGCAAGACACAGGGCCGACCTCCAATACTTTCTTGGCAAGATGACTTTCTAACTTTAAATAATATTTCCAATCCTTTTAAGAACAATATGCCAGGCACAGACTGGCTAATAAAGTTTAAACAACGGCACTTTTTGAGTATGAAAAAAACCACAAAGCTTAGAGTACTGCAGAAAGAAATCTACGGACCCATTCATAATAGACCAATATTTTGTTTTATTGGAAAAGGCTATATTGAAGTTGGGTCTTCAGGATCGTCCTGAATGGATTTACAATTTAGATGAGACTTCACTGTGTAGAGATCCTTCTCGTCTTAAAATTGTTGGCGCGAAAGGCAAACCCTCTTCAAGAATTATTGCTGGATCGGGCATAGAATATATAACCGTCCTGGCAGGAGCAAGTGCTAGTGGTAGAAAATTGCCAGCATTGATAATATTTAAAGGCAATAATGTATGGAGTTCCTGAAATTCAGAAAGAAATGAAGACCTCTTCAAAGACACCGTATATGCAGCCAGCGCCAATGGATGGATGACCTCCGAAATATTTAGAAATTACTTTCTAAAGACTTTTATTCCTTTGGTTCGTGATCAGGCACCAATTATTGTTATATGTGATGGGCATGTCTCGCATGTGGATTGCTTATTAATTCAAGATGGGAGGAACACTTGAAAAATCAAGGATCTGTAACAGATTTACAACCGAGGCCAGGACGCATTAATATTGAAAGGAATGCTGTAGCACCGAATGTAACAGAAAAAACCGCTACTTTCGAACAGTCAATGTTAAAAACAGTAAAGCCTTCTACATCTGGTGCCTCACTTAAAAGGAAACTAGCATCTAATGCAGAATTACTTACAGCTCCTTCATCAGCATCTAATAGTGTCACCAACCTCAAAGTAATTGTCAGCTCTGATCAAAATGAACAAAATATAGTCAATAACCATCAGGATCCTATAACTGAAGCTGTATTACCAGCTACAACCGAAAATCGGCAAGAAAAAAAGACAAGTTTTGATGATCTACTACTTGATTCGCTCCGACAGAGTCCTTCTTCTAATCCAAGGAAACGAAAGCGCTTAATTCAAGGTGGCCAAACCATTGCAGGTACTATCGCAAGTAGTCACTAAAAACTCTCTACAAGTTCATCTACTATATCTAAACCAGCTATGAAAATTGACTGAAAGAGTAAACAAAGTCGGCCAAGTCCGTATCAATTTCAATCCAGCTCCAGTGAATCAGATAATGAAAGTGTACCTTTTATGGAATCGGATCAAAGTTTCACTTTAGAATCGCATTGCGAAGATCAGATTCCTGAAATAAACAAAGACAATATTTCCATTGGAGACTGGGTACTGGTTAAATACACATTACCAAAAGCAAACAAACATTTCATTGGCCAGGTAAATACTGTTGACAACGGCTTTGAAATCAAGTTTACTAGAAAATTAAAGACAATTTTTTATGGCCACTCACCAATGAAGTCAATGTAGTACAGCTAGACGATATAGTGACTCGTTTACCTGAACCGGTAGTAACACGCCGAGGAGGTTTTCATTTTAATGTGAAATTTGCGGGATACAATATTTAACAAGTTCCATAAAATTATTCGAATTTTTAAACTTTAAGTTTCTTTTCTGTCTTAGTTTCTCCTTGGGAATAATTCCTACTGTTTTAGAGATTAAAGCCAAACATTGGGGTTTGAACGGATAAATACGTTTATAAAAATATTATTCTTGTTATTAGGACTTTTTTGAGTGTTATTTTGGATTACTTATTATTTTTCAGAATAAATAATCAAAAAAAAAAAATAATCATTCGAATCTCAAGATCTCAAAAATAATTCATGTGTGCCCTATGCAGTATGAAAAGTAAACATATTAAACTATTACTTTCTTACAAAGACATTTTTATAAATATTGTATATTTAAAGTAGGAAGGAAATAAACTTGAACTATTAAAAAGGGCTTCGCACTTGCCCCAGTCTACCCTAATTATAAACTTTGTAATGTAATGCTGAAAAATAAACAAAATGGTTTTGTTCACTTTACCGTTCTTCCCTACACTTGCTGCCATTTTTTTTCATGCATTTTCTTTCATTACAACATTTTTGTAATTTTCGTTCTCGTAGTTGTATAAAGGGGACTACTTTTGCACCTCCTCTATCAAGCACTCGTCAGCAATTGCCGAGAACGGTGGCATTCTGCTGAATGATCGGTGCTGGACTGGTCTCTCTAGCAGTCCGAACGCAGCCGCTGCAATTGACGGCGAACGCTGTGTCGCTGAGCTGCGGCAGTGAAACCATACCTTAGAGGCGCGTTAGAGTTTATAACCTTTATTTTACTATTTTTTATATTATGTATCAATAAAACTTATATCAACTACCTAAATATTACATTCAAATCTATGAGTTTTCGCAGTTGCACTCTGCTTCGGCATTTTCAATGTCTTCCCCGGTTGCATCTCTGTAAAGGACTGTAAATTTTTTGTCTTCTTTTCTCGCTTTTTAAGTAATTCTTCTCCAACAGGCGATATCGCTTCAGTCTATTAAAATCGATTGCCTATTTTGTTTTTTTCCACTAAAAACTCATTTTTTTTTAATAATTTCTAAAGCGAATTTCTTCTTCTCTCTCTTTTTCTGGTCTTCTCGGATTGAGGACAAAATCTTGTCCAGCGTGGGAATTTCTTTTTTTTTAAAGACACTGAACTTTTCGCATATTCTCTGCATTAAAACGTCATCTAGCTCAAGTTTTGGTCGTCCTGGAGAAGTTTTTAGAGGTTTGACTCCAACACTGTTTTCTTCTTTTAAGAGTATATATTGTTGTTTTCCCAACGTTAAGCATATCTGCTGTAAATTGCATTGTCAACACTCAAATCCGCATTCTTACTTTTAATAGAATCGTAACAGTTACGAATTAATTTTTTTTTCATTTACTGTACCTACCTACATGGACCGACTCTAGGGCATTTAGGCAATTGTTAAAAATTCTTCATATTTAATTAAAAAAACACTAGCACTTCACACTTTGACTAGTTTCACTGAGAAACAAACACCCAAGGTAGGTATGTATAGATATAAATAGGTGTATTATTCCAATAGAGGCACCCATAAAGGCATAATAACCACATAATTAGCAAACAGGTAACCATGAGTAGGTATTTAAAAAATTTAATATTAAAATATATATTTGAAGACTAAACTTGAATTTAATGTCGATACTTGTACTAATTCTGCACAAATTTAAAAATTCAGCCCCCTTATTAATGCTGAAAAATCTTGCATGCCCATGGGGAAAATGGGTTTGATTGATTTATTACTTCGTATCCTTTAAAGATAGACATAAAAGTTCTCTTTTTCCACGACACATCTGGGCAATACAATACGCATGTATTTTAAAAACTACAAATAATTGCCAATCATTCCATTCTAAGTTCAAACAGTTATGTGCGACACCTGACCTGAACATTCATAAGTTTCTGTCGGCGTTAAAAGGAATTCAAACTGACACATAATGAAAGTAACCAGATTAAAAAAATTTTGAAGTTATTGCATACCTACTCTCCAAAATAAGGCCGTTGTGAAAAAAATTATTTTGTGCAAAGTAAGATTGGAGAAAAATGTTATCATTTAAAAACAATAATTTCTAAAAAAAACTGTTTTTAGGTACAGTTTTTCCTTCTAAAAATGTTATTTAGTATTACTTGGTTATAATTATTACATAAGGATTTTTATTTAAAATAAGCACATACAATTACTAATATATTACTCAGGGTATATAAAATATGTTTATAAAAGCTTTATAGAAAGATAACATAGGTATTAGCAGCATGATTTAAAATTTGGGGGGGAATTCGTTAGGTTGCTCAGGTACATAAAATCCTTTCGGCGGAATTCGTGATTTAAAATGGTTCTGCGGGGGAATTCGTGTGAACCGGCTGAAATATTTACCAGAAGTCGGTACTATACCTACGATCTGCGATTTCGCTGAAAGTAAACCCGGACTAACTGAGTTCTATTCGATACGCTGGTCGTCGTCGTCGGAAGTACTTTTATGACGTCACGCTCTCCGGTACGAACGAATAGGTTATTGGTTTCTTAACAATTCTCAAGAAGTTGTGGCCGTGTGGCGTGGTTGCGGAAAGAAACATGGCGAGAGATCGGTACTCCTTGTGCGGTACTTTTTGTTTGTGTGCGTGTTTTCTTCTTGCTAATGGAAATACTAATTCTTTATTTAATATTGGTAAGCGATTTATTTGTTATTAAATGTTGAGTACTACTGTTACAGAGTATTTTATTTATTTAAGTAATTACAATATGTTCTCTAATTCATTGGGATATTACATTAGTCTTTGTTTATCTATAAAAATTAAACGTGGAGGTTTAATGTGAGGATATAAATATTAGGTAATGTTTATTTTACGTACAATTTAAGTATTATTGATCAATACTAAGTGACAAATGAACATTGACTGGAACTTTTGAAAGGTTTTTTAAAATTTAAAACCTGCCTAGGTAGGTACTTGCTAAAGAATTATTTATATTGAGTAGAATGTAAGATTGTACAATAAGTAGGTATAGTGAAAAAACAGGTTATGGGTTTGTGCGATGTTTTGTTTTGAGAGAAATATTTCCATGTGGTCAAGCTTGCAGTAATCTTTCATTTCTGACTAAATATATGGATAATTTTATTTTTTTTAAGGAGTACTTAATGCTTCCTTTAATAATTCAAAAAGTACTTCCTAAACAAAAACTAGTGAAAAACTTTGCAGGTCTTATACACATTATTATTATTATTAGTATTATTATTATTATTATTATTATTACAAATTAATAATGAATTAATTTTAAGGGCTATAAAACAGTAATAATTCGATCGTATAATATGTTACTGGTATATTGTTTTTTGCAACAATGAAACATTAATAATAACAACAACTTTATGTGGTGTTTCGCTCTTGACAAGTCAAGCATAAATAATTAATAAAGTAAATAATGTAATGTAGAATTTTTAAAGGTAAAATGATGCAATATTTTCAACATTCTTGCTTTAAAAATTATTAAAAATAGGAAGAGGAAGCAGTGCTAAAAACTATATTTTATGGATTCACGATTCTTAAATATAATGAAATAAGGCAATAAATTATTACATGGAATTTTTTACACATTATCATCTATGTGGAAGTACTTTAGTAAAATAGTGTATTATTTGATGATCATATAGCTAATTACCTGCTAGTAAAATTCTATACTTTTTCGATGACCATGAACTCAATTTTAAGTATTTAAAACAACCAATTTAGTATCAGAATAGTGGGTATATTATGCAACTAGTGTTGAAAGTACCACTTTTTGGTGGCACAAGCCGAAGGCAAGCACCACAAATCACACAAGTGTGAAGAGTGATTTTCACACATGTACAGGGTTTTCCAACGAGGACTGAACAGGGGCTCATTTTTGAGCTTCCTTGTATTTAAAGAAAAATCCAAAATAGCCAATCGATGTACTTTTTCCTGCAGAATTCAAAAATGAAACCAAAAATTTATTTGAACCAGAAACAAAAGAGTTACGCTATGGATAAGGTGTTTTTTAAATGGAACATAGCTTTTTTTATACGATTTTTGGAACGAGTGATTTTTTTTTTGTCCGTTCTGATTAAAATATTTAATATTGTGACAGCTATTTTTATTAAATTTTAATGTTTTATCCAGTATAATTTAACTTTAACCTCTTTGAAACATACACTAGGTAATAAAGGTATAATCACTTTTGAATCCTTCAAAGTCAAAAAATTTGACAAATTTACTATAATATTGCCGAAATGAAATATTCATTAGATGAGAGATTGCAGATTGTTATCTTGTTCTACAAATGCCAAGAAAATGCAAGAGAAGCAAGGAGAAGATTTATTGCAAATTTTCACAGAAATATATCCGTCAATACTATTCTAAGGATAAAGAACCTATTTGAGGAAAATAAAACATTACATGACAGAAAAAGAAATCCAACTCTATACTAATTTAAAAAAAAAAAAACATTAATAATTTAATTGTTCAATGTGACCTCCGTTGTTCTCGAAACATGTGCGATAACCTCTTTGTAGCCTTTCCAAACTTGCTGTTATACTGTGATTTTCCTGGTTAAGGCGATTTATTTCATTCACAATTTTCTGCATGATCTCTTCAATATCGTGGTTTCGCTGCTTGTATACCACGTTCTTTAAATGGCCCCAAAGAAATGTGTCTAATATTGACAAATCGGGACTATTGGGGGTGGCCAAGTATAGGTTCCATTTCTACCAATCCATTCTTCATGGCGTCCGTTTAAATATTGAGTAACCTCACGCACGGCATGCGGAGGGGCCCCATCATGTTGCCAAATTAAATTTTGATATTCTTTCAATGGTAAATCTTCCAAAAAGTTCTCAATTTCGTTTTCTAAGAACTCGTAGTATCTCTGTCCATTTAAAGTCCCGTTAAAAATTATTGGTACCAAAATTCTATTATTTTTTATGCCACACCAAACATGGATTGAAGTCCTTCCTTGAAATTTAATTGTCTGAAATTTTCTTGGATTTCCAACGGCCCAGTGATGATTATTATGTCTATTGAAAACCCCCGATGTTGTGAATGTGGCTTCGTCAGTCCATAAGATATTTCTGAATAAATTAGGGTCTTCGCTTTCTTTCCGAATCACAATTTGGGAAACAAATTGGAAGCGAAGTTCTTTTTGTGCCGGTGTTAGATGTTGAAGTGGAAGGATATGATAAGACTTAAATTTATGATTTCTTAAAGTCCTGTGAACAGTTCCTTGGGTAACTCTTCTGCGTCTTACACCGCCGCCGTATTGAACGTCCCGAACTGCGTCCGAAATTGATTTGGTTGGATTCAGTCGAAAATAATTCACAATGGCACGGTCTCGATTTCTATTCCTTTCTGGATTTGTTTTTCTGTCATGTAATGTTTTATTTTCCTCAAATAGGTTCTTTATCCTTAGAATAGTATTGACGGATATATTTCTGTGAAAATTTGCAATAAATCTTCTCCTTGCTTCTCTTGCATTTTCTTGGCATTTGTAGAACAATATAACAATCTGCAATCTCTCATCTAATGAATATTTCATTTCGGCAATATTATAGTAAATTTGTCAAATTTTTTGACTTTGAAGGATTCAAAGGTGATTACACCTTTATTACCTAGTGTATGTTTCAAAGAGGTTAAAGTTAAATTATACTGGATAAAACATTAAAATTTAATAAAAATAGCTGTCACAATATTAAATATTTTAATCAGAACGGACAAAAAAAAAATCACTCGTTCCAAAAATCGTATAAAAAAAGCTATGTTCCATTTAAAAAACACCTTATCCATAGCGTAACTCTTTTGTTTCTTGTTCAAATAAATTTTTGGTTTCATTTTTGAATTCTGCAGGAAAAAGTACATCGATTGGCTATTTTGGATTTTTCTTTAAATACAAGGATGCTCAAAAATGAGCCCCTGTTCAGTCCTCGTTGGAAGACCCTGTACACTATACTTTTTCTACGACTGCAACTAGAATGTTAGTTTATAAGTTATGCATTTCATGATTTCAAATTAAAATATGCATTAAGCTTTATAGAATTAAACGGTTTATAACAACTAATATAAAATATATATAATATTACATTTATGCTCCTAGAAACATTTATAAATTAATATTTAAATCTGAGATTTATTAAAATATCAATACTGGTTTTATTGCAAGTAGAATTTACAAGTCAGTGCATGTCGTATGATAGAACTAAGGAATAATGACAACGTTAAACATGACGTTCGCCGAATAGGTTTCAAAAGATTTGTTGGTTTAAGATGGCATTCGCCAACTAGATTTTAAAATACTGGCTTCTTACTTTTAATTTAGTTTAAGAAACTATGTTTATTATTTTTTATAATATACCTTCCTATAAAATTCATTCTGATTTTAAATTTCAAGTTTACAGAAACCGTATCTGTATGCTACAGCAATATTGCTTTAACTAATTTATATACCGGGTGATGCATGGCTTAGTTGAACATAAGAAATCCCATGTAAATTTTGAGTTGGCTAAATATTGACTGCCCTGTACAGCCGATATAATAAACCAATGTGCCAAGTTTCAATAAGTTTTAATAAGCCAATCCTAACTTATTTAATTAAATGTGATGGTAAAATTACGAAATTTTCATAGTTTAGGTAATACAGCAAATAATTTCTGTGACGCTATTGTCAAAAATTGACGTAAAACTGGTGATCCGGCAATCACACATCCAAAATAAAAGACACCATTATGTTTTGCTTACTAAGCCTTTAATTTAACATAACATACCTAAGACTACACATTTTCACAAAAACATTGATTAAATTGATGTTCAAGCAACCCTCCATTAACAGCTAAACAATATCCTAACCGATAATAAAATTAATTTCTAATATTACTGAGTTGATATTGAGAAATTCTGTCAGATTCTAACAAAATACAGTTTTTTAGCTGGTCTAGATTTTCAAATTTTACATCTTTATATATAAAATTTTTTAAATGCCCCCACAAAAAGAAGTCATTTGGCGAAAGGTCAGGAGACCTGGCTGGCCAAGAGATTAGATGCCGTGGGCCAATAGTATTTCCTTTAAAAATATTTTGCAAGTATTCCCTAATTATGAGAGAATTATGGGCAGGACAACCATCCATTTGATACCAGCTCTCCTGATTCTCGCGTACAACTTCTTCTTATGCGGGTTCAATTTAATTTTGTAGAAAGTACAAATAGGTTACTGCTGTAAGGTTGCCTTCTATAAAAAATAGTCCTACAATTCCCGCCCAAACATTTATTTTTTGTAGATATTGCGTCCGAGTATGACCAAGGCGATATTCATTTTCTTGGCTTCAATATCGGCAATTTGGAACATTAGGTTCGTTGTTAAGGATGAATGTACATTCATCGGTAAAACAAATATTTCTCAAACAACCCCTATTATTATTTGCTCTTTCCATTACCTCAAAACAGAATACTATTCTCCATTCTTCATCACCTTGCCGTAGCTCTTAATGTTTTTTATGGAAGAAGTCCATCTCTCAGTGGAGTGATATTTTAACGTAAAGTAAAACACACAATCTGCTCCACTAGTTTAATGTAACAATTGTAAAATTGTCAAACCATACATGTTGCGGAAGCATAAACCTCCATCATCAGTGGGGTTAAATTAAGTTAAATTAAAGAAAAAAACACCAGAAACATTGTGAGAACTGCAAAATAAAGAGAGAAAAAAAAAGCCATTAGTGAAACAAGAAAAACTTGAACGACAAGAGGCTCATCAGAGAGCGCGGAAAGATGATAGATAAAAAGGAGAATCCTTAAGTGACAAACTGATTTGTACCATGGTAAAACAAAATAGTGTCGACTTACCTTGTGTCGCAGAAAAAACTTCATCATTTTGTATTAAGTATAGTTGGGAAAATAAAATAGAAAATGGGAAAAGTTGTTATTATTTAAAAAAAAAAAAAAATATTTAGTAGTTTATAATTAAATAGTACATATTTTTTTAAATCTTTCGTTTGTAGAAAAACCCAACATTTTCGTCCAATGAGGAGGAAACAAAATAAGAGATACGAGCATCCTGCTAGAGTTGTATCAAATGGTAGTTAAAATTTTTAAATAAAGAGAATGTATGTATAAAAAGTTTTTCTTGTATTTTTTTGAAATAAAAACCGTTGAATTTAGTGCAGTTCCCCAATGTCAATGGTAGACAAGCCGGGACACCTAGAGTAAAAAACCAAACAAGGATTATTATCATTTATACTTACTATAATTTACTAACAAATATTTTCACCTTCTATCCTCATCTAACACTCATTGTTCTTTTCTCTCCTTGTTTGGTTTTTTACTCTAGGTGTCCCGGCTTGTCTACCATTGACATTGGGGAACTGCACTAAATTCAACGGTTTTTATTTCAAAAAAATACAAGAAAAACTTTTTATACATACATTCTCTTTATTTAAAAATTTTAACTACCATTTGATACAACTCTAGCAGGATGTTCGTATCTCTTATTTTGTTTCCTCCTCATTGGACGAAAATGTTGGGTTTTTCTACAAACGAAAGACTGAAAAAAATATGTACTATTTAATTATAAACTACTAAATAAAATTATTATTTTTTTTAAATAATAACAACTTTTTCCATTTTCTATTTTATTTTCACAACTATACTTAATACAAAATGATGAAGTTTTTTCTGCGACACAAGGTAAGTCGACACTATTTTGTTTTACCATGGTACAAATCAGTTTCTTACTTAAGGATTCTCCTTTTTATCTATCATCTTTCCGCGCTCTCTGATGAGCCTCTTGTCGTTTAAGTTTTTCTTGTTTCACTAATGGCTTTTTTTCTCTCTTTATTTTGCAGTTCTCACAATGTTTCTGGTGTTTTTCTCTTCAATTTAACTTAATTTAATCCCACTGATGATGGAGGTTTATGCCTCCGAAACATGTATGGTTTGACAATTTTACAATTGTTACATTAAACTAGTGGAGCAGATTGTGTGTTTTACTTTACGTCTTAATGTTTTGCTCTTAAACTGTTTCTTGTATAATACCAGTTAATCATAGTTACTTTGGAATAGCTCATATTTAGCTACAATTAAAGCGCCTTCAATGAAAATGTTGTCACTGACGCTACTTTTCGTTTTGTCTTCCGAACCTAAACAATAAAAATTTCGTAATTTTGCCATCACATTAATTAAATGAGGATTGGCTTACTAAAATTTATTCAAACTTGGCACATGGATTTATTATACGGGGTGTCTCTAAAAGGTCTGTACAAAATCTGAGCACATAATCCTGAGGCCAAAATAAGGCGATTTAAAGCAACTTACCTTAGTCCGAAATTGCTCCGTTTCCGAGATACAGGGTAGTAAAGTTAAAAAATAAAAATCGATTTTTTTAAAATTAATGAACATTTTTTAACGTATTACTTTAAAGCTTGGTATCCGGGGTTTTTTTGGGATGCGAAACCCGAATACGGACACCTTTTCACTGTTGCCATTAGAGGGCGCTTCACAATGCACTTATGGTTTAGAATTTCCATAACTTTTTTTAACAGTGTAGTGTTTTCCTTTTTTTGTTAAGGAACTAATTTTTTGAACATTTTGAAACAAAAAAGGTACTCTTGTGAAAATCCGCCAAAGTAAGCCGTTTTTGAGATATTTCGGTTTTTAGTGTCCGATCCGATGCCGCACCGGAATATTTAAATTATTCTGAATAAAAAATGTTTGCTGTTATCTTTGAGGATGAAATGTGGTCAGTGAATTAGCAGTGGAAAATGTATTTTTTTTAGATACTTTTTTGGAGTGTCACATTCAAAAATCCTTGGATTTTTTACCTGGTTGCCGAACACCTTTAAATTTTTTGCAACAGACTATTTAAATGTAAACATTTTTCGTATTTTAAGAATTTTCGCTATCAGTCTATGTTGTTTACAGTAAGTGTTTCAGAAAGAATTTGTCAATGCGAGAATAAATAAGGTGTTTGAAACGCGTTAGTTAAATTTTAAATTGACTGTAAAGATGGCTGAAGGATACAGTTCTGCAGAAATGACGGATATGCTATTGGTTTTTGGGTATTGTAAAGGAAATGGCCGCGAAAGTGTTAGGGTATACAGGGAAAGATATCCAAATCGGCGCATACCAAACCATCAAACATTTGCTGCTATTGAGAGACGCCTTCGCGAAACCGGTAGCTTCATTCCTTTAACTGCCAATTATGGACGGCAACGTGCAATAAGGACTCCTGAGGTTAAGGAACAAATTTTGGAAAGAATTGCTAAAGATCCAAAATTAAGCACCAGACGCTTAGGTTTAGAGGTAGAAGTATCCATACCATATCCACAAGGTACAAGACCTTTTGGCTCCGGATCTCGATCAACGAGTGGACTTCTGTCGGTTCATTGCCGAACAAAGACAACAGGATGTGAATTTTGCGAAGCACATTTTATTTACTGACGAAGCATGTTTTACAAGAAGTGGTGTAACCAACTTACCTAACGAACACGTTTATACTGCTGAAAACCCGCATGCCACAAAAGTAACTTATTATCAACATGAGTTTAGAATTAATTATTTAAGTGGGCAGGAATCATTGGCAATTTCATTATTGGTCCTGTCATTTTACCGCCACGACTAAATGGTGTGGATTATTTAGAACATTTACAAAATACGCTGCCACATTTATTAGAATATTTGCCATTACAACTTCGACGAGATATGTGGTTTATGCATGACGGTGCTCCACCACATTTTAGTTTAAATGCCCGCAATTATTTGCATCGACAGTATCCAAACAGATGGACCGGTAGAGGAAATGACGCTCCTGTAAAGTGGCCGCCACGCTCACCGGATATGACTCCGTTGGATTTTTTTATGGGGGTCTTTAAAAACGATGGCATACTCCAGATCGATTAATAATAAAGAGGAATTGTGGGGAAGAATTTACAACGCAGTCAACATATTAAAGAACGATGCGGAATTGATGCAAAGAGTAAATTTAAACTTTTTTCGTCGTATTAATCTTTGTGCTTATGTTAACAGAGGTAATTTTGAACAATTACTAAAAGTTTATGCTAATTAAATTTACTTTTAAAATAAAATTGTTCCTCATTTAATTAAAAAGAAATCCATACTCAAATTCTTCCTGCAAAACTTGCTGTAACTAACCCTAAGTGAAACATTTTTTCCTGCCGAAAATTTACTAATAGCGAAATTTTTTATTCAAAATAATTTGAATATTCCGGTGCAGCATCGAACACTAAAATTAACTTTACCACCCTGTATCTCGAAAACGGAGCAATTTCGGACTAAGGTAAGTTGCTTTAAATCGCCTTATTTTGGCCTAAGGAATATATGCTCAGATTTTGTACAGACCTTTTAGAGACACCCTGTATAGGCCTCTTCAAAAAATTACAATTCAATTTTTTTCTAAAATGTACAAAGGATCCAATATTTAGCCACCTTAAAATTTACATGGGATTTCCTATGTTCGACTAAGCCTTTTATGACAGTGGTGGATTGTAAACAATGCACTTTCATTATGTTATAAAAACAAAAAGATCATCGATCACATTCAAATTTAAAATTATTCTCAACTTATTTATACATTTCCCTAATTTATTGTTATAAACAAAAAAATATCTGTAATTTTTATTCATACCAGCTTCAGAGTTAGACAGGGTTTAATATAATATTTTTTTACTTGAGTAATTAACATACATTATAAATTTATTATCTGCTGTGTAACAAGGTAAATTTTGCATTTTATTATGCTAGATAATTTATTGGTGTAAAGTAAATAAAGTTGCTTAAAGATAATAGATACACGTCACATAAAAATAGCATATCATACACGGCCAATAATAATGTCATTGCCAGTAATTCCACTTCATATAGCTTTTAAAAGTCTTGCACTCTGTAACATGTATTGAAACATCATCTGCTTATATTCTTACCCCAGCTCCACACTTGCGTAAACGGATATTCATTAATTTAACAATTGCCTTGAATCCGAATATTTGCGTTTATAACAGACCAATTATTCGTGTCCTTGCCAGAGTATCGAATATTCACACAGGAACAACTCAAGTGTGGAGTGTGTTTTGCACCCTGACCAAATCGCACTTTTTGGTCTGTATTAACTTAAACTAACCAGCTTCACTATACAGGGTGTTTCAGAAGTACGATACTTAACTTAAGGGGGAGATTCCTTATAATATTCTAAGAGAAAAAGTTCATGTGGAAATGTATCCGGAGTTGCTCCGTTTTTGATATACAGGGTGTTAAAGTTTATTTTTTAGGAAAAATCGTTTTTTTATAATTTTTTAAATATCCTTTTCCCGATTTTATTGAAATTTGGTACCGTAATTAATAATGATAAGGGGCTTAATTAACCCTAACTAGATTAAATTTATTAAGTCCAGTGGCGTCCCGGGGAGCACCTTAACTAGTATTATTGACAAGAAAATGTACGCCACTGACTTTTTTCTAACTTTGATATTTTTTTCGGATTTACTAAGCAATAATACAACTTTCTTGTTCCTCGAGTTGTTTTCGTATTTTGCTTCGTTTTCGAGAGAAAGAATAAGAACCACTCTATTGCATGCACAAAAAAAATACCTATGTACTTCAAAATTAATTAAAACATTTTTTGGAAAAGGAATAGCGCCGCAGACGAAAAATTTTTGGGTGCCACGCCCTTTTATCAATGATGATGCTTGGTTTTCAAGTAAGAAAAATTAAAAACACAACAGAAAATCACGAAAGCAGCCAGACTCGTTTCAATTTGTTTTACCTATCTTAGGTAGTGATGAATTTATTTTTCTTGTAAGTTAAACGACCCGAGCTAAGCTCGCTGGGGGGATGGCTGCAGCCCGATAGGCCCCCCCCCTTGGTTGCGCCACTTAGAGTATAGTTGATAAATATGCAAACCCTCCAAACACTTGTTTGAAGTTGCACTGCTACCTTCCTGACACTAGTTAAAGGATCATCTTCTATCTCTCGAAGTATAGCCTCTTCTGGGATACTTCTAACTCAGGCAGGTCTGCCAGGAAGTTCCGTACTACGTTTAAAGCTCCCAGTCTCACTCGATCTTGCATGGAGCTGTCTAAATGTTTTGGCACATGGCAGTACTCTGTTTGGATAACGTTCCTGATAAATTCCTCAAGTTCAGCATTTCCATTTGCTAGGCCATAATTGAAATGAAACTGGACCATTTCAGCGTTAGTAAAGTTATTCATTTTTGACTTGTTATTGACAAAACAGATAAAATAGACATCGAAACTTACCTTTACCTCATATTTTAATTAACTTGGAAATACGTAGGTATTTTTTTTATACATGCAATAAAGTGGTTTTTATGTTTCCTCTCGAAAACGAAGCAAGATACGAAAACAATTCAGGAAACAAAAAAGTTGTATTATTAGTTAAAAATTAGGGTCTTTGCTTTGCTTATTTTTGATGACATGGGGGGGGGGGGGTCTGGATGGTGATTACGTCAACAGTATTTATTTTTTTACTTTTTCGGATTTTCTACAAAATTTAGTCGATTTTGGTTTGAACACATAATATGGCAACCCTACTTGTCTATGCTTGAAAACGAAACGCATTTTCAGGAATTCTCTAAAGAAATGGTTACGTTTACTCGCTTAGAACCGAGTAAAACAACCGAGTAGGGGAATTACCGTGCGCTATTCACTTGTCTAAATTTCTTCCGCCAATCTGTTGTTTCGTTTTGGTACGATTGACGATTTGACGTGTTGTAAGTTAATGTTTGTTTTACCATTGATCCACCGCTTGCTTCAAATTGTAAAATGTAGAAACACAGAATGCTGTCGTCCAAGAAGTGGCTTATTTAGATTACTAGACAACAGGTTTCTCCCACCACCAGTAAAAGTAAAACAAACAGTTGATGACTTGGTTTTGGATGATGGAGGGAAATTTCTCAATCTTCCAGTTACTTTAGCTCTACACTTGAATTCTTTACTCAAAGTTCTTTTGCAAATGCCCTTCGATTATTTTTGTCCAACGGTAAAACTGAATCTTATCATGCTTCCGTCAAGTCATTAAATCTTCACATCGAGAAGATCCATAAAAAAGTAAACACGCACACCGCAACGAAAGTAAGACCTTCAAGAGTGGCTGCTCGTCGTGCTAACGAATTGATGTGCATAATACAAAATTTAGACCAGTACCAAGATGTTGAATGGCTCGAAGAGAACGATGTCGATATTCCAAAATCACACGAAATAAGTGAGCAGACACACAACATTGAGCAGCAAACATCCAATGTCATCGAAGACTTAGAGTCATTGATTCGTGTGTCTTGGAGTGAGGACTGTTAATTTGAATTAATATACCAAAATTTTAAAAGAATTTTGTTTTGTTCCTTAATATATTAAAATTATAACAACTGAATACCATGTCAATAAAATTTGCTTAAATAAATATTATGTGCGTTGAAGTCCTCTCTTCCAAGCCTATTCCTTATTTCTAGACTTATAACTGCTGCTTATGAATCAATAAAGAAACCAGAACACATCATTGAAAAATGCATGTACCAATGTTTACGTAAACATGGGGGGGGGGGGGGGGTAAGAGCTTTGCTAACTTTTGCTGACGAGGGGGAGGGCGATAATAATTGCAAAAAACCTGCCTACGTAATACTTGAACGGCTCCTCTGTACAAAATACGAGCTAGAATATGATGATCTAGCCCAACGTGTACATGTTCCTGTTAGCAGAGGCGGTGCGTCGGAGGCGGGGGCACGGGGGCCCAGCCCGCCCCCCACTATTTTTGAAACAAAAAGTTATATTTAACTGAAAAAGTATTAAAATATTATAAAAATATCTACAGTATGTATATTTCAAAATGCATCTCGAATTTTGGAAGGACTGGACACTTTTGCAGAGAAATTTGCAACCAACAAAAATAGGAGGATGCGATTTTATTAGCAGAAAGACTATGCCTGCTTTTAGTTTTAAGTATATTTTGGGTACCCCTCTTTACCTTATTTCAGAAAAATGTTTACCTAAAACCCCTTGTTGGCCGCTGCCTTTATGCGTTGGCCAGACATAAATTGTTTACTGTATTACTGTATTTCCATAGGTTGCGTGATTCAAAATATGTCAGTTGAAATAAAAGGACTTTTCTCACACAAAATATATCTATTTATTTCTTTATTTAGTTTACTACTTACTTCATTAAATCAGTTACACATTCTACTTCACTATTTACAAACTATAATATCGTAATACAATACTACTTCTTAAACCTTCGAAAATTGATCGCACAAGTTCACGACTTTCCGACTGCTTTTTACAATAGATAAACTAAAGACGAGTTGGGATGTAGTAATCACATTACCACACCTTTGGAATGTACCTTCTCGAATTTACCAACTGATTTCATGGCTTGTATAACATATAATCAACTAAACCCGCGCAAACTGCCGCGAGGAGACCGTGTGCTTTTTACAAGAAGGCTTGATACGGAACTCTACTTATTTCATGGCTTGAATGCCACAAAGTCCACGAACCTCGTGTAAAAACCACGAGGGAGACCGTCTGTTTACTACGGAGGCTGCTACGTATCTATCTTCTGCTTCCAGTCACGTAGGCTAAATGTAGCTTATGAAGCTATGAAACCGCGAATTCAATAATCTCGAACCCCTATCCGTTTTCCGGTCTAGAGCTTTTGAGAACGTCGAGAAGGGACGCTGTTTCAATTAACACGTAAGTATATCTAGTTGCCTACCAATAGACCCTTTCTTTACCGCGGTTGTACTACTCAACTAAGACATATATATTTGTTTCACACTTCTGCTTTTGGTCATGTACGCTTGCTTTACGTCGGCTGATATTCTCGGAAATTAGTCTTGGCGTTGTAGACGGCGTATATTCTCGGAAAGATTGCAGACAGCAACGTTGCCGTTCTTTCTATATTGATACTTGTCTTTGTTATTGAATTATGCACTATATAACTGACCCTTTCCAACACCCCTTATAATATTATTAGCGGAACGGATGATATATACAAGGTGTTACTTAATGATAGGCAGTAATTCCAAGGACGCATTCCTGAACCAAATTTAGGTAGAAAAGTTCATATAAACATGTATCCTAAAAAGTCTTGTTTTCAAGATAAGATGTTTTCAAAGTTAAAAAAAAAATCGTTTTTTTATTAATATCTCAAAGATTTTTTTGGCGATTTTGATAAAATTTGTCATTGCTGTTCGTCGTGATAAGACGCTAAGTTAGCACTAACTAGATGATAATTATGAGTTCCAGTGACAATATTGACAAAAAAATGTACGCCACTGACTTGCTAAAAAATTTTATATTGTTTTCGGATTAAGCAGCTAGAAATACAACTTTTTTGTCTCTTGATATTTTTTCGTATCTTACTTCGTTTCCGAGAAAAAAAATAAAAGCTACCTCATTACATGTCGAATCTTACTTAGTTTTCGAGAAAATAATTTTTCGACATGCAATGAAGTGGCTTTTATTTTTTTTTTCTCGAAAATGAAGACGAACTACACTGCCAAATTTTATCAATATCGGCAAAAGAATATTTGAGATATTAATAAAGAAGCGATTTTTTTTTTAAACTTTGAGATCCTGTATCTTGAAAATTTAGACTTTTTAGGACACATGTTTATATGAACTTTTCTACTTGAATTTGGTACACAGGGCCGTCGCTAGACTTTTAGCCGCCCCGGGCAAAGTCCTAAAAATAGCGCCACCATAACAACATTTTTAAAATTTTTTTTTTATATTCCGGGCTTTTTAAATAGATAGCAAAATAAGAATTACTATAAAACATTTTATTACACATTTTAAAAGTACGTAGGTAAGTACAAGGTGATTCAACTAAAAGTGGCCAACACAAATGTCTGGCTAATCATTATAGTATGTTGCTTATTGCGAGAGAGCAATAAATAATTATTGAACTATAAAACCAGTAGTCTTTGCCGTATTCCATAAGCGTAGTTCATTTATTATTTCATGTAACATTCGGAGTTGCAAAAATAGTTGAAATATGTTCGAATATGACTGGAGTCGGACAGTCAACAATATACCGACTTCTGCATGAGGATAAACGCGGCCCCATCAGGTCATTAAAGAGAAGTACAGCAAAAAAAGAAACTAATAAATGAGGATGAAAAGACTGCCACCAGAAGAATCATACACTCGTCTTACTTAAAAAAAGAAATACCGATCTTGAACAAAATAATGTCTGAAATGAAAAAGCATGATTTCATTTCACCCATGGGCAAGAAGAAACTATTAAAAACTCTGAAGGAAATGAATTTTTGTTATGAGAAAATTCAAAACAGAAAATCACTTTTAATAAAGAAAGACGAAATCATCTGCTGGCGACGACGATATTTGAGGGCAGTTTGACAATTTCGAAGGAAAACAGAAATATCTATTATTTGGACGAAACTTGGTTAAATGAAGATTATACCGTTGGTAAAATATGGCAGGATAAACATATAGAAAGCGCGAGGCAAGCTTACATGGAAGGATTGTCCACTGGAATAAAAAAATGGAGTTGTCGATGGCGGCTTACTAGCATTTAAATCAAAACGGACTGGAGACTATCAGGAAGACATGAGTGCTGATGTCTTTGAAGAATACTTTCAGCAAATGCTAGATCCTATTCCTCCTGGGTTTGTTATTGTCATGGATATTGCCAGCTACCACTCAAGCAAATCCGAAAAAATACCAACGTCTTCTTGGAAGAAAAATTACAAAATTTTTTTAAGGGCTTACTGTAAATAAGAAGCCATATCATAAAGATATGCTGAAAAAGGAGCTACTGGAGATTGTAAAGTTGAATAAACCTCTTTGTACGAATTTTGTTGTCGGCCAAATTGCTTCAAAACGAAATATAACGGCAAATTAAATTAATATAAAATAAATAAAACTATATAAGTTTTTATCTACTTAATATTAGAACAATTAATATCTCTATTATCTGCCTATCTCTATAATTATAATCAAGTATAATTATTATTATACTTTTATTTTAATAAACTACCTGTAGTAACGCCGTTGTTACAATACTTTCATTGACAAAACTCGTCTTTCTTTTGTATGCAAATTAGGGTGACCTAATTTAGAACCGATTCGGGGTGTGTAGGTCTGAAATACGGAATTTTTAAAAATTATCATTGCAATTTACTCGAAATTTACATAGCAACATTTTGAAATGTGTGCTTTATTGTTATAAAAACTCGTACATCGAAAATATTAAAGGTGTATTTATGAGTATAAATTAATCCGAATAAAACTAAAATAAAGTATCCAATTACAAGGTTAATTATGACATTTTACATGTTTCAATATTTTACTAATTAATAGGTAGGTACTATTAAATTGTTAGAACTTTAGGATTTAAGAAGATGTTCAAATATTCCTCAAAATGACAACTTTATTTGACAGTCATCTTTTACCTTGACTGGTGCCCGCAAATACGGGGCCATACAAAGGAGAAATAGTTAAAAAGAAATCGGCGATAACCCGTAAACGGGCTCATCAAAAATATCTAAAGTTATTTTTTTGAATGTGGGTTTTAGTGCTCTTTAATAAACCTAAATAGAATTTTTCTCTAAAATAATTAGGGAAGCCAATAATTGACCCCATTTAAAATTACATGGGATTTCCTATGTCCCGCTCGACGATGCAACACCCGGTATGTTTTATTTAAAATAAAAAAAAAAATTAATGATTTTTGCTATACCTATCTTTATTTAATATTCAATTGTTTCTTTGTTTACGTATTCTAATTGTTCAAAAAACTTTTGTGTCAAGCGTTCCTTCGCATTTCTAAAGATAAGCAAGATCTTTGCCTTGGCCACTTTTAGTGTGATCACCCTGTATATAATATAATAGGCAAACAGAAATGGAAAACGAAGTGGACTTTTAAGATGTTACATCTTTCCTCTAGAGATTGGATAGTGGTATTCATAACAGCAAAGAAAATGTCAACTTTGATATGGGTCATTTATAGGCTCATCTCAACCACAAAATTGTAATTTATAGTTTCTGTGTCTCAACCTCCATACAGAAATTGGTTCAACGGCCGCCCTCCAAAAATGGCCGCCCCGGGCGGCTGCGACCTCGCCCGGGCCCTTGCGACGGCCCTGTATGGTACAGGAATACGCCCTTGGAATTACGGTATATTATTAAGTATTATCACAATATTAGTATCTAGTATTTTGTTTTGTTTTTATAAATGATCTGATTTATTGTTTCTAATTAGAAAAGATTTTTCTTTTTCTAACCCATACTTTTGGTCTCTTTCTGTTCGGACAGTAAACAATAATTAGTCAGTGTAAACCGAATACTAGTTTTGTATAAGTGAAAATTGTTAGTGATCAGTGGTTGACGATCCGTATACGATAAACGATAACCTAGACGATAACAGTATAACAGAATTGTTACAAACCGAGTTTCCGTTTTTAAAAAAAGTGTAAATGTTGTCGAGGTGTATTTTTTGAATTAAGTATTTTCAATACATTTTTCTTTAACGACGTGAATTCTTGACAAAATTAGGGCGTGGCTCCAAAATATTGGCGATTAGCCTCCGCCGGGCCTTTGGCCCCCTAGTTTTCCTAAGCACGCTTCGCCATTGCCTGTTAGTCCAAAAGTTGCTAGTTTCCGAAATACTTGGCGTCTAAAGTAAATATTTTTTAAACAATTTTTCCAAATTTATCTTAATGATAGCAGAATTTGCACAAAATTTTGGTTCAAGAGTTTTTTTTTACCTTTCAGAGGGCATTACCAGCTGCAATTCGCATACATTTAAAACTTATTTCAAGGCATCCTTTGTTCTAAACAGGTACCTATATAGTTCGTAGGTTTAGCTCCGAATAACCGTTTTCGAGATAATTGGATTTAAATATTTTTTGCGTACTGAAACTCGTCGTTGCCTTCCTTTACACGTTATCCAAGGTTAGTACCTACTGGTCTAAGACATTGGGAGCGTGTTTAATGTCCAACAAGAGAGATGATGGAAAGGGTGCAGTGCAACTTCTCTCTCCCACGAATTAATCTCTACGTATATGAAAACGGAGATGATTTTGAACAATTACATATAACATTGCTGTTCTTTATAAGTTCATTTTTACATTGCTCTCATGCATGGTTAACGCGTTGCTACTACTACTAAATTTTTGTTGTTGTTGAACCGTTGGCCTTTAAACATGCTCCAAATTTCTTGGATTAGTCCTGAACCTGGCAACAACGAGTTTCAGTGCGCAATAAAACATTTCAACTCAATTATCTCCACCGAGGCACCAAAAAGTTATGAAGCTTTAAATGTAAATGAAGTAATGCTGGTGGTGCCCTCTGCAAGGTACAAAAAAACCCTTACTATCAAATGTTGTGCATATTCTGCTATTATGAAGATAAATTATTAGAAAAAACAAAAAATCTATAGCTGACGCCCTATATCTCGGAAACTATAAACTTTTGGAGATAAGTTGGGCTAGATCGTTATATTTTAGTCTTAGGAATTTATGCTGGCATTTTTTACAGACCCTTTAGTGACACCCTGTATAACAACTAAGAACCCGGTATTTTACGTAAAAAAGTGAAGTTCAACTTAATTTACAAATTTCAGATGCTCTTACATTTAGCCCAGTGCAATTTATTTTTCAGATATTAGTTTAGCTTCAGCATGATTCTTTTAAATTATTAGTATTTTGTCCTAATAATAGTTTAAGCAGATGACCCAGATTTTCAATTACAGCGACAAAGTTGCAGTGATGATCTAAGTTATTAATTATGCATTCAGCGCTTTGCACCAATGAGCCTCTAATAGACTATTAAAATAATACTGTAATTCTGCCGGTATGATGAAACCAAACAATACAACAGGGTGCTTTTTAAGTACTGCCTGTTACTTTATCGAGAGCATATATACAGGGTATTTCATAATTGCATGCCAATATTGAAATGAAATGAAATGAAATGAAATGAAATGAAAATGTTTTTATTTTAGCATAAATGCTATTATAAACAAATACAAATTTTTTATTAATACAATAATCGTATATAATGTAGAAAAATATAATATAATTTATGACATTTTAATATAATGCTCTTAGCCTAAAACTAAATTTAAAAATTAAAAGAAGAATATTTAAAAAGATTCAAAAGAAGAATTTTTAAAAAGAAGGAAAGTTCAACGGGTTGCTAACATGAAATGGTTCTTTACACCACGCATAAACGTTCTCACATTGGGCGAGTTTTTGATGTCCGCCGGCAGAGCATTGAAAAGTCTTAAGCCATCACTGAAGAGGCTTTTTTGCATGTGTGTTGTTCTAGCAAACCGAATATCAAAATTGTCTTTAGATCTGATGTCATGCGAGTGTCGAAGGGACCTAGGAATTAAGTACTCTTTTAAATATGAGGGCAATAATTCATGCTGTATCTTGAAGATAAATAAAAGATTTGACGCTTCAATGCTCTCCGAAACCGACAGCCATCCAAGTGACTTAAGCATTAGTCTAACCGGGGTGTATCGAGTACAAGACAGAATACATCTCATAGCTTTGTTTTGTAACACTTGTAATCTTTGTACATCAATATTTCTGCACGATATTAGCAGCGAGTTGCAAAAGTTAAAATGAGGGTACACTATAGTATTAAAGATAAGAAGTCGAGACCAATGACTGAGATAATGAGAGACTCTTCTAAAGAAACCAATTTTTTTCCCTATCTTTTTACAAATATAGTCAATATGTTGCGAAAAATCTAATTGTGAATCCAGAACCACTCCTAGATATTTTATTTCAGTTGTGTATTCAATGGGCATGTTGTCAATATTAAGAACATTGTTACATTCAAGAAATAATTTGCAGTTTTGTTTACTGCCAAAAACCATATATTTTGTTTTATTTACATTTAATTTTAATTTGTTGACACATAGCCAATTAAATAATAGACTCAATTCTGAGTTCATTACCTCAACAAGCTGTCCAAAATTGCTCCCAGACACCGACACTAAAGTGTCATCAGCAAAAAGGCTTACAAAAGAATTCTTTAAGACTTTGTCAATATCGTTAATATACAGAACAAACAATAGTGGCCCAAGTACACTACCCTGAGGCACACCTATACCACTAGTAATCTTTTGGGAGATAGCACCATTAATTTTCGTCACATGGAAACGATCACTGAGGTAGTCACGAAACCTTACTAGGTTACTTTGTGCATGATTTTATGATAAAAAGTTCATATCAACATAGGTCCGTTTTCGCTTCCTTTTTATAATACATGTTGAAAATTTTTTAGTAACTATGAAACTACATTAGATGTTTTTAAAAAACTTGGTGGGTGTAAACTGGGTGGAGAGGCACATCTTTTGAGTAAAAATCGGACTTTCAGTTTTAACCAGTGGCGTCCCAATTAATTTTTATTTTAAATTAATTGATTATATTGAGTGAAATAAATCAAAAATTATTTCATTAATGGTGCTTCATTTTGTCATAAAAAAGATCTCTTGACTTTTTTTCATATCTTGAACTGTTTTTCAGTAAAAAGAATAAAGAATGGAGTCATTTGGTCAAACCTCAAATTACACTCTACCTAATTTTTATCAAGCATTTTCGAAATATACGAGATCAAAATGAAATAATCGGATCGCGAGGCGGTGACGTCATTACATCCCACAGTTCGTCCGCTTTCAACTTGTTCAACGGTCTTTCTATGCATTTACAAGGTAGATATATACTTACTGTTTCTTTGTTCAGTTAAAGCAAAAGCTTACTAGTGTTTTAGACAGGGGTTCGCCCTGTCCTCACATAGATACAGTATCACCCACAGTATAAGTTGGTTCGTTTTATTTTTGTTAGACCAATTAAACACAAAACTTATTTTGCTACGTCTTTTTATTCTTCCACTATTGACCACCCTTACAATATTACACTATTTATATTGTTAAACACGAATACATCATCTTAACAACCCTAAAGCACTGCACCGATAGAATTTCATTGGTTTTTACCGTAGAGAATGAATCAGAACTTGAATTAATTACAGCCTCATTGCCGTCTGAATATCACGAGGATTATTTGAGAGACATGTTCTGTAAAGAACGGAATATTTCACGTATTTACGCATACTGCAAGACCCTGAGGTGGAACTTCGTGCACGTCTTAACCAAACACAACGAAATTCACGATGCTTTTACTGTATGTTTAAAAGAATGGCAACCTCTGTTACCGGGCACGCGTCCCCAACACATCAATTACTTTAACATTAGAAAATCAGTTTGCCCGACACACATGTCAGATCAAAACACGTGTTATTATTGTTTTCAGCCACGTGGATCATCTGCTTATTTTGAAGTCTAACAGGACACTCATTTGTCTTGATCAATCAACGGATGTCGCGTTCGCCCAGGTTGGCAGCTATACTTGTTTACTGCCAATGAGGAGATTGAAGCATCCGTTGTTGTCGGTCAAAACATCACAGAACCTAATTTACATAGGCTCGAATCCGCAAGCCTATTGCAAGGCTACCGATTAACGGTTTTCGTAGAGGTGAATTGAATATTATTCAGTTTAGAATATAGCATGTTTTTATGTTTACAGAAGACTTGATGTTTTCCTAGGATTAGAATACTGATACGGGATAAAGCACTAATGATTTTTAACCATAGGCTAGACATCTGGCGGTCTTGCCAGTAAAATAGAATAAAAGTATCTTGTTGCTACGCTAGAAAACTGAAGGATTCTTGAACACGGCGGCGTTTTTCCTTTATTGCAGCGTGATTGTCGATTCGCAGACCTTGATTATTAGAAAACGTGTTTCCCAAACAACTACTTTTAATAGTATATTCTGTCACAAATAGGAAATGCCCTTTCATACAAATTCAAGACTATAGTTTCTCTGATTTTAGAAAAAATAAAAATAAATTATTAAAAATTATTTTTTTCTCTCCTGTCAATGCCAACTCCGTTACCCAGCAACGAAAACAGCAGGTATGCTTCATTCCACAATAGTGCGTTGATTTCCCGACCGCAATAAAATTTAAACCCAGCCATAAATAAGTGCCTTTTGAAAGGGTACAGGTCCTGCTTACCTACTAATTTCAATGGTTTAGGTTAGCTATTTTCAACAAAGCAACAAAAATAAAATAATAGGTAAGTATCTTTATTTTAATCATGTAATTAAATAGCTATTAATATTTATACAAAAATACTAATCTACAATATTGTAATATCATCTACACTAAACTAAACTAAGTATTAAGGGCCTTACGTTACTATTAATTATGTTATTATATTGGAATATTAGGTAGGTTAATGGCAAATTGCAGGTGTTCAATATAAAGCAGAGTCTTTTTATATTAGTTCATCAGTCGTTTGGTGTTTGTCAAGCTGTGCGTTAAAGGCAAAGGTATTTTCGTGTGTGTTATCGAGCATTCAAAATATGTCAGATCTGTGTGAAACTTCAGATAATATTGCTTCCGGAAGTTATGGTGTAACGAAGAAAAACATTTTACACTTGATGCCAAAAACATCATAAACATTCAATATTGAAAAAGAATATATCTCTGACAATCTCGCAAGTGCTAATGGTCACACAGTTTTACGCCTCCCTCCGTATTACTGTATTTTTAACCCAATAGAACATATATGGAGCCAGTTAAAGACGATGATTAGAAGAGAAAACACATCCCCTACACTAAGTAGTTCTGTTATAGAATTAATTAAAAAATGTGTAAATAATATCTCAGTAGAAAGTTGGAAAAATTCTGTGAGACACGTGATCCAAGTCGAAGATTCCTATAACATAATTAATAGTAACGTAAGGCCCTTAATAAAATTAGTTTAGGCATAGATGAAGACGATAGTGATAGTGAAACAGAGCTAAATATAGAGTAGGTTAAGTTAAATATTGTATTATTATAATAATGTAAATTAGTATTTTTGTATAAATATTAATAGCTATTTAATTACATGATTAAAATAAAGATACTTACCTTTTATTTTATATTTGTTGTTTTGTTGAAAATAGCTAACCTAAACTTTTGAAATTAGTAGGTAATCAGGACCTCTACCCTTTCAAAAGGTCCGGTGCCTACACAATAGATATTTGTCAGGCAACTTATTTAAGGTTGGGATTACGACTGAGGGTTGTCATTTAAATTTTATTGCGGTCGAGAAATCAACGAATTATTGTGGAATGAAGCATAACCGCGACAGCGAGCGCGACCAGACTTGCTATAGGAGATAGTGGCGTCACACCGCGGTTTCCGCGAGTCGATGTTCGTAATTATTTTAAAGGATTTGGAGGCGTCAGAAAATGAAAATTTTTAGCAGTTTGCACTAAAATCTTTCAAAAAATTCAATAAAAAGAATCATAAATGGGCCTATTATCGATGTTCTATTCATTCACGATGCACGTAACGTACTTATGTCTTTAAACTTAAAGCAGATATTAAAATTCATTAGTATTAGCAGGCTGTTGTTAAATTATACTCTTTTGTTTTATTAATTGTGAAAGTGCAGTTCTTTAAAGTTAATTTGAAAAAGAATGTTTAATTTTACTAATGAGGAGTTAGCAGACCTCCATTACATTGTATAGTTTAGCTAATGAAAGGCACCTTTAGCTAGGTGATTGTATTAAGAGCGCTTTCCGCATAGAGTCACATCAGATTACGAACATTGATTCAAACATACATAGAAGGTCGACAGAAACATGCACTTTTAAGCCAAACAATGAATTAAAAAGTGCCCAAGCACTCCAGAAATTGAAGAAGCCGTTTCAAAATTAATTGATGAAAATCCAGACTTAACACTAGACCTAACAATATCCTTAACATCTCGCACATTCTAGTTTGGATAGGTCTTCACGATATTCTGTTATACATACATACTCAACGGGCCCAAGCCTAATTTCTTTCTGAGTTATTCCTTTGCGAATCATTTTAAGAGTCCATCACCGTAATCTCTGACTGGCACGCAACCGACCATACAGCAATGTAAATTAAATGGGGTTTCTTGCGCTCAGCTGTGAACGAATTTCGAGAAAACTGGTAAATTATTTAGCTTTGGTTAAAAGGATATTGAAAGGCAACTATTTATGCAAGTTTTAACATGTTGCAGATATTTCTATTCGCTTTCGAAATAAATGCAGTAATATATTTATCGCTTTGCAACTATATGCATGATTTTCTCCACATGTAAGTTTTAATAAAAGATTGAATTGAATAAATCTTGTGTTTTAAAAAGCAAAAGCGTTTGGCAAGAACAGTTTTTTTGCAATGTGAAATTTTTGGTCCATTACATATATTTTAAAGTTCATCCATGGACATACTGTGTACGTCTATACAGCGTTTACCACCTCTAATAGTATTTTAAACCCTAATAAGCATAAAATACGCGTTGACTTCTAACAGGTTAACAAATACTTATGTAGGACATTTTTTATTGTCGCAGACATGCTGTTTGTGTCTGTGTAAAACAAGATAAAAGTTGATTAGTTAGAACTAAGGCAATTAGGTATGATAATTTGAAATTTGTTTTTTATTTGTTGTGTTAGTTGGTAAATGCATTCTAATTTATGAGCGTACGCATTTAAAGAAAGTAACTTGGGTGTAGGTTGGTATACTTTTTAGTTTAGCAGACATTTGGTGGCATGTTAATTTGTTCCATATCACAACACACAATGCTGTAATGTGCAGGCTAAAAAAGCGCACAATTTAAACCACCCACATCTTTTTTTTGTATGCGTTGCTTTTCTTGAACCGGCTACGTCGAAATCACCTTAGATATAACGTAATAGTGACGTAACTTAATTGACGTCCACTCCTACTTTATTGCTTGATGTTAGCGAGAAAAAAAGGACCTTGTTTAACCACTTATACCGATTGTCAACGAAATCATGGCATACTCTGGGGAGTATATAGGGGAGGTCAAAATACCTATATTTGTTCCGATAAACTTAGCCGTTTTTAAATTTGTGTTACTATTATGTTTGAGCGGAATCTAATTCCTACCTAATTATTAAATATCTCTTAACATAAAATCTGTGGTGGGGTATACAGGCTGTTTCAAAAAACATGTGCCATCGCTCGTGTAGTGATTCCTTACCCAAAAATAAGACAAATAGTTCCTATCAACATGGGTCCGTAGATGCTTTGTTTGAAAGATACAGGGTGTTAAAAATTTTAATTTTTTTGGTTTTTTCAAAATATTTCCGCAACGGATTTAGTAATTTTAGCGAAATTTGGGTCGTGAAATGTACCTAAAATAGCACATATAAAAATGTGCGAACAGTTATACCAGGGGCGTGCGTGCGATCAGGCGTTCTAATAATTTTAATAAAAAATACGTACGCCACTGACATTTTCCCATTTGGCACAATTTGTCAACAAGTCGGCTTCGTTAAGAAGATAAATGCATTTTTATCAAACTCTGTTAAATATCGAGCGTAAAATACATAGGAAACTAAAAAAATCTAGTATGCTATGGCCGATTCTAAAACAAAACAAATTAATAATCTGTCATTTTTATTTACTCCTTATAGTTTTCCATATTGTTGATTGCGTTTTCCTAATTTCCCTCTGAATTGGTATTTATTGATGTTTTTAAAATTTTAGTAAACGGTAAAAGCGAGATAGATTTAAATACTTAAGTTATTGTGTAACATCAAATGACTTTTGTAAATTATACATGGACTGAATTAACCTATATGTTACTGATTTATGGTGAAGCGAGAGAAAGCAGAAGAGAAGCAGCTTGAATTTATCATGAAAGGTATCCCCAACGAACATCTCCATCTAGAAATATGGTCGAACGCGTATATGGACGTCTAAAAGAAACTGGCACCTTAAACTAATTAATTCTGGGCGAAGAATATACCGATGAACTGTTTCGGTTGAGGAGGCGATATTTCTGCATCGTCTGTATACAGATTTTGGAAAGATCATATCACTTCACACGAGTACAAGAACTTTTACTTAGAGATTATGGACCTAGACAAGAATTTTCTCAGATATTTCTAAATACGTTGGGAAATGATCGACATTTCCCTGGTCGTATCTGTTTTACAGACAAAGCGTCATTTACAAGAAAGGGAATTATACATTTTCATAATTTGGATACGTGGGCTGAAGAAAATCCCAATTAAATCAGAGCAGCAAAGTCGCAGTACAGGTGTTCAATCAACATTTGGGCTGACATAAATGATCCTATTATTGTATTTCTCGCTAGAGTGTGGTTTCAACACGATGGAGCACCGGCACATTTTGCAGCAATATGGTCATCATTGGATTGGTCGTGTTTGTCCAGTAGCATGGCCACCCCGATCCCCTGACCTAAATATACTGGATTTTTATCTGTAGAGGCGTTTAAAAGAGCTTTTCTATAAAACCATTTCCATTTTAAAATCTTTATTTTCGTATTTCTTTTATAATATCTAGCCTATGTCTAAGTAGTCTTATCTAACTAAAACTAACATGTTTTGGGCGCATATGAGCGGTAAGCATACGGCACAAAATGCGCTCAAGAAACCGAGCAAGCTCGGCGGCCGGTATTTTGGCCTAAGGACACACTTAACATTTAAGTCACTAGCGCATTTCACTCGCGTCCCGGCAGTGCCTTAACGGGTATTAACGAGTTGTTATTACCCCGAGGGGTGTAATCGTTACGTTCGCAAAAAGTTTCGATGAATTGACTTGGAAAACCAATGGCAAGCATTCTGGGAAAAGCTCAAAAAACCCAGTAAAATTAATTCAGGTACTGAAATTTTGTGCCCGCCCGCAGCAGGCAATCGCAATGCAGTGGAAATGACCATTCAACCGCCATACACGGCGAAGAAAGGCCTTTTGTTCGGCGGGGTCTATAAAACCAATGACTTTTAGAACGAATTGAAATGGCGTTTGTCAGGGTTCGGCAAAATCCTCGTATTTGTGTCTAGAGTGAGAAGATCTTTACGTAGAAAATTGAATGCGTCTAATGAAGCTAATGGTGGCCATTTTTAACATTTGCTGTAATTTTATGTAGATAGGTAGATATGTTCTGATAATAATAAATACCTGATTTGTAAATTGTAATCACCACACGAGCGATGGCACATGATTTTTGAAACACCCTATATGTACAATGATTTCGTTGACATTATCCTGGAAGTTTTTGTCCTTATATTTTTAATAAGATGTTTATAATTATCAGTAGCTCCCCTGGTAGGGGTTTTCGGTGCAATTCAATTTCCTTTTCCTGTTTGTGACAGCAATATACCTAGCTCTAAATATATAAGCGTATGCAAAGTGTGTCCACCTAAGCCATGCACGCGCAATTAAATATTAATAAGCTAAAGGTCATTCACCATTTGCGGCACGCATCAGACCAGATTAACAATGAGTTGTTTTTTTTCATTTTTATATCCAGACTATCTGTGGCAGGTGAATAAATGCACAGTTAATTAATGACAGATATTCTAAAAAGTAGAACTAACCTGAGCCTGAACTAACCTGATCATGACTAGGGGTGGGCAAAAATTCGATATATCAATATATTGAATGGCGATATTTAAAATATTGACTATACAGGGTTTCAGAATAAGATGCTGATCCTTAACGGTGTGAATCCTTAGGTGATTTTAAGAAGAAAAGTTCAAATTAACATATATCCTTAACCTATCAACTTTCGAACTACAGGGCGTTAAAGTTTTAAGAAAAAATCGTTTTTCTATCATAACTTTAACAACTTTCTAGCTATTTTTATGAATTTTTCACACATGCCCTCTAAGCATCAATAGTCATTTTTTGGCGTAGAAAAATTTTAAAATTTTTTAACCAGTGGCGACCTGAAAGGGTTTGGACTAGACATTTTGGAAAAATAATATGTACGCCACTGCTTTTTCTCAAGATAAAAATTATTTTTAAAATACTCATTCATTTTAGGCCAAATTTAATATATTGCCTTTTTATCGTCCGACAAACAGTTTCGGACAAAAAAAATAAAAAGCATTAAATGCGCATTCGCTATGTGCCTATGGTTTCTGACAAGTAGGCTATGAACTTTGTTAAGGACACAATGACAATAACGAAATATTTAATGCCAAATAGTTTTGACAGCTATTTATTTATGTATACGGCTTTCCACTTAACTTAAATTTTAAAAACGTAATACTTTGTAAACGTATAAGTATCATGGTAAATTTTACAAATGTCGAGTTTGCGGATATGCATTACCTGTACGAGCTTGCTGACGGCAATGCATTCGAAGCCAGACGATTATACCAAGAGCGTTATCCAAATAGAATAGTTCCGGATGCACGAACGATTTCAGGAACTCACAGAAAGTTATGTGAAACGGGATCTTTTGAAACAAAAAACTACTTAAAAGGGGCACACCAAACTACACGAACACCGGAAACCGAAGAAGCTGTTTTAAATTTAGTGGAACAAAACCCTAATATAAGTACCAGAAAAATTGGGAATATTTTAAATATTACTCATGTCCTAGTCTGGAGAATTCTTCAAAGTTATTTGTTATATCCATACCATATTGAACGGGACCAGGCCCTACTTCCTTGGGATTTTCTATTACGCATCAATTTCTGCCAATGGTTTATTCAAATGGTTACCGAAAATCCCCAATTTGATGCCAGAATTTTGTTCACGGACGAAGCTAATTTTTCCAGGAACGCCATACAAAATTTTCATAACAATCACTTCTGGGCAGAGGAAAACCCACATGCCATTACGGAATCCCACCACCAAGAGCAATTTTCTGTAAATGTTTGGGCTGGAATTATTGATGATTATTTAATTGGGCCTTATTTTTTACCAGCCAGATTGAACGGAATCAATTATCGCCAATTTCTTGAACACACTTTACCAAATTTGCTAGACGACGTCCCAATTTTAACCCGACATCGTATGTGGTTTATGCACGATGGTGCACCTGCCCATTTCAGTCTCTTAGCACGAGAGTTTTTGAATCAACATTATAGTAATCGATGGATAGGGCGCAGAGGAACACAATCGTGGCCACCTAGATCCCCCGATCTAAACAGTCTAGATTTTTTCCTGTGGGGACATCTGGAAACGTTGGTTTACAGCATCCCAATAAATACTGAAGAGGAGTTGAGAAACCACATAATAGTTTGTTTCGACCCTATCAGGAATACTCCAGGAATTTTTCAAAGGGTACGAGACTCAATGAGGAGAAGAGCTGAAGCATGCATTCTTGCAGGTGGTGGCCACTTTCAACAGCTAATCTAAATTATTTTCGTTTTTGTTCACACGTTATTTAACGTTAGTTGTTTTAATTTAATGTTAAAAAATAAACAGGTATTTTTCTCTTTTGGGGAGTTACAACTTTTTCGTGCATGTATCACATTTTCTAGAAGAAAAATCGATTCCTCTAGCATTTTTAAGTGAAAATGGTATGCCTGTCAAAAGTCGCTATACAAGCAGCCGTTTTCGAGATATTTTGATTTAAATTAATCGATGCATCTGTTTGTCAAAAAGTGAAACAATTTTAAAAACTTTTTTTTTTAATCAACATAGAAACATTTCAAACGGTAATTTTTAAACAACAATAAACAACGAAACACTAGATATAAAACTAAATCAAAATCACAATAAGTGTTGGAAATGTCCACCTCCTTGCTGTATGCAATTTTTAACACCCTGTATCTCAAAAATGAAGGGCTTGCGGACCCATGCTTATATGAACCTTTCACCTTAATTTATAAACGAGGAATCGTCCTGTAAAATATCGGACACTTATTAAATAACACCCTGTATATCGATATATCGTCAATATTTTATACAGGGCGTCTCTAAAAGGTGCGGAAGAAATGCTACCACAAATTCCTGAGGCTTAAATATGATGATCTAGCCCAACTTACCTCAGTCCAAAAGCGGATGATTTCGGAGTGTCAAAAGTTCAATTTGGTTTTAGTTTTTCATAAATAATTTTTTTAATAATTGGTGCATTGTCACAATATTCGGCTAGGGGGGTTTTGTGAGGTAAAAAATTAAAATTGCTTTCATTTTTATTGTACAATTTAGAGGGCGTCACCTGCGGTACCTTGCACATGTTTAAAACGAAATAACTTTTTTGAGCCACCCTGTTTTTCAACTTCTAAATAAAAATTCTTATTCCGCAACGTATTTTACCTACAAAAGGTATACGTGGTAAGAGTTAATTTAAGCAACCGTTTTCGAGATATCTTGATTTAAAGAATTCACTTCGTGTATGGCCAGGTCTAAATTATTGTAATAATTGAACACAATTTGAAGCGAAGGCGTTAAATTAAAATAACTGTCACAAAAAACTAAATAAAAACAATTACATAAATGTGTTGTTAATTTTTTTCTCTAGTAAAAACAGTCAAGAAGAGATTTATCAACAACAAAAATTTAAAATAATTTAATTTCAAAAAAATTCTTTTAAATGTTCAAAATGACCTCCATTTTCGTGTGTACAAAGATTAATACGTACATAAAAAATTAAATCAAACTCTTTGGAGCATTTCGTCATCATTTCTCAAAGCGTCAATTCCAGTTTGAATACGTCTTCTTAATTCATCTTCTGTATTTACTGGCCTAGAATACACAAGGGTTTTCAAAGTTCCCCATAAAAAGTAATCCATCGGTGTCATATCAGGGGATCAAGCTGGCCAATTTGCGGGTGCATCATTGCCTCTACTATCCATCTATTTGGATACTGTTCGTTCAAATAATTACGTACACGTATAACGAAAAATGTGGAGGAGCACCGTCATGCATAAACCACATTCCTCTTCGAAGTTCCAAGGGCAGAGGATCTAATTAGTTTGGTAATTCGTTTCGCAGATGCTCCAAATAGTTTTCGCCATTTAGTCGAGGTGGTAAAACGACAGGACCAATTATGAAAGTGTCTATGATTCCTGCCCACACATTGATCTTAAACTCATGCTGATAATGGGTTACTTTAGTCTAATGAAGATTTTCTTCAGCATAGACATGTTTATTGTGCAAATTAGTTATGCCACTCCGCGTAAAACAGGCTTCATCTGTGGAATAAAATTCTTCGTGTAAAGTTCCTATCTTGATTTCTGTGTTCTTGGAGAAACCGGCAGAAAGCTAGGCGTGGTTCAAAGTCATGGGGTAAAAGATCTTGTACCCGTTGAATATGAAATGGGTGCAGTAGTTGTTCTCTGGTCACCCTATAAACAGTATCTTTGCATACCCCTAGCTCTAAGCCCGATCGTCTGCTGCTGAGTTTAGGATTTTCTTCAATTCCATTTAGAATATCTTCCTAAAGCTCTGGAGTTCTTACCTTACGTGCACGACCATAATTAATAGATCAGGTAGGGCTGTGTACACTTTTTGAAAAGATAAGGAAGGAGAGTCGTTTTTTGTATTAAGTGTATAATTTTGAAATATATAAAATTTGCATGGTTAACCATCAAACTTTGACTTAAGAACACGTTCCACGTGTAATAAAAATCGAATTATGGAAATTAAATAAAAAAACGATGGTTAATTAATTAAATTCAAAAGTGGTTCGTCCCAGTAGTTCGTCCTTTTACAAATTTACATGTTATTTGTTTTACAAATTAGTTTTACATTGTGCTGATGAGGGCCCACTTGTTTAATTTTGTTAATGAAGTCTCCTGTTTCCTGACAAAGAAGCACTGAAGATGGCCTAAGGCCGAAAGCGCTCTGCAAATTTTATATATTTCAAAATTATACACTTAATACAAAAAACGACTCTCCTTCCTTATAATTAATAGAAACAGGCGCAAACCTACCCGCGTTTCACGAAGACGTCTTTCAACTGCCGCGAAGGTTTTATGGTTTGGTAAGCGACGATTAGGAAATCTTTCACTGCATACGCTGCATACTCTGCAAGATTCTAAACCATTTCCTTGGCAATATTCAAAAACCAATAACATATCGGTCATTTCTTCGTTGGTACGGCCATGACGAAAATAAATTTGAAAATTGTTTGACAATTAAAATGTATGCTTGAATTATTTTTTAGATTCGATTTGACACCAGTCAGTTTTTAATGACAGTTGTTGTAATTTACCACCTTTGCTTCAAACTGTGTTCAATTATTACAATAGTTTAGACCTGGCGATACACGAAGTGAATCTTTTAAATCCAGATATCTCAAAAACGGCTGCTCAAATCAACTCTTACCATGTATACCTTTTTTAGGTAAAAGACGTTGGAGAATAAGAAATGTTATTCAAAAGTTAAATACAGGGTGACTCAAAAAAGTTATTTCGTTTTAAATGTGTGCAAGGTAGCGCCCTCTAAATGTTACAATAAAAATGAGAGCACATTTTAATTTTTCACCACACAAAGCCCCCCTCCCCACCCCCTTAGCGGAATATTGTGACAATACACCAATTGAATCGCAATATGCAGAAACAGCAGCACATGTCCATTTTAGGCCAAAATGAGTTTATGACGAAAATTACATCTACATGGGTAAATGCATCGTACTATGCAAAAACCGCATACGTCCTAATGCCTAGTTTGTAATAAACACCAATATATTTCAGAGATACTACACAGAAACAGCATACATCCCGGACATGTGAGGTTGTTGCTTAGCGCGTGTTATACAGTGGTGTTGTCTCGCTTAGCGACCATGCGTGATGCGTATTTTGACAGTGAAGCGTTATAGTCAGCTGATTGCTTTGGCGGTTTTCTTATTATCAAGATTGTTATTGCTCGATGTATGTGGTCTTGTTTCTTTGTTTAAGTTATTGCAAAATTATTATTACTGTATTATATAAGTTATTAATAGTGTGAGATGGAAAATAATGAAGATACTAGTTTACGGGGAAAAAGAAAGGCAACTCCCGAGGATTACGAACGCAATGTTGTGATAAAATCACGTGTAGAAGGCGAGCCCTATAAAAATTCCAAGGAAGTTTATATTCCTGGTAAAGCCATGAGCCGTATCTGCAAGTAATATTTTAGTTGCCAAAAACACCGGTTGGTGATGTGTTCTATTGTCAACAACTAACTGTTTCAGTATTTTGTATTCACAACATTAAGGAAAATACTGCAAGAATTTATATATATCATGAAGAGGAAGCAAAGAAAACTGGTAGGTAATGAAATTTGCTCATTTCTTTTAGATTATCTAAAAGAGTTTTCTAAGGGCATGACTGAACTGCACCTCTTTAGCGATAACTGCTGGGGGCAAAATAAAAATCATACATTAATACGCATGCTCCTTGCATTAACTGCCACTGTCCAATTTTCGAAAATTATTCACTATTTTCCAGTAAAGGGAACATTCATTCCTCCCCTGCGACAGAGACTTCGCGATAATAAAACGCAAATTGAGAAAAAGCGACAGAATTTCCACAGTTCATCAACTAACAGAGCTTATTGTAGCTAGCAGCACCACCAAGAAATTTTCAGTGAAAGAAGTTACAACAAGCGATGTTGTTAACTTTAAAGATTGGTGGCCAAAGTTTTATAAAAAAAACTGTATATCTGAGGAAACGATTTCAAAAAGCGTACCACGAAATTCAAAAGTTAATTTTAACAACAGTACCTACTAGCAGTTTATTTACGATAGCGAAAATAAGGGATGTGTTGCTGTCTTGCAATTTATCGAAGGAGCTAGTAAGCATACGTTCAAACTCCAGCAACCTGGTAAAATTATGACGACTTTCCCATCTGCTGCAGCATATCCACTAGGAAAAGTTGCAATAAAATCAAGCAAAATGAATCATATAAAAAAAATGCGCTGCGTTTGTGGAGAAAGAATTTCAAGAGTTTTATGCAACAATACTTCTATTCTATGGCCTACCACCAACAATTAGACAATTAGAGAATAAACATAATAATTTGTAAACTTTCTATAATATATTTTTTATTTTGAAATAGAACAACGTTTCTTATTTAAAATCCAAGCTACGCAAAAACGACACATGTCCATTTTTTTGAAAATATCTAGTAAATTTAAATTATATTTTTTAATTTAAGTCAGATTGTCACTTCCTTAGGATCACTTTAAACTATCGTTCTGGATTTTTTGATATAAATTATATTGCCTGGAATAATCCTAAAAGTGTTTTTTTCATTTTCTCTAAAATTGATTTTTTGGACATGTGTTGTTTCTGCATATAGAGATTCAATTATTAAAAAAATTATTTATGAAAAACTAAAACCAAATTAAACTTTTCACACTCTGTATCTTCGAAATAATCCATTTTTAGACTGAGGTAAGTTGGATTAGATCGTCATATTTAAGTCTTAGACACCCTGTATATAAAGGTGCATGAGATTACTTTTTTACCTCAGATCGTTGGATCATCCTGTTCAGATTCTGCAAACTTCAGTTAAATATACTGTTTTTCGTTATTTTTTTGCGGACATTTTGTTTTTATTTTCAAAGTATTGTTTAGTTCAAGGCGGACAGATGAATTCTTTGAGAAATCCGCAACATTTAGATACTTCTATGAAAAAACAGGTAGGTATCTAGCTTAATAAAAAAAAAATTCTTAAAAACTGTTAGACGCTACAGAAAATTAAAACTCAGATCCATCGACCGATGATATGATCCGATTTTGGAATTGTAGAATATTGGGAACAAATATGTAGAAATGGTAGCTAAAATATTTGGGGTTTTCCATCTTAATTTAAATAATTTTTAATAATAACATACGACCTACGCACCAAATTCTGGGTCATGTCCTATTGCAAATAGACTATATTCTGAACATCAATTTAAAACCTCAACTGCTTTTCGCTCGTCTTTATTAATTAATTCATTGATTAAATTGAATCCATAAAATATGAACCCATTAAATGTTTGTAGTTAAGGAAGGTACTATATAGTAACACGTATTTCAGTCACAATAATAAAGAGGTCAAACACCCTTGAATAATTGGCAAGACGCTCTTTGTAAATGAATTTATTGACTGATTCGGAATTATTGACCTTCTTATCTTTTGTAGCGGTGTTGAGAGTAAATATGATGCTATATTAGGTATAAGAGATGGTTCAGAAAAATATTAAGAAAGTATTATTATGATCGCTGATACGTGGTGGATGGTGGAGTATGGATATACTATATGTTTCACGTTGCCAAACAATAAATAAAAAAAACGCGTTCCTTTGGTAGAGAATTTTGTAAAGGTGCTTACTGAACCAATGTGGGGAACGTAACAACTGGTTCACCAGTTCCACTCACAAATAATTTACTTTGTGCTTTGTATGAACTAACTGTAGTGGGTACGCTGCGAAAAAATAAAGCACAAATTCCTCCAGTCATGACAATCCGGAACATCCAAAGCGGTTTTTGAGACGAACTTGACATTATTGTCTTATAAGCCTAAGCTATCAGAAAATGTCCTTTTATTGTCGTCGATGCCCAGCACAAACGTATTAAACCCTACTACTGTAAAACCAGAAATAATCCACTTTTACAATTCAATAAAAAGTGGGTGGGGGTGGCGGTGAGGATTTTGGTACCTCCTTCGTAGAGGTATTGGGCTAAGGGGGTGAGTTTGATATCTCGGTGTAGATCTACGTTACGGATGAACCATGGTATGTCCATGGCTGTGCGGATGTAACGATTTTCGAGGGATTGGAGACGGTTAAGGCTGGATGGGGCTGCGTAACCCCAGGCTGCCGATCCGTATATGAGGGTGGAAATGCTGCGTCGATTGAGCAGAGGTTATAGTTGGTTGTAGAAAAACCTGGTTTTGTTGATGGTTTTTTGGATATGGGGGCGCCAATGGAGGGTTTTGTCGAGGGTGATACCGAGGTATTTTACTGTGTCGCACCAAGGAATATCGCGACTATCCAGGGCTAGGGTGTTATCTGGTGCTTTGGAGATGCCATTAATGAAGATCTTAAAAATTATTAGGGAAAGGACAGCGCCATGAGGGACGCCTGCCTCTAGGGTTCTGGGGGGTGGAGAGGGAGTGGCCTATGCCGACGCGGATTTTGCGTCGGGCTAGGTATGATTGGATTAGACGAACGAGGTTGGAGGGATAACCCAGGGTGATCATCTTATGAATCAGTACATCGTGCCAGACGGTGTCAAAGGCTTTTTCAATGTCGAAAAGGATGATTCCGATGTAGTGATTCCAGTTGAAGCCTTGGGTTATATAGGTACTCGGTGAGTCTAAGGCTAAGGGCTTGGAGTTCAGTGTTGAGGTTTTCGCGAGAGCCGAACTGTTCGTCTGAAAGAACTTCCAGTTCAGCGGCTTTTTCCTTTAAGCATTCGAGAATAATAATTTCCATGATTTTTGCCATGGAGTTTAGGAGAGAGATGGGGCGAGAGTTTTGGGGAAGAGCGAGGTCTTTTCCGGGCTTGGTGATCATGATTACATTGGCTTCTTTGAGGATTTAAGGATTTTATAAGAGATGTTGTCAGTGCATGTGGGCCTTTTTTGGATTTGCGCGAATGAATGATATCTGTCACCTCGCTGGAGGAGACTGGTCTGAGGATTTCCTCAGTTTCGAGGGAACAAGGCTACGAAGCTCAAACGTATTTATACTACCCCGGGGTTAGCGGAGCATGACCGAGATGGGTTCAATCATGTGTTACTGGGTGTGTATGGTCTTATTATTATATTTTTTTAGGTAATATATCGTTTTTGTGGAAAGCTCCGAATAAACAATAAATCCTAGCTAGATATACATATTACTTTACCTGAGCAAACCCGAAATAATCAAAATGTATGATAAAATCTTAAACTTTTTTATTCCCAAAATGCCAATAAAAAACAGCTATGCCACTCAGCCCATTAGGGACAGCCGGCACACTAAAAACTGGCAGAAACGTTAAAAAATATTAACTACCATTGTTCTATAGTGTAAGACGACAAGAAATAGTGTTATATTTTAACATGACTTTCTTTTACACCCTGTACGAAGTCAACACAGTAATAAGTCAAAAAAATTAAAGAAATCTACTTATACAACAAAGAAATTTCATCACATAATTTTTTATGTAACAACATGTAAATGTGCTTAAATGAATTTTATAGCTCTTACCCGATCAATACTATTTGGTAATGACATTATTATTCTTGATGGTGTAAAATATGCTGTAAGGCTTCTAGTAGTATTTAATTTTCTTTTTTTTAACGGGTTTGTGGTACCATCTGTTAGGAAAACGGTTCTTTTATTGTCATTTCGTTACGCAGGAACCACCTACATCCATTTGTTCGAAATAAAACTTCATATATAGCACAACATGTAACGGGTTTTGGTAATTATTAATACCTCGCGGAGTTGTATCATGAGAATAAATTGAAAACATCTTATAACATGGACCGTGAGATTGGCAACTATAGAAGTTTAGATTATTTTTTTTTGTTATTTTAATATTTTAAATATTATTATGATTTGTGTTATGCATTTTTTTAATCTAATTTTAGCGACCTTTTTAGAATGTCTATTTTACAACTTATTACAAGATTTAATTACTTACGTATTTTAATTATGTCCCTTACAATATCATTATTACATTGTAACTAATAGTTGTGACCGTGAATAATCTGCTAAAGTAGATAGTAAAGAAAATATTGGTTAGGAAAGAAATCAGTACATAGCTGATTTAGTATTTTTAAATATAAATTTGTGGGTCACCTTAATAGGGTACAATAAACAGAGGAGAATAAAGTCCAAATTAATCATACATTTGATCTAAATAACCTTTATTAGGTAACTGTTAAAATTGCTCAGACGATTCGTCTGAGTAAAATTGCCAACATATTTCATTGTGCGTGTTAACCGGTAATTGACCTGTTCTGTCAGCTAATCGCCTCTTAAAAGTATCGAAAGTATAGTTATATTAGCAATAAAAAAGTAAAAGTGCTTAATTGTTGCCGACCCTGTGAACTCTATATGCAAATCATAGGTATACATATTATAATAATACAAACTCTATTAACATCGAATTAAAAATCTTTGTACACCTTTATATTGGGTGATTGTTTATAGTTTACTATATACAGGGTCTTTCCTAACTACGGTACGAAACTTTTTGGTCTTTTGTGTTTTTTTCATTTGTTATGTTATTTTATGTTGTCCATGGACAGCTTTTAGAATGAGTTAAAGTGATTTTTATTTTGTTTGTCGCAAACGAAGCCAGATATGAAAAAAACACAAGAGACCAAAAAGCTGTATTTGTAGTTGCTTAATCTGAACAAATAGAAAAACTAAAAGAAAAGGCAGTGGCGTACTTTTTCTTCTCAATAATAATTGGCTTTGGTGACCACTGAGACGCCACTGGACCTAATAATTTCGATCTAGTTAGGACTAAATAAACGCCTTATTACTTCAAATAACTGAACCAAATTTCAACCAAGTCGATTTAAGGATATTTATGACCGTTTTTTTTATAAACTTCAATGCCCTGTATCTCAGAAACGAAGCAACTCCGAACATATGTTCATAGGAACTTTTTTTCTTCAAACGACCTTACGTATCACCCTCTGAAGTTTCGTACCGGAGTTAGGAAACCCCCTGTATACAGGGTCGTTGGTATGTATGGAAACGGTCGATTATTTCTTAAAGTATAACAGTTAGCAAAAAATATTTTAGATAAAAGTTTTAGGGTTTTTTAAGCTGTATTAGAATTAAAAAAAAATAAGTATACAGGATGAGTCAGAAAACCGTAGAGAAGCAAAGTTGCCTTTTTTTAAATGGAACACCCTATATCTTGGAATATTTTTGGATTTAACATGAAATAACAATTATTTTTTAGTAAGTGCATTATAAGTCTAAACGTAATAGTTTCCGAGATATCGACTTTTGAAAAATGACATTTTTGAACTTTGACAGCTTCTAGCTTTCTAACGGTACGTTTAAGAGTAAAACGGCTTACATGTCCCTATCTTACTTTTTTATTATCTTCCCAAAAACATGAACTTCCGGTTAAACCGTAACTGTATTTCCGGCTTTTGAGTTACATCCGGTTTAACCGGAAGTTGATGTTTTTGGGAAGATAATGAAAAAGTAAGATAGGGACATGTAAGCCGTTTTACTCTAAAGCGTACCGTTAGAAAGCTAGAAGCTGTCAAAGTTCAAAAATGTCATTTTTCAAAAGTCGATATCTCGGAAACTATTAAGTTTAGACTTATAATGCACGTATTGAAAAAAAATTGTTATTTTATGTAAAATCCAAAAATATTCGAAGATATAGGGTGTTCCATTTAAAAAAAAGTAACTTTGTTTCTCTACGGGTTTCTGACTCAACCTGTATACTTATTTTTTTTAAATTCTAATACACCCTAAAAAACCCTAAAACTTTTATCTAAAATATTTTTTGCTGACTGTTTTACTTTAAGAAATAATCGACCGTTTCCATACATACCAACGACCCTGTATATAGTAATGGTAGTTTCTTAAGTTGAAATCCTTTTCCTTTACTTCTTTTTCGTTGTAGAGATTTCTTTTCGATTACTTGGTTGGAAGTTTTTGTTTGAATTCTTTTATTTGTTTGTGTTTTTTTTATTGCTGTCTTCAAGATTTTTGATTTTTGTAATTATTATGAATTGTGAAAAGATTTTGTTTAAATAAATTCAGAAATTGAATTGCGCTCAAATCTGTTACGGAGGGAGCCAATCTATTGGGGATTTGTGTTTTGCGTTTTCGTGTGAGTGTAGATTCTGTAATTAGTCTACTTGGTGAATTGTCTGTTCTGCTGTAGTATTTTGTTATTATTTTGTCTGTAAATTGTTAAAGTGTGTCAATTTTTAGGTCTAGATGCAATGCATTGTTTATCATGTACATTGGTGCCCCCACCATTACTTTTAGAATTTTATTTTGAACTCTTTGTACTTTTAACATGTTGGTCTTATTTACGGTACACCACGTAGGTATACCGTAAGTAAGTACCGGGCGTACTAGTGTTTTGTACAACGTTGTTTTACTCAAATATATTTCGTTTAATATTGGTCAAAGAAGTTTAAATTAGCAATTCTGAAGTATTTTTCTAAACATTCAGAATTCGTTATTAGAAAAAGCAAAAAGGCATCAAAAATTTAAATTGTTTAAATAACCTAGTATTTTTTAAATGAAATACCCTGCATGTTATTTTTCTAACCGCTAGAGCTCGTTCTCCTGATTTAAAATATATACAGTGAGAACGTAAATAATATATAATGTGTTGTTGTTTTAAGTTAAAACGCAGTTTTCTCACAAACGACCGAATTTAAGTATATGACATATTTCATTAAATACCTATGTTTCGAATTTTATGCAGAATCCAAAGAAATATTATAAAATAGGGGTATCTATTTAAAAAAATGAAGTTACTAACTGAAATATCTGATAGAAAGAATAACAGACTATTTCAACGAAATTCAAGACAATCATGTTGTTTTAAGTACATAAAACCAGAAAACATCCGTCGGCTAAGGAAAGAGGTACAGGGCGTCCATTTCGAAAAACTGCTAAAGTAAACAGGAAGAAGCTAATCTGTCAAATTTTTAACATTCTTGCGTTTAAGTGATTTCCGAAATGTCAACGCTTTCAATGGTTCCTTTATGCGGCACACTTCGATTCGAAATTCAATGGAGTTATGTCGGGCGACCTCGGTGGACATAAAATAGGCCCACCTCAACCTATCCATCGATTACCAAAAGTATTTGATAAGTGGTAACGAACTACTTAAATTGCTAAAATGGGGCACTATCGTACATATACCACTTCTAATTTCTAAGGGCACATTTTCCAATAAACCATTTAAATTTGGTTGCCAAAAGAATTGCAAATACATGACACCATTTAATCTGTTTTCAATAAAAAACGGTCCAATGAGATCATTCCCAATAATCCCCGCACACATGTTAACCATGAACCTTTGTTGATGCTTTGTACTGAGGCATGGGGATTTTCTTCATGCCAAATATATAAGTCACGATAATTTATTACTTCATCTCGGGTGAAACTGGCTTCATCCGTGAACAAAACAATACCTGTAAAATTATGATTTTGCCTAATTCCTTGCAAAAATCAATTTGCGTAGTTGGCTCTTGCAGGATAATCAGCGGGAGACATGGCATGTACCCTATGGACATGATAAGGATGCAGCAGTTGTTCTCGAAGGGTCTCATGAACAACTTACATGTCGCATGAACTTGGACCGACAGTTTTCTTATAGGGATTATCTCATATAGAATTTTATCCTAACTGAGGGTTCCTTGCTCTTCTCAAGGTCTGAAGGTCCTTCTCCAATACGATGCGGCAACAAACTTCCTAAAACGGATTAGCAACTAGCTACTTTTAGCATTTTTCTAAATTTCACTTGAGTTTTTACCTGTTTCTCTTAATCTACAATCAACCGTTTCAAAAGTTCTTCGGTGCGGTGAACGTCGATTTGGAAATGTATCAGAATAAATTCTTCTCGCCTCCACACAATTGCCGAGTGATTGTCCATAATTTAGACGCATGTCAGCATATTCACTATAGGAGTAATCCTCCATTACTTAAGTCTTATGTACGCAATCAATCAGACAATTTAGAAAAGTGTTGTCAATAACATATTGTCAACAAAATAAAAACGAGTGGTGTTTTTTTGTAGTATTCTGATTTATTATTTCAATAACGTCTTATACAAAAAACGTATTTTTTTTTAAAACGGCTAGTTTTATCAAATTATTTAGAGTTCCTTTTTTAAAGAGTCCGTTCCTGACTTCCCTGACGATGCAAAACATCTACTTGAATGGTTTTATGGGTCTTTCTGGCTGACATAAAATATTAAAATTTTATTAAAATATACATGTTGGTTCAAAAGTTAGAGCCGAAAAGGTAAGTCGCTGGGTACCCCTTTGGGGCTCTGTATCTCCGTTAAGGGGCAGTTTAGGTTAGTTCAAGTTCAGGCCATATCCTTACCGGGTAGAGACTGTATTTCTAAAAATTGAGCCCTGTTATAACTTGTATTATTAACAAATGGTTTTCACATACTTACTAAAATAGTATATTAAAGTACAAGTTTTATAAAGCTCATTGTAGCGCACGCGTCCATGTTAGAAAACGAGCCGTTTGTTTTATAACGAACAAGTGCGTTAATAGCTTTAAATAAATCTATATTTAAAAAGAAAATAAAACATACACATTTTCAAAATTTTTATGCCTAAATTTTATGTTGGTAATATAATCAAATCATTTATCATAGTAGCCTTGAAATCAACAAATAATTTTATTTCCCTGTCAGCCATTTTGTCACGAAGCTGTCTAATCTTTGTAACATATCTACATAATTTTAAAATATGGAGCAAGATGAGTTAAGGGAAATTGCGGTAAATTTTATAGTTCTATGTTTTATAATATAGTAAATTTGTAAGATTATTTGATATTTTTTCAACTTATCTCCATTTCATAGAATTTATGCAACCAAACATACACGACAGCGAAATAAAACATTTGTGAACATCATTACCAACCTTAGAAAAATATAGAAAACTGTTCCATAAAAAGTTCATTACGATACTGAAAACGATATCGAAACAGAAAAACTTATTCACGACAGAAAACTAGTAGGTACCTAATTTGAAAAATAAAAGGTGAGTGTTCTTTATTGAAAGCTGGTGCAATTTAACTAAGTCGTTATACATAATATAATTAAATAAAACTGCCATGGGGTAATTTATTATTAAACTGTAAACACTCTTTTATAACCTAATGAATTGGTTTAATGATAGTTTTAATTTTAATACTGGTTTGCAGATAAAATATTAATGCTATCTCCTATATATTGATTATACCTTAGGTATGCCATTACATTATCTAAATACGTATTGAAAAATAGCCGTGGACAAAATGCTTTAATATTATAGATAGTTTGTGTTGTCTTTTTTCAGAACGATATTATTACAGCACTGATTCATCACACCATCGGATGGAACATTCCCTACATATAGAACTTCTCAAAGACCCAGAATTACACAATCACCAGAAAAGGGACGTTGAGAGTCCGCCGTTGGCTTCAAGCTTGCCGGAACCGGTCAGTAATTCATCTGAGAAAGTTAAATTACCGGTAAGTTTTTTAATTTCTTACGTAAAATATGTCTCCTTTATTAGCGTTTTTTCTTTGGTATAAAGGTGTAATTTTTAACCATTTATTACCGGCAGCATTTAAATAATATTGTTTTGTAGATGTTTAAAAGAAAGTTGTCTTATGGCGATCACGTAATAACGGAATGTCATTCCATAGTACCCGCCCTACATTTTTAAAGACAAGTAAATACTAAAACTAGTTCACTAAAAAGAACGAATAAGCTCAACTCTAATACCAAATAAAATACTATAAACTTAGTATAAAATAGTATATTATCTACTAGGTTAAGAAGTGAGCTATTATATAGCGAGGTCTTTTAATGTGCGAGGTATGTAACAGCTTTCTCAACTGAAGTATACAGGGTGATTCACGTCGATGGCATATTAGACGTTTCTGGCGAGCCAGTCAATGGAATGATCCAAAAATTTGGTTTGTTGCATAAAAGGACATGCTCTACACAGCTAAAATATTTTGGATAATGGGGTGTTATCGCTTCTACTAGAAAGTAGTAGCAACTTTGATATTTTAAATGAAACACCCTGTATATTAACTTATTCTTACAATCGCTAGTAGTTGCTTAACACATTTGCTTATCACTTTCCTATCTCTTGCCGATTTTGAGATATTAATTATTTTCCATTTTTTTCTCCAAAAACATGACCTGCAATACATGGTGATATTTTTAAACTTTGAGATGCTAAGTCACTGAAATTCGATTGGTAGTTAGGCAATACCCGGAAGCCTTTTATGCTATGACCAAAGCTTAGTTGCAATATACAGGGTGGTCTAAAAATCAAATTATTTTGGTTACTTGAAAAAATGTGTAAAAGTCGATTTTTTCAAATGAAACACTCTGTATATTATTACTGATTTGAAAAGCTAATAAAATTGCTATTTATTTATGTATACCATACCTATACCCAACTAGTCAAGTTTCTGATTCATAAGCATTTTTATTTGAAAAGGTTCCTTGAAATAGTTATTCATATGAATTTTTTAGTTAGTGTACCATACATTCTCATCAGCGTTGCCACAGCTACCCCGAACGGGGTAGATCTATCCCTTTTCAAAGAAAACTCGCTCTCTCGCTCCCCTCAAGCAAATCTACCCCGATCCCCGCTATCTAGTATGAGCTATAACAAAACTTGTTTAATTAAAAAAAAATTACTTACAAAATATATTAAAAACAATTAAAACTAAGGTTTCAGCAGCCAAAATTGAACATGAAAAGATCGATCCAAGAAATCAAGAATCGCAAGAACAAAGATTGATCTTCAAAAAAATCGATCTAGACCGAAAAGCCCTAGCTTGCGGTGGCCCGTAGTGCGATACTTGACTACTAGATGGCGCAACGTAACAGAAATTTCATTGAGGGGAAGTACTCATTACTCTTCATCCCAGAATTTTGTGGATTGATTGATTGTTATTTTCGTATTTTCAAGTTTTCGCGGTTGGGTACAATAATTTTATTTTTTAATTAAATATTATTTGTTTGTGTTTTAAGTTTTTTATATGTGTATACATCTATTGTGATTTATGATATTACTAGAGTAATATAAATTTGAGATTTCTGTACCGATAGTTTATGAAGCAATAGATAGGTATGTAATTTCTTTGCAACTTAAAAGGGGATTTTACCAAATTTAATGTTCTTTTTTTGTTGAAACGTCTGTGATAAGAACAACTAAGAACACTAATGAGACGGCATCTAACAATCAGAAAGACACGCTTGAACGACCACAAGTAAACCTATATGAAAATCCACAACCTGGTACATTAAAATCTACTGATGATAACGTGCTAGTAGTAGAACCAAAGAGTAGCATAACTCTTTGGTAGAACCATCAACTTCTTCAAGTCCTGAACATATCCCCAACTCAGAATTATTAAAAAGAAAGTTGAGAGAGTAAAGTTTCAATAAAGTAACTTACGACGTAACAATAGCTTTCTTTTTATATTACGCCATAGCAGTTTTCGTTAAAAAAAAAGTTTCGTTTTTATTTATAACTACTTTTTTCTATAAAAAGTTAATGTTTTGTTTAAATATTTTATTTTTAGTGAATTTAAGATTTTATTTTTTTAGTATTTGTAGCTGTAGCAAAAAAATGTACTTACTATTATACATAAATTATTTTTAGTTTAGTTTTTTTAATATACCTATTGATTGTATTCCACTCGCTGACACACGTGTTTTTGCTACTTGTTTTATGTTAGGTATATATGTTTTAAGTAAGTGTTGTATTTTGTTGTTTTTGATTTATTAACACATGTATTCGTTAAATTGTTTATGTATTTATTGGAGTTATAAAAAACAAACCTACTCCCACTAGTAATTTTGATTAGTTACTGAACAAAAAAATAATTCATTGGTGAAAGAGGTGCCTCATTCTTATATACTATTGCCGTGCCACGTGCCATCAACCGACAATCAATAAATAATTATACTCACAAAACAGATAAGAGGTTAGTATTATACTCTAGGAACCAGACCAGACTATTACAGGATTTTTCTTTGATATCAACGCCATCTAGTAGCCCAAACTAAAATTCTTTAATTCAGTTTAATTTCTCGCTTTTTTCTTTCTCCGTGAATTCAGTTTCACAAAATATTTGTCCTAAAGCAAAAATATATGTTGCGTTGTTAAGAACTAAGCTACCCCCCACCGACCCAGTTCTACCCCTCTCTCTGGCGGTAGTCTATCCCGATAAAAAAGAGCTTGTGGTAACGCTGATTCTCATATGTTTTGTGTCCTGTCATTGTTGTTATGATTTCGATATTTTAGTTCCTCTAGCCCTTGTCAGCGGAACAATAATTTAATAATTAGTTAAAATTTATCAAACGCAGTTCGAATTAATTTATTTATTCTGTTTGGAGTGTTAAAATTATAAGCAGGACATGTAGAAAGTTTAATATGAGATGTATCCGAATCTACCGCCAATTAAAACAAAGAATTTGTACGATTTTAAAACAATTACGTTGCGTTTAGTGCAACTTTAAAATGGCACAGACCACGACCCGTAACTTCTGATGAAGACAACAAGATTAATGTTTTGGCATATTTCCATGCATTTCCCCAGTCATCAATACGAAGTGCTGCAGATGATTTGGGTATAACGTATTCATCAGTTCAAAGAATTCTGGAAGATTATAACGTGCATGATTATGAATTCAATAAAGAAAATGTTTACCAATCTTTGCAGAAATACTTTGGGATACCACAACGCGTATATAAAACATAAAATATGTTCATGCATCAACGGCAGATGTAGTGTAGAGCGACATCTTCTGGCAATCATATGCATCACCTGGTCCTAACAAGAATCAGGCAGAAAAGGCAAAGACACCTGTAATTTATTGACCGGCTTGTCTGGTCGTTGCAAGAGTTTCATTCGCCTTTTTCTGACCGATTCTTGTTAGATACTCGATCAGGTGATGCATTTTAGTGGCATGAGATGTCGTTACACGCTCCATCATCCTCTTTTTAAAGTCGTATAGACTCTCTGGTGTTGCTTTCTTTCGTCGGATTCTAACCTTCCTGATGGGCCGTGATAAGGCGAAGCGCGTCTGGGGATGGACCCGGCGAAAGGAAGCAACTAACCTGAAATAGGAAATTTATGTTCGGTATCAAGGCAATATAGACGTTCCCTTGATCTAATTCGTTGCATTCTCGAGCGTTATTGCGTTATATGATGTCTGAATTACCAATGCCATATTTCCCGAGTGGAAAGGGTACAGAGAAAGTTGATAATTTGCAGACAATAGGCTTCTGCCGTGCTTGAGACGTAGCCGAACACGGAAAGTCATGCACAGGAAAATTCTTTATGGACTTGAACAATATTGTTCATTATCCGTCTCTGAAAACAATGCAACATTTTTAGAAACTTTATGTTTATTTAAATAACACAAAATTATATTTTTAATTTTTACAAAATAAAATATTTATGTTAGAATTTGTGTTTTTGTAAATATGCAATCCTTTAGCCGAACACTTCTTTTATATAATTGTGCTGGTTGATAAGGTTGAAGGTGCTACATTAGAAATTTTTTCTTGGTCTTCCCCAATTACAATGCTTTCTGGTGTTTTTAAGTTCAAATTTTCTGTTTTGTTGTACAACCTGCTCGTTGAACATAACATCTACGATTGCGATACGGAATAAATAATATACGATCCATATTTATAATAATAATAATAATAATAAATCGACTTTTATTTAAAGAATGTTACAAAAATTACAATTACGATAAAAAGAGCTATAAAAAAAACACAATGAACCCAAGGCGAGATTTAGCTGTAATAGCTATTCTTACATCTAACCTTAGGTATATAGCTGTGAGTTGATTAAAATTAATTCACTAATCCAAATACAAATGCACACAATAACAGAATAATAATAATGATGTTAACTTAAACTATTTCAAACTATAAGTATATAAACACAAATATCTACTGTGATTCTAATAAAAGACGCCTATACCGGGTTTTGAATACTTGCGGCGCAAGTGACTTAAGTTCATTGCTGAGTTTATTGTAAATATGAGTAGCTTGATAGCTGAAGCATTTTCTAAACAAAGCTGTCGAGTGTTTAGGGATGGTAAAGAGACCCTTATTACGGGTGTCCCTGTGATGAGTTGAGCTTCTCGGAGTCAACAAATTATAGAGGAAGGAAGGAGTACCAGAAAGCATTATTTTGTGGACAAACCCTGCAAAATGGAGATCTCTTCGGCCACTCATATTGATCCACTTGAGCTGACGAAGTGAATCCGTTATATGGTCATACTTTCGCAGCGAGCAAACAAAACGACAACAAGAATTCTGCACTCTCTGGATCTTTTTCTTTTCGAGGAGATTGAGAAAGGGACCATAAACAAAGGAACAATAATTAAAGTGGGACAGAACCAATGACTCAGTTAACATCTTTCTAAGTCGCTTTGATAAGATGTGTCTATTAGCATACAACATCTTGAGACTGTGAAAAGCTTTTTGAGTTGTTTTGTTAACCTGGTCCATAAACCTTAAATTGGAGTCAATCCAAACTCCCAAAGACTTTGCGACGTTTCTTACAGGTAAAGGTATACCCTCAATATGCAGCTGCAGAGCCCTGTCAACGCTTTGCACTCTACGCCCTCCAAGAACAACCACCACAGACTTGTCGGGGTTTAAAATTAAATTGTGCTTCTTTGAACTCTCAGATATATTATGAAGCTCTCGATTGATCACAAATTCACCGATATGATGTTCTGCTGGAAAAAAACTATAACTTAGTTGTGTATCATCGGCGTAAGCCTAGTAGCTACAGCATTCGATACACTTAAGTATATCCGCCGTATATAAAATAAATAATAGTGGTCCGAGAATCGAACCCTGAGGCACTTATAATAATAATAATAGTTATTTTTATTAAGTATATAATTATAGATTAATATATATTTAGGATAAAAACTGCATGGATCTCTTCATTATATTATCGGGCGTTAATTGTTTATTATACCATTTGGAACAACTGTTCTGTAGTGTATATATATGAATAGATAACTAATTCTAAGTAATCTTTATTATTTAGAAATTAGCCAAAGAGACCACAACTAAACGATCAGAAGTCATTCCTACCAAACCGAAAATTATACATAATCTAGGAGTAAATGGTACCGGACAAAGAAAAAATACCAGCCTAATACAACAGCACCCAAATTTGGTTCACAACATAAGTACCTCGGTGAATACTCCAGTAAAAATTGCTTCCTTGGAGGATTTCGACGTCATTCCCCATGTTTCACCCAACATACTCACACCAGAGAATGTAGGGGTTGGTGATGAAATTGACAAAGATTATTTGGAAGATAATAACATAACTGCCTTTAAAACGGTAAGCAGAATTTAATTACAACATATTATTAAGAAATGCGGATAAAGTACACAAAATAAACATGTTTATTTCTGTATTGTAACTAAATCTTAATAAATTAAAGAGAAAAACAAAAACACTTTGAAGAAACCACCTTTAAGGGTCTGTATAGAAGCATTTACGGACCTATGTTAATATAAACTTGTTTTTTATATTTCTTTATGTAGAATTATACTAATCATCATTTCCGGACACCCTGTATCGGCATTACACAGGGTGTTATTTGATAAGTGTCCGATATTTTACAGGACGATTCCTCAGTTATTTATAAGGTGAAAAGTATATATAAACATGGGTCCGCAAGCCCTTCATTTTTGAGATACAGGAGACAGGGTGTTTCAATTTTTAACAGGAACAAAAAATATGTACGCCACTGCTGTTTTCTCTTTTGATAACACTGGTGTAGGCACTTTATTGGCTAATGCAAAGTACATTTTCATAATTTTTTTATTTCGTTTTGTTTAGAAGATAAATGCTATTTTATCAAACTCTGATATGGGCATAGAGATATATTAGAATTAATTAAAAACTATCTTAAAGATAGACCAACTTATGTTAAAATAGATAAAGAAGAAAGCTATTCAAAAGTATTTAAATATGGTGTTCTTGAAGGGACAATTTTAGGACCATTATTTTTTAATATTTATATTAATGATTTATTTAGTATAAATTGCGATTGGAAAATTCATAATTTTGCAGATGATACTGCTATTTTTTATAGCGATACAAATTGGGACAATTTAAATAAGAGAATTAAAAAAGATTTTAAAGTTATAAAAAATTGGTTTGATAATAATTTATTTACAATTAATTTTAATAAAACAAATTATCTTCCTTTTACTTTAAACCTAAATAATGTACCACAATATATGGATAGCATCAATATTAGCGATGCCATTCAAATTTTAAAAGTTAATCATGTAAAATATTTAGAAATAATTTTTGACAGTAAATTAAATTGGAATTTTCAAGTAGAATATTTGATTAAAAGATTAAGAAGTATATTACCAATTTTTAAAAGCATTAAAAAATTTCTGGATATAAAACATCTAGAAATATTATATTATGCATTAGTCAAAATAATTTAAATTTCGGAATTTTAGGTTGGGGAGGAACAAACGGAACTTTGGTTAAAAAATTAGAAGTATTACAAAAAAGATTTTTAAAAATTATATTTTATAAAGCTATCTTTATCCTTCAAAAGAATTATATTCAGAAACATGAAAGATGAACTTTAGACAAATTTACATTTATAATATTTTAATATATGTATATTTTTAAAAATAAAAACCTTATACAATTTAAAGACCATAACCACGATACACGTTATAAAAATGAAATATCCATAAAACCTAAAGTAAATAAGTCCGTAGGACAAAAAACTTTTAAATATTTATGCATTTATTTAAATAATTATTTACTAACAAATATTAAAGAAATTACTTCTTTAAAAAAATATAAAATTGAAATAAACACATTAATATTGGAAACAGACGCTTTAAAAATATTTTTGGAAATGCTATAACTAATTAATGCTATTTAATATTATTGTAAATCAATTATATAATTAATCTTTTTCAGAAATTTAATAATTTATCATTAAGAAAGTACCTAGCGTTTATTTATTACTTGCAACTTTTTATGGAAATATTCTTAAATATTCATAATCTTAAAGACTTTTGAATAAATAAGATTTGTCCCTAACAAGCACGTCTTCTGGGGAATATATTAATACATTTATTAATAATTAATATATTAACATGTTTATTATATTGTAACTATTTGAAATAAACTTATTATTATTGTTATGCAAATAAATGCCATTTATTTCTTTATTATTCTTTTTCTCGAGAACGATTGCTCGTAGCGACTTCTACCAAGTATGCCTTTTTCATGTAAAAATGATGAAGAAATCCAATTTTTTGCTTAAAAAGTAATACAAGCACGTATAAAAAGTTATGACTCCTCAAAAGAGTAGAACGACACGTAGGTGGCGCCCTCTACAAGTAGGAGCCATACTAACTACCCCTTAACTAACCCTAGATACCAATTTTCGTCCAAATATAGACTTTATTTCAAAAATAATTTACGAAAAACAAAAGTAAAGAAGGGCTTGCGAACCCATGCTTATATGAACTTTTCACCTGTATATATATTATAACATTTTAGTACTATTCAATAAAAATTGTCATAGAAATAAATTGGCTAATAAGCAGCATATTGTTCTATTTTGCGGTTTGCTCATTAAATGTTTGTTTATCTCTCATTACGTCGGACATACAATAAATAATAATATGGCATGTGTTGGCAATGCAAGTTTTCTCAATGCAACAAAATTTATGAATGATGATGATGATATATTATGGTTTTCCTGATAATAAATTGAAAACATTTGGCATTTTCACTATTATTTGGTCATTTTGAAACACTTGAAAAAGGAAGGTTGGATGCTAGTGTACAATATTTAATAATATATATTATACTAATAATTGAAGACACATAGGCCATACTCTCAGTAAAGTCAATGTAATGTAAATAAATCAATCGAGTCTTCCTTCACAGCTCATTATATAAAAAGTATAGTGCTCCTTACATGTTTCGGAAGTCTAGACGTCCTTCCTCAGAGGATAACTTAAATCGAGTTGAGTAAACCTTTTACGTATGGTTGTCTCAGATTAATGAGTACCGGGTGTTCCACCTAAGGAGGTAATCGGCTATATCTCAGAAAGTAATAACACTAGGACTCTGGGAAAAAATATATATCGATAAAAGCGGCCAAGAGAAATTGCTGGAAATTATTTTCAAGTTCGAAAAATGACCGCTAGGGGGCGTAAGAGAACTTTCAAAATAGAAATGCCGATTTTCTCTTGATTTTTCTTAATAAAAATATGTTGAAAATATAAGCATTGTATTCTTCATAAAATAATGCAACTTTATGTTAGGAATAGTTTTTTTCTATTTTCAATAATAAAGTGGTGGGAGAAGGTTAAACTTCTTTTTTTTTCAAACGCTGATATCTTTGCTTTGGATAAACCGATTTTATTCAACTTGGTCTTGAAAAAAAGCCCTTCTTTTCCTCTACACGTAGATCTATTAACTATACCATATTGATTCTGATGGTGGCCACTAGATGGCGTTTTTCCGTAATTCCTCAATAAATAAGGATTTTCTCAAAAAAATCAAATGTTATGATATGACTTTTTCATCATATTTTATTTTAGGCTTATAAAGGCTATTAAATAATGGAATAAAAAATTCAGGTCCGTATTTAAAATAAAGAAGTTGATGATAGTCGCTCGAATCCGAAACGTCGGATTAAAAAACTAATCCCATCAGCTTGTAGAGGAGGAAAAGTTTCTATAAGGAACTGAAAACCGCAACGTGATATCTTTTGTTAAACTAGAGAAATTAGGGATAATAATAATTAATATGGAAAAATAGGCCATTTTTTAAAACATTAATTAATCAATAAAATCTCTAGTTTAACAAAAGATATCACGTTTGACCTTCTCCCACCACTTTATTATTGAAAATAGAAAAAAACGATTCCTAACATAAAGTTGCATAATTTTATGAAGAATACAATGCTTATATTTTTAACATATTTTTATTAAGAAAAATCAAGAGAAAATCGGCATTTCTATTTTGAAACTTCTCTTATGCCCCCTAGCGGTCATTTTTCGAACTTGAAAATAATTTCCAGCAATTTCTCTTGGCCGCTTTTATCGATATATATTTTTTCCCAAAGTCCTAGTGTTATTACTTTCTGAGATATAGCCGATTACCTCCTTAGGTGGAACACCCGGTACAACCAAAGAAACTTATGGCTATAAGTTTCTTTGAAGTTGAGGAATGTAAAATTGAAATCATAGTGTAGTAACTAGTCATATTGTGAATATTAACATTTTGATGCTTAGGAAGATTTTTTGTTAAATTTTAATAAAAAAACATTATAGTTTAAGTGAAATTATTTAAAAAAATTTTAGCAAAAAATCATATTGAAGGGAAATTATTTTAGTATGTAGGTAGTTCATTAAATAGAGCGGAAATCTTTTCTGTAGTAATATATTAAGGGATAGGGAAATTATTGAAAATCATTCCGAAGATTTTTTGCCGTGGAAATCGCTCGAGGGCTTGCCCGAGAGCGATTTCCTAATGGCAAAAAATCTGAGAATGATTTTCTGATTATTTCCCAATCCCGAAATGTATTTTGAAGATTATTTACCAAATAATATAAAAAACTAACGATTTCTGACGGGTGAGATTTTCACTTTTGACAAGGGTGATTTTCACCGGAGAGCGGGAGATTATCGCTGAATAATCAGGTGAAAATCAACCCGCTTTTATAATGGATGAGGTAAATAATCATACTAATCAAGTTTTATAGTTCCAAAAAAATAATTTTTTATATATTTTCGTTTTTCTTATAACCCTGTCGGATCCATTGTCAATAATGCTTGCCCAACTACTTACATGTTCATGCTTCATTAAAATTAACCTAAAATTTCTATCGACTGTTGAGTGAAAGTTGAATTATATTTTAGTAATGAATAATATCAATACTACTGTCCTGGAATCAGTAGGTACATTATTAAACATTTGGGGGGGGGGGGATAGACACTAGTTTGGGGTGGTCTTAACCACCTCCTTTCCGTCGCCAATGATTTATATATGAAAATATCTACTTCTCTCTGGAGGACACTTTTACCAAGTCGTAGAAGGGCCACACAAGATATTAACTCAAAGAAGTCGTGGCAACCAGCCCTCGCAAGCGTAGCACAAAGTAATATTTTTGGGGTTAGTTCAGGTTGATTTTGCAATTTTGGGAGGGTTCTTTTAATTCCCGGGTTTGGTTGGGCCTTCCCCGGTCAAAGGTAAGTCGATTTACCCACATTCACTAAAAAAAAACAAATATTTAAACTTAGAACTCTTATTCTGACCTCGGAATTCCGAGTTCAAACTCGAAATTCGGACTTCTTTAAACTCTGTATTTTGAAATTAAACTCAAAATTTCAAGTAAAACTAATCGCGGAATTCCGAGTTTAAACCCTTCTATGCTGCTTTAAGAAATTAAAAATGGCAATTTTTAATTGCGGCAATGAAAATTGCCAATCGCTTTACAGTGTGCAATTATTTACATTATTATTAGACATGCTGCCAACTAAGTAAAATAAATTGGCAGATAACCTAACTTTTTCGCGTTGTTTTAAGTATGGACGGTTCGTTATTTATGGGAATTAAAATAAATAAACTTCGTGTAAATGGTGAGAATAAGAACAAAAACAAACCACAATATAAAAATGATAGAAATCTAGGTCTGAATGGTAGAACCAAAAATACTTATATTTTTTCAGGTTAGTTGCACTGAAATTACCAAATAATTCCCCAAACTTGCGCTTGCAACTGCAATAAAAATAGGTCCAGAGCTATTTCTGGCAATCGCAATAAAAATTGCAACATCTGATTACTAAACTCGCTTTGCGTATGCTTGCAACAAAAATCCTGCAATTTTTTATTGCAGTAATAAAAAATACCTTACTGTAATGCGACCTTAAGCAAATCTGTATAGTCCGACACAAGATAAATGGTCATGAATTTACCTGCTTTATAACGGTCGGATGACTTTACCCCCCATAAAGCAATTAAGCTGGTTTGCAAGCGTTTCTCTGCTGTAACAAGAAGGTATTTTATTTTTATTTTGATAATGTACCCATTTTAGGTATAATAATTATACCTGTCGACACATTAGAAATTGTCGAATTATAATTAAATCATTTGAAAATATCAACCATAAGCAGCAAAAAAGAGGTACTGCAAGAGTTCCTTAGCCAACATAGCTTCTATTTTGAAGATAATTATATAAAAAAAAAACTAGTTGAGGTACTAAAAACCAAGTCGTATGATAAAATATATTGCGTATATGAGGCTATAAAAGCAGCCGGTAACATACCACTGAGATTGCCACCCTATCATTGCGATATGTAAATCCTATAGAAATGATATGGTCCGAATTAAAAACAAAGTTAGATGCAATAATGTAAACACAAAAATGTCCGCTATTGTAATTGAAGTAATTAAAACTCAATGTGAATTAACACCAGAGAGCAGTTGGAGAGCGTGCGTTAATCATGTACTTAAAGTCGAAAATAATTATAAAAAATTTTGGGAAAGTGTAAAACCTTTAATTATATCATTGGATGATAGTGATACTACAGATTCAAACTATTAAGATTACTCATTTTACTCATACGGTTTTATACAGAGTTTTCCACGTAGAAGTTCCGCATTTTCAACCCGGGAATTACACAGATGTCAAAAAAGCCTTTGCCATTCATTCGTTTTTAAACAAAAAAAAATTATTCCAATATCTCAAAAACTAAAGAAAATAAAGGGGGGTGGAACTTCTACGTATGACACCCTGTATAATAAAAATTATATATTACGGCTTACTTCTTTTACGCATATTAATAATTTACGTCAAATTCAGCAATACACAATAAATTTTTGTACATATACAAACATTGTTTCAATCTTCCTACTACCACCCTGGATCAAAATGGTTTATTTGCCAAAAGCAGGTATAAAGTATAAAGGCGTTAGTTAGTCATGATCATTTATCGTGTGGCGCACTATAAGCATAAGTTAGGGAGTTAAAAATAAACAAAAAATTAAATGTCAGGATTCCAAGCTGAGGAAACAATTCATGACATAAGAAACATAATTTTTTAAACATCATCGTTCTAATAATTCTTTTTTGTTGAATAAAAATTTTATTTACTCTGCAACCCCAAGCCAAAACTCCGTAGCTCAAGCAGGATTGAACACATGAAAAGTAAAACAATTTTAGAACGTCAACATCAATTTTATTACGCAATTGCCAGACAACAAAATAATATGCATCGAGCTTTCTCAGCACAGAACCTACTTGTTGATTCCACGATAGTTTTGAATCATTAAAATTCCGAGAAATTCAATGCTTTTATTATTTAATTTAACCAATAAACTTTTATTTACATCGCGAAGGCAAAAATAAATTAATTCCGTCTTATCTTCGTCCAAACTCGACCCATTTTCCTCGCAGTAGCTCTGCATAGAGGAAACCGCCCTGCATGAACTGCTACTAAGAGCCTCAGCATCCGAACCAGCACACGTGACAGCGGTATCATCCTCAAAGAGAGAGATTTGGTTTTTAAAGTTGTTGTCCTTTATAAAAAATATTAACAAAAACGGACCCAGTATACTGCCCGGAGGTCAGTGGCGTAGATATCGTGAGGCAGTTCGATGCTGGGTACAGGGCACCCAAGATAGGGTAGCGCCAGGGGCCAGCCCTGGAATAAGGGCTTCAAAAGGCTAAGAAAAAGATAAAATAATTTAAATATTACAACAAATAACCGACCCAAAAATGTTTTTTACTTATTTTTCCTACTTTTGAAAAGTAAGAAACATCAAAAGGGTGTGGCACCCAAAAAAAAATTTTCCGGCATTTCTTTAACACAACCCTTTGTGGTCTACCCGACAAAAATTCACTCAACCAATCAAGTGCATTACCGCGAACACCATATATAAAGTTTATTTAATAAGAGGTCTATATTAATAACTAGGGCTGGGCGATTATGAATTTTCACAATCGATTGTCGATTGTTAAAAATAATCGATTATTTCGATTAAATCGATTAATCGAAAAATAATCGATTAATCAAAAAACATTAAATTAATCGAAAAACAATCGATTAATTAAAAAACAAATGATTTATTAACAAACAATCGATTAATCTGCTAATAATCAATTAATTGAATAATTCATTTTGTTTAGCTCTCCCCCCCCCGCCAAACAACTAATAATCTCCGAGCAAGATCTAGGTCCGAGGTGGCCACGTGGCAACCTTACTTACCTTACAGCAAACAATCAAAGTAAAAAAAAAAATTACTTATCATATTACATTATTACCTAATTAATGTTTCAAATATTCGAATTTAGTTATTTTTTTATAGAACAAATTTTAATAAAATTAAGGCACGCGTCTTTTCATTTCTTATAATTGCCTCACTTAGTTAGCCTGGTTCTTTTATTACTTTGTTTTCTTTCAAAAATTCCCGCAAACAGTAAACATAATATGGGACACAAATTTTATTTTAACGTTATATTACTGTTTCTTCTTCAAGAAAAAAAAGCATAATATTATATTATGTTTATATGTACTTAGGTATATTAGATAGTTTGTTCCAACAGGAGAATTTGCTTAGCAGGCTGCTCACTAGAATTATGAAAATTCATAATCGAATAATCGAAAAACAATCGATTAATGGAAAAATAATCGAATAATCGATTAATCGATTTTTAAAATTTTCACAATCGTTTAATCGATTATTTTGCCCACCCCTATTAATACCATCAAATGCCCTTTTAAGATCAAGAAATAGACATGCGGTGTAAATACTTGAATAGAAATATAAATAAAATATCTTAAAGGCGGAATTTTATAACGTGTATTTATAAAACGATTTATCTCACAGAATTTACATGCTTTTTCAATTTACCATATTTATAAATTAATATAAAATATAGCAAACTGCGTTTGCAATAGAGGCTAAGCAATTAAATAGGTGTTGGTTTACACAAATTACATAAAATCAAGAAATACGAACAGTTGTTTTTTAAATCCTATAAATAGAAATCATTACTTTTCTGGATTTATATTTGTAAACATTATTAAAAATAATAAAATCTAGCTCTGATTTCCATACTCGATAATTTTGCAATATAATCATTTGTGAGCAACTTTTAATTTAAATGATATATCAAACCAAAGAGTAAACTCCATTCCACAATAATTCGTTGATTTCTCGACCGCAATAAAATTGAAATGACAACCCTCAGTCGTAATCCCAACCATAAATAAGTTGCCTGACAAATATCTATTGTGTAGGCACCGTACCTTTTGAAAGGGTACAGGTCCTGATTACCTACTAATTTCAATAGTTTATGTTAGCTATTTTCAACAAAACAACAAATATAAAATAATAGGTAAGTATCTTTATTTTAATCATGTAATTAAATAGCTATTAATATTTATACAAAAATACTAATCTACAATATTATAATAATACAATATTTAACTTAACCTACTCTATATTTAACTCTGTTTCACTATCACTATCGTCTTCATCTATGCCTAAACTAATTATTAAGGGCCTTACGTTACTATTAATTATGTTATAGGAATCCTCGACTTGGATCACGTGTCTCACAGAATTTTTCCAACTTTCTACTGGGATATTATTTACACATTTTTTAATTAATTCTATAACAGAACTACTTAGTGTAGGGGATGTGTTTTCTCTTCTTATCATCGTCTTTAACTGGCTCCATATTATGTTCTATTGGGTTAAAAATACAGTAATACGGAGGGAGACGTAAAACTGTGTGACCATTAGCACTTGCGAGATTGTCAGAGATATATTCTTTTTCAATATTGAATGTTTTTTAAACATTTAAAAGGTCCTTTTTTGTATAGGTTTCCTCGAAATATATATTATTTTCCATCATATAGTTTTGAATTTCCACTTGTATTATTTGAATTCGGCACTTTACTTAGTTGACTGTGGTAACTAACTAGCGTTGTCCATCACAATAACACTATTTTTGGGCACATTCGGAAGCAGACGATTCTGAAACCAATCTTCAAACAATGTAGCATCCGTGTCTTGATGGTAATACAAAGATGAATTGGCAATTTTCTTCACAGATAATAATAGAGCGTTCGGAATAAATCCATTTTCTGAACCTGCATGTAATATCGTAATTCTTTGTCCTTCGTTGGAGGGAGCTTTAGTTTGACATTTTATTGTTGAATGTTGAATCGCTCCAACCTTTTTTAGGAGTGTCGTGGGTATCAAACGTCCAAGTATATAATTGAACGATTTTCTTTCCTATATTGTCTGATAAGATTCAAATAATCTCTACGCCATACTTGTAAACGCTGCGATTCCATTAGTACTTGTCGTTTGTCAATGGTACGATATTTAAAACCCATTGCTTTTACTATTCTCCAAAGGCTTGTCCTGTCACATGAAATGTCGGTTTCGTCTGCTGTAAGTACCTTTTTTAGCGTATCTATTGTTGGGACTATTTGTTTACTGTACATGTCATAAATTTTCCTCCGAATCAAGTCTTTATCAGCTTCTTCGATGCTTCTCAATTTTCCGCTGTCACGCCGTTTTTTTCCTTGGCTGGATGGGTTTGGTCACTATATCTTTTACTGTCGTTAATGCAACTTTGGTCAAAATACTCGTTTCACTAAAACTTGCATTCCGGTCATACCCTTTTTCTAAAAGGGTACAGTAAACGTTCTTTATGATGTTTTTGGCATCAAGTGATAAATGTTTTTTCTTCGTTACACCATAACTTCCGGAAGCAATATTATCTGACGTTTCACACAGATCTGGCATATTTTGGATGCTCGATAACACACACGAAAATACCTTTAACGCACAACTTGACAAACACCAAACGACTGATGAACTAAGATGAAAAGACTCTGCTTTATATTGAACACCTGCAATTTGCCATTAACCTACCTAATATACCAATATAATAACATAATTAATAGTAAAGTAAGGCCCTTAATAATTAGTTTAGGCATAGATGATATTATAATATTGTAGATTAGTATTTTTGTATAAATATTAATAGCTATTTAATTACATGATTAAAATAAAGATACTTACCTATTATTTTATATTTGTTGTTTTGTTGAAAATAGCTAACCTAAACTATTGAAATTAGTAGGTAATCAGGACCTGTACCCTTTCAAAAGGCACTTATTTATGGCTGGGTTTAAATTTTATTGCGGTCGGGAAATCAACGAATTATTGTGGAATGGAGTATAACATTAGTGGGGTTCCTCCTTGATCAAACGACAATATTTCTCGTGTATACAGAGTGTTACTTGATGATAGGCCGTAATTCAAGGGCGCATTCCTGAACAACATTTAAGTAGAAAAGTTCATATAAACCTGTGTCCCAAAAAGTCTGGTTTTCGAGATACAGGGTGTCAAAGTTTAAAAAAAATCTGTTTTTCGTTAATATCTCGAAGATCCTTTTGCCGATTTTGATCAAATTTGGCAGTGTTGTTCGTTGTGATAAGACGATAAGATAGCACTAACTAGATGCTAATTATGAGTCCCAGTGGCGTCCCGGGGGGCAGTCACGAATAATATTGACAAGAAAGAATGTACGCCACTGACTTGTTTAAAAATTTTATATTGTTTTCGGATCAAGCAGCTAAAAAATACAACTTTCTTGTCTCTTGACATTTTTCGTATCTTACTTCGTTTTTGAGAAAAAAAATGTTTGTGACTTTTTTTTTATTAAACTTTGACACCCTGTATCTTAAAACCCAGAATTATTAGGACAGGTTTATATTAACTTTTCTACTTGACCTATGTGGTAAATTGAAAGAGTTATTCGAAGTTTTATATATATTTTTTAGGATACACACATTTTTTACAATAGCACAACATTCAATGATCCAGAAATTGGAAAAGCATTTTGGGTCGATTTGGGAAAAAGAAGCGGTAAAGAAGTCAAAGTCAGTGAGTTACTGTCAGATTCTCATAGAAGAGCTGCCGTAAGTATTGACATCTACAACGCACCGTATAACATGAAAATGTCTGAAATCCAATCCATTTTTGACTTATTTTAAACATTCTAAAAAAATCGAAATAGATACTCAATAATTATAAATAAATACATTTACTCTGTTGCGGCTGAGAGCGTATGGCGCTCCCGAGGGCGCTCCTAATTAATTACATTTCACCTGAAAGTTGAACTTTCCACTTGCTGTACATATGAAGAAAATTGTACTCCTCTGTTTTTTTTTAGACCATAAAGCTCTCATTTGACTTTCCTTTTTACGGACATTACATTAAAAATGTTACGATCGCTACAGGAGGATTTCTTTATACAGGAATCTATGTGCATTCGTGGCTGGCAGCTACTCAATATATTGCACCGCTAATGGCGAACTTTGACACTCATCTTTCAAAAAGTAGTGTTGTTAAGTATTTTGACAATGGTGAGTAAGGTAAAGGAAGTGACAATTCTTGACATTTTTCTTAGTTCTTCTGTGTTCTACTTTGTGCGTCTATGTTACTGCAGCCTGCAGCTTTTTGTGTAACGTGTAAGATAAAAAAAAAATTACTTCGTTAATTAATTCGTTAATTTATAAGCTTACTGCGAGGTAGTTTTTTTTTTATCTCATTTTTACGAGCAAAGGGCATTGCAAACTATTAGGCATATATGAATGTCTTGTTTAAATTATCTATCTACTAATTATCTGCTTACCTGCATATTCTTTTTGAATATACAGGGTGGCCGCCGAGGTAAAGTCCATCCGAACATATTTCGTTTGACCTAACAACTGCAATAATAGTTTTATTATATTGTAAACACCCAAAGAAACCCCGTTACCTGTTCGATTGCCAAACCTACGCTTTTAAAGAATTTCTTGGTAAAATTACCCATATAAAACTGTCGATGAGCGTGCCAACCAGCGAAATCTACCTGGCCCCAGCTGGCATCACTGTTTATATTACTGAAATGAAATGAAATAAGGGGTACTGCTTTGCAGTTAAATGAAAAGCCATAGTAATACCTTATAGTAGCAATGTTTATTATGTTTATTTTTACCATTACTTGTATTATATGTATATTAATTTATTATAAGTACATGTGTTCAATAGGATTAAAAAAATGCAATAATAGAGTGGCAGTCGCAACACAGTGTGACCCATTTCTTCCGCCTTTTTATCACATACATACTCTTTTTTAATACTAAATACCTTTAACACTTCTAACAGCTCTTTTTTACTATACGTTTCCTCGAAGTACAAGTCATTTTTTAACATAAACTCCTTTATTGCGGATTTTGTGCTCTTGAACGTTCTTCTGATCTAAACTTTTTTATTTCCCTAAGGTACAGAAATCTCATTTTTCTTAATCTTTCGGACTTCATAATAATTTGTCTCTTGTTTATTGTCTTATACTTAAATCCCATCTCTTGCAAAGCGCGGTGAAGACTTCTCCTGCTACGTGATATTGTTGTATCGTCAGTTGTTAACCGTGTTTTTAAAGAATTTAACGTGGGCACAACATTTTCCCGACACATTTGGTATATTTTCCTGCGAATAACATCTTTGTCACAATCATCTATGCACTTCATTTTTCCGGTATCTTTACAAACTTTTCTTTTAAAATGTCCTTTTAGCATAATATCTCGTACCGTCGATAATGGAACTTTCGTCATTTCACTGGTATTTTTAATGGCAATTACTTTGTGTGACCGCTCTTTAATAACGATTCACATACATTTTTCACGATCACTTTGGCGTCAGAAGATAAATGCTTCCTGGAATGTTTAGGGTAGCTAGATATCGCATTATCTGAACATACTTTTAATATTAACTTGTTGCACACTGTTTTAAAGTAAAATAGATGGGTACTAATCTATTTCGAATATTATGTTTACTATTTATATAAGCTATATAAACAGGTACCTGTAACTAAAAAGTTTTGAGACATATCCTAATAATTAAGTTGTTTCTAGATAACCTTAATTAGACAGTTTATTAATTTTGATAACAAATCAAGTCATGTACCTATCTATTGTTATCATAAACTGGCATTAAAAATAAATGTGGGTTAATACGTCTCTGTGAAAGCGAAAGCCGAGTTTATGAGGAGTTTTATTGCATTCATTAAGCAAAACGAAATATGTTGGGAAGTACTTTATGCGAGATACTTCGCATATGAATTATATAACTTATTTTAAGTAACGATGATTCTATTCACTTTTCCCGAATTCCTAACGGTCCTTGAAAGATCGGGGATTGAAGTTTCCAGGTCGTATGGGTAGGTGCTAGAGAGTAAATTACATTGTTGCGACTAATATTTGCCACGGTAGTACCACCGCCGCAGTTAGGGAATTCCAGACAAGCAAACCTTCACAACTCTTCGACTAACAGGTGCGTTCACTAAACCGACTTGTGAAAGAGAACTTATGCGAAGAAACAGTGCTGCAGAAGTGCTTGAGCCGGCCCATTATGCAATCACTAATTTCCTCAATGAACAGTATCCAAATAGATGGATAGGTCGTGGTGGTTCCACTGCTTGGCCACCGGGATCTCCGGGTCTCAACTCACTAAAAAGTTTTTCATGTGGGGACATGTGACGACTCTTACCTATTTAATGGGAAAGCCTAATAATAGGGACCAACTCATCCAGAATATTCATGAAGCGTTTTATGAGGTGAATGACAGTATGGACAACTACAACTGGAACGAGAACTCCGACGGAGGACTGAGTTATATATGCATTGCACAAAGCGGTGGTCACATTGAGCAGCTTTAATAATTGCAATGTCATTACGCCTTTATTAAAATAAACCACAATTTTTCCTAAGTCCTTCAAACCCCGATATTTCAAGAACCGTTAGGAATTCGGGAAAAGTGAATAGAATCATTTTTGCTTAAAATTAGTCATATAATTCATATACGAAGTGTCTCGCATACCTCGGCGGCCACCCTCTATACAGGGTGTTACTTAATGATAGGCCGTAATACCAAAAGGCGCATTCCTGAACCATATTCACGTAGAAAAGTTCATATAAACATGTGTCCTAAAAACTCTGGTTTTCAAGATACAGGGTGTCAAAGTTTACAAAAAAATCGGTTTTTTATTAATATCTCAAAGATCCTTTGGCCGATTTTGGTGAAATTTGGCAGTGAACGTTGTGATAAGGCGCTAAGTCAGCACTAATAAGATGATAATTATAAGTTCCAGTGGCGTCCCGGGGCGCAGTCTCACGAATAATATTAACAAAAAAAATGTACGTCACTGACTTGCTGAAAAATTTTATATTGTTTTCGGATTAAGCAGCTAAAAATACAACTTTTTTGTCTCTTGATTTTTTTTAATTTCTTACTTGGTTTTCGAGAAAAAAAATTTCGACATGTAATGAGTTAGCTTTTATTTTTTTTCTTGGAAACGAAGTAAGATACGAAAAAATATCAAGATACCAAAAAGGTGTATCTTTAGCTGCTTAACCCGAAAACAATATAAAATTTTTAAACAAGTCAGTGGCGTACATTTTTTTGTCAATATTATTCGTGAGGCTGCCCCCTGAGACCCTGAAACTCATAATTATCATCTAGTTAGTGCTAACTTAGCGTCTGATCACAACGAACAACACTGCCAAATTTCACCAAAATCGACTAAAGGATCATTGAGATATTAATAGAAAAACGATTTTCTTTTAAACTTTGACACCCTGTATCTTGAAAATCAGACTTTTTAGGGCACATATTTATATGAACTTTTCTAATTGAGCTTATTGGTTCAGGAATGCGCCCTTGGTATTATGGTCTACCATTAAGGATGTTTGTATACATTTAAAATAATTACCTACCTAATAATATGTCCAAAATATGTACCTACTTTAAGGATATAAGATATAATTTATCTTGAGTAAATTTGTTTTAAACATTAGGTTTATCGAAAAACAAAACGTTTTCTAATACCCTATACAGGGTATTTCAAAAAACATGTGCCATCGCTTGTGTGGTAATTTATTACCCAAAAAATAAGACAAATCGTTCCCATCAACATAGATACGCAGCCGCTTTAATTTTGAGATACAGGGTGTTGAAAATTAAAAAAAAAATCTGTATTTTCTTAATATTTCTGAGACTGCTTTAGATATCATTTTGAATTTTAGTAGGTACTAACTAGGCATAAAAACACATTTATTTCATAAAAAAGATTTGCTCTACTTTTACCAGTGGCGTCCGCGCTAATTTGTGTTTTGATATTTTTAAGAAAAAGAAGATGCGCTACTGTTTTTCTTCAAAATAAATATTATTTTCAAAATTGCGCTTTATCATTTAGCAAGAATGGCCCTTAGACTTTTCTTCGTGAGACCAACGGTTTTCGATTTAACAAATAAATGCCATTTATTTGCATATCGCTATGCCCATATCAGAGTCTGATAAAATTGCATTTATCTCCTAAGCAAAGCCGAAATCAGAAAATTATCAAAAAGTACTTCGCATTAGACATTAAACTGCCTATAGAACTGCGTTATCAAAAGACAAACCGGCAGTGGACTACATATTTTTTGCTCCGCTTAAGAATTGTAACACTGTGTATCTCAAAAATAAAGCGGTTGCGGACCTATGTTGATGGTTACTATTATTTGTCTTATTTTTGGGTAAGGGATCACCACACGAGCGATGGCACATGTTTTTTGAAACACCCTGTATAATGTATTTTCAACTATTTTTTTAATTTCTTTTTAAATGTTTCTTTATCCCATTATGATATAATTATACCACTTTTCAAAGTAGTGCTAAATGAACTTGTTCATTAGATTTGAATAAGCTCCTGAACAAAATTAACACAAGATCACACATTACTCCTTGACAACATCATAGATGCTATTTTTTTCGGAACCCTATGGTCCGATGTGAATTATTTTTGATAAATTCACTCCTACAATAAGATGTCCATTTGACATTTGCATTTTTATCACTTATTTGACATCGATAAAAAGGTGCATCCTTTTTTATCGTATATAATACCACAAGAGAGAAAATTTTACCTAAAATTTTTTTTCTTGAGTGGTATTCGTCAAGACTATTTCACGAATAATATTAAAACTAGGTATATGGGTGAATCAACCTTTCAAAAGTAACAGTAACAATCTACTGTCAGTCATTAATTACCAATCTTAACAGTGAATGTAACTAAGGTAACAAAATTTTGCCGATTAAAAACTAATCTGAAATAAAATTATGAAGGTAGTGGTTTTTCCGATTAAAAACAGGTAAATATCTAAAATTGCTACATTTTGATTGGTTCAAATTATGATGAGTGGAATAGTCGCGATAAAACCCTCTCCAGCTAAAAATTAAATGGTAAAAACCTCTCCAGCTCAAAATCGAGTAGCTTTTCTTTTTCATTGCTCGGCAACCTGACATATTGTTACAAATTAATTTGATGCTGTCAAACATTTATATAGTGTAGTATTATTTTTGTTTAGTATCTATTCATGCCAAAATTCGTGAATTTCTCTAGCTAAAAATAACTCGATCTTTTTTTTAAGATCGGATAAACTTTTATTTTTTAAACTCAAACTAGATCACTTTTTAGCAATTTAAACTCGAACAAACGGTAATAGATAAAAACGCTCCAGCTTTGTTCTCGTTAAATTTCTAAGCAATCTAGTTTTCGTAAAAAATAAAAGTTTATCCGATAAAAAAAAGCTCTTGTGGTTTTACGTATGATAAAAAGTTAATTTTCGTTTATTACCGGTTGTAATCAAAATGCTTTTTCAATTTTTTATATATTTTTTCATATACAGTGTCACCATTAAAGTCCGCACCATATGGAACTTTTTTTTATTAATGAGGTTAGTTAAAATTAAATTTCAGCAATCGTTTTTGCTTCAAATTAGACTAAAAATTATATAATCAAATGTCACCATCTGTCATTCGGTATCTGTCAAAAATTACATTTTAATCAAAAAATGCTGAAAAATGGCATTGTTTTACCGAATTTCAAAAAATTTTATTAGAAAAAGTTGTTTCTAGTACAATTCTTGGCCTAAATACAAAGTTTCAGTTTTCTAGCTCAAAGTTGATTTTTTTGTCATTTTTTCTAATTAACTTTTTTTTTATTTAATGTAAGTTCGCTTAATGGATATTAAACTATTTGCTTATACCATACTCAATATTTTATTTAGTTTGTATGAGCTTTTTTTTACTAGAATGCCATTTTTTTTCGAAATTTAAAATTAAAGGCAAAAAAATTTGACACAGGTGGTGCAAAGTTATCCTAATTTAAAAATTTTAACAGATAGACGTCAGATATTCCATTTTTTTGATAGTACATACACCTAAGAAGTTTAAAAAACTTATAATAAAATTCCCAGATATCAGATTAGTTCAAAATTTAGACACATTTTCTTTTTATCCACAATAAAATATCAAGGCAATTTTGAATTTTATAAGTAGGCTATGGAAAAAAAACGAATTAGAGTGCCGAATAAATAAAAGAAATGTCATAAATTTGAATATTTTCGCAAGTTATAGTTTTCAGTGTTATCACCAATGTTGTCCATTCAAGAAAAAATAGAAATTGTCTTAATTTGTGGAGAGAATATGCCTCACCGGCAAGTATCTGCCATTTTTAATGAGAGGCATCCAGAAAAAAATTTGCAGCATAGCACTGTTTCAAGAATAATGTCAAAATTTAGAGAAACTGGATCTGTTCAAAATAATTTTAAGAAACCTCACGCGGCAAGTAAATACGATGAAGCAGCACAACTTGATGTTTGTTTAACTGTTATTGACCACGGTCAAACTAGTGTAACCAAGATAAGTGATTCAACAGGGTGCAAGAGGGAAAGCGTTAGAAAAATTCTTCAGAAAAATCGATTTCGGGCATATAAACCCAAGTTTATAAACACATTAAAAGAACGCGATTTTGATATCCGACTTGATTTTTCGTTTTGGTATCAGGGACAATATGAGGAGAATATTCTTTTTCCATACAAGATATTATGGACAGATGAAGCCACTTTCTCTTCGAATGGTACCGTGAGCTCACAAAATTGCCGATGGTGGTCCCAAGAAAATCCTAACTTCACAATTAAATGTCGCGACCAGTATCATTTTAAAACCAATGTTTGGTGTGGAATTTTGAAAGATGAGCTTATTGGACCATACTTCTTTAGAGTAAACTTAACTGGTGAAAGGTACCTGAATTTTCTTGATAACGAGATTACCGAAGTTTTGGATAACATGCCCTTACACCATAGACATAACTTATGGTATCAGCTTGATGGTGCACCCATACATCAAACTGTAGCAGTGAAAGAACGCATAAACCAATTATTTCAAAACAGAGTTATAGGGCGTGATAGAGAATGTCACTGACCACCCAGGTCGCCTGACAGAACCCCACTAGACTTTTTTCTGTGGGGTTATTTTAAGCAGAAAGTTTATAAGAATCGACCGTTTAGAAATATCGAGCATTTGGAACAAACGATAAGACAGTGTTGTGCCGATATAAGGCCAAGCTTTTTACAAAATGCTGTCAAAGACGTTTATAGACGGACGGGTGTTTGTATAGAGCGAGAAGGACGTCACACTGAAATGTGAAATTTATATTGCTTTTGTGTTACCTATTTAAAATGATTAAAGTTCCTTTTTGCTCCTTTTAATAATAATGATAGTTTTAAGTATAAAATAAAATTTTTATCAAATATTTAGATGTATTTGTCATTTGAAAAACGAAACAGCTGACGTCTATCTGTTAACATTTTTAAATTAGGATAACTTTGCACCACCTGTGTCAAATTTTTTTGCCTCTAATTTTAAATTTCGAAAAAAAATGGCATTCTAGTAAAAAAAAGCTCATACAAACTAAATAAAATATTGAGTATGGTATAAGCAAATAGTTTAATATCCATTAAGCGAACTTACATTAAATAAAAAAAAAGTTAATTAGAAAAAATGGCAAAAAAATCAACTTTGAGCTAGAAAACTGAAACTTTGTACTTAGGCCAAGAATTGTACTAGAAACAACTTTTTCTAATAAAATTTTTTGAAATTCGGTAAAACAATGCCATTTTACAGCATTTTTTGATTAAAATGTAATTTTTGACAGATACCTACCGAATGACAGATGGTGACATTTGATTATATAATTTTTAGTCTAATTTGAAGCAAAAACGATTGCCCAAATTTAATTTTAACTAACCTCATTAATAAAAAAAAGTTCCATATGGTGCAGACTTTAATGGTGACACTGTATTATGTAGCTCCATATTTCCTTAACGTTCTCATTTTTGGTTCGCCTCATTATCTCTAGGCTTAGAGGATATACACCATTTTATAGCTCAATATGTTTTCATATTTTAAATTTAATTATCAAATACATTTTAATAACTGCTGTATAATTTCTTCTTGTTTTGATATGTGAAAAGAAAATTAACGAGTCACTTATTTAATTTATATAAACTGGTTGTACCTTTTTGAAAATAATAGAATTGATAAACCTAATATGATGTTAATATGTCTCCCTCTACTTCTATTCTAACTTGAAATGCCAGGAAAGCTTCACAGTCTAATTGAAAAATATTTAAAAATGAACGTGTGGATTCCGTTTCCTAAATGGTCTCTTGTCTGGGTAGGTACTACTGGTGAGGAGAGAAGGCGTGGAGAAATCATACACTCTTCTCCGTATCTGGGTAGAGACTGTCGTCTTTTCGTTATTCTTAACTCTAAGCGCATGGTTTGTACGTATCTATAAAATGTCTATTTTTGTTCACATCAAATAAATTTACCCAGCAATGATTTTCCTGTTTTATTGTCGCTATGCTTTGATTAATGTTTATAATAAATACCAATTATGCAAACAAATATGTATTAAACGTTTATAGAATTTTTTTCAGTATTTATTGCATGGGAAAAAACAAAAAAACTACTCAAAAGTTATTGTTATTGCATCATAGTTCAATTTACATGTTTTATTCTTAATTAATTAAATTAAGTATAATGACAATTAAGCAGTAATGAAGCAAATAATGTAATTTCAAATGATTGTCCAATATGTTTGACAATCGACATGAAAAACTTTAATTAATTATTTTGCCATTTTTAGGGACGGCATTCACTGTGGAATGGGAAAAAGTTTTACTGCAAGACAAACCTGATAAAGGGGCCTTTACATTTCAGGCTACTTTGCATCAGAGTGGCGACATCGTTTTCGTCTATAAAAACGTGCCATTTCTTATAGAAAAAATTAATGACGAACATCATCCTGTCAAAGTTGGTTTATCTGATGCATATATTTTAGACCGTACAGTATTCTGTAAGTATATTTTTTAAATATGTACAGCAGAGGAAGTACCCTTATATGAGACACCGTTTAATTTTTTAACTATTTAGCCCTCTCTTATTTAGTTAAGAACGCTCAAAACATTGCAAAGCAAAGTGTTTGAGCTCCATATTTTTTAATCCATATAGGTAAAGGTGTTCTAAATAATTAGGTATTGTATAAACCAGAAAAATAAAAGATCCTTTATTTTAAATTTGGGTTCGTAATATGAGATAGTGAAGGATCCTAATACGAGATGGTCTCATATTAGAAACCTTTAAAGAAACAAATATTATTTTTGGTTATTAATGTACTGCCACATTAAACATATTTCTTAATCATACCAAGACGAAATACAAAACATTTTCTTAAAAACAAACACTTGAAATACGACCTTACTCAATAAAAGTATTTTTTTGCCTTTGTCTCTTCTTTCGCAAAATGGTCAAGTGAAGTTCTTACCATCGACTTCGCCGCACTCTTCATGAGCTCAGTGAAAACATATAATACACTGAGCCCACTTTTTCCCACGTGTGTCTTCCGAATATCTTCCATTACAAAACTGACGTTCTGCGTCATCGTAATCTTCGTCGCTAGATTCTTCGTATTCTATTTCCGATTCCTCTTCTGATTCAGAGATTGATTTTTAGAGCCTTTGTATTTGGTTTAACAACTTTTGTTTTTTTATTTGGTTGAATATCTTATTATGAGGATAAACCATTTGTAAATTATTGCGTTGAATTAGAGTCGATGCATCTATCTTAATGGAGTCATTTACTTATTACATTACCTATTACTCTCTTTGTCTTCAGATTCTATAATTTCATTTTCAATAAAATCAGTTTCTTGGAAAGCGTTTTGATTACATGGAAAAAGCCGTTTTCCTATGGATGCTTCCATAGTCGCAGCCTTGTTATAGGCTTTTCCAAAGAGTGAACAAATATTATTATTTGTTACTAATTTTCCCGGATTGTTTCTAAGGAACGTTTCAATTTCCTGGGCATATTAGGTTTTTAAAGGGCCAAGAAGCCTACATCTAGGGTCTGCATTTTATGTGTTGCGTGTGGAGGTGAGACAATAGATATATGATCCTGTCTTGCCATATCTATTACCTCGATATTTCTCGTATAGGAATAATGACCAGCTAAAACCATAACAAGCCAGGATTATCTTTAGTTGTGTTCAAAAAATTAATGAAATGGGCAAACCATTGTGTAAAAATATTCATTTTAATCCAACTAGATGGATGACAAGCCAGATGGATCCAACAGGTTTACCATCCATGAGATTTTCGGACATTTTATTTCGAGGAAACACTATTAGTGAACGAACAAATGTACCAACAGCATTCATACATGTCACAACTGTCATTAGATTTCCTCCCTCTAGAGATGATATTGCACAACCGTGTCTTTTCCCCTTTAAACCGACAATTTTACTTTGTTTGTGTTGTTATTCGAGTTTCGTCAACATTACATACAAGGATGGTGAGTAGTTCATTTTTTCCATTTGTTTCTCATAACTGTTAAAAGTCTTTAACACTTTTCGCACTACATCCTTTTTTACTCTTGCTGCAGATATTGCTTGGGAACTACGAACAGATAATTCTGGATGCCTTGACAAAAATTCCTTTAGCCACTTTTTGCCCGCACTTTCTCTTCGTGTGCTAAATCGATTGGAAACAATCCTTTAAAACTTATAGTCTCTTAATTGTTCTACATCTTTCTTTACGGAGTATATTCTAATACGGTTCATGTTAAAACACTTGATAGTTAACAGTCAATGGTCAGAGCAATTAGAACGTATATAACAAATAGCAGACAAGTAGTTTGATCTCTCATTTCTATTCACTGCGCACAGTGGATTCCGGCTCCAGCTGGCTTTCGAATTCTTAATTGGATTTATCTTCGAGAGGTTGATGACTTGAAAATGTGCCCTTTTTCCGTACTGCTTTAGCACACTTATGATTAATTTTGACTTCATTAGAAAAATATAAAATTATTTTACTTGTTTTAAACTATTTAATTTATTGGTCAAACCGAAAGATGCTTTTTTATTAAAGAAAAAGTATTTTAAAATAAGCTAACGGACAGCGACCCGACAACAAATCTATGAACTTGTAAAAACAAAAAGCTACGATTTTCTCGCGTTTGACCATTTTATAGCCGATTCCTCCACCACCTTTAGAGCACGTAAAAGCAATTAGGTCGTGAAATTCCTTTTATAGATTTTTATTACCAAAAGTTTTTAAGCGAGATCTTTCCTAGGAACAGAAATAACTGGGTCTCCTGTCGGCTTCTCAGTGAATATAAATAATAGTGTTACATATGTTAACTTTTGGGCTAATTAAAACGATGAAAAACGATTAACTATTTTATTGAGAAAAACACTCTCATCAACTAGCGCCAACTTACGTGATGACATTACAAACTAAACATGGCGCGATCGATAAAACATAGAAATACAAACTACGAGGGCTATACCAATAGTCGGTTAATATTTAACACCCCTCCTCAATTTAAATATTGTCTACATTTTTAAATTGTTGCAAATAAAAGTAACTTACAAAATCAGCCTAACGTTAATAGGTATTTAAAAGAGTTTTATACATAACTTATCTCTAAAAAATTCAAATTTTTCTTTAACAAGAGATTTTGTAAATATATCTGCAACATTTTCATTTGATGGGACATACATCATTTGGATAAGTCCTTTGGCCACAACATCTTTTATAAAGTGTGCTTTAATGTCAATGTGCTTGGAGCGTTTACTATTTTCAAAACTTTCAATAGATCTTAATGCACTTTGGTTGTCTATCATTAAAGTTGTTATTGGCTTGGAGAGTCCAAAATCTCTGCAAATACCCTGCACATAGAGTAGTTCTGAGGCTGCTATGGCACTAGCTAGATATTCAGATTCAAAACTTGATTGTGCCACCACATTCTGCTTCTTTGATATCCAAGAAACTAGCTTTTTGTTTAGGAATATTGCACATCCACTTGTACTCTTCCGGTCTACTTGGTCTCCTCCCCAATCTGCGTCTGTAAATGCGAAAATTTCTGATTTCTCACAAGAGTGCGATTCATAGATTAAAGTCATGTCAATTGTGTGTTTCAAATATCGTAATATTCGCTTGGCTGCTATCCATAGTTGTTGGGTTGGCTTATCAAGATAGCGACTAAGATATATTACTGAAAATGATATGTCGGGTCTGCTGATTGTTGCCACGTACAGTAAGGATCCAATCAGTTCTCGATAGGGTACATTCTTGTCAATTTCTTGAGGTTGAACTTGAAAGTTTGGTTCCATAGGTGTTAATGCTGGCTTACAGTCTTGTAGGTTGAACTTAATAATCATTCTTTTTATCAATGTATTTTGGCTGATAACTTTTCGACTGTTTTTGGTTTGTATCTCCATACCCAGAAAACTATTTAATTTTCCTAGATTTTTTGCATTAAACTCTGTCTCTAGTGCTTTCAAAATTCGTGTACAGTTTGGTCCTGTTAAAATAATATCATCAACCCAAAGTAAAAGTAATACACCTTCTCCAATATATAGGCAGAAGTCATTTCCTGATCTTCTCAGTTGATATTTTTCAGCAAATTCGTTGAATCTCTCATTCCACATTCTTGGAGCTTCTCGTAAGCCGTATAGTGATTTTCTTAGTTTTAATGTGTCAAATTTCTTGTCTACTACCACTCCATTTGAAATCTTTATATATATATCTATATTTAGATTACCATTCAGAAAAGCCGTGGGAATATCTAGTTGTGTGATTTCCCAATTATTGTCCAAAGCATATGCCATAAACATTCTTATAGTTTGATACCTGGCAACAGGAGCATAAACATTATAGTGGTATTCTTCCTGGTAACCTTTTGCTACTAAACGTGCTTTTTTGAGTCCGTTTTGTTTTGTTCTAAATACCCAACGTGTGTCTATGGGGTTTTTATTTTCTGGCAGGACTGCTGGCTCCCAAGTGCCATAATTTTCGTGTGCTTCCAATTCTTTGTTTATAGCGTCATTCCATCCTTGTCCTGAGTTGACTGCTTCTTCATAATCTTTAGGTTCTTCTGTCAGAAAACAATATGCATAATACATCTCATAATCGTTAAATCTTGTTGGTAGTTTTGATAGTCTTCTGTTAATTATTTCTTCACTTTCTTCTTCAACTTTCTCATTGTCTTCATCCTCTTCTTTATTCTCACTATTTTTCTCTTCATTCTCATAATTTTTGCATGTTTCTTCTGTCTCATTCTGCAATATTCCATAATTCTGCATATATTTATAAACTATGTCATTTTCATTAAATCTTACGTCACGCGATATAATAATATCATTTGTATGAGGGTTCCATAATCGATATCCATTTGTGCTGTATCCTACCATACGAACTGGTATCGCTCTAGGTTCAAGTTTGTCACCCGAGTTTGGTATTTTGAGTGCCCATGCCCTGCTGCCGAAGACCCTTAATTTGCTTAGGTCAGTTTTGCCATAATAAATACTAACTGGTATTTTGCCATTTAATGCAGCAGTGGGTGATCTATTTAACTGATATGCAGCACTTCTTATAGCTTCTCCCCACAGGTGTTTTGGGAGATTCGTTTCGGCAAACATTGATCTCACTTTATCAAGTAGTGTTCTGTTTGCTCTTTCGCTTACACCATTTTGCTGAGGTGTGTGTGGTAAGGTATATTCACAATTAATACCTTTTTGTTTACAAAAATTACGAAATTGAGCACTTGTAAACTCACCTCCATTGTCCATTCGTATTCTTGAAACCATATGACCTTTTGTTTTTAGCTCTCTAATACAATTCATTAGGTTATTCTGTGCTTCACTCTTTCTCTTTAGTAAGTAAACCATAATAAAATGTGAATTGTCATCAATAATTGTCTGATAATACTTTTCATCATTGCTTGTGGGTGTTCTTATTGGTCCTCCAACATCCGAATATAAAAATTCTCCAACTTCTTTTGACCGAGGCAGTTCCAAGTTCTCAAATGGTTTTCTTGTTGCTTTACCTTCCATACAAGGACTACATACTGTGGTTGGTACTGGCAGCTGCATTTTCTTTAGGTAGGCTTCAGATAAATGTCCTAACCTTTTATGCCAAATGTCACCTGTGACTGTCATGTTACACATTTCTTCTGGTAGGCTGAAGCTTGCAACATAAAGGTTTCCTACTGTCATACATTTAATATTCATACCACTTTTTGCTTTTATAGTAGCTTTTTCGTTGTCAAATAATATTTGATTTCCTTTTTCATTTATTTTCTTGACACTCAGTAAGTTGTATGTCAATCTTGGTACTATTAAAGCATAAAAATCTATCTTTTTCTCACCATATTCCAGTATAAGCTTACCCTTTTTACGTACATTCAATGAACTTCCATTCGCCACTCTTATTCTGATCTCTGCATCAAGGTTTACAATATTTGTCATATGTTTCTCCATATCTTCTGTGACTAAATGATCAGTCGCTCCACTATCCAAAATAAAGTCTACTTTTGAGTCATTAAACTTGAGTTTTGGCTCACCTGCACTTAAAACTTCTGATAGGAATGAAATATCATCCTCGTGTTTCTCTTCACTGCTAAAATTTGCTTGCCTTGCCCCTCCTCTATAACTTCGCCCTCTACTTCTTCTCGAGTAACCCCTGTATTGGCCTCTTGACGTGGGCATACTTTTATTTGTGTTTTTAGGGCAATCTCGTAAGAAATGTTCACCTCCACATCCATAGCATTTAATCGGGTACTTCTTACTGTAAAATGCTGATCCAGGATTATCTATCTGTTTTTCAGAGTCTTTCAATTTTAGCTCAGCGTCTAAGAGTCTACTCTTCACAAATTCCAAGGAAATATTTGTTGTAACAGTTTCTATGGCAGTTATTACTGTATCATATTTTTCCGGCATAGTTAATAACAAATAACACACCTTGTCGCTCTCATCCAGTGTTGCACCAGCTCCCTCGAGTTCTCTGAGCAATGTTTCCACTTGCATAAAATGCTCTTGAAGTTCTTCTGTTGTACACTTTAGTTTTAGTAACTTTTTCATTATATACAACTTTGAAAAAGTACTCTTTCTTTCAAAAACATTCTGTAAACTTCTTAGCATTTCCTGTGCTGTTTCAGCATCTTTAATGTATTCCAGATGTTTGTCTGTCATGCACTGCACTATGATACACTTTGCTTTAGTGTCCAGCTTGTTGTACTTAACTTTATTTGTGGGATCAAGCTTGTCATAGTCATCCTGACTTGTCGTTAATACTTCTTTGGCACCTTCTTTTTCAATCAACATTTCGACTCGAAAAATGTTTATTGTTTTTGGTGTTTTAATGTAATGACCTAATTTATATTTGTAAGTTCTGATTGCTTTGTAAATGAGATCTTGTATCTTTGTACAATAAAGCTTATTTTGACTTTGACTTGACTTTGAAATTTCCAGTTGTTATAGTTGCTACTTATTGTTAGCTGTGGAAATGGTAGTATTGTTGACGATGTCATCTGGAATTTTATGGTTTTTCTCGGATTTTTCAGCCTTTTTCTCGAAATCTAACCTTGCTTATTTTCACCGTCTTTTTCGACAATTTATCGTCACAAAATTGTCCTACTTTTTGCTTCACCCAATTCTGCAATATCTAACGTTATCTGGGCCCATAACCTGTTAACTTTTGGGCTAATTAAAACGATGAAAAACGATTAACTATTTTATTGAGAAAAACACTCTCATCAACTAGCGCCAACTTACGTGATGACATTACAAACTAAACATGGCGCGATCGATAAAACATAGAAATACAAACTACGAGGGCTATACCAATAGTCGGTTAATATTTAACAACATATATAATTTTGTCTTAAAATTATTTAAGCGTCACGAATATATCTAATCTCTTATACTTGCCTTTATAAATTTATGTTCTACAGATTTTCTGGTTTCTTGCAATAGAAGGGAAAAATATTATTTAAATATATATAAGGAAATTCGCTTCGCGATACAGCTTTTAAACATATTTTTTAATATAAACTCTGTAATAGTATAAATGTGTTTCACTCTCTTTAAGTCTTTAATATTCAATTATTAATTATAATGGCATCTCTAAGTCGTGTTGACAAAATCTTCAGCAATTATTAGCATTGAACAGATATTTCAACCAATTCACTTGTAACACAAAAACACTCGTACCCACCACAGACGCCTCACGCACTGACAAATGGATATCTATTATAATCAGCCGCGTAGCAGAAAGAAAAGAAAACGTAATACATACATAAGTTAAATAAGGAGAAATAAAATGCCTCACCGCTTTAGGCTCGTTAAGATGTGATAAGGCATTTCCACCCTACTTATTTAGCTTATTGCATTACGTTCTCTTTTCTTCCCATTAAGCGGCTCATTGTAATAACCATATCGCATACCCTCCACCTCAGTTACTCTAAACATACAATGACAACTCGAGCAAAGAAACAAAAAAGTCACAATCTAAAACATCAACTCATATGAAGAATGTCTGATAAAGAACAACAAAAGAAAATACCCTGCCTGTGCCTGACTTAAGAAAACAAATGAAAAAAGATCCCAGATCCATTACTCTTGACTTATTGATAAAGACATGTCTTATTTTTTGCAGTTGTGAGAAGAAAGACAATTTATGAGTATCACAGAGTAACATTTACCAAGGAAGAGGTCAAAAACTGGACATCAATATACTTAAAAGCGTTACCAACATGTCTTGACTTAAGCAGTTGCTCTTCATGTCTATTGAGTGAGCTAAATTTAAATGTAAGTATATATAGTTAGGTCATTATCCTTCTTTCGTAATTTTTATTTGACTGGGCTTAGCCTATATTTCACATAGCTCACGATTGAATTAATTGATAACTATCTCACAGTCAGTTTTTTGATTATTACTGAAATTAAAGATACAAGAAGTCGAAGATACATTACTGCCTATGACCTTCATTGCAGTTGGTAATAATAACAGTTTACCCCTAAACTACTCAAATATATTAATATATCAATATCAAAAGAACTTGGCCTATGTTTAATGTAAAAATTTGTTGCTGTAAATTGGAGTATTTCTTCTCGAAATGGATATAAATGTCTCAACTAAAAACTAAGACTGTTCAGAAAAAAATAATACAAATTTTTTGTTTAAGTTTTTATTCTCTAAAAAGTTATATGCTAAAGACCCCAAGTTAAAATGTTAATGTAACATTTAATACTGAATGCCCGAAAATTTTAATTATTGTCGTTTAATTAAAAACACATTGTGGAAGTATTTGCAGCAGCCGATATATTTAGCAACCAGTTCAATCTGCAATTTTCCCCATGCATTGCAGCATGGTCCGCTACTAACAATTATTTCCCCACACTATTTCTAACACCAGTCTCGGAACAAGAAATATTTAACATAATCATGAACTTACCGAATAAGTATTCTAGTGGCATGGACGATATACCTGTATGTATTTTGAAGTATGTGGCTGAGTCGATCAGTCGCCCATTAAATGTTATAAATGAAAGTCTCTTAACAGGAACTTTCCCATCTCAATTAAAAATATCCAAACTCATCCCTATTCATAAGAAAGGAGACGCACATAATCCAGGTAATTTTAGGCCGGTATCACTTCTATCATCAGTGTCAAAGGTCTTTGAAAGGGCCATTTACAACAGACTCATGACTTTTATAGAACAACAAAATATACTCTCGCCCAACCAATTTGGATTTAGACCTAAAAGATCAACCGAACTGGCAATATTTAACACAATTAAATACATAATGGAAAAGATTAATCATAATGAAGAGGTAGCAGGACTGTACTTTGACTTGTCAAAGGCCTTTGACACTATTGATCACTCACTTCTATTAAAGAAACTTGAAGATTATGGAATAAGAGGTATGAGTGCGAAGCTGATCCATTCATATTTGACTGAGAGGCGGCAGGTCGTTTGTGTCACTACAAATGGTAAGCAGAACTTCTCGGCGCCTGCGGAGATACAGCAAGGCGTTCCACAGGGCTCAATATTAGGGCCACTGCTATTTCTGCTGTATGCGAACAGCCTCAGTGACGATCTCGTTGCCAGGTTGGTGTGTCAATATGCCGACGATACGTCGCGCGTCGGTTATATTGGCTGACCCCACTGTTGGGGGATTGTCTGGGAGATGTTCGCAGATAGCAGATCAAGTACAGGGTTGGTGCCAAAACAATAATTTCAAGCTCAATGTGGAGAAAACTGGACTAATATCATTTAATAAAACAAAACAAAATGAATCGCTTCTGGTACGATTGAATATTAAATCAATACCAGCAAGCGATATCATCAAATTCCTGGGAGTCCATATACCTATTGATCCAACATTGAGCTGGAATTCTCATATTGAGAATTTAACTCTAAAGTTGAGCCGATACTGTTTTCTTTTCCGCAGGCTCCGAGAGGTGCTGTCCACAGATACTGTAAGAACTTTTTATTTTGCCTGCGTCCAATCAATCATTAGTTATGGTATTCTGTTCTGGGGTGCTTCTGGATGTGCCATTAATGCTTTTAGGGCACAGAAAAAGATCATAAGAGCGATTTACAAGTTACATCCAAGAACATCCTGTAAGCCATTCTTTTCTCAGCTTGGAGTACCTACCTTTTGGTTGTTTTCAGGAGATATCCGCATTTTTTTCAATCCAACGCAGACAATTACACCTCGGAAATGTTAATGACAATCAGGGGTAGAGGTGACCTTCGCATCCCATTGCATAGTTCGACTTTTTTTTGAAAAAGGACCCTACTATAGGGCAATTAAAGCATATAACGGGTCACCTAATCATATTAAAGAAATAACCGTTCTAACGAGGTTCAAATCCAGAGTGACAGAGTTCATTATGGAAAAATGTTTCTACACATTTAATTTTTAGACTTATTTTCAAAACCAGTCATATTTCATTACATTTTATTTTTTTCTGTCATATTTCATTACATTTTATTTTTTCTGTTTATTTTATTTGTCTTGTTAATTTCAATTGTTTTTTACATTTTAGCCACCCATAAATGTTAAGTACCTGTTGTTAATATTATTTGTTATGATTGTTTGTTTCTGGTCCTAAAAATGTATACTGTATAACACTTAGGTTACTTATGTATTCTATGCCTTCTCTATGACGTTGCTTTGTGATTGTGTAAATCATTTGGTTGGCAATAAAAGATATTATTATTATTATTATAATTTCGGTCTTCCCTTTTCTTAACAGCCTCGATTTTAATTGATAATTTGAGGTCCATTTCAAGGGGGATACTTTAATTTACAGTATCAGTTTTTACATGATATGTCAAATTGTTTATTATTCTGTATTTTTGTCTGTGACTGTATGTTTGTTGTTAACCGAAATAAATACAGACATACGTTTTTTTCTTAGACCATCAATTGTGTTGCAGTGTACATGGTGTCCAATGCTAAATCAGTGCTCCACCGGTCAAGACCGAAACCGTCAATACTGGATTGATAACGGTTGTGAAAAAAGGAATATCACCTACGAACCATTGTGTAGTTCAAAGGAAACGTTTCTATACTCCAACCGTAGCTATAATTATGAAGTAGAAGACTCGAGGAAATCGTATGACAACGATTACCTCGGTCAAATGCCTCAGCAACGTGAACTAGGAGCGTCCGGATATATTGCGATTCTATTTTTAGTAGCCATGATTTCTGGATTTGTATTTTGGACAGTTTATGCGTATAGAAATCCGCATACAGCCAGTGGCCAGATGTTAATTAGGGTAGGTTATTGCTACTATAGGCCCTACCACCGTCTTATATACTAATTTATGCTATTTACTCGCACAATATGGTTGATCTTGCAGTCTGTTTTATGACGTTCACGTGTTCTTTGTTTTCCCCTAGATTGCTGCTGTAATTTATTAAAACATGATTTGTTAGACCCTGGCTGAGGTTTTTACTTAAAATGTCTGTGTTGTCTGTAATATCGCATATTATAATACACACAGAGTTTTGAATTTTTATTTTCGTTCATTTGTAATGGCAACATTTTAGTCTTAACCAGAAAAGTCTAAACTTTAATAGAAAAGATCGGTTTGTTGACAGAAAAGTCAAGAAAAGTAAAAAAGATAAATAGGTACCGTTCAAGGAAAACTACATTTAATTTAAATTGACTAAACTACGGTAAAAAAAAGTTTTGTTCAAAATGGAGAAAAGTGATGGAATATGAAATTCAATAAATAATTTTATGGTAATTAATTTATGGTACCTTTGAACATTTTTAAATGATGGGAATTTTAAGTACCAGCAGTACATAATTTTTATTGACAAAACAGCCAAAAGGCTATTGACTTCTCAGCCCTAGCAAATCTTACACATTTAGTTTTTACGGCATTTTGTATCACAAAGTGATTTATTAATATTAAATTTAATTTTAAAAAATTAACAATACATTCAAAATATACCACATTAACATTAAAACATTTAATCATTAAAACTACATTTTGCTTAATTATACAATTAAAACTATAAAATACAAATTTACAATGAAGACATTAACAACACATTAAATTTGAAAAAAAAACTAAATTGCAATATATGTGTGATGACACTGAAAATTTGATGAATCACGTCAATTTAGATCTAAAGTTTTATTTTTATATTTGTTTTTTTTTTAAATAGTTTTTGTAATAATGTCTATATTTGAACTAAAATTGAAATCTAGAGGGTTCTTGAAATGCGAAATTCGGATTTGATGTTAGTATGTCTCCCACTGGTAGAGGGCGCCGCCTACACGTCTTTTAACTCTTTTGAGGAGTCTTACCATTTTTACGTGCTTGTATTACATTTTTAAGCAAGAAAATAGATTTCTCTATCATTTTTACGTGATAAAGGCATACTTGGTAGAAGTCGCTACGAGCAACCGTTCTCGAGAAAAAGAATAAAAAAAAAATAAATGACATTAATTTGCATATCGCTATACCACAGCTTCCTTTACTTCCAAGCTATGAAGGACAAAGTCTGGTAACGTTGCAGGTAGACCGATGATTCGCTATTTTTGTTTGTGCTCTTGTGCTTGTGATTGTGAAGTGCATCGACAAGTCTTGGCGCATACGTTGTTTGTTATTTTCCCGAGTTTTAGTTATCAATGTTATCATTATAGCAAAATCTTAAGGTTAGTTCCAATGTTTGTTTAACTGGCAAAATGTTTTTATTTGCGTACGGCAAGGTTCAAAAAAGGGACGATTGAACTACCCCAATATATTTAAAAAATTATTTGAAGGTCGTAAACTCTAATGAAATTTGTGACTGGGCTTGATATATGGCATAACGATCCAGAGGGGGTGAGTTTAACTAGGGACAAATATGATGCTATTAATCGTAGTAGGTACCAGAGTACCACAGTTCTAATAGAAATTATAGAATACTCATTTATCCATTTTGAAATAAAATACATTTTAGCTGGTAAATTTCAAACAGATACCCTTGAAAAAAGATTTGGCCGATATAGGAACCTTTCTGGTTGTAACTGTCATGTATCATTTAACCAGATCCTCGAATCAGGAAAAAAAAATTAGACTTCAAAGTATTGTAAAGTCAGGGTTACAAAATTTTACAGTGTTAAAATCAAATACTCTGTTAAGCATGATATTGAAAGTACAGAAATATTAGAGTTTCCTTACATATTTCAATCGGATTATCTTAAGGATTACCAGTTGGATGAGTCTGTTTAAATGTATAGGTATATGTATTATATAGCCCATTATATCTACAAAAATAGGAAATTAAAATGCATGGATTGCAAAAACCTCATTATAAATAAAACAATGCAGTCTTCCTCCACAGTTTAATAATTAAACTGTGGAGGAAGATTGCATTGTTTTATTTATATTACATTGACTCCACTGAAAGTATGGACTATTTTTTTAACTTTGAAGACCTTATTGTTCGAGTCATAGGTTTAAATGTGGGGGATGAATATTTTGATTCTTTGCAAAGGGGGGGTTTATGTCTTGCTACCAATGAAGTAAATATGATGTACTTTCATATATTTGCAGCTTTTCAGTTTATTATAGCTACTGATTTTGCCGATTCAAAAATTTAAGCTTAAGTTCTTTAGTAACTAAAGAACTTAAGCTTAAATTTTTGAATCGGCAAAATCACCAAGTTCTCTTAGCTAAACTAGGTTTGGCTAGTTTAGAAAGTGGTAGCTTTCTGATACCGCTTAATGAGACATGTCCCTGTGGAGAAAGCTATCGAAAAATGTTTTATAAAGTAGCACTTACTCTTAGCAATATATTACTAAACAATTACACAAAAAACAGATATGACCTTCAACACCAAAATACATCATCAAAAAAAAAGAAAGCTCTTTCCACTTTAAAATAGGTTTTAAAATCACTAATTTTTTTAAGTTAATTTAAATTTCCTATTATTATATTATATATATATACAGAGCTGGGCAGTAGCTAGCTACTAAGTAGTTAAGCTACTAGCTAGCTACTTTCTTGGTAGCTAATAGCTTTATTCGAGCTACTTTTAAAATCAAGTAGCTTGTAGCTGTAGCTTTTACATTATTTTTTAGTGTATTCATGAAGCTATTTTTAAAAGTAGCTAGTTACTCGAAAAAGCTACTTAAGCTGCTTTCGGTAGCTTAAGTTGCTTTCGGTAGCTTAAGCTACTTTCGGTAGCTTAAGCTACTTTCGATAGCTTAAGCTACTTTCGGTAGGAATTATTTGGCAAATTAGATTTAAAGAATGATGCTTTTAAAGAAACAGATATTCAATATTTGGAAGAATATTGTCCAAAATAAAACGTACTTTGGTTATGTGTTGCCCAGTATAATGTCCCTTAAAGTAAAGCTTTATAAATTGCAAGCAGAGAAAAAAATAAAAATGCTAGCTGGTGTACTAAAAAAAAAATTGTAAATCATTGTCAAAACGATTTGAAAAATAATTTTCTTTAAAAACAAATTCCGAAGAAGCTGTGGTTGCAGCTGTAACAATTCTCTCAATTAAACTTCGTTGGTTACCCGTTTTTAGAGAAACTAATCCAGACGTTGATGGCAAAATAGTATAGAAAGCTCTTATTAACATCGCTACAAAAATAATTTAAATTCATATTGATAGAGGAAGTGATACGATTGAACATAAGGGAAATATGTCAGATTTCTTTGACTCTTAACGAATCACCCTTAACGCCAATAATTGCACCTGCAACGGCTGCAACTGATTCTGATGTTAACCGAAGACACTTCTTTAGAAAATAAAATCGAATTAAAAATTTTACAGTTTCTGGATGACAAAAGGCAGCACATCGCTATGTTAGAAGATTATCCAATCATTAAGCAAACCATTATTATTTTCGTTTTCTACCTATATTAATACTCCGAGGCGAAATGGATTGTGGGACAGCTTATTTGAAAAGCTTGTTCTACTTAAAGGAAACTCTTTTTTGTAATAATATAATTTCCACCTTCGGCAAATAGTTAAAATTAATATTATAGTTAGTTATACTGTAATTCTGTAATTCTGTTACATTACAATAAATTAAAGGATATTGTATTTTGTATATTTATTTATAAATTTAGCATCTTGCCTTTGTTCATCGTCAATAGATTAAGCTGGATTTATAAACTCGAAAAGTTGGTGAGGTTGAAGTTATGATCAAGTTTGCGAGGTTAGATTTGCGAATTCCGAGCATAAAAATTGGTTATCTCGAAATACCCAGGAAGTTTTCGAACCTTACATGAGCTTTACATGAACAACATGAACGAGTGTCCCGCTAAACAATTTTTAGTTCCAGAGATGTTTCATAAACATACATTTAAACGTTGAAACGTATCACTAAACTGCAGATAAATGTTTGAGAAATGTTTATGTAACTGTAAATGTCCTACCTCAGAAATGTTTCATTGAAACGTACCAAGGAAACATTAGAGAATGTTACCAAACGTTGCAAGTGAACCCCTAAATAATTCACAGAATTAAATGTAAATCACAAAATTTATTTTCAGAACATGGGAATATTTACAATAAAGTTTAAATACAAAATACAGCCGCATCAAAACCTTATCCAAAACAATAATACCTAGATTTTAGAACCTTATTAATATTAAATTTTCCATTTTTTTGGATCTTCAGTCATTTTCTGTTCCTTTCAAAGTTTCATCCTAAAAGTAAATGATCAAAATTTTCTTAAAAATAAATCGCACAATTATTTAATTATTTTCTTATTTATTCCGTCAGTACGCTACAGAAATAAAAAAAAAACTCCTAAATGCTACAAAATTCGTAAATAATGTAATGACTAACGACGAATCACCAAATATTTCTTAATTTCATACCCTAATGTGCCTTCTAAAGGTCACTTTCACAACAAATAAGTAATAAACTGGGACTCTTTTATACGAAACTTAAATATAGATAAAATAATACTGTTTCATACCCATTGACATAGGTAATAGTGTTATTAACAACAAATTGGAGGGAAAATTGGAAAACGTTGGATTTTTAGGTTAGATTGTTGACACTAAAATATATAACTAGGTACCTACTTACCAAATTATCACCATTATCACAATTATTTTTGTTTGCAGTAATAAACACCTGCACTGCTTGACTCATTGTGGTAGTTATATTGCTTTTTTTTTTATTTTGTATCAAATCCAAATAAAAAGCAGTAAAAGCACTCTGACTCAGCATACTCAGCATCACTACATTGGTTGGTGTGTCTATTGACCACTGACCCGCCGCCGTGGACCGTGGTGGTTACTACTATATTTTCATTACCTGACAGTTTTATCGGGTTCTGGTTAATTTGGATAGCATTTGGTCAGTTATTTTGATTTTATGTCCCCTAAAAATCTGTTAAGGCCACTAGGTTCCGAAATTATTGGTTTAATTTACTGGTTATAAAGTTCTTCCGTCAGAGGAAAATACAACCACGGTAGAGTGGCAGTAGATACAATTAAATTTTCGGATCTATTTACAATACACTATACGCACAAAATAAATAAATGCTTTTTCCACAACATTTTTGGTAATAATTTAAAGTACCTACTGCTTGATGTTGCGGAAAAATATTTTTGCCGTGACAAAAACACAAAAGAACGCCATAACTCAACCATTGAAATGACAGATCAAAATAAAAAAGAAAACGATTCTGGAACATTTCTGACATACATAAATGAAATGTTTCATTTTTGCGATACTTCTGCAAACATGAAATATTTCAAGAATGTTTCATGTTTAGCGGGGTATAAATGGAACTGAGTGTTCCCTTTAGTTTAAATTGAACTCCTATTTCCAACACCAACTGAACCTCAACCTCGCCAACTTCTCGAGTTTATAAAACCAGCTTTAAAATTTAAAAAACTAAAAAAATGTATAAAACTTTGACAGTCATGTCAGTCATATATCAAAATATATCTATTACCTATAATTGCTTGAAAGTACGGCAAAAATAATTTTTTACGATGTACCTCTCCTATTCTGCACTGTTAAAAAGATGCTCAATAATATATTTATACTTAGGTATATTTGTTAAAACTTTTATATTTTTATTTTCATCACTATATTAATAATAAACTCTTTTAATGCCGAAGAACGCAGTTTTTCAAAACTGCATTCACTGACATAAAGTAAAATAACAGAGTAACTTATAGAAGTAGCTTGTAACTTAGCTACCGATAGTTAAGCTACCATCAGTAGCTAAGCTACTTTTATTTAAAAGTAGCTTGATTACACGGTAGCTTAACTACTTCAATTTTAAGTAGCTTGTAGCTTGTAGCTAGCTACTTTTTTCCAGTAGCTTGCCCAGCTCTGTATATATATTATATTATTATATTCTTATATTCTTGTTACTTATTAGACATATCTATACTAAAGTAAAATGCAAAAAGTTCAATAAATAATTTGAAATAAACCTTAATTTTTATCGCCTGAACGGGCGAATCTGCACGGAAGTTGCGTTAGTTACTTATTAGAAATCGGTCTACCTCTGACAGGATTTGCGACGTTGCCTTTCTTACTTCACGGCTTGGAAATGTAGGGGGCTACGGCTATACCCATATCAGAGTTTGATAAAATTGCATTTATCTCCTAAACAAACCCGAAATCAAAAAGTTATGAGAAAGTACTTCGCATCATAGACAAGGGATTTCGGGTTAGTTTATGCTTCGCATTAGCCATTAAACTGCCTACATTACAGTGCTATCAAAAAAGAGAATGGCAGTGACGTACATACTTTTTGTTCCGCTTAAAAATTGTAACACCCTCTATCTCCGAAAGTGCATTTCTGGACATACAGGGTTTTTTTTACAAATTCAAGGCGCACCATTGGGATCCTGGAAACGGTTAGAGATACGAGGAAGTTTAAATTAGGGCAAAGTTGCGCAATGTAATGCCGATCAATATGCCGTCAAGAATATTAATGTATTTTGACTACTTCCATAGATATTCGAAAAATCCCTAATTTGGCGGTTTTTAATTTATGTTTTCCTGCGTTTATTTGAATAGATAATTGAATACAAGTTCAACATTCTGATTGCCACTTTTTCTCTTCTATTAGACTGTGGTATCAGATTTCGAATACAACGTTTCGTCTTCAGGCCCCATCATCTTTTTTTTTTCTTTAATGTGGACCTGATTTTTTTATTTAATTTTTGAAATCACCAAGGCTGACTTCACACATTCACTACTTATACAATATTATGACGAATTTATTTAAGACGTTTAAAACACATTTCCATTTAGACGTTTGGTATGCATCGACTTTTTCCGATAATGCTCATAATTTTTATTTAATTATTATTTCTATTTTAAACTATTAGAAAGCAACAATAGTCTAAAAGATGATTTTCTCTTTAAACCAAATCAAAAATTGTTACTTTGATGTCTAATCCCAGGACGTTTAAATAAAATCAACTTTTTTCTTCGTAGCCATAGAAAAAAATCAAATAAATTATGGCAAATTTTCATAAGTGAAAGTGTGTTACAGGTTGATCATTTAAAAATCTAAAATGGGATTTTCTACTAGGGAAAAAAGTAATATCTCAGTAATAGCTTCGCAAAGGTAATTTGAGGAGTAATCCGAAAGACAGCAGCCCGACAGAAGGACTTTTCAAAAATTGGATAGAAACCTACGCGAACATGGTCATAATAAGCCCAGAAAAAAAAATGTAACCGTGTAACAGAAGCAGAATCGCACAATGTTTTACGCCAGGTCTGTATTTAAAAGTTTGACTGGCTTTCTTTTAAAACCATGTAAACTTTGTTTATAATTCGTTCTTTTCTATACTGTAGGCGCTATTTTATTTAGGGTGTGGTATTATTTTAGGTAGACAACAACGCTGCCATATCCACTAGGTAAATTTCCGCAGAATTTATAACTTGCCATCACTAAATGAATTTTAAAAAATAATTATTTAAACCCCTACAAAATTCATATTTCCCATGTGTTGCAAAAAGGTGATGCTTAGAGGCGGTTAGGTCCTAGGCGTAATAAAGAAATACGCAGACAAGTACGCTTCAGTATCCATATTTGGGCAGGGATGAAGACAAAATTCTTGGACACATTTTTTTACCAGACAGACTAAAGGGGGCCGACTATCTTTTCCTACTAAACACCCATTTGCTGAGGATCCGCTCGCCAGACTACCAGCTGTTTGGTTTCAACAAGACGGTGCCTCAGTTAATGGAACAAGAGAGATTAATAGGTTTTTAAATCTTGAATTCCCAGGCAGATGGATAGGAAATCAAGATGTGGTAGAATGGCCAGCGAGATCTCCAGATTTGACACCTATATACTTATTTGCAACAGTATATTGCAGTCAGTCTTGGTGATTTCAAAAATTAAATAAAATATCCATGTCCGTATTTAAAAATAATTTAATAGGGCCCAACCAAGAATGTTAAATTTGTTTTTAATTATCTATTTAATAAAGGCAGGAAAACATAAATTAAAAACGCCAAATTAGTTTTTTTTTAATATTTCCGGAAGTAGTCGGAATACACAAATCTTCTTGACGGCATATTGATCGGCATTAAATTACGCAACTTTGTCCTAATTTATACTTCCTCGTATCTCTAACCGTTTCCAGAATCCCAATGGTGCGCCTCGAATTTGTAACACCCTGTATGTTTATAGGAACTTTTTTTCATGTACAGTGATGGGCTAAAATATGGAACAAATTCATTTAAAAATCAGGTATTAATTTTTTGAAAAAACGCTCGGACACGTCGATTATAATTTCTTCTTCCAAATTCTTTGCCTCAAAAAGAAATTATACAGGGCGTGTCAAAAAGTAGATGTAGCAAAAATTTTTCGTATCTTAAATAAAAGTCGAATTTTGAATTCTACGTCAAATTCTGCGCATAATTCATGTAGCATACCCTATCCTTATCTCTAACGGTTTTAGAGAAAAATTACATCATAAAACGAAAATTATTTTATTAAGTGTTGAAAATGCCAACCATTACCTCTTGACAATATGCCAATCTACTTAAAAACCCTTCTAAAACATTATTTACAGTATTTTCATTAATTTGCCTAATTTCATATCTAATTTTAAATTTTAAGTCTTCCAAATTTTGTGGTTTATCCTTATACACTTTTGATTTCAAATAACCCCAAAGAAAAAAATCCATTGGTGTAAGATCTGGAGATCTTGCAGGCCATTCTATGGGTCCTCTTCTACCTATCCATCGTTCGGGAAAAACAGTATTCAAATACTCTCGTACTTGTCGAGCAAAATGAGGCGGAGCACCATCCTGCTGAAACTAAATAGACGCTTCTGGTAGATTAGGCTGATTCGAATTTGGAAAATCCGCTGCTAGTGTGGGAATTAATTTATTTTGAAGAAATTGTAAATACCGGTCTCCTGTAAGATTTCCATCGAAGAAAAAAGGTCCAATAATTCTATCATTTAATATCCCTGCCCAAACATTTACTTTTTGTGGGTTTTGCGTGTGCTGTTCTCTTATCCAACGGGGATTATTTGTACTCCAATACCGAAAATTTTGTCTGTTTAACGTTTGCATAACATTAGGGTATTATTTATAACTGTAACTGCATAAGCAAAATTTCCATATGTAAGAATCGTTTCCGGACACGTCGTATAAATTTGCATGTAATACAATCCTTTTATGTAAAACTAAATCTATTTTTTAAATTATCTCTATATATTTTTTTTTTAGTACCGGCCTAGTCAGTGGCGATGGAGACGAGGTGAAGCTAGATACACAGCAGCTACAATTCACATGTGATAATTAATTTAGATAGTTAGTTAAGATAAAATTTTCCAGATTCATGCAAGAATATTGTAGATTCAAAGAACGTGAGTGACTAATGAACAGTTTTATTCTAGATTATTAACTCTATACTAAATAGGAAATTAAAAGACACTGGACAAGAGTAGGTACTCTTTATATTTTAACTCGTCCTACAGAGATGGTTGTGGAATTTATTTAAACAAAAAAGTGTTTCAATAAGGAACATCGTGGGTCAAATAATGTGGTGTAAGTCAGTTTTAAATGATTGTATTTTTACGTCGCTGAAACACATTTATTTTATTTTATAAGCCATTTGTTCAATGAAATTTAGGTGAAAATCTGGCTACGATCAGTAGGACCACTCAAAAGAAATAAAGCATGGCAGCGTATAGAAAATGCTCGTTAAAATAACTAAGATCTTCCAAGGCAGAAGTTTAGCCTTTAGAACTAAAGTTCATCTATTTTCGGTTCTTAATAGAGTGACATCTATGTGGAGGCCTCAATAAGTCTTCGAAATGTGACGAATACTGATAATTTTCTGGGTGGACCGAACTCCCATGTTATCATTTACATACGGCAAAAATTGAAGTGGTTATTCCATGGACTATTCTAAGAATAGTTTGCCATTTATTACCAATAATTACATGTAAAGTTTCTTAATATATATAAGAACTGTTGAAAATGACTACCTTCAGCTAGGATGCTTGAATCCAATCTTCTCCTCATTGACTTTCGAACTCTTTCAAAAACACCATGGGTCGTTTCTTATTGTGTGTCTTCTATTAAAATTTTTTCTTGCATTTCTATGTAGTTCATTTACAACTTTAAGTTTTTCGGGGCTAGGATCCATAGTATATTATAGATACGTGTCTTACTCAACACTGATGACTACACGTTGTTGTAACAGTTAATATATTATACACTCCTTTTGAAGTTCCTCAATAATTGAAATAATTTCATTATCATGTCCAGTATGTCCAGCTAATTTTGAACTTCACAATAATCGTAATCGATCCACTAACTCACTGGGTTTATTCCAATAGACATATTGGGATAGTTTCGATGATACAGTCTTCTTTCTTGGCAATCGAATTGTCTTTTTTCCACTCTCACCAGCACCAAGTTTAGTTCCCACCATTAACGGTTTTATGATTTGTATATATTTTAACCATCTAGTATCTAGTTTGTCTTAGGCCTTTATTAGTGTCATAATTAACGTATGTAGCATTTGTTAATTCCAGCAACTGTCCGATTTCTTTAATCTTCCACATTCTCCATTTGAGTAGTATAAACTAATGACTTTAGATGGCCTGTGACAAAATGACGTGGTGGTGATAGACTTGGTTTAGAGAACGTGGTAGCATGGAGGCCAAGTCAGTATCATTCCGCATAATTTAATGGAAACGTTTCCCTATCTATCCTATAATCTGAATCGGGGCAAAAGCACTCTTGAAGAATCTGGATGATCAGATGGTATCTAGACGTCTCTCGAAGTTCTGATACCGTCGGATGTAGCCATTAGTTAATAGTGTTAGTACCTATTTAGATGCACTTACCCACGTAGAACTCGTCTGAATCTAACAGTCAGTTGTAGCTGGGGGAAGGATCCCTTACTCCTCTAGTCAGCTGGTCAGCAGGCACACGTATAGTATTACCCGCGTCCGCGAGACTACCGCGAACCGCAGAATCATTGTTAAGTGAACCTTATAAGTAGTTTGATCAAGATTATTAGCCAAATAAAACAACTACTTTCTCAAAACACTTAAAATCGATTGCAACGAAAAAAAAATGATATTTTACAAAACGAGCCTTAAATATATTTACACAGGAATATTTACATCTAGCGAGAAAGAGAGGTTTCGAAACTAAAGCCCAACTAGATAATTATTCAGTATTCAAACTGAATAATCGACATGCGTCTAATGAAAATCCCCAAATAAAAAAAGAGAATAATTAATGAAAATTAATTTCGAATGCACAATCCCCAATAAAAAGAAATAAGAAATAGAACAGAATGTACTTTCAGATGGTACACATCTTACCTCAAAACACTGATTCATAAACGAGAAGCGATTACATTGAACTTTATAAAATTAAGAAAAAAAAGTATCACTTTACACAAGAATTAGTAAGTCGACCAGAGAGTTCAGTAACAATATCGGAACTCTATAAAATCAAGAAAAGGTTCACTCTACACGAGAATTAGTAAGTCGACCAGAGAACTCGGTAAAAATCTCGGAACTGATTTTACTGCGTTCTTGAAACGAACTTGTGGCCCTAATTCCACATCCTTTTGCTTCCAAGATCCCAACCTTTCAACTCTAAACCAATTAAAACTCACAAAACAAGTAATGGTCGTTCCCGCGTCCCATGACTGATGGTACTTTGGCCAATCACCAGTGTAATTTCACTTTTAACTTTTAACCCTCATTGACCACCCCCTTAATATTCTTTCTTAGGCTGTTCGCCGATAGATGGCTCACTTAGTCCACGGAAAGGATATAATTGAAAATATTGATTTCCTCTTATAGAAAATGACTTAAACCTATAATTTATACAAAACAACAACAACAGTCCTAATCTAATTATACCTAAAAAGAGCTAGACATGTTAAAAAAAATAACCTACAAGGACGTTTTTGCTTGTTTCCTGTGTTATTCAGGTGTTACGTAGGAAAAATAAACATATCTAGAACTTTTGTACAACGCGTATAGGGCAGATACCGGTTTCAGTCTCAAAATCGCAGCTTCTCTTAATATCAAACTATATGATTTCATTCCCTGTTTTCGAGAACCGTTGCATGTAATAAAATACATGTGTTCTCCGACTCTGAACCCTAGTAGCTAAAGATAATTTTCAAGAAAGGTTCTGTTTCGAGCAAATTTAATGTTTTAAGTATCTATAGAGACTATTTTCTTTTCAATTCAAAACTTGTCGATGTTGATGAGATATTTATGGTTATTGCTTTTTTTTGTCGGGAAGTACCATAACGAATGAAATTAGGTCCAAAAAGGAGTTAGGTCTATATAGAGAAAAAATGTTTCCCCAAATACGAGTCACATGTTAACGTATTTCTTGGGAAAGTTTCTTCCAGTAAAACAAGCTTTTTAAATACAAATAAAATAAAATAAAATAGTCTATGTTGCATCTTACAGGCCCCATATGAAATAATCCAGGAGGTTTAATGCGCTGCTGCATCATCGTGCATAAACCACATTGCAGTTCTTGTTGCGACTGGTACATCCTCCAGCAGGTAGCGTTTGTTCCAAAAAGTTGCGATACACCTCGCGAGTGAGTCTTCCTGGTAGAAATACCGGTCCAATTCCAACCCAAACGTTCAACGAGAACTGATGTTGAAAACGATCTTCAAGTACCTCATGTGAATTTTCTCCAGCTTACATATGGTTGTTGTGAAAATTCTTTATTGCATTGACAAAATGCTATCCGTGGAGGAAAATGAGCAGGACGAGGTGCCCGAACGCGTTGTATGTGGTATGGGTCACTAAGGGTTTTCCAAACAGTGCCATTATTGCTTATAATCAAGGTATTTGCAATTTTTCGAGTAGAAGTACCTGTATCTTCCTCTATCATGTCTAGCACATTCTCATCCACGTCTACCCTTCTTACTGTTATTGGCCTTCCTGGTTTCAGTGTGCCTGTTTCATGAAGACGTTGATGAATAGGTTTTTCTATCAACATTATGACCAGGAAATCGTTCAATGTACAACCGCCTAGCTTGTAATGAATTGCCATCAGCAAGTCCGTAAATGAAATGCATGTCAGTCATCTCGGCGTTCGTATATAGCGATTCATGATAGAAGACTTCACTAACAAAAGTTTAACTATTAAAGATAGAAAATACACGTCAATCAGTCTCAACAAATTCGACACATACAAAATCAATTACGAGACGTATTCAAATAAAATTCACGTTTAAACTGATTTTCTTAAAAGATTACAACGCAATAAAATAAAAATGCATTCTCGGTAAGCCCAGTGTAGTACGGTATACTTTTAATTCGACTACATTAATAATTTGAAAAATATCAGATTGGTTTTGTCAAAATTTTTTCTCGCCCTGTATCTTCGAAATAAAGCGACTTGTCAAAAATCATTAAAGGACTAAATATTCTTAGAATAGTCCAGGGAATAGCACCATGATTTTTGCCGTATGTTTAATAAACACCGTGTAGAATGGACCAAGACTGTAAATACTTCAGGAACATTAGCAGTTTCAATGCAAGTCAAAGCATTAATTTTGAGACGCAATATTTTTTAGGGCAGATTGGGGGGTGCCGAGAAAAGCTTGCTTAAGCAAACTACGCGAAAATAATCTTCAACCCCTTCGAAAAGGTTTAAATCGAGCAATTAATATAATAAAAATATCAAAAATTGTTGTAAGCGAGAAATTATAGAGAATATTATTCCCAACAATATTGCTCTCTTCACTTATCGTTGTAAAACCAAATGGAGTTCGCGAAAAGCTGGTTTCACCTTTAAATAAAAGACAGTGTCGGCGCCACAAGGGGTGGGTTCAACATTTTGTGAATTCAACCCTTCTCATCATACGTCTCAAAATGAATGCTTTGCAAATTGCTAAAGTTCCTGGAATAGAAATACAGATTTAATGAGAATTCTTAGGCGACGTTATTGATGAACCTTAGAGACTGCCGCAGCTGATTCTACAGCGCAAGATCTGAAAGAAGGATTATTTCTTCCACAACCGAAGAAGTTGGTTCTGAACAACGACTACAGGGTTATTGCGAGCAGCAGCCGATAAAGTTAGGTTAACCTTGCTGGTCGCCAGCCTCCGGAAGAAATTAATGTTAAATAACTAGAAAGAGCATATTTTGATTTACGCTTCCAGAGCTTTTAATCCCTTATATTTTACAATATCTGCAGGTATTATATACATTATAGGAAGGACAGTTTTCAAAAAGTCAGAGAGGAGGCTTGCTTTTTAATATGATTACGATATATATATCTAATAAGTTAGATAAATGTCGGATCAAATCACAAATTTTAACTTTACTTTAGGATCAAATCACAAATTTTAACTTTACTTTAATCATTATTTGGTTGCAGAGCTGGGTAGCGGCTAGCTACTAAGTACTGAAGCTACTAGCAAGCTACTTTTTTGGTAGCTAATTTATTCAAGCTACTTCTAAACCAGGTAACTTGTAGCCGTAGCTTCTACATTATTTTTTAGTGTATCCATTAAGCTATTTTAAAAAGTAGCTAGTTACTCGAAAAAGCTACTTAAGCTACTCTCGGTAGCTTAAGCTACTTTCTACTATTACTAAGTTACCCATAAATAGTTTTACTACCTATTGCAAATATCTACTTTACCGGCAAAATGCTGTCCTCAGATTCTGATGCTAACCAAAGAGACATTTCTAAAAAAAATCAAATTGAATTAGAATTTTTAAAGTTTTTGAATCATTAAGCAAATATTCTTAAGATTCAACACCTCTCCCGGTTCGTCAGCTCCAATAGAGAAATGATCTTCGTTTGCTACCTATATTAACACTTCAATCAGGGCCGGCGGAAGCCTGTGTGGAGGTGCAGGGTACCCACCACCCGAAAATATCTCGGGTGGTGGATCCACCACCTGAAATATGTATGCCTAAATTCCCTTATTTTCTGAATACGCTTTGTTTTCATGCTTCTTTTGTAGCAAATCGACTTGGGCTGCGTTCTCTGCGAATCTCAGCTGCGAATTGATGGACGAATTCATTTGTAAAAATTCAAAGCGTGCTGCAGTTTTCGCATTGTCTAATAGAAAATAAGAATTTTTTGCTTTTTTCTGACATTGAAATAAACCACTTGGATATTTTCTTTATTATTATCACTTGTTCTTCTATTTCGAAATGGATTATAACCCGAAAAGTCATGAACCATCTTTTATGACAAAAAATGAGTTTCCCCACCCCTGAGCCTATACTCTCTACTCAACCCACTACCCGAATTGTAAGTGTTCCGCCGGCCCTGACTTCCATACGAAAAAGATTGTCGGGCAGCTCATTTAAAAAGCACAAACAAAAGAACGCGGTTTTTCAAAACTATATTTACTGATAAAGTAAAGTAACCTTCAGAATAACTTATAGCAGTAAATTAAAAAAAAATTAACTTATATCCAGCTACCTGTAGCTAAGCTACTTTGAAATAATGGTAGCTTAATTACAAGGTAGCTTAACTATTGAAATTTTAAGTAGCTTGTAGCAGAAGCCTGCCCTGCTCTGTTTGGTTGGTATCATTAATCTTCAGTTAACTAATGACTATGGAATTGTTGTATGTAAAACATTATTTTTATTATTCTCGGTACCTCGGCACAGAAAACTATATGCCATTTCTCTATGCTGGCAACTCTGATGAGTTTATAAAAATTAGTAAAGCTTCACTGTTAAAAGCACACTTTAAAATATGTTTTAAATATTACCAAGATATTTTTTTATAGATAGAGTTAATTATATATTTGTTAGCTTTGTTCTGATACAGATAATATTTGTAAGTTTTTTAGATAGACATACCTATGTATAAGTATGTAATAAAGTTAGTTGATGATATTGATATAGGAACACTGTGTAAGGACAATTTTTTTCTTAGTTTAGGATATCTTTAATTCAAACTTATTTGTCCCCAGTAAAAATCACGAAATGCAGCTGTATAACTTTACAATTGTTTAGTTGATGTGAATCTTAGCAGGAGCTTTTTATAATTTTATAATTGCCTACATTTTGAAAACTATACAGCCACTTAAAACTCTCCAGGTTCGTATTCCTTAATTTTTACCAACAAATATAATACCAAATTGTAGAGTTTACCGAGAAAATTATTTTGAAAACAATATAAATTTCCTTGAATATTTTTTTCTTGCTTTGTACAATAAATTTAATTTAAATTTAATTCAAGTTATAACAACCCATGCTAAATATTCATTCGTTTTTGGGGAAAAAAATGCATTTCTTTACTAAAATTGCTAAAATATACAGGGTGTTATTAATATCATGTAAAAGCTTTAATGGGTGATTTTTAAACCAATTTTGTCGAAAAAATCATAAAAACATATACATACTCTGAAATGCTTTGTTATCGATATAGAAGGTGCTAAAGTTTTTATGTTTTTCAGATTTTTAGCAATAATCTATAGTTTCTTTTTTACCAACCCCATTTATTTCCAATCTTTAACAAAAATGTTCAAAGCACTAGATTCTGGCTAAAAATAGGACAAGAGAAAACTTAACACCCTGCATATCAAAAACCAAGAATTTTAGGATTTAAGTTTATAGGAACTTTTCAATTTGGTCAAGGAATCACTCATTACAATGTACAGTGTACAGTGTGTTTCACCATAATGTCGCACCCCCTTAACGTTGTTATTTTTCATGCTGTATAGAAAAAAATACGTATAGAATTTTAGCTAGATTCCAAAAATTTTATAATATAAACGGTGTCCTGTTTAAAAAAATATATACCTTTATGCGATATCCTATATATGAAGTGACTAAGGGAATATGTCGACACCTCTGCAAAAAGTATTTCAAAAACGCTACTTGCTAATATTATTTATTTTTAAATAGCATGAAAAATAAAAAAGTTAAGAGTGTGGAATATTATGGTGAATTACCTTGCACATAACATTGTGGGGAGTTTTAAGTTGCGGACCCTCTATACAGAGTTAATTAAATAAATTTATAGTTTTCTTCTTGCTCTCCAACAAGATGCGTCTTTTTTTTTATGTAGTGACTATTTGACAGAAAGCACAGAAAATATTTTCTGTGCAGAAAGTTAATAAATATATTTAAAAAACGCTTTATGGAAAAAATAACAATATTTAAAATGTTTCAAGGCTAATCTCACCAACAGTTCTTATCAGGGTCGGCGGCAGAGGTTGCACTCGGGTGTGAATTAAGAGGGCGGGGGTAAATAAGAGATAGGGGAGGAGTAAGGGGGTATGAAAAAGTAGAATAAAGTTACTTCATTATGCGTATACCGGGTGTTGCATCGTCGAGCGGGACATAGGAAATCCCATGTAATTTTAAATGGGGTCAATTATTGGCTTCCCTAATTATTTTAGAGAAAAATTCTATTTAGGTTTATTAAAGAGCACTAAAACCCACATTCAAAAGAATAACTTTAGATATTTTTGATGAGCCCGTTTACGGGTTATCGCCGATTTCTTTTTAACTATTTCTCCTTTTTATGGCCCCGTATTTGCGGGCACCAGTCAAGGTAAAAGATGAGTGTCAAATAAAGTTGTCATTTTGAAATGTGTGATTTATTGTTATAAAAACTCGTACATCGAAAATATTAAAGGTGAATTTATGAGTACAAATTAATCTGAATAAAACTAAAATAAAGTATCCAATTACAAGGTTAATTATGACATTTTACATGTTTCAATATTTTACTAATTAACAGGTAGGTACTATTAAATTGTTAGAACTTTAGGATTTAAGAAGATGTTCAAATATTCCTCAAAATGACAACTTTATTTGACAGTCATCTTTTACCTTGACTGGTGCCCGCAAATACGGCGCCATAAAAAGGAGAAATAGTTAAAAAGAAATCGGCGATAACCCGTAAACGGGCTCATCAAAAATATCTAAAGTTATTCTTTTGAATGTGGGTTTTAGTGCTCTTTAATAAACCTAAATAGAATTTTTCTCTAAAATAATTAGGGAAGCCAATAATTGACCCCATTTAAAATTACATGGGATTTCCTATGTCCCGCTCGACGATGCAACACCCGGTATAGTTATCAAAACAATTTAATTGAAAGTTGGGAGTCCTTTTCAAATTCTTTACAATGAAATCGTTTAATAATAAATTCATGTTTCTTCAAGAAATCTTGCAATCAACAAATTCAAAATAAAGATTTTTATTATTTTTCATTATCTGGCTTACCGCTGCAATGAGTGATAAATTTCCACATAAAAAAACAACGCACCCAATTGTCCGTCGAGTGTGGAGTTTGCTATATCCCCGATAGGTCTTTCGCCGGTCCTGGGTCTTATATTAACGATTTTCATTTGTCATTAACCCCTAGGCTTAATATAACGTTAAGATATGGAAAAGGGGTATTAAAATAGTACTGGAGATGCTTTGACAAAACTTTACACAATACTTTATTTTGTTTAGCATGTAGCTGTTTCCAACGAATACCTTCATAGTTTTTGTTGAACATAAAAGTGTTCATATAGTACTATTTTACCACAGCATAAAGAAAGCAGCATCCTATGAATAATAATAATAATAAGAAATATGATTAAAGTGGGCGAAAACCTTACTTATTAACTTCAAAGGATTTTGTATCGACAGTGCCTGCTGGCCCTTTCTTTATGATGTGCTTTTACTACAATTCTATTCCTAATGCTGGTTGTGTATTATGGTTTGTATTTATATCATATTGGTGTAACCAATATGTATTAATCATTTAGGGACCATATCAAGTCTGAAAAAATATACCATTTAGACAATATTCTGTGATAAGTACTTTTAAATTGCGTCCAAATTGGCTCTTATAAACAATTTAGCATAACATTCAATGTATTTTATAATAGGATTTATCTATTTGTATTTGTTTGTAATTTTATGTTACATATGCCTGTTTTTACCAAATAGATTTTAAAAAATGTTACCTTATTCAGCATGAACACTTGTGTACATATTCAACGTTCAGCTTAATTAATAATTTTCAAATATGAAGGCCATAGTTATTTCTTATCTAATCCATATAAGATTTTGTTTATGTGGATCCCCTATAAACCAGCGAATAATATGACATTGCAATATTGACTATTACAAAAAGACTTTTATCAAAGTCCTTGCATGGTTTTGTACGGTAATAAGGCAACATCTAAAAAATACAAATGTTTGGCTAAAAAATTTAAAAAGTAACATTATAAACAGAAAATTCGGATACGAAAGTATCAAGTTTTGCGTCAAAAGCTTCTTAAATTTCTTGGTCAGCAAGTTGGTTCCCCGAAAACGGGCTTAAATATTACTTGTTGGTAACTTTTGTATAATAAAACTCAATTTTTTTTCATCAATTTAATAGTTTATTTATCATTCTTACCCATATACTTTAGGAGATTAAGCCATTTTGTTACAATGTTTGCCCTAAGTTAGTATAGGAGTAGTAGAAAATAGTAAAAAGCACATTCAAAAATATTAAAATAATTCTTCAAAATCTTAAAGTTAACGGAGTTATTAATTTTATGTTAATATCACAAACGACTCTGGTGTGGTCGGCCTTTATGACGTTAGGCGGCATGCGCAATTTCAAAAAAAGACTATTTTTTTTTTAAATCGTATTAACAAGCTATAAATTTGAATAACTGCAATACAATACAATACCATAAGCCTTTATTGAGGAAATTATCATGTCGATAACAACCAACAGTTGAATGAAAATTGCGTCACGTAAATAAGGTATGCAGACCATCGACCTAACTAAGTCGTTGATGCAGACTGTCCACGGATAGGGTTTACGATAGCACAAATGGATGAAAAATTTCATTTTTCGGGAAAAAGTCATTCTTGATAAAAAGTTTTGCTTGTAAAAAAAAATGCAATTCACGAAGAGAAAATTTTGATTTTTTATACAGGGTTTGAAAAAACTTCAAGAACATGATTTTTCTCCAAGAGTAAACTACCTTTATTTTTCATTTTTGACCAAAATGCCAATTAGAAAACTTATTTAGAATAACGTTTATAATTTAAATCCGAAATTTAAAATAAATCTTTGATTTTTTTAGTTTTTTCAATTTTTAGAGGTAAATGAAAATTTTTTTTGGATAGCATTAGCGGTCGAAATACATACATTATCAATGACTTTATATCTTACTGAGGGGCATCAAAAAATTTCAAAAACTGATTTGTGGTGTTACCAGAAATATGTATTTTGAATTTCACAAATGAAATGACCCCGAAAATATCACAACAAAGTCTTCAAATAACAACAAATAATAATTTTATAATTTGCTATTCAAACACCCTCCCTCCATATACAACACATTTTTCCAGCTTTAAACGAATGTGGTCAAAACTTCTTCGAATTTCTTCAATGGAAATTGTTTGAACAGCTTCAACAATTCGTTGTTTTAGAAGCTGTACGTCGTTCTCAATTGGACGAGAGTACACTAATTGTTTGAGGCGCCCCTAAAGATAGGCATCTGAAATAGTTAAATCGGGACTCCTTGTGGGCCACAGAACCGGACCATTCCGACCAATCCATCTGTGGCCAAATGTATTATCAAGCCATTCCCTCACTTCAATTGCGAAATGCGCAGGGCATCCATCTTGTTTAAAGTACATTTCGTTTCTAAATTGGAGAGGCAATTCTTCTAGGTTGTCAGAAAAGAATTTCAAGGTAACTTCTACGGTTACACGTGTTTTCAAAAAAGTATGGGCCAATATAATGCCATAATGTGAAATCGCACACCAGACATTTACTTTTTTGTAATATTGTCTTCTAGCAGGAATTCTAAAACGGGGATTATTTTTGCTCCAGTATCTAATATGCGCAGAAGACTCTCCCGTTTGTTGAAAATGTCGATTCATCGGAGAACATGATAAATTTATGAAAATTGCTGTTTCCACTTACAATTTTGTCTCCGACTCAAAGACAAAAATCCAAACGTTTGGCTTCGTCTCGTTCTTCCAACGTTTGATTAAATGTTGGCTTAAATGGAAATATTTTGTTTGCCTTTAAAATATTCCGAATGTGAGATTTTTTTACTACATCAAGTTCTTGAGCTCGGTTTCTTAATGAAAAGGTAGGATTGTTAGCAACAGAGTGCAATACGATTAGGGAAGCTGCGTCATTCTGATCATAGTTTTTTTTTTTTTTTTAATTGGAAACTGTCGAAACTGAACCAGTTCGCTGAAATTTTCGTAATAATTTATGAAGTCCCATTTTTGAGAAGTAAACGTTCGGATATCTTTGATTAAATTTCTCTATCACAAAGTTGTAAGAACATTCGCCCGCACCGTAACATTGAACTAAACCCTTTGTTCTAAGGTCAACATTTTCAAAACACATCAAATTCTATTTGACAACTTCAAATTTGCCCCATACGTAAAGCAATAAAGTAATAAAAAGGTAAAAAAAGTCCTTGTTTTTACAAAAGGTGGTAGGAATGCATTTAAAATTTTAAAATAAGATACACACCATCCATTATGAAAATAGAGTTTAATAAAACTTTATATTAATATTTTTATTGAGCAGCAAAATTTTCATTTACCTCTAAAAATTGAAAAAACTAAAAAAATCGAAGATTTATTTTAAATCTCGGATTTAAATTACAAACGTTATTCTAAATAAGTTTTCTAATTGGCATTTTGGTCAAAAATGAAAAATAAAGGTGGTTTACTCTTGGAGAAAAATCATGTTTTTGAAGTTTTTTCGAACCCTGTATAAAAAATCAAAATTTTCTCTTCGTGAATTGCATTTTTTTTTACAAGCAAAACTTTATCAAGAATGACTTTTTCCCGAAAAATGAAATTTTTCATCCATTTGTGCTATTGTAAACCCTATCCGTGGACAGTCTGTATATAAACTACAAGAAACCTTTACTTGTTGATAAATTGTTAAGAACTTACAAAAACTTAATCTCTAAAATACTTTTTTGTTTGAAGATTTAAGAAGTTGCTTTCTACCCTTAACTCATTGGACAATTTATTGAAAAATTTTACACAAGAATAGGTTGCGGACCTCTTTCGTTGCAGTATAATAATATATAAGTTTGTGTGTTAGTGCATTGTTGTATTGTGTCGACCTCTGGTGTTGAATGTATGCGTAATTTCATATTCCGAGAACTTTTCTTTGTTGTTAGAAATAAACATCAAGCATTCATGCACATATGACAGGGCAAAGTCAGAATACCATGTTTTAAATTGTCTCTTGCAGGAATCTCTTCCCCTCATCCCCAACAAGATGGGCACTGTGCGTTTTAGCCCCACAAAAGCCCGTTTCATCCCTGTAAATCCTCGTGCTAATCATTCTATTTTCCTCCATGTGCAGTGAAACATCAAGATCTCTATTATCCCTTTCTTCAGCTCTATTGATATTCTAAAAGCTGAGCATTTACAGTTATATTTATTACAATGGAGTCAAATTTACTAATAATAAGTTTAATTAATGAAATGGAAGGGATAGGCTTATCAGAGAATTGAACTGAAAACATTTCAGACACTGCTCTTAAACTGTTTCCTGTATAATACCACTTAATCATAGTTACTCTTTCCTTAATGGAATAGCTCATATTTAGCTATAACTAAAGCGCCGTCAATGAAAATATTGTCACTGACGCTACTTTTCGTCTTGTCCATGCCAAATAATAATTTGCTGGTATTACCTAAACTATGAAAATTTCGTAATTTTGCCATCATATTTAATTCAATAAGTTAGGATTGGCTTATTAAAATTTATTCAAACTTGGCACGTGGGTTTATTATATCGGCCTCTTCAAAAAATTATAATACAATTTTTCTCTAAAATGTACAGGGGAGCCAATATTTAGCCACCTCAAAATTTACAGGGGATTTCCTATATTCAACTAAGCCATGCCATCACCTGCATGGGAAGTGAATGTGCTTGCGACATGGTGGCTAAGAAGAGATTGGTAGCTGTAATTATGGCATAACTCTTAAAGTTATTGCAAATCAAATGTGGATCACCTGATATTTATCTTGTGTAAAGCAAAAGAATAAAACCACCTACAAAAAACAAAACAGTAGAAGGAGAAATCACTATTAGCAAGTATCATATTTTGAAGTCTGAACCAACCAAAGATATGATAAATAGGTTTTAATTTAGTCATTTATATATTTCCTTCCTTTCCTTACCTACCCTCACTATAAAAAGGTAAACCTGCATATCAGCAGAAATTACATTCACGAAAAGAAAAAAAAATATGGAAATAGCAGACAACCAACAATATCCCAGATACAGTTAAATGAATCTTTAAAAATTAATTTACTCTATAGTAGGTTCTGCGTAGCAGTAACTTTTGAATTATATACTTTTCGAAATTGTCGCTTGCATTTTGCAACTGACTTATTAAGTATTTAGTGGCAAATAATTAGTGATTTTTTCACTGTGACAAATAATTTGAACTCTTTATTTACAAATAGTTTATTAGTGTCAATATACATATATTTACACAAGTCAGTGATAATAATGAACATATTATACCGGGTGACAACGAATGTTGTTACTCCTCCTATTTTTTCCGTAGTTTTATTAATACAAATTTTAAAATTTCAGGAGATTCTAAGTGTAAATTTTGCTACTTTTTAGTGAAATCGTACTTTTAAAATCACTTCCGGTTTGACCGGAACTGATATCAACTCTTTTGTTTTAAATGGAAACCTATTATTTTTATTTGATATTTGAATTCTACGGCCAATTTCCTTTAAAATGACGTATCACACATTATCATTTGTTTTTAAAATGGCTTCCAGGCTAACTTTTCAAGGAAATCCTTAAATGGCCATGGATTCGCTAATACAACATGATTCTTTGAGAGTGGGCCATGGAAGTTTTAAAATGGTCTATTTTAACCTGTTTTCCGTTGAACAATTACATTCTTTGCGAAAGATGCTTCTGTCAAAAATATTTTAGTTGTCATTTTTTTTTAAACAATGAGGAAGAATTACTCAATATTTTTAAATGGCAACAAGGCATATTTTAGGGCCAAAAAATAGCTTATTAAATTACCTTTTTGAAAATGTATCATAAGTATGGTGTTATACTTAATGGAGCGGCCAAAATTGAAAAATAATCGAGATAGGTCATATTTCAAAAAAATAAAAAATAAAATGGAATCCTTAAATGTTTGTTACGAACACTTTTTATTTAGTAAAACAATAACAATCAAGGTAACAAATGTTCAAAATGCCCACCTTCCACTTCAATGCATTTATTTACAACCGTGCGGATTTCGCATGACATTTTCTAAAATCCTTGGTGAAACAGACAAAAACGCGTTTCGTATCTTGTCCTGGAGTTCATACAAAGTGTTAGAAGGTGTTTCATAAACTTTATCCTTTATATCACCCCATAAGAAGTAATCCATTGGAGTTAAATCCGGTGATCTTGCTGGCCACCTTATTTGGTTGTGTGCAGATATCACTCTAGCATCAAACCTTGCATTTAGGTAATCTTGCACCATGCGACTATTGTGAGGTGGTGCACCATCTTGGTGAAAATACAAGTTTCTAGAGGAAGTTGCTCTATTTCATTTTCGATCTCGTTTCTCAGCATATCTAAGTAACGCTCGCCATTTAAATGTCCTTCGAAAAATATGGGACCTAGTACTCTTGTTCCTACAATAGCAGCCCATACATTTAATCCAAATCTATGTTGACAATCTCTCCAAATCTATGTTGACAATCTCCAACTGTCATTTCATGGCGGTTCACAGTCGACCAGTAATGCGTATTATGTCTATTAAAAATTCCGTTGTTGCTGAAATGTGATTCGTCCGTAAACAAAATTTTATCATGTAAATTATAATTTTCCCTAAACCAAATACAATAATTAAGTCTTCTTTCCGCATCATTCTCATAAAGATGTTGATGTAGCTGAAATTTAAAACTTTTGTAGTTATACTTCTTTAAAATTTTCCTCACAGATTCCCTTCTAATATTAAGTTCTAAGGCCAATATTCTTACTGAAACTGTTGAGTGAACTTCTACATATGCTAGTACGTTAATTTCGGTCTCCTCGCTAATAATATACCTGTCTACTTGGGGATTTTCGTTAGCACTTCTAAACTTCGTTTCCAAAATTACAAAATATTGCCTCCTTGGATGGCGACCTTCACGTCCAGGATATCTCTCAATGTATAATCGCTCGGCAGCATGGGCATTCCGCCTACATTCACCGTAGATTAGCAGCATATCAACTTTTTCATTTTGGGAGTAGAAAACCATTTTATTAACTAAACACTACAAAATACTATATGAGTTGCACACAAAATCTTGAACTGCAGTTTTATGACAGAAAAAGTTGTCCCTGTTTGTTTCTAGATTTGTCATTTCACAGAATATTTCATAGCCTACTTGTTTAACATAAAACATGTAGGTTAAAATAGACCATTTTAAAACTTCCATGGCCCACTCTCAAAGAATCATGTTGTATTAGCGAATCGGGAGGGCATACTACATCAGAAAAAACAAAGAATTGAACATATGCAAAATAACGTATACAGAACTATATTCTATCAAAATATAACTTTTTCCTAATTTATTTTTGTCAAAACGAACAACACCTAATGTTAAACATTACAAAATAAACTCTAACATAGTTGAACAAAAGTGAAAAAATTAGACAAAATTAACTCTATCAAAAAAGAAATTCATCCTAACCAAACAGCATCAAAATCAAACATTAGCAAAACAAACATTGACAGAATGAACATCATCAAAACCGAACAAATCCGAAAATCGTATCATGCGTACTAGCTTGCAGCTGTGCGACGTTGTCATGTCTATAATGTATTATTTCCTGGGGCCTGCCGCTGGTCGGCGGCCGACGGGAGTTGGTTATGTTTATAGTCCGTCGCATGGAGCGCGAAAAGCCCTCTAGTTTTTGAGCAAAAAAACGGAGGTATAACCAAACGGAACTTTGGCCATTTAAAAAAGCATGATATTTTACATAAAAAATTGAAATTGACGACACTCTATTCGTTATTGACAGTCATCTTTTACCTTGACTGGTGCCCGCAAATACGGGGCCATAAAAAGGAGAAATAGTTAAAAAGAAATCGGCGATAACCCGTAAACGGGCTCATCAAAAATATCTAAAGTTATTCTTTTGAATGTGGGTTTTAGTGCTCTTTAATAAACCTAAATAGAATTTTTCTCTAAAATAATTAGGGAAGCCAATAATTGACCCGATTTAAAATTACATGGGATTTCCTATGTCCCGCTCGACGATGCAACACCCGGTATATGCTTTGTATGATATATCTTAAAAGGTTGTGTTAATAATTACAATTTTAATAAATAACATAAGTAGGCCTAGACAAAATAATAATGTTCGATTGAATATGCTGCAATTGTTTATATTTTACGCATCTGTTAAATCATTTACATTTATTCACAAAAATTCATGAAAGGCCCTACAACTTTAGTTATTAAAGTTTTTTGATATTTCTTCAAAATAATGAGATAGGTGGTGGTCAATATATAACAGATCACCCGGTACTTACCTACTTATTATGAAGAATGAGAATAATATAAATATTATTCATCGTGTAAAAATCTATATTATAAACTCATTACAGAAATTGCATGGGAGGTAAAAACCTTTTTCTACTAGCGTGCGGAAAAACGCATTTTCCGCACATGTTTTAGTGCGGAAAATCCACTTTTCCGCACCGTGCGGCAAAGATTTTTCCGCACTGTTATATTTTGAAATTAAATTTAATTAAATTAAATGCTGTACGATTTGAAGTCACTGTTCATCATATTACCTTTGAAATATCTTAGTTGCTATGGTGTATATAACCAGTTGTTGATTTGTATGTCACTGTCAACAGAATATTATAAATTTAAACTAGTTTATCAGTTTTTCTACTGGAGTTTTGCTGAATTCTTCGGCACGCAAAATGATTTCCGATGAAGAGATGAACGAAAATTTTATAGAAGAAGTACCGGAGGAGATTCTTTTGGCGGCTGAAAATCTCAAAGAAGATTTATTGCCAGAAAAATCAAGAAAACGGTATGAAAAAGAATTTAAATAGTGCTAGTAATTGTACGTTTACAATTAATTACAATATAAATAAGTAAATTAATATTGTAAAATTTTGTTCATTGTAATAAAAATTTAAAAAAAAACTCCGTTTTTTAAATTATTTTCAATTTGTTTCCTCACGCTAGTAGAAAAACTATTGTTCCTAACACGTGCAGAAACCTATTTTTCCGCACTTAAATGCTTGACACCACTCCGCTACGCGTCGTGCTGTCAACGGCATTTGCGTGCGGAAAAATCGATTTTCTGCACTTGTTAGGAAAATAGCTATTGTCTCCACGAGTCAAAAAGTAATTCCAATTAAAATTTGATACATTTGGCAATGCTGCCCGGTTCTGACGTCACAGAATTCTGATTTTGTTCGGTTTCGCTGCTGTTCCTTTTGCTGAAGTTTGATGCGACATTTGTGAGGATTTTAAGGTGTAAGGTATCGTAAGTTTTCGTTTTTAAAATGTTTATTTCTGCAGTTTTTCTTTCGGATGTTGTTTTAATATGGTAACATACGTTTTGGCGTTAGTTAGGTTTTGTGATTTGTGTATTTGGGAAAAGTTTGATTTCGCCCTTGTTTTTAGGTATAATTTACATTTTGATGTATTTTTTTACAGGTTTGTTAATTCTTAGTATGTTTTTTTTGTCTTTGTATAGGGACTCAGCGAATCCATGGCCATCTAAAAGCCAAGTTCTCACTATGCATCAAACTGATGCAACTTTTTACGTGCAACTTTTTTTGAAGCATGGAGTTGTAGAGGATATTCACACTATGCATCTTTTTTTTAGGGGAAATGTTGATTTTAGCCAACATAAAAAAATCACTAGACATAAAATCGAAATACCACTAGATTTAACTGCTTTGTTTACTTTTTTCCTTCATTCCTTCTTTAAAAAATTGGGTTCTTAAAGAGTGTATTTTTTTATTAATCTCCTCAACAGAGACGTCCACCCCACTATCAAATAAAATTGTCTTTACATTGGATATGGAATCCATACGTTTATTTTTTAATTTGTAGTCCTGGTTCGTTGTTACATATAGATTGGGAAATGTTTCGTACGCCATGATAAGAACAGTAGTTGCGTCCCTGTCCCATACACCTGTATCACACATTGTTTGACTACAAAGACTACTTTAAAAAAGTATTCACAAAAAAAGTTAAACAACAGTGATGACATTCACAGCTGATCGACAGGTTGACAACATAAAAAAACGGTTGCTAATCAAAATGTCACTAAAAAATTCCCCAGGATGCATGCAACTTTCTGATAAAAATAGAGCATGTTCTATTTTCGCGCATTTTGATTCACGCTTCATTTTTTGACGTATTTCATAGTTTGAACACCAAAAATGCACGCAACTTTCCGAGATTCATGAAAAAGATGCATAGTGAGAACAAGGCTTAAGGATTTCCTTGAAAAGTTAGCCTGGAAGCCATTTTAAAAACAAACGATAATGTGTGATACGTCATTTTAAAGGAAATTGGCCGTAGAATTCAAATATCAAATAAAAATAATAGGTTTCCATTTAAAACAAAAGAGTTGATACCAGTTCCGGTCAAACCGGAAGTGATTTTAAAAGTACGATTTCACTAAAAAGTAGCAAAATATACACTTAGAATCTCCTGAAATTTTAAAATTTGTATTAATAAAACTACGGAAAAAATAGGGGGGGTAACAACATTCGTTGTCACCCGGTATAGAATTTAAAATTTAGAACATAAATATTAACAGAACTTAAAAAGTTTAAAAATCATAAAAGTATACAAAATAATCCTTATATTACATTAGATATACATTAAAATTAAAATTGTACTCCAGATATTTCTTCTAGTCATAGGAGGCCTGGCCAATAAGAGGGCTTTTTAATTGACTTAAACTCTGTCCTTTTGGTAGTTTCTTATAAAAATGGATCACTAAACAGCCCCGACGATTTCTTTAGTTCATTCATTTAGGTAGAGGATGGTATTGGAATACCTATCACAAAAGATTGCTGCATGATAGTCAGTCATTCCAAAAACTTACCCAACCCCAAAGTGGGTATAATAACGGCAGATACCTAATGCATTTTCTTTTTCAAATAATCGACTATAAACTAGTGCTGAAACTCGAGGTGCAGGTTTCCTTTGATTTATCTAAATCCTCAGAAATAGAAGTATCACTTAAACTATCACTAAAGCGCGATTTATACTTTGACGCTTGACGATCACGTTTGAAGTTTGACGGTGACGCTTGTAGAATTCCATTTTTGGTGCATTTATAGTTTGACGCTTGACGTTCAACATTTTTGTGTCATAACCTCATTATTTTGTTGTGTTCAGCAGCAGCATTACTTAAAAAGAAACAAAAGCGAAAAAGGCAGTATAAAATTAGACCCACAAACAGAAGACGACATAATAAAGTACAAATATTATACAAATATGAAAGAGCAGTATTGACAGTTAGCTATCACGTGCAAATACTGTCGCGTCCTATTGGCTGTTACGTCATATTCTACGGAATTTCTACGAGCAGTGAGCGTCAAAAGTTAAAATTGGTTTATCTTGAGCGTCACGTCAAGCGTCAAGCGTCAAAGTATAAATGGGTGTATATATTTCCTATTCTTCAATCTTCAACCTACCACGTCAACGTGATCGTCAAGCGTCAAGCGTCAAAGTATAAATCGCGCTTTACACTTTTATCTGATTTTACCTCTAAACATGATTTCTTAGTTTTTCTAATTTTTCTTGTGTCACGTATTTTAACCGGTGCTGACCTGGATTCCTTCCTTTTTAAAGTTTTCATTTTCTGTGAATTATTATTGTTTTCATTGCTGCATATATGAAGTGGATCCTTTAATTCTTCAATATGTTTATTGTTACATGACACAAACTCGAATGGTTGATTATGACTGTTCGGTTGCTCCCCATAAGGCTTCTCAGCAGTTTTTGTTAGGAGTAGTATTTGCTCGCATTTTTCCGCAGCAGACTTCCCTTTGCTATAATTCATAATTTCCTGACAGTCAAATCTATGAGGTAATACTTCACTTTTTAATATCATTCTTCCCCCAACTAATTTATATTTGACATAGTTTTCTACATCTGCTTCCACCTAAAAAACATTGAGATAGGTACTTCTGTTTAAAAAAAATTTACAGTCCTTTACAAAGATGCAACCGGGGATGACATTGAAAATGCCGAAGCAGAGTGCAACGCTTGTGACTATTGCGAGATTTGAGATCTGCGAAAACTCATAGATTTGAATGTAATATTTAGGTAGCTGATATAAGTTTAATTGATTCATAATATAAAAAATAGTAAGATAAAGGTTATAAACTCTAACGCGGCTCTAAAGTATGGTTTCTCTGGAGCAGTCAGCGGCCGCGGCTGGCGTTCGCGATTGGTAGCTCGTTACTGGTTTATTGCGATTTGTATGTACACGGTTTCACTGCCGCAGCTCAGCGACACAGCGTTCGCCGTCAATTGCAGCGGCTGCGTTCGGACTGCTAGAGAGACCAGTCCAGCCGCGATCGCTCAGCAGAATGCCACCGTTTTCGGCAATTGCTGACGAGTGTTTGATAGAGGAGGTTGAAAAGTACCCCCCTTTATACAACTATGAAAACGAAAATTACAAAAATGTTCTAATGAAAGAAAATGCATGAAAAAAAGTGGCAGCAAGTGAAGTAGGGAAGAACGGTAAACTGTACAAAACCATTCTGTTTATTTTTTAGCATTACATTACATTACAAAGCTTATGATTAGGGTAGACTGGGGCAAGTGCGAAGCCCTTTTTAATAGTTCAAGTTTATTTCCTTCCTCCTTTAAATATACAATATTTATAAAAGTGTTTTTGTAAGAAAGTAATAGTTTAATATGTTTACTTTTCATACTGCATAGGGCACTCATGAATTATTTTTGAGATCTTGAGATTTGAATGACTATTTTTTTTGTACCGAAATTTTACACTTACCCCAAAAAAGGAAAGTGTAAAATCGGAATACAATTTCCATGCATGTTCGCAGAAGTGGTAATGGGAAAGTGTAAATGAAGTTTATATCTCCCATGCCAATTTTTCTTTTTACAGACTTAAAAAAAAATAAAAATCTGGGAAGTTATGAACTTTTTATTGTTGAGAAATACTTAGCCAAACAAATCATAACAACGAAAAATTAAAAGGTACCACTGAAAAATAATAAGTAATCCAAAATAACCCTCAGAAAATTCCTAATAACAAGAATAATATTTTTATAAACGTATTTATCCGTTCAAAACCCAATGTTTGGCTTTAATCTCTAAAACAATAGGAATTATTCCCAAGAAGAAAATATAACAGAAAAGAAACTTAAAGTTTAAAAATTCGAATAATTTTATGGAACTTTGTTAAATATTGTATCCCGCAAATTTCACATCAAAATGAAAACCTCCTCGGCGTGTTACTACCGGTTCAGGTAAACGAGTCACTATATCGTCTAGCTGTACTACATCGCCATCATCGGTGATTGGCCATAAAAAATTGTCTTTTAATTTTCTAGTAAACTTGATTTCAAAGCCGTTGTCAACAGTGTTTACCTGGCCAATAAAATGTTTGTTTGCTTTTGGTAATGTGTATTTAACCAGTACCCAGTCTTCAATGGAAATATTGTCTTTGTTTATTTTAGGAATCTGATCTTCGTAATCCGATTCTAAAGTGAAACTTTGATCCGATTCCATAAAAGGTACACTTTCATTACCTGATTCACTGGAGCTGGATTCAAATTGATACGGACTTGGCCGACTTTGTTTACTCTTTCGGTCAATTTTCATAGCTGGTTTAGATATAGTAGATGAACTTGTAGAGAGTTTTGACTGACTACTTGCGATAGTACCTGCAATGGTTTGGCCACCTTGAATTAAGCGCTTTCGTTTCCTTGGATTGGAAGAAGGACTGTCGGAACGAATCAAGTAGTAGATCATCAAAACTTACCTTCTTTTCTTGCCGATTTTCGGTTGTAGCTGGTACTACAGCTTCAGTTATAGGATCCTGATGATTATTTAGTATATTTTTTTCATTTTGATCAGAGCTGACAATTACTTTGAGATTGGTGGCACTAGATGCTGATGAAGGAGCTGTAAGTAATTCTGCATTAGATGCTAGTTTCCTTTTAAATGAAGCGCCAGATGTAAAAGGCTTTACTGTTTTTAACATTGACTGTTCGAAAGTAGCGGGTTTTTCTGTTACATTCGGTGCTACAGCATCATGTTCATTCCTTTCAATATCAATGCGTTCTGGCCTCGGTTGTAAATCTGTTACAGATCTTTGATTTTTTAAGTGTTCCTCCCATCTTTTTAGGGCATCGATGTCATACTTTTCTTTAGGAATAACATGTCTATTAAATGGAACAATACCATCCTTTCTGAATCCTGTTCTTATGATTCCGGAATCTACTTAAGCCCAGGTGTTCACTCGCAATGTGGCAAATTCCCTTTTGGTAGTCATTGTCCCTGATGTCGTCTTTGCCATGTTATTACTTCCCTCTCCCATATTGCCTTAAAGGATCTAAACACACTCAAATCGAGAGGTTGAAGTAAATGACTTGTATGGGCTGACAGTTTAAGTATATGAATATTTTCTTCTCTCGCGGCTTGAATTAATAAGCAATCCACATGCGAGACATGCCCATCATATATAACAATAATTGGTGCCTGATCACGAACCAAAGGAATAAAAGTCTTTAGAAAGTAATTTCTAAATATTTCGGAGGTCATCCATCCATTGGCGCTGGCTGCATATACGGTGTCTTTGAAGAGGTCTACATTTTATTCTGAAATCCAGGAACTCCATACATTATTGCCTTTAAATATTATCAATGGTGGCAATTTTCTACCACTAGCACTTGCTCCTGCCAGGACGGTTATATTTTCTCTGCCCGATCCAGCATGCAATAATTCTTGAAGAGGGTTTGCCTTTCGCGCCAACAAATTTAAGACGAGAAGGATCTGTACACAGTGAAGTCTCATCTAAATTGTAAATACATTCAGGACGATCCTGAAGACCCAACTCCAATATAGCCTTTTCCAATAAAACAAAATATTGGTCTATTATGAATGAGTCCGTATATTTCTTCCTGCAGTACTCTAAGCTTTGTGGTTTTTTCATACTCAAAGAGTGACTTTGTTTAAACTTTATTAGCCAGTCTGTGCCTGGCATATTGTTCTTAAAAGGATTGGGAATATTATTTAAAGTTACAAAGTCCCGGACTTTTTCTTGAAACTCTCTCAAAGTTAATCCATATCCCCACTTCTCCATTGTTTTTATATTTTCGGCCAGTTGACACTCATCTTGCCAAGAAAGTATTGGAGGTCGGCCCTGTGTCTTGCTTTTTTCGCCACGGCGTCCAGTTATTCTACAGTAGATTGTAATGTATGGGATTCTGAATTCCGTACTGGCCATCGACATGGTTAATTGACCTTGATTGACGGCATTTATTGCAGAATTTAATTGCTCCTCCCTATAGGCAGCCCTATCGGACTTTCTTTTAAAATTTCGTACCATGACGCCAACTCTCTGTAAATAATAAAAGCTTTAAGTGTCAGTCCCAACGAACTTTAGCATTCCCAGGAAAATGGGGCAAGTGTAAACTAACCTTTACACTTTCCCCATTACAATTTTCACACATGCCCATTATTATGTTTTTTATGGGGGAAGTGCAAACCTGTTCGTGAGTAAAAACCGCTTTCAGATTTGGTCGGTATATAGGATTTTAAAGCTACAACAATTGACTAAACATAAGAAAATGCAATAAAACTAAAAGTATATTATAAGTTTTTACCTTTGACCAATTTTTTATGGGGATATCACACACTATTCAACGGACCGATTCGGAGGTTATGTTACAAATTACTACTCAGATAGAAAAAAACACCTGGTAACTCGCCGGGAATAGATAATTCAACAGCGCTAATGTATAGTTAGTTGCCTCGAACCACACAGACAAGTAAACTTTCAATATTGCCTGATTGGCGCTCTGATTTTCCACTTTCCCCATTTTTACACGCCCCAGTCTACCCTATACCATATTCAAATCCAAGATTATGCATACGAAGGAAACATTGATCAGTACTTTATGACAACAGTAACTCTATTTCGATTGGTCAAGCGGCAATAAAACTAAAAGGCCCTGGGCGACAGGGTTGAATTTAGTTTACCGGTGATTTTCGCATTATTGCATTATATCGTTTGGTGTTATTGTTTGTTATCAATCTGGATCATGTTCGTTCTTTAAATCAGTCGGGGACTATTAATTTCTATTTGTATACAGGTAAGCTTCTCAGCGGGACTTAGCATATATAGGTTTAATGCTGAATCTTCAAATTCGTAACTTGTTGAGGTAGAAGGGGTGGTAGACAGCAGCAGAGGTATGTAGTTTCACAGTACACAGACTTGGTTTATGTGTAGTTTTAATTATTTTGTGATCGTTCTCGGTCAGTTTATTGTGGAGGAGGGGGAAGGGGAGGCTGGGCAGGAGTGAGCCAGTCTCTCGGTAGTCTGTATGATTTAAGTGGGTTTGAGTGAATGTGTGATTGTATGATCGGAGGATTTAGGGAAACGTCTGTCCGTTTGTAGTAGTTGATAATAAGTTTGTCAATATGTTCAGCAATTGTCGGCAGTTGTAGGTCATTATGTAGCGTATGTATCATCGTAAAGCGTGGAGCGTTAGTCATAATTCTGAGTACTTTGATCTGGAATGTCTGAATTTTTTTTATTGTTGACTTGGATACGGTGCACCAGGAAGCGACGCCATAAAGAAGAACAGGTCTAATAATAGTCTTGTACAGCAATGTCTTTGTCGTAAGTCTAGTCTACTTCTACTATTGATGAGCGAGTAGATGGCGCCGAGTTGACCATTCGCTTTTTTTAAGCGCTGGTCTACGTTATCGTTCCAAGCCAGCCTCTTATCGAAGGACAGGCCCAAATATTTGATGTTATTACACCAGTCTATTCTGGTGCTTTTGACTTGAAGTCTGGTTTGGGGAAATTTACATGTTGACCTCGAAAAGTAGATGGCTTGGGTTTTAGCGTCATTTAGGCGAATCTTCCATTTGTCTAACCACGCCTCGATAAGTTTTATGTGGCGCTGCAGCTTTGAGACTACCAACCTTGGCTGTTTGGCGGTGGCGGTGATCGTGGAAATATTTGTGTTTTTGACCGTTGTATTTGAATGTATACAGGGTGTTTCAGAAGTACTAACCTGAACATGTATACGGAGTTGCTTCGTTTTTGATGTACAGGGTGTTCAAGTTTAAAAAAAAAATTTTTTTTTTTATTATTTTTGTAAATATCCTTTTTCCGATTTTATTGCAATTTGGTACCGTCATTCATAATGATAAGAGGCTTAATTTGCCCTAACTAGATTAAATTTATTAAGTCCAGTGGCGTCCCAGGAAACACTACTTAACGGATATTATTGACAAAAAATGCACGCCACTGACTTTTTTCTAATTTTGATATTTTCTCGGATATACCAACTAATGATACAATTTTAAAATGTTTTGGTACTTTGACGTCTTAATCAAATTGATTTGTTTACTTGGTATGCTGCAGCTTTGATTTAAATATGGTACCTATAGTATAAATTCAAGTGTTAATATAATATGACGTTTGTCGAAATGGATGAATTTGGGCTAATATCTCCTCTTCGTCTTCTTCCTCCAACAACAGCATGCAACTAATGTAATCGGCGTTCATTATAAATCATACATAAGCGCTTTCACTACGAAATACGAATATGATCTGAAGCGCGCTCCAGCCGCGTCAGCCAACCCACCGTGGTGTGACGTCAGGGACAAATGCAACACAAGAATTTCGAATTCCGTACCCATACTAACGTGCCCGTGCGATAATATAAACATTTTCAATGTTAAAATCTCAGATTGTTCTTCTGAGAAAAAAATCATTAATATGAATAATGAAATCAAATCCATATTATTAAATTTATATACTAAAAAATTAGCTAGTTAATATTGATTGTTCTACAATTACATAAAACGATTTATCCCTATTATTTAACAAGATCGCCATAGTTCTGTTCAACTGTAGGAAATAATTTCATTTGCTTGCCTAAAGACTACTGAACCATTAATTGTTATCATTTATGTAGTAAGGTCCAACATTATTTCGCAATATAAACCCCCTTATTTCAACATACTTTTTAGACAAGCTAGCTATATAGGTACTCTCTTAATGCCTGACTGAATCTCTTCATCACTTGAAAATTTACTTCACCCAGATCTGTTTCAGTTCTGCAAACAAAAAATAATCACACAGGGACAAAACGGGACTGTGAGGTGGGTGGCTTAATTCTATAAAACCACATATTCAGTTTTCCCCTGCGTTTTTTCTTGATGGGAGTCCTGTAGCTCCTACATTACTTAGTGAGTTGTAAAAATTGTCAGTAACAATAGTAATTCTTTCTTTAAAATCAATTAATAAAATCCCTGTTTCCCAGAAAATGGTAGCCATAATATTAAGCTTTTAGTCTAAATTTTGTAAAAACTGAACATTTCTTTTCCGGATACATTGACTATTATTAGACCGAGCCACCAAATTCTAACTGGTTTCTAAATGTTTTAGATTAGGGGGCTGCCATGTGTGATTCGGAATATTTAGGCTGGAAATGTTTGAACCTTATTACTTATTAGGTAGGTACTTATTGCTCACTAAAACAAGCTGTACCTGCTTCACATAAGCAGTTTCTGTTATTAAATGATATATAGATATAGACTCACGTTAAAATGATCTTCACAGCAGTACAACGAAGTTTTGTATGAAAGTGGATGTTTGTCGCATCTCTTCATAACTGTACACCACTTTTTTCTCAAAGTTTGTGTTCTCGGTACAGGAAAAAAGTATTTGTCCGAACTAGTGACAGTCGTATTTCTACAATGGGGAACAATACAATATTTATACGAGGGAGTCTTTTCACTCATTTCTAGACATTATTTTAATATTCGTTTCCTAATTAGCCTAAAATAATAATTATTTTTGTTAAAGTAAGAAAGTTAGGTTAGGGATAGAAAGCGCGCGACCTCGTTTTCATGCCGCGTGACGTCGCTGGCGCTGAAAGCGACATATCACTGGCAAGTATCAAATTCAAAGTAAATAAGTTATTTTTAAAGATATTTGAAAACATTTTTTTGGTTATCTTAGAAATTTTATGACCATGATTTGAAGTTTGAAGTAGGTCGGACATAAAAAAAAATGGAAACTTCGTATTGGAAAAAAGAAGGCCAATTCCGAGGATCTCCAGTACTGCCCTGATTGCCGTTGCCCTTGGTTTTGGCTCTTCTTCTTTCAACTTTGCGTAGCGAGATCTAACCAATTGGGGATAAACCGGAATGCTTAAAACTTGATTGGGAAAAGTATTAAAACAATTTTAAAATTTAATTATCCAGAAAATATCCAAATATCCATCTCTGACGTTTAAAACACTTTTTGGATGGTTGCCACCCCTAGTTTCTCAATTCAGTTTTAAAATCTTGGTGAGGATGACAATGTCAACCTAACCTACAATTTTAAAACTAAAATTTAACTAACCCAACTTTTGTATAGCCTTAAAATGGGTTCCTGCAGAAAACTTCTAAATATTTGCAAATTACTTAATCATGTTTCCCTTCAAGGAACCTTTAAAACAGTGCCCTCCTCATTTGCAAGGTACCAGATTTCACAAAATAAGCAAAACAGGAACCTAATATCTTTTTTTAGGTATATCTCCACAACCAATCCACAAAATGATTTAATGGAATTTTTCGATGAATCAAAAAATTGGGGAGAAAATGAAATTAAAAGTGGGAGATCGTGGAATAAGGAAGAAATGAGATTGAAATCAAATACAGACTTGCATAAGCTATGGTTAGAAAATAACGTTTTTATATAGGATTACCAATTCCCCTTTGTATAAGTAATTCTTTAAAATTTATGTTGTCCTTAGGTACGTTTTACTAAAAGAAAAAAATATGCTACTTACAATGGAACAGGAAGCTAAAGATCAAACAAAATTATTTCCTAGTCCAGAGAGACTTGACAAAGTAGAAGATTCTATGGATAATTTAGAAGCTGTAATACGAGAAAGAAATAAGGCATATCACATGTTAGAAACAGGTGAAACTGGAGAGAGGCCTGGTAAATTGATTACTAGTGCTCTGGGATTAAGATATTTTTATAAGTAAGTAGGTACCTTAATGTTTCTAAAAATATTTACACAATTTTTGGTTCTGTGAGTTAAGATAAGAATAAGTATAGGTTAGTGCACTGGATGACCAACTGACAGAACATAAAACTACATATTAGGGCTAATATAGCTGAGTCAATGGGATTGACTTCGAAACTCAAATTAATAAATTCAATATGTATTTTATGACCACCGCAAATGCAAAATTTAATTCTCTATTGAAAGATGTAAGTAATGGGAGAGAAAACAATACAATAATCAATACAAAATAAGACTTAAAATAAATACCTATACAAACTGCTATTCTGTTAAATATCCAATCTGTTCGAAATAAGATTGATGCACAGTTGCGTCTAAGTTTTTGCTTCAATCACGCAGAACTAATCCTGTTAAATACCGTAGGAGATTATTCAGTAAGGAGAATTTTAAAAAATTTTCAAAAACATGTAGAGAGACTGACTGGTCTGGGATTAAGAATACTGACACTCTTCTAAGTGCATTTCATTCACGTTTGAGAGAGATTTTTGATGTCTCATTTCCCCTTGTTACGGCAAGATGCAGACATAAAAAGCGTTGGTTTACAAAAGGTTTGAGAATCTCTTCTAAAAATTTAAGGGCGCTACATTATATTAGGAAATATTATTTACACAACATTCAATTTATACGCTACTACAACATTTATCGTAAAACGTTTAGAAAGGCCGTAAAAGCTGCCAAAAAGCTACATTTTAAGAGAAAAATAGCTAACTCTAGGAATAAGCCACGCGAAACTTAGAAGATCGTAAACGATTTAAGAGGGAAGAATAAATAATGTCGCACTAGTGGATTCTATTGCTCATTGGCTGAAGGTCTGGGTAGAGGGTTGTATTCTGGCGGTGATTTTAGAAAATTCCTGGGGAACATAACGGTGTCTCAATCATTTTTTCTTAGACCTACAAATGTGATGGAGATTAAGGATATTTTTAAGGAAATAAAGAACAAAAATTCTTCAGGGTGGGATGGACTCTCATTAAATATCTTTTTACATCTTCCCGATAACGTTTTAGAGGCTCTATCTGATGCTATTAACAACTCCTTTCTTACTGGACATTTCCCAACATGTTTAAAGATTGCAACGGTAATACCCTTATACAAAGGGGGAGAGTCTGATAAGCCTTCAAATTTCAGACCTATTTCCCTACTTCCGACATTATCAAAAATAATCGAAAAACTCGTGAAAGAGCGTTTGAAATCTTTCCTAAGCAAATATAATTTACTGTGTGCGGAACAATTTGGCTTTCAGAATTCTAGAGGTACTAACGACGCCGTTTTTGCATTTCTCGAGAGGCTGTATTTGGGGTTCAATCATAACGAAGTGGCGGCAGCGGTGTTCTGCGATTTGTCAAAAGCTTTTGACTGCGTCAATCACAGAATACTGCTGTGGAAACTGGAGAGATATGGGATAAGGGGAATAGCTTTAGAGTGGTTTTATTCATACTTGTCTGGTCGATATCAATCAGTAAATTTTAACAATAATTCTTCGGATCGATTGGAGGTTACATCAGGAGTGCCGCAGGGTTCTGTCCTCGGTCCTTTACTGTTTCTGTTGTACATTAATGACTTGGTGGGAATTGATATTAAAGGCAAATTTACTCTGTTTGCGGACGACGCAACAGTACTGTGGGTAGGCAGATACTTACAGGAGCTCGAAAACAATATAAAGAGTGATCTAGCAGAGATAAAGACATGGACTGATGCAAATCGTTTGACTCTCAATATTGGAAAAACCAACATAATGACTTTCAAGTGTAATTTTAACGAAATTACGCTGGGCACTCAGGTACTAAAGAATGAAAATGTAAATAGATTTTTGGGTGTATATATAGACAATAGGCTAAAATTTGAACACCATGTTACTTACCTCAGCAAAAAGCTGGCTTCCAACTGTTACGCCGTTAGAGTAGTGTCGATCAACCTGGATTACGAAAGTACTAGAAGCGCGTATTTCTCACTTATAGAATCGCATTTGAGGTATGGCATATGTTTTTGGGGGGTTTGTACTCGGTATCTTTTCAATAAAATCTTTGTTTTACAAAAGAGGGCTCTAAAATATATGTGTAGGGCAAAAATTAGAGATTCTAGTAGACCGCTTTTTGTTTCTCATAAAATCTTGACACTACCTTGTATATTTCTACTAGAAATGACTTGCTTAATTTTTAAAAGATTCAAGAATGAAATAAACTTAACTTCAGTACACAACACTCGCCAGCTATATAGGGTTGGTTTGCCGATACCTAACTCTTCTTTATTTATTTTATTTATTTTATTTATTAACGTTATCAACATTTACAAGTTTAATCTTAATTAACAGTACATATTTAGACGCTTAACTTAAAATGACCCTTCTAGCAGAGGATTTAAAGGTGCTTAGGGAGGCACCAACGAGGTCAAGACTATCACAATACTTATTGACGGTGGTTGAGACTCTATTTATAGGGCTGTATAACAAATACCATGTACGGCAATGAGGGACATGCAGGAGGGAGTGAGCACGAGTTTGGTATGCAGGCACATGAAATGAAAATAGACTGAGACAATCTGGACTTTCAATGATATTATTTAATACTTTGAAAAAAAAGCAAACGTCGTAATACTCCCTCCTACAAGCAAGCGAACTTACATTCAGGTAGGCCATAGTCTGGTTATCATTTAAGTTGATACCAGAGCGAAACAAATGATATTTGGAGAATTTAATGAATTTATGTTGAACGTTTTCAAGTCTATTAATGTGAATATGGAAATATGGTGACCAAACTATGTTTGAAAATTCTAAAATTGATCTAACAAGAGAAACATATAACAATTTTAACACATTAATATTTGTAAAGTCCCTACACGATCTCTTTATAAATCCCAGCATTCTATTAGCCCTGCCAATGATGCTCTCAAAGTGATGTGAGAATGATAGTTTGCTATCTAAAAGGACTCCAAGATCCTTGATCACAGATACCTCAACAAGTGGAACACCATTGACAGAGTAATGAACGGGGGCATAACTCATCAACCTACTGAATCTCATAAACTGACATTTGCTAGCATTCAATGACATTCTGTTACTTTCACACCAAGAAAATATTATGTCAATATCACTTTGGAGAGTTGTTATGTCGGGTGCAGATGAAATCTGTTTAAAGAGTTTTAAGTCATCCGCAAACAGCAGGCAGTTGGAAGACAGTCGGGGGGCAAGATCATTAATAAACAGATTAAATAGTAGGGGGCCCAGGTGGGAGCCTTGGGGAACTCCCGATGTTGCATTAAACGGTTCAGAATGGAAGCCCTCTACTATGACCTGCTGCGTCCTGTCATTCAGGTAAGACACAATCCATGCGAGCAGTTGACCAGACAACCCAAGTCTGGAGAGTTTGGAAGTTAGAATGGCATGGTTGACTTTGTCGAAAGCCTTGCTGAAATCTGTGTAAATTGCGTGACATTCAAGGCTGTTGCTGAATGAGTTATGAAGGTAGTTTGAAAAAAGAAATAGATTAGTTTCCACAGACCGGCCTGAAATAAAACCATGCTGCTGATCGACAATGATTGGCTCAAAAACAGCCTTAAGGACTCTCTCTACACAGTGTTCGAAGAGCTTGGGAATAGCTGAGAGGATGCAGATTGGTCTATAGTTGTTAATTTCATTTTTATTACCTGACTTAAAGACAGGACAAACGTGTGACAATTTCCACCTGCTGGGGAAGATTCCAGAGCCTAAAGAATTAGAAAAGATGTAGTAAAGTGGCAGATAAAGAGAATGGGAACAGAATTTTAATAAACTATTAGGTATATTGTCTGGGCCTGCACCCTTATTAACATCAAGGTTAGTCAGAGCTGTTTCTACTTCCGTAGGCTTGACGATGACGTTAGAAATCGATATAGACCCCTCGGGAGAATCCACACCATCAATATTCTCATCAATGGGGTCGTATACCGAGGAAAAATAACGAGCAAAGAGATTTGCAATATCGTGGCCGTTGTCAGCACTGTCTTCCTCGAGAAACATCTGTTTTGGAATAGCACCATGATTAGATTGTGACCGGATATATTTCCAAAAGAATTGAGGATTGTTAGTTATAGCATCTTCTGAGTTGGTAATATAAGTATTATAGCATACCCGAGTTAGAGATTTACATTCATTTCTCAACAGAACAAATTTATTATAGTCAGCATCAGTTTTCGACTGTTTATACTTCTTATGAGCCAATTTTTTACGTGTTATAAGTTGTTTAAGTGTAGGTGAGAACCAGGCGGGAAATCTGTGGTTCGAACTTGATCTCTTTTTTGGTACAAACATATCTATACAGTTAAATACAATATCATAAAAATTATCAACAGTAACATCAAGATCATTATCCAACATTGAGTGCCAATTGTATAATAGAAAGTAGTTGTTTATTGCGACAAAGTCAGCGTTTTTGAAATCATAGTAAAAATAATCTGCCGAGTTTAAGTATAATTTTCTATCATAGTTAATTGACAGCTCAAGTGCCGGGTGATAGGGATCACAATTAACCAATCCATTACACTTTGTAGTTGAAGTAAGGTCAAAGTTGGCAAAACAGAGGTCAAGGATTGAATTGTGATCATTGAACACTCCGTTGAATTGAGACAGTCCTAAAAACGTAAAAGTGTCACAAACTAGAGATTCTCTAGAAGAAATAGCATTGTTTGGTAAAAGTCCTGGTTGATCAACACCCGTTGACCATGCGATGTTGGACAGATTATAGTCACCCATAACTAAAATATTTTCCGATAAGTCACAAGCATTTGTCACAGATAACATATGAGACTCGTAGACATCTATGTCCATTGCAGGGGGAATGTAAACACAACCAATGCAAAAGGTATCGTCGCCGATCTTTACAGAAATCCATATCTCTTCAACTGATGGGTTATTAATGTTGAGGCGGTGAGATCTATAATTATCAAATTTATCAAACTAAAAATTCAATCATGTACAATGGAAAGAAAATATTTAATCACCTCCCACTTAAAATTAGAAAGGCTCAAACCAGTGTAAAGTTTAGAAGGGAGGTGAAATCTCTCTTGGTGTCCAAAGCATACTATACAGTTGAGGACTTTTTCAACGACAGCTTTAATTGAATTGATTTTGTTACCTGTTTCATTATGTACTTTTTTGTTTGTCTTTTTTTGTTGTTTGTTTGTATCCTCGTTTATTTCATAGTACTGCACTTCATTGTATTTTTAAATAGATTATGTTTTATGTAACAGTGGGTAATGTGTTAAGGGCGCACCTATACCTATAGCTATTTTGAAAATGACTTGATACCCGAATAGTATTATCTATATTTTTCTATTGTAGTAAGTATTTACGACTTCTATATTGTCATTTGTTTTTAAATTGTTACACTTTGTATTTTATAACTTTTTTATAACATTTTTATCTGACAGCTTTGTAAAAGAGAACCTATCTTCTTCATACAATAAAGCTACTTTTGACTTTGACTATAATGTCCCACTGACCTGAGACCAATAAGCATTAGTACTTTGATCTTTTATATTATTTGTTCAAAACACCTGAATAGCAAGTAGGTACTCAGGTTAGCATCAGTTTGAAAATTAATTGGGTTAGTTAGGTTTGTATATATCATTTTACTGATATTTTGTTTAAATAATTCTGTTCTCTATCAAAAACACAGGGACATGAAAATTCAAATTGGTGGCCCATTTAATGGTGGTGGAAGCTAAAAGCAGTTGCATCTGACTAATTCACCCTTGTAATCTTGTAAAATGAATGTGTTTCTGTGGATTTAGAAGATTTTTCCGCTTCATTGACTCCACTATTAAATTTCCCAGAAAAGATATTTCAGGATTTTTGCAGTTGATAGGTTTAGTCTATCTGATCTTACTTGGAACAGCTCTAAATATGTGGTCTAATCAAAATACTGCATCACAAATTGAAACAAAATAGTAAAACATATATTGATCCGTACCGGTAGGAGTCAACGTGGACTCAATGCGTGTAATTGGTTCCGGCCCGTCCAACGATCGATCATTTTCAGAAAGAGATAGGCGAGTTCGGCGCGGATGGCGTGGGAGAGACAAAGATAAAAGGTGGCGTGCTTGATGAACGGGCCCGTATCTTAAGTCGAAAAATGAGTCGGTCTCGTTTTCAAAGCAGACGCCGACCAAGCGTTTTTATGCTGTTCCAACTAAGATCAGATAGACTATACTTATACTTATAATATTTTCTCGTAGAATGTCGGAGCACCCAATACCACAGCACATGAATAAAAAATGGCAAGAAAAACACAGGGTCTACCGACATGATAAAGATGTTGAACAATTTTTGGTAAAATACAGAGAAAAATTATACCTTACAAAAAAAAGGAAGCAAAGGTAACTAAAATAATTTTCAATTCAGTTTACCTGCTTAAGAATATGAAAAAAGTTCCTATAAAATAAACCTATGCCCGGTAATGCTTTGTTTGGGAGATACAGGGTGTTACAATTTTTAAGCGGAACAAAAAATATGTACGCCACTGCCGTTTCGATAACACTGTTATCTAGGCAGTTAAATGGGTAATGTGAAGTACCTTTTAATAGCTTTTTGATTTCGGCTTTTTTCCAAAGAACAACATGTATGGGAATTTTTTGATCATGGTCCTTTATGTTTTTCTTAACTTTTATATAACATGGTCAACAATAATCATATTTTTTAGGAGGGATTTCAACCATGTAATTGGATTACTAAATCGTTTTCCAAATATGGATATGGAAGCTTTAAAACAACAGTATCCAGAAGTAGATATAGAGAAAGCTAAAAATAGCCGTAAATATAATGCCTATTTTGGTCCTAAGTAAAATAAAATATAGTTTAACACAGAGGTAATGAAGATATTTTTTATTATCCACCGTGACAAGTACTCATTTCTTTCAACTTCAGTTCATAGAACTAGGTATTATATCAAAATCAAAAATAATTTATTTCACGTCTAAAAAGGTATATCTTTATTTTTGGGGAAGGTGTTCTCATTTTCTTTTATGTAGGTACAAGCTTGAAAGGGGTAGGATGTGATTTTTTTTTTATGTATTGCAGCTAGCGTGTGGGTGAACGTAGTTCACGGATGATCCGCCGAAAATTATGCCATATTATAGGTGTATAAATTGACGTCCTGACTGATTGAAGCTATAAATATGAAATTTTGTCAGTAGTTTTACTTTATAATATACACTCGCTAATACGGGATATTCTTCAAAATTCAACCCCTAAAGGGGTCATAAGAGGGTTCAAAGTTTATATTATAATAAGTAAAGGGCGGAATATATGCACTTAAATTCAGCCAAAATATGCGCATAATGCCTTGTTTGCCTTTAAAATATGCAGTTATATGTATTTTTTTGACTAAAGAAACACACTTGGTTCTAAAAAAGATGTTTATTAAAAAAAAATGCAAAAAAAAACAGAAAAGTAAAAGTAAACAATCTTTTTAACCTGAAATTGTATAAAAGGCATTTATTACTAAATATTTTTCAAAATTTTCAACTAAAAAGGATGGTCTTCTATCAGTAAAAGTATGTTTATACAAAGAGAAGCTTCTTTCAACATCTACTGATGTAATCGGACAATACTGCAACTTAGGTAGTAAAGTATAATGCTTTTTACTGCAGTTAAGTATTTAAATCCTTCATTCTTTTTTACAGTTGCATCCAATTTGTTCCTTACTTGACCTCCTACTTTACCGAGAATGTTGTTACATTTAGCGGAAAAAGTTTCAAGAATACTAATTGAGTCTCTTAAACTTAAATTTCTACTCTCTAACGAGGATATTATGTCCGGTATAAAACGGAAATTAACCTTAATGAAAACAAGATCTTTAACAACTCTTTACTTTACACAACACACTGCGAATCGTCATCTAAATCTAAAATTAGTTCTTTAATGGCTTCGAAATGTTCTGCGTAGAATAATGCGGCCTTAATTCATGTTCCGCACCGGGTAATTACAGGTTCTGGAGGTAAACTAACTCCTGGTAATCTCTCCTTATACATCTGCACTCTTAAGAGGTGCTTTTAGAAACACTTTACATTTGAAATTAATTTATTTACTAAAGGATATTCAGTTCTGAGGGTTTCTGCAACTCGGTTATGTATGTTCAAATATCGATAAGTCAAAATTGGTTACCTATACTTTTTCGGCGGGTCTGTCAGATCATGAAGCTATACTGTGCAAGATACCCATATATATAGTCAATAAAACTAGTCCTTATAGGTATGGTAGAATTTACAGTGGGTCAAATTTTGAAAGATTTCGTGTGAGCTGTCTAAATTTGAACTGGAGTGGCGTTGATGGCATGGGCTGCCTATCATTCAGCAAATTTCATGAGCTTTTGGTTAGTGTCTTCAATCAATCATTTCCATGTAGAAAAATAAAAATTAAAAAGAAAAGGCCATGGGTGACTAGAGGTTTAAGAATATCCGCAAAAAATCTAAGGTTTTTGTGTAAAGTTAGAAAGCTCTATTTTAATGACTTTATCATGTGTTATGTAAATAAATATAGGAGCATATATAGACGCTTATTGCGTAAAGCTAAGGAGCTTTACTATAATAAAAAATTGAGAGAATCTCGCAATAAAACTAAAGCAAACTGGAAAATAGTAAACGATCTGAGAGGCAAGAATAACTTAATTCAATCTAAAATTGAAATGGATCCAAACGTTATTAATACTTTTTATTGTACAATCGCGGAGCAACTGACCGCAGGTTTAAAACCATCTTGCGACCCTTTAACTTATTTGGAAAACGTACACATCCCCGATACATTTGTTTTGTATGGCACTAACGTTCTGGAGATAAAAAAAATTCTATCTGAAATAAAAAATAAACACTCCTCAGGACTTGATGGTCTACCTATTAGGGTTCTACAGAGCGTTCCTGATTGCGTGCTGCGAGCCCTTGTAAGAACTATAAATGATTCATTTCGAGTGGGCTACTTTCCCGATTGCCTAAAAACAGCACTTGTTGTGCCTATTCATAAAAATGGTAACCTTGATGATCCGTCAAATTTTCGTCCAATATCATTATTATCATCACTTTCCAAAGTCGTGGAAAAACTTGTAAAAAGTAGGATCTTGGAACACCTCTCACAATTTAAAATTTTAACGGATGCACAGTTTGGTTTTTAACACTCTAGGTCTACGGCCGACGCGATATTTTCTTTATTGGAGAGTGTTTATCTGTGTTTGAATGAGGATGATGTTGCGGCGGCAGTGTTTTGTGATTTTTCGAAAGCCTTCGATTGTGTCAATTACCAGACGCTGCTGCAAAAACTAGAGCGTTATGGGTTCCGCGGTAGAACGCTGGCGTGGTTCGCGTCCTACCTTTCCGGAAGGAAGCAGCTGGTGCAGTGCAATCAGGTGCGATCGGCCATTCGGGATATTGCCCGAGGAGTCCCTCAAGGATCCGTGTTGGGTCCTTTATTGTTTCTTATTTACATAAATGATCTGGCTTCTCTTAGCATTTCGGGTAAATTTACATTGTTTGCCGATGATACAACGATTTTCTGGCGGGGGAGGGAGACTGAGGATATGAGAAACATCATCTCTCGCGATATTCAGCGTATAAAGGACTGGTGTGATTCTAACTCCCTATGCTTTAATATAAAAAAGACTAACATAATGTCATTCAAGTCATCATTGGCTTCGCTTACTATTAACGACCAAATAGTGCACAGTGCACCTTATATTAAGTTCTTGGGTATCACATTGGATGACAGGCTGAAGTTTCAGGAACACATAGTTAACCTTAATTCAAAATTAGCTTCTGCGTGTTATGCTGTGCGGGTGGTCTCTGGTGAGTTGGGTGTGTCATCCGCAAGAATGGTGTATTGCACATTGATAGATTCTAGGCTGAGATACGGAATCGTTTTTTGGGGCCTCTGCAGTAAACAGCTTTTTAACTCTGTTTTCGTGCTTCAGAAGCGAGCTATTAGATATCTGCGCGGGGCGAAAGCTAGGGATCACTGTAGACCTTTGTTCTTATCATTGGACATTTTAACCTTACCGTGTTTATTGATACTGGAAACCGCATGTATTGTCCATAAAAGACGGTCGAGATGTTTCTGATACACCTGAGTCATATCAGACGCGACAGTCCGGAAGGCTTTCGCTACCCATCCCTAGGACAACCCTTGTAAAAAATTCGATAATTTACGAGAGCATCAAAATTTATAACCATTTACCACAGACTTACAGAAATGTGGCCAAATTAAGTTTATTTAAAAAATTAGTTACAAAAATACTAGCAAGTAAAGCATATTACAACCTCCAAGAGTACTATGATGACACGCTTTAAAGGGTAGAGATAGAGAAGAATGCAAGGAGGAAGATGAAAAGTGTTATTTTTATGTCGTTTGTTCCCAAACTTAATTTATTGTCTGTTTCATATTCCATAATTGTTAGTGTTATTTTTCTGTTTTTTTTTCTCTTTATATAATATTTTGACTGACTTTTTTTAAAGATAGTTTATGATGTCCTGATTTTGGGTGCCAAATCTTATTATAGTACATTTAGGGCTTTAAACTAATATATGATCAATATTTTTTATTACTATGTACATTTTTTTGTCAACGCTTTGTCAATGAAATTTCAAATTTTGAGACAATAAAGCATATTTGAGTTTGAGTTTGAGTTTGAGGTTTATTCCATGTAAAAGGCAAGTCACATGTACCATATCGAGGTAAAATATTCTTAAGTTTTGGCCTACTGGCGTTTTTTACACTCAGCTGAAATGGCGCAGATTTTTTTTTTGTAACTTTGATTTATGCAACGGTGCTTTCAAATGTTGATCGATTTGGAACTTCTTTTCACAAACAATAATTTTTGCACAAGCTTTACAGAAGACTTTTTCTTCACTCTAACTCTGGGGAAATTTTCAATCCACAAAGACGTTTTCGCCACTTTAGACATTTTGAACACAAATTTGAAATCACTAGTTTTACACTGAAAATACGGAAATCTTTCGACAAACTAAAACAGAAGTACGTATTACAACCCGGTATAAATACAGTTTGTCAAGCAGGTAATAATAAGGCATTATTAAATGACAATAAATAACCCCTAACAATATACCTGCAAACCCCGGAAACCCCCAATAAATACCTTGTGTATAACCAAAATGCAAATATTAACAAGACTGAAATAAAGAATTCTTAACACAGCATCACTGTAGAATTCTTACAAGGTAACATATAATATTGCTAAGTCTACTGTAATATTGAGTTCTCACGTGTGCTTCCTATGTAAGTTTGTTGTCCAGTGTGGCACCTAGAAATCTGAGATTTTAAATAGAAATTGCATAAATTGGATTGCTCTTATATTTATTTTGGGAAAAAATTTTAGGACCACGCCCAAATTTGATAAATAATAAAGCGCTCGGGATTTTTCTTTTTAAATGTGGCAATGATAAACAATACAGAAATTTAAGTATTGCAAAAAAGGCTCCCATCTTCCCTACACCTTATCCAATACCCATCCAGTATAAGAATGTTATTCTTAGAACACCAGATGAAAAATTGATTTATAAAAATTAAAATATTGTACAAGACATTAATAGGTGTATTTAAATTTTAAATCAACGCAAATGCAATAAAAGTTTCATTTTTCTATAAATTAAGTTAATGCGCCTATCTTTTAATAAGGAAAATTTATTTATAATATTTTCCGTAAAATCTTCTGATTCCTGAAGAGAGCCAAACAACTCTTTTTTAATTGAAACCAGCGCAAGAGTCGATAAACGGCCATTTGGCATTGAATCTCTGCAATATGTTTTAATGCGTTTTAAACACGAAAAGTGTCTCTCAAAACTGAGGTGCTTGTTGCTAGAATTGTAGGTATTAAAACGAAAAGTTTGTAAACCTCTGGAAAAAATTTGACAATAATCATTTTTAACGAGTCTTTAAAACAGATTCAATATTTAGTTTTTCAAATTGTTTGCCGTTTAATGACCCCTAGTAACTCATTATCCAGAATTTGTTTATCAAAAAACTTTTGTAAAAGCCATATACAGTTAAGGTATTTATGAAATCAACTGGAATCTCTTTACGGTATTATTTAAATTTTGAAGGATCAGCTAAACAAAGGTATATATTATTTCGCAAAATAATTATATCATGAACAGGATTATCCATATAATAAAATAGAAATGTTATACCAAAACAATAGAAAATGTTCTTTGTACTCATCTGTTTATAATCGAAAAAATTCTCTTCTCCAAATAATTCACAAAAGTCCAAATAAATAAATACTGCATTCGCGACCATCCCCTTCCTCTAGTTCTATTTTACTATTTAATGAGAGCGTAGTCTACTATTTTATAACAAGAAAATAAATGTACAAAGTACTATTTTCATCAAATTATAATATTTGTACTATAGTATTTAATATGACCTTTTCACTTCACATCGAAAAAATCCACCGTTTTTCAAAAGACGCCTCTGTAATCTATTGGTTTCTGATTTAATAAAAATTATTTGGCATACATAAAACTATTTGATAGTTTAAAATTAAAAAAAATCTGGTGTCGATGGTATGATCACAGAAATATTAAAATCTATTAAAACTACTACACTCAGTTCCACAAAAAGTGACGCACCTAATTTTTGTTGCAAACTTGAAGCTTTGTCATTTCTGAACGAATGGAGCGATTTTTATTATCTTTCCATTTGTTGGTAGGTAATTCCATTACCTTTAAGAAAAAACTGGTAGACATTTTTTCAAAGCCCCCTGGATGATAGTGGAAAAACTCAAGCCATGTTATTTTCTTAATTTTTGACTCGCCCTGTGCGTTAATCAAGTAAATGTATAGAAAGCGCTTACACTATATGAAAGTCGCTTCTTTTACGAGCATTTTGATTTTTTGTCCATTAATTTATCTCTAAAATTGTCCGAATTACAGCTTTTTTGCTGAAACCTTGGAATTACCAACTTTATGAATTTATCGAGAAACAGTTTTTAACAGATACGAATTTTAACATAAACATTTTTATTAAACACAAAATTATAAACTAGGATAACTGCTTAATACCGTGTATTGCCTCCCCTAGCAACTCTAAGAGTTTCTAATCTACGCGGCATACTAGAAATTAGCTTTCTTATCGTTTCCATTCTTCCACTAATGCATATGCTAATTCTGCGAGATTTTCAGCAGGCCTCTGGCGAGAACGTACCTTTCTCCCTAGTTCGTCCCACAAATGTTCTATAGGGTTCATATCTTTACTTGATTAACGCACAGGGTCAAAAATTAAGAAAATAACATGGCTTGAGTTTTTCCACGATCATCCAGGGGGCTTTGAAACAATGTCCAGTCCAACCAGTTTATTTTTTTCTTAAAGGTAACGGAATTACCTACCAACAAATGGAAAGATAATAAAAATCAGTCCATTTGTTCAGAAATGATAAAGCTTCAAAGTTGCAGCAAAAATTAGGTGCGTCACTTTTTTTAGAACTAAACACTCAGGCCACTAACTTTTCTTATAAATAAAATTTTTAAAACAAGTATACTCGTATATCCAAAAGCTTTCAAAATTGGTGTAATAAAACCTATTTTTAAAAATAGAGATTTAAGTAAAATTAGTAATTATAGGCCTATAACATTAATATCTTCATTAGCTAGAGTTTTTGAAAAAATTTTAAAAATACGAATTCATAATTATTTACAAAAAATAAATTTTATTTCTAAAAAACAATTTGGGTTTCAAAAAAAGGAAATCGACGCAAGATGCTATTTGCTATCTAACAGAACAAATATTTAATGCATTAGATAATAAAAAGCCTTGTATTTGTATTTTTTTGGATTTTGCAAAAGCCTTTGATACGGTTAGCCATAATTTACTATTAAAAAAAATTGAAAATATTGGATTTAGAGGAAAGCAATTAGAATTAATTAAAAACTATCTTAAACATAGACCAACTTATGTTAAAATAGATAGAGAAGAAAGCTATTCAAAAGTATTTAAATATGGTGTTCCTCAAGGAACAATTTTAGGGCCATTATTTTTTAATATTTATATTAATGATTTATTTAGTATAAATTGCGATCGGAGAATTCATAGTTTTGCAGATGATACTGCTATTTTTTTATAGCGATACAAATTTGGGACAATTTATATAAGGAAATTAAAAAAGATTTTAAAATTATAAAAAATTGGTTTGATACTAATATCAACAATTAATTTTAATAAAACAAATTATCTTCCATTTACTTTAAACCAAAATAATGTACCACAAAATATAAATAGCATCAATATAAGCGATGACATTCAAATTTTAAAAGTTAATAATATAAAATATTTAGGAATAATTTTTGACAGTAAATTAAATTGGAATTTTGAAGTAGAGAATTTGATTAAAAAATTAAGAAGTTTATTACCATTTTTTAAAAGCATTAAAACATTTTTGGATATAAAACATCTAGAAATATTATACTATGCATTAGTCAAAACTCATTTAAATTACGGAATTTTAGGTTGGGGAATAATAAACGGAACTTTGGTTAGAAAATTAGAAGTATTACAAAAAAGATTTTTGAAAATTATATTTAATACGGACTATCTCTTTATCCTTCAAAAGAATTATATTCAGAAACAAAAAAAATTAACGTTAGACAAAGTTACATTTATAATATTTTCATATATATTTTTAAAAATAAAAACATTATACAATTTAAAGACTATCACCATAATACACGTTATAAAAATGAAATATCCATAAAACCTAAAAGAAATAAGCCCGTAGGACAAAAAACTTTTAAATATTTATGCTTTTATTTACATAATTATTTGCCAACAAATATTAAAGAAATTATTTTTTTAAAGAAATATAAAATTGAAATAAAAACATTAATATTGAAACAGACGCTTTAAACGATTATTTACCAAAAAATATAAAAAAAAAATATTTCATTAAAAAAATATAAAACTGAAATAAAAATAAATAATATTTGTTGCCTCTAACAAGCACGTCTTCTGGGGAGTTTATGAATAAGTTTATTCATAAATATCATATTAACATGTTTATTATATTGTAACTATTTAAAATAAACTTATTATTATTATTATTATTTTGTGGACAAGTGGTGGCATCTGAAACAACCCTGAAAGAGTCGGCGGTTAAAGATTTCTAGTAATCAACCGACGCTCTTCGACGAGTTACGGAAGGCGCCGAATCCATCGCCTGCCGCGAGAACATTGTTCGCGTCTCCGTCTGGTTTAATTCGTTTCTCAGCAGTCGTTGCGTTTCACGATATTTGCAATAGAAGGCGCTAAATTGATCGCCTGCCTTTGCGGATTCTCCATTTTAAGCAAGTATTATTAGAGCAGAGGGCAGGAAAAATAAAATGAAAAAATATCAACTTGGGTTACTGTTACTGGAAATATTACAAGTAGGATGCGTGGGGATAAATTAAGGGTAGGCGGCGCCTACCCCGACGAACGGCCACTGGTCAGCATTTATTTCGAGTTGGGCATGTATCAGATTTATTCAGGTTTTATTAGAAAATACAGCAAACATAGTAGTCGATTTTTTTTTTCGTTGTTTTCGTATATTTTTAGTCGACTGAAACAAAAAGTCTGCAGATTTTTGGTAGATTCTAAATATTGGTTCTCTCATCTCTCCAGACTTTAAAATGTTCTTCGATTAGTCGGCGATATGAATGATCCCGTACCATTAATGCCCGGTTGTACAAACAAGGTATCAGTTGGGTTTAAAGAAAAAGTAACCTGCAATTGTGGCTTAAGCCAAGTTTTAGAAACATAACCTGAAAGTCAAGCTTGACGTGTATGATTAAAAAATAAAGTGGATTTAGATAATTTCGAAAATATTACTGACCATGAGGAGTTTCTAGAATTACTTCATGTAAGTAGGTCGGTACTATAGTCCAACGTTGCCAATTTGTACACTCAACTTTAATCAAGAAAGCCAAGTTCAGTTAAACTTGGGGTTAAGTTTCTATGTACAGGGTTATCCAACCAAGACTAGACAAGGCGATTTTTTGACTTTTCCTGTACTTTTATAAAAAAACTGAAATAGCCATCTTAAGTCATTTTCTCCCGCGAATTCGAATATCTTCAGCAAAAAACAATTGAACATCAAACAAAAGTACTAGGGGTCACTTTGATATTTTTTTAAATGGGATGCCGTATTTTTAATGAGCTTGTCCGATTTCTCATATAAATTTTGATCTAAAATGTTGGATTTTTAATTCAAAAACGCCTTTTTTCTTCAGTTTTAAATTCGGAAAATGTTCGTCTACCGTAAAAATTAAAAAAAAAAAAAAATTAAAAATCCAACATTTTAGATCAAAATTTATATGAGAAATCGGATAAGCTCATTAAAAATACGGCATCCCATTTAAAAAAATATCAAAGTGACCCCTAGTACTTTTGTTTGATGTTCAATTGTTTTTTGCTGAAGATATTCGAATTCGCGGGAGAAAATGACTTAAGATGGCTATTTCAGTTTTTTTATAAAAGTACAGGAAAAGTCAAAAAATCGCCTTGTCTAGTCTTGGTTGGATAACCCTGTACAGGGTCATTCCGTATATATTGACCCATATGCTAGCGGCATTATTGATAGAGATATCAAAAAACTAAGGTGAATAAAGTTGTAGAATCTTATCTGAACTTTTTAAAAAAATTATTATAAAAAACAAAAGACTGTTGGAACTTTAAAATTTTTGCACGGGTTGTGTTATTTTAAAGGGAACACCCTGTATATTAATAGATATTTGGGAAGAGCGTTTTCTACTGATTTCAAAAATATATAGTTTGATACCTTTCTGACGAGCCATTTTTAGAAAATATTTTAAATTAAAACTTTCTTTAAAAATTAATATTAAAATCGGGGGCGTTTTCTGTATTTTTTTCCGTGATATGCCTAAATTATTATGAGCATCTTTAATAGAACGGGTTGGATTTTCTTTAGAAAAAAAATAGTATAAGAAAACAGTAAAAACCTTACTAGCCATATCTACCTTTAAAAAACAACAGAATATCTAAGTATCTAACTCTTTATCCAAAACTAACCTGAACTACTTTTGGTTTTCTCTTTATAGATTTTCGCAGTCGAAATCCTCTCTCGATATTTTTAAATGTATTTTTGGATGGAAGCGGCAAATTAGGATATAGTTGTCGATATTCTTGCCTCGCCCTGTATGCATTTGAATTATTTTTATAGAATATCCGTAAAAATTCACACTTTTCTTCCTCGGTATCCTTCATTTTCGGATGACAATAAACTAAATAACAATATTGCGTCTCAAAAGCAAACAATTCATTCGTCCTTGCCTTCCCCCATTTTAATATTAATTTTTAAAGAAAATTTTAATTTAAAATATTTTTTAAATGGCTTGTCAGAAAGGTATCAAGCTATATATTTTTGAAATCAGTAAATAATGCTCTTCCCAAATATATATTAATATACAGTGTGTTCCATTTAAAATAACACAGCTCGTGCAAAAACTTTAAAGTTCCAACAGTCTTTTGTTTTTTCTGATAATTTTTTTAAAAAGTTCAGATAAAATTCTACAACTTTATTCACTTGAGTTTTTTGATATCTCTATCAATAATGCCGCTAGCATATGGGTTAATATATACGGAATGACCCTGTACAACGCTCGATGAATTTAGGCGGGGACTTAAGCGCGAAATGTACAACCAGTTCTTTGATTTAATGAGTTTTGAGGTCGCAGATATCTGTGTCCCTCAAGTAATGAAATGAAATAAAAGCGTTTTTTATGTATCACTTTATTAATTTTGAATTTTTGATGCTTTAATAAGACTACAAGTTTCCAATATTATCGATTAGTAGGTATTACAATAATTAATTATTGAATGAAGAGAAAATTTACCTTTAGACGATAGGATACCATTTAATAAAATACCTATGGAATCATTTATTTATTTATAATCACTCACTCATAAACAATATCCCAAAAATGGTTAAATAATTAATTGCATTTTATTGGTAGTTTAGTATCAAGTAAGGGTACTAAATACCTTAGTCAAATTTTTACTCCCATGCAAGTTCACTTAGGAAGTTTATATAGATTATTCTTCTAATTCGCTAGTTTTACAAACAGAAAACAATGAAAATGGCACATAAAAATGTATTAATAACCAAAATAATAAAAGAAAAAATCACTACTTTCTTTCATGCCGTCATTCAAGGCACAAACCATTAAAATTTGATTTTCAGATTAGTAAAGTTATGTTACACAATAAAATTATAACTTACTTCTAAGGGTGCGAACATGTTGGAGCTGCGATAAAAGACGAGCGACGATATTAGCGAAGTAAAGAAAAAGAAAGCATTTAGAGTGTATGTCGTGTTTACATCGGAGCAGCGAGGAGAGCTTGTTGCCAGACTAGTGATAAGAGGTGCGAGAAGTAGCCGTGTATATTTCTTCGCGTTTATCGCTTGTAGTTGTTACTACCATTTCCTCTGAATTATATTGTTTTTAAATTAATATTTGCCAATATGGACGTCGATAAACTAATAACTGAAATATTTATCAAAGCAGCTCTGTGGGACCAACGGGACAAAAATCATGATAATAGGTTCGTGCTCGATAAGAAATGGGACAAAGTAGCAGAACAATTAAACACAACTTTCCCAGATCTTTGTATAAATGATGTTTAAATCGCGATGTATTAATAGGATGTGCACAATATCTACGTTTCTGTCGGTTTTTAATATACCATATTGCAGTGTTCGAGAATAGCAAAAGTTCTTCCTAAGAATCGCTCATTTCATTTTGAATTTCGGTTATTATTTAACAAGGCTACAGCTTGCGAGGCTTTATTTAGCGCTTCATTATGTACACATAAAAAAAGGATACTTTTTTGCTGCTTCTATCGCTGCTTTTATTTACGCTCTTATAGCTTTTATCACTGCCCGGACATGCTCGCTGCCTAAGCTAGAATAATAAAGCTGATTCAAGCAATTAACATATTGAACTACTTATATTATGTTAATTATCATATAACATTTAGATATTTACGATTTTACAGCCAAATATATTCAAGTAAATACGAGACAAAACGCATAAAAAATATCAATAGCTCCACAAGAGTTTCAATTTGGGGCGTGAAATAAGTTATGAGAAGCACCTTTTTACAATTCTTACAGCAGACCTTATACAGTCATTAATAATAATGTCTGTCAAAGTAAACAGTAATCAGGTAAATGTAGGATTTTCTATATACGACAGCAACGTGAAAGTTCTCGACCGGGCAGTGAAATACTGTTTCTTTTAGGTCAAAAATGCATTTAGTTTTATAAATACGAATAGTTCCGTGGTGTCACTGCACATAGAGTATTTACACAAGTCAGCAATAATGTATAAGGACGTAAAAATTTAACAGAATGATGTAAAAAATTAAAATTGTACAAAGTTACAACATTGAAGCAGAATTTTTTTTTACTACATTACACATTAAAATTATACTTTTGACATTCTTCGTTGGGGGGGGGTCGTTTTTGGTATTATTGGATAGCGCTTTTAAAATTATTTTGGGTCCAATGTGTATTTCTAGAGATATTTAACAGTTTCCAGACTTTTTGGACACCCGGTATATAAATATTTAGGGATGAAGCCAATCGACCACTCGAGTTCGAACTTTCGTCCTCTCCGTGAGGTGCTCGAATTAAGAAAACAAGACTGTGTTTAGGAGGTATTGAGAAAAAGTTGATTGGATGAATGCATCATTTGGTCAGCTCTCAAGAGTGCACCCTCAGAGCGCCCCATCTTTTCGCAGGACAGAAAATGGTGGCATTATGAGCAAAAGTAGTGTAATGAGCGCATAATGTTAATGTAGTTCTTTTAGTTCAAAAAAGTACTTCGTCCAATTTTCCTTCATGGAGTATGATTCTGAAAAGCCTCTAAAATAGCCATCAACTGCTGTTGACCATCTTCATTTGACTGAAAACGTTCTCCAGCCATATTTGGGAATAGGTGCCAGTTAGAAGGAGACAAATCTGGTGAATAAGGTGGATATTTCATATATTCCCTACAGGTTTCCTATTGCCAAAGCACCTTTGTGCGTTGCCGCGTTGCCCAGATGAAATATTGCAATCCAATCTCACGAATTGTGTCATTTAGTTGGTCCAGAAAGCATACATAGTATGCAGCTTCTCAATGTTTTCATTTGTGGTTGCCGTCTTTGTTGGTCCTTAACCAGAAGCATCTTTAAGAGATGTACGACTACCTTTAAATTGAGCCGCCCATTTCCTAACTGTTGAAAATGAGGGAGCATGCAGACTCCTTATAAACCTCTGGTAATGATTGATGAACTTCTGATGTTGGTGATAAACTGTCCAAAATGGGGAATTTTATGAGGGCACAATATCCATTTCAACGAAACATCCACAACTACTTTAAATAGATGATGTATAAAAAACTTTTTGACATATCGGGCTGAAACTTGATGGTCATTATGTTGACATAAGAAACAAAATTTCATTGATAGCAATGCAATTTCTGTGGTAGGCCGAAAACTTTCACCTACGCCACCCTTATGTATCTGCAGGTTTTACGCCTATGTTCTTAATATAATATACGACACTATGTCTTTCTTTTAATACTTATATTATTTATTTATTTCGAATTTATAACAAAAAAAAAATCGAATTGGTTTTACAGCCACCCAGTGGCGTAACCAGAAAATAAGTTCGGGGAGGACTGAAAATAAAACGACGCAGGCGAAAAATCTTTGGGTGCCACGCCCTGTTTTCAATGATGATCCTTGGTTTTCAAGTTAGAAAAATAACACAACAGAAAATCACAAAAACAGCCAGGCTCGTTTCAATTTTTGTATACTTTTACCTATCTTAGGTAGTGATGAGTATATTTTTCTTGTGAACAGGTAGTTAGACGACTCGAGCTAGGCTCCGCCCGGCAGCCCCCCCCCCCTGGTTGCGCCACTGCAGCCACCCTTGTAGAACCATAATATAGTTAAAAATTTACATACTAATATTTGATATTTTGATTATAATTGTGCATTGTCTACATGTGCATATACTTGAAGCGTTTCAGAGTATTATTAAATTTACTATTCCTAAAATTATTGTTTTCTTGTAAATCAATTACAACTTTCCCATACAAAAACTATTCAATATCTATCACATTATCGGTTACATCTTAACTAAAATTACGATAACAGCAAATAATGACTAGAACATCACAGGGTAGAAGAAAGCAATATTTCGCGAATTATTCAAATCTAATTAAATGTATTATGGCTTAATGTGGCTGCAAAAATGCTTATTTATTAAAAGCTTAATATAATTAATTAGTTAAATATTTATTGTAATTCCTAAATAATGCGAAACTAAACGCCCAATTACATTTGGAAATAAGTTTACTGGCGGAAAGTACTAGCCGCCTGTAAATTTGTTTAGAGCCTTTTATATAGTGTGTTACTTATTGATATGCTAATATTTCAGGCCGTGATGCTTGGGGCATTTGAAAAGAAAAAAAAATCATATGAAAGTTACGTCCTATGCATCTTAATCTTTGAACTACAGGATGTTAAAGATTAAGAATACAAAATATTTCTTATAATAATAACTTTAACACCACCCTATATATTTTTGCGAATGGTTCAAGACATTTTCTGATTATTTTCATTTTAATTTCTACCAGCAGCGTTCGTGTGCGACTTGCGCTGAATACTTTTGAAGAAAACGATGGGGCACCACTGATTTTTATTAAATTAAAAATCGCATCTTGATCTTCTTTTGTCTGGCGGACGATTTTCTAATAAAAAAGTTATAGCTTTGGTTACCAGAATGAAGGGAAATAAAGCCTACCCGTTTCGCCCTATCAGGCTATCATCAGGGAACTGTGTAAGCAAATAAAAATAATTGAATCCAAATGAAAAACTGAAATAACCGGTTACCTAACTCTTGAGCGGGTATTACACCTAGGTTTACTTCATGGCGATTTTTGTCATGAATTTGTGTTATACCCACAACCTTTCTTATTTATAATTTTCTGAGGTTGCAATCCTGACTTCACGGAGAAATAGAGCATGCGGTAATTTCGGGACGATTGTCACGACGAACTTTGCGAATTTCTTTACGAAAAGTTACCGTATTACATCATGAAAATCTCGTCGCGAAGGAACTTCATGCCGAGCGTCCTGAAGAAAATCCATGTGTAATACCCGCTGTCCGGTTACGGGGGTTTCTGCCTCTTGCCCTGCCTTCCTCCTCCGGGCCACCGGGTAAAGTTATAAATAAAAGTGTTGAATATCTGGCTTTTATTTGTTTTTAGCCCTATGTTTCATTCCGTTTCATCCGTCAGGTGACAATATTAGCATATTATTATTAAGTAACGCCCTTGTTTAATGGAGCTGTTACATACAGGGTGACATTTAAAAAAGTGTAATGCAAAGTACCACACGATAGAGGATCTCAAAAGAATATAAAAAGTTCGTATACACTTTTACAGGGCTGTACTTACCTATTCAATTTAGGTATATTGAATCTTCTAACTCCGGCAACTGCATAAAAATCTTATTATTTTTACACAATATGGCAGCCTAAAAGAGGATAATATGTACCAGTTTTGGTTCAATTCCCTCTACTTAATCGGAAGAGAATTAAAAAATTAATATTATAAAAAAATACAAATCCTGTATCGCGAAGTCAAAGTGTATAGAACTTTTTACATTATTTTAAGGTCCTCTATCGTGTGATGCTATGCATTGTACTTTTTCAATGCCACTCCAAGTGAACAAATCATAATATTATTTTTTTGCTTGAAAACTGTGAAAATGAAAAAAAAAACAAAACGTTTAAAATTTTAGGTTAGTTTAGGTTTAATTAAACCACGCCCTAGAGAGTAATTTTTCAATCCATCAAAAAGTCCTAATTAAAAAACGAACAAGGCCCGCAGTATTCACCTCCTTATGAAGGAAAAGGAAATATCACTGGTAAAGAGCAATATTGCAATAAAACATTCCTGTAGCAGCCACACTAATAAAAATAATAAAATTCGATTCATCCGACTTTGGAAATCACAAATAACATAATAAATCATTTTGTAAATAATACATACAATTCAACTAGAAACAAAGTGTATAAAAAAAATAGAGGTAACTCTTGAAAAATTGTATACATAGGCGGTAATTAATATAATATATAAATATCATTGCCATAATAATACCATGCACCATTTAGAGAAACTGTATATGTACCGTGTTCGGGGGCCAAGTTTCTATCAACGATTTGTATATATCTACACATTTTTTACTTAGCGGGTCGGTTTCTGGAATGGTGCTCAATGGAAAAATATCTTCCTGTAAAAAATACGAAATTCAAGATAAATCATATCAAAATTGTATTGTTTATATGTACAGGGTGTCCCACATTCGAGCCTCATCATGGGGATCTCGGAAACTATAAGAGATACAGCATCGGTCAAATTATGGCAAAGTTGCGGAATTTGGTGCCCAGTAATATGGTAAAAAAATATCTGAGCTATCTTTTTTAGTTTTATAAATATTAAAAAAAAACAAAAATATTGAATTTTGGTTTTTTTAAATTGGACGACTTATTTTATCCGCTACAAAAAAACAAACACAACATTGTTAAGGCAACTTTTTTCGCTCCATATCGTGGTGTTCTTAGAATTACGTTTCAACGTTTCGTTTTCGTGGAACTATTATCAACTTTAATTTTTTAAATACGGACCTGCATTTTTTATTTTATTTTTTGAAATCTCTTTAAGCCCTGAATTCAACCATGTAGCGCACTTAATTATATCTAGACGTTTTGATGCCATTATTACATCATCAGGAATGTGATAATTAATTTTTAAATAAATACGACCCTGGAATTTATTTAAAGTATTTTTTTAAAGAAAAAAAAATGCATTTGCATGCCATGTAATAGTAGCCAACTTTTGGAGCAAACAATAGCCCATTAACCAATTTATTGAACGCCAATATCTTGGCATTCGCCAACTCAAGCCTGTTTTTCGGTTATCAAGAAATAATGATGTCTGATTGTCAAACAGGTATTTAACAAATTGTTTAAGACACCTCACAAGATATTTTTGTTTAATTTGTTTTACTCACAAGAGGATATAATATGAATAATATAAATTTTTTAAATAAAAGAGAGTAAATGAAAAATGAAGAAATCTTATAACACATTTATAAATGAATAATATATTATGTAGGAAATAAATAAAAACGGAAAATAACAGAAACAAAAAACTGATTATATTAAGTGTTCAAACAAGTGCCCTTCCTCTCGAATGCATTTTTGAGTAAGCCTCCTTAATTTAAATATCGCCCGTTGAATAACCCGTGCGGGGATTGCCCTGACTTCTCGGATTAAATTTCCTCGTAAAACATTAATATCGCGTGGCGTATTACGGTACAGACGATTTTGTAGGTACCCCCAAAGAAAATAATCCAACGGATTTAAATCAGGACTTCTTGGTGGCCATCGTATAAATCCACGATTTCCAATCCATTTATTTGGAAAAATTTCGTTTAGTAACTCGGTTACTTCTCTTCCATTATGAGGCGGAGCGCCATCTTGCTGCCACCATAAGTGTCTTAAAGTCTCCAAAGGCTCGAGATCTAATGCGTCCAAAATATTATTATTTATTATATCCAAATATCTTCGCGAGTTGAGGTTGCCTTCATAAATAAAGGGTCCAATAATTTTATTTTTCCACATTCCAACCCACACATTAAAAGAAAGTCGTCCTTGAGGTCTTACTTCCTGATTTTGTCTGGGATTTTCCACAGACCAATAATGTTCATTGTGTCTATTAAATAATCCATTGGTTGTAAAATTGCATTCATCAGTCCAAATGACTTTGTTTAAAAAATTATCATCTTCAATTAGTTTGAAGCTAAGCCAATTACAAAATTCAAGTCTTCTTTCTGAATCACCAGGCCTAAGCGTTTGACTAATATGAATTTTGTATGGTTTGTATCCATGAGAATTTAAGGTTCCCAGATCCTCATCCTCGGTTTTTCTAGTTCGTTGGAGAAATGCCTAGTTGAAGCGCGAGGGGCATAATTAACCTTAAATAAAATTTTCTAAATAGAAAATTTGGTAATTTTTTAAAATAAATTAAAACTTACCGAATTGATAATATTTTGTTGTTCTTTCGGTTCCATACGTGTTCCATAGTTTACTCTTGGTTTACTGAAACTACCATACTCGGCTAAATTTCTATCAAGTGTAGCAAAATAAGTATAATGAGGCTGTAAGCGTTCAGGATAGTCCTGAAAATAACGCTGACAAGAAATTTGTGAATTCCTATTGGAAGAATAATAACTCGTAACATGTCGCGTTTTTCTAAAGCAGAAAACATAATTTTGCTGAAATATTCAACATAAAAATATGGTGACAATTGTCAACATAATTAAGCCACACAATCAAGTAAGCATAAAGTTGACGTCTAAGCCACCTTTGTTTTTTTTTTTTAGTTTTACTTTATACTTTGTTATTATAAAAACTAAAATATATGTTATATATTATTATACGAAATTAATTCTTTATAACTAATAAATTCTGGCTCCACTTATATGTTGTATTTGGTAAAAAAAATAAGTAACACCAGGGCCGTATTAATTTAAAATTAATTATCACATTCCTGATGATGTAATAATGGCATCAAAACGTCTAGACATAATTAAGTGCGCTACATGGTTGAATTCAGGGCTTAAAGAGATTTCAAAAAATAAAATAAAAAATGCAGGTCCGTATTTAAAAAATTAAAGTTGATAATGGAACTATTATCAACTTTAATTTTTTAACACATTTCTTAAATTTCCAACGTAATCGCAGAGAAAATGTAGAAAAAAATATTTTTTTAATGTAAATAAACAATGTTGAATATTTGAAAGCTATTTTTAATTCTAAACATCTTTTCTTTATAACAATTTTCGATATTGTCAAAAAGAAAGGTACTTTAATCTAGAGCAAAAATCACATTTTTTGACAAACCTCGTATATGACTGAAAAAATTTAACATCTGATGGTTGCATTTTAGGTTTTAGACCATGCAGAACAATTTTTATGAAGAATAACTTTTTTTCGTAAAATTAATAATAAAGAAGTTTTCCATATGCCGCCAACTTACGTGGACACACTGTATACATCTAAATTTTCTTGACCTACTAATAAGTACGTGGGCCACTCTCTTTTGATTTTGGGGAAACTTTTCAGTTTCCCTACAATTATAATAAGAAAGTTTTCATCTTTGAGCTGTCATTATCTCGAAAATGCTTGCAGATTGATGAGAATTTGAAATACAAAAAATTCAGAGTTTTTCGAGTAGAATCCAAGTATGCAATCTTGGCTGAAAAAATTTAACATCTGATGGTTGCATTTTAGGTTTTGGACCATGCAGAACTTTTTATGAAGAATAACTTTTTTTCGTAAAATTAATAATAAAGAAGTTTCCCATATGCCGCCAACTTACGTGGACACACTGTATATACACTGAACCTTCCGTGTCGTGGTGTCACGTTTCGTACCAATTAAAAGTATTAATCGGTAATCCCCAAACATCTTGTGGTATTACATATATGACTAATTTTATGGTTGCAATGCTTATCAAAAAATATTTCAAACCTTGGTGCTCTTTATGTTTACTTTAAAATAATAAATCCAATGTTAAAATAGCATTATTTTTAACTTACATTATCATTTAAATATTGCCACAACGTTTCTAATGTGGAAATAAACGTTTCCAGCTCTGCATTCGTGGAGAAGTAAAGAATCCAATCCCCGCTATATTCATGTACTTCTCTGCACGAGAATTCCTACAAACATATTAACGTTATTTATTCGTATTAATATACAGGGTGTCCGGAAAATACGTGTACAACGTTTGACGACTCCTGACGTCAAAATAGGTCGATTCAAGCCGACTTAGATATATCCAAAATTGTCTCGTTTAGCCGGTAAAGGGCGTCAAAAATTTGTAAAAATATTGGTTTTTCCTAAATTACGTGAAAACCTGCTAATCGATTTTAATGATTTTTAGTATGTAGACTAATACTATAAAATGACGTTTTCTAGTAGTATAGTCACCGGCTGTAAATAAGTGGAAGTGTTATTAAAGTGATATAATACGTCAACATTTCTCCTGATTTTTTATATCAACGGGGTTATGACAACCCAGATATTTTTGTCGAGTAACTGGATGTATTTGGAAGCTATTTTACCTCTTCAATATTTTTCGATGGATGAGCTGTTTTGCCAGAAAAAAAATATTTACATTTACCTGCATACATTAATTATTAACATTAGTAATAAAATTAAAATCAAATTACCTGTAACAATAATTGTTTTAGTGACCTTGTTGCTATGGCATTTAATAATTTGACAATTATTGACAAATTGTCACCAGTCTATGAAATTGACTAAAGTATACGATCAACATTCTTGAATTACAAGTTCATTTTACCATTAAACATGGAAAATTATACGAACTCTGATAAGGTTGACATACTCCTGGTATAAACGAGACAATTTTGGATATAACTAAGTCGGCTTAGATCGACCTATTTTGACGTCAGGAGTCTGTCGTCAAACGTTGTACACGTATTTTCCGGACACCCTGTATAATATTTATTTTAAATTGTGCGACAGTAAATTATGGACTTATGGGCAACCTATCAAAAGACAAAAAAGACACCACAGCTCTACTACTCTTAAAATACGAAGATTACTTTAATTCAACTAATAAATTCCGTATCTCATGTTTAAACGATCTTTGACCAGTTAAACAACAAGTCAGTGTCAGTTTCAGGTATGCTTGGGGAAGGTGATTATCGATTTTTTGGCTCTTATATATAATTAGGTTTTTAACCAACATAACACAACAGTATGGGCACGTGTATACGCTGTGATAGTATTTTTACGCTTGTATATCATACAGACCATTTCTAGCATAAATAAAGATGTTAAAAAAAATTTCTAAGATATTAGAAATCGCCTGCTTTTGTAAAGAAAATAGTGAAAATAAAAAATGATAAACCCTCTTGGCCAGAGTAGCATGCACCAATATCCCTCAACATCAGTTCAACAGCATGACACCTAGAAGCCTCCTTTATGAGCCCTGCTTCGAGCAATTCTGAATATAAACGCCCTACAATTTGGTATTACTTTTGTGTAAGTGTAGTCCCTCTAAGTAGCAAGCCATCAAAATTGCAAAAAAAACCAATACTGTTAGTTAGCCTCACACCACTACTCAATTTTAAAAAGAGTATGGTGGTATCATCTGCGAAGAGCGTTGACTGACCTGCATAGTCGACATAAGCAAGTTTGTGTAATAAGAAAATAAGTGGGTCAAGCACTGAGCCTCGTAAACTCTTCATTCCACTCTATCAGCCGCTGAAGCCTCAGAGTCAAGGATCACTCTCTGGCAACATCCCCCAAGATACAACCGAAATCAATTCAAAACCGTTCCTCTAAGACCATACGCATGAAACTTGCGCAGCAAAATTTCATGACTCATACAGTCATGAAACAACAGTGTTCTTGGGTTGTATTATATATTTCACATTTTATTTTTAAGCGGCGAGTAGACAGGGAAACATCGCCCGCAACTTTTAACCAACAATATTACAACATCTCTGATAGGGGTGTACAAACCCGACGATAATTGCCGCCGCCACACAGCAACAAGTTATGCCGCCAGATACTCAAGTGATTTCGAATGTTGTCGGCAACAATTCAAAAAGTATCCGGGAAACATCGGTTGTTGCTATGTGGCAACGATTGTTTTCCAGTCTGTACACCGCTTTACAAGAAAAATAGTGCAAAATTGTCTACTTACCAAAACACACCAACTTTGCTCAGCCGACGGTAACCGGAAGGAGACTAGATCACTTATTGTAGCACAAGAAAGGGCTTGAGGTCCTTTAATAGGTTCGTGCCGGCTTCTGGGAGGGAGCAAAGAACTGATAGTACACGAAAAAGCCTCCCTGACAGCCAGAACGTGGTCGCTTGTCATAAGAAGCGAGCATGATTGAGCTAGGTTTTTTTCTTTATTGTTATATATCTGTAAAAACAAATATTTTTTTATGGTTCGCTCTTAGTCCATTTTGGTTAATACAGAGCATCCTTGCAAGAATGTCAACAGACATTCTTTTTGATTTATTTTTCGACATATAATTTATTTAGTCAGTACAAAACTCCAAATGGTACAGCAAGAAATTAATTAACCACTAACAGTAGACGACAGTCAATACACTAATACACTATAACGCCACATCAGCTAAAAACAGAATCTCTTTAATTTTACCTTTAAAAACTGTAAGACTATGTCTAAATATATCTCTGTCGCCAAAGTAGTTATTGTAAATGCCCATTAGCGTTGTTGAAAAACCCTGCGCCCCATAGCTTGTTCTGTGGTAAAAGTTAAGGAAAGATGCCTCGATATTGTAGACCTCTGTGGTATTCGAAAACGTAACATAGACAAAAGTTGTTCACATACTATTTTATCATGTATTAGTTTATATAAAAACAAGGCATATGCATTCTTTTTATCTGGCCATTTGGTTTCAACCAGAGCCATTCACTTAATACACACACACATTCTTTTTATGGCGCTCAAGGGTTTCCAAGCCTGCCAATTGAAGGCGCGTGGCTTGTGGAAGACCATGGTATGGGAACCTTAATGTATACAATAAAAACTTAACTTATTTTGTATACTTTCTAAACGCTGAACATGACAGTGTATAAAGGACTCCATATAAAACAAATATATTCTAAAATCCCTACTACGCACAATACAATTATAAGATTTATAATATATAACTTATCAAAACTTAGGAGCCCTTCATTTTAAAATGAAGCTAATTTATTTTACACTTTACTTTGTGACTAATAACAGTTTACACATGTCACAGTGGGTAAAAACATTTAAAATTTGTATAAAGGAAAGAAATATATGTATATATATTAAGTATCACCATTCAAAGTGTATTTATTTAAAAAGTACAATAAAATTGTCAATAACGCAATACAACATTTATAAACATCAGTGAACATTGGTTAGAATTTAGCTGCAATATCACCAGCATTTAGAAATTCCTTATAACAGTTATAGGGATTTGTGCTGAGAAAATTGTGAATTTTTGTCTTAAACTGTTTAAAGTCGAGCTCTCTAATTTCCAAAGATAATGTATTGAAAAATTTCACACAATAGTTGGGGCCATTCTCACACCTCTTTAGCCAGCACAGAGGCACAGACAAACCTTTTTTTTTCGAGTATTGAATCCATGAATTTAAATGTATTCATATTTTTATGTACATAAATTAGGTTTTGGAAATAAATATACATGGGACTGAGACTGTTAAACACGAATGTAAAATTGGCCTCCGTAATAAAATTATATCTGAATTGATTTGATAACTTTATTCAAAAATGCTTTATTGTCTAAATACCGCGTATTTGTTGACAAAGCCAGTATTAGTCTAAGTTCTTACAACTATAAAAATAAAATAATAGTAATAACACAATCTTAAATTATCGTCAGATACAGTACATGCAAAAAGGATACAAACAAAACAATTGAAAACTATCACAGTAAAATTCGTTTAAGTCATAATACGCCTTAGTCACTAAAAGTTTCTTAACTTTCCTTTTAAAGAGTCTCAGAGAAGGAATGTTTGATAGGTTATCAGGTAAGTGATTATAGATCTTAATGCTTTCATAAATAATAGATCGTTTAACTAAAGTAGAATGGGGTATGGGCAATTTTAAGCTAGAAGCATTTCGCGTGATATGAGCTTCGTGGGAGGCGAATCTATGCCGGTATTTGTGAATCAGTGATACAGTCTCCAGGATAAAAAGACTGAACAGAGTCAACATTTTTTCCCTTCTAAATAGGGGCCTGCAATGATCTATTTTCCCAGCACCACAGATATACCTAATAGCCCATTTCTGCAAAATGAAAACAGAGTTCATCAGGGTCTGGCCACTCAATCCCCAAAAACAGATGCCATATCTCAGTCTTGACTCTATAAGGGCAAAATAGACGGATCTGGACACGGCATGTCCCAGTTCAACGGCCGACAGTCCCACAGCAAAACACCCAGATGAAATTTTCTTTGAAAGGCTATGGATGGTTGATTTAAATACCAATCCATTGTCGACAATAACTCCCAGGAAATTAGTCTCTGGCCGACATTCAATGAAAACATTGTGAACTTTGGGTAATTGTAGATCATTCCCAAATGACAAGATATTTGTCTTGGACAAATTTAGCCGTAGTAGGTTTGAATCGCACCAGGATCTGAGCTTCTGAAGATCGGCGAGAATATTTTCTTTTAGTGTGATTAGGTCAGTACTGTGCCATAGAACCGTGGTATCATCTGCAAACAGAGTAAATTTCCCAGCATTGTTAAGTGATGTGAGGTCGTTTATAAAAATCAGGAATAAGACAGGTCCCAGAACAGACCCTTGAGGAACGCCACAATTGTTCCCCAAAATTTCGGATTTAGATGACCCAAAATAGACCCTCTGACAACGACCGGACAAATAGGACTCGAACCATGCAAGGGACACCCCCCTAAAGCCATAGTGAAATAGTTTTTGTAGCAGAATGCGGTGATTGACGCAATCAAAAGCTTTAGATAAGTCGCAAAAAGCCGCTGCGCTTACTCCACCACTGTTAATCCCTGAGTAGAGACCTTCCAAAAACTGGAAGATAGCATCATTTGTATTGCGATTTTCCTGAAAGCCAAATTGAAGGGGACTAAGTATATTATTTGAGCTAAGGAAGGAAATCATCCTGCTTTTTACCAATTTTTCCACAATTTTAGACAAATTAGAGAGTAGCGATATAGGTCTATAATTAGAAGGATCTCCCAAATCTCCCCCTTTGTGAAGAGGAATCACTTTTGCCAGTTTAAGGCATGAGGAAAATACACCTGACTCCCAAGAAAAGTTCATGGCCCAAACCAAGGCATCCAGAGCATGGTCAGGCAGATTTGAAAATATTTTCATAGATAGGCCATCCTCCCCAGAACTATTTTTGTTTTTAATATCGCGTATGACCTGCTTCAGTTCTTCCAGGTCGGTAGGAACAAAGAAAAAGGAACCATTGACCCCTGCAATATTTGCTAGAAATTCAAGTGGGTCAGAATGTTGAGGAATATCCTTTGTAAGGTTTCCTGCTACAGAACAATAAAATTTGTTTACTAAATCAGGGGACAAATCGCTGTCATTAACACCTGAGGAGAACTGGTTTTTTTTGCGAATATCATTTATAATTGACCAACTTTCCTTTTGTTTGTTAGTTGCGTTTGATAGACGACTATTATAATACCAAGTTTTTGCAAGCTTTATAAGTTTTCTGTAGATGGAACGGTATCTCTCAAAATAGGTGTGAAAGTGTGAATTATCTGTAAACTTCCTAATATAATGGAGGGATCGAAGGTTCTTACTAGACAATTTAAGACCTCTGGTAAACCATGGTTTTTTATTTTTTATTTTAATCTTCATAACAGGAAATGCCGTATGAAATAATTGCATTATCATCGTGTGAAAGACTTTTATAGGATCTGGGGAATGAAAAATACTGTCCCAAGAAGCATTATTACACAGTTGATAAAACCTACCATAATTCGACGAACTCATCAACCTTCCCATCCTAAACCTTGAGGGTCCCTGGCAGGGGACACTGTCAACACTACACAGGACAGCCTGATGGTCCGACAAGGCAGCATCAATCACCGAACAGTGGATAAGTTCCGAACAAATATTTGAACACACATAATCTATTAGCGTAGACGAAAACTGTGACACACGAGTCGGAGAACCAACATGCATTTGCAGGTTAAAAGATCTGAACAAATTAGTTAACCTTATGGTTGTAATCATATCTGAGTCACAGAAATTCACGTTCAGATCACCAGCTAGTATCACTGATGAAGACACTGGCATCAGTGACAGCAGCGTATCAAGTTTGTCTAAGAATAGGCTAACATCTGCGCTTGGTGACCTATACACACAAACAATATATACATTTATTGAGGGTGAGAACACAATACTAAATTCAAAGACTTTTTCCTCAAGCATCTTGTAGGATTTATGTGGGGCATTGCCAATGATAATTGATCGAAAAGGCCTACTACTCTTAAACAGAATACTTTAAGGCTTGCAGTGGTACTTAAGTTTTTTATATTTTCTTTTTTTTTAATAATAAATGTCTGATATATGTATGAAGATTATTCTTTACATCCCACATAGAGGTTTTAGATATTTTATAGTGCTTTGTCGTTGAGATATGTAGGTATTTGTTGATAATAAAGCTGTTTTGAGTTTGAGTTTGTTGAGCAAGCACAAACCTAACTTTATTAGAGGGTGTTTTGGTTTAAATTTTTTTTATTCGATTCATAACCGATGAAAAAACAACTTATTTTTCCCATATTCAATAAAACAATTTTCCCTCGACACTAACACCCAAATATACTCAAATTACTCACCCCACTAGCAGCATGGATTAATTCTTGCAACCACTCGCTGGCCACGTACTCGTCTGGAGCGGCCAAATGTAAAGTCTTGCCTTCAATGACCAGCTGAAATGTGTGCGGCCTGAGACTGTTAAACAGCCGCCTAGCACCTTGACAAGCACCATTGATAAGGGGAAACACCCGCATGGGCGTCCTTTGCGAAACAGAGGACAGCATGTATAACACACCGGCCCTATAATATGTTGAATTTTAAAACCATTATTCATTTAAAAATAAAAGTTTAATGCATTTTACATACAAGCAGTTATGACTAAATATTTTATCAAAATACTTAAGACTTACTTTAAAATAAAATAGGCAGTTTCCCAGCGATCAGAAACCTTATCTGATGTCCTAAACATAAGAGGTCCTTCTTTATTGGGACCAGTTGGCGTGGAAGCAACTTCTTCAGAAGTAAAGTCTTGTATATTTACAATACTGTAATAATAATACTCTTCGTCCTATAATAGGTAAATATAAATAGTAAATAGATAGATAGATAGATATTTATTGGTAATATTACACAGTGTTGTGTTTTTACAAGTCATCATACCGAATAAAAATACATATTAAAATCATTAGTACCTAGCAAATAAAATTTACATAATAAAAAAATCATTAAGCAGACTGTCAATAGTTCTTTATAAAATCAAAACAAGTAGTTAAGAGTTAAGGTAACGAAAATACACACATATAAATATATATATACCATACATTACAATTACAGACCAACATTACATTATATATACATAAACAGATCAGATCAGGTCATTGAAATCATTATTGAGGTATTCCTCAAGGGAATAAAAGGACTTCCGGATTAAGTATTTTTTAATTTTTTTTGTACACACTTCCTGATCCAGTTCACGAATTCGCACTGGTAAGGCATTATAGAAAAGTATACAGTAGTAGTCTGTACCCCGTCGAGTCCTGCGAAGTCTGTGATAGCCTGGGACAATGTTCTCTCTGTTGCGAGTAGAGTAATTATGTATATCTCTATGACTGGTAAAGTTTACAGTGTTATGCAGTATATAATTCAGACACTGGAAAATAAACATACAGGGAAAGGTTAGTATTTTCAAATCAGAAAAGCAGTTTCGACAGCAGTCCCTGTAGCCCAGCCCCATTATCACACGGACACATCTACGTTGTAGCCTAAAAATTTTTGTTGCATGGGTAGAGTAACCCCAATTTAGTATTCCATAGGACATATTAGAGCAGAAGTAACCGTGGTATGCTGATAGTAGTATGGTCCTCGAAACTCTGCCCGACAGGCTTCTGACAAGGTATGTAATTCTGGAAAGCTTAGAAGCAAGTTTATCAATTTGCACTGCCCATGTCAAACCGCGATCCAAGTAAACACCCAGGAACTTGACAAACTCATCGTGAGGCAGGTCAGGTTAGTTCAGGTTAGTTCAGGTTAGATTGGAGTGTCTAAGTGAAAAATTTAAGTTTTGTGTCTTGGAGTTATTGAGACTAAGTTTGTTTGCCAGGAACCAGTCTTGTATAGAGAGCTGCTTGTCGGTCACAATGTCTTGGACGGGGTCAGAAGGATGATAGTGTGTAAGATCTGTTGTATCATCAGCAAACAAAATCAGGTTAGGGTTGTGGGTATATTGCGAGAGGTCATTCATGTATATGAGAAACAGTAAAGGGCCCAGGACAGAGCCCTGTGGGACTCCATGCTTGATGATCTGGCTCGTCGACATCGCTCCATTGTATGATACAAATTGGACACGGTGGGAAAGGTAAGACTTAAGAAAGGCAATGCTATTTGAATGAAAATTGTAGTAGGCTAGTTTGTGTAGTAGGATCTCAAAGGAAACACAATCAAATGCCTTGGTTAAGTCATAAAAGGAGGCATAAGTGTCCAACCCCAATTCCAGATACATAGGAAATACATACAGGGTTTTTGGTTGGTCTTTAAAGATTGAAATTCAAGGTATAACAAATATGAATTAATAATAATAATAAAGGGTTTATTTTAAATAGTTATAATGTAATAAACATGTTAATATGTTACTTTTTAATAAACTTATTAATAAATTCCCCAGAAGACGTGCTTGTTAGGGGCAAATCTTATTTATTTAAAAGTATTTAAAATTATGAATATTTCTATAAAAAGTTGCAAGTATTCAATAAACGCTATTTTCTTGATGATAAATTATTATTAAATTTCTAAAAGATTAATTATATAATTGATTCACAATAATATTAAATAGCATATTAATTAGTTATAGTATTTCCAAAAATATTTTTGTAGCGTCTGTTTCCAATATTAATGTTTTTATTTAACTTTATATTTTTTTAATGAAATAATTCTTTTAATATTTGTTGGTAAATAATCATTTAAATAAAACCATAAATATTTAAAAGTTTTTTGTCCTACGGACTTATTTATTTTAGGTTTTATGGATATTTCATTTTTATAACGTGTATCGTGGTTATGGTCTTTAAATTGTATAAGGTTTTTATTTTTAAAAATATATATTAAAATATTATAAATGTAAATTTGGCTAACGTTAATCTTTTTTGTTTCTGAATATAATTCTTTTGAAGGATAAAGATAGTCCTTATTAAATATAATTTTCAAAAATCTTTTTTGTAATAAGTACTACTAATTTTGTAACCAAAGTTCCGTTTATTCCTCCCCAGCCTAAAATTCCGTAATTTAAATGAGTTTTGACTACATAATATAATATTTCTAGATGTTTTATATCCAGAAATTTTTTAATTCTTTTAAAAATTGGTAATAAACTTCTTAATTTTTTAATAAAATATTCTATATACTTCAAAATTCCAATTTAATTTATTGTCAAAAATTATTCCTAAATATTTTACATGATTAACTTTTAAAATTTGAATGTCAACGCTAATATTGATGCTATTCATATTTTGTGGTACATTATTTAGGTTTAAAGTAAAAGGAAGATAATTTGTTTTATTAAAATTAATTGTTAATAAATTATTATAAAACCAATTTTTTATAATATTAAAATCTTTTTTAAATTTCTTATTTAAATTGTCCCAATTTGTATCGCTATAAAAAATAGCAGTATCATCTGAAAACTATGAATTTTCCCATCGCAATTTATACTAACTAAATCATTAATATAAATATTAAAAAATAATGGTCCTAAAATTGCCCTTGAGGAACACCATATTTAAATACTTTTGAATAGCTTTCTTCTTTATCTATTTTAACATAAGTTGGTCTATCTTTAAGACAGTTTTTAATTAATTCTAATTGCTTTCCTCTAAATCCAATATTTTTAATTTTTTTTAATAGTAAATTATGGCTAACGGTATCAAAGGCTTTTGCTAAATCCAGAAAAATACAAATACAAGGTGTTTTACTATCCAATGAATTATATATTTGTTCTGTTAGATAGCAAATAGCATCTTACGTCGATTTATTTTTTTGAAACCCAAATTGTTTTTTAGAAATAAAATTTATTTTTTCTAAATAATTATCAATGCGTATTTTTTAAATTATTTCAAAAACTTTAAAAATATAATTACTAATTTTACTTGAATCTCCATTTTTAGAAATAGGTTTTATTACACCAATTTTGAAAGCTTCTGGATATTGACTTGTTTTAAAAACTTGATTTATAAAAAAAGTAAGTGGCCTAGAAAAAGTAGTTTTTAAACTTAATACAGAAAATACTACTTTACCCCTAGCTCTCAAAGGGTGTAGAAAAATTCAATTTTATATAGGCTAGTCCAGATAGCTAGTAAATACTGTTGGTTGGAGTGAGTTTTGCTAAATTTTTTAATATAATCAATATCCTAATATGATTCATTATTAAAGTTAAAAAATGTGCATTAAATCTCACCTTATCCACAGCAGTCTGCTTGCAAATTGCCCGCCTCAAATTAACCATATCTCTCATACTCAAATGTTTGACAGCTGCCAACTTGGGCTTATTAACGTCCCGTCGCATGGCCATTTCCAGCTGGCCAATCAAACTGTTCGTAATTTTAGAACAACCAGTAGTTATGATGCATTGCATGTCCGCATCGTTGTTAGAAAAATGAACTGTCTGAGCGTTCGGTCCTATTAGTATTGTATTTAGTTCCGTGTACGGTAACACAAAATGGTTGCAGAAAACATTGATCTGCTTTGAGCCGACCATGTACAACGTTGTGTTGGTTAGAATGAGGAGCAACGGCCTGCTGTCTCCGTTTGTAGTGTACGCACTACGAACTGGGAAAATCTGAAAAATGTAATTTTAATTTAATATACAGTAGTGTCCCGATAATTTGAATGCTTCTGTAATCCGGATTGCCTTTACGCTCCCCTAAGGTACCCTGTAATCCAAATTTCAGGATTTTCCTTGATTTAGTAGTCCGAATTAATTCACGTGACTAAATTATATAGGTTTTAACTTTGCAAGCCTGAGTGAATAGTTCTACCATGTGCTATGCGAGCAAAAATTATTATCATCAAAGTGTGTGCTTTACATCTAAGGCCGTACTTCTTAGCGGTAGAGCTTAATACCTGTTGGAAGTCAGTAAATACCAGCATTATCAATTAATCAGTTATTCCAGTTGGAAAATGTTTTTCTTCCAAAGAAAGCAATTATGCGAACTCCCACCAAGGAAGACCACTCAGCGGATAATATTACATCACAAAAGAGGCAGAGATCGGAATCAAGTCCGGCAGGATCGGAAGACAGACAAAAAATACGAAAACAAACAAATGAAGGGGACCAATCGACCAACATAGGACAAAATACCGATTTAGAAGATAATCTATTCCTAGACCTGAAGGACGAAAAAACTAACCATGGACTCGGAGATATATTAGAATCGCTAGAGGTTCTTCAAGTATTTGCAGAAAAGGATAAATTTAGTAGAGATGACATGATAGGTATGCGAAAAGCAACATTTAAAATTCACGCTATGGTAACGAATTTAGCATACAAGATAGGACAACTGGAGAAGGAAAACTACATACTCTCTCAGAAAATCAACAAGGACAGTAATGCAAACGAAAACATTAATTTGGCATTATTTCCAGCATTACCTCCAGAAAATACGGGCAACAACACACAAGCCACACATGAGCCAACAAAGATTAAAACAACTTATAGTACAATTACCAAGATCATAAGTGAAAAGAAAAATCAAGTTTCTGAAGAACAATGGAAAACACCTCCACAACGAATAAAATATGAAACCCTTGTAAGAATAAAAGAACAAGATGATCCGAAAAAGGTAGTAAAAGAGATCAAGCAAAACCTCAACAAAAATGGCGACTTTCATGAAACCTTCAAAAGTATTAGGCAACTACAAAATGGTGGAGTGATAGTAGAATGTCATACGGAAGCCCAACAAAAAATATTGCAGAACGTTCTAAAAAATCATGGCCAACTTCAGGTAAAGGAAATGGAGAACAGTAATCCGATGCTGATGATAACAGGAATAGAAAAAGGATATGACTCTGAAACCTTCATAAATGAATTAGTAAATGATAACCCTCAAATAAAAGAAGTGTTTGGAGAAAATGTGAGTACTAAAATAAAATGTATAACTAAGAAAACGTGTAGAAACAACAATAAAGAAAATTGGGTTCTACAAACTAATCCAGAAATTTTTAAATGGTTAATTAAAAGAGAAAACCTAAGACTAGACTTAACAAAAGCATACGTAAAGGAATATAATAATTTGGCAATATGCTTTAAGTGCTGCCTCTTTGGACACGTAGCTAAGTATTGCAAGGGTGATGTGTGCTGCCATAAGTGTGGTGGAAAACATGAAGGTCGAGAATGCGCTGTGGGCACCAAGTGGAACTGTCCAAACTGCGAGCGTATAAATTTGAAAGACAGGATTCATACAGCTAGAGATCCAAAATGCCCAGCATTCTTACAAAAAATTGAGAAGCTGAGGCAAAATACCAACTATGGCAATGGAAGTAATTTTTTTTAGAAAAGTCAGGAATACAAGGTTATCACTCTAGCAGCATAATCCATCAAAATGTACAGTCCATTGGTAACTGCATTGACAGGCTAAACCATATGTTACAAGAACACCCAGACTGCAATATTCTCTGTATAACTGAACACTGGAAAAATGCTGAACAGCTTCAAATGTTTGTTCTAGATAACTTTAAACTAGTGTCCTGTTTTTGTCGTACTGAGGGGTATGGTGGTGCAGCAGTCTATGTACAGAAAGACGTGCAGGTGAGAACTCGCAAAAAACTGAATTTGTTGTCAGTAAAAGGACAGTTTGAATGTGCGTGTACTGAATGCCAACTCGGAGGAGAACTATGTATTGTAATAACAGTTTACAGACCACCCAATGGTGACTTGCAAATATTTCTTAGACAATTAGACATTTTACTCATAAAAATAGTGAATGAAAATAAAAAGATATTTGTGGCAGGTGACTTTAATATAGATTTGGCAGAAGATAACAATAGCAAAGCTGACTTTTTATCACTTATGAATTCTTTTCTGATGTACCCTACAATCCATGATAACACGCGAATCACACTAACATCCAAAAGTTGCATAGATAATATTTTTTGTAATTTTACAGGAGATAATCTAAGTAGCTCTATCTTACAGACTTGTATATCAGATCATACTGCTCAGAAAGTTATATTTAAGCATAAAGAAACCGAGATTGTTAAACAATATTTTAAACGATCTTTTTCATTGATAAATAGAAGTAATTTTGTAAATTCTCTTAAGCAGCAAGACTGGGTAGACGTATTTGAAACGGATAAACTTGATGTAAATAAACAATGGTCAATCTTTATAGGTTCGTTTATACAGATATTTAATGAGTGTTTTCCAAAAAAATTAGTTAATAAGAAAAATAAGAAAAATAGTTTATATAAAAACTCAGAAGAGATTAGAGAGGTAAAAAGTAGATTAGATATATTGTTATCATTAAAAAATAGTAGTGCTGAATATACAGAAATGTATAAAGATGTGAAGAAAAAATATGACAGTTTATTAATTATAAGTAGATCCGAAAATTATGCAAATAGGATAAATAATTCCGATAATAAAAACAAATGTATGTGGTCTATTCATAATGAAATCACAGGTAAACTAAAAACAAGTGACACAATGGTTTCTGGAAACGCTGATGATATATCTAATAATTATAATGACTATTTGCTTAAAGTAGTTCCAGAACTCATGAAAAATCATATAAGACAAGCGGAGTGGCAATCCAACATTCAAAAAAATAATAATATCTTTCAGTTAAAACCTGTATCATCTGAAGAAATATTGAAAATTAGCCAAAAAATTAAAAATAAGCATAGTAGTGGAGATGATGAAATTCCTACAAGTTTAATTAAACTCGGCGTTCCAGTAATTGTAAATGTTATTTGTTATATAATAAACAACTCACTAAAGGAAGGGGTTTTTCCCGAACAATTAAAGCTAGCTTTAATTAAACCACTATATAAAAATAAAGGTGATACAGAGATACTAAATAATTATAGACCAATAAGCTTGCTTCCGGGTTTCTCAAAATTGTTCGAAATAGCCATGTGTGATCAAATTATGAATTTTATGAGGAAGCTTCTCTCAGATAACCAGCATGGATATCTTGAGGGAAAATCCACCCAAACAGCTCTTTTTCAATTTATAGGATCAATTTTGGGACACCTTGAGGAGGGCAAAATGGCATTGGGAATTTTCTTGGATTTGTCTAAAGCATATGACTGCCTAGATAGGGAACTTCTTTTAAAAAAACTGGATTTGTACGGTATAAGAGGGAATGCCTTAAGATGGTTTGAATCCTACTTAAGTCAGAGAACTCAAAGAGTTATTGTAAAAAAGAGCAACGTCGACTCAAAATCAAGGATAATGCAAAATACAGTGGGCATTCCGCAGGGAAGTATTCTTGGGCCAATCTTATTTATAATATTTGTAAATGACTTAAACTTCGAAATAAATCATGAGTACTCTACTATTACAGCTTATGCAGATGACACAAATCTGTTAGTGGGCGGGGAACAGATTCCTGAAATTGTAAATAATGCAAATGATACTTTTTTGACAAGTAAAAATTGGTTTGAAGACAATAAACTACTATTAAATAAAGAAAAAACAGGTACAGTTTTATTTCGAACAAAGTTGTCCAGAAAGGAAAAACCAGAATTTATTGAAATAGATGAAAATCAGTTAACCATACAAAAAAATATAAAATTTCTCGGCATTTATATTGATGAGTTCCTCGATTGGTCAGACCAAATTCAGTACCTCAGTAGTAAATTAAATCGAATTTGTTATTGTCTACGGATTGTATCTAAATACCTAAACGAAACGGCGAGAAAAACACTGTATTTTGCAAATTTTGAGGCATCTGCTAGATTTGGTATTATTTTCTGGGGAACAAGCTCAAAGATACAAAAAATATTTGTGATTCAAAAAAGAGTGTTAAGAGTATTATATAACATGTCATATTTAGAGTCATGTAGGGGTCTTTTTAAATCAAACAAGATACTCACAATTTTCGGTTTATACATTTTTGATACGATTTTATTCTTCTACAAAAATATGAACATGTTAAGGGTGCAAAGCCAACACAATTATAATACCCGAACAAATGATATTAACTACCCAATCCATCGATTAACATTATCTGAAAAAAGTCCACATTATATGGGTATTAAATTTTATAATAAGTTGAGTGATGATATTAAAACGGCCCCAACAGAAAATAAATTTAAGAGAGATATAAAAAAATTACTGTTAGAATTGGAACCTTATAGTATAAGTGATTTTTTGGAAATGTAGGGTCCAGGTCTAAGATATCCTATGTTACCAGTTGGGTGAGGAATGTTTATGTGGATATGTATGTATCTTGTAAGTTGAAATAGTATGGTTTTTCTCTGACATGTATATTCTGTATATATTTGAAATTGTGAACTGGTGCAAATTTTTGTCTGACGTCATTTCATTTCATGTTTATTTATATATTTTGTATAGATTGATGTAATTTGAAATAAAGATTTTTTCTATTCTATTCTATTCTATTCTATTCTATTCTATTCCGTCATCTTTAACCCTCCGTCGGTCGCAATATGCCTGACAGGCCACCTGTATTTACTCGAGAAGTAGATAAGAACACAAGGTATTCAATTTTTAACTAGCCTTAAAATCAAAATTTCACGGGTTCAAGCGATCTCTTATTCAAAGATTCCCAGTGTTGTCAAAGTGCGGCTATTACATAAACATATGTGCGTGACTACCCAGACTTACCCTTAAAAGTTGCTCTATTTTGTTTCTAAAAACTTGGTTCCTAAGATTCATCACCATCATTTGATCAACAGGTTCGATTATTTTTTGCTTCTGTTTACTAGACATTACTTCTTGCTCAATTTCTTTATCCACATCTTGGTTACGCTTCGGATCCAATATACAACCCTTAGGGTCAAGTCCCAGATAAACCCTGGATCTTTTGCAATTTCCTTGCGATTTTAAATCCAGCATCTTTTTTTGAGTGACGTTTTTCAGAAACCGATTGATAAGGGATGTTTTGGAACTTGACGGCCTTAGATTAGGCAAGGACCTTGCGAAGTCAGAGGTGTTGTCAGTTCGATACTCTGATAAAGGAACCTGAAAGTAAGTCATATTTAATGTCTCGTACTATTAATCAGTTTTTAAAACCCAAGTTATTACCTATGTACAGAAATGTTAAAAATTTATCTTACCTTGAAAGGCGACTGCACAGAAAAGTGGTTATTTCTGTAGATTTTTTTCTTTGGCGAGTTAAGATGCCTAGAGCTGCGCGTCTCAGATAGATCCGAAACCGTATCAGTGTCCGACCAATCAAGTTTGGCCGAAGATGCGTACTTGCTTAAACCGTTTTTTGGTGTGCTTGTAACTTTTGAATCCGGTTCAGTAATTTCCTCCACTTCATTGTCTCCGACTGCCGGTTTTGTCGGAGTTGAGAGCTCACTTAACATCTCAAAGTCCTCCTCTGCTTCTTTTTCTGGCTCTTCCTTTGCTTTTCTAAAAAAAGATGGTATGTATTGAAAATTGTTAAACAATACACTTTTTCATTTTGTTTATCTGCATGGGTTGTTTTTGTTGTGCATATTTAGATCTATTCATAACTTACCTGCGGAAAAAATTAAACTCTTTCAGGATTTTCTGGTACATCAAGGAACTTTTAGATTTATTTTCTTGTTCAAAGTTCTTTTGAAAATTGTCATACTCGTAAGAGTAACTTATCCCTTTATGTTCATACACATTACTGTCACAAAGTATGATGTTTGCAGGCATGTCTTGGTTTGGCGGGTAATTTGGATAAAATCCCTCGCTTTTGGTTAGTTTGAGGTTAGTTTTAGCTAGATTGACCTAAGAATAAACAAATAAATATATTTAAACAAAATTAAGATGTATTTGTGTAAAAAAAATAGTAATTTTAATACCTTACTAACTGGTTCGAGTTTAACCTCAGCCACTTCCACTTCAACAAAGTCCGTATTCTTAAATGAAAAGTTACCAAAAGACTTACGTCGGTTCGAAATGTCATGAGATGAGGAATAAATTGTAACGTCTTCCTGACCTTCAGGTACACCTAAAAAATTACCATTTAATTGAGGTGATCTGCACCATCCACAACAAGATTTTCTCAATCAAAAAGAGAATGGCCTTATTAAGATTACTAGGTGACAACATACCTCTTTCTGCAAGGGGCACTGACGTAGAAAAGCTTAAAATATTCTTCAGACTACCAAATATATTTGTATCAAGCAAGTTGGATTCTGACTTCTTTCTCCCCAAGTTAGTTTCCTCTTGAACGATGTTCGTGTCAATATATTTTTTGTGTTTAGTTTTCTTTAAGCAACTGGACTTTGGTAACTTTTGAGTGGGCTCTTTTTTAGGGACATTGTCGTCCGATGTGCTATCTTCTTCATCTATTGAGCTAGAAGCGCTTCCGGTAGAGCTGGAAGAACTAGAATACACTCTGGGATGATGTACATAAATATCAGATTTAATGTCGCGGTTTGAGGTGTTCTTTTCATAGAAAGGAGCATCACCTTCAGCAGCCCAGCTATATCTAAAAAACAATTAAATTTAAAAACAATAAGACATTCATTATCAGCAAAATAGTTCAGGTCAACATACATACCTTCCTTTAACAACATCTGGTTTACGCACAAATCCTCTCTGAAAGAAGCTGAGTGAAACATCAGGTTCGTGAGTGATAAATCCCAGATTAATATGAATATCATCGATCTTCGTACTGTTTAGAATATCTTCATGGAAAGATACGCGTTTCTTCGGAGTATCAGATTTTGATTTTTTCTTTCTCTGCCGGCGAAAAACGATCTGTTCCTCGGCTGGTTTTGTTTCTGGATTTTCAATTACTGCTATTTCTTCGGTTACAGTTGGGGGTATTGCATCTTTACCATCTACATTTTAATAAATATGTATTGTACAAATCAACAACTTATTAATCAATCAATCAAATATACTTTATTGTCCAAAGAATACAAAATCCTCATTGACAAAGTCTACCTATATCTAGTGTATCATTTAATAATAACAATAAGAATAAAAAAAAATAAAAAATAAGAGTACACATTAAAATTAAAATTTGGTTATTCACGCTAGGTCAACAATTATCATTATATCGGAATATATGTTATGGCCATTTAAACTGTATGTCTATGAATTAATAAAAAACATTAAGTAAGTATTAACATATAACATTTAAACAAAACAGCAAAGAAAAATAATAAAGAGGTTTCAATTGATATATATATATAATCAAATCAAATCAAAAATATACTTTATTGTCAAAGAACATAAAATAATCCTTGTTGACAAAGTGTTTCTTAAGCCAATAAAAGATACAAATACAATTTATATGAGACAAGCATCAATAAACCAACTAAACAACAAAAACACAGAAACAGTGAAACAACATAATCAAGAAGTCGGAGTCCATGTTACGTATAAAAGCTGAAACAAACCTAAACTAAAAATGTATCATTATAATATTCAGCCAGAGTGTAATAGGCCTTACCAACTAACAGCGATTTCACCCTCCTACGGAACAATCCAGTGAGGGTCAATCAAAGAAATAAACAGCAATAATATTGTATTAATCGTGAAGTTAACAAGGGCATACGCAACGATAAATCAGGATAAGTTGCCTGAGACTTATATTTGACCAAGGGCTGAACTGGAGGCTTAATTCAATTAATAGAGTAAAGCTTGCATTCCGTCAATTAGGCTATATCTACCCCCTTGCTTCACAGGCGGAGTAGACTTTCGAATAGCACTAAGGTCAACCTCTACGTGGTGCAAAATACCTGGATATACAGTTTATGCATTCAAAGATATAAATATTAAAAACTGTTGCGAAACGGAGCTTAATAAGTTCCAGGTAATTCAAAGCAGGGCGTTAAAATCTTTCGCGGACGTACCTAGAAATACACTCACCGTGACTTTGGAATGCAAACGATAAACGAGTTTTTCTTGAAAATTATTAAAGACTATTACCGACACACAGACGTATCGACAAACCCACTAATCAGACTCGCATATGAGATCTAGACCACACACGACATACAAACTACTAAAAGACTGGCTCCCTGTTGGCCCAAATCCAAATCCATAGTAGATATGTATATGATATATAATAGAAGAAGGCAGCAAAACTTTTAACCAAAATTTTAAACAAATTTATGGAATTGGGAACCAAGACGAAGTACAGTAAATTTGATTCTAGTGTAGGAGATTAAATTTTTAGGTGTAGTTATAGATATACAGGGTGTTATTTAAGTACGTGGCCAAACTTCAAGGGGTGATTCTTTGAATAATTCTAAGACGAAAAATGTATATAGACATAGGTCCGGTAATACTTCGTTTTCAAGATACAGAGTGTCAAACTTTTTAAAAGAAATAATTTTTTTATTATCTTAATAATCCTTTAGCCGATTTTGTTAAAATTTGGCAGTGTTATTTAGGGTAGTAAGGGACTAATTTAGCCCTAACTAGATTAAAATGTTTAAGTCCAGTGATGTCCTGGAAGGCAACTGAGATTTTGAGAAAAAAATGTGCGCCACAGATTTTTATTTGCAATTTTTGTATTTTTCTCGCATTAGGCAACTAAAACTACAACTTTTTTATTTTTGGCATTTTTTTCGTATCTTGTTTCGTTTTTGAGAAAACACATAAAAGTCACTTTATTGAAATCAATAAAAAAAATTTTGTGTTTTATAAATAATCAAAAACGGTTTTTATTGTTGTCCATGGACATGGAATAAAGTGATTTTTATTTATGATTAAACAATTACAATGAAACGAAATTCATCTTTTGAATTTTTTTTCGCTCAGATTAACCGTTTTCGATAAAACAAATAACGTTGTTTATTACTGCAGTGTTTTGAAAGTAACAAAAAAGTAAGAGTGCCATGGAAGGAAAACAATTATTCAAACAAATTTGACTTTGGCATAACTGACGTAACTTTTAACAGTGTATTCGTAATTATTTGTGTGTTTTTAAGAGTTTTGAGCTCTAAAATTTCTGGATGCAACTTATGGAGAAAAGTGGATCGGTCGCGCAGGTTCGCAGTCATGTCCACCCAGGTCACCGGATTTAAATCCCTTAGATTTTTTCCTTTGGGACATTTACATTGCCTCGTTTAAAAAACTCCAGTCAACACTGAGGAAGAGTTAATCCAACGGATAAGGGTTTCATGTGATCAGATAATAAATGCGCCGGGAATATTTCAATGTGTTCGGCAATCAATTTTAAGACTAGGAAATGCTTGTATTGTAGTTGAAGGAGGACATTTTCAGCACCTATTGTAAATTTCATGAACCTTAATTTTCAATTTTTTTTTATTGATTGCAATAAAGTGATTTTTATGTTTTTTTTTTCGAAAACGAAGTAAGATACGAAAAAAATGCTAAAAATAAAAAAGTTGTATATTTAGTTGCATAATGCGAGAAAAATACAAAAATTGCAAAAAAATCAGTGGCGCACATTTTCTTTGTCAAAAATCTTAGTTAAGGTGCCTTCCGGGACACTACTGGATTAAAAAATATTAATCTAGCCAGGGCTAAATTAACCCCTTACAACCCAATACTGCCAAATTTCCACAAAATCGACTAAAGGAATATTAAGATATACTACCTATGTTTATATTAATTTTTTGTCTTAGAATCACTCAAAAAATCACTCTTTGAAGTTTGGCCATGTACTTCAATAACACCCTGTATATATATATATTAGTGAAAATTGTGTGAAATAATTATGATATGATTTTTCTTGTTATTTTAGAAACCATACTCTTGACTACTTGATGGAATGAATTGTCGCACCAAAGACATTTTTTTAAATATAAAATAAAACAATGCAGTCTTCCTCCACAGTTTAATTGTTAACATAAAAAAGTTTTTTAAATTCCCGACATGTTTCGAGTACTTAAGTAAGTACTCATCTTCAGGGGATACTGAAAGGATAATACAAATTTGAGAATGAAAAGAATAAGATAAAGAAGGACTTACCCAACATCGAGTTTAACATCGAAATAAGTTGCCTCAAATAAATGAGTACAACAGAAAGGCTGGAGACTTGGTATATTAAATGGTTAATTATATGGAATGAGAAGTAAAGTTAAGATTGAGTTTTGTAACTTAGATAAGTGTAACATATTTAAGTATCATAAAAGAAGATTATGACCTCTGAAGGCGATTAAGGGAAAGTTTTTTAAAAATTAAGAATCATGAGCTTGTATGATTAAGTTTAGATTAGGGTTCGACCGATACAGTGATTTTTTGCCGATACCGATATATCGGTATCGGCCGATATAAAATGCCGATACCGATATATATCGGCAAAATTTTTATGTTCTCTTCAACGTATTTCTATAAATTCTGTTTTCAGTATTACCAAAATCAGAAAATATCGGCACGTAAAACATATTTTACGTTAAAAATCGCACATCTTCTGAAAGGGTTCAAAGGATTATTTTCTGCTAAAACTCCCTAATTTCCAGTTGAAGGTCTCGACGAACGTTGTAACCGCCGCGCCGGGGAATCACCGTTTGAATAAACGGGAAATAAACGACGTTAACGTTCATATGTGATAGTTTAGAAATTTACTTGGTGGCAATTAAAAGCTGAGGACCAGACCTACTTTTGCTGTACCTATTTATTTGCATTTTTTTTTAATTAAAAAACCATATCGGCATTTATATCGGCACTTTTTTGCCGATACGATATATCGGCAAAGATGCCGATATTGCCGATAACCGATATATATATCGGTATCGGTCGATCCCTAGTTTAGATGACTAACACATTTCAGTTAAATAAAGAAAGATTGTGACATCTGGAGGAGAGCACTTTTCTTTTACTTTTTCAAATCATAAGTTTTATTTGATAAAAAATTTAATGTAAAATATTGAAAGGTTTTTTAAATTTCGAGTGGTTTATCTTATTTTTAAGCTTATATGATAATATGGGGCTTTGCCCCATATTTTAGAATAATAAAAAATAATCATTTTATTTTTATATTAAAATAAATTTGTTGTAAGTTTAGACAAATTTTATTTAAAAATCTTTATTTATTTAGAAATTTTAAAAATTTAAAAAGAAGATTCCATACAACCTTTGTGCGAACACAACCGCGGTACTTCCGCAAAACGTGGGAAATGAAATGAGGCTAAATATAAGAGAAAAAAAGGTGACAACCAAGTAATACAATCCGGTACTGCCATTAGAAATGTCAAAATTAAAATTGATTTTTAAAAATAGGAAAAGAAGATTCGAACTCGCTCGATGTTAGGTTTACAAAATCCATACAAGATCTAACGGTCTCAAATGTTGTCATCACTAGATATATAAAGTATTTAATTTATTTTGTTATATTATTTAAAGTAAACCACTTTTTTACTTCAATTTCCACTTTATTTGACAATACGACATGTTTCACTGCACTGCAGCTTCGTCAGGTAATGTACAATTAATTTCAAGTTTACGCTATTTAAGTGCATGGCTAATGACAGTGCCAGTAAGGTATTGTAAAAGATGGGGATTTTTTCGATAATTAGTATATTCTACAATCTAATTTAAATATGAAATAAAATTGGTCTTAAATATGGAAAAGGTTGGTATTTTCCTAACTTAATTAGTATTATAAAAAGGGGTGGGTTATTTACAAATTTAATGTGTCTTGCTTGGTTTTATTGTCCTATTGTGAGAAGAATATTAAAATAAATTTAGTAAAGGTGAATTGTTTAGGTCTAGTTGATTATTTAATAACATATTTGTATTTTTAAGCTTGTTTATTTCTAATGATTCGAGGTGATTTAGTTTTGATCCTTTGTTTTCTAGATGAAGTATTTTAAAGTCTTCATTAAATGAGTGTTTTGTTTCTATAAGATGATTCGCGTAGTTTGAATCATTTTTGCCATTCAAACTACGCGAATCATCTTATAGAAACAAAACACTCATTTAATGAAGACGTTAAAATACTTCATCTAGAAAACAAAGGATCAAAACTAAATCACCTCGAATCATTAGAAATAAACAAGCTTAAAAATACAAATATGTTATTAAATAATCAACTAGACCTAAACAATTCACCTTTACTAAATTTATTTTAATATTCTTCTCGCAATAGGACAATAAAACTTCAAGCAAGACACATTAAATTTGTAAATAACCCACCCCCTTTTATAATACTAATTAAGTTAGGAAAATACCAACCTTTTCCATATTTAAGACCAATTTTATTTCATATTTAAATTAGATTGTAGAATATACTAATTATCGAAAAAAACCCCATCTTTTACAATACCTAACTGGCACTGTCATTAGCCATGCACTTAAATAGCGTAAACTTGAAATTAATTGTACATTACCTGACGAAGCTGCAGTGCAGTGAAACATGTCGTATTGTCAAATAAAGTGGAAATTGAAGTAAAAAAGTGTTTTACTTTAAATAATATAACAAAATTATTATGGATTTCCACCAAGTATCGACCAATAATATTAAAGTATTTAATTTATTATAATTTTAAAAATTTTTATATAATTTAATATAAAAATAAAATGATTATTTTTTATTATTCTTCTAAAATATGGGGCAAAGCCCCATATTATCATATAAGCTAAAAAAATAAGATAAACCACTCTAAATTTAAAAAACCTTACATAAAATTTTTTATTAAATAAAACCTATGATTTGAAAAAGTAAAAGAAAACTTCTTTCCTCCAGATGTCACAATCTTTCTTTATTTAACTTAAATGTGTTACTCATCTAAACTTAATCATACAAGCTTATGATTCTTAATTTTTAAAAAACCTTCCCTTAATCGCCTTCAGAGGTCATAATCTTCTTTTATGATACTTAAATATGTTACACTTATCTAAGTTACAAAACTCAATCTTAACTTTACTTCTCATTCAATATAATTAACCATTTAATACACCAAGTCTCCAGCCTTTCTGTTGTACTCATTTATTTGAAACAACTTATTTCGATGTTAAACTCGATGTTGGGTAAGTCCTTCTTTATCTTATTCTTTTCATTCTCAAATTTGTATTATCCTTTCAGTATCCTCTGAAGATGAGTACTTAAGTACTCGAAACATGTCGGGAACTTAAAAAACTTTTTTATGTTAACAATTAAACTGTGGAGGAAGACTGCATTGTTTTATTTTATATTACATTGACTCCACTGAAAGTATGGACTATTTTTTGCAATTTTTTTAAATGATTAATAAACTTAAGTTTGAACCACACCCTTAGAGAAAGAACTAAAGGATAGATTATACAAGACTATTTATTCTTACCTACCTAAAATCACTTTGAGGTTTTCATTTACTTCTTCTGACATGCTTACATGCATGTCAATTAGATCATGTTCAGGTGGTGGCTTTAAATTAATATTTTCTAATGTGTAATCTAAGAGTTCATAGCTATTCAGTGAAACATTCATCAGGTCCACTTCTGTGTTAGATTTAATTGGATGTTCCATTTCAAAGACTTCATCGCTAAGACTTTTGCATGAAGAGTCCAGATGGTGTTTGGAAAAAACTACTGTAAAACATATTAAAGTATTATTTTTATAACTTGTGCTGGTAGATTTCTTGACAAACGGAATTGTGTACTTACATTCATTAGAAAATCTATCAAAATAATTATTTGGAACAGACCGTGATAGAATTTTCTCATCCACAACATTTTTGTTCACAAAATCGCTTTGGGTGAACTTCTGAATAAGTTTATTTTTAACGGTATCATCTTTAATATCTAAAGGAATATCAACATTTACTTTGGTGTTTGAAGAGTCATCTTCACGATATTTAGGTAAGTTATAATATGTTGTGTCAGGTTTTACTAAGTTAGGAGCTTCTGTTTTGTCAACAAAGACATTAGAAGCAACCTCACCAACTAGTTCTTTTAGAGTATCTTTTTCAGGAGTATGTTGTATTTCATCTTCTGAATTCTTTGGATATACTTCAGTTTCTATGCATGGAACAGTATCAGTATCACAACCTAAAATTTTTCAAACGACCCTGCTTTTAAAGAACTAAATTTTTAAAATTATTCGGCTTATATTAAATAAATAAACTCTTGGCCGCAACATCATCAAATTTGCCACAACTTGAATAATTTTTTCTTGCATTGTAGGTTCCTTTCTTAATAATGTCAAAAAATTCAGATGTTCACACACATATATTTTTATAATGCTAATAATATATAGCACTAAAGCACCTACTTATCGATATAATCCTAATGATTGGTATAATATACTATATGCTAACATATTATTTATCAGGAATTTTCTCATCATGTTTAAAAATAGCAACTGTGCTACCGTTATATAAGGGAGGCGACTCTAATTGTCCTTCCAATTTTAGACCAATGTCTTTACTGCCTACTCTTTCGAAAATAATAGAAAAATTGGTAAAGAATCGGTTACTTTTTTTTTTACATAAATATAACTTAATTTACGCAGAGCAATTTGCTTTTTAGAAATCAAAAAGCACAAATGACGCCATTTTTTTATTTCTTGAAAACTTATACTTGAATCTTAATGAGTAGACGCGGCAGTATTCTGCGATTTGTCGAAGGCATTGGACTGTGTTAATCAGAAAGTTCTGTTGTTCAAGCTCGAAAAGTATGGAATAAGGGGAAGATCATTGGAGTGGTTTGAATCATATTTAGTTGGACGGTTCCAAACTGTAAGTTTTAATAATAAATATTTCAATCAATTGGAAATCAGATCGGGAGTGCCACAGGGATCTGTCCTCGGTCCCCTATTGTTTTTAATATATATTAATGATTTAACAAATATTGAAATAAAAAGTAAATTTACTCTGTTTGCTGATACTTAATTCAACAATACTTTGGGCAGGTAAAAATCTGAGTGAACTTGAGTCAGATGTAAAAAATGATCTTGTCGTGGTTAAAACAAAGAGTAGCATAACCTTAAAAAGTGGACAGACCCCAACTTTTTATCTCTTAACATAACAAAAACAAACATTCTTACTTTTAAATGCAATTTCAATGAAGTTATAGTTGGAGACCATGTATCAAATAATGAAAAAGTAAATAGATTTTTAGGGTTATACATGGATGATAAATTAAAATTTGAATCACATATAATTAACCTAAGCAAAAAACTGGGCTCCAACTGCTATGCGACAGCATTTCTAAAACCTTGAATTTTGCTGCTACTTTAAAATTTCAAATGGCACCACCCCCCTTGTTATACCTCAAATGAAAGGTCTCACTGAGTAGTATTTTGTTGCACAAAAAAAATCGATAATAAAGAAAATTTGTAATTTGAATAAAATTGAAAATAAAAAAAATTAATTGTTATTTTATTTGATTAAATGCTGAAAATGCATTCCATCTTGTTGTGAACAATAGTACAACCTATTTTCAAATCAAAATCAGCTGGATATGGCCAGAAATAGGAACTAAGATGAAAATTTGCTACATTTTCAACAAGATTCAATATTTCTATATTTTTATAAATTACAAAGTTTTGATTTATTGAAATTGCAAATTTTCTTTTCTATCGATTTTTTTTGTACCGCTAAATACTACTCAGTGAGACCTTTCATTTGAGTATAACAAAGGGGGTGGTGCCATTTGAAATTTTAAAGTGGTGGGGTGGGGTGACTGACCCCTTGACCAAAGTATGGTGGTTCTAGTTCCCCCCCACCCAAATAACATTTATACCAAATCGCGTTGTTCTAACTTTTGTAGTATTCAAGATATGTGTGCATTGAAAGTTTTTAAATTGAAACCCTGTATGTAGTGTTTTAGTGTTTAGTCGTTCGTTATATTTTGTTATTTTGACGTTTTATTTTAAGATTCGTTAGGGTTGGGCGCACCAAACGCATATTGAAAGCCTGATAATTTTTTTTGTTCTTGCAGCCTTGTAAATGAGAATGAATGAAATTTGACTTCTGTTTTTATTCTGTTCCCTCTAAATGACAAGTGATGACATTTTAAAAATTATACATTTTGTATAATAATAACCTGTTTTTATCTGTAAAAAAAGTTAAAAAAATAATACTAAAAAATTAAAAAAAATATTTATGAAAAAAAATATAGAACCCAGAGAACATTTATTTTTATTAAATTATTGCATCATATTTAAGTTCAGCATTTTCTTTTTTTTTTTGAGCGCCAGAAGCACTAAATTTGCCAACCTTTGATGAACCCTTGATACCCGTTGGAGTCTAGTTAAGACCGAAAAATTTTATTCACAAACTGCTGTAGTACATGCAAATGTTCAAACTAACGCTAACAAATCGTCTCATCAAATTTTTTTAGATTATTACGGCATGATGTATTCATATTTTACAGTTGGTGTTTATCTTCTCAAACATGCCTCTTCTGCAGTACTAGCACACTCCATATTACAGGTGTTCCCCCAGGAAATGATTCCATAAGATATTCTTGACTGTACAAAGGCATGAAAGGCCACCATTCCAACCTCTGTACTTGCACAAGTATACCTAGCTACAGATTTTCATAGCTGTTCGGTGCGGTCCTTCCAGTTCAACCCATAGTCAATCATTACACAAAATAATGAAACTGCACTATCAACTATGATGGTTTTATTTTTATAGTTGAAATAATGACTATTTAAGTCCTTTGGTCTTGAAAGGTTAACCAGCTCAACTCAAGCTCATTAATAGTTTTATTTATTCATTCATTACAATTGTTTTGACTGCAGATGATATCTCAATAAGGTATCATCCGCATAAAGTACAATGTTATGTCCTATAACGTTGAATACCCACAGACCGTAGAGTTGATAAAAACATGTTGAGCTGTAAAATGGTGTATCTCTTCTAATCCTAGAGATAATGAAGTGAATGAAAAATTAGAATGTTAAGCAAAGATGGAGCTACAGTCTAATTTCAACTGTGATACGTTGTGGAACAGTTGCCACTATACCCTACAGGGTACATATTATGAATTTTCGAAAAGAAACAAACAATTTTATTGCAGGCCTATAAAATGTAAATGAACTTTTTATCAAAAATTCCTAATGACAACAGTGACATTGTCAAAGAACTCACCTACAATGTAAAAAAAATAGTTCAAATTGGCCTTTAGAAATAAAATAATATCAAGTGTGTGGTAAACTTATGTCATTCTCCAGGAGTTTATTAATGTGTCAGCAATAGTTTATTGCTGTTGACAAAATTAAAAATCCTTAAATAAAAAAGTGTCAAGACTCAATTTCTGTAAACAATGAAACTGGTGCAATGGTATCTTTTCTGGAACAGAGCTAAATAATTTTTAATTTTTTTAGTTAAAGTAATACTATAATATGCACAATTGATTGTTTAATTAGGTATATCATTGTTGCTTTCAGGTATTGATTTGCTATTAGAAGACAATACTCACCAGACATAACCGAGGTAAGCTCACTTTCACTATCCAACATTTGCACCCCGGAATCTACCGGAGATGCGAGACTAGAGATTGTTGAAACAGTGCTCGAAGTCATTTGTGCTTCATTATACTTCTTTAGTATGTCGTCTTGCCGTTTTAGATTGATTTGCAGATTTTGTATTGTTTCGGCTTCCATCGTGCTTAAAATGTGTATAATAAGTAGTTATGACTACACTGTTTTTATAAATAAAAGCACACTCAAGTGATTTCTAAACGACGTCACAAAAAAAAATTGTTCAAGGGAATTAATAAGAAAATTGCTACAACCGCTTACGATTTAAAATACTGCTTACTTTGGCTTAGTTTTGGACTCCGTGTTTTCTTGCTATAGGGACATCTATGTTGTTTTTATTGTTTTACACATAAATGTTATAGCACAATAGTGGAAAAAATCACTTTTTTGCCCTAAATGAGCAAGGAACAAAGCATGCGCCTGCGCATGACATTTGACAATTCAGCTCCATATTGATCCTGCTGTCAATTGACCAAAAATGCAGGACCGTACGCAAGTCTATTCGAAATTAATACACAATACACAGAATGACTACCTACATATTGAACCAAACAGGTATTCCTAATTATCGTGTGGTGCGCAATCGATTTTGGCCCACGAATCTCTCATTTATTTCTTAAATCTCTGGGATATGGCTTAAAAATAAGGCTATATCCTATTTTAGTTTTTTTTTCTGTTTTATTTTATTTTCTATTATTATTGTTATATTTATTAGTTTACATTTACATCGATCGAGGGCCAAAATTTAAAAGTTAAGTTGTATTGTAGGTACATTAATATTTATTTCGATTTATCTACTTTCAATATTATTTTTACTTCTATATAAGTTTTTATCTATTTAATATTAAAATATTATTATTATACTTTTTATTCTAATAAACTACCTACCTGAAGTAACGCCGCTGTCACCTATCTCTCATTCACCAAAGTTGTCTTTCTTTTGTGTGCAAATTAGGGTGACCCTAATTTAGGACCGCTTCGGGTTGCGTAGGTCTGAAGTACGGAATTTTTAAAAACTCATTTCAATTTACCTGAAATTTACAATGCAACCTTTAAGTTGTCCACCCTGTTTAATCGGTCCTGTCATTGCAAATTTACATTTTATTACTCTTTCGCATCAAGCAACAGAGTACAGGAGTTTATCGCAAATTTTTGTGAATTGTACTATAGGTAGGTCTCTTATATTATTAATAATATAAATGTCAATATTCAATTTTTATTCTAATTTTGTAACTTGTAAAATCGATATCCCACAAAAACCTTACCTGTAAGAGTTTTATTATCCTCATATATTATATAAGGGATATGTTGACTCCAAATGACATTTAAACTAGTATTTTTTGGATAGAGCTCTGAAAATTTTTTGATATTTTCAAAGATGCTGATATCCATTTGATCACAATTGCTTATTTGTTTTAATTTAAACTTTCTGCCTCGTGAATATACAACATAGAAGTAAGCGTAAGACGCGTCCACACTGGAGCAACATTTTCCAACATAATACAACAAAAACTTGTTACAACATAAAATGTTTATATTTGTTGGAATATGTTGTGTTGCGTTGCATACAGTTGGTGTTGCAATTCAACATAAGTTGTAGTATGTTGCATAAATCCGTTTCTAGCGGTAAAGATCAAAGGATAATATGAAACAAAGTGAAACATTTGTCAACATTGCTTCGATGTGGACGGATTGTTGCGAGTTGAGACCTGTTGCAAATTGAGTGACTAGACAGTAGACAAACCGCCGCGTCTCAGTGTTCTGCTTAGTATTTTATTATAAAAAGTGCCTGTGCGTGAATTTTAAGGGTTTCGTGATGGTGTTTAAGTGGACTTCGGAGAATTGTTTAAATTTAATTGACAATTATAGACAACACCCATGTATTTGGAATCCTAAAAATGTTAAATATAAATGCAGAGAATCAAAAAATGATGCATGGAATGCAGTTTGTTCAGCTGTAGGGTGCTTATCTCAGGAAGAGGCAAAAAGAAAAATCCGTAACTTGGTGGCTCAGTTTTATAGAGAGCGAAAAAAATATCGCAGCATGAAAAAATCTGGAGCAGGCGCACACTTTCATTCCAAGTGGTTTGCCTACGATGCATTAGTATTTCTTCGAGACAAAAACAAAGTCCGCCCATGCAAGGAAAGTGAAGCCGAGAACGTGGTAAGTAACCACACAATGTTTTGAGATATTAACTTTTCTATTATTAATTATTCAAACAAATAAATAGGCAATTTCAAGTTATAAGTACATGAATTGTAATTCAAAAATTATTCTGCCACGGCACCATCCCCAAAGGTGTAACGAAAAAATCAGCGAACTCTTGCCTAATATCTTTTGCTTCAGTTGCTGCATTTCGTGCAACTTTTTTGTATGGAGTAAACGTATTACTCTGAGGTTCTCTTCTCCACGATCCTTCTAAAACACGTCCTGTATCTTTATCTTCACCGTCATATGTACCTGGGGGATTGTAGGAATGTTTAGATCCTGAACTATTCCGTAAAAAATTATGCAAGTAAATGCAGGCCATAACAACAACTTCTGCAGTTTCTGGTTCTAAAAGTAATGGTTTTCTAAATATTCTAAAAATCGAAGATAACATTCCAAAAACATTTTCTGATATTCTTCTCGCTCTACTGAGACGGTAATTAAATATCCTTTTGGGAGACCCTTTCTCCTGAGCCCCAGGGTAGGGTTTCAGTAAATTTGGTGATAATGGGAAGGCATCATCCCCTAAAAATACGTGAGGGACTAATTTCTCACGTCCTGGTAAAGCGCTATATTCTGGAAGGTTGAGTTTGCAGCCAGTTAATAGTTTTTTGAATAATGTATTATCGAAAACTCCTCCATCAGATATTCTCCCTTGGGAGCCTACATGAAAATACGAAAATCGGTAATTAGCATCCATTACGCCGAACAGAACGATGCTAAAAAACGATTTGTAATTGAAGAACTCACTTCCACTGTTTTTTGGTGCTTGTATTGCAATATGCTTGCCATCCATGACGCCTACACATTTTGGAAAATTCCAAAGAACACTGAAACCATTAGTAAGTGTTTCCCATTCTTGAGCAGTTTTAGGCATCTGAAATACAAAGATATCCATTACTTATGCTAAAAATGTACATCACTGTAATTACATTTTATACAATGTATTTTTCTTTTCAGGATGACCTTAATGACTCTTCCTCCTCCGAAACTGACTTAGATTATTCACAAGTAACAGACTGTGATGAATCTGGAAATGAGACCCAAGAATTTCAAGATGTAGCAAATGGCAACGAAGGCATGCAAGACTTGTCTAAAGATGGTTCTCAAAAGCCATCAACAACTAACGCTGCTTGTCAGGAGCCTTCGGCATCTAACAAAGCCTCTCAAGAGCCTCGTAAGGAAACCGTGGAAAATCCGAACAGCACAAATCTTGATGAATTTAAACACCCTAATAAAACTAGACGTGTCACACAAACACTTAAAAGAAAAATCGATGATAACGCTCGAAAAGAAGAGGCATATAAAATAATTCAAGACATACAAAATAAACGACAGCGAGACAAATTCGATGTATTTGGAGAACATATGGCGTGTAAAGTTAGGGATTTGAAGACCACCTGCGCACAAAATATTGTAGAACATCTTATAAGTAATATTTTGTTCGATGCAAGTATGGGTAAATATGATTATGGAATGCCACAATCAACTAACACATATGAGCCAATTTTATCAATGCAACCTTTCACGAGACCACAATCACATTCATCGTATTGCAGCACACCAGCTACATCACCAGCGGAGACATACATACAAAACTCTTCAGACTCCTCTACTGCTTTTGGTTCTCCAAACATTATCACAGAGGCATTTCAATTAAGTAACATGTGAAAGTTCTAAATTTGTCAATAAAAAAAGTACAATAACTTACCTTAACTTGGTCTTTAATTGCGTTTACTAGCGCAGCACATACTTCTGGTACTATCTTTGAGATAGCTTGTTTCGAAATCTTAAATAAATACATCAAGCTGCTGTAGGAATCTCCAGTTGCCAGAAAGCGCAATGTTACAGCTAATCGTTCTTGTGGAGGTATAGCCTTTCTACAGTTTGTATCTGCTTTTCTAATCACTGGTGCAATTTTTTGCAGCAAAAATTCCATATCTGAACTACTCATGCGCAAAAAATTTTTGAAGCACCCGTCGGTTCGAAGTTCTAATAAAACGTCATCTTTCTTTAAATCCGATAATAATTCCTGTCCACCATATTCTTCCCTTTTCTTCAAACTTGGACGGACCCAACATTTACGCTTCCGTTTTCGTGAATCACCACACAAAATTAGAAAGCACGCGGTAGCAGTTAATAAGTCTTCCTCCATCATGTCACAAAACTACAGCAGTGTGGACAGAATGTTGTACTCAACTGAATTTGGATTCGACAAGTGCAAACATTCATTAACATTGTTGCACTAGTGAGGACAGTTTGTTTTATGTCAATGTTTAATGACTTTCAACATTTAGCAACTTGCTGCAACATAAAATTGCTACAAGTTGCCACATGTTGCTCCAGTGTGGACGTACCTTTGGTTCATCGATAACTACTATCACTGACTTGTAAAGTTTGTACTTTAAAAGTAGTTCTGCCACTTCCAAACGACTGACTCTTTTAGGTCTAGTATTACAAGATATCTTGCAAAAATGTAAAATATTTGGGATTTCTTAATCGCATTTATCGAATATTGCAAATTGTCTAATAAAGGAAACAGAAAACTAAAACTATTTGGTATTTCTTGAGTTAGGTTCAAAGTTTCCAATTGTTTGGAAAAAAAATTCTGCTGCATATAATAGCATGGCTTGTTCTGAAATACTTTTAACTATGGGTGACTAGTATCGTTAAAATTTAAAACAATGTTACCGTCAAAATTTATGTACTTCTTTACAAAATCTGTTAGACATTCTTCGGATTTGTGGTGTTTAATTTTTATAGGTGCTAAACCACCATCAGCAATACGTGTAATAATATAAACAGTAGAAAGTGCCAGGCTAGTCTCGATGTCGGCATTTTCTCTAAAACTAAATTGAATTAAAACAACACAACCATTTGTAACAAATTTACTTTTTAAAATACATAGTGATCTGCAGTAATGTCATCCTTTAGTGTAACAAATAGCGGTGAGTGTGTTCTTTGATTAAAATAATATAGAGATGATAAAAGACCTTAAATCAAGCTTAATGATAACAGAATACATTTCCTTTAAAATTTCTATTTATTATTGTCATCGTGTTCTATAATTTAGGCGGTCCAACTAGGAATTTATAGTTGAACATATTTATGTTAAATAGTTCGTCCCTAAACATTTTAATATACATAGAGGTTGATTCTGTTTACCTATATAATAATTATAGGAGTGGAATAAATTCGATAATAAATACATGGGGACGTGTCCGAAAAAACGCTCGGACACGTCGATCGGTATTTCTAGTTGTGCATCTTTTCAACAGTAATATACCGATAGAGGAGGCGTCTTATCGGTAATACCGATGTTTTTAACAAGAAATCGATTTTCTGACAAATTTTTACGAAATGTAATTTTTACTTATAATCTGATATGATCCCGAGAGCTTTAGCTCGAGGGTCTTATCTTTGATTATAAGTAAAAATTACATTGAGTGAAAATTTTCTTGGAAAATCGAGTTTCGAGTGAAAAACGAAGGTATGAAGATAAGAAACCGCCTCTAGAGGTGTATTTTATTGGATAATTTACTGAACATAAAAATGAAGGCCGTCTGATAAAGGTAAATATACAAGTTAGAGGTGTTACTAATTTTTTATTTAAGTAAAAAAGCTACAAGCGTCTTTTCGAAAGCGTCTTTTCGAGCTAGCGGTAGTCTTATCGGGTAAGACGACCGTTACCAAGGTGGTTGCTATGAAAATGAGCGTTTTGATTGGTTCAATAAAAGTGAGGTGAATTATCAATAAAAACCTTTTATACAGGGTGTGACATGTAACAGTGGCCAATACTAACTTTCTTATTTTAAATACAACACCCTATATTGTCACAACTGGGTTTGTGTGAATGAAAACCACTCGGACTAAAAAACAATACAGGTCTTTATTAATGCTTGATTATAAATATTACCAGGCAGCTCGGAGAAAGCCCAGCATGTCTTCGAGGGGTGCAGACCAGTTCGGCACTATCGATGGGGGCTCTCGGGAGTACTTATAAATCGAGCAGGAGAGGGGCCTCGAATCTATACAGAAACTTTGGGCACTCCTGTCGCAGGGTAGTAGTCTAGGGGGACTTTCGGGGGATGTTTGTAAATCGAGCAAGGGTATTTCCCATATTACTCCATATATTCGTTTTTATCTTCTCAATCCCGTTCCACCAGGCTAGTCGGATTGCTTGAGCCGGCCCTGTCTACTTGACTATCGGATGTGCTTTAGGTTACGTTTGGCCGATGTCCTCACTGTTGCCGGAACTTGTCTGTCCGCTCTGCCTTGCTGGTGGATCGGGTTTGTTACATGCAAGAAAGAAAAAGTTATGCAGTATCTTATCTTAATATACTAAAATTTTGTATACTCTTTTCCCTCTAATCTATTTAATTATCTCTCAATTCCCCTTACTATTCTTTTCAACCTGTTTAATCAAAAAACGATTTGATTTGCCTTATGGCCAATTGAAAAAAGTTAAGCCCCTTTTTTCCTTTTAACCCACTTAACATGTGTAAATATATGAAAAAAACAAAAACAAACAACCAAAAAAAAAAAAAAAAAAATCAGTATTTGGCGCTATAGTCCCTTATTAAAAATGTCGCTCTGTGATCCCTGTTTTATTTCTTATTTCTAAGTTGCCCCGTATAATTCCTATCTTATTCCTACTGAAAACGTGGTGATCATGTCACGTACCGTTAAATGTGTGTTTTCCTGATTCGTGGCTACCGTGTGGCTTGGGTTATGTGGCTCTGTCAATCCTCGTTGTTACGTACCATGGAGTCTAGATCATGTTGCCAGCGATGTCGCAGCGATCGATAGTTATTGATTTGCGTCTATAGACATGATACAACTATGTAGTTGTATCATGGTCTATAGACAGGAATATCACTTTGGCTTCCTGGCTTCCGCATGCGCAACAGCATCGGAAGCATTCGGCTCATCGGTTCCTTTCGATACGCTGGCTTTTATTCTACGGTTACTATATATGAAGTCTGTAAGCAATTCAGTGGTACTGTGGATATAGCATCTGGGTTTGATGCCATAGGTCCCGGGATCGATTCCCGTTTCGTGCACTTTTTCTTTATGACTATTTTTTTAGTTTTTTATAACTCTTTTATTTTTTTTTAAAGTAGATCGCTCAAAAAGGGCTGGTAAATAATTGGCCGGTGAACTTGAAAAAGGCGAATTGAAACCAAAAAGGTGGATTAGATGCCGTGTTAGCGCTGTTTAACCAATATAAGTCTATAATTATTACAATTTTTTTATATCTAGCATTAACCGAATTGGAATCAAAAAGGTGGATTAGATGCCGTGTTAGCGCCCGTTTAACCAATAAAGTCTATAATTATTAGTTACAGCATTATGTGCGCATGCGGAAGCCAGGAAGCCAAAGTGATATTCCTGTCTGTAGACGCGAGTTAGTTATTGTATCTGGTGCGTGAGTGGGATTGATGTTTTATGGACGATGTAGAAGCGTCCAGTTGACTCCTATGCTGCTACTAGGTGGCTTTGTGATGCCTGTGGCCTGTGGTAGCAGCGGTGTTGTTCCGTTTGTTTTAGGGTTCTTCTTCTCTGTCGTCGTTCTCCTCATCTTCTTCTTTGTCCTCCCTGTTTTCGTCTTCCTCTATTTCTATGGTATCCTGCCCCGTCCATGGATCATTATAAGGAAGAATCCGACTTACATGTACGACATCTGACTTTCCCCGTCCTTTGTCTATTTTATAATTGACTTCCCCTTGTTTCTCAGCTATAGTGTAGGGTCCGAACCATTTTAGTAGTAACTTCTCGCTCCGACCCACTTTTCTGATTGGTGTAAAAATTTTTACTTTATCTCCTGGTTCAAACGTCAGTTCTCTGTGATTGGCGTCGTAGGCGACTTTGTCCTTGGCTTGCCTTTTGTTTATGTTTTCCACCGCTATGCTTCTCATGATTAGTGCCCGTTTTCTAATTTCTACAGCATCTGTTTTGTAGTCTGTATTCGTTAGCATCGCCTCCGAGGGTAGGGTTGGTTCCCGTGCATATGTCAGCATGAAAGGGCTGAACCTTGTGGTGTCTTGCACAGCTGTGTTGTATGCAAATGTTATGTATGGTAGGTAGCTGCACCAATCTGTTTGCTGAGTGTTGCAATACATTGCGAGCATGTCAGCTATTGTTTTATTCAATCTTTCTGTCAATCCGTTGCAGCTTGGATGGTATGCTGTGGTGAACTGGCTTTGGACTCCCATAAGTTTTGTAATTTCTTGTACAAGTTCTGATTGAAAAGTTTTGCCTCTGTCACTCAGCAAGGTCCTTGGTGCGCCGTGAATTAGGAATATCTTTTCCATTAGGAATTTCGCAACTGGTTCGGCCTTGCCATTTGGTAGTGCTGCTGTTATGGCGTACCTGGATGCATAATTTGTCGCCACTACTATCATTTTTTTTCCTTTATTGCTTCTTCTGAAGGGTCCCAATAAGTCTATCCCTATTTTGTCTAAAATCTGTCCGACTGGTATTGGCTGCAACAGTCCTGGTGTTTTCCGATATGGTTGTCCCTTTCGTGCTTGGCAATCTGGGCAGCCTTTTATATATCTTTCGATGTCTTTTGTCATGTTGTCCCAATAGTACCTGGTCCTAATTTTGTTCATAGCTTTTGTTATTCCCAAATGGCCACTAGCGGGTGCTGCATGAAGTTCCCATAAGATCTCTTCTATCATGCTTCTCGGGATTACTGGTACATTGCGTAGGCCTGTTATAGTTGATATTGCTTTGTGAAGTGTGTTGTCTATTAATCTGTACCCTTTTGCCCTCTTTCTTGCGCCTATTGGGGCGTCCGATTTCCCTGGTTCTTCTAGTATATTTATGAGTTGCCTTAGATCTTTGTCTTGCTCCTGGAGTTTTCTTAAATCGCTGGTTATTGTGGTAAATGTTTGAATTTCTTCTGTTTCTTCTGTATGTTTGTTTGGGTACAGTACTGGATTCCTCGACATGCAGTCGGCGTCCTTGTGAGCCGCCCCTTTTTTGTATTCGATGGTGTAGTCGAATTCTGATAGTTTTAGGGCCCATCTTGCTAGTCGTTTATTATGTCCCTTTATGGAGTCAATCCAACAGAGTGCATGATGGTCTGTGACAATCTTGACAGGTTGGCCATATATAAGGTGGCGTAGGTACCCTAGGCCCCATACTACTGCTAATAGTTCAAGCTCACTTATGGCGTAGTTTTTTTCTGCGTGTGATAAGCTTCGGCTGATATATGCTATAGGATGAGCGATATCTTTCTCGTCCTCTTGCAGCAGGATTTCTCCGATGCCCTCGGTGCAAGCATCTGAGTGAAAAATACAACTCTTATTATATTATTATTATTATAGTGCTGTAGGGTTGGAGCTGTGATCAATTTTTTCTTTTAGCGTCTGGAATGCGGCTTCTTGTTGTTGCCCCCATGTGAAGTTTCCTTTTTTTGTTGCTTCATGAAGCGGTTTTGCTATAGCCGAAAATTGGTTTATGAATTTTCTGTAGAAGTTACATAGTCCCAGAAAGCTTTGTAAGTCTTTCATTTTTTTTGGGGTTGGGAATTTTTTTATACACTCGATTTTTTCTTCCTCTGGTCGGATGCCTGTGTTGCTCACTTTGAATCCTAGGATTCTTATTTCTTCTTGCAGATATTTACATTTTGATGGCTTGCCAATATCCTGACAGCATGTCGAGCGTGCTAAAGTATTTTGCTTTCCCCAAATATGTAAGAATGTCATCAATCTGTGGTAAGGGCCAGGAGGATTTTTTTGTAACGGCGTTGATTTTTCTGTAGTCGACGCAGAATCTTGTGGTACCGTCTTTTTTTTTTTGACTAGGACTACTGGGCTGGCCCATGGTGAGTGGCAGGGCCTTATGACATTACTATCTAGCATTTCGTTTATCTGATCATTTATTATCTCTCTTTCCTTCTGGGAGACCCTGTATGGGCGGCTTTTTACTGGTTTTTCGTTTTTGACGTCTATTTTGTGTGTTGCCAAGGATGTCCTTCCCATGTATTTAGGATGTTTGGCAAATACGTCCTCGTATCGAGATAAAAGATTTTCTAATCTCTTTTTTGTCCTTTGGTCGTGTATTGTAGATAGCTCATGATCCTGTAGGGTGACTATATCTTCTCTGTCTTCTTGCAAGGTTAGGCAAAGAGGGTGCTTTGACTCGTCTTCACTAGCTTCCAATAGGTAGCCTATTGCCATGTATTTTCTGATAGGTTGAGATATGGATGCGTTTGGTTTTACGTTTATGTACCAATTTTTGTTCTGGAAGTATAGTCCTGACGTGGGGCTCCATTGGTTTTTTACGAAGGCCGCTGTGTTCAATTGAAAGCAATAGATTTTGTCTTCTGCTAATTCAGGAGTTGATAGTTTAATTGGTTGTTCGTCACGGCTGTCCAGGTTGTAGTCTTCTGTTGCTATAATTTTATGGGTAACTGCTTCTTTGTCCACTTCGATATCGCTGAGTGTTTTTACCACGTCGTCTTCTGTTTCGGTAGCTTCGAGTGTGGTTGTGCTGTCTGGTCTATACATGGTGATGTTGATGTTGGTTTCTTTGAAGATGTGACTAATTATGTGCCTCATTCGGTCAGTGTTCATTCTATATGCTGCAACTTTTTAGCGCGATTTCTCTTTCACCTGTCTCTTGCAGTAATCTTTTGACTTCTAGTATGCATTTAAAGAAGTATGCATAACTTGGCTTAAAGTACGACCTTTTCTTAGTCGTAAGATAATATGTATTATACCCGTCTTCTTGTGTTAATCTGGCCTCGCCTCTCTGCGGCTTAAAACCAATATTTTTCCATTTCATATAATTGTCTCGGGTTTGTGTATTTATGTTTTTGTCTATCATTCCATCCTCGGTTAAGTAGTATACTCTGCATGCGTTTGGCGTGGGTTTTCTGTCTGCAATTGATGCCTCATTTTTTGATTTTGAACATTGTATATATTTTCTGTATAGGTCCCTCCATTGTTCCTTCGTTGATTCTTCCCGATGTGCCATTAGTATTGAGGGTTGGCTGTCGCTAGTTTGAATTAGTGGTATCACGTAGTTTCTTCGTAACGTTAGTGTGTTTTCTGGTAAGTTTATTTGTGCCTCGTTTTGCCGTAGGAAGTCCATGCCCAGAATGATTGCTGCTGGTGATTCTTCAATGACTCGTGCGGTCTCTGCAGCTGTATAGTGGCTTTGTCATAGAGTATATCTTGAGCGGTAATTCGGCTTGTCCCAATACTTGTATTTTATGTCCTCCTGCCGTGATAAGTACGGAGTTACTTTTGTCCATTCGGGTCTCTGTGGGTAGCAGACTTTTCTTCACGACACTGTTTTCTGCGCCAGTATCTATTATTGCCCTGGTTCGTTTGTTATTGATAGTTAAGTCGATGCATAGGGTGGATGACTGATTTTTCTTGTTTTGCCCCGTTTGAAGCAAGACGGCGCGGGGTTTTACTGGTTTCGCCGTCCACTGTCGTTTGGGTGTAGGTTGCTTCTGCACGACATGGCGTAGTGCCCAGGTTTATGACAATTGTAACAAGTGGGCCTGTTGTCGTAGGTCCTAGGTTGTGGGTGCGTTGGCGTGCTTCTACTGAAAGTGCGTGAACTTTGGACGGGTCTCTGTACTCCTTCGTGCGTGTATCGTCGGGCTGGTGAATGTCGTAATGTGTAATTCGTGGGGCTTCTTGGCGGTGGTCTCCAGGGCGCTTTGTGGTTGCTATATCTGTCGTTGTGACGGTATTCGTCCTGTTGACTGCAGAATGGTTCGCTGAACCTGGTTGTTCTTGTGGCTTCTGAGTGTGTACTGGTGTTTGAAAGCTTGGGTGCGTTGTCAATTGTCGTGGCGATCTTTTTGAGCTCTGTTTCTGTTTGAGGTGGTGAATTTGGTGGGTTTGTGAGCCAGTAATAGTGGTAGAATGTGTCGGGCAGTAGGCCGCTTTCGAAGAAATTCCTGAACTCTTCTACGTCTATTGTGGGCTTGTATTCATTGTATAGGACTCGCAACTCGTAGAAGTACTCTCTTGCTGATTCGTTTTCTTGTTGTTTTCTTTCTTCGATTCTTCTTTTATGTATTGCGCTTGTGTGTTTGTATCTTGAAATTCGTGAAGGAATGCTTTGCATAGATCGCCCTAAGTTTTGTCGCCGTTAGATGCTTTAAACTCGTTGAACCATATGTTTGCGGCTCCGTCCATAAATGTTCCGAAATAGGCTATCTTTAGGTTTTCGTCCCAGCTATTTGCTAATGCCGTCCGTTCGTACGTCCTGATGTAGTTCGTGGCTGACACCTTAGTAGGGTTGAATATAGCTGGGCTCACGAACAGTGTTGCCAAAATTTTTTTTTCAATTGTAACAGAATTCCCTAAAAAACGAAACAGATTTACCAAAATAGTAACAGCATTCTAGAAATTGTTGCCAAAACTGATTAGAAAAATTCACTACCTCCGAACTTTGTTGTGTGAACTTAACCTAACTTTTCTGTGGTAGTGAATCCAAACCACAGAAAAAAGCAAGATGGTGCGAGGGCCAAACAACAATCACGTTGGATTGTTATGTGCATGTTATGCGTAGTTATGCACATGCGTCTGTCAGCTGTCATAATATGAAGCATATTAGTGGATAATTTTTAACAGGCACCTCGCTTGTCTAAAACGTAACAGATCGGTTAATGGCGTAACAGCGTAACAGATGCGTTGAAAACGTAACAGATCTGTTACAATTGTAACAGACTGGCAACACTGCTCACGAACTGCGGTACGGCGGCTTGTCTGGGTGATGCCATTGCGTCCGATATTGTGATGTTCATACTTGATTGGTTCACCGTTGCCATTATTGGGGTGGGGGTGTGGTTGTATACTTCCGTGTCGCTGCTGCCTGTGTTTGGACTGCTGGCTCGGCGCTCTGGTGTCGTGGCTTCTGCTGTTTGCGGTGGTGCGGCTTTTGCCGGTTTTCCTGTATTTTCAAGGGACTGGCTTCTCGGTTTCGGGGTGGTCTGCTGTGTGGCGCTGCGGGGGGTATCGACGAGGACCACTTTTACTAGCGTAGGGGAGGCTGTTGGGCTGCGGTTTAACCTTTGGCTTTGTTGGAACGGGGAGAGGGCGACGGCTGTGCTTTGGTGATCCGGCTGGAAGTCCGATAGGGCGCTAGTTGATTGGGTGCGCTGCTTTTCCCGGCTTGTAAGGTCGTAGTTTGGCATTGGCTTTTTGCTTTGCGACGTGGGCACAGGCTGGATTCTTCTTAACGTCGCCAACTGTCAGGAATTTGTGATGTACTGCTAGATTATCGTCTTGTCCGCCAAATTGTCAGGAATTCCTGGTGAGGGGTGGTTTTCGTTACTTGGTCCTTCACGCTTCGGGGGTCCTCCTTGGCTCCAGTGTTGACTTAATTTGATGATTAAGCCTCTCGGGAACGGTTAGGCGCCTCCACCATGTCACAACTGGGGGTTGTTTCCCTAACGAGGGTGTGAATGAAAACCACTCGGACTAAAAAACAATACAGGTCTTTATTAATGCTTGATTATAAATATTACCAGGCAGCTCGGAGAAAGCCCAGCATGTCTCCGAGGGGTGCAGACCAGTTCGGCACTATCGATGGGGGCTCTCGGGGAGTACTTATAAATCGAGCAGGAGAAGGGCCTCGAATCTATACAGAAACTTTGGGCACTCCTGTCGCAGGGTAGTAGTCTAGGGGGACTTTTGGGGGATGTTTGTAAATCGAGCAGGAGAGGGGCCTCGAATCTATACAGAAACTTTGGGCACTCCTGTCGCAGGGTTGTTGACCAGTCGTTGAGACGAAGGTACCGTGTCCATCCAATGTTCGGGTATTTATACACCGAAAGTGCTGATTGTTGTTTATTTGAACTTGGCATTGGATGGCACAGTGGTCTGGGACCTCAACACACAGTGGTCTAGAAGTGTGAGAATTATGAAAATGTGGAGCCCACCATTTTGTTGACAATATATTATTCAATTTTTGGATTCCTCAGAAAATTTTAGACATATTTTATGTACAATATTCTGTACCTATCTTCAACTGTTTCGGAAATATTAAGTGTTTTCAGATTTTATTGCAAAAATCAACAACACACTAAAGAACTATAATAAGTAATACTGTTTATTTGTTGATAATGTAAAAAAAAAACATTAATGTATGTAGGAGATTTTGAAAATTGATGTTAAAATGTTTTTACTGATAATATGAAATAAAAAAAAGGTATAAATTGTTTTGTTTAATTTTGTTTAAAACGCCTGACCTTAGCAAATTGTTGTCTGTCTGCATGACAGTAGTTGTCAGTGTTATAGTCGTGTTTAAATTTCGTTAACTGCATATCAGAAAAATGGTTTATTTAACAGAAATGCACAAAATAACAATTCTACAGATGATTGGTTATGGAGATAAAACACGGACACAAATGAAAGTTGCTCGCTTATTTCATTCAAGGGACAATTAGTAAAATAGAAAAGCAGTTTCGCCAGCATGGACATGTAAAGCAGATAAAAAAAAGTAGCTGCCAATGCAATAAGTGATGATACCAAATTAGATATTATGCTTGAGTTTCAGGAAAACCCACATACTTCTAGTCGAAAAACAGCCCCAATGTTCGATGTTTGCCATTCATCGATTATTCGAACAATACAAGAAAATAAAATGTATGCCTATAAAATGATTTCTACTCATTAGCTCATGGAAGACAATTTTGATAGGACAACGTATTTTTGTGAACAAATGATGGCAATGTTAGATAACAATGTGATCCAATTAGAACATGTTTTATTTTCTGATGAGTGCACCTTTACACTTCACGGTCATGCTAATCGTAAGAATTGCCGCTATTGGTCTAGGGAGAACCCTCACTGGATGAGAGAAAAACATACGCAATATCCTGAAAAGGTTAATGTTTGGGGAGGAATTGTTGGAGATCATATCATAAGTCCCTTTTTCATTAATGGCAAATTTAAATTTAAATTAAAACTTATATCCTAATCCAGCAAACCCACAACTTCCAGCGAATATGATATGGTTTCAGCAAGATGGAGCACCGCCCCATTACCAAATCAATGTCCAGCAGTACCTCAACCGAGTATTTCCAAATCGGTGGATAGGGAGGCGTGGATCGATGGAATGGCCAGCACGATCCCCTGATCTGACGCCATTAGACTTCTTCTTATGGGGTTATGTCAAAAATATTGTATACAAAACTAAACCCCTCGACTTAGCTGACTTAAGGAGACGAATAACGCTTGCGATTAGATCGTTCACGCCTGAGATGTTCAGTAACGTTAGAAGAAATTTCTATTTAAGATTAGGATGTCGCCAAGACGTTCGCGGCGAGCATTTTCAACATCTCCTACATTAATGTTTTTTTCTGTTTTTTACATTATCAAGAAATAAACAGTATTACTTATTAGTTTTTTAGTGTGTTCTTGATTTTTGCAATACATCTAAAAACACTAAACATTTCCAAAACAGTTGAAGATGGGAATAGGATATTGTACATGAAATATGTCTAAAAGTTTCTGAGGAATCCAAAAATTGAATAATATATAGGGTGTTGTATTTAAAATAAGAAAGTTAGTATTGGCCACTGTTACATGACACACCCTGTATAAAAAATTTTTATTGAAAAGGATGCGCAACTAGAAATACCAATCGACGTGTCGGAGCGTTTTTTCGGACATGCCCCCATGTATTTATTATCGAATTTAATCCATTTGGCTGATACACAAATATTGTATGGCTATTACCTTGAATAAATTGACATTTAAATTGGACCGTAGACGGGTGAAAAAAAATTTTGTTTAGCGATGAAACGCGTTATAAAAATTTCAATTCTGATGGAATGAAGCGTGTAAGACGGCCAATCAACACAAGGTAACATGGCAAAGGCAGTGTTTTTCTATGGGGTTGTTTCTCATGGAATGGGGTGGGTCCTTTAAACTTCATTAATGACACCATGGATCGATTTGTCTATAGAGATATAATGCAAAATGTAATGTTGCATTATGCAGAGTGGGAAATGCCGTTGCGTTTTATTTTCCAACAGGATAATGATTCAAAACACTCTTCACGAATTGTTCAAGAGTGGTTTCAAGAAAATAACGTTCGGGTTTTGCAGTGGCCGGCACAATTCCCAGACCTTAACACCATTGAAAATCTATGGGAAGAAGTTGAACGTGGAATTCGTACACAATTATTTCCAAATAAACAATCATTGGTAAATAAAATCAATGAAGTTTGGACAAACCTTCCCGAAAATACTGTTTAAAAATTGATTGCCTCAATGCCGCGACGTTGTCGGCAAGTAATAAAAAATAATGGATATTCTATTAACTATTAACATAATACTTCTAGCTATTGTAATTATTAAATGTGCTTAATGGTTTTTTATCGTAATATGTAAAATAAAATACTGTTGACACAATTTGTTGCTTTACTTTTGTCGCACTTCATTTTGTCGATTTTTATAATTATAAATATTTCTCTACCTTTATTTTATTTAAAGTGTACCAAAATATTGTGGGGATAATATTTCATTAAAATTAGCTGGGGATCACAATCATATAATTAAGTTTTTAAACTCGAAGAAATAAAAGCACTTTGTTGCTCTTCTTTTGTCCAATAGTGTATATGTAATAGTAATAGTATTTTATTTAAAACGTTCTCTGACCCATCAAATTCAATTGAAAGTTTTTTATATAAAATTAATGTACACAGTATGTAGGAGGTATGAAGTTATGATATTATCGGGGGTAATACCAAGTTCATCAAAATTACCGATCATCTTGCTTGAAAGCTTGTTGTATTATAACTGCATGAGCTTATTTTCATTTTTAATTAAATCCGGAAGAGTCCGACTTCGAAGAAACCAAATCTGAAAATAACTGAATGCAGTTACTTAAGACAACACGCTTGAATGCAGAATTATCTCATTATTTCGAATCCACGAGTTGTATTCAGTGGAATATATTGTCAACAAAATGGCGGGCTCCACATTATAATTATATTTTTTACACTTCTAGACCACTGTGCGTTGAGGTTGCGGACCACTGTGCCACCCAATGTCAAGATCAATTAAACAATAGTCAGCACTTTGGGTGTATAAACACCTGGACATTGGTTGGACACGGTACCTTCGTCTTTCCGACTGGTCACCTCCCCTATACGATCAGGAGCGGTCATACAAAGCAACTCTCCTGGATCCTTTAACCATCCACCTTTCCTGAAAACGTAGTCTGGGTAAAGCCCTTCAGGCGCATCCCCTTAAGAGCCCCCAAGCCGATAGTGCCGGCCAGGTCAAGACCCCTACGGAGACATGCTGGGTTTCCTCCTGGCTACCTGGTAAACAAATAATATAACGTAAATAAAAGGGTCTGCTTTTTTTCTAGCAAATGGTTCAACGCCCCTTTAGGGAAACTAACCCCAAGTTGTGACATGGTGGAGGCGCCTACCGGTTCCCGAGCAGCTTAATCCCCCTATTAAGAAATAGGCCCAGAGACATCCCCCTTCCTCCAAAGCAAGAAACTACGACGATCACCAACCAGAGTAAAGCTAGTTTTCAAGGATCCCCCGACCAGAGGGATACATCGACAGAGACACGAGAGACGAGAAAACAATCAGAAGAGGAAACGATACGAGAATACTTCTGCGAACTACGATCCCTATACCACGAATATAAACCCACTTTTGACTTTGAAGAATTCAGAAGTTTTTTTGAAAATGGCTTTCGCAAAACCGCATCCTACCACTATTACTGGTTAACAAACTCACGCCCTAAATTCGCTTTCGGCACATTTTTCAACTTTTAACCTAAAATTCTCCATGCCGTGACTTCACTTATCTTCCAGCGTTCAACGAGGCAGCAGGCGTTTTTAGATCCAGGGCTATTCAAGCCATCTGTTTTCCAGGATTTGGGATCTTGAAGCGTCACTTTTTGTGCCCCCTTAGTTTGCTTAAATTTGCTTTAGTTTAATTTGGTTTCCGGGGCCACAGAAAGCCACATCGTGGGATTTTTTTTTGTCCAAGTTGTTCGCTGTTTGAAGGTGAGTTTTTTTTTTAATATACCATGCCGTTTTTTTTTGTCAATTTTTCAACTTTTCTCCTAAAAACACCATCTGGGGCTCTCTTTTAGTTAAGTCGGGTCACTAAGACCATAAGAGGCCGACCGTCTGGAGCACTCACCAACGTTGGAACCTCCTAATTTAATTTTAAAGACCCTACAGCTCCTTAGGTAAGCATAATTCATTTTTCTTTCATATTTGTCCCTGTATATTGCTTCAAAATGGCTATAATTTAACACCACATGCTTTGTTCAGATAAATGTGCTTTCGTACTTATGACCGAGTAGATTTGGTCTCGTTGGCTAAGTAATTGAAATTCTTTATTGTTTTACGATTAAGTGGACCCCATTTTACCTATACTATAGAATGTTTTTTTGTTCCTGTTTACTGTCAATTTGGTTTAAATGCAATTAATCTTGACCTTGAAATTTAATTAACTTTATTTAGACTCGTTAAATTTTTCTATATAAAGGGGTCCAACTTACTGCTTGATTTTGGTACGTTTTCTTTGTTTTATATAGCACAAGTTTGCTTGAAGTGTGACATGGTATCTTAATTCTTGCTATACAGGGTGTGCCCGAAATATAAAATATTATTAAGTGTGTCAAAATCAAATCACACATACTTTATCGTTGAGATTAGCAAGAAGACTGTAAATCTTTTAATGTCTACAGACGTAAAGTAACTTAAACAATGTAGTTACACAGCATTCACTCCTCATCGAATAAATTATTTGATCAAATTTGAGATGATGAAGTTGCAGATAATGCAGCCTCATTTGTTTATAATTATTATAAATCCACCAGTTTGTCAAGATGGTTCTTGAATAAACATTTTTAGTTTGTATTGCTCTTTTAATAGCGGCATATCCTGATTATGTAATTATTTTTATTTTATTATGTCCTAGCTTTAATAAATAATTGATTGGTTTGCTAATTGATAACTAATATGTTGACATTAATTATGCTATATTTTATATAGTTGTATATTCCCCTTATGTGTGTACAGGGTGTCCCACATTCGAGCCTCATCATGGGGATCTCGGAAACTATAAGAGATACAGCATCGGTCAAATTATGGCAAAGTTGCGGAATTTGGTGCCCAGTAATATGGTAAAAAAATATCTGAGCTATCTTTTTTAGTTTTAGAAATATTAAAAAAAAACAAAAATATTGAATTTTGGTTTTTTAAATTGGACGATTTTATCCGCTACAAAAAAACAAACACAACATTGTTAAGGCAACTTTTTTCGCTCCATATCGTCGTGTTCTTAGAATTTCGTTTCAACGTTTCGTTTTCGTGGAACTATTATCAACTTTAATTTTTTAAATACGAACCTGCATTTTTTATTTTATTTTTTGAAATCTCTTTAAGCCCTGAATTCAACCATGTAGCGCACTTAATTATATCTAGACGTTTTGATGCCATTATTACATCATCAGGAATGTGATAATTAATTTTAAATTAATACGGCCCTGGTGTTACTTATTTTTTTTACCAAATACAACATATAAGTGGAGCCAGAATTTATTAGTTATAAAGAATTAATTTCGTATAATAATATATAACATATATTTTAGTTTTTATAATAACAAAGTATAAAGTAAAACTAAAAAAAAAACAAAGGTGGCTTAGACGTCAACTTTATGCTTACTTGATTGTGTGGCTTAATTATGTTGACAATTGTCACCATATTTTTATGTTAAATATTTCAGCAAAATTATGTTTTCTGCTTTAGAAAAACGCGACATGTTACGAGTTTATTATTCTTCCAATAGGAATTCACAAATTTCTTGTCAGCGTTATTTTCAGGACTATCCTGAACGGTTACAGCCTCATTATACTTATTTTGCTACACTTGATAGAAATTTAACCGAGTATGGTAGTTTCAATAAACCAAGAGTAAACTATGGAACACGTATGGAACCGGAAGAACAACAAAATATTATCAATTCGGTAAGTTTTAATTTATTTTAAAAAATTACCAAATTTTCTATTTATAAAATTTTATTTAAGGTTAATTATGCCCCTCGCGCTTCAACTAGGCATTTCTCCAACGAACTAGAAAAACCGAGGATGAGGATCTGGAGAACCTTAAATTCTCATGGATACAAACCATACAAAATTCATATCAGTCAAACGCTTAGGCCTGGTGATTCAGAAAGAAGACTTGAATTTTGTAATTGGCTTAGCTTCAAACTAAATGAAGATGATAATTTTTTAAACAAAGTCATTTGGACTGATGAATGCAATTTTACAACCAATGGATTATTTAATAGACACAATGAACATTATTGGTCTGTGGAAAATCCCAGACAAAATCAGGAAGTAAGACCTCAAGGACGACTTTCTTTTAATGTGTGGGTTGGAATGTGGAACAATAAAATTATTGGACCCTTTATTTATGAAGGCAACCTCAACTCGCGAAGATATTTGGATATAATAAATAATAATATTTTGGACGCATTAGATCTCGAGCCTTTGGAGACTTTAAGACACTTATGGTGGCAGCAAGATGGCGCTCCGCGTCATAATGGAAGAGAAGTAACCGAGTTACTAAACGAAATTTTTCCAAATTAATGGATTGGAAATCGTGGATTTATACGATGGCCAGCAAGAAGTCCTGATTTAAATCCGTTGGATTATTTTCTTTTGGGGTACCTACAAAATCGTCTGTACCGTAATACGCCACGCGATATTAATGTTTTACGAGGAAATTTAATCCGAGAACTCAGGGCAATCCCCGCACGGGTTATTCAACGGACGATATTTAAATTAAGGAGGCTTACTCAAAAATGCATTCGAGAGGAAGGGCACTTGTTTGAACACTTAATATAATCAGTTTTTTACTTTTTGTTTCTGTTATTTTCCGTTTTTATTTATTTCCTACATAATATATTATTCATTTATAAATGTGTTATAAGATTTCTTCATTTTTCATTTACTCTCTTTTATTTAAAAAATTTATATTATTCATATTATATCCTCTTGTGAGTAAAACAAATTAAACAAAAATATCTTGTGAGGTGTCTTAAATAATTTGTTAAATACCTGTTTGACAATCAGACATCATTATTTCTAGATAACCGAAAATCAGGCTTGAGTTGGCGAATGCCAAGATATTGGCGTTCAATAAATTGGTTAATGGGCTATTGTTTGCTCCAAAAGTTGGCTACTATTACATGGCATGCAAATGCATTTTTTTTCTTTAAAAAAATACTTTAAATAAATTCCAGGGTCGTATTTATTTAAAAATTAATTATCACATTCCTGATGATGTAATAATGGCATCAAAACGTCTAGATATAATTAAGTGCGCTACATGGTTGAATTCAGGGCTTAAAGAGATTTCAAAAAATAAAATAAAAAATGCAGGTCCGTATTTAAAAAATTAAAGTTGATAATAGTTCCACGAAAACGAAACATTGAAACGAAATTCTAAGAACACCACGATATGGAGCGAAAAAAGTTGCCTTAACAATGTTGTGTTTGTTTTTTTGTAGCGGATAAAATAAGTCGTCCAATTTAAAAAAAACAAAATTCAATATTTTTGTTTTTTTTTTAATATTTATAAAACTAAAAAAGATAGCTCAGATATTTTTTTACCATATTGCTCTGCACAAAATTCCGCAACTTTGCCATAATTTGACCGATGCTGTATCTCTTATAGTTTCCGAGATCCCCATGATGAGGCTCGAATGTGGGACACCCTGTACATAATTGATTATTTTTTTTATTTTATGATGTAACCTTAGTACATAGGCGTACGTGCTGGCTTAATAAATTAATTTTATTTTAAGTTTTTGGCTCTTCAAGCTTAATTAAAATATTTAATCACAATATTAAGTCCCTGAATATAATTTTATAAATTTATTTTTTTTGGATCTCAAACCAAAACTTGATTTGTAACTTTAATTATTTTTATTGACATTTTTCAAAATTAATTTAATTCAAAATTAATTTAATTCAAATTTAATTTAATTCGAAGTTAATTCAATTCAAAGTAATTTAAATTTAATTCTTGCTTATAATTTGACATTTTTATAGTTGCTTTAATTTTTTTTTTAAATAGTTCCTTTCTCCTTTGTTTATTTCCACTTAGTTGGTTTTGCCATTTAAATTTTATTACTTTACTATAAATTTAATTTAAAAGGGAAAAGGAACTAGGTAATTTTTTTTTATTAATAAGCCATCAGCTAATGCTTTCTTTTTTTCACAGGGTCTTTCTTCTCTTTCTCTTTCTTCTCTTCTTCTGGTAATATTCTCCTTTTTACTTACTCGTCTTACTGACGTCTTGTTGACGGCCCTGGACGCACCAACGTCTCCTTCCCTCGGAAGAAGTCTATCTACGTCAGCACAGCTAAGTTTAGGTTAAATACTAACCCCCATATTTTTTTTTTCATTTTTGAATAAAGCCAGCATTAATTTTAATTATTTTTGTTGTTTTATTTATGCAGCTCCCCCTGTGGTTTGCTTTATCCATTTCTTTTTTTTCTACCTAAGTTGAGAAGTTCAGCTGAGAGTGAGGTTCCAGCACCATCTTGGAGGTTTCCGTTTTGGCCTGGCTGCAAAACGGTGGCGCCCTATTTAAAACCCCCCCTTACTCTCTGGCAATAGAGCTAGGGCTTTTGCACGCGGTCCCTCAGCCTCTCACCTCAGCTTGGCTTCGTTTTGGCTTCACTTAAATTTCTTTTAATTTAATTTAAAATAAATTTTCTAATTAAAAAAAAAAAAATAAAAATAATAACTTTTTTATAACAGCGAAAGACGCGTTGCAATTTTGGCGCCCAACGTGGGGCCCTTAAAAAGCAAAACCGCAATTTTTTTTCCACCCTTAAAATCATCCCTTAGGTGAGCTGTATAATTTTTTTTATTTTTGCTGTTTTTTTTTTGTACTAACACCTTACAATTTACTATATTTAACTGTATGATTATTTTTGACGTACCTGTTATATTGACTGTTGGATTGACTAGTATTGATTTTGTCTATAATCCACTTTACTTGTGACATATTTACTATCTAGGTATAGTTACTTATTTACTGATTTTGGCTAGTTATTAAGTACATATATTTGTTTTTGGCCATTCGAGTAAATTACCTTACTTTTGATCAACAAATTTATGATCACGAATATTTACTTCAATCTTTTACTTTGCTTATCTCCATCATAAAGCATTTTCTTTTGCCTTTAACTTTTATTACGTTAACTTGACTTTTTTAAATTTTATTTTGATTAATTCTTTGAGCTTTCGTGTGTTAAATTTAATTCGTTTAAAATGGACTATAATATGCGAGTTCAGTTTCTCAGAAAGGAGATGCTCGTATATGAGCTTTCAGTTCGTGGATTGCCTGCTGATGACACGCAGACCGTAGACGAGTTGCGAGCCGCGTTTCGCCATATCTTGCGTATGGAAAAGCAGGACAAAAAACTAATTTATCCTGCGTACAATCGCGTTTTTGACGAGGAACGAGCCTACGTCGTGCAAACTTTAAAATACCTTGAATCCTCTATTCAAAACGTTTCAGGAGCTAAAACCAAGACCAAGTTTGAACGATTAGAGTCTCAGCTCATTCATTTGCTTCATCGTGTGGACCGTATTCCTGTCACTGGCTTGAGCAATGACGAAGGTCAAATCCGATCTCAGCTTTTAACCCAAATCCTCAGTAAGCTGGATAATTTGGAGACTCTTTTGGAACAAAATCCTAATCTCAGTTCTTTGTTAGGTAAGACTCGCTTAGATTCCGATTCAGATTCTTCTCAGCACTCAGCACCGAGAAATACGCGATCAACACCTAATGTCACGCCAACCGTGCATAATACCATGCCCCCTGCGCATAATGTTACTCCAACAGCGCCTAATGTCTCTCAATTTCCACCCTCATGTAGCAAAACTCCTCGCGTTGAAAAATGGAATCTTAAATTCACTGGCGACCCTAAACAATTTTCTGTTCACAACTTTCTGGAAAGAGTATCAGAGTTGCGTGAAGCTCGAGGCGTTTCAGAACGCGAATTGTTCGATTCTGCCATAGATCTGTTTTCAGGCAAAGCTTTGACTTGGTTTCGCGCGAATAAACATAGATTTTCAGACTGGACTGGTTTGTCAGCTCTTTTATGTCGTCATTTTCAACCGCCTGATTACCCTTTTAGGTTGTTTAAAGAAATCTTGGAGAGAACTCAGGATCCCACTGAAAGCATTGTGGATTATCTCTCTAGTATGTCCGCATTATTCAAGCGATATGGTCAGCTGCAAGCCGAAGCTCAGTTAGACATTGTCTCTAGGAACTTGTCTCCATTTTACACCACTCAATTACCTGTAGTTTAAAGTCTGGAAGAACTAGAAAAGGAGTGTCTTAAACTAGAGGCTAAGAAATATCGCGCAGATCACTATGTCCCTCCATCAAGAAAGCGCCATGGCTTTGTCGAGCCCGATTTCGCATTCATTGCTACGGATGAACCATCTCCGTCTCCTTCCACTCAAATAAGCCGCCCTCTCAACCACTCTATACCTTCTTCTGTTGATGAGGTCAGAACACCACCTCGAACACCCTTTAATCCTAGGCCAATCATATGCTGGAATTGTAACAAATTAGGGCATTTGAACCGCGAATGTCCAGACTCCCGCAAAATCCATTGCTATCGTTGTGGAGCACCAAATGTAACTATTAAAGATTGTCCAAAATGTTCTGCGTCGGGAAACGGCACCCGGGAGAGTCGATAGGTCGTAAGATTACTCCCATCCCTCAACATTCACCGACCGACAACATAAGTTTCTCTAATAAAAATCTGTTAGACTTTATTATCTCCCACGCACATGGTGACAAACGTCCATATTTGGAAATATCGATTTTAGGTTGCAATATGTTAGGTCTCTTGGATTCTGGAGCTTCTCAGACGTTGGACATCCTGGTTTTATTTTGTTGCAAAGTTTGGGTCTGAAACTTGTTAAGCAACAAACCACTTGTACAGTTGCAAATGGGCAGTCATGTTCGAGTTTAGGCTATTTTCAAGCACCAGTAAGTTTATTAGGCAAAACTCGTATGATGGATATTTTAGTCTTACCTGAGTTATCACATAGGCTCTGTAACAATCTTTTTGTGCTTGTTACAACGTTAGTAGATAGCCCGAGTTTTTATCAAATTTTGACCAATTTAGATAATTAAATTTTTTTTAAAAATTTTTGAATACGCCCCTGTCTAAAAGGTTCTGGGTCCAGGCAGGTTTTCTTAATACAATAACCTACGTATAGGCAACCCATAAAATGACGATATGTATGACCAGCTGTCGGAATATCACTTGCACACCCAGATGGTGTTATGAGATCTTTTACATTTCTGGGATGACAGCCGTTTTTTCGACGTTACCTAACCTAGTATTTTGATGCAATTAGTTTCGGGTCAAACTTGCATCTATTTTCCTGGCTTCTTTTGGTTAAAATGAGTAGATTCCCGTTTTCAAAGTTCAAAGTGCCCTGCAGTTTTGCCTGTCAATTGCCGGAAGTCACATGGGTTTTCGAAGCAGTACGAGTCACGAGTAGGAAGTTGTTTTATTGATAGAGAGTCTATTTAAGGACTTTACGGCGATGTGCTTCGGGCTGTTCTTTCTATATACCGGTCCAGAAGACTTGAACAGCAGGTGATGAAGATATATAATGGCGGTTTTGTGTTAATAATTTGCATTTTAAATGTGTCGGCAAGGCCGGATCGGAATTTAACATAGAAGCTGTCCTTTTGAACCTTAAATGGGATTGTTCGTCACCTAGACCGATGAAAGCCCGACTATCTGGCTCTTTTATCTTCTAGCTTTTTTATCTTCTACCTTTATTATCTTTTACCTTTATCATATTTTCGACATGGATTTATCCATGTGTTGGAAGTGCTTTAGTTAGTACTCGTAAGCTGGAGTCTTCCTCTTAATTCTTAACTCTGCTATGGATCCCTTGTCTGGAATGGAGGAGCTATGCTTTTGAGAGGCCAAGGCGAGTGGGGGTGTCAGTTTGGAAGAAGTTCCTGTTTCGGTGCATGTGCCGGTCACCCCGACGTGCTGTATGGTCAACCGTCCACATTGATCTGATGCTGGAGTTGACGCATAATCCGCCGTGCCTGTCTGCTAGAGTTCCTGCCTTACATAAGCTAAGTAGCACTTTTTTTCTCCTTGGTTACTGTACTAATACCACCTCCGACTAATTTTTTATTAAATTTCATAAAATATAGTACCAAAAAACCCTTCTTTTGAATTTGAATAAGTAAATTTCATGTGTCTAATAATTCAGGATAATTTCACCTCCATACTTCAGTTGAATCACTCATAATGTACTACTAATGGGCCAAGAGCCACCTTTTTAGGTAATATTGCTAAAATACCTCTTTTTTAATCACTTGTAACGTTTTTACTGGCACAATGCCACACTAACCGGACTTAACTTTTTTAATTTGATCACTGATAGCCACTAAAAGTCAATTTGTTACCCCTTAACTTAATTTCCTACGTTATAAACTTTTTATGTGGTGATTTGGTAGACTGTATTATATCTGTATATTCTTCCCTCTGTATATTTTTATGTATAGTTGTATAATTACCCTAGCTTCGCTTAAGACTGTTGTAAATTCCTGTAGATTTCGCTTAAAGTGGATGGGTCACTCCAGTAATGTATATATTACCTAAACTGCTTATCTAGTATCATACGAAAAATTAGTTTTCAATTTAAAACCGAAACCTCCCTCGTCAAGGAATGCTTGAGTGGATGGTCTATTTATTGTAAATTCATTTGTATATTAATCCCTAGCAGGTTTTATGATTATCTAGCTGGAACATGCTAGTTTTGATTTATAAAACTAAATGTTACTCGTCAAGCAGTATAAGATGGTTATTTTAATTATCATAAATTGAGATTAACATTAAACAATAAATGTAAGTCTTACTTCCTAACAGAAGTAGCAGTTAAAGGTTTAATACTCATCTAGTTGGAGAATGCTGATTTTTTAAGTATAAATCTAGAACTTCCTCAGGAAGTATGCATTTTCGCTCTAATTAATTTTGGGTAATGAATTTTAAATCTTTCCTAAGCTATATTGGAGTTATTATCTCCTGTAAAGTTATTGAGATATTATATCTGTAATTTCTTTATTTTTGCTTAATGTTATTAAGATATCCCTATAGAGTATTGAGATATTTCTATAGCTGTAATTTTCTCTATTTTGACTTAATTTTATTAAGATAAACCTTGTAATGGATATATCTATATCTGTTTTGAGCGGGTTAATAAGGGACTGATAATCCCGGCCTTGAATACATTCCTTACTGACCCAGAAATTTTAGCTACCATCAACATGTATTTTTGTCATTCTAGGTTTTGGCTATATCTATTAGTTGGACTTAGCTAGATAATCTTTATCTTCACCCCTAAGCTATTTAGTTGGGAACATAACTAAAGTTTTAAGCTTCTCAATTCTATTTTGGAATAGGGCAGGGTAAATGCCTTTATTAATATAACCTGGAAGTGATATTACAATTGATAAATTTGATTCTAAATTCTATCTCATTTTGAATTCTGGCGTAGTGAATGCTATAATGGACTTTATATTAACTTTACCCTAAATGCTGTTCTACTTTGAATTTTGGCAAAAGGGTAAATGCCTTTAATTATATAACCTTGAAGTTACCATAAATTTCTCAAGGGATTTTAACCAAATTTTGGGCATCGTAAGTACTTCAATTGACCTTGCATTGACTTTACTATAAATAATATTTTATTTTCAATTTTGGCATAATGAGTGCTATAATTTGATTTAGCTTAACTTAAATTTAAATTCTGTTTTATTTTGGTCACTACCTTTAAAGTAATTACACTTTAATTATGTTCAAAGCTTTTAGTTAGTATTTGACTCCTTTTATATTGGGTGTTTAGAAAGAATCCTCACTTCTTAATCTTTTTAATTTCCAACGATCTAATATATCTTTTAGTGGAGCTGACTAGCTCATTTCATAACTTTTTCTATGTTATTTTTTATACCTTCTTTCTCTAATTTAGTTGCTTAGCCTTTTATTCAAATCGTTTTTCCATGTTATGTTTATTTCTTCCTATATGAATAAAATGGGTGTTTGTTGGAAAATATTATTCTTTTATTAATAAAATAGGAATTGATTAAAATAATTGTTTTATTCATACTGCTTTCTCTTTCAGGGCTAGGGAACTAAATATTCTATTTACTCTTTTCTTTATAATCTTTTTCAACCCCTTTGGTTGATGGCGCCCAAAAATCTTATCTGAATTAAATCTACGACCTTAGCTCTCAAGCGAATAAAAAAACTGAGTGGCCGTGGTGACCCAAGTAATTAATTAATAAAAATATTAACAAGAACAACATTTTGAGATCAAGAAAAATAAGTTGAATAATATAAAGTAAGAATCTTTTTTTTTGTTTATAATTTTTTATTTTTTATTAATTATTACAGCTCATATTAGGCATTGACTTTTGGAGGTCTATGGAGATCATTCCAGATTTGAAGCAAGACGTCTGGCATTTTTCTAACAATTCTGGAGACACGGAAATTTGTAGTATCATAGATGGCGATTCCTTATCAGATCAGGAAGGAACCGCTCTTAATACATTGGTTAAGGAGAAAATATTTCAAATGGGTACTGGCCTTGGACTTTGCAAGGTTGCAGAACATGAAATTGAACTTGAATCGGGCACCAAGCCAATCAAGCAACGTTACTACCCAGTTTCTCCGTATAAACAGCAGATCATGGATCAGGAAATCGACGAGATGTTGAAACTTGGCGTGATAGAACCATCTAAAAGCCCCTGGTCGAGTCCAGTGTGTTTAGTACGCAAGAAGGATGATAGCTACCGATTTTGCCTTGATTTCCGGAAATTAAACGAGAAGACTAAGAAGGACGCATATCCCATTCCTTATATTTCTGCCATTTTAGATCGCCTAAGAGATGCCCGATATATCAGCTCCATCGACATAAAATCAGCTTTCTGGAAAGTACCTCTCAGCCAATCTTCACGTGAACTAACTGCTTTCACTGTTTCAGGCCGGAACTTATATCACTTTTTGCGCATGCCTTTCGGCTTAACTAATGCGCCCGCGACCTGGCAACGTATTGTAGACCGTGTTCTAGGTGTCGATTTGGAAAATCACGTGATGGTATACCTGGATGACATAATCATTATTTCCAGGACTTTTTCAGAACATCTAAAAATTTTGGGACTTGTTTTTGATCGATTGAAGGAGGCAGGTTTCATTGTATCTGAGGAGAAATGTCATTTTTGTAAGCCCGAACTAAAATATCTTGGTTACATTGTAGATGCAAAAGGGCTACGACCCGATCCAGAAAAAGTAGAAGCCATTGTAAATATAGTTCCTCCCAAAAATATCACTGAGATTCGACGTTTTATTGGCACCGCCTCTTGGTACAGGCGATTCGTACCTAATTTCTCTACTATCATGGCTCCCATTACTAGGCTAACTAAGAAAAACATAAAATGGGATTGGAATTACGATTGCCACCGATCTTTTAACCTAATCAAAGAAGCTCTAGTTACTGCCCCTGTTCTTACATGTCCAGATTTCAATCGCACTTTTACTCTTCAAGTTGATGCCTCTCATTTCGGCTTAGGAGCAATTTTAAGTCAGCAATTCGATGACGGCGAAAAAGTAATCAGTTACCTCTCTCGTTCTCTCACTCGTCAAGAGATGAAACTCACTGTCACGGAGAAGAAGTGTCTTGCAGTAATTTGGGGTGTAGAAAAACTTCGTCACTATCTTGAAGGGACTCATTTTAAGGTCATCACTGATCATCATTCTTTGTTATGGTTACATAATCTAAAAGATCCACAAGGCCGTCTCGCTCGTTGGGCTCTCCGCTTACAACCCTATGATTTTCAGCTAATTCATCGTAAAGGTAGAGAACATGTTGTACCCGATTTTCTTTCTAGGTCAGTACCTGTGGCCGCTGACTCAATTTCACCTGTCGCTGAGTCGCCACCTTTACCCTCATATTCTACTACAACAGATAAATGGTATATAAACATGATTCATAGGTTAGAGGAACGTCCAGAAAAGTATCCTTGTTGGCGAGTCGAGAATGACATTCTTTATAAATTTGTTAAGTCCAATAACCTTAATTTTCCTGATAATTCCAGCTGTTGGAAAATAGTGGTGCCTAAAGATAGTCGTAGGGAGATTTTATCTCGTTGTCATGATATTCCAGCCGCAGGCCATGTGGGAGGTTTTAAGACCTTTTGGAAAGTTGCTGAGCGCTATCATTGGCCGAAAATGCGATCCGATATAACCAAATATGTTCGTTCTTGTAAAACGTGTGCTCAGAACAAAGTAGAGCAAAAACGCCCTGCAGGTTTAATGGGCAATCGCCCCGACATAAAGGAACCCTGGCAAGCCATTAGTCTCGATTTTATAGGACCTTTACCGCGGTCACGTTCTGGTTATACAAACATCTTAGTTGTCACCGATTATTTTAGTAAGTACGTGGTTTTATTTCCCTGTCGGTCTGCCACTGCTAAAACACTTGCTAAGTGTGTTGAGGAAGGAATATTTTTAGTTTATGGTGCCCCTCAGTATTTGACTTGCGATAATGGAACCGCGATGAAATCTAAAGATTTTCAAACTCTTTGTGACAAATATAAAGTCCAGATATTTTATACCGCATCTTACTATCCACGAGCGGATCATACCGAACGCGTTAATCGAGTCATAAAAACCATGGTACGTTCGTACGTGCAACAAAATAATCACCGGACCTGGGAGGACAATTTATCCGCAATCGGTTGCGCAATCCCTACCGCGCGACACGAAACTACTGGTTATTCGCCTTACCTTGTAAATTTTGACAGAGAACATAAACTGTTTGGTAAAGACTTTTCTGAAAAATTTCCATCTATAGAGACAGAAGGCCAAAATTATGTCAAGGAAAGGATTGATGCTTTTCAACGTCTGTATCGGACAATACACAGTAGAATCGAGTCGTCGCGTCAGAAAAACCGTCACCAATACAATTTGCGCAGGCGCCCTGTAAAATATCTTCCCGGTCAAGAAGTTTGGCGTAAAAACAAAAGTTTATCGGATGCCGTAAATTATTATAGTGCGAAATTGGCCCCCGAATTTGTAGGTCCTTTCAAAATTAAACGAAAAACTGGCACTTGTACTTACGAACTCGAAGATGAACAAAAAGGGTATTTGGCACGTACAGGATCTTAAACCAGTGTACACCGAACCTGGTTCTGATAGTCCCTCGGAATGAATTTTATAACCGTTTAAACAGCTCAAAGTTTTCATTTTTTCTTTCTATATATTACCTAATAATTACTTTTGCTCTGTAACTTTATCTTATAACTTACCTAATATATCTTATAACTTCATTTTATATATTTCATGACTACTTTATTTATTTCGTAACTATACCGTTTTTCTCTTTGCTTTGTCATTTTATCTTTGAATTTTTGCTGTTTTACTGCCCGATTGTGACTTGTTTGCCGATTTGACTTGTTGGCTCTTACTGGGGTCCCCTCTTTTTACTTTGCTTACCTTGATTTACTTTGCTTCCCTTGTCTTAATTTGCTTACCTTGTTTTACTTTGCTTTATTACTAGCCCTGCAGAGGTGGGCACAGAATAATCCTGCACGGGGAACACAGTGACGGTAAAAGTCCGTCAAGTGCCGAAGCACTAGGACCTTCAGTCCGGTTGCTTGTTTTAGCCCTGCAGAGGTGGGCGTAGAATAATCCTGCACTGGGAACACAGTGACGGTAAAAGCCCGTTAAGTGCCCAAGCACTAGGACCTTTAGTCAGGTTGCTTGTTTAAGCCCTGCAGGAGTGGGCGTAGAATAACTCTGCGTAGCACCATGACCTTCAGTCGGGTTGCTTGTTGAAGTCCTGAGACCTTCAGTCTATCAGCTTCAAGTTACTTTTTGCTTCAGCCTTCAGCTATTGTACTATTTTTATTTGCTAGTCACGTGTATCTTCTTTTATTTTGTTGGTAACGGAGTATTCCTAGTATTTCAGTGTAATTATTTCTTTGGATTGATATTTTCCACCTTTTTCCTCACTCACTGGTCCTCATCTTAGCGTGAAATGAGTTGAGCACCAGGTGCACAGTTTCAGTTTCAGTTTTTCGATAGTTCTCCTCGATTACCATGATTTAATTTGAGTTTCTTGTATCAGTGTCTTGTGGACTATCATCTTAGCGTGAAATGAGATTAGTGTTCGGCAGGACCGGATTGAATTGATTTCTTATGTAATCTGGTATAAATAATTACTTTATATATTTTCTTAATCACCTTCGATTCTATTTGTTGATTTCACTCCTCCGTTATTTATGATTTCATTTCAGTTTTCGATGTCAGTGTCTTTTGAATTATCATCTTAGCGTGAAATGGGATGAGCATTCAACAGGGCCGGATTTGATGGATTTCCTTGTTTTACTTTCGTATAAATCATTACTTGTTTCTAGTTTTTTTAAAATTTACTTTGGTTCTTTTTTTTACTACTACCCCCAGTAAACCACTATACCCGGATTTGACTTCATACCTTACCTTGACGTTATTTTGCTTTGCTTACTTTATTAGCTTCGCTGAAAGTCTGATTACAGTCAGACTCTTATTACCTGATTTCACTTGATTTAGTTGCCATTTGTTTGATGTTTTTCCTTTGCTTTGCTTTTATTGTGTTATTTACCTTACCTTGATTAATACCTTGCTTACCTTGTTTTCATTATCTTTGCTTTGATTTTTAGTTATCTTTGAGTACGTTTTTTGCCTAGGTCAATTGGAAAAGTCTCGATGTCTTTTGCCAACACGGTTGTCACCGGAATTGTACCTAGAGTCCAATTGCGTACCGTACCTTACCTTTGCTTACCTATTTGTTTGGTTGATTTATTACTTTATTTTTGGGTTTTGTTTTCGGTTGTCCAGGTCATTAGGCAGAGTCTTGATGTCTTTGGCCTTTACAGTTGTTACTGGATTTGTACCTGGACTCAAATCTTACCTTACCTTACCTTTGCTTACGTCATTATCTTTTCATTATTCTTTTATCTCACTTGTAGGTCTGTTTTTACATAGGTCATTTGGCAAAGTCTCCATGTCTTTAGCCAATACGGTTGCTACCGGATTTGTACCTACTGTCCAAATACTTACCTACTTACCTTGACTTACCTTTTTTCTTTTTTACTTTGTATCTTGCTTCTGCCTTTCTTCATTGTTTTCCTCCTTATGGCAACTAATAGCTTAATGTTAGCTACTTTATATTTACCGATTTTGTCCTATCTATATACAGCCTTCTTTTTTTTTGTTATACAAGAGGCTGAGAGGCCGTGGGTGCCCCTGGGTGGCGTTTTGCCGTCTTTTGTTAGAATGTTCGTTCTGCTAAAGGCAGGTTTGCGGGCAGAGTTATATTGTGGGGGGTGGCTGCCTGACCCCTGATTCAGTCTGCACTTCGATGCAGCACAGGGGAGGGCGAAACTACTGCTTATGACCTCGTCCGCAGGTCTTGTGTGATACGCCAGGCCAGGAGCAGTGCCGCCTTTCGGAACACCCTAATTAGATTTTCCTGTTGAAGGCTGTGGTACATTTAGTTGTCATCGACACGTTTGTATCTTTTAGTTTGGTGTGTACTAAAATACACTCCTTTTGTCTGGTGGAGCATCTGGGTTACAGCTATTTTTTTTGTTGATATTGATTATCTTTATTTTTTTTTTCACCTTTCAAGTACTGCTGTGTATTTGCCTTCCTTGGGTCTTTCTTGTGGGTGCGAGGTTGTACCGCGAGTTTGTTTGTATGAGGTTAGTACACGAGGTTCGCCAAGACACGTTTGGTTGTAGGCAATGCTAACTTAAGTCCGATATCCATCGAGTTCGCTTTTTTGGACCGCTATACCGTACAAACAGCTCGGGGTCACATCCTTTCCTCTCTCGGAGTCTCCATGGGTTGTCAGCTGCGAAACAGTGCTTGAAATTATTATTAATTATTTTTTATTACTTACTTTATTACTTACTCTTACGTTATTTGTAACTATATTTGATAAACACTCCGGGAGTGTTTCGGTCCCTGCTTATTTCTTTTTTTTTATATGAATACTTAAATTATTGTTTGATTTGCTTTACTTAGCTAATGAGGCTTTTTGTGCTTGATTATCGTCGGTCAATTTCCTTTAGGAAATTACCCTCCTTTCCTAGGAGAGGGGGAGTTGTGACAATCCGATTTTGTCACAAATGAACTAATTTAATCTAATGTGTATGGTGTCTTTTAACAAATGACCCTGTATAAAGTAAATACATACCTAAGGTCAACGGCCTCTGTTTTCGTTGTCTTTGACCGAGCAAAGCTACATTATTCTCCCATTTTAAATCATATATCTCCCTGGAATACACTATCTGAGACTTATTCTGGTGTTTGATTGTGAGATTCAATTAATATATTTATTTTGTTTGTTTTACCATTTTTATGATCACCTGTCAAATTGACTGATGAATTTTCTAGGTTAATATTCTTCTTCTGCACATGTGTAGGCCATAACATTAATGGTCGTTTGCTCCGAGGATGGTAGGGGTATTCTGGGACTTGGGTTTTCTTTAAATAATTTTTAGTGAATTGTAGGATTTTCGAATTGACTTCTTATGTAAAACTGAATTTGGGTGCATCTGTTTCATTTCTCTTGGCTTGGAGTATCTGCAATTGAATGCGCACGGCTCTAAAGACTTCATTCCGTGTCGCCGCCAGTGTGTGAACTGGTCTCTCTCTTTCGGAGCGAGCAGGTAGTTCTGCCCTAACCTTTATTGTTCTGTGGTTCTGCCCGGAGGTGGGTGTCCTAAATTCGCTTTCGGCACATTTTTCAACTTTTAACCTAAAATTCTCCATGCCGTGACTTCACTTAACTTCCAGCGTTCAACGAGGCAGCAGGCGTTTTTAGATCCAGGGCTATTCAAGCCATCTGTTTTTCAGGATTTGGGATCTTAAAGCGTCACTTTCTGTGTCTCCTTAGTTTGCTTAAATTTGCTTTAGTTTAATTTGGTTTCCGGGGCCACAGAAAGCAACATCGTGGGATTTTTTTTGTCCAAGTTGTTCGCTGTTTGGAGGTGAGGAGGTTTTTTAATATACCATGCCGTTTTTTTTGTCAATTTTTCATCTTTTCTCCTAAAAACACCATCTGGGGCTCTCTTTTAGTTAAGTCGGTTCACTAAGACCATAAGAGGCCGACCGTCTGGAGCACTCACCAACGTTGGAACCTCATAATTCAATTTTAAAGACCCTACAGCTCCTTAGGTAAGCATAATTCATTTTTCTTTCATATTTGTCCCTGTATATTGCTTCAAAATGGCTATAATTTAACACCACATGCTTTGTTCAGATAAATGTGCTTTCGTACTTATGACCGAGTAGATTTGGTCTCGTTGGCTAAGTAATTGAAATTCTTTATTGTTTTACGATTAAGTGGACCCCATTTTACCTATACTATAGAATGTTTTTTTGTTCCTGTTTACTGTCAATTTGGTTTAAATGCAATTAATCTTGACCTTGAAATTTAATTAACTTTATTTAGACTCGTTAAATTTTTCTATATAAAGGGGTCCAACTTACTGCTTTATTTTGGTACGTTTTCTTTGTTTTATATAGCACAAGTTTGCTTGAAGTGTGACATGGTATCTTAATTCTTGCTATACAGGGTGTGCCCAAAATATAAAATATTATTAAGTGTGTCAAAATCAAATCACACATACTTTATCGTTGAGATTAGCAAGAAGACTGTAAATCTTTTAATGTCTACAGACGTAAAGTAACTTAAACAATGTAGTTACACAGCATTCACTCCTCATCGAATAAATTATTTGATCAAATTTGAGATGATGAAGTTGCAGATAATGCAGCCTCATTTGTTTATAATTATTATAAATCCACCAGTTTGTCAAGATGGTTCTTGAATAAACATTTTTAGTTTGTATTGCTCTTTTAATAGCGGCATATCCTGATTATGTAATTATTTTTATTTTATTATGTCCTAGCTTTAATAAATAATTGATTGGTTTGCTAATTGATAACTAATATGTTGACATTACTTGTGCTATATTTTATATAGTTGTATATTCCCCTTATGTGTGTACAGGGTTATCCAACCAAGACTGGACAAGGCGATTTTTTGACTTTTCCTCTACTTTTATAAAAAAACTGAAATAGCCATCTTAAGTCATTTTCTCCCGCGAATTCGAATATCTTCAGCAAAAAACAATTGAACATCAAAAAAAGTACTAGGGGTCACTTTGATATTTTTTTAAATGGGATGCCGTATTTTTAATGAGCTTATCCGATTTCTCATATAAATTTTGATCTAAAATGTTGGATTTTTAATTCAAAAACGCCTTTTTTCTTCAGTTTTAAATTTGGAAAATGTTCGTCTACCGTAAGATTAATACCTGATAGATGGATACCCGTTTCACCTGTTCACCCTTTAACCTGCTTTAAAGCGTCCGTCAGTTAGACAAAATAATCAAGTTTCAAATTTCTATATATTTTTCACAAATTAATTACAAATTTAGTAGTTTTTGCAAATCTATTATTGCTTACGTATAAAAAAAGTATGACATATTAGAAAAAACTATAAACTAAAGTGAATAACTTTAATCTCAATAATATAATTGTTCTATGTGTCCTCCATTATTTTCAAAACATGACCGATGCCCCCTTTTCAATCTCTCCAAAGAATCTCTTACAATATTTTGGTCCTGGTTAAGTCTATTAATTTCATTTATAATTTTTTGCTGAATGTCCTCCAGACTTCTGTTGGGTCGTTGATAAACTACATTTTTTAAATGACCCCATAAAAATGTATCCATTGGCGTGATATCGGGGCTATTTGGTGGCCAATGAATTGTTCCGTTACGGCCAATCCACTGATTGTAACGCTCGTTTAGGTATGTTACCACTTCTCGAACTGCATGAGGCGGAGCACCATCCTGCTGCCAAATGATATTGTTGTAGGCTTGCAATGGCAACCTTTCCAAGAAATCCTCGATATCGTTATGAAGAAAATGGAGGTATCTTTGGCCTGTTAAAGAGCCACGATAAAATAGTGGTCCAATAATTCGATTTTCTAACATCCCACACCAAACATTAAGTGAGCTCCAACCTTGAAACTTTATCATTTCATATCTATGAGGGTTAACTGCTGCCCAGTATCTTGTATTTTTCCGATTGTATACCCCCGATGTTGTAAATGACGCTTCGTCACTCCATAGAATTTTATTATATAAATTATAATCTTCGTCTTGCTCTCTCTTCAGCATTGAAGCAACAAATCGAAATCGCAGTTCTTTTTGAAGCTGTGTTAACTATTGAACGGGAAGGATGCAATATGGTTTTAGACCACATTTTTTTAAAGTTCTGTGAACTGTTCCATAGCTTACTCTCCGGAGCCCTGGACCATACCTTACTTCTCGTACCGCTTGCGGAATAGAACTCTTCGGATTTATAGTAAAATATTGAGCAATAGCTCGATCCCTTATATTCCGTCTTTTCATCTTTCTTGGCTTATCTTTCAATGTCTTACTTTCTTCAAATAGGGTCTTAATTCTGAGAATTGTATCCACTGAAATGTGTCTCTGGAAACTCTCAAAAAATGTTCTTTGTGTTTGTCGAGCATTCTCTCCACTTTTGTAATATAATTTTATTACATTTAGCCGTTCTTCTAAAGAATATTTCATTATTATTTGTAATTAATTCGTGAAAAATATATAGAAATTTGAAACTTGATTATTTTGTCTAACTGACGGACGCTTTAAAGCAGGTTAAAGGGTGAACAGGTGAAACGGGTATCCATCTATCAGGTATTAATCTTACGGTAGACGAACATTTTCCGAATTTAAAACTGAAGAAAAAAGGCGTTTTTGAATTAAAAATCCAACATTTTAGATCAAAATTTATATGAGAAATCGGATAAGCTCATTAAAAATACGGCATCCCATTTAAAAAAATATCAAAGTGACCCCTAGTACTTTTGTTTGATGTTCAATTTGTTTTTTGCTGAAGATATTCGAATTCGCGGGAGAAAATGACTTAAGATGGCTATTTCAGTTTTTTTATAAAAGTACAGGAAAAGTCAAAAAATCGCCTTGTCAAGTCTTGGTTGGATAACCCTGTACATAATTGATTATTTTTTTTTATTTTATGATGTAACCTTAGTACATAGGCGTACGTGCTGGCTTAATAAATTAATTTTATTTTAAGTTTTTGGCTCTTCAAGCTTAATTAAAATATTTAATCACAATATTAAGTCCCTGAATATAATTTTATAAATTTTTTTTTTTTGGATCTCAAACCAAAACTTGATTTGTAACTTTAATTATTTTTATTGACATTTTTCAAAATTAATTTAATTCAAAATTAATTTAATTCAAATTTAATTTAATTCAAATTTAATTTAATTCGAAGTTAATTCAATTCAAAGTAATTTAAATTTAATTCTTGCTTATAATTTGACATTTTTATAGTTGCTTTAATTTTTTTTTTATATAGTTTCTTTCTCCTTTGTTTATTTCCACTTAGTTGGTTTTGTCATTTTAATTTTATTACTTTACTATAAATTTAATTTAAAAGGGAAAAGGAACTAGGTATTTTTTTTTTATTAATAAGCCATCAGCTAATGCTTTATTTTTTTTAACAGGGTCTTTCTTCTCTTTCTCTTTCTTCTCTTCTTCTGGTAATATTCCCCTTTTTACTTACTCGTCTTACTGACGTCTTGTTGACGGCCCTGGACGCACCAACGTCTCCTTCCCTCGGAAGAAGTCTATCTACGTCAGCACAGCTAAGTTTAGGTTAAATACTAACCCCCATATTTTTTTTTTCATTTTTGAATAAAGCCAGCATTAATTTTAATTATTTTTGTTGTTTTATTTATGCAGCTCCCCCTGTGGTTTGCTTTATCTATTTCTTTTTTTTCTACCTAAGTTGAGAAGTCCAGCTGAGAGTGAGGTCCCAGCACCATCTTAGAGGTTTCCGTTTTGGCCTGGCTGCAAAACGGTGGCGCCCTATTTAAAACCCCCCCTTACTCTCTGGCAATAGAGCTAGGGCTTTTGCAAGCGGGCCCTCAGCCTCTCACCTCAGCTTGTCTTCGTTTTGGCTTCACTTAAATTTCTTTTAATTTAATTTAAAATAAATTTTCTAATTAAAAAAAAAAAAAAAAAAAATAACTTTTTTATAACAGCGAAAGACGCGTTGCACTAACCAGCGGTTTCATTCACGCCCCGTTAGGGAAACTACCCCCCAGTTGTGACAATATCCCGAAAAATCGTATTTCATATATTTTTGTATATTAATAACATAACGAACAATAAACTTATTAAAAATATACTTACAATTAGGAATAAAATGTGTTTCCGCTAAAAGTACAATTAAAATAATTAACAATATGATCTTGTTTTGAGCTGGCCGTGGTATTCGTCATTAACATCGATGGAAAAGATTGCGGCAGCTGCAGCTAAAAAGGTTCTTCAAAATTAGTATGATTACATCTCATCTTCGCAACTATGTTTTCATGGTAGCTTTCATACATTTGAATGGTCGGTAAACTTGTTGTTCACCAACTCCGCTCTTAGCTAATTTGGAAACTGCTGTGAATTGCAGAGAGTCATTTGTAACTTTTTTTGTTGCCGTATCCAGTCCAGCTTTTGTAGCTTCCCAGTTTGTCCTTTTTACCTAACTCGTTTTTTCCGACAGAAATATTCTTGTACTATTTGCCGCTACACTCCCAATAATGATTGGCTTCCGAAGATATACGGTTATTTTTAATTTCGAGACGTTTCTATTGATATTTCAAATATAAACGTACTGGGCACAAATCTGGAGCTTTTTGTCAGCCATTTTGAGCTTGCGCAGGGCTTTGAACCACCTTGTTTGGTTTTAGTGAATAACGGGTTGTATTTTATTCTCTCAGTTTTATCCCCTGTTACCCATTTCTTCTATAAAATAGGTCATAAGGCATGTACGTCCCTCTCCGCCTCTCCATGCTATCTCATAAGATAATATAAAAAATAGCTCTCTTTATTGCCCATGCTAACATGGGTTAAAAGTGATGCCAAATTCATCATGAAATTAAGTGGATTTATTTGTATGTTCCTTATATTCATCGCCTTTTCGTTTTTACTATTTTTTTTTTATTTACTATTTTTTACGGTTCGTCGGCGTATCAGAGGCCATCTTAAACCGGTCATCGACCGTACGGTTTTTAATCGTGCGGTCTACCGACTGGGGAGTGTGAAACGGCACCTTCTTCTACGAGATATCCGATCTCATCCGGCCTGTCCGGCGTGAATAGGATGGTTTTGATGTCGATTCATTTTACACTCTTCCCTAAGACAAGAGCACGCGGTGTTTCCCAAGCGGTCACCCATCCAAGTACTAACCGCGCTCGACACCGCTTAACTTTGGTGATCTGACGGGAACCATTCCATTTTAAATCCTTTATTTACCTATTTCTTTATACAATTCTAACTATGACTAACTTAATCCTACTTAACCTAATATTTACACACTAAAGCTAACTTAGGACTAATTACATGTTTTGGGCGCATATGGACCATAAGCATATGGCCCGAAATGCGCTCAAAGGAACCGGACCTAAAGCCCGGCGGCCGTTGGAATGGCCTTTGGTCATAGTTTTGAATTTTAAATGGTGATTAGATAACACCCGTACCGGCAGTGCCATCACGGGGTGTTAAGAGGATGATTACCGATCAACAGTACCTACAATAACACAGTTTTCTCAAACTGTCCACGCACAATTAGCTATGGAAAAATTGGAAAGTCAATGGCAAGCACGCTGGGAAAAGTTGAAAAAAACCCAGTCAGATTATCTATCACAGACCTTGTTACATTCGCCCACGGCGGATGATTCAATTGCATGTGGCATGATATTTCTACTAAAATTTTAGCTGAGAGAGGCCATGATCAGGGGGGTTTGTCTTGTCCGTTGGGTCGGTAGGCGTCTCGTTAGGTCCGCCCACTGCCGGTTCTCGTGTTAGAAATGCACATTTTGGGCCGCAAAAATACACCGAACAACCCAGTGATGCTGGAAGTTCAGCATGATTTTTGCAGCCTTTTTGTGCATTACTATATTTGTTGTTTGTATGAGTCTAGTTATTGTTGTATGTTTGTTCATTTATTCTTACATTTTGTCGGTTTAGTTATTGTTTTATGTTGTTATTATTCGTCTGGCAGTGGGGTATTGTATATTTGTAATTTGTAATATAGAGGTTTATGTACTGTGTGTCCGTCGTTATCGGCACGTCTGTTTGTAATATTTCTTGTAAGTTGTGATGCGTCCAGTTTGTACATGTAAAATTTGTTCGAGATGTCACGTATGTATGTAATTATGTCGTCGATAGCTGCCATGTGGTGCAGGTCTGCGACTGTTGCACATCTATTTGATGATGTAACACATCGCAAGATCTTGTTTTCTAATCTCAGTAAGCAAGCGTTGCAGCTGAGTATTAGAAGCACTGCACCACACGGGAGCGCCGTAAGTAAGTACTGGTCTTATTATTTGTTTGTATATTAGTATTTTGTTCGTTGGAGATAAGTAGGAATTTTTGGATATGATGGAGTAAAGGCTTTGCATTGCTGCAAAGCCTTTTTTAAGGGTTTCGGATATATGTGGTTGAAATGAAAGTCTTTCGTCAATGGTGAGGCCTAAATATTTAAATCGTCTTTGTGGCGTTATTGGTGTGTCGTTTATTTTGAAAGGTATAAAGATTCGATTATTAGTAAATTTCTTCGTTAGAGTTGTACAAGTCGTTTTAAGTGGATTTTCCATTTTTTAAAATAGGGATCCAGGATGTTGATATGCGACTGGACCTGTCGCTTAGCGGCTTCCGCATAAAACGATTGCGCATAGATTAATGCGTCATCCGCATACAATGTCAGTTTTGTGAGGGGATACCTGGAAAAATCGGCTGTATAGAGGTTATACAACAATGGTGATAGCACGGTTCCCTGAGGGACCCCCGCACTAACCACCCTTGCATCGGACAACACACCCTCTACTCTAACGAAGAAGGTCCTGTTTCGTAAGTATGTTTTTAGTAGTGTAATTAAATGCATAGGAAATTGATGAATGGTCATTAGTTTGAAAAGTAGTCTGTCGTGCCAGACAGTGTCAAAAGCTCGACTGACGTCTAGGGACAAAAGCACAGTATTTTGACTTAAATTAAATTTGTTTTTAACGTCAGTCAAAACTTTTGTAACTTCCTGGACTGTACCATGTTGTGCTCTAAATCCAAATTGTTCGTCTGGGATTCGGTCTAAGAGTCTTTGTTTTTTCAGTTTAACTAAGATTGTTTTTTCAGTTATTTTTGATAGTGTGTTCGTAAGTGCAATCGGTCTGTAACTGTTCGGTAATTTGGGGTCTTTATTTGGTTTAAGTAAGGGTATTACAATGGCCTCTCTCCACCGTACAGGGAAGTGTTGAAGTGTAAAAATTGCATTTATTATATAGAGTAATTGCACAAATTCCCTTCGAGATAAATTTTTGATTAATATGTTAGGAAGCCCGTCAGGTCCAGGGGCTTTCCTGAGTGGGATAAATCGAACTATCTCTCTCATAGTTCCCTGGGCGTGACGAGCAGTTTGGATAGGGCGGGGGCGGGGTGGTATGGGATATTTTTGTCTTGTTATGTTTGTCATCCTGTTAGTTATGTGATTTTGTTCTGGTTCAGTATTGTCAGGAGAAATGCAGACTTCAGCGAGTGCGTTCGCTATATGGCCTGCCTTCTCTTTGTCTGTTTGTGTTTGTTGTTGACCTGTCATTGTCGGAATTTTATTAAATTTGCGTTTGAGGCGCTTGGTCAGGCGCCACAGTGACGAGTCCTGTGCTGTAAGTCCTGTCAAAGTATCGTTCCATGTTTGTTTTTAAATTCATAACCCGTGCTTTTAAGTGTCGCTAGGCCCTTGCCTTTTTACTATTTCATTAACCATTATGTTTCTATTTAGCGTGAATGATCACAAAAATCCACAAACTGCCTCCACTTTTTATTCTTCACTGTATTCACAAGTCTGCTGTTACTAATGCTTTCATGAATTTCTTCTAAAGAGTGACTATCAAAACGTTCCATATCTTTAAGGAAATCTTGATTTCTAATTAATTTTGATTAGTAGATTGACGTAAATGAGTTCAATAATAACGTTTTTGCGGTAACCGTGGTTATATTTTAATGTCCATAAAACAGGATAGCAATAGGAACCTTTAATTTTATTTAAAGACAATATAGTAATATATTTTTTAAATATATGAATAATAATATTTTGTTTAAGTATTTAATTAAAAGAAAGTACATAATATACAATATACCGGGTGATGCGTGACTTAATTTAACATAGGAAATCCCATGTAAACTATGAGGTGACTAAATATTGGCTCCTCTGTACATTTTAGAGAAAAATTGTATTACAATTTCTTGTAGAGGTCGATACAATGAACCAACGTGTCAAGTGTGAATAAATTTTAATAAGCCCATATTTTATTACAAGTGGCATGGCAAATAACCGAATGACAAGAAACTAATAGTAGTTTCTATATGAAAGGGAGTTAGATGACACCAAGTATTCAATCATTATGACGTCAAGAGTTTGAGAGCTTCATATCCCAAATAAATTTCAAAATGTCCCGTTTTGGCAACGCAAATTTTCAGTCTATTAGAAAATAGACGTTTTTCCGTTAAATTTTATTAACTGTACCTTTACCAGTTGTACTTTTAATAAATAAATCAATGTTTTGTTGCGAGTTATTTTATCTTTTTGTCAAAAAAATTTCTGATTGAATATCCCTTGGACATCGATAAATGCCTCACAATTTTATGTCAATTGAAAGCACATTGACTTTGGTGCTTTTGATTGACACAAAAATTCTCTCGTACATTATCAATGTCCTAGGGATTTTTTAGCTGATAATTAGCCCTCTCAGAATCTGCCTAAATTTAATCTTAGCATTTTTGTTAAATAATAATTAATGAAGTAAATATAAATAACAATTAATGGTGTTGATATAATCAAATGCAAAATTCCTAATAAGAATGAAATACTATCTTTTTGCAACTACAGAAGTGTTTTTACTTTTATCGCTCGTTTTTCCCCATACCCCATATGAAGGGTATAGAATCGAGCTTCAAATATCTACAATTACTGAATTGTTACTGAACTACCCTTCCTGAAATATCTATCTTCAACTTCCTTATTTTCTGTTTCTCTCAAGTATTTACAGGATCTTCTTCTAGGTCAGGGGCAGGGGCCTCCAAACTACGGCCTGCGAGCCAAATCCGGCTCGCCAGTGTCATCAATCCGCCCCGCGACAGCTAATGGCTTATTGTTGTTATTGTTGTTGTGATAACTTAGATAAAAAAAACATAGAATAATAATAACTCGGTTTTATTTACTTGCTAGGTAAAGCCTAATGACAATTATAATACGCAGAAAATTTAACTTAATACTATATACTTAATACTAACAAATACTTGAAATGAATGCAACTAACATTATAAACATTAAAATATATAAATACTAATAAGATTTATGTAATTGTGATTTTCCACTGACAATAGTTTGTAGTTGTGGCCCAATTTTACTTGTACCAATTATTAAAACAAATTTAAGATGCTCATCGGTTAACTTAGATCTGTAAACATTCTTTACGTACTTTATTTTGGAGAATGTTTTCTCACACAAGTAAGTAGTACCAAAAACAGAAAACAGCCCACGAGCAAATTTATGCAAATTATCAAATTGTGCCAGTGGAAGACTCTTATAAAATTTCAACAAAGATGAGTCTTGATATTTGTTCTTAATTATGTCACTGCACTGTGGATCAATAATTTCCATTTGAAGCTCTGGGCTAAGGTTTCAATGTCGGTATCAAAAAGATTTTGAAAAATCTTAACTTCATTCGCAATAACATCAAAGTCTGAGAAACGAGTATCAAAATTTATATTCAAAACACTCAAAACTTCGATTGCAAAATCGACGGGAAACTCAGACTCAGTAGTGTGGCTGAATATTTCACATGTTTTAAAATGTGTAAAATATTTTTTACGCAATTGTGATTGAAACAGTATTATTTCAAAGGTTCTTTTACTTAATGGCATTTTCAACTCACTTAAAAATGTCTTCACCAGTAGTCGTGCGGTGTATACTATTAATATCAAGAAGTTCTTCATACACTTCATAGCTTTTATCTACTCCTGAAACAAAAATCAACATCTGAGCAGTATCTGACACATCGGTTGATTCATCCAAGGCTAGAGAAAACCAATCAAGATGTCCATTCTTGTCAGACAGTTGAGTTGATATAATTTCTGCGATGGCTTCTAGCCTTTGAGCAACGGTGTTTGCTCACAAACTGACAGATTTAAATAAATTTACCTTTTCGGGGCACATTTTTTCGGCTACTGCAATTACGAATTCTTTCATTTCTTCATCAGTGTTCCAATTTGAGGTTTTCCACGTTTTGCGATTTCAAAAGCCACGCGAAAGCTGGCACGAGTTGAAGCATCTTGTTTAGTATTGAGTTTCGTAAACGAAGAATGCTGTTGAGTTATACTAGACTAGGCGCATATTCGGCGACTAGTCTAGAAATAATAGATAATGGCAGGAAAATTAAAACGGTGTTGGCCCTTAGAACTTACTGAAGTAATTAGTATGGCCCCAAGGCTGGAAAGTTTGTAGACCCCTGTTCTAGGTCACCAGTGACGGGGGTCCTTAAATTTTATAAGTAGAAAGGAACGTGGGCTACGTCAATAAAAAAACATTTTGATTAAAAGAAAAAAAACTCTTCTAAAAGTAAGTGTTCTTAGACTGAGTTTTATTATAAATCATAATACACTCGATAATACATTAACATTACAATTATAATCTCGTAATAAATAACTTCCTTATAATGATAGAACTATCAAATAGGTTACTGAGGACTAAATACCGGATTTTATGCATTTTGCATATATATGCATTTTTTGCATATTTTGTGATTTTTAAGGAAGAAATGCATATTTTAAGAACTATTGCATATCTAAGAATGTTTTGGGATTTCTGTGTTCTTTTCTTACGTTTTATGGTCGCACGCAGCCGTGTCCCCTGTGCTGTCGGGGTCTGAAGATAAGAGGGCAATCAATAGGCTAATTAATAAAGTAATAAACTAATAAAATAAACTATTATTCTTCTATTGAGACATTCCATTAGTGGGTGGGTATTTCTAACCAGATGTTTTAACTACAATTTCTTTATCTACACCTTCTATAATTATTTATTTGCTCACATTTGTTACAGTTTGTCAGTATTATTGAGGTTGTCGTTTGTCGTAGCCGCAGCTAGTATTATAAACGCAAACAAAGTGAAAGTGAAAGCGGTGATTATGTCGATAATACGATGTATTTCGTGAATTAAGCCTTACCCAGAACTTACTTTGGACGGCGACCATGTTTTTTGCAAGTCTTGTTCAAAAATTGTTTCCTGCTCAAAAAAATTTTAAATAAACCAACACATTAAGACGCCGTCTCACATTGCTAAGGTTAGTAAGATGAAGTCTGGTCCCATACAGTCAACGCCGAAGCAGTCGTTTGAGATTTTTAAAAACGGAAACCATGACCAGTCAAAATTTAAGGAATATCTATGTAAAACGTTCCTGGCTGCTAATATTTCTTTAAACAAGTTAACCAACCCGCAAGTTAAGGCCTTTCTGCAAAAATATACAAAATTTAATGCTCCAGATGAATCAACCTTAAGAAAAAATGTCGTTGGAAAGGTATTTGGTACCGTGCTAGATGAAATAAAGAAAGAAATTGGAGTTAACTATATGTATGTTGTCGTCGATGAAACAACTGATTCGCGTGGTTGTTATATAGTTAATTTAATGGTCGGAAAACTCACAGAAGAAGAACCTGAAAAAGCTTACCTTAGCCATAAAAGAAGTGGAATAAACAAACAACCTCACAGTTACACGTTTTATTTAAGAAACCTTAACACATTTCTTGTTGCCAAATTCAGTTCATACAGATAAAATTATTGTCCTGTTGTCCGATACTGCGCCGTATATTGGTACATACAAGTAATTATATTACTTAGGTACCATTCAAAAACCGCATTTAGCTTACAAAATACTATATGACAAATATATATATATATATCAAATTGTAAATAAATGTACGATTTAAATAAATAAATTAATATGATAAAGGCAGGACATTCATGTAACTTGCCTAGCTCACGGATTAAGTAGGGTTGCGGAAACTATTAGAGTTTCCTTACCGATGGGCAATGACCTAATAGCAAATGTAAAAAAGATATTCATAAAGGACCCATTCAGAGTACAATTTTACAAGGAGGATCTTTTTGGAGTACCATTACCACCTAAGCCTGTCGTGACCAGATGGGGCACCTGGATTCGTGCGGCAATATTTTATGCAGATAACTTCCAAAAATTGAAAGACTTAATTTCACAAATGTCTGGTGATGATTCACAGTGCATCCTAAAGTCTAAAGAAATATTTCAAAGTGCTAAAGTGGAACAACAGTTAATGTATATTAAGTGTAACTATGCATTTATAGCAGACAGTATTTTGCAACTAGAGGAATCGTGTACAATGTACAAGTCTACCAGAGTCCATGGACATAATAGAAACATGTGGACAAAATTGCAAACAAATACGAGGTGAGGTAGGAAAAACAGTTGTGGCAAAATTAGAAAATTAAAAAAATAAAAAACACAGGTTTCTAGATTTTAAGGCGGGTCGTAAACATAATGTCAGGGAAAACTGTAAATGATTTAGCTATTGAATCTGCCTTAGTTCCGAAATTAAAGTAGATGTAGAAAGACCGTTTTCTTTTTACAAACATGTCCTTAGTGATAGACGCCACAATTTTTTAGTTCAAAACCTTGAAGCACACATAATGACTGGTGGTTTTATAATTTTTCAAATTAATATCAGTATAAGTTTGATATAAAAGCTGTATTAGGTGTTAACTGATTTAATAATAGATATTTACGTTATAAGTCCGGTAAATCAACTTTTATAGTATGAGTGAAATGTTTCGAGACGAGGCGACGAAGGAGCCCAGTCTGGAATTTTGAAACAAATACTGTAAATGATTTGCCGGACGAATGACGTACAATATTTTATTTCATACTGTTCTGTTGAAAATTATAATTATGTTTTGAAATTATAATGAAGTTTTATTCTGCGTCGTATATTTGAAAAGTGCTTATATTTACTGGTGGAAACATTGTGTGTTTGACATTGATTAAACTAAAACTTACAAATTTCAGTCCGGAAAAGAAATTTTACAGGACTAGTCCGGTAAAAAATTTTTACCGGACTTATTGCTGTAAAACCTTATTTTCTGGACTAAATTCAAATATGTAAAGGTGTGTTTTACAATACAGTATGAAATGAAGTATATTATAACTTGAATTTATCTTTATTCAATACTCAATTCCCTAATTAATTGAAAATTTAATTTAGAATATCAAAATTTAGTTGTTTTTGCATATTATATCCTGCATAAATTTTAAAAAATATGTGCATATATATGCGCATATTCTTAAGGTTTTTGATTGCATATGATCCGGTCTTTAGTGAGGACTCTTACTTCGGTAAGCTTTATAACTAGGTTTATTTTTCACATTAGCCCTAAAATAAATTTTACTAGTGGTTTATTGGTCTATAATACACGTTATTTGAAGGCCTTAGTATTTATTGATATGATTAAAAAATGTGATCTTCTAGTAACTTAAAATATTCTACAGGGTGAATTTTTTAAAGGGTTACAAGGCAATATCTCGAGAACGGTTTTAAATATTTTCAAGAAATTTTGGTAAGGTATTATAGAAATGGGAGGGGGGGACATATTTAACCATATTTTTACATTTTACCTCTTTTTAGGGGTGGGGGCAAGTTTGGAATTTATATGAGAGATGTATTTTTGTTGCTAAAATTCGAATCTACGTGAAAAACTACATACATTATCAAATTAAAATATCTCTTTAATCAAGAAATTGCAGTCTTGCAGTAAAACGGACATTTAAAAGATGCGGCGGCACAATAATATATAACGGTATATCTAATACAGTTATATAAACTCACGTTTGTAACAATGAGCTACACAAAACTTTAACCTGTATCTTCACAAGTCGACTGGTTCAATATTTGTTTTAAATTGGAAAATAAAATCCTTTTTGAATTTTACTGCATTATTTCTTTATTAAACGACTAACAACATTCCTCCTCTGCTTACCCTAGCACGGGCTACAACATATAACGACTGTCACAGTGATGGCTTTGTCCACTCACTTAGCGGTGACTTAACTTTCTCTACTTTCACATGACACTTTACTACTTTTATCAACTTTTAACGTGCCAGCTTTATCTACACACGGAGCGGCGATTCACTCTCTTTAGATTCTCGCAAGACACTTTCAAATACTTTTACCAACTTTTTACGTGATGGCTTTATCTAACACGGAGCGGCGGCAACTTAACTCTGTAGAATTCCGCTTGACACTGCTTTGTTTACAAACAATGATACGCTGGGATGCTGCTACGTCTCCGGGTAGCTCGCACGCATGCGCACAACGTATTCTATTATGCTGTCGTTCAGCTAGTTCAACATAAACTGGTTTGAACTCTTCCTCTTCACCCAGTATTCCCCACGGCTGTATTTCTTCGCACCACGACCAGAGATCCTCTTCTTCAGGCTTAGTTGTTATTGCCTGCGGTGAGTCACCCACGGGGTTTGGGTCGCTTGCCACTTCTTCGCCACTCGGCCGGCAGTCGGACGGAGGTTTAGAGAACCCTAACAGGTCCTGGACACCAGGTGCAGATGTGGCATCTCGGTCTGGGCCCTTCGCCACCTCCGTAACGTTGACGGGAAAGTCGTAGCGAACTTCCTGGAGTTCTGTTTGTCCATTGGGCGAGTATGCGGCCATGGCATCATTGATCCAGGCCTCCAGAAAGCCGCTCGGCGAAGACGGTAGCAGCACGTCTTGCATTCTGTCAAAGACTGCTGCGTAATTTAAGGCCATGTGTCTAAATCACAACAGTCTTGTTAAAACGTAATAAAATTGTTTCAAAACTTTTATTCAACTCTGTATATTATATTGGTCTTATTCTGACCCTTTATAATATCTGACTAATAACACTTTTTATGCCTAAGTATTTATTCAACTTAAAAACACAAAATTAAACGACTTCTGAACTTTAACAAATATTTTATTGGTCCGATAATTATTTGGACAACTCCCAAGAAAGTCCCGGATTATGCTTTAGGAACTTTCCGTTGAAACTACGTATTACAATTTAAATCTTGTGAAAATAACTCATCATCTCGAGTTATGACGTCATATGATGACTGCAGCTAATTTGATCTTTCTTACTTGAACCCCCGTGAATGACTGAATAGCATACGAATTTGTCGGCTATTTATAGTAAAATCCAATACCAGAACACCACCCCCCTGAAGAGATCCAATTAGCTGTTGTCGAATGAACAACAACAATAAAATATTTACAGTTACAATTTACCTAATTAATATATACACTTTTTCTTCATCTGTTTCTTCGAGGATTGTCCTGGTGTTGATCGCCATCCCTCTGGCCGTAGCTCCATTTCTACTCTATGCTACGCTTTAGAACGTTCGGGTCTGGAGGATCGTCTTGGTGTTCATCACCATCTCTCTGGCTGTGGCTCCGTTGAAGTCATCTCTGCGGCTCCTGGCTTGGTTCAGCAAGGACTGCAGCTGTAGAGGCCATTCTTCTCTGGTCATACTTAAAATTCTTGTCTTCATTCGTTGGAATGGTATCATCGTGGCGGCTACTAAACTCTCTGCCGTGCCAACCGTTGTTATGTTGGTTGCATGGGCTATCTTCTCCCTGTACTTTGCCACATCTGGTGCTAGCATCAACAGACTGGGTGTTCCCCATCTGCTAATCACTTCGGCTTGTACAAATTCTATTAGCGAGGCTGGGTGAATACTTCTGTGTGGTCTTGCTTCTATAAATCCACTAAATACATCAACAGCACAGTACATTGTTGTAAATCTACTGTGTCTGGTCCTTGGCAAATCTTCAATGATTGTAATTAAAACTGCGCCCCACGGTTTTAACATTCCGTGGCACAGGTCATCTTGTTTGAAATGTTGACAACACAAACACTGACTAAAGTGCGTGTCCACATCCTTCTCTATCGTCGGCCACCATAACCATTTCGTGATAATCTCTTTCATTCCTTGTCTCGTGTTGTGGCGTATTCCATGTGCTAAGTTGAGAATATTACTTCTATACTTCCTCGGACACCAAACCGCTACTGCTCCGTCGTCCTCCTGACGCCCCACAACTCCAAAGCGGTCTACCAGCGGCACCCCAGCTCCTTTTCGGATACTTTCACGTAGGTCCCTGGCAGCCGGGTCCATTGCTTGCGTTCCAACGATCCCTAGGAGTGCGGTGATCCATCGCCCATCACTTGGGGCCTCAGCCTTCAACTTGCCATGTAGCCACAAGACGGTTTCCTCATCTATTCCTGTTTGATGCGACACCACTTCAGGCACGTCATATTTCAAAACTTCTTTAACTTCTTTAAACTTCAAAACTTCTTCGACTTCTTTATACTTCAATACTTCTTCAACTTCTTTAACTTCTTTAAACTTTAAAACTTCTTTAACTTCTTGAAAATGGGTCTTTGACCTAGGCGGATCGAAGGGCTTTAAGTCTTCCTCGCCTTCAACGGTCTTTTGCTCGGGCGCCATGATACGCTGGGATGCTGCTACGTCTCCGGGTAGCTCGCACGCATGCGCACAACGTATTCTATTATGCTGTCGTTCAGCTAGTTCAACATAAACTGGTTTGAACTCTTCCTCTTCACCCAGTATTCCCCACGGCTGTATTTCTTCGCACCACGACCAGAGATCCTCTTCTTCAGGCTTAGTTGTTATTGCCTGCGGTGAGTCACCCACGGGGTTTGGGTCGCTTGCCACTTCTTCGCCACTCGGCCGGCAGTCGGACGGAGGTTTAGAGAACCCTAACAGGTCCTGGACACCAGGTGCAGATGTGGCATCTCGGTCTGGGCCCTTCGCCACCTCCGTAACGTTGACGGGAAAGTCGTAGCGAACTTCCTGGAGTTCTGTTTGTCCATTGGGCGAGTATGCGGCCATGGCATCATTGATCCAGGCCTCCAGAAAGCCGCTCGGCGAAGCCGGTAGCAGCACGTCTTGCATTCTGTCAAAGACTGCTGCGTAATTTAAGGCCATGTGTCTAAATCACAACAGTCTTGTTAAAACGTAATAAAATTGTTTCAAAACTTTTATTCAACTCTGTATATTATATTGGTCTTATTCTGACCCTTTATAATATCTGACTAATAACACTTTTTATGCCTAAGTATTTATTCAACTTAAAAACACAAAATTAAACGACTTCTGAACTTTAACAAATATTTTATTGGTCCGATAATTATTTGGACAACTCCCAAGAAAGTCCCGGATTATGCTTTAGGAACTTTCCGTTGAAACTACGTATTACAATTTAAATCTTGTGAAAATAACTCATCATCTCGAGTTATGACGTCATATGATGACTGCAGCTAATTTAATCTTTCTTACTTGAACCCCCGTGAATGACTGAATAGCATACGAATTTGTCGGCTATTTATAGTAAAATCCAATACCAGAACAACAATATAATATAATATAACCCTATCCAAACACCTTAACCAATCAGATCTTAGCACGTAGAATCCAAGATGGCAACGTCTATCAGGCTACTGTCGATCGGCCAATCAGAACCTTTGGTTGTTACTAAGCACGTGGCTTGTGTCGTACTTAGAATTAAGTTTTAGAGAATATCATAAAATAGCAGACAGTTTTTTTTTACATTAGGATTTAACTTGAACATATATTTTTATGGATTTGTACAACGTTGCCACCACTTTAATATGTGGTGTTGCCAGTTATATTGCATATGAATTTAATGTATTTTTCTCTGTTTTTTAGCGTTTAGTTGTTAAAGAAAAACATAGTAATTTAGCACGAATGCGACGTTGCCGCTTGGTTTAGTATTTCATTGTATTATATCCCCTAAGATTGATTTCAACGTTTTTACTTTGTTTTCCTACTGGGTCACGACAGAAATATGACGTGTGTCCCAAACAACAGTTATATAATAACATATACCTGTATAATACCGTAATAATATAAAATAATATAATACTCCCTAATTACTAACATTGAATTAAGACACAAATGTTACATTTAAAATTTATATTAATAATAATAGGTCTTATAAAAAGTCACTTTGTAAGAACACAGAAATGCATAAATTATAATGTTTAGAATTGACATTTTAAAAAATCAGACACCGATTAGGCATCTATTTCTAAAAGTAATTTGCTTAATGATTTCTTCTACTCATTAAAGTTAGAATTGGAACTTTATACAGGCATATGCTGGTCCTCTCTCCGTAATATAGTCAATCTATGCATTGGTACCTGTCAGCCCTGATATCTGCTATTCAACTGATGACTTGTTTCTAAATTAGAAAACTGGCCTCTGCTTTTGAAGAAGAATATCAGACACTCACATATGTAAAGTCCCGGAAGTGTAAGGATGTTGAGCTCTCTATACCTACCTCTACACGAGCAAGGGCGGTTTTAGCTTTTCAACATGGGGGGGGGGGGGGGTAATTTCAAATCCCAATTTTTTTTTAAGAATGGTATCAATTACTTATGCATTCAGGTAGGTATATTTTTTTTTAAAACAAGCATGCAGTAATAAATAGAAAAGCTGTTATTAACCAGAAAATAAGTAGGAGGTGTAGAAAGACAATAGGCTACTATAGAAAATAGCAGGCGAAAATTTTTTGGGTGGCACGCCCTTTTTTCAATGATGATGCTTAAAATTCTAAATTCATGGGGAGGGGGTAATTACCCTATTTACCCCCCCCCCCCCGTAAAACCGTTCTTGTACACGAGTCTCAATATTTCATGGATTTCAAGGCACGCATCGCCCTTTTTTGTACAATGAACTGTGAGCATCAGTGCTCCCTCCCCAAAATATAATGCTCAACCTCATTTGCAAAATATATATCAGAAAGTGTGTTGTGATCTAAGTACCTTGCCATGACTCTTAAGGAATAGCAGGTCGAGCTTACCTTATTGCAGACGCTTGCGACTTGATCTACCCAATCGAGATGTTGGTCTATGTGTAACATACATATGTTATGCTTTTGGTAAGGGTTACATCCTTTGCAGCAAGCAGCAATAAGCACCTCATTCGAAAAGTCGCTGCTTCGTTGTTTTGTCCTAAACCCCATGCAATTCATTTTTTCATTATTTAGAACCAGCCTGTTTCTAGAAAACCAGTCTTGAGCCTCAGCTGGTTTCTGGATATATCGAGAAGTTTAGAGAGGGAAGAACCGAAAGTTAAAATATTTGTATTATCGGCAAATGAGACAAGATAAGTGTTCTGGCTAAGAATCTCCAATGCCAAATTATTCACATCAAAGATAAACAGCAGAGGCCCCAACACACTACCTTGGAGAGTTCCCAACAGAGGGTCCCCTCTTCAAAAAAATATCGCTCTCCACTCTTCTCGATTACCACACTTTGTTTACGATTTGTCAGGTAACACTTTATCCATTCCAGAGCTGGTGTTCGCACACCATAGCGCTCAAGCCTATCCAGAATAATGGGTGATATAAACTATCAAAAGCCTTGGACAGGTCCAAGAACAAACCCATTGACAAACTGCGATTTTCAAAACCCTTTAAGATCCTATTAATAAAATCATACACCGCTGTTTCAACAGACTTACCCCTGAGATAGTCATGCTAAGTAGAGCTGAATAGTTTTTCACTATAAAAGAAGGCCATTAGCCTCAAGGCCACAGCAACTTCAAAAATCTGTGAGAAGGTGGGAATCGGACTTATTTGACGATAGTTTTCCAAGTTGTCCAACAGAGTAGCATCACTCTTTTTATGCAGAGGCTTAACAAGAGTCAACTTTAGATTATCGGGAAAGATACCTTGCTTAAATGAGTTATTAATAATCGGGCATTGCAAGTTCCTCTACATTCTTCTTTATTAAGTTTGATGAAATCTCATCATACCCTTTACTCATTTTATTCTTAATCCTGACTAAAATTTAAGAAATTCATTTATAGTAATAGTGTTAAGTATCGATATTTTCGCGCCATACTTAAATTTACGCGGGCATATCTCTCAAGTTTTGTTAGGTTGGCGACACTGGGCGAGAGACGTACTGCCTGCCCCTCTTTTGGTGGAAACGCCAGTGTGAAAAGCATTGCTACGGTTTTCGGTACGGCCAAGTGTGTTGTCGTACACGGTGTCTCGTTTTGAATTTGCCCATTGTGATATGTCCTGTGCCATACAATTAAGAAAACGTTAATACCAGCCGGCCGGCAAGAAATCGGCGCCTGAACACTCCAAAGTGGATAAATCAACCTACCATCAGCAAACCCACGTAAGTGCTTACCATTTAAACACTACTTGTGAGATTCGAATTTTATCATAACCAATAATTTATCAGTGCCCCCATTGTTGGTGGGGTGGTCCTTCACAATTAATTTTATAGTAGTATTCAACAAATAGGTAATAAGAAAAATGATTTATTTATATTGAGTGGTATGCCAGTGGAAAGCACAGTTTGCTTTGGGAAGCCACTAATAAGGTTCGATGCTTTATTAAGAACAAAATCGTTAAAATCATTCCACATTTAATTTGGCTTGCCCACGATCTGACAATTTCCCCTACCACCATTTTTTCTTTCTCCAACTATCTTCCAAATACACTTAGATTTATTATTCTATCAAAAAACAATTTGATTTACTCCCCTGGTACGGAATTATGATTTATTATGGTATTGCAACAAAGCAATAACTTATACCCTAATATCAAATTATTCAACGTCTACCATGCTTGGGAAGTGGTTCAAAACGTCCCCCTTCAACTTCCGAACACTTTCTCACAGTGTCATATCATCTGAAATTATAGGTGTAGTTGCCACCACTTTGTCCTTTATAAAACCACACAAGAAGAAGTCAAAGAGGGTCAAATTTAGAGACTGATCTGGCCAGTTGGGCGAACCAGCTCGACCAATCCACCTGTTTTTAAATATTTCATTTAAATAGTTACGGACCTGTACTGAATAATGGGGTTGAGCCTCGTCCTGCTGAAAACACATGTCAAGATCTGTGTGTTGGTTTAATAATTGTGGGTAATTGGTTTCTTAAAAGATATGTGTACATTTCGTCATTTAAATGTCCTTCAAAGAAATGCGAATCAATAATTCTATCCCTTACAATTCCACACCAGACAATAATTGATCAGGGACGTTGATTTGGAAGATGTCCCACCCAGTGGGGATTCTCCAGCGCCCAGTAGTGAATATTGTGTCCGTTTACCTTAAGTAAAACAACTAAACAAAAATAATTAATTAAATTTCTAAAAATGAGGAATATCTTAAAATCCTAACTGTTCGCAATAATATGGAAAGTGACTTCGTCAGAAAATATTACATTCTTCATGAACCTGCTATTTTTGTTATTTCCCTTGTGGCCCAATTACAAAAAGTAACGCGATTTTTAAAGTCTTGTCCATGGAGCTCTGGGTGAAGCATAATGTAATATAGATAAAACTTATTATTGACTCATTCCAGCATCTAGCAAGCCGCTTGGGATCTACATAAGGGTCAATAGCCACCGCTCCTAAACACCAACTGCAATGTTTTCGTTCGTTTAAGTAAAGCTGGATTTATAAACATAAGAAGTTCACAAGGCTGAGTTGGCGTTGGAAATAAGAGTTCAATTTAAAATAAAAGGAACAATCAGTTTAATTTATAAAAAGTTCAGAAAGGTCGTTCCGACCAATTAGGGCGCTATTTTAAATTCACATGGTTACAGCGATATGTCAAATGTCGTTGATTTATCGCGTTTGTGCTTCTCGTTGTTTACGTCGCCGTTCCGCCATTTGTATTGGTATTTTCCTCCGGTGTTAATTATTAAATATTTTAATTCATTCTATTGGACACAAACTTCAACCAATCAAACAATAACTTTTCGAACTTTGCTACTGACTTCATAAATACCATATTCTGAACTATCGAATATCGAAACCTCAACATCTTTAACATTACTTCGACCTCAACCAACTTTTCGAGTTTTTAAATCCAGCTTACCTAATACTCCGAGCTCGTGGTATCGCCTTCATACTACCAGTAGTAAGACATCTGGTTTAGTAGTTTCTCACGTAGATTCGAATATTAGCAACAAAAACACATACCTAATCTCATACAAAATTCCCCAAAATCGAAAAAGGGGTAAAATGTGTAAAATATAGTTAACCCTATTACCCCCTATACCGGGTGACGGCCTGGTCGCGTGGCAGCATTCTCGGTTTCCATGCTACAGGTACCTGGTTCAAGCCCGGGCTGACCCAGGACCCAGCAGACTTTTTTCAGTTTGCAGGGCCCAGGTCACCATACTACGTAGTGTTGCGTATGCAACACACACCGACAAATTCTCAACGGCACTTTAGTCTAGTACAGCGGTTCCTAACCTTTTTCAGCCGCGGACCCCCAAGGAAATCAAGCATAATGCCAAGGACCCCTGAGTGAAAAAAAGGTGCAATTTTCGGACAATATTATATTTTAGTATTTCTTCATTAAATTAAAAAACAAAAAACAAACTTTTTCGTAGAAAAACATTAATGAGAAAGTTGGTGCTGCTTTTTTGCAACTAAGTTAGAAATGTTTGGGTTGATATTATTACTCAATTGCAATCTCAAATCAGATTCCACATGGGTCCGCGGACCCCCAAACATATGCTCGCGGACCCCCAGGGGTCCGCGGACCACAGGTTTGGAAACAATGGTCTAGTAGGTACTCTAGAAACGGCATGTTGTCGAAGGAGGGACCCTTGAGCCAAATGAAGGATGATCGGTGGGGCGGATGGTGTATGTCGGGGACACTGCCTGATATTCGTATGCTTGAGGTAAGAACCTTGACCAGAGAATTGGCAGCGGAGTCTCGAGTGCACGGGTCTGATGCTGTTCCGGATGGTTCGAGGGTCTCCGCGACATACATAACTCTCTTAGCTGCATACAAGGACGTTTAAGGGCCGGTTCGTCGAGGTTTGTAGACACCGTAAAAATACTGTGCCGAGAATAACATCTGTCGGTTATATTGTGGTTCGGAACCCACGTTAACCTGTAGGTCCCGCCTGGCTGACATTACCCAGACGTTAAAACGGGGTTGGCAAAAAGGGTCAAAACTGGCCTACTTGCTTGGCGTCAAAGCCTCCCCGTCCACCACTACTACTACTACTACCCCCTATTAACTCCCCAAGATTTGATGAAAATATTTAAAATCGTTCTCGAGATATTGCCTTGTAACACTTTAAAAACCTCTCTTTGCATAATAAATGACATCATATTATAGTCGTTCTTCGCCCATGCGTCATTACTTCCACGTGACTAAAACAAGTCAAAACAAAGTCTAAGTTCATAAACGTCAAAACTTTCATGGCTAGCGTTCGAACTAAATAAGAATAGCAAATATCCATTATTGCTTACCGCCAATATGAAAGAGCGATAAAAATGGGTCTGAAAAGAACAGTTTATAGGTTTTAATTGAATTGCAAGTCACAGCAATGTTTAAAGACAAAAAAAAGATCAAAACAATGACTGTGGCATCAATAAACAAATCTCTAAATATCGTTTGTCTCTGTCTAGAACATTACTTTGAATTCGAGACGTATTGCGCAACCCCGAAGACGCTTTACTATGTCTTTATTTACTTTTAAAGCAATAATAAATAAAGATGGGATGTTGTAAATCACGTTGTCTCTTGATCGTTTATTCCTGACGCACCGGCTAAAAACGACGGTCTGGACTGTATGTTGCTGATGCTAAAGGAACAGGTACAGTCCATACGGTGATTCTTTGCCGGTGCATCATGGATAAGCGATCAAGAGATAACGTGATTTAAAACTCGCCATCTTTATTTGTTATAGCCTAAAACGTAGTAAATACAAAAAAACAAAATAAAAAACGAAGCAACGTGCTGGACAAAGATAAAGGTTTTTAGCAGAATTGTCAATTGTTTTCAAAGTAATCATTTTAATATGTCGACTTTAATTTGTTTCTAAACGTTTTTTATACTTTGAAATTCAATTTAATCCCAAAAACTGTTCTTTTCAGAGCTTCCTTTATCATACTTTCGCGTTGGCGGTTTATAAATATCTGACATTATTATTAAGTCGAAATGCTAGCCACGAAAATTTTGAAGTTTATGAACTTACACATTGTTTTGACTTTTTGCATCTCGTAATTTTGATTAGATTCATATGGTTTTAGTCACGGCTGTATAGTTAATGCAAAACAATTTCCGTCGCACCTGATAATTGTAAATCGTTAAGAAAACATAAGGAAATTAAATTTGAGCAAAAATTATTTCAATTTCATACAATATTGAATTTACTAAAAACTTAAGGTATTCTTCTTTGATACTAATCCACTGATAGTAAATATTTTTAAAAATTTATACTTGTAAAAATTAATATAATTTGAAATTTAATTTTTTTTTTCGTTTGGTGTTGTGCGTTTTTACAAAAATTTTACTTTTTTATAAATAGCATTGAAAAACTGTTTTTTTTTTAAACAACAAAGGTATACATGCATACCTCTGTCGATAACGTTGTTTACCATTTATGAAAAATACCGAATACCCGCTGCAAAGAGCTAATAGTTAATAATTTTCATGAAGAACTTAACAACAATGACCCATTGTTGCCGTTGACAGCAGTTAAAGAAGTAAGTTTAAAGAGTGTGTTAAAGGGTCTACATGTTTTATTTCTACTTTAGGAATTTTTAGGGTGTACCAGCTGCCCTAAATTTGAATATCTCCACTGTAAACGCAGTTAAAACGTCAGTTAAGGAAATTAAATTATTTGAATCACCTAAAGGGAAACGTTCTCATGCAAAGAGAGTTCTAAAGATGGCAAGACTCGATATTAGTTCTATTCGTGACACCATTTATGGAATGTACGAAACAAGTATTATTCAAAAACTATAATATTTTACATTGGTTATGCTTAAGCTCTATTTTTTTTTATAACATCATGTAACTTTGACAACTTTAAGTAAGAAATTAAAAGATGGACAACTGTTAGATGGTGGTCTTAATTCTTTAAGAAGTATGTTAAAGGAGATTTAAAGGAACTTTCTTATGTAGCTTTGAAATGATAGAAAAGAAGAGTCCTTGTACCAATTCGTTTTCTTGGATGAAACATGGATTTTTCAGAATGGCGTTATTAGTCGATCTTTGCAAGATGAAAATGAAAGAAGTGTTAAATCTACTTAAGCTGATAGTAAAAGGTATTGTACCACTATATGTACTATTTCAATACAATTTAGGTAATAATTGTCATGCTGGACGATTTTTGAAATATAATAAATACATTTTTGTTTATTTATCTAAATTTATCTTGTCTTTATAAAATAAAAAGTAAGTGCAATTCCGTCACACAGTTATGTTAGTGACAATCTGGCAACACTGCTGATACCTGACGTCACTCGAAGGGTATGACGTGCAACGGACATTGATTTGCATTAACTATATGATTTACACGATTACAATAAGTATTCGTTTAAAGAAACCTCCGACATTAGCGACGCACGAAAGGTATAATTGGGGGGGGGGGGGGGACAATTTTAGACAATTTTAAAGAAATATTGTGAAGTCAAGCTTGTGGCAACTATTTCTAAGGAAAAAGTTATATTATTATATAATTATTAATTTAATTTTTTATACTATCCCACACTTATTGTGAACAACACTGAACTCAAATGACGTGCTTCCTTATCTTGCTGCCCGTATTCTTAAATAATTTATAAAACAAAATTTCGCTGCCAAACGCTGCGAGTGCAACACAATGCCCTGACACTAGTATTATAAAAACTCCACTTAATATATTTATATTAAGTTTAAAATCTGCTTCCTCCGATTCCAGTTCATCGGCAAGATAGTATCCAAATGTATAAATCTTGACATATTTGTCGAAGATGCCGCTTTCGATTATTCGCTGGACTCGATCAAAGAAATGTCTACTTAAATAATGGTTCCTAGGCATTGCATGTATCTGATGACCACCCGTTAAGTAAAAAATACTGTGAGTTTTTAGTGCAAGTGGATGCATGATTAAAAACCCTAAAAAGAGAATAATTAAGATGTTAAGCTATGGTAACAACCGAAAGTGTAGTTAGGGCAATCATTATTGCTTTAATCAAATTGAATCTTTATTAACTTACTTATCTCTTACATTGTCTTTGCTATTTTATTCAAATGGGCTTGTAAAGCTACTGTTTCCTCGAAAGCGGCAGTGTCACAATATAGCGGCCATCACAATCCGGTGAATTACATCAAACAGAGTGGAAAAATGTGGCAAGCACAGTCGGTGGCGTCAGTTGTAGATTTAGGAAAGCGACGAAAGTTGTGAACTGGTGTCGTTTTCCTTAAACATTATAATATGGATGACATTCATCTCGCGTATGTAATAACTTTAGAAGAAGAAGAAGTTAAAAGGAGTGAGGCAGAATCGGAGTTATATAAAAAAATATGCAGAATAATGCACATATTAATATACCTGATTAAACGTTATTATTAATTATAAAAATTGCTTGCCGCTAGTGTCAACCTAGATCAAAAAACTTTTAACCAACTGTCACACTGACAGTGCTTTGGATATGATTGCAGCGCTGTCTTACGTTATAATGGCGTTGAGTAAGGCTCTGTTGGAAACACGAACATCGGAACTAAAACTGGACTGCTAATGCAAATGGCTACTGGATCCAAAAATGACTACCCTATGCTGTCCGCCATTGTGATCACATTTTCACATGGTAACACTAAATTTCCTAAGTTTTGGTATGTTTGCAGCAGAAACTGTCAATCTAAAAGCGTATTTTATACCTAACCCTACTTAATATTTAATTTATTCTCGCTGTCATCGCGTGTGGGTTTTGTTCTGTATTAATTATTTATTTATCAGTTTCTTCGGAATATGTATGGAACAGTTTTGTTATTTTATACATTTGTGCCCTCCTATTAATTTCCCGATGGACTATATTATGTCACCAGGATGCGCCTCGCTCGCCCAACAATATACCATACAATATCAAAAGTACATTTCTTCAAAAAAGTGATATTGTCAGTAACCCACACAGCACACTTCCTTTCAGAAATATCTCTGATATATTTCGAATGTCTTAAAAACATAACATGAAAGGTTATGAAAGAGGAGAGCAGGAAATTTAGTTTGCCCCTAACAATATCAACCGTGGATCCCATATCTTTTGCAATTTCACTCCACGCGTCATGCTTTTTAATTTTGTTTTAATAAAACTTATGCGTGGCTTGCCATATTTCTGGCTTCATTTTATACAATTCAATTAATTGCAAACATTTGTCATTGTCCCACCCTCCATAACAGGGTTTTAATTTATGTACTTTAAAACTGGTTTTCTGGATACTCTCACTCGCTGTTTGCATACAATAACGTCTTCACCAACAAAGCAGAGCGCAAATATTTGCTAACAATCACAAACATTTTGCGCGCTTGGTGGATACGCACCTTTAGACATTTTTTTTATGTTTAGGTGAACTGTGCTACTACCGAATATTTATATTATCGATTATTTACCTCATCCATTATAAAAGCGGGTTGATTTTCACCTGATTATTCAGCGATAATCTCCCGCTCTCCGGTGATAATTCACCTCACTTTTATTGAACCAATCAAAACGCTCATTTTCATAGCAACCACCTTGGTAACGGTCGTCTTACCCGATAAGACTACCGCTAGCTCGAAAAGACGCTTTCGAAAAGACGCTTGTAGCTTTTTTACTTAAATAAAAAATTAGTAACACCTCTAACTTGTATATTTACCTTTATCAGACCGCCTTCATTTTTATGTTCAGTAAATTATCCAATAAAATACACCTCTAGAGGCGGTTTCTTATCTTCATACCTTCGTTTTTCACTCGAAACTCGATTTTCCAAGAAAATTTTCACTCAATGTAATATTTACTTATAATCAAAGATAAGACCCTCGAGCTAAAGCTCTCGGGATCATATCAGATTATAAGTAAAAATTACATTTCGTAAAAATTTGTCAGAAAATCGATTTCTTGTTAAAAACATCGGTATTACCGATAAGACGCCTCCTCTATCGGTATATTACTGTTGAAAATCACCCTTGTCAAAAGTGAAAATCTCACCCGTCAGAAATCGTTAGTTTTTTATTTGGTAAATAATCTTCAAAATACATTTCGGGATTGGGAAATAATCAGAAAATCATTCTCAGATTTTTTGCCATTAGGAAATCGCTCTCGGGCAAGCCCTCGAGCGATTTCCACGGCAAAAAATCTTCGGGATGATTTTCGATAATTTCCCTATCCCTTAATGTATTACTACAGATAATGAAACTGAGGTAAGTCTATTTTAATAATAGGTATAAAAACAATTGTAGGTTAGGTTCATTTTATGATTTTCCCCTTAGTTTGTTCATTAAACTTGAGCTGTTACTGTCGTGAATTAGAATACTGAATAGTAAAGAGACAGAAAAATAATGAAACATTTTTAAATTACAAAAACGTTAGGAGAATAAAAAAGATGCAGTAAGGCATCATCTCCCTCCGGGACAGAACTACTAGATGTACAAAGAATTGTTGCTGTCACAGTGCAAACTTTGTTTGTCCCGTGAATTGTAAGAACCTTGAATACCTATATAAGTTAATAACAAATTTTGGCTAAACCTTCCTGTCTTTATAATGGAATATGTAGTTTTAGTAGTGTTTATGTATTAAACATTGATACACGCAGCGTTATTTATATTAATTAACTATGAGCCATGTGTATTGTCTATAAATACTGTAGTCGTAGGAATATGGAAAATATTTCTACGATGTTTTTTATCAAATGTGTCAAATTTCTTTCTTTCCATTGGCTAAAGCAGGAACGACGAACAGCACAAGGTCAGCGAGATAACAGTTGGTCCTGTTGGAACTACGAACAGGAGCGGTGGCAGCTTCTATCAATGCATGCATTATTCTTTTAGGTTAAGTTGCGAGGGAAGCGGTGAAGCGAGCGGGAGTGGTGACGAAAAGTTTTAAAAATGTGTTAGGTACTAGAATTTTTAGTTATTTTCTGAAATAGTTGTCGTTATTTTATTAAAAGAAAGGATTTTAATTTTAAACAAGGGGATGTTAATTAGAAAAGATAAATATTTTAATTAATTAGTTAGGGTTTTATGAATATAACGAGGAAAAAGAGAAACGAGATCAGGTGGTTCTTAAATGAGCAAATGCTGTTGTCTTCAGGGCTGCGGCCGACTCGTGACTAGCTCATATAGCCGGCGAGTGGTGTGGGTAAAACTAAAGGGAATGCGCCACCTGTTTTGGGACCCTCGAGTCGAGACAACAACACAGATTAAACAAATAAAACAGGAAACGTTACGGATATCAAGAAAACACCAGACTGAACTCTAAAATATATTTAGAAAATATTATTAATACACTCTTGACAACCCCAAATGAGTCATCAAATCGACTATAAATGAAATAAATAGAAAGGCTCCAGCATTAATCAAACAAATTTACGGGACAATACTACATAAATATATAGGCAAGGGCCTAGCGACACCTAAAGCACCGGTTCCCGTCAGATCACCGAAGTTAAGCGGTGTCGAGCGCGGCTAGTACTTGGATGGGTGACCGCTTGGGAAACACCGCGTGCTGTTGTCTTAGGGAAGAGTGTAAAATGAATCGACATCAAAACCATCCTATTCACGCCGGACAGGCCGGATGAGATCGGATATCTCGTAGGATGAAGGTGCCGTTTCACACTCCCCAGTCGGTAGACCGCACGATTAAAAACCGTACGGTCGATGACCGGTTCTAGATGGCCTCAGATACGCCGACGAACCGTAAAAAAGTAAAATAAAAAATAAAAAAAATACATAAATATCAACAAAAGGGGATTCTTTTTAATTACTATAACACCTTATATTCCATTATGAGGACTCAGCCGAACCGAAGAAAACAATTAAAAATACAGAAGTTAAATATATATGGTACTGCTCCAAACAGCTATAGAAAGGAAGTAAATTTGAGGTTAACTAAAATGAAAAGTGAAAATGTGATTTTAAATTAAGCCGGTTTATTATGTAAAATAGTGAATTTAGAAAGCCAATGATATTATTGTGATAATTGCGGGTTAAAGGTGTAGTTCCAGAGTGTATTTCTACGACCTAAGCACGTTTTGAATGCGCTTTAGGTACTGGTAGTAAGATAGCACAGACAAATAGGAAAACCTGATATGAGGCTCGCCAAACTTCATTCCACTGGCACTGCTATTGGAGAGACTGGCTCGAGTTAGCCTATGGGTATCGCCAGGCCTTCGACGACTTCTCGACGTATGAAGGGGTGCTAAGCTCGGGTAGTTAGCAAGGTGACCGCAGGCACCAGCGGTATGCCACAAGCAGCAGGGTGGAAAGCAGGATCATGCAGTCCAAAGCGACATAAACGTATGCCAAATGCAGGCCGGACAGCAGGACAAGAATAGGCAGACTAAAGGGTGTGAAGAAAACAAAAAGGTGAGAAGCAAAAAAAAAGAAAGGCCTGAAACAAAAGCAAAGCGTGCAATGGCTGGCTACAATATGACGTGAATGGTAAGAAATAAATGATACTTAAACCCAATATAACATTATAAAAAGCAAAGCTGCTTATCTATTGCAGAAGTTATGATCTAAAACTCACCTGAGGTGGTAGTTGGCCTTTCTCGTGGAAAATAAATTGAAATTTGAGGAGAAACCCGAAGCAATTAAAACAGCAAAATAGCTTTTAGGCGCTGAATAAACTTGGCCACCGATAAAATGCTTGGGCCCCCAAATTCCTCACTAAAATGGCGAAAATACCGCCAACGGTCCCAATCGCACCACTGCAGGAACCAAAGTGATTCTAGAAAAAGGTTTTTCTCCTTCCAAAAAGGCGGGTAAGTTTGACAGACAGGGTTTTAGGGAATTTTAGCTTTACTTGGCAGCCTTGACATATGACAATAATAACAACAACAAACTAAGAATGGATAATTAATTATTTTTAATTAGGAAAATATGAGGGAAGTTAATCTTCCACACAACGCTCCTTATTTCATAAGGGTGAATTTAAGGGACTGAAGAAACATGATTGTGCTGTGTGGGAACTTCAACTCAAGCAGGCAAGGAAAAAAACTAGAGACCCACATGTATTAGCTATAGTAGGAGAGTACATTAGAACACTAACTCCTCAGGTAGCGAGATAACCCGTCATTACAAGAGATGCTGGTTTATGAATGTCAGGTTTTTGAGAAACCACCACCCATTTCAGATGATGAGTACAAGCACCTATAAGGTCTTAGGTCCATAATCGAAAGAAAACATCATCACTTCCTATGATATCCTTCTGAGAGCATCCTTGACAAAGAAAATTGTTTAAATCTTTTAATCCCAACTGTATTATTTTCGGTAATTATTATTATTATTAGTTCATCATGATTTTATTAATAAACTTAACTGAAATGCATTTTTAGTGTTTTATTACCCTTCTATACTTTCAATAAATTATCTATGGTATTATTTATGTCTACGGTTTGTAATACCTTCAATGTGAAAAGAAATGGTTTCCATGGATAATAGTTACCTGGCTTTCTTTCTTTAATTATTACCATTGTTTCGTATCCTTTCCTTCTGTAAACCTTCTCTAAGAAATAACGAGAAGACACTATTAGCTGGATTAACATAACGATTTAGGATCTAGGTATTTTGTTTGATTTGTGGTCCACATCAATAACACTAACACGCTTAAGATGGCTGGCTGTTAGTGTTTTAATAAGGTAATGGTGAGACTTTAGAAACGTAGAAGCATAAGAAGCTATAGGTATGTTACGTTTTTCTTAAAAGTATTTTTTATCTTGTTTTAATTAAACGTTAATACCTACCACGAATTTGGTAAATTACTTTCGTGGTTGATAAAATACATCAAATGTGGTCTCAGTTTCCCAAAATGTAATTATCACACACGTAGCACTGAACATGTGTAATTATTAAACAAATAACTCAATTTAGGCAAAAAATCAATTCAGACGGAATTTGTTCAAAAATGCAGAAAAAATGTTTGGTTAGAATAAGAAATCAAGGGTCATTCCTCTTCAAAAATTCAATTAATGAATTATTTTTCTAAAATGAACAAATCAATTAATTTATTTCGATGAAACTGGCGGTGTTCAAGATAAATCGGTTTTTAATTAAAACACTCAAAAGTCACTAATGCTAAACGCAAACAGGTAAAAATCAGATTGTTATTGTTAATGCATACATAATAAATTACTATTAACAGAACTTGTCAAAACCACCTTCAAGTAAAAATAATTTAAAAAAATGGAAGAATATTCTTACCCAAAAATGATTTGCATTTAATTTATGGTGAAGCACTCTTTACTTAACTCTTCAAACATAAGAAGAGCTTATTCTGAAATATTTCCAGCCCGAACATTGTCAAGTCAAAAAACCTTTTAAAGGGTTGTTCGGAGCCTAAGGGAAACAGGTAAAAGGTGATTAAAAAGTAATTACTAGAGTTAACGAATTAATCATTTTTCCCGAGACGTGGCGGAAAGGGACCTCCCAGGAGAGCACAAACCCCTCACGTAGAGGAACAAATTTTGCAAGATATTGCTGACAAACCTTCAAACAGCATAAGGAAAGTCACCACACAAAACAATGTTACAAAATGAGTTGTACATGAAACTTTTACTTACTTCACCTTTACCATGCTCAAAAAGTACACGCTATGTCTGGGGATGATTATCCTTCAATACTTCAACTAGTTTACATATCAACATTACCGATGAAGCCGATTTTACTAGAGATGGCATAATAAACTTACACAATTTATATTTTGAGGCTAATGAAAATCCGCAAATCAAAATTCATAACAAGCAAAAACAAAGGTTTATGGTAAATGTGTGGGCTAGTATTATCGCAAATAACCTTATAGGTCCATTGGAAGAAATAGGTACTCAATGGTGAGATTTATTTACAATTTTTGCAGCAAAAATCGAATAATTTATTGAAAGACATGCCTCTTGATAGAAGAACGCAAATGTGGTATATGTATGATGATGCTCTACATCATTATAACCGTATAGTATCTCAGAAACGCTTTTGGCCCTCTATAGATAGGTCGAGGTGGGCCTGTTTTATGCCCACCAAAGTCTCCAGACCTTTAAATCCCTTAGACTTTTACATCTGGGGACATCTAAAAGAACTAGTTTATTTAACACCAGTTTATACTAGAGAAGAACTACTAGCGAAAACAACACAGCACTCTAACAAAGTCCGTAATAATGCCGGAATATTATTTGCGGTGCAGCGGGAAAATATTCGAAAACTAAAAAAATGTATTAAAGTAGAGTATGCCCAAGTTCAAATGGGTACAGCCACGTGCATGGCAATGCGCGACGGTGTGACGTCAAAATCAGTAGCGGAGATATGAAAGTTTTTAAGACAATTAATGAGTAGTTTATTTTCGTTTTTTTTTTTCGATAAAAATATGCGGGTATGGTATGGGTATAATAAAAATATATGGGTAACTAACGATTTAAATACACTGAAAATCAAAAACGCAACATATCTGTTTATAAAGGTCTTAAAAAAACATATCTCTTAAAACATAGATTGATGTTATCGAAGGAATAAAAAAAACTAGAAAATATTTTATAAGGGCATAGGGGTGCATATTATATTAATGATGAGATTTTTCTACAGTGTACATTAAAAAAATGAAGGAAAAATTGAAAATAAACATTTTTTATACATATTATATACTTTATATATAATTAAATATACATATAACAATGGTATTAAATGTAAACAATAAAGTCTTAAAAACCAAGACCTTCATCTAGTCTTAATGTTTGTCTGCCTCCATTAAACTCCATGCCTCTAACTTTCATTTTTTGTCAGATTCCTAAAAATCATAATAACTATATGATTACTGCTTTTTCTCTATATCTGTAAGGTATAATTAAAAAACTTAGTTATTTAATACTTGCCTCTAACCGTAGGTGATCGTTTTTCTATAGCGAAAAACTCGTAAATAATATTTTTTATATCATAAATATTTCCAGGACTTAGTACGAGCTTATGAGAAGGTCTTTTTTTTGTTGGCGTTTGGAAAGATGTAGTGGCCACATTGGCACGTACTTTCTGCCCTTCTTTTCTAATTCGTTGCAAAGTATTTTTTCCGATGCCAGTTGCTGCTAAAATCCGTTCTCTAAAATATGGGAAAAACGATATTTATATACATATAACACGAATTAAATTTAAAAAACAAATTAATTTTATCGTTATGTAATCTATAAATAATTAAAATTTATAGATTACATAAAGATTAACAAACACATTGTAAACAATACTTCTAAGTAAAGACATATTATATAGCTAATTCATGTTGAATTGATACTCATTATTGCAAAAAGTGTAACATTTGGGCAAAGGAAAAACATAGCTAGGTACTTAGACGATAGATAAATAGTAAAAAAAAAATATTTGCCGATCTTGTTCCATATTAATTTTTAAAATGTAATATTCAATATTCAAGTAATATTAAATGTAATATTCTTTGCACTAACCTGCACTTTTTTAAAGGAATTTGCATTCCTTCGCTTGCTTCTATTTCCATGAATCTAGAAATATTGTCTAAAATTTCCCGCGCTTGACTATTTAGAGGCTTCCCTCATCTGCCAATTGTATTTGGCGCCATTCAAATCCAAAATAATAATATTATTTTCTAAACAGAACAACCACAGTTCACACACCACCTTACACAATATATCACTTCTACGCTAATATTAATACTTCTGCCACCCTCTAACAATGTTACGGCACTGAATCGCTTCAGATGATGCTGCATCGTGGCCGTCGCTAGGCAAGTAACGTAAATAAACCAATCTCAGCAACCTCCAAAATTTAGGACATGAGAAACGCCATGCACAAAATGGCCAGTTAGTGGCCGCCATTTATTGTACCCATTTGAACTTGGGCGAACTTTACGTGGAGCCCATATTAAACATATTATGCCAAAGCAATATTTGAACGTTTTCATTATTTTTATATTTTAATAACATTGTAAATTAATTAACCTCCGATCAACCCTTTGAAAGGTGTCTGAGCTGGAAATCTTTCAGCATAAAGTCTTCTTGCCTTCGAAGACTTGGAAAGCGCTTCCCAAAAATTAAATGCACATCAGCATACCCTGCGTATTTTATTTTTACCTGTTTATGTTTAGCATTAGTATCTTTGAAGTGTTTCGCATAAAAACCGATTCATCTCGAACACCGCTAGTTTTATCGAAATAAATTAAGAATACCATTTTTTGAAGAGAAATGACCAGAGTATTTAAAAAATCGGTTTTCTAGTATGTTAAATGACACCGGCCAAAATTTTGGACCAACAAGTGTGGTGGCAAGTCCGTTCGTAACTTTCATAACGACGTAGAACATCTACTGTAGTTTGGTTTAACGACTCTTTATGACCTCTATAATAGTATATTACAATACAAGTACGGTAGGTACGTCTTTACCGCATGTGCGTGATGTTTAACAAAACGAGCCGAAGGCGAGTTTGGTTAATCACGCAAATGCGGTAAAGACACCTACCGTAAGTGTATTGTACGATATTTTATCTACAAGCATGATTTAGGGCACCAATATTAAAAACTCTAAAAGAGCACTGTTTTAATTTACCCCGTAGGTGCCTCGTAAGTCGTTATCAACAATGCATTAACATCAGTTTGCTAGGGAAATAAATTATAGAAATTTAATAGTTGGCTTTTATATGACAGATGTAAAACTTGACAACGGAATAAACGATAATTTTATTATTTTTGTAACAATTTCGTGACAGTGTGTTTTACGTCCTTTAAATGGAAGTCAGTAGCAGCAGTGATGATGAAATTCCGAAGGAAGTTCTGGACATTGATAAAGCAGCTACCCTTAATTTATTGCCGGATAAATCACGGCATAGATATGAGAAAGAATATGGGCTCTTCAAGTCTTCATGGTGTTCATGAAAGAAAGTTAAAGCAATTAGTGAAGATGTGATGCTTGCCTATTTTGTGGATAAATTTAAGGACAGTAAATCATCCTCTTTATGAAGTTATTACTCAATGCTCAGATCTACTATAAGTATCAAAAATAATGTCGACATAAGCAGGTATGCAAAACTGATGGTATATTTAAAAAGGAAGTCTGTGGGATACAAAGCTAAGAAATCAAAGGCATTCTCCAAGAATGAGGTTGTAAAGTCCCTTGTTACGGCACCAGATGAGGAGTTTTTATTAATGAAGGTACTTAATTGCGATTTTTTTAAAATCTACTTTTAAATAACAACTTATTTGCTTGTTTCAGGTGGTACTCATTGTGAGCATCGCTGGGGCATGTCGCCGAGTGGAGTTATGTAAAATGAAAATTGAAGGTATTAAGGAATTTGAAACCCACCTTGTTGTAACTGTCCCGGATACAAAGACACATGTAGATCTACAGTTCGTGGTTTACGTGAAAGGATTTTCATCAGAAATTAATAATATTTCAATTTTCAAGAAGTATAGAGCCCTTAGACCGGATCATACTGCCCATACACGGTTATTTATTGCATATAAAAAAGAAGATGCACTATCCAACAACTGGGTATAAATACTTTTGGAACAATACCTTCTCAAATTGCATCATATTTAAAGTTGTCCAGTCCCAAAGAATATACGGGACATTGTTATCGAAGGACGTCAGCTACATTATTAGTAGATGCTGGCGGGGATATCATGAGTTTAAAAAGACATGGTGGATGGAAGTCCTCCAATGTTGCGGAGGGCTATATTGAAAATTCGGTGCAAAATAAAATAGGAATTGCAAAGCAAATAAATGGTGTAGAAGAATATGCATAGAGAACCTCATGTTTTAGTAAATCTGTAAATTTCAATTCTTGTGTCTCATCGGATAGTAAAACACTTCCTTCATCGATATCGTTTGGAAATGTTACAAATTCTACAATTAATATTAATATTTCTTAATTTATAAGTTTGGATTAGTTTAGAAATTTAAATATGTAAGTATTTGTTATACATATAATGTTTAATAGAGTTACTTTAAAAAATAAAAAATACACTTGAATAATATAAAAACTTGTTTTAATAGTATGTAATTACTTACAGCACTAGTGTGGTAAAGTGATACTTACCGCACTCAAATCAGTGCGGTAAGTAGTTACTTACCGCACGCTTGTAGATAAAATGTTGAAATTTCATTAAATTATACAAGTCGGTTCAAACGTTAGAGCCAAAAAAGTAAATCTGAACCTTAGGAATTTTGTTTTCTATGACAAATTAGAGTTATTTTGACCTCCTCTGTATATGCTCCGCAGTAATTAGGAGGTACTTACCGGAAACCCTGTATACTCTAACTACCAATTTATTAATAATTTCTATTTATAACATACTCTTATATCACACATTTGGCAACCCCCAGGTATACAAATAGTTTTGAAGCTGAGCTAAAACTACGTTTGTAGCTCTCCGGTAATGGGGTTAGATTAGGACTGGGTGTAGGTAGCGGCGGCACCCTTGTGTCTTGAATACATCGAAGGCCCGGCGAAGAGTGAGGTAATTTATATTTGAATCTGTAAGCTTTTTTTAGTAATAACGTTTAATTAAGTAAATTCATTTGCGCCTTCTTCTGTACGGTTTTTAAATAACTCCGATTCTTCCTCTCTTATTGTAACCCCTTCTTCATCTTCTTCTTCTAAATTTATTACAAGCGCGAGATCGATGTCTTCTGTATTATTGTGTTTAAAGAAAACGACAGTATTTTACAACTTTCGTCGCTTTCCTGACTTTACAACTAACGCCACCGGCTATGCTTGCCGCATTTTTTATCACTGTATGACGTCATTCACCGGATTTCGGAGGCCGCTTTAAGATGGTGCCGTTCTTGAGGACACTGTAGCATAACAAAGTTTAAAAAATTTAAACCAAAAAACAAAAGACTCGCACCATTTACCATGATTTTTTAAATGGAACATCCAGTTTTGTATATAATATTTTAAAAAGACCCATTTAATTTCGTCTCTTAGGGTAAGGAAAATTAATATCGGAATACCTATTTTTATAATTATATTTTAATATTTTTTTCCTAATAATTTCATTGCTACCTGTTTAACTTAACATTGTTCAGGTATAATCACCTTTGGTAATTCCTTCAAAGTCGAGAGAAACTTGACACATGGATGTATATATCGAAGGGTTAGCTAAAATATTTTTACCTGTATCAGTTACTGCTGCAAAATTTTTATCCCTCAGGCATTCATTTTCCAAAATGAACATATCAATATTTCTACTAATATATGAATTTTGTAATTTTACAACAGAAGGATCACTAAGGTTTGCAAATCCCATCATGACTGCATCCGCTAATTTGACCGGTAATTTTGATTCTACTAATTCATCCAGATTTGTTATTGGGTCGCGATACTTCGAACCTGTCATGATGCTGACCAGTTCACCTTGAATTATTGTAGTAATTTGAAGTGCCATTGCTAAAAAACTTGCTGTAAAAGAAATAAAATTCATTACTAGGCCCTTCTCCCTATATTATAAAGGAATCTCAAATTGAGACAAATAGTTTTAGGCTTAACGTGTGTAAGAAAAGTTTTCGGAAATTTTTGCTTCTTCCATATAAAAAAAAGACAAATCATTGTTATAAAATAATTTCTTTTGGAATTTGTAACATTATATTTGTTTAGCAGAAAACACAAATCAAATTATTCTTAAAGGTCCATTATCTTCAATAGCACGTAAGTTTGTTTTAATCTGTCGCATCATGTTCTGGACTGTCATGTTGTCTATTTCGCGAATTCTTTCAAATATTCCGCTTTATAACACTTGTTCATTTTCTTCACTTCCCAATTACTCACACACCTTTTTGCTCAATATTGCCTAAAAATCTTCAATAGGTTCCGCCTTTGGTGGTTGTCATTTATTTGTTGATACGAATGGGATACTATTAGCAGCTAACCAACTGGTTGTTCTAGAGTAGTGCCAAGGAGTAAGGGGCTAGATCAGGCCACAAAATGATGTGGTGATGCGCATTAATGAAATCAACCAATTTCGGAAGACATCTGTGTAATGATTTGCATTCGACGCTTCACCCCTAACAAGTGCATCATAAGGACGAGAAATCCTGCTTCTGATATGGCGTGCCAAAACAAAATTTTAACCTCAAATTTCTTCTTTGATTTGTATTTTACATTATTTGGACCATTATCGGCATTGTCCGAATAATGCTCATCATTTCCCCCTATTTCAGAATGAGATAACGTGAATATTTGTCATCATCCATAACTATATCTTTGTTACCTGTGAAGTGATGTCTTCTTAATGCGCAATAACATACTGGAATCATGCGCAACTTGTATTCAGTATATTTTCGACACTTTTTCCGCTAGCGATATTTAAGCCCATTTCTGCTCAATTCTCGACTAACGGTCATGTGACAAAATCCAAATCTGCGACCCAATTTTCGATACGATATTCCCAATCGATTTTCTGTCGCTTGCACCAACCTGCTTGATTGGAAATTAGTTAAAACCTTATATAAGCCGTCCCCTTACTGTTTACATTTATTTCTAGTTTTATATAATAATACACTTAGTGGAAACAGATATATTTTGTCCTATGAATATATTCACTATCTCATGTGTTTGCATCCGTCCAACTAAATTATATACACTTTTTCGGATATCTAATTTATATGCCATAACGTCGTAATTACGAGAAATATAAAATGGCATACGTAAGTTTAAACATTGCGGAGCAGTTGTTTCCAATGACAACTACAGTAGGTATTCCCTTACTTGAGACCGTATCTCCTAAAACACATGTATTTTCTTATGGAGAAATTTCCATTATTCAGCCATGCGCATTCCGTTATGATGGCATCCATTTCAACACAAACATTATAATGTACTTTTTTCCTTTTTGTGACATGCGTAATTGATATAGTAATTGTAGATATGCTTTAAAGTTCCTGTACAAACCTGTTTAGGACTCTGTTGACTGATGCAGTGTAGATTAAAAATATTATTATTTTAAAATTATTTATTAAATTTAAGGCACAAAACTTTGTTTATAAGTAATTGGTATAATTAATCGGTGTTATAATCATAAGCCTCTTGATTAAGAACGACCATTTTAATTTAATTGTATATTATGTTGTTAATGTTACATGGTATATTTTACGTAGAATAATAGTTTTAGATTTAGGATTAGACAATCTCCTTGTATTTACATTAAATCATTAAACAAGTTACATAAAAAGGGGGGGTTTTACGTTTTAATATTTAAGTTAAACATACGTGTATGTCAAGGATAAAGCTAGATCAAAAGGATGGAACGAAATCGAGAAAAGTATTCAAGTAGTTGGGATAATTTTAGGGTTTTTCACAGGGAACCGACCTAGATGTCTAGGTAGATTAAATAGCAGTTGCTTGTACCTGATCGCAAAATGTGTTTACCAATCAAGTTGTAGTTAGTTAAAAAAAGGCATTGGTTTTATCTGGATTAAACCGTTCTGATTTAAAAATAATTATTATATCAATGAAATATTCTTATGAAATATATAGTGTAACATACACAAACCTTTATATTATATTCATCGAATTGAATGATTTTCACACTTACCTAGAGTGGACCTTCTATTGGATGGCCGAAGGCAACATAGATTTTTTTCTCTTCAATAAATAAAAAAAGACCCACATGCGGACGCTGAACTCTAATCAGCATATTTTACTAGTAAATGGACCTATTATTGTTGTGTACAATGATTCGATGATTTATCATAGTTTTGTATGCGATCTACGAGGGTTCCACCCATATGCTATTAACGACTCACTTTTTTCAAATATCACTCGATGTCAGTGTTGTATTCTGGTTGCGATAACACAGAGTAATGGGCTGTTGACAGTGTTTATAAAATAAAAATAGACTAACCTTTTCTGCAAACGTTCTTAGGGACCGTTGTCTTCTTTTTTTTTTATAACGGATATTGACACAAAAACGGCAGTATAGTGGTCTTTTGTTAATTTCGGATTTATTTGATGTGTTGATTGACGAGGCAAATATCATTGATGATCAGTGGTGATGATTGATATTTACGTTTTACCTGTTAGCCTGACTTTGTAATCGTTTTCAAAATTTCTTCACATTACGACCCTGATGATGAGCTCGCAAACGCATAGACAAAAAGTTTTTTAAATATAAAAGGTTTAAGGAGAAGGTTTGCCCTTAAACATTATACGCTTATTTAAGACAATATTAATTTAAACTACAAAAAAAGTATATTGTTTTTATTAAAATTGTACTATTTATACTTTAAGTATGTATAGATATTTTTATTATTTTGTAACTATGGTGAGTTCTTTGTATTCCAAAAAAGTGGATTTTCTGAATTATTTTATTTTACTATTATTATACAGTATTAGTATTTGTCTATCATTAGTTTGCTATAGCGTTAAATAAGGCCACTGCATTTTATGCATTTTTAATTATGAATTCAAGACATATTTCAATTCAACTAACAATTTGCATGTTTAAACATGTAACTGTTTAAAATAACCACCTGAAAAGTAATAACATGTAAGAACTAGGTCCAGTAAAAAATACTACAAAAACTAAGATTAGGGTAAAATCACCTTCTAACCAAGTATGGCTGATTCCAAGAAGATATCACTTCAATGACCCTACACTCCCAGTATAATTTACTTTTAGTTCATTACCTCATTAATTCAATCTCGCGAATTAATTATCCCCTCCCGCTTCATTTTTGAGTAACCCAATAAGTTCTTTTCCCCCACCCCTACAATTCACTACCCCCACTCCAATCTCGACAGATCCTACATTATAACTAGGCGTCTGCAGAAAGACCTTGTCATATCTACTTTAGACAGGCAACCGGACAGACACATCTTGTAGAAATTTACAGAAAGATGGAGAAGTTTATTATTGTTAAAGACGTTGTTAAAAAGTTACGAGAATTTAACCTTACAGGACGCACTCTAGAGTTTAAGTTAAAACCTGTTCCACAGGGAGTTGAACCAGTTGGTTGGGTGGAAAAAGGAATTAATCAAATTATTCAAAACGCTACAGTAGGCCTACAACCCTTAGATCGTGTGGGTTTTAGTTTTTGCTCTAAAGACTTCAACCGAGGAGAAGGTTGGATTCGCTTCAAAGCAGCTAAAGACATAACCTTTCAAGATGTTTGGAGTGTTATAAGTGGCATTTATCAGTCAAACTCAGCAGGTCTTAATACAGAATCATTTTGTCTTAGTGTGACAACTGTTAGATTACCTGTTGGTGGGGGCAGAGGAAAAAATTATAACAGTTTTCACGAGGAATGTGACAAGCGACGAGGTATTATAAGTATTAAAAATACCGATAACCTGTGTTTACCACGTGCTTTGGTAGTCGCCATTGCCCATAATAAAAGAGATCCCGAATTCAGTAAGGTTAGAAGAGATATTAGTAAAATTCAAACCGAAAGAACAAGATCATTGTTGGAGAGAGCTAAAATTAGCATTCCTGAGGCAGGAGGTGGAATTCCCGAGTTAATACAATTTCAAAATCATCTAAAAGAATATAAATTAGTTGTTTATAGCTATGGATCAAAAGGACGAAATATTATATTTGAAGGTTCAACTGAAAGCAATAAACGGCTGAACTTATTACATTACAAAAGCCATTTTAATGTAATTACATCGCTGACAGCAGCTTTTTGTTCTAACTATTTTTGTGAAAAGTGTTACGTCCCATATGATCACAAAAATGAGCACCGATGTGGTGGAACCTGTCAGGCATGTCAGCAAGCCCCTGCTTGTGAAATAGCAATAAAAATTAAATGCCAGGACTGTCTACGATTTTTTAGAAGTCAAAACTGTTACGAAAATCATAAAAAGGATTATTCGTCAGGCAAATTTACAGTATGCGAACAAATTAAACTATGTTCTATTTGTTTAAAAACCATTAAAGCCAAAAGAGCACATGTATGTGGTGAAATTTATTGTAAAATTTGTAATAAACATGCACCCGAGGATCATCTATGTTATATTCGGCCTGATAAGGGAAAACCTAAGATTAAAGATGTTCTTTTTGTATTCTACGATTTAGAGACGAGCCAAGACAAACTATTGGAAAATTCAACGTTTTTACATGAAGTCAATCTCTGTGTTTTCAAACAATACTGCGATGAGTGCATGGATTCTGAAGCAGATACTTGTAAAAATGCGGTCTAAAGTTACAAAAAGTCAGAGGTATAGACCCAGCGGGGACATTTACTAACCATTTGTTACAAATGAGGAAAAACTTTAAAGAAATTATTGTAATAGCCCATAATGGTCAGGCTTTTGATCACCAGTTTATATTAAACTACATTATGACAAAGACAGATTTTACACCTGAGTTAATCATGAGAGGTACCAAAATAATTACGATGCAACTTGAAAATGTAAAATTTATCGACTCACTTAACTATTTCCCTATGCCTTTAGCCAAACTACCAAAGGCATTTGGACTTGATGATATTTTTAAAAAAGGCTACTTCCCGCACCTATTTAATACAAAGGCAAATGAAAACTATATAGGACCTCTACCATCAATTGAATATTACTCCCCAGATAGTATGAAAGAAGAAGACAGAGCCAAATTTCTTAAATGGTTTGTAGAGCATGAAAATGATGGTTTCGATATGCAAAGAGATCTGGTAGACTACTGCGTATCGGATGTCGAAATTCTTGCGCAATCATGTTTAAAGTTTAGAGAACAACTTATACAAACTACCAATGTATGTCCATTTACTGAAGCCACAACTATTGCTTCAGCATGCAATAAAATTTTTAGAAGAAATTTTTTGAAGCCTAATACTATAGGAATCATACCAAAAAATGGATACCGATGGAGAAACAGGCAGAGCAAAATTGCCATAGATTGGTTACTTTGGACCGAGAATCACAGAAAAATCAACATCTTACATGCTGCTAATGGTAAAGAAGCTGTTTTAAATGGTGTAAAAGTCGATGGTTACTGCTCCGAAACAAATGAGGTATTTGAATTTCAAGAATGTTATTTCCATGGATGTACTGTATGCTACAAGTTCGGCAGGAACGATCCTCTTTCCGAGGACCCCTCAGAAACGCTAAATTTAAGATATGAAACCACAAAGGCAAAAATTATGAGACTAAAAGATTTCGGTTTTTTAGTTAATGAAATGTGGGAGTGTGATTTTAGAAATTTATTAAAAAATAATCCAGAGATAAAATCCTATACTAATACCCATTACAATAAAATTTTGACAAAACTAAATCCAAGAGATGCTTTTTATGGAGGACGAACAGGAAATACATGCGAATACTATGAAATAAAAGATACGGAAAAAATTAAATACGCCGATGTTTGTTCCCTCTATCCGTACATCTGTAAGAGTTCTAAATTTCCACTATCACATCCAGAAGTGTATGTAGGAGATGCGTGTAACAAATTAAACCTAAATAATATAGATGGTTTAATTAAATGCACAATTCTCCCACCAGAAGAGTTGTACCATCCAGTACTCCCTCAAAAAATAAACAATAAATTGATGTTTATTCTTTGTCGAACATGTGGTCAAGACATGAATTACAACGAATGTAAGCATACCAGCGAAGAAAGGGTACTTGAAGGAACATGGGTTCTGGACGAGGTACTTAAAGCCCTAGAAAAAGGATATAAAATACAAAAAATACATGAAATCTGGAAATATAACGTACGAAAGTTTAATAAAGAAAACGGTGAGGAAGGATTATTCACATCCATGATGAATAAATTCATTAAAATCAAACAGGAAGCATCAGGCTGGCCTAAAGATTGTGAAATAGAGGAAGACAAAGTTAAATACATTGATCAGTTCTTTGAAAAGGAAGATGTTAAACTAGAGTATACCAAAATTATTGAAAATCCAGGGCTAAGATCACTGGCGAAATTAATACTTAACTCGTTTTGGGGAAAATTCGGTCAAAGAGAGAATCAACCAAAGACGAAAATTGTAAATAAACCAGCAGATTTATTTGCAATGTTTATTAACCCTGCAATTTATATCAATGGGGTTATACCCGTCAACGATAAAACATTACTTGTCAATTATGAATATATAGAAGAAGCCAGCGATCCGTTGCCGACTGTTAATGTTGTTATAGCGGCTTACGTAACAGCGCAAGCGCGCCTTAAATTATACTCCTATCTTGAAGCTCTTGATAAAAGAGTCTTATACTATGATACAGATTCCGTGATTTATGTTTCAAAAAATAATAACCCCGATATATCAACGGGGCAATTTATTGGAGACATGACAGACGAGTTGGAGAGTTATGGCTCTAACTCATACATAACTAAGTTTGTTTCTGGAGGCCCCAAGAATTATGCATTTAAGGTTCACTCGACGAAAAGTAATTTAGAAGAAACGGTCTGTAAAGTTAAAGGTATAACTCTCAACTATGCCGCATCACAAGTAATAAATTTTGATGCAATCAAACACATGATTCTTCAAAAATCCGAACCGATCCCCATCATATCCAGAAGCATACGGCGTAGCAAGGAGCACATTGTGACAACTTGTACTGAAGTCAAACTCTATAGACCTATTTCAACAAAGAGAAAATTTCTATCGGATGGAAGCTCCGAACCATATGGATATAGAAAAAGAAAAACCCATTGAAAATAAAATATATTGTATATTTTGTATGTATTGTATATAAAATATATTATAAATATTGTATATCTAGAACCGCTATGGAGTTTAAAAATGTAAATTAAGTAATAAACAATTTAAAATATCCATTTTGGTTTTATTTTTTTCTTTAACAGTAAGAGTTTTCAAAAAGTATTTAAATAAGTAATTATGTACATATTAAAAAAATATGTTTTTATTTTTACAAAGACATTTATAATTTAAATAGTTTGAAAATATTATCCAGTCATTTAAGTACTACACTTAAACTTAAAGAAAAGTTCTCCGAAGCCACAAAAAACACTAAGGGAATTGGTTCTTTTCAGCTATTTTTCTGTTATTCTTATAGTAATCCATAATCGTTTCAAATTTGAACGACCCACATGATAGTCTTTTTTTTTTTTGTAATTTATGCATATTTAATTACAAGGTTTCATACAACTTTAACAAATAAAAGTTGTTTTTTTCTTTTATTTTTTCTTTTCTGTTTTCTTTTTCGGTTCTTAAGAAATGCTAAAGAATCTGTACAAAACAAGTCACGAATTAACTAAATAGCCACCATTTCACTAAATACTTAACACTCAGTATACAATTTTCAGAAATGTCATGATTAAGAACGGTTCTAGTCATTTTATACAAGATTTCACATGATTTAACAAATTTAAAACATTTTTTTTAATTTTTACTAAATTCTAAACACTCAGTATACACTTTTAAGAAAATAGGACGATTTGCGACTGTTTTAGTCATTTTTTACAAAGTTTCACAGGGCTTAATAACGTTAAAACATTTTTTTTAATTTTTTACTAAATTCTAAACACTCAGTATATAATTTTCAGAAATGCCATGATTAAGAACGGTTCTAGTCATTTTATACAAGATTTCACATGATTTAACAAATTTAAAACATTTTTTTTAATTTTTACTAAATTCTAAACACTCAGTATACACTTTTAAGAAAATAGGACGATTTGCGACTGTTTTAGTCATTTTTTACAAAGTTTCACAGGGCTTAATAACGTTAAAACATTTTTTTTAATTTTTTACTAAATTCTAAACACTCAGTATACAATTTTCAGAAATGCCATGATTAAGAACGGTTCTAGTCATTTTATACAAGATTTCACATGATTTAACAAATTTAAAACATTTTTTTTAATTTTTACTAAATTCTAAACACTCAGTATACACTTTTAAGAAAATAGGACGATTTGCGACTGTTTTAGTCATTTTTTACAAAGTTTCACAGGGCTTAATAACGTTAAAACATTTTTTTTTAATTTTTTACTAAATTCTAAACACTCAGTATACAATTTTCAGAAATGCCATGATTAAGAACGGTTCTAGTCATTTTATACAAGATTTCACATGATTTAACAAATTTAAAACATTTTTTTTAATTTTTACTAAATTCTAAACACTCAGTATACACTTTTAAGAAAATAGGACGATTTGCGACTGTTTTAGTCATTTTTTACAAAGTTTCACAGGGCTTAATAACGTTAAAACATTTTTTTTAATTTTTTACTAAATTCTAAACACTCAGTATACAATTTTCAGAAATGACATGATTAAGAACGGTTCTAGTCATTTTATACAAGATTTCACATGATTTAACAAATTTAAAACATTTTTTTTAATTTTTACTAAATTCTAAACACTCAGTATATCATTTTCAGAAAATAATACAATTCTGTACAGTTTTAGTCATTTTTACAAAGTTTCACAGGGCTTAATAACGTTAAAACATTTTTTTAATTTTTTACTAAATTCTAAACACTCAGTATACAAGTTTCAGAAATGACAGGATTTAGAACAGTTTTTACAGATATTTACAAAGTCTTAATAACATTAAAATATTTTTTTCTAATTATAATTGCTATTTTCATCTTTTTTATTCCTTAATTATCTAACATAATGTATACAATTTCAAGAAATAGTAGATTTTTAATCCATGTACAAAATTCAAGAATCTAAAATACAATTAAATGTAGGCTTTTTTTTAATTGGCATCTCAGGCAAATTATTTCCCCCAAAATTATCTAAAAAAGATATACCAAAAACATTCTAAAGCGGTTTTTTACCTCTATAAGCATGCAGGCCGATCCGACCCTTGTCGGTTTTATTACCCGCATAAATTAACACAGTAGAGGAATATTGACAGAGCCGCCTCACGAAAGCACCCGGGTTAGCTCATAAACAGCACCACCGAACCACCCGGGTTAGGTCATAAACAACACCACCGAACCACCCGGGTTAGATCGTAAAACGCACCACCTGCACCACCTGGGTTAGATCGTAAAACAGCACCACCAGCACCACCTGGCCTCGCTCTCTCAATATCTCTCTACTAACTACATGCTGGGATATTTAGACTTTAATACCAAGCATCAAAATCTTTCCGAAAACTTTTGTCACACACGTTAAAAGGACACATTAAGTAAGAATATAGTTTGTCAAATATTGCTTATTAAATAAATTCCCTGTGGTCGTATTGTTGTCCGTTTTCGAGATATTGACAAATAAAATATTCTGATTATTAATTAAAATAGGTACAATAATTAAAGCGAAAAAAAAATAAAAATGTTCTTATAGGTGGTGCTCAAACTAACGACCATTTTTGGATTTACATATCTCGTAAGGAGTTCCAAAGTAGCAGGCTTTATACCTTCTACAGGAATTTGGTATTTTTTATCCCCACAAATAAAAATTTAGAGATGTTACATCAGGTGACCGTGATGGCCACCCGACAGGTCCTCGATTCTCCATCTAATTTTCCAAAAATTATCTAAAAAACCTGATACATTCGTGGAGTTACCTATGTGGCGAAGCAACATCGTGTTGAAACCACCTATTAATAAGAAGTTTGTTGATGGGTACTTCTTTCATGGTATAAGTAAGACCTCGTTGAACAACACTAAATTCCTTTGACCGTTTAATGTGCCTTCATAAAAAAGTGGTTTAATTAATCATGTATTAATAAGACCGTACCACATATTAAGTCTGAATCCACATGCAAAAGTCGGTTAGTTTTAACATTTTTCCGTATCAGCGTGTTTCATGTTTTGAAAGAATTTTGACGTATTCATTCAAAAAGTTTGGTTAGAATATTAAAATTTGGTGAAGTTTTAAATTTTTTTTGATGTTTGTTGTAAGTTTATGTAACAAATTCGATTTTACGAATTAGTGCGACTATATTATGTCATTTGATTTCACACAGTTTTCAAGTTTGTATTACTGTAACTTAGGTACAATTTCACCTATCCGTAATGGTAATATTTGGTTTAGATAATCACGAATAAGTCTCACCTAATGGGAGACGCGCCATCCTGCTGAAGCTAGATATCCACATTTGGCACTTGTAGACCCAAAGCATTGGGAAATAAAACTGCTAAATTTTGCAACAAGTTCTTGCTGTAGAAATGACAAAAATCGCACTCTAGTTAAGTTATTGTCAAAGATATGGGCCCAACCACTCCAATGCCAATAACTCTAGACCAAACATTAATTTCTTGGGGGCCACTGGGTATGTACTTTCTTCATCCAATTTATGATAAACCAGTGCAGGATTAATCCTTTATGGAGCTCTGCGAACGGTGCGTGTTCGCAGGAAATGATTCACGTTGGTCTTAAATCTTTGGAGATTACACTCGTTGTGGAACCTGGCCTCAGAGAGATCGTTCCAGAGTGATGACGTTCTCTAGATAAAAGAATTTTTAAACAGGGTCGTTCGAGGGACACTAAGCTAAACCACGTACGAATGGACTGCAGTGGCGTGTCGTATATTTCTACCATGCACCGCTATGGGTAGAATCAAGCGGGCAACCTCAGTTGAGCACTTGCCATGAAAATATTTGTAAAATAGACTCGAGTCGCCAACCTGCCTTCGATGTTCAAGGCTTTCCAGATTGTTTGTCAGATCATGATCACCGATCAAGTGAATGGCTCGTCCTTGAATGGGATCTAACAATCTCAGGGTATGTTTAGAAGCAGAGCCCCAAATATGCAAACAATACTTCAGCGATGGTCGAATGTTGGCTTTATAGAGCAACAAAATTGTTGATGTGTATAGAGGTTCTTAGTTCGAAAAAGTAGTCCAAGTTTCTGCGAGGCTGCCTTAGCAATGGCCGCAACGTGACTATGCCAAGACATATGACTATCCAAATTGACGCCCAATAAATGAACTGATGAAACCAAGGGAATCGAGTGTTCCGCCATGACTATATCCGGTTCTTCAACATTAACTCTTTTAGAAAAAACTACCGCCTGGGTTTTTTAGCGTTAAATTCTACTTGGTTACTGTCACCTCAAATCAGAATTTCTTGCAGGTCTTTGTTGAGATGCAACTTCTTGTTGCGTAAAGCGGTTTACATTGGGAGTGTGCAAGTGTGCTCATTAGCGAACCTATAATATATTGGATTTTAAGTTTTTCCCAAAAGATCGTTAATGAATAGTAAAAAGAGGGCGGGTGAAAATATAGAATTTTGGGGGGCTTCGGCGTTGATGTTGAATGTGTCTACAAGAAATCCGTTCATCGCCACTCGCAGAAAACGGTTTTTAAGAAAGCTTGACAGCCATGAATAAAATTGAATCAGCATTCCTTATGCTCTCCGATTAAAATGGCCATGTAAGGTAAACGCAGCTTCATAGTTATTCAAATGAAAACGTATTTATGAAAGTTCCAGAAGGACTTAAAACTTCAGAATCCGATACAAATTAGGTTTGTTTTTTAAAAAGAGCTATATATGGCCTTAAGCAGACACCAAAAGCCTGGAATGAGAAATTTAATGATTTTATGATAGATTTAAAATTTAAAGGATCAAGGTCTGATTACTGTTTGTATCGTTTTCTGGATCAAAATATAAGAGGCTACTTACTTCTTTACGTCTTTACGTCGTAGCTTGTAACGATAATGATTTTTTAAAGCTATTGAATGTAAAATTGTGTGAAGCATTTAAGATTAAAAGGTTGACTAATAGTTAGTTTAATTTTTTGAGAATAACTATAAACAGAAATCTTGAAAATAAAGTTATAACCATAAATCAGCAATTTAAAATTTAATTAAAAAATTTAAGGTCGAGAATTGTAGAAATTTCAAAACACCAATTGAATAATTTAACTTTAAAAAGAAATTTAGAAGCAAATAATAAAACGGAGTTACCTTATAAAGAGTTATTAGGTAGTCTTATGTACATAAGAATGGGAACAATACCTGATATCTATTTTAGCAGTAGTTACTTTGAACAGGTTCAAGATTGTGCTGCCGATGAGCACTTTAACCACCTTTTAAGGGTACTTAAATATCTTAAGTCTACCATAGACTACAAATTGTATTTTAATTATTCTGATAGCAATTTGGTTGGTTATACTGATGCCGATTGGGCTAATGACCCTAATGATAGAAAATCAATAAATTACTACTGTTATAAACTGTTTGATAATCTAATTTCTTGGTGTTCTAAAAAGCAAGCATTGGTAACACTATCTAGTACTGAATCAGAATTTGTTGCAGTTTGCTTTGCTTCTTGTGAATTGTTATATATTAAAAATTTACTATCCGATTTAAAACTTGATATATCACTACCAGTGTGCTTATTTGAAGATAACCAAAGTACAATCAAACTACTTCAAAACTTTGAAAACAATAAGCGATGCAAACATATCGATGTTAAGTTACATTTTGTACTAGATCTAATAAATAGTGAAATTATGAATGTAAAATATGTTTGTACAAATGATCAGTTAACTGATATATTCACTAAGGCCTTAAACCATGAAAAGTTTTCTAAGTTTGTAACAATGTTTAATTTAAGTAATGTTCATTTTATAAGTAGGTATTTGGTTACAGGTATGAGGGGAAGTGTTAGAATCGGTAGGCTTGATTTGGCAAACCTGTGACAATAGTTTAAAAGTTCGTTCTGTGGTAAAGAACTATCTGGCAACGTTGTTAAAATAAGTCAGTTGTCAAAGTCAGTCAGTTGTAAAAATAGTAAGTTGTTGAATAAAAAGGATTGATTCTTTCCATATTTAAAAGTAATTAATAGTTCGTATTTCCTCAATATCTTAACAAGCTGTATTTTGCAAGGGTGATACTTGTACAGGTGGATCTTTGCTGGTGTGTCATGGATCAACGATCAAGAGACAACGTGATTTACAACTCCTATCGTTATTTATTATAGGCTTAAAAGTGGATAAAGACATAATGGAGCGTCTCCGGGGTTGCGCTGTATGCGTCGAATTCAAAGTAACGTAGACAGAGACAAAAGATATTTGGGTAGTTGTTCATTGATGTCAAAGTCATCGTTTTGATGTGCCGTCAACGTTAATATTTGTTTTTAAACGTATTTTGTTCCTCGATATTCAATTTAATCCAATAAACTGTTCTTCTCAGAGCCATTTTTGTCTTACTTTCGTGTTGGCGGTAAAAAAATATGGATATTTGTTATTAATTAAAGTCCGAACGCTAGACACGAAAATATTGACGTTTGTCAACTTAGACTTTGTTTTGACTTTTTAAATGTTTGTAGTTTTTTAGATTTATATGGTTTAATCACGTGGAAGTAATGACGCACCGGCAAAGAACCACTGTGTCGACTGTATACATTAATAATAATACAGAGCTCTGACATATATTTGACTTATTACGTTGGGATTGTAACTCCGACAATAACAACGCAGACTTAATCACCTACGTAAACACTAAACTTTTATATGTAGAACAATCTTTCAAGAGAGGATTAAAACAAAATTATGTACACTCTGTATATAGACGGGAAATATTAAAAAACCGACTTATGTTAGCAACCATCAGTCCAAATGCAGTACTTACCCTAATAAAAGAACACGGGTATGTAGCAAGAATAGCTGGAGAAGTCATATATGTAATGAAATGTTTTCCTGTAATTGTGCAGGTACGTCGAACAAAACATTGCTTTCTAGAATTACCAGTCAGCCACAATAATATAAGCATGTTTATGTCACCCCTAAGTAGAATTTTGATTCCAAAAGGACAAGAAACCGAATGCAATTCTCTTATACCAACATTATTTCACTTAAACTCCGAATGGATAGGATTCGATCCCTTACCCACCTATTTGTAATTCAGAAACGATTAGTTAGAATAGCTGAAAAATTAGATTTCAATGTATCGTGTCGGTCTGTTTTTGAAAAATTGGGAATATTGACGGTATATGCATTGTACATTTATGAGTGTTGAATGTTCCTCTTTAAAAACAAAAACTGTTTTCAAGCACCAGCTAGTCATCAACACCAAACGACAACTTTAAATATCAATTATCCCATACACAGGCTAGCCCTTACTGAAAAGTTACCCAATTATATGTGCTTAAAACTATTCAACAAACTACCAGAGAGAATAAAAAAATAAGCAATGAAAAACAATTTATGAAAGAAATTAAAAAGACTTAAGTAAAGTTGGAGCCCTATACTATGAATCACTTTTAAGATATGTAATTCTTTAGGATTTTTCTTTTATATGACGTCATTCCATTTTGTGTTTATAATTTTATGTAAATTATGGAACATGATCTGAAATAAAGAAATTAAGTAAGTAAGTATAATGTAAAGTCAATACAATTAAAACCAGAGGAAGAAAACCAATTGCAAATAAAACCAATCCAACCCATTGGACCTGGAGGAATTTATTCAAGCAACGAAATAAGAAGCGCACAACAAACTATGCTATTTGGCTTAAAGAGAGCTGCTCTAGACAACATAATTACACAAAAAATGGCTGGACAACATGTCGAATCACAAGGATTCGCCACATTATCCTTATTTAACAAGGCGGAGATAGAACAACTAGCCAATTCTTTTTTTCGGAGTTTGGACATCAGGACCTCTGGGAGTATATTTCATTTTTAGAGTATTAAAATTCCTAGTAGGAACCTTTTTACATGCACTTTCCATACATCCAGTAAAGGGATGCACCCTTGCCCTATTCGCAGCTTTTATGGGGCCTTTGACTTTACTACTTCTAAATAAACATCGTCCCGCAAGAGAAGATGCACTCGAAAACAAGCCAGAACAACCAAATGATGACATATATATAGGACGAAGGGAAGACAACGAAAGCAGGACCGTAATTACTGTTTAAGAAATTACATATCAACTAGAAATAAAAAAGTAAAATTTATTTTAAGAATAAGTAATGAAAAGAAAGAGAGAAAAACAAAATAATAATAAACACTATTTTATCACTTTTCAGTGATTATAATAGGAGAATCAAGACAAACCATAACTCTATTTAAAGAAAATGAGGGATGGCAACCCCGTTTTACCACTCAAGCCAACTTTGGCCTCACATTCTAACGAAAATAGAATGGCATTTCACAGAAACAAGTTTTAAGGAATCAACCGACCTCAGATGGATTAGCATGATCACCTTCATAAAAGTCACTATGTCAATTCCAAAATCAAATACAGCACAGATAATATTAAATTGTGGAGAAAATAATATTGTCTACATAAAACACCTGGATAACGAAACTAATATTGTCAGCGAATCGGACATATTGCTGTACTACGTAGATTGGGACACAGAAGAAACCCAGGAACCAATCACAGAAACAACTTTCCATACACCTTTAGTAATAACGATCATTTTAATTTCACTTGTTGCTCTAATAAGCATCACCTTTAACATATTAAACATTGTGAAAATAAGAACACAATCTGTACGCCCCAGTACCCAGAATGATATCACAACTGGACGATTTATACGATTACCACCTAAAAAGGCGAAACAAAAAGAAAATATGGAGATGAAAAGCCCAGTATCAGGACCATCCAGGAAAACTACCGCAAATACTAAAGTCATATATCAAAATATAAACCACAGAAACTTACTATGTAATAGCCAATTACAAACTATTACAGAAACACTTTATGAAGAAATATCACCAACAAAGAGAATAAAATAAATCCGATCCTGTGTATAAATCAAAACCACCCTTGAAGGTACACTAACATAAAAATGTAAGCAATTTCGAGATCGTGAACCGAAGACAACAACTCTCAGTGTGGGTCATGACATTACGTTGGTTACAAAATTTCTTATGCATACAAACATATGAGGGAGACCACCTCAGGATCCAAAAAAATGACGAAGTCGAGTTTATTAAGCTTATACTCCCCTTTTGTGAGAAGTTTGATTACAAGAAAAATGTCATTATTCCAGAAAAGTATAAGAACCCCAGTCAGCCAAATGGAACTTCAGTCAACGACAATTCATAAAACCAGAATGATTAATCAAGCCATCGAAAGTTTCCTACTGTTCGTCGGGAGTTTCTCCCATTTCACTCTAGCAATTCCATTATTAGAAGGTACTTTAACGGAGCTACTAAACGTCCACGAACGACTAGGAGGTGCGGCCCAGCCCACATGTGAAGTTTTCAAAAAACTAAGAAGCATGAATCTAATGCACATCCATTTTGTCCATTTCGAGTACCTGAGACGACTAACTCAACGAGCCATCCAACATAACATGCTGGCAGAGATCCTCTTACCTTGCCAATGCAACTTCTGCCTACGGTTACAGATCATAAATTGGAGAACTCAGCACCATAACGAAGTACCGGCTCATAGACAAATGCAAAACATCCCACCGATAAGGGCTTTTACTCAGCATACTGTCACTACCAGTACAGTTACGCAACCCACCCAAAGTTCGTCAACAATATATATACCTGCCCACACGCATCAAATCAGTGCACTGGCAGCTCAAGCACCCCGGAAACCAGCTCCACTAATTCCCATTAGAGTGTCGCTCCAGACCAGGATCATCCCAGGAACAGCGCCCCCAGCTGTCCAAAACGCTCTAGTGAACGCCATACCCCAATCGGAAGAAAGACCCCGTCCACAGCAGGACACAGTTTTAGAAAGGGTTAGTGAAGGCCGTGTAATTGAAACCAAAGAACCCATGGACATGCCAGTGTTGTCACCCGCAAAACGCGTAAAAAGTGAACTCGATCTTAGTGAGTGAAACCCAGGTAGACCATGTCACAACATTTACAACAAACTAGAATAATTGTACTATTATCAACTTTTCGAATTTTTATAAATATAACTAAATCACTAATTTTAAGGGTTACTATAAAGTTCTTGTTATGTTGTTAAATATATTCTTTTTTTTTAACCAAGGCTTATATAAAAGTAGGTAAGTAAAAGTAAGAAAAGATAAAATTTTTGAACATTTTACCCTGAATATATTTTCTATTAGACTTGTATAATATTTTCTTTTCATAACTGTCAATTAATCGATCTGAAAATCTACCACAAATATAGTTCTGATTTATTGTATCACATACTGATTATATTTTAAAATACTAATACTGACGTACATTACTTTCTAAATAAATAAAGTGTCATAAAAACATTTTATTAGGGGACAAATTTAACTAAAATTAAGAATTATATAAGTTGAACATATCGTATCTAACTTACAAAAATTGTAATCAATTAACAATTTATAATCATATATAGAAAAAAAAATATGTAATAATATACAATAAGAAAAAAATTCACGGTTATTTGTTGCCTACCATGTAGCTAGTAGATACCTAAAAGGTAAATAAAAATTTTTATTTATTTTTATTAGTTAAAGCAAAATAGTAAAAGACTATCTTGTTTTATTATAAGGATGGACGATTGTGACGGACTGGGAAGTCCTGATGTATTTCTAAATAAAAATGTTTCACATAAGATACCTAAATCAATGAAAAAGAATCCATATTATCAAAGTAAATTAATACAATTTCATCTTGTCAAAAGGTTATTAGCATCACTTTATTCGCCTGCCACAAGCGTCCAGAAAAATTGACAATTACCATATCAGTGCGCATATCTCTCCACGCCCACAAAATATTTCGAACAGCTAAAGACAGCCCAGAGTCCTACTATTTCAAAATATATTAAATTTTCATTGGTTACATCAAACCACCAAAAAATTCAAGTATTCCAATGCCTTCCCACAAAAATTGAGATCATCTCGAACCAAGGTTACTCAACTCCGAAATAGAAGCTTAAAACGGAAGACGGTCATAAAAATTAATAGTTTTACATAAAATTTTATTACATTTCACATTAAATTCTTAAAAAAGAATTCGTAACTGATGACCGCATACCACCTAAGTCAAGGTAGAAGGGACATTTCAATCCACCTCTTGAAGGCGGAGTTTGACTTAAAAATTTCCCTTACTGACTCGGATAGGATGGTCAAGATTCCCATTTTACACCTACGCAAATTTAGAGAAGCTATAAAAACGCTAACTCGCCTAGAAAAAGTCAGTTCCCAACAGTTCAGTCAGTTCACTACAGTTCACAACAGTCCAGAAGAAGTCAGTGCAGTTCAAAGTAAAAGTTCAGTACAGTGCAGTTCAGTTCCATACAAAATAATTGAAACACAAAGAAAACCTATCTACGCCACACAGTACAGTCAAGGTATGAAAAAGTAAGAGACCTTTTCATTAAAGTATATCCAAGTATAGTGCCGCGACCTAAGTCAAAATTAGTCAAAACGTTCACCGCTTCTCGCAAAAGTTTAGTAACCAAGTCCCCGAGAGAACGATTATATATATTCTTTTTATATAGGTTAAGACCGCGGATTATCCAAATAAATTAACGTTAGAATTACAGTATTTCAAAAACAGTTTAATTACCAAAAACATACTCAATGCGAGATAAATAATTACAGTGAAGCTTTTCTCATAAACTTAGAAACTTTACAGTGAAAAATAAACTTAAAATATTTGCAAGCGAAACTTATCTAAAACTCTAGCCAATTCTCAGAAAAAGGGATTCTTTACGTGAAAGTAGAGCTCAACGACCTATAAAATAAGCCCTAGGTGGCCCCAATAGCATCAAATATTCATTAAATATTTTTTTAATGTTAAAGAAATATTATATGTTTTTTAAATATTTGTTATCTAAAAGAAACATTTATTAAATATTTGGTTTACAATATTTTTTATTAAATAATTTATAAATATTTTTTATATGTTTGAAAAGTAATATTTGTTTTGTAACATATAGTAAATATTTATTAAATATTGTGTTTACAATCTTTTTTATTACATATTTCATAAATATTTTGTGTATGTTTGAAAAGTTATATTTATATTGTAACATTTAGTAGATATTTATTCAATATTTGGTTTACGATATTTTTTATTAAATATTTTATAAATATCTTGTATATGTTTGAAAATTTATATTTAAATTGTAACTTATAGGAAACATTTATTAAATATTTGGTTAAGAATATTTTTTTTTAAATATTTTATAAATATTTTGTACAGGGTTGAAAAGTAATATTTATATTGTAACATTTAGTAGATATTTATTAAATATTTGGTTAACAATATTTTTTGATAAATATTTTATAAATATTTGGAAGTAATATTTGTATTGTAACACTTACCTAGTAGATATTTACTAAATATTTGGTTTAAAATATTTTTTGTTACATATATTTTATAAATATTTTGAGTATGATTGAAAAGTAATATTTATATTGTAACATTTATAGTAGATAGGTATTTATTAAATATTTGGTTTACGATATTTCTTATGAAACATTTTATACATAATAATATTGTATATATGTTTGGAAATTCATTTTTAATTATATTGTAACTTATAGTAAATATTTGTTAATGATTTGGTTAACAATATTTTTTGATAAATATTTTATAAATGTTTGAAAAGCAATATTTGTATTGTAACATTTAGTAGATATTTATTAAATATTTGGTTTACGATATTTTTTATGAAATATTTTATAAATATTTTGTATATGTTTGAAAATTCATATTTATATTGTAACTTAGTGTAGTTGTAGTTGTAGAAGATATTTATTAAATATTTGGTTAACAATATTTTTTGATAAATATTTTATAAATATTTTGCATATGTTTGAAAAGTAATATTTATATTGTAACATTTAGTAGATATGGGTTTCCCAATGGTTTACAAATACTTGCACTGAACTGTCCAATGGTTTACTCGTGCTGCACTGATTTTACCAATGGAATTCACCAAACACAATTTGAAACTTTTCAACTTTTTGTTTCTCTCATCATACTCACTAATCCTTGATTTTGAACCAATAAGCTACGATTGTCGCAAATAGACCGCCGCGCGCCGCCGCCGGTACGCTAAATTACTGCCAAAAGATTGACAACACTGCAGCGGATGGTGTGGCGATTGGGAAGCCATTTTGATGTTTGTTTTGTCAAGTTGAGGTGATAGTATCATGAGATTTCGCATTTTTACTATTTTTTACACTTTGTTGCCGCGTTTTATTGATTATTGTCGGCTGTGAATGCTGTTGTAACGTACCTACTCATTACTTATCGTACAATAATATTAATAGTTGAAATTGAAGTATTTTATTGTGATGTTGTCATTGTTTTTAAAACCCACGCCACGGTTCCGCCATTATTATCGACATCTAATAATTTTGCAAGTTATGATCTTGGATCGTTATTACTAAATCGTTATCTATAACAGTAAGTACCTAATGAATGTATATCTATATATTTTTGTTATTAGTTAAAGGATATTGTTAGTAATGGATAAGCAACGTAATTCTTTATATTGTAAAAAATAAAAAAAAAAGCAACTGAATAAGTTACGTCTTAAATTAAATAGCAATAACAGTTTTACAGAATGTTAAATTGCAAACAATGCTTTGAATGATTTTGCTAAACCTAATACGGAATTTCAGGAAAATTTTCTGTACCTAGCAGGAGGGAATACTTCACATAAAAGTGTTTACATGGCAATGCAAAAGCTTTTCTCCAAGGAATTAGCTCTACTCTACGGTGGACAAGGAAAAAAGAAAAAAGTTCCGTTTTGCAACATGAAAATATATCAAGTTGTTTTTGGTAAGTATATTGGTCAAGTTTTAATTTTTGGTAGAATACTAATAATCTATACATAGTAATAGAACAACTACAATTATGAATTTACTTACCTCATTTTACTTTTACCTTTTGACTTTTTCACTGCCTTACTTTTTAATGCAGTTTTGGCTTGGACATGGAATGGACTAGGTACTTCTTTAATTTTTTATTTTATTAACATGTTGTTGGATAGGTAAAATTAAGTTATATTTTACTCTAGCAAAATATTAATTGCACTGATAAACCATACATACACATTTTTTGTCTACCCCATAACTAAGATAAAGAAAATAAATTAATAGGGAAAGAAATTTAAGAGTAATGTGTGTTAGGAAAAGATAGGATAAGTACATACTTAATATTAGGGACTTTTTTATTATTCAATGAAAATTAAAGATTTAAATAATTCATTTTAGCTGAGATTGGAAAAAAGCATCCTGTGTCTGATGATTCTATGAAAAAATCTATTTTCTTGTTCATAGCCACTGCAAAGTCACGATTAACTGGCAAGAGCAACTCGTCACAAAGGTAAGTGTCTTTCTTGTGTTAACAGTTTAAAATATTTTATTGGTAATTATTTTTTATAATTTTAAAAGAAGTTCTAAATATAAATTAACTTTGAAAACAAAACTTTCTTGACTGAATGAGTTTGACCAGGGCTTTTTGGAAAAGAAATAAATCTAAAATAAATAAATAAATGCAAACAATAGGTAGTATAAGATGGGGTTTCGACAAACTATGCTACTTTTTCTAGAAACAAATGATGCCATAAACAGAATTTTCCTAGTCCTCTTCGTTTTCGAGATACGGGCACCCCTCATATCGCAGTTGTGTAACCTATCGAGAATGGAAAAACGGATTATTATGTAGCCAGTGGTAGCTTTTTTTTTAATATTTTTGTTTTTTTTCGGACAAACGTAAACGTTGTTTAAATATTTATAGTTTTTGTGCAATCTTATTTAATTTAACTTATATTTTTCGGGCTTTTCAAAAATATATAGCACTTAAGTATATCGAGATTTAGACATATAATTTTTATGTTTATCTTTTATTTGTATTAAATAGAGGGGGCCATAATATCTTTGTTTTTTGATTTTAATAGATCTAATGGGAATTTTAAGCTCATTCGAAGTTTAAGAATAGTATTTTAATAATATCCGATGTTCCCGCTGGGCTAAACGGAAACAGACAAATAATAGGGGGTGCCTTAAAAAAACATTTTTTTTATGACATCTTTTGTTTCTAGGACAAAAAGCCTTCGTTTGTTGAAATCCCATACCTTTGCCTTTATCTTCAATATTAAACATGAAATTACTTTACTAAAAAAATGTGTTTTGGTTTCAGTGAAATGTATGTGCCAGAGGCAGCAGAATTTTAAGTTATACATATAAACTATTATATTTTAAGATATATATTTCTTACCTTAAAAATAACGTTGATTCTAAAATTGATTTTTAAACATAGGATGTCTCATTTGATTAGAAATGTTATCATTATAAATCGTACAGGGTGTTTCAAAAAACATCTAGCATCGCTCGTGTGGTAATTCCTGACCCAAAAATAAGACAAATAGTTCCTATTAACATGGGTCCGTAGATGCGTTGTTTGAAAGATTCAGGGTGTTAAAGTTTTGAAATTTTTTCGTTTTTTTCAAAATATTTCCGAAACGACTTTAATTTTAGTGATATTTGGGTTGTGAAAAGTACCTAAATTCTACAATAGCACATATTTTAGGAATACAAATGTGTGAGCAGGTTTACCAGGGACATGCGTGCGAGCAGGCGCTCTAATAATTTTTTACAAAAAATTGGTACGCCACTGACTTTCACATTTTAATAGCACTTTTGTTAGAAATGTAAATTACTAACAAAAAACATATCTTAATATTTTTATTAAGGCGGCTACGTTTAGGAGATAAATGCAATTTTACAAGGTAACATATAAAGTATGTATTTTTGCATTAGGTATTTATTACTATAAAAAGATATCTACCTAAATAATATTACAGTAAATGTTACAAAGGGCCACCAACAAGTCCATTACAAGCCTTTAACTTTCTTTTCTACGAAGGCGTAGAAGGGCCACATAATTTATATTTTTTTTTTTACTAAATTCCGACTTTAAACTCGGAATTTAACCAAATTCCGACTTTGAACTCGGAATTTAACTAAATTCCGACTTTGAACTCGAAATTTAACTAAATTCCGACTTTGAACTCGGAATTTAACTAAGTTCCGACTTTAAACTCGGAATTTAACCAAATTCCGACTTTGAACTCGGAATTTAACTAAATTCCGACTTTGAACTCGGAATTAAACTAAATTCCGACTTTGAACTCGGAATTTAACTAAATTCCGGCTTTAAACTCGAAATTTAACATTTATTTATAGTTTAGGTTTCGAGAAGGTAAATAAACTGCTGGACAATTCAAGCGGACCGAGCTAATTGTTAGGTGAAATTTGGAGTAAAATATTTTACGAACGAATAAAGCTATCCATGCGCGGTTTGCAAAATTTAAAAGAGAATTTAATTCTTAATATGCACATTTTTTCCGATTTTTTTTTACTTACAACATTTAACTGTCTACAGGGTTCAAAGAGAAGTATGTTTTTTTTACCAAAGTTTCTAAGTACCGGATTTCCACAAAAATAATTTTAAATTATTTTGGATGGCATTTTCTTGGTCTCCTATTTATAGAGAACAAAATAAATTCTCAAATTTTTGATATCCCTCTTTGTTCATGAAATTTCGATTTTTTTCTCAACCCCTGTAAATTTTAGGTATTTTTGTCATTAGGCCTTGCAATGTTTGTAAGAACGGGTTTTGGTAAGTGATTATAACTTCTTAGGACCACCTCTTTTGCAACGAGTACATTTTAATTTCTTGCGGTTCGTCGTGACCAGTGGCGTACCCATAATCGGTTTTAATTAGTTTTTTTTTCATTTTATATGCCTCCATTTCCACACATCGTGTGTTTCGTGCCAGGATAACGTTGCAGTAGGTACCATGGTAACACCATTGTTAATTCAGGAGATGTCATTAGGTCACATAATTATTTTTAAAAATTACACGATTGTCCCGAACCGAACGCGCAAATGTCTTAAGATTGCTTAATGAACGCCTGGCAGTTGAGGCTGTAGCCAATATGTATAATCACTAACATCAAGGTTAGTTCCCTCTAATAAAATGGACGCTTTTAAAGTTTTTTAAAATCATCATGTAATTTACATCGCCTTTAGGCACCAAATTTTTAATGTTTTAAGTTTATACATATACCTGTATGTTGTGTTTTGTGGTTGGTTATATTTTGACAAAGTAGTACTGATGATGGCGTAACTGCCGAAAGCGCTCTACTGATATGATTTTATTCAATAAACTTGCACTAAGTACAAAATTAAAGAAATTCTTTCTTAATCTTTGATGGTGCACTCAGCCCCTTTCCTAATTTATATTTTTATAACATGTATAATGTTGGGAAGGCCACAATCATTCGGCTAAAAGAACGGTTTGCAACCACGGGCGACACGGCTTACAGACATGGAGGTGGCCGGAATAGAAAAATACCAGTGCGAGCAGAGAGGAACCTCCTACGAGAAACTCGACGTAGACGGACCCTGAACTCTAGGGTCCTCAATGAAAATATGCGGCGACATACTGGTATTGTGGTTTCCGATAGGATATTGAGGAGGAGGCTAAACTACAATAACTTAAGGTACACTAACAAAGAAAAAATACTGTAGAATGATTATTTTTACATCTTTCCTGTTTGTAGAGCAAGAAGGCGCGCAAAATGTACGCGGCTTTTGCAGCAGCACCGTCATCAGAGGCAAGCGTGGGCAGCTACGCATATAAGGTGGGGTGCAGAATGGCGAAATTGTATGTTTTGCGATGAGACAAGATTTAATCTGATCCATTCAGATGGAAGAGTTCTTGTTTGGAGGCAACCTGGGGAAAGATACATTGAGGAAAATATGACTCCTCAAGAAGCTTTTGGCGGAGGGGGTATTACCGTATGGGCAGGAGTAATGCACAATGGAAAAACGGATCTTTTTATTTTGCAAAGAACCGTAAATGCCGAAATTTATATGAATGAAATTTTAAGAAACATCGTGCTGCCGTTTGCGGAAAACTTTGGGCCCGGTTTTCTCTTTGTTGATGACAACGCAAGGCCACACAGGGCACGGATTGTTCAAGAGTTTTTGGAGGAAAGCAATATTAATCAATTAAACTTGCCTTCAAAATCTCTCGATCTAAACATTATTGAGCATGTGTGGTCTTCTTTAAAGTTGCGTGTACGATCAAGGGAAATGCACCTCAAACATTGGCAGAGCTTGCCGTAGCAATACGGGAGGAATGGGAAAACATACCACAACAACTTATCAATAACCTGGCCAGAAGTATGCCTCGGCGGTGCCAGGAGGTTCTCAACCTTCGGGGAAGAACCACCCGGTATTAGTTTTCTCATTAGCCGTTTAATCAGTAGAGAGTTAAGGAAGACTAATCATGTAAGCATATCAGTACCTAATGAACATTATTTAAAATATCTTATTTGCTAATAATTAATTGTTCCGTTAATAATAAAAAATTCGTTTTATAACTGTATTTTTTGAAAAAGTGGATCGGATAAATCTTGTTTCATTTTGCCTCCGCGTATTACAATTTTGTTACTTTTATTATTTGTCCTAAATATGTTTGTCAAAAAAATATCTATTTTGTGTTATCGGTATTTTATAATGATGTTTATAAGGATATGTAAGAAAGGTTTATTTAAAAATTAATTAGGAACAGTTATACACTTATTTGTACATCCTGTATACGCGCTTTTGAAGTTTAAATCATTTCACGGATGATGTTCAAGGATGACGTTTCAACCCACTAGTGATTACTACCGATTATGGGTACGCCACTGGTCACGACGAAACGCAAGAAATTAAAATGTACTCGTTGCAAAAGAGGTGGACCTAAGAAGTTATAATCACTTACCAAAACCCGTTCTTACAAAACATTGTAAGGCCTAATGACAAAAATACCTGAAATTTACAGGGGTTGAGAAAAAAATCGAAATTTCATGAACAAAGCGGGATATCAAAAATTTGAGAATTTTTTTTGTTCTCTATAAATAGGAGACCAAGAAAATGCCATCCAAAATAATTTAAAATAATTTTTGTGGAAATCCGGTACTTAGAAACTTTGATAAAAAAAAACATACTTCTCTTTGAACCCTGTAGACAGTTAAAGGTTAGAAGTAAAAAAAAATCGGAAAAAATGTGCATATTAAGAATTAAATTCTCTTTTAAATTTCGCCTAACAATTAGCTCGGTCCGCTTGAATTGTCCAGCAGTTTATTTACCTTCTCGAAACCTAAACTACAAATAAATGTTAAATTTCGAGTTTAAAGCCGGAATTTAGTTAAATTCCGAGTTCAAAGTCGGAATTTACCTTAATTCCAAGTTTAAAGTCGGAATTTACTTAAATTCCGAGTTTAAAGTCGGAATTTACTTAAATTCCGAGTTCAAAGTCGGAATTTAGTTAAATTCCGAGTTCAAAGTCGGAACTTAGTTAAATTCCGAGTTTAAAGTCGGAATTTAGTTAAATTCCGAGTTCAAAGTCGGAATTTAGTTAAATTCCGAGTTTAAAGTCGGAATTTAGTTAAATTCCGAGTTCAAAGTCGGAATTTAGTTAAATTCCGAGTTCAAAGTCGGAATTTAGTTAAATTCCGAGTTTAAAGTCGGAATTTAGTTAAATTCCGAGTTCAAAGTCGGAATTTAGTTAAATTCCGAGTTCAAAGTCGGAATTTAGTTAAATTCCGAGTTTAAAGTCGGAATTTAGTTAAATTCCGAGTTCAAAGTCGGAATTAAAAAAAAAAAAATTATGTGGCCCTTCTACGCCTTCGTACTTTCCATAGTAATAAATACCTAATTTACTAAAATCGTGTTACGCTACCTAATAAAAATTGCAGTTACATTTCTAACAAATTGCGCTATCGAAATGTGAAAAAGTCACTGGCGTACCAATTTTTTGTTAAAAATTATAGAGCGCCTGGTCACACACACGCTCCCGGTAAACCTGTTCACACGTTTTTATTGCTAAAATATGTGCTATTTTAGGTATTTTCCACAACCCAAATATCACTGAAATTACTAAAGCCGTTTCGGAAATATTCTGAAAAAACCGAAAAATTTTAACACCCTGTATCTTTCAAACAAAGCATCTGTGGGCCCATGTTCATAGGAACTATTCGTCTTATTTTTGGGTAAGGAATCGGCGCACGAGCGATGTCACATGTTTTTTGAAACACCCTGTATATTGTCATCGCATAAGTTTTATCAGAAAAATATGTTTTTTATTGCACGTAAATTTTACACTTAAACTTTAACTCCATTATCATGAACTCTTGGAGTGTGTTGAATTCATATAATGTTGACCTTCTCTGTTTATTCTTCTAACTTTACATTTTTGTTTATATATATAAGACAATTATGTATTACTTTTTCGTTGGACCTTATGTTTTATTTTTTACTTTTTCGACAAATGTTAGTAGTTTGTAACTTTTGAATAAAATAAAAGAAAATAAAATTTTTCTATTGGTATTTTTATCAGTTTCTTCCCCGCGTGTAAAAGACATTATTCTTATGGCATTTGGTAAGGTAATATTTAAAAAATATTTAAGCTAATTAAAAAATATTTGAAGCTAATATTTACATACTATTTTAAAATAATATTTAAAAAATATTTAAACTAATATTTAAGTAGGTAATATATACAAAAATATTTTAAACTAATATTTATGGAATATGTTAAACTAATATTTAAATACTATTTTATGATAATATTTTAAAAATATTTTATACCAATGTTTAACTAACATATACAATCAAATATTTATGGAATATTTAATAATCTGTCGCTACAAATATTTAAATAATGTTTTTTAAAAATATTTAATAAATATTTGAAATATTTAAATAGATAATATTTTAAAATAATATTTAAAACATATTTAAGGTAATATTTAAAACATATTTTAAACTAATATTTATGAAATATGTTAAACTAATATTTAAATATTATTTTAAAATAATATTTAAAAAATATTTTTTGCTAATATTTAACTAATATATACAAAAAATATTTATGGAATATTTAACAATCTGTCGCTGCAAATATTTAAACAATATTTTTTAAAAATATTTAATAAATATTTGATGCTATTGGGGGGGTTAATAACCGAGTTGTACAAAGCGAATAAACCTAGAACCATCGAGTGTGAGAGAGAAATGCGAGCTTACATAATTGTGATTTACTGTTGTAAGTAAAAGTTGAATTAACCCATTAATTTTATGCATATTTCGTATTGAACCATATTTACTAAATGTATTTTGGCAGTGACTTTGAATAATTGCTGAAATCTGCCATATTTAACATTGTGATTTGCTGTTACCATAATTTCTTTTAACTTAGATTGGAAATAGAATATTTTTCAAACCCCTTTTTGTAGAGTTTTTCTTATCTCTAAGGAACCCGAATAACCTTAAGCACCGCGCCACCGTAGGCCTCAAACTACTTTACCGTATACCACGTTTTCAAACCGCTTCCTTTCATTGCCTGTTTTACAATCAAGCTGCGGGGTATAATACTCGCATTAATTTGTTCAGTCATAAATATGTAACTCTAACTATTCTAAGTATATTTAATTTATTATTACTATAATAAAAACAAGCAACAGAAAAATTCGCCTAATTAAGTAAACAACAATCCTATTTATTTACAGAACCCCCCCTTCCTTTAAAGAACAAACGTTTTTTCCCATATTGAAAGTCGTAGGTAATGCGGACTCATAGTACCAATATGGACCATGGTGCAGACTATCTTCCCATATCGATGCATTCGCATCCGTAACCATAACATGATTAATAAGTATTAATGGTAATCGCGCCTAGCAACGCATCAAGCCAAATGCAAACAGCGAGAAAATCGGCCCTGGAAGAATATGTGACCGCCACCTCCCACGAGTAGCTTCGCCCCTCACCGCGACCTTCCAAGCAAACCTACCGAGAGTCGTAGCCCTTAAGACTAAAATAATTTTAAAATAGAACGTATTCATTACGCACGCCTATGCTGCCACCATCGCGTCATAGTGACTCTTTTTATGCATTTTGCCGCCCTGCCTTCTCAGACTTTGTAGCTTTAGAACCGTAAGGTGAACGATACTACGTTCGTAACATTCCTAATAATAATTTTCATTAGATATATTCTACTAATCTTTATAATTTATAATTTAGGAAACCAACTCTTGGAAGTCCTTTAAAAAGTTTAAAATAAACAAAAAACCTCTGTGTGTTGTTTTTTAATTGTTGGTTATCCCAGATCTGATTCTAAAATTGATATTTTGAGAGTTGTCTTACATTTACTTATTTCAAAAGATATTGCACTTACCAATAAGGATCCTTACCACATAGCTCTCGGGATTATTTATAGTAAATGAATAACCTAAGAGAAAACTTAAAAACATCAACAGGTTCCTCAGGTATGAACTAAACTTGTTGCTGTCAATCGAGCCTTTACTTAAATTAGTAAAAATTATAATCCATACAATAAAGCACACCAAACTTAGCATCCATTGTTTAAAACTCATCATTGATAAGATTAGATCCAAGTATGAGGTCCTTAGTGGTCTTGGAATGAAAAAGTATATTACATTATGGGCCATTATTGGTCCGACATCAAAAAACTCTCCAATATTGATATCAGCTGCTCCCGAATAGCAATCAGCATCTCCAGATCGAAATGCGTTTGTTACTGCTTTAAACGTATAGGTTGCATACAATTCATTTCCCCAGACTGGATTTTGCGGTCCGTATACTATATTTACTGAGCTGGTACTGTTAAAAGATTTAAGAGCATCTATCTTAATTCCTGGAAGATGAAGAAGACCAACTTTGTGACTTTTCTTGATTTTTACAGAAAAACGCAAGTAACACCCAATTTTCGATTAATCCCCATAGACTTTTGTTCACTCTTATAATCGATAGTCGACTCATTGAAGGTATTTAGTTCTGAACCGTAAAGAATAGGCCCGATGGTAATGTCCTGTTTTGTTAATGCTTGTTTTATTCGATTATTTTGGTTATCAAAAACATTAGTGATGGGACAGATAATTTTTTAAAATTTACGAATTTTAATTATTATTGGATTTCTTGGGGTTTCGGTCGATTTGAAATTAAACTCAGTGAATTTTGTATGACGTTTCGGTTTAAATTACTTTTAATCCATTAGCAGACTTTAAATAAGAACTTTTCCTTTAATACATAGACGCATTAAAGTGGTAATTTAAGAAGGGAGGAAGTAAGACGCTAACTTAACTAAACATACCTTAAGGTTTTACATGCACATCAAAACTGTAATTTCTTACATTTATAGGAAGTGGCGGAGAAGCTACTTCTCCGTCATGCATAAAAAAATAGTTTTATAGTAATTTAGTAAATATCTTACGACAAAGGGTTTCTTTACGGTTGGAATTTCCTATTATGTGTAAGCGAATATTACATTATTTATTGTGTTATTAAATTACTGTAAATGTTGCCGAGATTGGGGAAAAGAAAAGCAAAAAGTCTTCCTCCACTTTTTGCTTTTCCTTTTCCGATACTTTCAACTCCACTTTAAGCATGGGCTGCTAAGATCGTCTGTACCAGTTCTTTTAGATGTTTATGTAAATGGGTTTTTAAAGGAGAATGCCACGAATGCACAAAATACTAAAAAACCTCTTATTTTTGTTTTTAGGGACGAGGGAAGCCAAAATGTTAATATATACTGGGCTGCCCAGAAGTCCGGAATAAAATTAATATAGCCTCAACCTGTAACTTTTGGGGAAAATGCTCGGACACGTCAATTTAGTTTTATATATGCTCACATTTTGACGTTATTCGTTTGTCTTTTCATAGACATTTGTCAAAGATATGACGAGATCGATCTTTTTTTTAAATGAAAACACACATAGATAGATAACAAATAAGCCATAACTATTGTTAAGTCACAATGTCACAAATGTCAGAACGTGAAACAATGAAGATTTCTTACCTTGAAAGGTAAAAAAAGCATCAATGATTTATCATTTCCGCCTATTTAAAAAGGGATTTTTTTAAAATTTTAACAGTCGCCATTTTGAAATAGCTTGACAGAATCGCGTCAAAATTTATGAGCATACTGTACGAGATATTAGCTTTCAGATGATGTATCACAAGCTGTATGTTTCCATTTAAAAAAAAGATCGATGCCGTCATATCTTTGACAAATGTGTATAAGAAAACGAACGAATAACGTCAAAATGTGAGCATATATAAAACTAAATTGACGTGTCCGAGCAATTTCCCCAAAAGTGGCAGGTTAAGGCTGTATTAATTTTATTCCGGACTTCTGGGCAGCCCTGTATATATTCATTCTTTGATCTCTTTTGTTTGTATCAAAATTACTATTCAATTGGGAAATATCCGAGTTACTGAGGAAAATATGAAAAAATCTCAGTTGTTATTATCCCTCACAATGACCATAATGTGTATCAGAAATCGCCTAATGTCAAGAGATCAGCTTTTGGCCTACATTTAAGAGCGAATTTACATAATTTGTTTGCAATTTGTTTGAAATGTCAAAGAGAATTAAATTGCTTATCCAACCGCGCCAAAAAAGCTGAAATCGGGTTATAGGTTGCGAGTTTAGTGAAAAAATGTAAGTAATAGTAATGTTACTTAATTAATTTATTTAGTTTAAACAAATGATTTTTAAAATGTGCGCCGTTATTGGTAAGACAATATTAAAGTAAATTTTGAAATTCCTCTCGGATGCGAGAATATTAAAAGAACTTCATATCGTCTTGAATTAAATTACAAAATAAACTGTGATACTCTCCGAATTTTGGCCTTTTTGTATTTATATCATGAACTCAGCATTCTCTTTTTTTCTTTTTCTTCTCATGCTCCTCTTCCTCTGATAATTAATTATACTAACATCGTGTTAATTAAGTAACAACATAACGCCTGCTTCTATCAACAATAACTAGGTAACTGCTGAGGAAAAATACGATGAATATGATACCGATTCGGTGATCCGTACCAGTGAATGCAGTGCACTAAAAAAATCAGATCCGTGCGATGATCGGTGGACGCAATCAAACAATTAAGAGTTTTACTATGCTTTTTGCTGTTTTGGGTTTTTTCCTTTGATTTTTGGCTACTACTACTGTCTCTGTAAATTTGGTTGTTTCTCATGAACCAGGAGGCTTCCGTGATTTTTCTGAGTGTGGTATTTTGAACTGCTTGTAATTTTTTCCTGAGTATCTTTGACATCTATGCCCAGGCTGGGCAGGTGTACGTAATGATTGGTATTATGATTAGTATCGTCCGCCTTATTTTAAAGGTCATTTTTCCTGATGAGATTAGGGGACTCAGTTTTCCAAGTGATCCTCTTGCCTTTGCTGCACTTATGTTAGTTTGATCCTCCCAAGTAAGGCGTTTGTCATATGTGAGTACTAGGTATTTTGCTGTCTGTCTCCATTCAATTTGTGTGTTTTGTATTTTTATCTTCTGCGTAGGTAGTTTTCTTGTTCTGGTAAACATGATCACCTCGGTTGTTACCGGGTTTAGTTTAATTTTTCATTTTTCGAACCATGTTTCCGGTATGTTTATATGGCTCTGCAGGTATCTTGTTACTTTGTCTGGCTCCCTATCTATTGCGGTTATGGCAGTGTCGTCTGCTTATGATGTTAATTTTGTGTTTTCGTGCGTTGGCATGCCATTTATGAACAAGTTAAAGAGAAATGGCGACATTGGGATCCTTGTGGAACTCCTGCTGCGATTTTTCTGGAATGTCCGGTCTTTTACAAATGAGATGACTGTTTTTGTTTGAGCTGGTGGGAATCCTAACTTGATCATTTTTACTATGAGTAATTGGTGCCATACTCTGTTACAAGCCTTCACCAGATCCAGCAGGATCGCTCCAAAATTGGCCTGTTTGTTAAACTGTATGACGATCTATTCTGACAGCATTGTTGTGAGATGTACTGTAGAATATTTAGGTTTGAATCCAAACTGTTCGTGCGGGATTGCATTCAGTTCTTCTGCTTTCTGTTTTAGCCTGTCCAATATTGCGATTTCCGCTATTTTCCCCAACAAAACAAACATTCAAGTTGGCCACCATGCCACCCCGGGCTTTTTAAAGACATTTTATTGCTTTTTGAGTCAATTTACTGCCATTAACCAAATATTGTTGATATTTATTATTGTCGATGTGAATAGGAAACAAAGCTTATAAAAAACATTTAAAGTTTATCTAAACTTAACCATAACAAATATTGTAAACAAATTCTGACAAAAATTGGTATCAAAACAATAGAAATACATTTAAAGCTAGAAATAAAAAATGTTCGCTTTAAAATAAATCAAAAATGTAACTATTAGCAGTGACGTAACTACAGTGGTTCAGGTTCAGTATTCCATGAACCCGGGCTTGCTTGAGACCAAAGACGGCAAATAGGTGAATTCTTGACATTTGGGCGTTGCCCCAGAAAGAAATGTCGCCTCCGGGGCTTTAGCTCAAACCTAGGTCTTTTAGTTACGCTACTGACTATTAAAACAAAATAGCAATAAGCAATTCACGTTTCGCACACTTTGGTTCAAGCACAGCATAAAGAGACCAGCAGGCGTACTTAGCGTCAAAATGTAAGTGCGCCGACAGCATCCTAAAGAATCGATTCGCCGTTTTCTCCGGATGCATATCGTCAGTCTCGCTGAACGGATTATTGCGCGCCAACGCACCCAGAAATATGATCGAAGTGGACAAAAACCTTACTTATTGACTTTAAAGGATTTATTATCGAGTACGCCTACTGGTCTAAGCTGCGGTTCAAGTTCAAGAAAATTCAGTAAGTTACTAGCCAGTTTTGACCCATTACATAAGAATCTTACTTCCTCTCTTGCTCGTCTTTTAAACTTAGCCTAATCAAGTGGTTAAAATGTTAACAGTTATAGTTTCTGTTTAAAGGAAAATATTAGAAAATAATTAAAATACATTCCATAACTATTGACATTTAATATATTTTGCTCCACTCTTCGCTAAAGAAAATAAACTGAGTCGAATCCAAAACATAACTATCCAGGTAACTACTAAAACTGTCCATCCAGGTAAAAGAATGTCTTGATCAGGTGTAAAATGTTGCCTCCAGGTATAAAATGTCATATCCAGGTGCAAAATGTCTTTCGTTAGACCCAATCCTTGGAGGCGTTTCGCCGTTTGACAAAAAGGTAAGGGACCTCATAGTGCTATTAACACAGAAATGGAATTAAACATACGAGAGTTGCAGCACGTGGCTACATCTCGTGGCAACCACACGCAGATTCGGAGCCTTGCCAATAAGCCGTAGGCGGCGAGACGCGTCCAAGGATTGAGTCTGACGGAAGGATAAGGACAACTCTGTACACGAGCTTATTTTAAGTTTGTTGTGTTTCAATATTTAGCTTTCGGTTGCTAAACCGACACATTGGCTTCCAGCGCCACCCAACGTAGTTTTCCCACGATGGGCCGCCTTGCCTGCGTTTTAACCTATATGGATTCTCGCTGTCCTGGTTGGGTTGATGCGAGTGGTTGCCACGTACTGCAACTCTCCTCTGTTTATTTGGTATGATGTGGATAGTGTACTTGTGTGAAACGTAGAATAAATACGTTTAGAGGACTAAACGGAATGTTTTGGAATGCTTGTAAAAAAAAATGAGGCTCTACGGAATGTGAAAGTGACTCTAAGATATCAGGAGGCAAAAGCTCGGTGACAGCTTTGCAAGCAGCATTCGAATTCGGCATTTTTAAAACTGAGTTTTTAAATTGATATTTATCGAAATGATCTTCACAAATCCCACAGTTTCTGCACTCAATGTCGGGATTAATTTTACAATTATTCTTCAACAGAAAAAAAGCATAGAAATGCAGTATCAGTAGTCAGTCATCTTAGATACTAATAGAGGCAAATAAGGAGCATACATTTAAATATAACACATGGCATTAATAGCACAGTACAAAAAACTTACACGAGTCTGAACATTGAAACTTCTTCGGTTGTGGATATCTACCTCGTCTATAAACCATGGTTGCTAGATATTTTTGGAGAGTATGCTAAAAATATTGAAAAAGAGCAAAATTAAATTCGAAAATTCAGTATACGTTACCTTAATTTTTACATTAATTTATGTTACGTACCTGTTTTATTACATTTAGGTCGCGTAACCATTCTAAAATTCTTCAAAACTTGTAAAACGGTTTGTAAGGAATAAAACAAAGCCTTGAAATGGCAAATTATGATATAAATATTTAAAAAAAGCATGTCCTTACCATCAAGAATTTGTTCGGGGGTCACAGCTCTATAAACCATGGTTGCTAGATATTTTGGGAGTATGCTAAAAATATTAAAAAAGAACCAATTTAAATTCGAAAATTCAGCATACGTTACTTTAATTTTTACATTTATGTTACATACCTGTTTTTTTTTACATTTAGGTCGCGTAACCATCCTAAAATTCTTCAAAACTTGTAAAACGGTCTGTAAGGAATAAAACAAAGCTTTGAAATGGCAAATTATGATATAAATATTTAAAAAAAAAGCATGTCCTTACCATCAAGAATTCGTTCGGGGGTCACAGTTTGCAGTTCACAGAACTTTTCTTCTTCTGCTTTATCCAAGAAACGGATAATAAAACCCTTGAGTGAGTTTGCGTAATCTACAGGGTGTCCCACTAAGGTCAGCAAGGTATGATATTATGAAAACCGGAAACTTTACGAGTTCGAGAAAAAAAATTGATTAACTAAATCGGCCAAAAGAAGTTGCTGGAAAATATTTTTAAGTTTTCAAAATGACCGCTAGGGAGCACAGTTATTAGAATATAACTAAAAATTGAGATTTTATCAGATAATCGCTATGTTAAGGTACTGTTTTAATGACGGAAATAAAAAGTTCGTTAATTTTTGCGGAAGCTTGTTTCTAAGACTTTATTTGTATCTTCCATATGCTTTACCCAAATTTAATCAGCTTAAGCTTATTTAATAGACACTTTTACAATTATTAAGAAACCGACTTTGGCTGCGGTCGCTAGTGCATACCGCGTCTTCTAGGTGGCGCTGTTCAAAAAGATTTAGTTTTTATCAAATTTTGTTAATAAAATTAAAAGGCATAATCCATTTTTTTTATTACTCAGCATATAGAGCATAAAAATAGCTACATTTTTATGTAAACGGTGATTCAATATTTCGAGTAATTTGCAAATTACCATTTTAATTTTAAAAATTAATATTTTCCTTAATGCTTGTTTGAGACACACGTCATATTTCTGTCGTGACCCAGTACAAAGTTAAAGTAAAAGCGTGGAACTCAATTCTATGAAATGTAATGTAACGTAATACTAATCTAAGCGGCAACGCCGCATTTGTACTCAATTACTATGTTTTTATGTAACTACTAAATGCTAAAACAATGAGGAAAGTACATTATATTTACATGCAATATAATGGGCAATACCGCATATTACAGTAATGGCAACTTTGTGCATCTATAAAAATATAAGTTAAATCAAAACCTTATGTATAAAAAACACGGTCGGCGATTCTGTATCATTTCCTAACACGTAAATGTAAATATGATAAACGCCGCTTGCATAGTAACAGTGGATGTCTTTCTCATTGGTTGGCACCAGTATTATGACGTGAAATAAACCATCTTGGATTGTGACGTATCAGTACCTGATTGGTCAAGGTGTCGGTAGACGGTACGAAACGGACAATGTTTTGTCAACAGACTAGTGTCACGCTGATTTCTACAGAGAAAGGTTGCGCTCCGTGGAACGACAAATCCTCTACGTAAAAATGGTTGGAAAGTATTTGAACGTATTTGAAAGTATTTAAAAGTAGTAAAAAGTATTTAAGAAGAGTTAAGTGGTTGTTTGACGAGTCTAAGTTAGAAATGTGTTAGTATGTCATACCCATGCTAGGGTATAAAATGACAAAGTGATTGATTTGTTAATAAAAACCTGTGCAATAAAATTCAAAAGAAATTTTATTTTCCAGTTAAAGCAAAGTTTTGAACCAGTCGACTTATGGAGATACAGGTTAAAGTATTTTGTGTCGTTCATTGTTACAAACGTGTTCGCGCACAATGTTTACTGCTAAACGAAAGGAATGTAAAGATTCTGTTGTCACAACTATTCATCAATTTATTGTCAACAATAATAATTATTATTAAATTAAATGATTAAAATGTTTCAGTGCATTTATTTTGATTATTCTCGCCTAAGATCTAAAAAAACAAATTGGTCCAAAGGCAAAACCAAAAATGTAAATATTATTAAACAACTAAACTGTAATAGCGGAATGTTACTTTTATTCTTAAAATTCTAGAAAACAAATCACACTTTAAATCGCACACCTTAAACAAGAATAAAACATTCTAATGCTATTCGCAAAGTAATTTATTAATAAACATTTCAATGGCAATATTTATTCGACCTTTTTAGAACTATTAGAAGAGGTCCCATTAGTAACGAACAGGGGCATGTGTTTCCTGCACACTTTTCTCTGATAGTTTACGACTTTTTGAACCAAAGATACCCAAACTGCTTGGTTGGATGAGGAAGTTTGTTTTCATGGCCGCCTAGATCTCCCAATGTCACTGTGCTTGATTTTTATTTATGAGGCAGGCTGAAAGACATTGTCTCTCGAGCTCATCCTACTACTACCTACTAAGTCGATCTTAGCGAGAAATAGGTTTTCTAAATTTGGTGCTTTGTATGCTGATTTGAGGCCCAATCAACTGCAACAGGACCTCAGACTGACTGGGCGACATTCGGAAGAAATTTCTGAGTCCGCCATTATTCATCAAATCTATACTCTAGATTTAGTATATCAGTATCGTCTTTTATTAAATCACTAAGGCCTAAATTGTGAATCCCTGACATCTCTAACTACAAGATAACATTAAAGTCTAATACCATTGTTGGAACAATTGCTGTCATGGAAGTTATGTGGCTGTTATAACTTACAGCTAGACTTGGTCGACCCAGAATCGCATTTTTTTCGAATATGTCTTCTCGAGGCCACGATTACAAATACCGCGGAAGAAAAAAGAACATCCTCGTCATCAACTATTTACTGCGTACACTGACGATTTAATTTTTTTTTTAAGCCGAGCCAAACAAATTCAAACAGAGCACTCTGTCATAGTATACCGAATAGCAAAGACGATTGGCAAAACCGACAAAATTGAACCGCGCCTTTAAGCCCTGAAAGTTTCGGTGGCTTAGAAACTGTCTGTTATCTATTGCGTGTTTTGCCAGTGCTGTAATCGAGCTGGAAAACTGGTTTTCGGTTTGAAAAATTCGCCTGAATCCCGTTAAGACGAGATCCACATTTTTCTTGAAAAGCCGCGAACGTCGGCCTGAAATAAGGCTCAGAATCAACAAAGTCCAAGTAAACTGGTGCTAGGAAGTGAAGTACTTGGGAGTTAGCTTTGACCAAAGATGAACTGAAGGCTTAATTCAATAAATAGAGTGAATCTTGCATTGCGACAGTCAGGCTCTATATACTCCCTGCTTCACAGGTGGAGTAGACTTTCAAATAGGACAAAGATTCTCACCTATGGTGCAACATAAGTGGAGCGGAACTAAATAAGATCCAGGTAATTCTAAATGGGGTATTGAAAATTATCGCAGATGTCCCGAGGTACACTATGAATCGCGTGTTGCTCCAGGACTTCCGCATACCAACTGTTAATGAGTTCTTTTTAAAAATCATTACCAAGTACCTATTGCTTACTTGCATACGAGAGCGAGACAAAATGCTACCTGCAAACTATCTATAGACTGGCTGTCCGTCGGTTCTGGAGGATGTACCATTGGCAACAATATACGCAATGTAGTTTATGCACGATGGTGCACGAGCGCATTTTAGTGTGGTTGCTCGTGAGTCTTCAACGGTAACATACGGAGATCGCTGGATTGGTCAAGGTGGACCTCACCTATGGCCTGCTCGATCCACGGACTTAAATACCCAGGATTATTTCCTACGGGGCCATTTTAAGATATTAGTTTATACTACTCCAGTGGAGAAGATGGAAGATTTAAGAAATCGTCAAATTCTTGCGTCCTAGCTGTATGTGGTCATTTCCCAAAGTTCTTGTAAATTAAGAAACTTTACATGGAATTTTTGGTAATAAAGTGTTATTATTGTCGAACATTTTTCTCGCCATGTATCTTCTAATCAAAGCGGCTCTATTCCTACAAATTAATCCGAATTCGAATTAATAGGTTTCTTCGCTTTTGTGGGTAACAGAGAAACACTAATAGTAGAGAAGCAGTAACGACTTTGAGATCACAAAGGCTTGTTCATGATAATAAATCTAGTTGTTCATGATAATAAATCTAGTTTTGGTACCCACTTAAAATTGGAAAACCATTCTTTCGATCCTTTAACTAACTTCAAGGTCCTTCAGACACATATTGCTGTCTCCCAGTCTACCCCAAATATTGTCAATCTAAATGAACCTTCCTCAAATGTTTTCAGGACCTATGCTAGGTTGGTTAGTTTTTTTAAATAATAGTTTTTAGCCCATCAGTCAACCTTTCCTTGATGACGAATCTTATCAGTTTGAATTTTTTATAATGATACATAAAATATATCGTTTTACTCCTACCGCGAAGCATATTTTATATTTTAGGCAGTTGCTTCTCACGGCTCCGCGAGACGTGGTTTAGATTGTTAAGTTGAAATGTTTTTACGTTTTATTTGTATTTTAAGCTGGCTTATAATGATTTGTGTGTCTTGATTGTTCTATGTGGATTAGATTTTTCCTGCATGTAAGTAATATAATATTATCTAAATTCTTTCTCTCCTTTGTATAATTCAAAATAAGTTTTTCTTATATTCAGTTGTATAATTTTGTTTCTCTTTTATTGTCACTTTACAATATACTGTATGGATATTATTGTTTGCTGCAGGTCGACCCTGATGATGGCCTTTTGACCGAAACGCGTTGGCGATAATTTTGCTTTAAATAAAGAAGGTTGAAGGACGATACGTTATTTGATTCCTTAGTTTGACCCTAGAGGGTTTGAAAGAGTTCGGCAGTCAATGAGGAGAATATTGTATTCTTGCGTCCTAGCTGTATGTGGTCATTTCCCAAAGTTCTTGTAAATTAAGAAACTTTACATGGAATTTTTGGTAATAAAGTGTTATTATTGTCGAACATTTTTCTCGCCATGTATCTTCTAATCAAAGCGGCTCTATTCCTACAAATTAATCCGAATTCGAATTAATAGGTTTCTTCGCTTTTGTGGGTAACAGAGAAACACTAATAGTAGAGAAGCAGTATCGCCTTCCAAAATAACGGAAAAAGGCACCAGAAATATGCAACCCAAAACTTTCAATTGAAACACACCCGGCGCGGCGTAATAGAACGGAGATAATAATATATGGAATCCATACGGTTATTTGAAATATTATGCTCATGAATCAAATTTCGCGCCCTTCAAGCATATGTTTAACATTTAGTGACTTTTTATTGTGGCGCGCTGTTATCAACATCTCAGCCGACTTAGGAGTTATCGTTGTGGTGACTGAATATTTCAGGTAAGCTATTAAGAAAGTTATCAATATTTGGTAGAAAATTGAACTTTTTCCGATTCCCTGAAAGTCTCATCTGCATCTCAGAAACTATTGATGTTATGGAATTCTACAAGAGAAATTAATTGTATTGCATACCCTCAGCTACTAGGCAATATAGTTTTCATCGTCAAATCTTTAGCCCCCGACCTTGATACATGCATATTTATAAAAAATCATTATTCTTGTAGGGATTATATGGAAAAATGCCGCGCAGGCACAAACATGTCTTGGAAACATCGTATCGACGAAACTATACTAGGGAAAATATGGAACAAACGCTAACGGACTACACCAATGGTGAGTATAGTCTGGAGAAAGCCGCAACGGGGCACGGGGTGCCAAAAACCACCCTGTACAACAAATTTCGATGGCGATATTCCCACAGGTTAGGAAGACCGCCTGTTTTGAATGACACAGAAGAAAAGGCCATCATTAAAGCGTTGCTGACTGCAGCTGATTTCGGATATCCATTTACCCAGCCAAAAATACGAGAGTTTTTGCAGCAATGTCTTGACAGAAGAGGAGTTCAAGTGAATCGTTTCCAAGGTAGTTTATTTAATTATTTAATACGAAGAGAGTGAAAGCGGACGTGAATGAAGACACGATCAATGAGTATTTTGATCGCTTGGAAGAGACGCTGAGAGATGTCCCACCAAGTAACAGGGCTAATTATGATGAAACTAATTTGACCGATGAACCCGGAAGAGAGAAAGTTTACGTGGCAAGAGGAAATAAACATGATAGAAGAATCCTAGACATCTCCAAGTCTTTAACTTCTTTAATGTTCGCTGGAAGTGCAGATGGTGTTATGTTGCCTATCTACGTGGTTTACCAGGCTAAACATATTTACCCTGAGTGGATTTAAGGAGGGGCTGATTCAACGGAATATAACAGAACATTCAGCGGTTGGTTTGACGGGGATGTGTATAAAGATTGGCTCTCCCATATTTCCAATGAAAAGTTGTCATGTCGGATGCTATTAAGCGGAACAAACAAAGCCGGGCAAGGGTTAAACAAAAAATATCTCGCAGCACATTTCGACGAATCTCTCTAGTGTCGTTTCATCGACTGAATTATGTAGTATACATTTATTAGCCTCGTGGCCATAAAAACAAAATTAAAATATACCTGTAGAGTAGGTATTTTTATTTAATAAAATGTACGGGGGCACCAAAGTTAACTGGCATTAAAAGAAAATCAAAACTTGATCAGAATTTACAAGTCTGGATCTCGAATCCACTTAATTTAAATGACATCAGAAACACTTTGTCATCACAGACAGCTCTGACTCAAAATTTACGCTAAAATTCACCAGAACACCAACTCCAGAGACACAAGGTCGTCAAGCGGACAGCTCTGAGTTAATATTTACTAAAAATCACTAGAAGACCAACTCTAGAGACACAAGGTCGTCAAACGGACAGCTCTGAGTTAATATTCACTAAAACTCACTAATATCTACTTTGAAAATCACTTCAGAGATACTAGGTTATCGAACAGACAACTCTGAAGCGATTACTCTAAAAATTACCTGAACACCAACTGCAGAGACACAAGGTCGTCAAACGGACAGCTCTGAGTTAATATTCACTAAAAATCACTAACATTTACTTCAAAATCGTGAATTCGAGTCGCAACCCTATCTACCAAAAATGACTGCATAAAAACAACATAAAAACAAATAACTGATTGAAAGCAACACTTAACTTTTGTCCGTCGATCCACTTGGTTCCGTCCATTCAGTGGTTTATCCAATGAACTGCTCCTGAACGCTGCTAACCTCCAGGGCACAGTTATCAGCTGAGTCTCGTACGGTAGGTCCCATAAATCGGCCAATGCCAGGTAACACCAATCGTAGGAATCCTCAACCAAGATGATCACCAGGCAAGGTCTCCACTGCTCCGGTAACGGTTCTCCAAGCGAGCAGACAACACACCAGAAAGGTTACAATAAAACGGGGTACAGGGTATCAAATGGAATCACTAACAAAATATATTGAGTTTAAAATAATTTTGCTCGTTGTCCCAAGCGGGGGCTGGCTAAAGTTTCTTTAAGGCCATTGATCAAATCAAACGAACGTGAAGCATTGAAACCTGAATGAGGGCATGGCAACTTCACTCAAATGTAGAAAAAATTATAGGTTAGAATGACATCAAGGGCTTTGAATGGAAGATTGATGCATTAATAATTGAAGTTAATCGTTCGTTTTAGCCAGATTACGGATCAAAATTTGCTAGATGTGATGAAATTGATCAACTAAGCTGTAAAACAGATAACTTAAAATGGGACATGAACAGAAAAGCTAAAATTTAGGGCGAGGCATGAAAAATAGAAATCTTAAGGTGAAATTTAAATTCGAAATGTGAAAAATATAAATCCAATGTGAAACATAGAAATTTAAGGTGAAATTTAAATTCGAAATGTGAAAAATAAAAATCCTAGGTGGAAATAAAAATCTAAGCTGAAACCTGTTGGTCGGGTTTCTCTTTTGTCAGGTCACAAATATCCCCTAATGGACTGGAAGCATTTCTTATGAATTTATTTGTACATCCGGGAAAACCCGCGACACTTTAGTGTCTTAAAAATTCACTTGAACACTCGAAAACAGTGACCTGACACAGGATTTTTGCTGCCTCGTTCTAAAAAGGAATTCATTCAATGCGCCCTTTCAAAGGTGCTCGAAATACATTTGTATTCCCGATATTTCTGATGTTAGTGTCGTCGAAATTAATCAGCTAAACTTAAACTTTCCGAGCCGGTAATTTACCGGAAGATTCACAGCTTTAACGACAACGTGTTCTAAGTGTCATTCGTTCCTACTCAACTTTTAAAGTTGATTTGAAGAGATTTTTCTGTTTTATATTTTTTATTTGGCAAAATACTGCTTTGTTTTAAAGTTCCTATTGTTTTATTTTATGAAATCTTACTTTATGTATGTGTTTTTATTTTTTTATGATTAAAGTTTTTATTTTTCACACATGATTTATTAATCCTCGGCCTCCTAGGGCCTACAGATGCAAGAAATAAGTGGCGCTGCGTAAATTTTTTTGTGCCCGCATATTCCATAAAATCCCAGATGCACGCAAACATCGAAAATTTTTATTCATTATTTATGACGGAGATTTAGGAATAATTCCATATATCCTCGACTACAGGGTTATATGGAACGTCAAAAAACCAAAAAAAAATCGCATGATGGCGACTTAAAAAGCAATTTCACATATCGGAACTCGTTAGCCTAAACATTAAGCTACCGATACTAAAATGGCGTAGTTCTAATACCTTTTATTTAAAGAAGATGTCAAAGAAAATGCGTAGAAATCGTTTCGTATATCCCCATTTTACGGTATCTACTCAGCAAAGGCAAGAACCGATATACTTTTTCCAAAGTCAGTTTGATGAATAAAAAACTCGATAAAAAAGCTTCGACCGGGCTTCAAAGGGACCGGCATCATAATCGGGGTTGTCTGATCTTTTTTTAAAAATTCTTTAAGTTTTTACTATTAAAAGTGTTCCTTTATATCAGTATTTATTTGATAATCCGTAACTCTCTTTGAAAGCTAGTTTGCAAATGTACTTTGAACCAAGAAATTTTTAGTGTCAAAGAAAGAAGGAACAAGCCATTCCTGAATATTATAATAATTTTTTTAGTACTTCAGGAATATTATTTATACAAAAATAATTTAAATTAAACTAAAAAGGAATTTTACTGGTAATAAACAAAAAAAATAAACAAATAACAATCCCGTATGTTCTTCCTACACTTACGAACTGGCAACACCCTGGCGATAGACCGTCGACGCCCACACGCAATTTAAAGCACATTTAAAGTGCGAACTATTTTTTCCTGATGGGAAAATTAATAGAGCAGCATATAAATACAAATTTATATGCTATAGACAAGAACAGCAAATAGTTAAAGGTTCTCCCAATGCGGTGATCCCTTCAGCTTTAAAATCACTTGATGTTTGAGGTATGCGATATTTGGAATCGGACAGCGGCGTGACTGGTTAAAACGATTTACTGTAATTTACATATTTCATTTTCTGCTATAACTGTGTGGTTTCAGACAAGTAAGTTTTTACTTGGTACCTATATTTTATTATTATGGCTTTTTGGCGACAATTTGAAACATAAGGTCAATTTCAATTATCACAGGAATATGAGTCGGTGCCAGAGTCGGCCATCGATAGCGAAATAAGTCCGGAATTAAGAAACAAAGATTTACATGCTCAATGTCAACGCATTATTTTAAATATGTAAGCGTGTTTAAAAAAAGAAAATCCGGGAAAACCTGAAAATGCGGTTTGTACAAGAATGTACTTGTAATGAATTAACACAACTTCGGTTCTATAAGAATTTATAACGTAATTAATTTAGGGACTATAACCGGTCATTCCATAAAGCATAAACCAATAAATCAAAAACCAAATCAAAAATTCAAAACGGCTGACAATACTACAAGGAATTTTATTTTGCGAACTATTCACAGCTTTTACGAGGATAATATGGTGCCAACTCTAGAACTGGTTCGTTATAAATTGCGAGGTTACCCTGATTATAACTACCAATCTTTAGAAACATTGCGTGGTGTTTTATTAAGATGTGACTTTAAACATAAAAAATTACATAATCTAATGGTTATAATGGAATCCCCGCGTATTATTGAACTACGACAGGACTATTTGGGCAAGATAAAGGAGTAACATGAATCCGATAAAAGTATAATTTATTCAGACGAAACGAAAAACGCGTTATCATGCCCGAAGTGGATCATGACTTTGTACCTAATGTGTTGCTCTTGTCAGCAAAAAATATCACTCAATACTCAATCTCTAACTTTAAGCGCAGTTGTCCTTGATAATATTCGGCAGGTAATAACAAAATGAGTAGCGATGTATGGAAAAATTGCGTAGCTCATGTTATAAAAACAGAAAATGGATATTCTGTTTCTCCTCCTATAGCGCCAGTAATTATCCATGTATCTTAAAAACTTCTTATATTACAGAACGTTTACTGTGATTGTGCTGATGCAATCCGCAATTTGTTGTTAAAATAACTGTATTATAGTTCCCGTATACTGTGATTCCAACTAACATAGTACCTGCCCCAATCCTTTCTTGGCAAGGAAAACTCATAGCTCCTCGCGGTCCTGGTTGGACAAAGACAATTTTTTTAAATTGTTTTCGGCAAAATGAGCATATTTTTTTTTACCGAAAGACCATTTTAAAAATATTAAATGCATGTGTTCTTTGCAGGCTAAGTTACGGGTACAAACCTCTTATCGATATTAACTATATTTTTAAATTGTTTTTGGCAAAATTAGCATCTTTCTTTACAAAAAGACCATTTTAAAAATATTCTCTGTAGGCGAAGTCACGGGTACAAACCTTTGATCGATATGAACTATAATGAACAAGCTGTAATATATACTATTTATACATATTAAAAATTTTCAACAATCCGCATTTTAAATATTTGGTAGAAGCGACGCCTATGGTCTCCAGTTTAATGCTTCTTTATGTCATCAAATTAAGCTTGGAAAAACTATACCAATAGTTTTTATGCGATAATACCTAAAAAGTAGTCGAAGAACGAAAAGATGTCAAAGGGATGCCCTGACGTAAAACCCCATTCATGAACCAATGTATGCCAGTGCTGTGTTTGTTTGACCTGTTTTTCTTATGCTCTTTTTATGTTCATTTATCATATTTATTAAAAATGGTTTAGTTTGCCCAACATCGTGTACAATCTGAAATACCTATTTTGTATTTTTGGTATATTTAGTTGGGCTGTTTCACGTCTTGTGAATAATGTTTGTCTATTTATTGGTAGATCTTTCCGCGATGTTTATTTTATATGGTTATACATTTTTTATTTGTAGTCTGATGATGGCTCAAAAGTAATATAAACCGAACCATCACTCAAAATTCACTGAGTTTAATTTGAACCCCAAGAAAACCACTAATAATTGTAAACATACTGTCAGAAAAAATATAGTTGGGATTTCGCTGTTGCCGATTATGATAATATTGTAAAAAAAAACGATTTTTTTAAGTTTGGAAGTTTCCGCAAATTTTTGTAAATTAATTATATTATTTGTATATTTAATATTATCATCATTCAAACACCTTACCTGTAAGAGTCCTATTATCCCTATATGTTATATAAGGATTATGTTGACTCCAAATCACATTTAAATTCGTATTTTTGGGATAGAGCTCTGAAAATTTTTTGATATTTTCAAAGATGCCGAAATCCATTTGATCACAATTGCTTATTCGTTTTAATTTAGACTTTCTGCCTCTTGAATAAGCAGCATAAAAATAAGTGTTGGGTTCGTCAATAACTACTACCACTGAATTATAAAGCTTGAACTTTAAAAGTAGTTCTGCCACTTCCAAACGACTTACTTTGAGGTCTAGTATTACAAGATATCTGGCAAAAATGTAAAATATTTGGGATTTTTTAATCACATCTATTGAATTCTGCAAGTCGTCTAAAGAAGGAAACAGAAAGCTAAAACTATTTGGTGTATGGCGAGTTAGGTTAAAAATTTCCAATTGTTTCGGAAAAAAATTCTGCTGCATACAATAGCATGGCTTGTTCTGAAATACTTTTAAATATGACTGACTGGTACCATTAAAATTTAAAACAATGTTACCGTTAAGATTTATATATTTCTTTACAAAATCTGCTAGACATTCTTCGGATTTGTGTTGTTTGATTTTTATAGGTGCTAAACCACCATTAGCAATACGTGTAATAATAAACAGTAGAAAGTACCAGGCTAGTCTCGACGTCGGCGTCGGCATCGTCTCTAAACCCAAATTGAAGTGAAACAATACAACCCCATTAGTGATAAATATACTTTTTAAAAAACAAAACGATTTGCAGTAATGGCATACTTTAGTACAACAAATGGCGGTCGAGTGGGTTCTTTTATTAAAATAGTAGAGAAATATGTTTGGTTAAAAGACCTTAAATCAAGCTTAATGATAACAAAAAATATTTCCTTTCAAATGTCTATTTATTATTGTCATCGTATTCTATTATTTAGGCGATCGAACTATGAAATTTATAATTGAAAAAAATTATTTGAGGTCACTGTTAGAAGAGAACAATCAAATTTAATATTTTTTTAAAGTCCTAGGATGTCCACTCTCGGTTTTTTGTCAATTTAACTCACAACGTTTACGCCAAATAGTTGAAATAGTAACTGATAGAATATGTCATTATTTTAACATTAATTTGGCATTATTGTACAATACAAATAACTATTAAATTAGTTAACTTAGCACTTTATTTATGTAAATCTTGACTTATTTAATAAGAGACATTTTTCAAGGACTGTAAAAAAGTTAATATTACTGTTTTTTAATCATGTCAACACCTGGTATTGAATAGATTTAACTTATTTACGGTATTAATTTTAATTTTCATACTCATTTAAAATTAGTACTTTTAAATATCAGTTTAACATACCAAAAATAATAAGTTTAATTGTTGAGAGAAATGGAACAAAATTGACCATTTCACAATTTGACTTTAAAAAAGTGAAAAAGGGCTATGAATTATTATGATAGAATAATTAAAATATCTGAAAACTTTTTCATATTTCGTTTATGCAACTTAAATAACTGAAGTACCTACTCGTTTTTAACTCCAAAAATGATAAAATGAAAATAAAACTTTAAAAGGTATACTTATTGTAACACAATATAGTTTTATAGCAAAAATTACTACATATAATAAACCCATAATATTTCCAACAATTAATTATCGTAAAATTACAGGTTAGTTCAGGTTAGTTCAGGTTTTGCATTTTTATTTGTGACCCTATCAGGTTACGAAAACAAAACATCCAAACTTTTAACTAAATATATTAAAAATCAGTAAGTTATATATAAATGTAAGTCTAGTTAATATTAACGCGATTAGCAAATTTCGTTATCATTGGGTAGTTAAAATTAATCTCTAAATTATATTTAAAATTAATCAATTAAAATGACATTTGCGATGTATTAAAAAATAATTTCGGTTAATATCTAATAAACAACCATAATAAAGGTATTATGGTACTCAATACACATTAGGGAAATATTATGAATATTTAGGAATATTCAACTTATAAACTATATTATTTGTGTTTAACAAATATACTGTAATTATTAATATACGCAGTACAGTATTAATTTGTAGCACTAACTGAACTAATTTTTTGTAACATATATTTCGATATAACATATGAAATATTTTTAATTTACAAATTTGAAGGGTAAAACTTTTTTAGGTGTACAAATTCGCTCTTAAAAATTAATAAAAACAGTTACCAATATATCTACCAAGGGGTGCGACACTCCTTAAGTAGGTGTAGAAATTGTCGAAATGTATTTATATAAATTCATTTAAATATCTACATGTACGCATTTAAATATACATAAATGCATTTAAATACAAATGAATAGAGACATAAACAAATAAAGCACTTAAATACAAACAAATAAGTACATGCATGGAATTTAAATGTAATTTAAAAACATTTAAATATTTATAAATGCAAGAGATACATTTAAATCCATAAGCCCATTAATTATTTGATGCATTTAATAGTATATTTAAGTACAAGTTTTATAAAGCTCATTTTAGTGCACGCCTCCGCGGCGAGTTTTATAACGGATAAGTGCGCTAATTGCTTTATAAAACGTGTGCTTTATACTATTTTTTCTATTTTGGCATTTTTTTCAATAAATAAATCCATATTTAAAAAGAAAATAAAGCATACAAATTTTCAAAATTTTTAGGCCTAGATTTTATGTTGGTAATACAATCAAATTATTTATCATAGTAGCCTTAAAATCAACGAATACTTTTATTTCCTTGCAGCCATTTTGTCACGAAGTTTTCTAATTTTTCTGACATACCTACATAATTTTAAAATATGGAGCAAGATGAGTTTAGTTTAACTATCCCAAAGTTAAGGGAAATTACGGTAAATTTTATAGTTCTATGTTTTAAAATATAGTAAATTTGTAAGATTATTTGATATTTTTTTAACTCATCTCCATTTTATAGAATTTATGCAACCAAACATACACGACAGCAAAATAAAACATTTGTAAACATCACTACCAACCTTAGAAAAATAAAGAAAACTGTTTCATACTGAAAACGATATCGAAGCAGCCTTTTTATGAAACCGAATTAGAAAAAAGTATTTATGACTACCTACTTTTGGCGCTAATCTACATATAATTTAGTAAGTAATTGAAATGATCGAGGAAAGTGAAAAATCTGGTTTAAGTACCAGGATATTGGCTGAAAAATTTAAAGTGGGTAAGATCTTAGTGACTATGTTGCTTCAAAATAAAGCTGCAGTTAAAAATTTGTTTCAAGAAGGTGGCACTGGTGAACAAGTAAGAAAATTTCCCAAAACTGAAGGACTGGCAGTGGACCAAGTTGTTTTTAACTGGTTTTGTAGGCGAGAAATAAGCAATTACGAATATCAGGGCCCATAATTTAAGCAAAAGCCCTCGAATTTGCTCAATGTCTAGGACTAGATAACTTCAAGGCTTTAAGTGGATGGTTAGAATAATTCCGTCATCCGCAAAATATTACCTTTAAGAAAATATGTGGCTAATCAGCCGATATTAATATCGAAGACCTAACTGCTTGGAAAGATCATCACAGTATCAGTTCGAGCCAGCGAGGGGTCGAGAGCAGTCGACCTCCGAGTAGCACCGAAGTGAACCGAAGTCCAGCCGACTGCAGACGAGTCCAGCGATAGACGAAGTGTATTTCTCAATACACTTAGTCTAATGCAGTCTGTGTGTTTCTCAACATAAAGACTGCTGAAATTCGTGAAATTCGTTTTTCTGAAATAGTGCTTGCACTATTTCGGCTAGATATTTTTTAATTACTCTGTTTATTTTTCAGATATCAGCCAACACGCCAGATCATCGGAGATAGCCATTGACTACGATTCGCAATACAGGAAGCAAGGCAGCTCAAGCCGATGCATTAATGCTTATGCATTAGTGCAGCGGTGCGACTGACTTGGTGCCCCCTATACAGGGGCTCCTGTATATCGAATCGGCGTGGCTCAGCCCAGCTGAAATAAGTTGTGAGTATTTGCTAATCAAAATTTAGCCCTTTTCAGCTTTCTAGTCCTTGACAAAGCTAAGGCTGCAAATTCAGTGTATTTTAATACGCTGAAGGCAACCAAGCTTGCATAAAAAATCATGTCTTTAACTAAGTCCAAAACATCCAAAATGGGCATTGACCCCCCCCCCTCCCTAGACCTCACTGAGCACTTGATCGCTCAAAACAAATCCATGGAATTACAGCTGGAATCTCAGTCCAAACAGCTGGAAGCTCTAACCAAGCAAAATGCTGACCTTGTCAGCCAAATTGCTGCGCTAAATAAATCCCTTGCAGAAATGCAACAATCCTCCTCCTTGCTCAAAAAGCGACAACTGTCAGAGCCCACTCTGACAGGCACAGCCTCCAAGTCCAAAATAACCTGAGGCCCCCATCGCGGACTCCCGAAAAAAGCCCCCCTCCCCCAATATGGCCCCTCGGCAATCGTCTCTGCCAAAAATTTCTAGAGACCCCCGTTCAACTGCCTTCAAGGCAACCTCCAGCTCTTCCTCTACCACCATCACAACAAAAAACCCTCCCCTAAAACCCAGCCAGCTTCAACTGGCCCCCAACTCCCTGCACTTGCCTCCACAAGTGCAAACCCCCTCGCTACGCCACTGGCACATCTGTCAGTAGCAAAGCCGCCCTCCCCCCCGCGGACCCCAATGCGGCTACCAATGCCCCTCCAAGCCCCCCCCCCCCAGTTTTCCTACACTCATCAGACAACTGGGACCAAAAGTCTGCTGCAATCCAAGCAGCAGGCATCAAATTTAATAAAGCCTCCCTCTCCCAAGGTGGTATCAGAATCTTCCCTGATACCCCCAATGACCACCGTGCCCTGACCAAATTTCTAGCGCCTAACAACATCCAAGCCCACTCCTACACCCTGGAGGAGGACAAACTCCTCCACGTTGTACTTCGCGGTCTCTCGATCGACTTTCCCTCCAAGGTTGTAGCTGCCGATCTCTCAGCTCAAAACCTCGGTATTACATCAGTAGCTCGCATGAAGAACCGCGTTACCAAAAACCCCATGCCATAGCTCCTTGTCCCACTCCCAAATCCGAAACCGCCATCTTCGACCTAAAATACGTCTGCTACCTCTCGATCAAAGTAGAGCCCCAGCGCAAATCCAATAGGGTTTCGCAATGCCACCGTTGCCAACTCTTCTGGCACACCCAACACAACTGCTCAGCAAGAATACAAATGTGTCAAATGCGCACAACCCCATGCCACCCGCGAATGCCCCAAAACCCCAGCCACTTGCGCCAACTGCGGCGAGGCCCATGCGGCCAGCTACAGAGGGTGCTACAAATTCCCCAAACCGCGCAGACCAACTACCCCCCAGACCCAAGCCCCCCGTGGCAACGCCCCTCTACCCGCCTCCTACGCCGGTGCGGCCAAAACGGCCAACAAACCCCAAGCTCCTCCAAGAGCCCCCCAGCTGCAAAGCAGCAATCCACATTTGAAGCGTTAACACCCTTCTTCAAGGCCATAGCTGCCCAGCCACACCTCATAAGCCTCCTTAATGGCCTCGCAAACTTATGAACCCACCAACCCCGTCCTGGCCTCCTGGCACGTTGATGGTATATCAGCCCGTAAGCCTAAAATAGGAATATTCCTATCCAGGCACAAGGTTGATATCCTTGCGCTCCTGGAAACAAAAACTACCCCTGACAAACGCCACACATTCCCAGGCTACTTCACCTACAGAACAGATGGGCCAACCCCCCTCCAGGGGGGCACGGCCCTCCTAGTACGTAAATCTTTAGCTCACGACATTCTCACACCCCCCCAGACCAACAACTTCACGCTGTCTAGCATCCTAGTCCATACTAGACACAACGGATCAATTACCATTCACTCCTGCTACAAAAGCCCCCTACGCCCAATCACCCAACATATATCAAACATCATCCCGCCCGATAATAGCACGGTGGCTATTGGGGACCTAAATGCTAAACACCGCGCCTGAGGCTGCATTCGAAGCCTAGCAGATGGCAACACTCTGCTGGCTGCGACTGAGGTCCTACCCTGGCAATCCCCAATACACCCCCAGCACTTTCGACATTGCCCTCCTCCTAAACATCAACATGCCCTATGACATCGCCTCCTTGCAGGAAGGCACCATCACCACCAAATCACAATCCCATCATTCTAAAACTGGGCAACAACCCTCCCCCCAACATCCCCCCTCGTAACAAACTAGACTGGTCCCAACTGAACAGACAAATCCAACACCACCTCTCCCCCATTACCCCATCACCTCCAAGCATGAACTGGATGAGGCCGTATCCAGACTGGAAAACGACCTCACCCAGGCCATCCAAGCTAGCACCTCTCAAATCCCCCCTCACCGACCCACCCCTCCACACACCACCCTACCCGACGACATCAAACAACTCTACCGTGACAAACGCAGAGCCCGCAGACTATCCCAATACACACGATACCCCCCAGACATAAACGCATACAACGTCTTATGCAGACAACTCAAAACCGCCCTCTTCAACTACAGACAATCACAATGGTCAGATAGACTCCGCGAACTAAACCCCGAAGACAAAAGCATCTGGCGAATGCAAAAAACCCTCCGTCTCTCAACTCCCCGCAAACTTCCCCCCATTCACTCTGCCCACGGCCTCAAGTATTTAGAAGCAGATAAGGCGGAAGCCTTTGCAGACACATACAAAAGGCACAGCAGACTAAACGACAACCATGATATCGACCCAGATCATGAAGAACTGATGGAGCGCACCGCCAGAATAGTCAGACGCTCCGACGAAATTAAGGAAATCCTCAGACCAGTTTCCCCCCGCGAAGTCGCAGAAATCATTCTCTAGCGCAAAACCAAAAAAGCCCCTGGCCCCGACAATATTTCCAACAAAATCCTCAAATTCCTCCCACGTAAAGGCATGGCCACCCTGTCCAACATTGCAAACGCCACCCTCAGGCTAGCCTACTTTCCTAAAAAATGGAAAGAAGCCACTGTCATCATGATCCCCAAACCTGGAAAGGACCACACCTTCCCCCAAAACTATCGCCCCATATCCCTCCTCAACTCAATGGCCAAAATCATTGAAGTTATAATTCTCAACCGCCTCAAAGCTAAGTCCACCGAACTGGACCCTCCCGGACGCACAGTTCGGCTTTCGGGAAAACCTCAATTGCGAACTCCAAGCTCTTCGAATCACTGAGTTTATAACTCAGGTCTTCAACTGGAATCAGTTCGTCGGGATGATCTGATTCGACATCGAAAAGGCCTTCGACACCGTATGGCACGATGGACTGATTCACAAGATGATAGCCCTGGGTTACCCCTTAAATATGGCCCGCCTCATCCAATCCTATCTCGCCCGCCGCAAAATCAGAGTCCGCATCGGACAGTCACTATCAACCCCCCGCACCCTCGAAGCGGGAGTCCCACAAGGAGCAGTCCTATCCCCCCATCTGTTTAACATTTTCACTCACGACATCCCCAAACCCCCCGCTAGCAACCTGGCTCTTTACGCTGATGATACCGCCTTCATCGTAAGGTCACTGAGTCCCCGACTAGTCACCAGAAAGCTGCAAACTGCAGCTAACAAATTTCCCAATTACTGCGTGAATTGGAAACTTCGCCTCAACCCCGACAAAACCCAAACCATCCAGTTTGGCCGCAGAAGACAACCACCCTTCGACGTGGTCAATCTGGATGGTCGCGATGTTCCTTGGTCAGCCTCAGTGAAATATCTCGGTATCACCCTAGACAAAACCCTCCGCTGGCAGCCCCATATCCAAGGCAACCTCAATAAAGCCAGAATGACATACTCTCTTCTATACTCACTCCTCAACCGCCACAGCACCCTAAGCCACAAAAACAAAATCCACCTCATCAAAACTATCATCAGACCCGCCCTCACATACGGTTCAGCGGCGTGGGGTCACGCAGCCCCCACCAACATTAACCGCCTCCAATCCCTTAAAAATCGTTACATTCGCACCGCCATGGACATCCCATGGTTCATCCGTAACGTAGACCTACACCGCGACATTAAACACACACCCCTTTCCCAGTTTCTCCACGACAGAAACACGAAGATTCTAACTTCGGCCCCTGAACACCCAAACCCCCTCATCAGACAAGCTTTCAATTATGACATCGATGCCCCGTATCGTCATAAACGTCCCCGTCACCAACTTCTCTAACTGCGCCAAGAAGCACCACCCACTCACCAAAGCCCTCCCCCGATACACCTCACAAAACCAATAATACACCCCTCTCTTAGATTCCAGAGTAAAAGTACCTTAAGTACTTTTTGGTGAGACCCTGCGGAACTGGACCGCAGGGGGGCGTGGAAGAAAGTCTGGAAGGAGTCATTGAGACTCTGATCAAATAAGCTCAGGGCCACAAGGACTTCCACCAGATGGGCTCACCTATCCGCGTGTGTGTGTATGTGCTTGGAAAGAAAGGCTATCGACCATTTTAAAGGATGATGTCCCAAGGGACGTATTTAATGCAGATTACACAGGTGTCTACTATCGTGCATTGCCAACAAAAACATATGCATTGATAGATGACAAGTGTACTGAAAAAAAAACAGCAAAACAACGATGTACAATTCTGTGCGCGTTTCGCCGTATTACGGCTCCTCGGCAAGGCTATAGAGTCTGACGAAAAGGAAAAGGACCTTACAGTGTTTTTAACACATAATGTATATAAACATATGCGAGATGTTACACGTGGCGATATCTCGTAGCAATCGAGCTATCCACCCAACCAGACCAGCGAGGTCTTAGAGAAGACCAAACGCTGAAATGGATCCCTCATAAGCAGGTATCTAATGTCACATTTCGCATATGTTTTTAAAAGCAAGAATCCTCGATGTTTTAAGGGCGCACATATCGATAAGTTACCTCTCCGATGGGTCTCGAACAAGAAAGTGTGAATGACAGTAGACATCGTAACAACGTGGCCTTACAGATCTAATACCAAGATGAAGAAGCAGAATAGAAGAGTGGTATTGTTTCTGGATAATGCAAGGTCTCATCCCAAAATTACACTCGATAATGTCAAACTTATTTTTCTTCCACCCAATACTACCTCACTTTACCAACTTTTGGTTCAAGGCATTATTCAGAATTTAAAAATGCTCTACAGAAGCTACCTTATTAAGAGGGTTTTAACATGTATAGACAGTGTTTGTGCTCTTCAAGAAGTCGAAAATAAGGTTACCATAACCACCGCCTTATAGACAGTGATTGTCCTCTTCAAGAAGTCGAAAATAATGTTACCATAACCAACGCCTTATAGACAGTGATTGTCCTCTTCAAGAAGTCGAAAATAATGTTACCATAACCAACGCCTTAATATGGGTTTCGGTGGCCTGGCGCAATTTGCCCCAGTGACAATAAAAAAATGCTTTACGATAGCCGGATTTATGTGTAATATAGATAATATTGACGACTTCGAATAAGAACATAATATTCCGCTATTAATAACAATTTACCAACAGAAAGTGCAGGATTGACTCTCATCCAGTGTATTGAAGATATCCAAGAAACGGATGAAACTTCTCCCAACTCTAAGACAGAGGATAAGGAACCTAAACTTGCTCCAGTGTCGAAAATATCAAGCCTATCTGAAACCTGCGCAAGTTTGAGAGACTTAGAAAACTTTTTTAATAATGTTAACAATTTTAACAAGTCTACAAATGTTTTTCAATTGCTATTGAAATGTGAATCTGAATTTTATAAAAATAAAGTAAAACAAAAAATATGAATATATCTAGGTACTTAAACACTGTAAAATTCAGACCAGTTGTTTTATTTTTTCTGTAATAACCGACCACCCCTGGTAAGCGACCAACATTTGATTCCTCGAGGGTGGTCGCTATTGAGAGATTTTACTGTAATTTTAAAATTTCCATGTCATCCTCGAAAATGTCCTCTTCCTCCTCAATCTGCAGCATATTTTTTGCAAAGGTACTCTAAATTCTCGATTTCTATTTGTTTATAAAATATAATGGTATGTTGGGCGAATATCTGCTAAACATAACCACAATGCAGGAAATGATTTGTTAACTCGCTTTAAACTCGTCGTTTTTGACGAGTTAAATTAAATACCGTGTTAGAGATTTAACCCAGGGATTAAAATGCGGTGCACTTGAAAATTTTAGTTAATTCTGGAATTAACGTTAAGCCGGGGTAAAAAGCGTTGGTGTGCACTTGGCTATAAGTAAATCATATAAGCTATAACAAGCTATAGGTTATTGCAGCTATTTTTGAGTTTGAATATTTTTTATTTAATAACCGCAAGTTTGTTGCAAAATTTCGCTAAAAATTCAGTAATAATATTGCGCTCTGATTTAACAAGTATAATTTAAAGTTTAGCATATTTTCATATAAAATCAATGTACACAGAATGTAGAAGGTGCCGGCAACCGAGGTGAAACAGATCAATATGTCAAGTTCTTTGTTAATATCAATGCCTTCCCATATAAAAAAAATCTGGAAAAAATATATGTTAAAGTCTCACTATTCAGTTATAGGATAGAACATGTTTTAAAAATTTAGCACATCAATTTTTGTCACATTTATTTTCCTAAATGTGATCCTCTTCAGCCCGCATGTAGGGGTAAAACGCATCAGTAATGTAATGTCATGTAAGATCTACTCTAAACCTACTATGGCGGTGAGCGGATCAAAATAAATGAAAAAAAAGAAACTTAATCATGGGAACTTAAACGTATGAATCCAAGAATTAAAAAATAAAGCACATTATGTGAACCTTGGCAAAAATAGGTAGGTAATAAAAACTCTGATAGCAAAAATGAAAAGGAATTTATCCCAAAGTAAAATCTAAAATATCTTTCCGCATTATCTGTCCTTTCTCAATGAGGGTAACATTCGAGACATCCGGATAAACAAAAATCACTTGTTTAAAGCCGGCCCTCCTTCTCAGAACGCTTATGGTATATTGCTTATTCTTGATATAGCTAATTTTGGCTATGAAAAATCTATCCCTTTTTATTCGTACCGAACTTTACAATAGCAAAATCACCATCTTGAACAGTTTGATTGCCATGAGAACAAGAGGCATTCTGGTTCTGTCGTTTGAACAGCCTCACTGGGCATTTCAACTTTATCCAAATCATCTTCTTGGGCTACGCCAATTTCAAGTTCATTCTCTTCATCCACATCATTTGCGAGTGCTGGAAGAAGAGCAGACATTGCAACGCTTTTTCCTGACAGTACACTCAGCTTCTTTCCACGTTTTAGTGCTCCCCACTATTAGTTCTCATTTGAGTAACATGTTTGACAACTGTATAACACCAGGCTCTCTCTACTTGCTGACTAGCAGCCTCCTCATGTCCTGGGGTTGGTCGAAGGTGTCTTATTTTTTTTTTAAACAATATCAGGTTCATATGGTGCAATGCCACCAACTTTAAAGCCAGCAACAGTATTTAATGCAGATTTGGCACCAATCTTTTCAATTGCTTTGTTCAAAAAACTTGAAAAAGTTGTCTTAGGCAAGGTTCTTCAGTTTCCATTTTTCTAATACTGTTCGTCATGCTACCTTGAATGGCCGGAAGTAGGCCACATCCAATGGCTGCAGCATGTGTGTAGAATTAAGAGGCAGAAGGATAAATTTTGTTTTGTTATTCTGGCATTGTTGTATTACAATGATACTTAAGTGGATGTTTAAATTATCGCCAACCATTACTTTCGATCCATATAAATTAGGCATGTATGGTGAGCCAATGGTCAATAACCGGTCCTCAAACGTTTCACTGTCAAACCATCTATTTATTGTCCGATTATATCTGGATCCTGGGTAGTCTCCTTCCGTCCAACCGGGATATAAATGTTTGTTTTTATAAACGACATATGGTGGAAGTAAAGAGCCGTCACCTGCTACCGCAAACATAGCACTTGTCTTTGACGTGTCTATTATTCGACAAGCATGTTTTACGCCTCCTTTTACCACAACTTTGGAGGCACCCGGATCATCTGCGAAGTCTGTTTCGTCGAAACTAATTATGTTAGTAGGCGGCACGCCATTGACAGATTCTTTAAGATGGAAGACATATTCTTCTATCATTTCGTACGATACCGCAGCTCTAACTCGTTTGAGATTTTCCACTAATTTTATTGTTAAGTTCAAGTGTCTAGCCATAAAGGACTTAAACCAATCGTCGCCCGGTAGTTTGTCGCTGAAACATTTTTCACGTTTGCCACATTTCTTCAGAAAATATTGGACCATGAACTTTACATCGAAACTCTTAAGGAGAAACCCCTACTCAGCACACAGCAAAAATACTTCCACCAACTTTGTTTCATCCGCGGCATCTAAAGGCGGGTTGGCCATCGTATTTTCTTGTTTTACTCCCATGATACTTTCTATTTGATGTGGTGTAACGTTATTGATAATCATTCAAATGATGTTGAGTTGCCTCGGCCAAAAAGACTTTTTTTTTGTTTGTTAGGTGTGGGTTTGTCTTATTATCTGACAAATTTTTTTAGGGCGCCATCCTACCAGAAATAATACAAAATCTTACAAACACTTAGTAGTTTATTAAACTATACTTGTATAATAATGGTTGTTATTACTGGTTGTTACGATATATCTCACATTCACCCTACCATCTTTAAATTTAAATATAAATTTCAAATTCAGTAATACTATCGCCACCTGTTGATACAGGATTGAATTTCAATTAGGGTATCTGCAACCTGGCTACGGCAGATATGGCGGTACCGGGTTTATTTCTTTTTAATTAAGATGGCACTGGTCAACCAGGGTCATCTTATTTTTAGTCCGGGTCATGACTGTTTCTTTCTAACATTAAAAATATTCATGTTTAGCATTTTCCGTCTCTTTCTTCCGCACTGTTAAAATTTATACAGTTTATCGTGCCTTTAGTGGCTTTTATAACCACGTTTATACATACATAACCTGTTATAATTTAATGAAATGTCTATCTAGTGCGAAGATTAAAGTTTAATTAATTTTGTTGAATAAATTAATAATTAAAATTGATGTTTTACCCGCGAGCGAATCGAGCAAGGTGTAGACTTTTTTGTGTTAGTGCGTGACCTATAAAGTAATTGGTCCACGTGAGGTCGCAGGGATGAGTAGAGGGGATTTTTCTTCAGCAGGAAGACAGAAAGGTAATTTCTCGGACTCTAGTATTCAGGCTTTTGCACAGGTAAGTACTAAAATTCTTCTCAATCTCAATTTTTTTATTTTTTTTTTTTGAGTTTCATCATATAACGCCGAGCTCAGTTGTTTTATTTACTTTAAAATTATCTTTTAATTTTACCCTAAAGATTGATTAATCATTTTATCTACTTATCTTGTCCTAAAGGGCATAATTGTCTCTTTAAAGATTTACCTGGTCGCCATTTTGTGCATAGGCACATGGGCACCCCCTATCTTAGGTTTTGAATCCTAGAGGTTCATTACTTATTCTATATTTTGGACAACTTAAAGAAAAAGCTTCACTGCCCTGGTTTTTTTATTTTTTTATACTTTGGAAAAGAGACTAATTGCTCTTAATAATATAGAGTCGGCTTAGGCCATTTTTGTACTTTATTTCCGATGAGTTTAATTTAGAGAACCGAGCATAAGTTTTAAGTTCATCATTTTTGTATGGAGAAAAAAAAACCTTGCTTATTTAATTTCTAATAGTAAAATTATATTGCCTTTACCTAAAAACAGTAGAGTTGTAGAATTTGAAATAAATAGCACCTCATCTTCAGGTTGCGCCTTGTCTTAGAAGTTTAAAGGAATCTGTGGAAAATACGAAAACCTTGAATATATACTAGTAGTCATAAAACATAAATATCTTAAGAAAAACAGGATTTTTAGAATGAAAAAATCGTTTATTAATAGCTAACAATAAATAATAGTACAAAGAGTGTAAGTAATTAAATATTGAAGTCTTTCTTACTATCGAATTTAGGCATTTTATTGCGAGATTCCAGTTTTAATTTTATCGAACCCTCTCTTAACCGTGTTTCTAGCTTCTTACTTACTTCTTTGTCAATACCACCTATAATCATTTTTCGACTGGATCGTTGATCTTTCAGAAAGGCTCTTTCTAACATCGCAACCTTCTTTTCTTTTGGGCAAACACAACAATCAAACTCCGGGCACTTGCAATACGAAATATCAAATAGTTTTTGACTTTTTATCTGAAATTCCTTTACCTTGTCAGCAAAACATGGTTTACTCTGAGATTTGTTTATTTTTTTACATTTCTCACGAGTGCATTTTATAAGTTGAATTATTCTTGTATGCGACACGACGGAATCGAAGCCAAAACCCAGACTTCTTCTAATTTTGATGTAATAATTGTAGCAACATCTGAAAATGACGGGTCTTTCCCATTTTTTTAGATTTTTAATTGCTGTCTTGTCCACTCATAAAACTTTATTACATCTTCTTGAGTTGGCCAAATATTTGTTTTTAATTCACAACTATTTCCAAAGATAGCACACTTGAAAGCTTTTCGTGTTACGCTCATGACAAAATATTATAAAATTGAACAAATAACCACAAAGAACCAACCTATATCGTCAAGTGCGAGGTCGCGACTAACGGGAGAATACATGTGAGAGACTTGTCACTGCAACAACACACGCTCCCTCCCCCTGAAACATTAGTGCGATATTGTACGGTATAAACGCTATTTGTGTGTTCAACTTGTTTTAGGGATAAAAATGAGTTATTAATGTTGATATTATTAAAAATAGTAATTTTCCGTAAAACATTATGATATGATTTTTTTAATGAGATTTTAAAAAAATCGATCATAAGGCGCACCCTGTAAGTAACAATTAAATTCAAAAATATTTCGTAGATGTCATAACATCACTTAAAGACAACATAATTTTGCTATTAGGAAAACTTATCTGAAAGTTCGGTTATTTGACCCACCCTACTGCGTACTGAGTTTTTTCTGATATGTTAATATCTGAAGATTTGTCTCGGGGGTTCTATGATGAAATCTCACTGCATATCTCTTTAAATTTTCATTTATCTCTTGCTAATTTAGTACCTATTACCTGCCTTGCCTGTGCAGAAATCTCTCCTAGAGCACTACTTTATTTTTTTTTTTGCTCTTATAGCTTTTAATTTTTTTTGTTATAAAATTACTATTACCTACTTATCTTGTCTTAAAGGACATAAACTGTTTCTTTAAAAACTTACCTGGTCGCCATTTTGTGCATAGGCACATGGGCACCCCTATCTTGAATATTAGAGGTTCATTACCTATTTTTTTTTCATTTTATGCTTGTATAGCTACAATTTTTTTTTATAACATTACCATTGATTATTTTTATCTAAACCTGGTTCTGTGCAGGGCTTTCTCCTAGAGCACAATTTCATTTTGTGTTTCTATAAATTGTATAGCTACTATATCTGTTTTTATAAAATTACGATTGATTATTTTTATTTAAACCTGGTTCTGTTGAAATAGTTTGCACCAGAAAATTATTTTATATAATGCTCTTCTAGCTTTTATCTTTTTTATAAAATTACTATCATTGTCAAGTTATTGATTATTTTATTTAAACCTGGTTCTGTTAAAAAGGAATATCACTGTAATTTGACAATTCAGTTTGTTATTTCATTAATTAATTAATTAAAATTAAAATATATATATTTTTTTTTGGTTCTGTAAATATTCCTTTTCAAACAGAGCAAAGGAAACTGTAAGGTTTTATATGGTGAGTCTAACACCTTGTCTTTTCTCGGTACCCAACTTCGGTACTTCATTATTGGAGCCGGACAACGTAGCTGACGTGACGTCACGACAGTGGCCCAAAGTCTGTTGAGCTCTACTCGCCTATACTTGTAGAGAGTCGATTCCTAAGCTTCACCCGAAGCTCTGACATAAACTGGTTATATCTCTACAAGGATACGAAAACAACCATTGAAGAAAAGGGTAAAGGTAACTGACGCCTTGTGTGTGATTCACCATAAAATAAGAAAGAAACCTGAAAAAATCTTTATTTCACTTTTGTAATTTTTTTTTTGTCTAATTGGATATGTCAACATTGAAATTACTAATTATTACTTCAAAGTCATTCAAACTATTTTTAAATTTTCCTTTAAAAAGAAAAAAAAAAAATCTTTGTTAAACTACACTTATGTAAATAGACTATCAAACCTTTGTCAAACTACACTGTCTCGACTTATGTAAATAAACTAATTGTTAAGTTGAACTGAAAGTGTTTTTTATTTCATACTGGAAGGGACTGTTAAAATTTAAATCGAACTTACCACGCCCTGCCCTGAGCTAGCAAAGCAACAAAAGGTAAGAAATTGGCACTCAACGACTAAATAAATTTTCATTACAATTGACGCTCAACTTTTCTAGTTTGAGAGCTAAATTTTCATTACATGAACCTGAACTAACCTGAACTAACCTGTATCAGGATAAAACCAAAAGTGAAAGTCCAAAAAATTCACCTCCAGTCGAGCCTTACTATGCACGGAGCCAATATAAACTAAATTAAATGTAAGAAATCGCTAATTTATATTAAAGAATACCCTAAAAATCTATATTATAGAACGGCAAATTTACAGTTGGTCTCTTCATATATACACACTTAAAGAAATCGATATTCTGCAGTATGCAGAATTATCCATAGATGGCAGCGCCAATACCTAAAGATACTTTAAAATCCAATGTAACGAAATAACTTTTATTTCGTTACATACCCCATTAACCCGGTAAGAAAAGTTTGGTAACTCGTTGACAAACTTTTCAAAAAAAACCTAAAATAAGCATGTTAGCACAGAAAATCATAAAGGAAAGTATTCTAACAAAGAGAAGGCTGAAAATAAATAAGACACAATCGGCAAACACAATGTTGGGGCGTTTTAAAGACTTTAAACACGGAGACCAGATGCAAAAGGCCCTGTATGCAGTTAGAGAATAATGAGTTGGCGAGGAAGATGACAGAAGAAAAAATATTGTATTGTTAAAAATGTCATTATGTCGAAAGTCTGTTTTTTGAAGTAAAGTCAAAAGATCACAAAAACTAAATAAGTCTTTTTAATTCAACTACAGAACAATAAATACCGTGTTATCACGTACATAAAATGGTCCTTCTGATGCCGGATGTGTTCTTTAAGTGCTTTGCAAGAAAATAAGGCGAAATAAGTCGAAATAAGTTGATCGTACGTCATAGTTGATGGTTGTCAAGTACCTGTGCAGCCAAGGAGTCAACAATTCAGGTGTGCTTTATCCATTTTATCCTATCCTATCCCTTTTAATGTGGTTTTTGTCTGAACAAGCGGGTTTTGTATGCTCTAGGTTATTTGTATAAAGTCTTTCGGCGCTGAAAGTCGAATAAAGTCTTGTAAAGTCTTACAATAGGTATCGAAATCGCTTGAATCAAACAAAAAGTAAAAAATGAGTAACTTACAAAGACGCAGGAGAGCTGTTAAGGCTAAGTTAACAAATTTTAAGATTTTTGTAGATAGTTTAAAAGATAAAGAGCTTTCTGATCTGGAAAAAATTGAGCTTTCGAATAGGACTGATGCAATTGAATGCCTTCCTATTCAATTTTCTGAAATACAAGATAAAATTGAAGACTCATGTACAGATGATGAGATTGATTCAGAATATATAAACAGGAATGAATTTGATAATAATTTTTACTTAATTTTGGCGTTAGCGAAACAAATTATTAATTCTAACACCTGTCACGAATTGTCAGATGATAGATCAGAAGGTTCTATAAGTTACGAGTATGCGAATCCTTTAAAAGGCGTTAAGTTGCCAGTTATAACTTTACCGAAGTTTGATGGTCAGCTACAGAATTGGCTGGAATTTCGCGACACTTACGAATCGTTAATCCACAAAAATAAAGCTCTCAGTGATATACAGAGGTTTCATTATCTAAGGGCTTGTTTAGAAAGTTCATCTGCCAGCGAAATAATAAAGTCTCTTGAGTTTTCTTCTAATAATTACAACATTGCGTGGGATGCGTTGTTGGAGAGATTTAATAATAACAAGTTGCTAGTGCATAAGCATGTTAAAAATATTTTTAATATTCAGCAGTTGTCCACCAATTCTTTCGAACATATACGAATTATGTTGGATTGTCTAAATAAAAACTTAAGAGCTTTAGATGTTTTAGGGCAACCTATTATTCACTGGGATACATTGCTTATATATTTGATAAGCACAAAATTTGATAATGTTACTACGAGGGAATGGGAGAACTTTAAATTAAGAATTGATGAACCATCATTTCAGGATTTAAAAACATTTCTTAAGTCTAGGGCTGATTTATTAGAAAATATTTCTCAAAGTCAAGCCAACAAGTCACTTAATAAGCAGTCTGATAAAAACATCGATAAGTCACAGTACAAGACACGTGGGTACGGTTTGTTAAATACTGAGGGTCCTCAAAATGTGCCAAAATGCAATTTCTGTAAAGGCAAGCATTACATAACAAACTGTTCGGATTTTTTAAAGTTACAGATACCCGAAAGAATACAAAAATGTCAAAATTTGAAATTATGTTTGAACTGTTTAAGACCTGGTCATTATTATACAGATTGTCGAAGAAGTACGTGTCGAAAATGTCATAGTAAACATCACACAATGTTACATCGTGCAACCGCGTTTCCCGATAAAGAAACAGAAATATCCCAAAATATCGAAAATACCTTGGAAAGTACTCGAGAATTCAATAAACACAATGAAGCTAGAGTATCTCTTTCTGCTTGTACAGAGATTCATGACGTTTTACTTGCTACCGCGTTTGTTCAAGTCTTAGATTGTGATCAAAAGCCTCAAACTCTTCGTTGTTTGTTAGATAATGGTTCACAATCTAGTTTTATATCAGAAGAAGCCTGTAACCGACTTAAGTTACCTCTGATCAAGACTAATTTTAAAGTAAGTGGTATCAATAATGTCGGTACTACTGTTAGTTAAAAATGTAGTATAATTCTTCAATCTCAACATAATGCCTTTTCTACAAAATTGTCATGCTTTGTAGTGCCACAAATTACAGGTAATTTACCTGCTGTGAAAGTAAACTTTTCTAATTTGTCAATACCAAAAAATATCAAATTGGCAGATCCTGATTTTTTTAAGCCTAGTAAAATTGATATGTTGATCGGTGCGGATATTTTTTGGGAAACAATTTGTGTTGGCCAGATATCTTTAGGAAAAAATAAACCAGTGTTACAAAAAACACGTTTTGGCTGGGTGGTAACGGGGCCACTACCAGTATTACAAAATAATTCGTTAAAATGTAATTTTTTGACAAATCAGGACAATAATGTAGAAAACCAACTAGCAAAGTTTTGGGAATTGGAGGAATTGGATATAAGAAAGCCTATTTCCGAGGAGGAATTCGAATTTGAAGACAGATTTTTAAAAAATACAAAACGCGATAAAGACGGAAGATTTATAGTAGATATGCCTTTAAAAGATGCAGTTAATAAATTAGGGGAGTCTTATGATCAAGCTAAGAAACGTTTGTTTGCACTAGAGAAAAGGTTTACAGTTAATTCTACTTTAAAAACTCTTTATTCAGATTTCATGGGAGAATATCTCGAATTAGGTCATATGAGAAAGTTACAAAATTTTGATAAAGAGCAAATTAGTTACTTCATGCCTCATCATGGAGTTCTAAGAGAAAATAGTTTGACAACAAGACTCAGAGTAGTATTTGACGCTTTGGCACCCACTACTACAGGCTATTCGTTGAACCATTTGCAATTATCTGGAGCTACTTTACAACAGGATTTATTTTCGATACTACTACGCTATCGACAATATAACTTTGTTATTTCTGCTGATGTGGCAAAAATGTATAGGCAAGTCTTAATCAATTTAGAACATAGGCCATTACAACGTATTTTGTGGCGGTTTAATCCTGATGACCCTATAGACGTTTACGAACTAAATACAATAACTTATGGCCAAGTCGCTGGTTCTTTTTTAGCCATTCGTTGTTTAATGCAGTTAGCTATCGAAAACAAACTTGAGTTTTCAAAATACGCGAATATAATCGAAAATGATTTTTATGTTGACGACATGTTAACGGGAGCTGATACTCTTGAAGACGCGGCTAAAATTTGTCAAGGAGTTTCGGAAATTTTGGAAAAAGGCTGTTTCGAACTTCGCAAATTTTATTCTAATGATCCTGATGTACTAAAGTATGTCAAAAATCGCGAGTCTCCATCTAAAATACTTGTTTTTGGGGAGAATGAAAATGCAAAAACATTGGGATTAACTTGGTGTCCAAGTTCAGATAATTTAATGTATGAAATAAGCACTGATTTTAATAAAAAGGTCTCAAAACGTACGATATTATCCAGTGTTTCTCAAGTCTTTGATTCTTTAGGTCTATTAGCGCCTTGCATTTTGATTGGTAAAATTTTAATTCAAAAATTGTGGCTTGAAAAAGTCACGTGGGACGAGTCTTTGCCTTTACATATTTATTCGATGTGGTCTGAATTTTGCTCTGAACTTCCTATGTTAAATGACTTAAAAATAAATAGACATGTATTGTGCAAGAATCCCACTTGCATAGAGATTCACGGGTTTTCAGACGCTTCGGAATCTGCGTACGGTGCGTGTATATTTATTCGTTCAAACGACTCGAATGGTGAGATTTTTGTAAATCTCTTGTGTGCAAAAAGCAAGGTCGCACCACTTAAAGTAATATCAATTCCTAGATTGGAACTCTGTGCTGCATTGTTATTGTCAAGACTTGTTGACAAAGTAAAAAAATCGCTCAGGCTGAATATTGACAAAATTGTATTATGGTCAGATTCTACTGTAGTGTTAGGTTGGATCAAAACGGAACCAAATAAATTAAAGACATTTGTTAGTAACAGAATAGCAGAAATACAAGATTTAACTTCGCTAGACATTTGGAGACATGTACCCACTGCTAGTAACCCTGCCGATATTTTATCACGCGGTGCGAAACCTATCCAAATTAAAAGTTTGGATTTGTGGTGGCATGGACCAAAATGGCTTTTAAAATCCGAATCTGATTGGCCTAACTTAAGAATTCAAAAGTCTGATTTACCAGAGATTCGTAAAACTAAGCAAGTATTTGCTTTAACTGAAAACAAATACGATATTTTTAATAAATTCTCAAGACTCATTAAACTTAAACGTGTAGTTGCTTTCATACTTCGTTTTAAAACAAATTGTTTAAAATCTGAATCCGAACGAGAGTTGGGACCTCTGACCGTTGTAGAGCTGGAAAAAGCAAATATTATTTTGATAAAACTTGCACAAATTGAAACATTTCCCACTGAAATTAAATTACTTCATGATAAAAAGTCATTAAACAAAAATAGTAAAATATTAAGTTTAAATCCGTTTTTAGATTTCGAGGGAATTTTACGGGTAGGCGGACGTTTGTCTAATTCTAAATATAATTTTGAAAAAAAGCACCCAATTATATTAGCCCAAGGTCATGTTTTTACTTACTTAGTAGTGAAAAATGAACATATTAAATTGTTTCACGCCGGTCCACAACAATTGCTTGCTTCCTTAAGGGAAACATTTTGGCCAGTTTGTGGCAAATCAGTTGCAAAAAAGATATTTCGCGAATGCATTAAATGTTTTCGGTTTAATTCAAAGCAAATACACCCTATTATGGGAAATTTACCTAATCAACGTGTTGAACCTACATTGCCTTTTGAGATAGTAGGGGTTGATTATGCAGGACCCTTTTTATTAAAAAATAAGCCTGGTCGCGGTGCTAAGATTTCAAAATGCTATGTTAGTTTATTTATCTGTTTTGTGACAAAGGCGGTTCATTTGGAACTTGTAACAGATCTTGGTAAGGAAGCCTTTATATTAGCACTGCGTCGTTTAATAGCTCGAAGAGGTAAGCCTTCCCGTATCTTTTCGGATAACGGTACTAACTTTGTTTCAGCAAATTCTGAGCTTAAAGACTTAGGTAATTTTTTACAAAGCAATCACAGAGAACTTACCAGTATTGTTGCCAATGAACAAATTGAGTGGTCTTTTATACCGCCTCATTCTCCACATTTTGGGGGTCTGTGGGAAGCTGGAGTTAAGAAAATGAAGTTTCATTTAAAACGTGTAATTGGGGAAACTCTTTTAACTTACGAGCATTTTTATACCCTTCTTGTCCAGGTAGAAGCCATATTAAACTCCCGTCCTCTTTGTCCCTTATCTTCTAACCCTCATGACCTTTTATCCCTTACACCCTCACACCTATTGATCGGCAAAAGCCTTATGTCAATACCAAATGTCGATGTAACAACTTTACCTGAAAATCGTTTATCTGTCTACCAGCACTTGGAACAAATGAAGCAGCACTTTTGGAAAAGGTGGAGTAAAGAATACATATCAGACTTACAAGAAAGACAAAAATGGCGACAATCGAATGACACACTCCAAGAAGGAGTACTGGTTTTAATTAAAGAAGACAATCAACCACCCCTACGTTGGCGATTAGGCAAAGTGTTAAGTGTATTTCCCGGTCGTGACGGTATAAACAGAGTTGCGTTACTTAAGACTGAAAATGGAACCGTAAAGCGTTCGTTCTCAAAAATATGCCCTTTACCAGTAAATGGATAAGTTCTTCTGCTAGTTTGTAAATACTGTTTTATTTTGATTTTTCGAAAGATAGTACTTTCAAGTTGGGGGGTATGTTGGGGCGTTTTAAAGACTTTAAACACGGAGACCAGATGCAAAAGGCCCTGTATGCAGTTAGAGAATAATGAGTTGGCGAGGAAGATGACAGAAGAAAAAATATTGTATTGTTAAAAATGTCATTATGTCGAAAGTCTGTTTTTTGAAGTAAAGTCAAAAGATCACAAAAACTAAATAAGTCTTTTTAATTCAACTACAGAACAATAAATACCGTGTTATCACGTACACACAAGTTCGGGTTGAACTCGAGTTAGGACAAAATTGGTAAATCCAGACGTCTAAAAGACGAAGCAATATATATAACTTTATAAAATTACGACAAGAAGGAACAGCTTTATTTTAATAGGTCACAATAACATTGTGCGCATCCAAAGCCTATTAAAAATAAAGGTCTATTGGAGAAATAGGTAAGTAAGAAGGAGATAGACTTATTTTAATAGGTCACAATAAATTGTGCGGATCAAAAGCCTATTACAAATAAGGGGTTCATTAAACAGAAAGTTTAATGAGAAAGAGAAGAAAGAATGTCACTGATGTTGTGTGAAAAATTATTCCGGAGTTAGAATTACACGGAATATTCTAAAATCATCTGTCTCTCTGGTCATAGAGTTGTTATGCAATAACAAGTTAATTATAAAATTAATATTCAAAACGGTTTGAAATATTAAGGTAATGAGAAAGGTATACGAAATCAAAGATAACATTAAAAATAAGATAATTTATACATCACCAAAAATTGAGAGACAAGATAATAGATAGAAAGAGAGAGAGAGCCCACCACTAACCCATAGTATCGTTAACTACAAAAGGTGTAGGGTGCAAGATAACGATACCACCAAAGTATATAAATATTACTTTGAAACCATAGATGCAGACATCTTCTAACGAAGACTGATAAGAGTCACAATCGGTATTCAAGATCTGCGAAAGATCTTGCAGATAAAAAGCTATTGTAGGTACTTGGAGATACAAAATATCTGATCAGAAAGACATACAATGTTACTCTATTTTTCTGAGGTTTAATTCATAAGTTAATTCGTTAGTTTTTAGATTATTGACATCCATCTTGTTAAGTTTACGATAAACAGTCAATCAATTTAAACCTTCAAGATGACTCAATATTTTTAGTATTTATATTCTCAATTGGGATTATATCGGTATGTCAAAAATAAGGAAATAATAGACAATTATATAATATTATAATATACAACAAAAGATAATCTTCAACAGTGAAAGAAAATTCTGTATAGACCAGGAAAAAAATTAAAGAAACTTGAGTATCAGTGTCACAAAAATTTCTAGTAGGATTATGCCAGAAATAAGACACCTTAATTATGTAAACCACATAAAAACACGTTGGGTGCCATTGTAACGTTATAGATAATCATTTAAATGATGTTGAGTTGCCTCGGCCAAAAAGACTTTTTTTTGTTTGTTAGGTGTGGGTTTGTCTTATTATCTGACAAATTTTTTTAGGGCGCCATCCTACCAGAAATAATACAAAATCTTACAAACACTTAGTAGTTTATTAAACTATACTTGTATAATAATGGTTGTTATTACTGGTTTCCGAAGAAACAGTTTTGACATAAAAAGGTGAAAATTAAAATGAAAATTAATAAAGAAATGGTCTGCTGGTCTTTACAAAGTTATCCTTCTGACTGACAAATACTTAGCTCTGCTTGTCATCCATGAGGTGTGTCCAAGATTCAGTCCTCTTCACCTGGAAGTTGTCTCGATGAGATGTTCGGTGTTCCATGCATATCCTTCAGCAATGGAAAAGGTAAGGTAGACGTCAGGACTTGATTAGACTTGAATTCTTGTGACAGCGATTGATAGAAGTAATGACATCAGATGAGCTTGTCAGTTTGTCAGCCTCAGGTTTGCTCGTTTACATGTAATATTAGAAAGGTGGCATTAGACCAGCGAATAATATTGCAATAAAAGGTTTGAAAATGAATACTTATGGTAAACAGTACCAGTTGTATCTAACTTAAATTTCTATACTATAGTCACAGGATGTTTTTACTCCCTGTTACTCAAGTGAATATGAATAAAGTTTTAAATTAAGAAGTGAAATAACCATGTTTAATTACATAAGGTCAAAAACAAATTTTCTTTCGTGTTTAAGTAGTAAGAAAAATAAATGATTTGACTGACTTAAAAGGTATTTAAGTTTTAAGTTAATCCAAGAAAAGCATATATTGTGCCAACAAGATAAAAATTAAGTAATTTTAACTAGTAATAACTACAAAATGTACAAATATACAATACAGATATCCAAAACTAGGAGAAAATACTGCATTCAAAGCATCCACAACTTTGTGCAGATTCGATATGCATAACGAGCAAAAAGGCAATCGTTTGCAAGAGAGATAACTGCATTCAAAAGTATTTGTAACTTTTGTGCAGGTACGATAGGCAAAAACGAGCAAAAGACAATCGTTTGCAAGATAGATCAATGCATTCAAAAGTATTTCTAACTTTTGTGTAGGTACGATAGTGCATAACGAGCAAAAGGCAATCGTTTGCAAGATAGATAAATGTGGTATAACGAGCTACACGCGTTTGTCACCACACGATATTGGTGTTCCAGACTAATGTCTTATGACACCCAGGGTAAGATATGTACAAGATAGATTCAAGATATAGATATCGTACAAGAGAAATTTTATATACAGTGTGACTTAAGGTATTATCCATCCAGTACAACCATGTCGCGCCAATTGAGTGAGAAGTTTAAGAAAAAGTAATGTTAAACTAGAATTGATTTCTGACAGATATCAGTGAGAGAAATTAGGTGAGCTTTCCGACAAATTCAATTTAGGTTTCTGCTTAGAAACAAAAGAAAAACTCACCTGCTTTCCTCGATATCAGCTTCCTTGGATATTCTGTCAGTTACCAGTTCTGTAGAGCCTGGATCTGTCGGTTTCCTTGTCTAGCCAGGTTTCATCAAGAACTTAAATAAACCACCAACTGGCCAACGATATTTGCTAAAACGTAAAAGAACGACAGAGCCCGAAAAACTAAGTTAAATTGAGAATTTAAACATTAATTGATGAAGAAAAACAAATAAAACCATGACCTGTTGATTGACTAAAAAGATATTTAAATTGAATGCAAAATTATTAAAATATTGATTGAACTTCCACACTGACTGAAGAAATATTATTATGGCTGCGTTCTGTCTGTTAAGATGATGCTTTTAGATCTTTAAAAACATTATACTTTACAAGGATAAATGAGATGAATGAAGATTATTAATTTATGACGCCATGATGGTCGGCACGTCTTTATTTTTGTTAAAACATAAAAATGTGGAATTTAGTTCGTGTAAAAATAGACTAAAAGGTCATGCTTACTAAAAAGTAATATTTATGGTTCAATTACATAATTATTATTAGACAAAATATAATTTTAGTGAAACAGAAACTCAGCGTGTCATACCTGTATCAGGATAAAACCAAAAGTGAAAGTCCAAAAAATTCACCTCCAGTCGAGCCTTTCTATGCACGGAGCCAATATAAACTAAATTAAATGTAAGAAATCGCTAATCTATAATAAAGAATACCCTAGAAATCTATATTATAGAACGGCAAATTTACAGTTGGTCTCTTCATATATACACACTTAAAGAAATCGATATTCTGCAGTATGCAGAATTATCCATAGATGGCAGCGCCAATACCTAAAGATACTTTAAAATCCAATGTAACGAAATAACTTTTATTTCGTTACAGTGGTATAGGGGACCCCATATGCTTCGGATGCAGCTCTCATTCCCATACGGCCACTGCGAGGTTTCGCCACTGCTCGCTCTGGATACACAGGATAAGTCCGCTTGACCTTTACGCCCAAAAGTTGCATAATTGTTCCCGTGTTATCTTTTGGACTTGTCAAAAAACATATTTGTTGCTTAACGATAAATTTACACATTCAGTAAGGAATGGCCGGCTAATTGCCCTGACCTAAGTCGGTTAGATATTTTTCTGTGGGAATTTCTAAAAAATCGAATTTATTATGACAGACCTCAAAATATACAAGTGTTAAGACAAAGGATTGAACAAGAAATATTCATGCTAAATATAGACCAAATATAAGAAATTGTCGTGACGGATATACAGAAAACATATACTCATTTACTTTACTTAATATTATAAATTTCAATTTAAAGTAAAGCCACAAATATTGTCACGACTTAGTGCCGTTTTGGTCCTAGAGGGGGCGTGGAGTGGGAAATAAGACGCTCGTCTAAAAAACAGATTACCCTTTTATTAATAACAAGTATTCTACAATGATTTACCCAGTAGCCCAGAGACTGCCTAGCATGTTCCGGGGGATCTTATCTGGGGGACGTGGCGGTGTTTTACTAGGGGATGTTAACTAGGACAGGTACCGCGGTTAGTCGGGTGGCCTTGGCGCCCCGACGGGTTTGCAGGATGGAGAGTTGGCGTAGACCGTATTGGCTATTGCCGCTCCAGGATAGGGTGGTAAGCAGGAAGGGGGATGGAGAGTTGGCGTAGACCGTATTGGCTATTGCCGCTCCAGGATAGGGAAGGTTGACCAGGTCGAAAGACGAAGGTGTCTTGTCCATCCAATGTTCGGGTATTTATACACCGAAAGTGCTAAGTCTTGTTCTATTAACCTTGACATTGGATGGCACAGTGGTCCGCGACCTCAACGCACAGTGGTCGAGTCATGTGAAAGTTGGGTGCCGCCATTTTGTTGACAATATGGCACGTTGAAGTATGCGGAACAACTCCATTATCATCAATTCAATTTATCAAAATTGTAAACTCAAATATTTCAAAAATGGCTGAACTAAATGTTAACATGTTATATATCTTTGAAATCAGGGGAAAAATATCTTTCGTCCTGGTGGAAAATATATACGGTATTCTATTAAAAAAAAGAAAACTTGCAAATGTTTTTCAACTTTGCGATGCGTCTTTGTTTTTTTGACCAAGTCCAAAAGATAACACGGGAACAATTATGCAACTTTTGTACTCAAAGTCTTTTTCTGTCACCTATATTAACTCCTGTAGTAGGGTGCGCAAATATAAAAAATAGCCGTATACAGGGTTTTCGTTTGTATTTAGACCCCTGTCTAGAGCGAAAACAATTAGAGTAAGAAAAAAAAATTTAAATAAAAAGTCTTAGGTTTTTTACTGAATCATCAGAATCTTAACAAAAAATTTGAAAAGAAGATTACAATGCCGAAAAAGGTAAGCAACATATGTTTTTTTTTTTAAATGGAACACCCTGTATCTACTTTATTAAAATTATAGAGATTTATTTCCTGATTCCAAAAATACATAGTTTGTCTATATTAGCTCAAACCGTTTTTAAGATATTAGCAATCAAAATTTTAAAAAGTTGTATTTATTTTCGTTTATAAGTCTAGAATGCCTTAAAAATCAAATGGCCTACATTGGTGATGCTTCTCTTACTATTAAAATAACTTTTAGGAGGCGTTGAAAAATAAATGCAACAAGTTTAATCCCATTTGATATCTATTAATTTGTAGTTTGCTATCAAAATTTTTATTTATTCATTAAGTATTAATATTTTAGTAACAATAATTAATTAAAATTTAAAAAAATTACTTTTGTGATTGTTGTTTAAATTTTAAAAGAAAATTAATACAATGTTAAAAAGAAAAATAATTAAATATAAACAAAAAATTACTGACTTTCAACGTAACTCCTTTGATTTATTATACATTTTTGAATATTTCCTAATAATTTATGATTTATTCACTTCATAATGGACCTTTAATAGTTTCTATTCAACACCAAAATTTCTTCTCGAATTCTTTGTTCCAAAACTTGAATGTTCTCATGCCTATTGTAATAAACTTTGTTTTTCAAATAGCCCCAAAGAAAAATATCCAGCACCGTCAAATCGTGGCTGTTTGTCGGCCACATTATTGGCCCGTTTCTTCCAATCCACAAATTATATTTTTCATTTAAATACCTTGTAACAGGGGCAACATTTTTGGCTGCCGCACCGTCCTGCTGCCAGATGAGCGTAGCGTGTTGGTTGAGAGGAAGCTTTTCTAAAAAGTTTTCATTCTCATTCTAAAGAAATTCCAAATATCTTAGGCCAGTTAAAGTCCTATTATAAATTATTGGACCAATGACTTTATTTCCTATAATGCCGCACCAAACATTTATAGACCTACGGCCCTGAATTCGAACAGGCTGAATTTTGTGGGGATTAGAAGTTGCCAAAAAATTTTTATTTTTTTAATTAAATATACCAGCTGGGCTGAAAGTTGCTTCGTCGGTGAATAAAATTTTGTTTCGAAGATTTTCATCAATTTCACGCCTTCTTGAAATATTCAAACAATACTCTAACCGCTGTCTCTTGTGATCTTCTGTTAATTTCTGGACTGGTAAAAATTTATAGGGATAATAACAGTATTTTTTTTAAATTTCGTGAATTTTTGATAAAGATTTATATATTATTCTTGGAATCAGGAAATAAATATCTATAATTTTAATAAATTAGATACGTTCCATTTAAAAAAACATAAAATGCTTATTCTTTTCGGAATTGTAATAATATTTTGAAAATTTTTTGCTAGGATTGTGATGATTCAGTAAAAATCCTAAAACTTTCGTTTTTAAAGTTTTTTTCTATCTCCTGTTGTTTTGGCTCTAGATACGGGTCTCTCGCCCTGTACATACGTAGTGAGAACCAGACACCGGCCTCTTCTCTTTATACCATCTTCACCTGCTGTTTTCTCTCAAAACTATACTAGTGGAAGATTACCATCAAATTTGTGTCATATTTCTTGTAAGTCTAATTTGACTGACTTCAATACATTTTCTTAAATCATATTAGTTTTCCTAGATTTTAACGCGGAGTATATGTTTTCTTGCTCTATAGGAGTGGGGTTTCTTGTTTGCGTGAAGGCACACAACATTTTTATTTACCGGAGTACCATCCCGACCTTCGTTTATTCAGACTGTTTTTTAGCCCATCTAAAAAAAAGGCCTACTTGACCTATTGGAATTTTATTTGGTGAATTAAGGCTGTGCTAGCCATCTTGGTGACAACCTTATAGGTTGCTGTAAAAAACTTGGTTTAATTTCTAGATTAGCTTTTAACGACCCGGTATTACTTTTTGTTTTAGGTAAGCTATGCCTATTGAATAGTGTTTCTTAATACTGTTATATGTTTATTTCTCGAGTCTGACGAGGGTGCGATACCAGACTTATGTTACTTTTTATTTTAGCCCATCCGATAAACTAAATTACCAACGTCGCCCAATGTGGTGCAAGGGTGAATTATGAAAAATAACAACAACAACGGCAGAGAAACACCCAATATCGTATACAATTTGCGGAATAGACCACTCAGCGAAGATAGAATTCCTAGGCGAGTTGTGAATTTAAGTAACTAAAGTGGTATTGAAAATGAACCCACACCGCCACCCAAAAACCAAGGCAGGAGAGTCCATTACATTTTTCTGACCCTACGATGGGTCACAATATCAGCCACATATACCACATCCAGCCTCCAGGCTGGATGCATCCCCCTATTATTGCATTACAATTCTTACCCCCACTACAAGGTTCTCATCAGAATTTTGATGATGTAACACAATTAGTACCTAATCCAAGTTATGCAACAGACTCTAGACCTAAATAATATAACTTCTAGGTAGTGATGTTTCAAACATGGGTAATAATAATAATTTTTGTAATACATCAGCAACCACCAACAAAATTCCGATATTTGACCCCTAATTTACAAATCCAATGGATTTTTTAAGCCAGTTGAAAGGAGGATTTAATGTAAAAAACCTAGATTTTAAGAATTTTAAATAGCTGGTTACGGATACTTTTAAAAAATTAGTCAAAATATGAGCCGATGCCTTTTTAGATAGATTTTCTTCCTATCCCGAATTTAAGGTGCAATTTTTAAACAATTTATTGAAATGATTGCGTGCAGGGGCAAGCTAGGGTTAAGCTAGAGACAAAAACGTATCAGTAGGGAGAATTTTTTGTTATCTTTTCAATCATATCTTAATTTTAGCTAAATATTTGAATCCCTCTCATGTGTCTATGCTTTTATTACAATATACAAACTTCCGAGGCCCTAAGTCAGGGAAGGAAGGGCTGACATTTATTAAGTATTGACCCTATATCTCCACTTGCAAAAAAAATACTCTTCTCCCACCAGTGGCGGCTCTTCGGATGAAGCAACTAAGGCTACAATGATATTGATTAAACACACGATAACATCGACCCGTGATTCCCACGAATCGAGCAAGAATTGTTTGTTTACGTGATTTACCGACGTTCGCGTTTTCAACTCCGTTTCTTGGTTTGTGTCTTAGGACCTTTGGAATTTTTGTGCTTTTTGTATGCGATACTGACAGCACATTCTTATGTCGTTGGTAGAAACGCCTTTTTTAATGCGTTACGAAGCTACATGGTGAAAGACCTACTCACCCGATAAGTACCCTAGTTAAGGACGGCCGGCAATATACACGAACCTTCCAATAGTCTTGGTATAACACACATAAGAAGATTTGCGGAAGCCATTTTAAACAACGTTAATATTGTTCGCCGTGCTTGCTTTAAACGCTTGGAGTTCGGATGGATATGGTAACTTTAAAAGCAAAAGGCGTAAATGAACGGTGAAATTGTGTATTTTTTGTAATACAAGGTGGTGCAATGGGTATTGAGTGTTTTAAAAGTGCTATTGTGGCTATCCCAATGAAACGACCAAGGTCAACAATGTATGTTTTTATTACGCAAATAATGCAGTTTTGAGAATATTTTTTGAAAAGAACCTCCTTCAAATGGCCACCACGGTTTTCTAAACATTGAAGTCATGGTTGAAAGCTTTCTGTCTCGTAGCAGCATCTCCTGGTGTATCGCCCTAATTCCTTTGGTAATATTCTCATATAAACCTCGTAACGTTGGAGCTCTATTTCCGAAAACCCTAGCCTTCAAATATCCCCATAAGAAATAATCGGGGCTTGTCAAATCTGCTGATCTTGCCGGCCAATTAAAATCACCATGGGTGGGATTCAAAAAATGTTTCATCCTCCGGCCTACCAGCAGCCTAGTTTTTTCCATTTATAGAAAATGTGACTAGCAGCGCCTCATCACTTTTCTACCCAACGAACCGCCACTGTCTTTCACTGCACCCCCAAAACAAGATCATTCACACAAGTGTAAATATAAAAATAAAACGTTTTCAAATTAAAAAATAATAGAGCAACAATCAAGACTATGTCCGTAACCGCACAGAGTTCCCTTGAAGAAGAGAGCGAATCGGGAAACAAGAGTATGCCAATTTCCAGAGCGGCCAACTGTAACTGGAATCCTTGCAGCCTCGGATATGAAGAATAACCCTCGAGACGATTTGCTAACCGAAGACTGCGACCTTAGTCATGACTTTTTAAATGATGAACCATCAGTGGTTTCAATAAAAATTTGTAATTTAGATTTTCCCCCGCTTATTGACACGAGTAGCCAAGCGTGTTGTTTATCGGAAGTAGCTTGGTCTCAGTTGGCCAATTTTTACTAGGAAATTGCACATTTTCCTAGTACAGGTGTTACTTACTTAATTCCTTATACTTAATGCAAAACAAAAACCGATGCACGTCATACCCTTCGAGCGGCGTCAGTTATCAAGGGTGTTGCCAGCTTGTAACTAAAATATCTGAGTGAGGGAATTACACAGTTTTTTTTTTTTATAAAAACAAGATAAATATACAAAAGCGCCCTATTGTTTATATATTTGTTTACTGCATAATACCTTTTACCATCAACTTAAGTAGATCTAACACTTCTTTATTTTCATCTTGCCAAGATCAACCGATGGTACCATTCTGAAAAATCCATGTTTTATCCAAGAAAACGAATTGGTACAAGAATGCTTCTTTTTCTTTAATATATTCTTTTAAAAATACCAGTCGTTTGAAAGCTACATGGGAAAGTTCCATAAGCCTTCGCCTCAGTTCTTCCTTTTACCATTCAAAGCCTATTTTCTTGAAGAGGCTTCTTAAACAGTTAAGACAACCATCAAACAGCTTTCTGTCTTTTAGTTTCTAAGTTAAAGTTGTCAAAGTTACATGATGTTCTAAAAAATGTTACAGCTTATAAATAACCGATGTAAAATATTATAATTTTCAAATAATACAACTTACTTGTTTCGTAGATTCCATAAATAGTGTCACGGATTGAACTTATATCCAATCTTCACACATTTACAACTCTCTTTGAATTAGAACGTTCGTTTTAAGGTGATTCTAATAATTTATTTTCCTTAACTGTTGTTAAAATTGCGCTTACAGTAGAGATATTTAAATTTAGGGCAGCTTCTACACGCTAAAAATTAGTAAAGTAGAAATAAAACATCTAGACCTCAACATACTCTTTAAATTTAGTTCTCTGTACTGCTGTCAAGGGTAAGAATAGGCGCTATTGTTGTTAAGTTCTTCCTGAAAATAGCTTCTAGCTATTAGCTGTTTTCACCGATTATTAAAATGCTTCGGCATTTTTCACAAATAATAAACAACGTAATCGACAGAGATATGTATGTGCACTTTTGCTTGCTTTTCTTAATAGAACAGTTTTTTAATGCTATTAATGAAAAGATCTGGAGTTTTTGTTAAAAAATAGACGAACAGCAACACGAAACCACGAACAATTAGGGTTAGTTTTGCATGAAACGTCAAACGAAGCCAACGAACGAGCTGGCGCCACTGCACCGTTTACAGTTGTGTTGCCAACTATCGGCCAATAAAATTCAAATTATATTAATTTTTTCAAGCTTAAATAAACAATATATTTGCTAAAAGTGGGTTCGTATCAAAGAAGAATACTTTAAGTTTGAGGTAAATTTAATATCGCTTAAAGTTTCAATACTTCTTGCCCAAATTTAATTTATTCGTATTTTTTACGGACTTACAATTATCAGCTGATTGATGACGTGCATCGGTTTTTGTTCTGCATCAACTATAGTGTTTTAGTTTTCCTATCCAATCCCGACCCTGCAGCGTGTTCTGTCTCAATTTAAAAAACAAAATAAATGGAATATTGTGACTGAAGATGCGTTATGGCCATTTTAAAACAGTAATGATCTTTTGGATCAAAGATATGTCAGACACGCCATAAAATCAAAATGTAAAGTAAAGAAAGAAAAATGATGCAGCAGGTGGAACGTTATGATTAAAAAAATTAATAAAAACTCTTCTAAGAGTAAGTGTTTCTAAACTGAATTTTATTATAAATCATAATACATTAACATTAGAATTATAATCTTGATATAAATAACTTCCTTATAATGATAGAGCTATCAAATAGGTTGCTGAGGACTCCTACTTCGGTAAGCTTTATAACTAGGTGTATTTTCCACATTGGCCCTGAAAACATGACATTTGTACGCCTCAATATTTATTGATGCGGTCAAAAAATGTGATCTTTTAGTAACTCAAATTATTCTATAATTAATGACGTCATATTACCTGTATCCTTTGGCATCAGCAATATATCGGACCATATACACGTTTCCATCTGAAGCAAGCCATCCATAACTGCCGGTAACTGTTCCATTTGGATATCGTTCTTCTTCTCTAAACTGGGTGTTTTGAGTTTCCGGGTCGTCAATGTCGTAACCAAAGGCATAACTTCCAGGGCCTAGAATAATAGATTCTTCATCACTTCTTCTTAAAAAAGTCAAATATGGATCTATTTCTCGAAATTGTGAAATTTAGAGAATAGTATACTGTGTATCTAGTAGGAAAAATAACATATTCTGCGACGAAGATGCATCTAAGGTCTAGCATATGATTTTCTCACGAGATGCACTTTTTTTGTGAAATCTAAACTTAAGTTGAATAAATAATAAAATTAAATTAAAAAAAAAAAGAAACTCTGTACGGAAATAAGTTACTTTTCTGGCCTGAGACGGGAAAGTAAATTTCTTGTACCGTTTTTTAATTGTTGCTCAGCAACGGACTAAGATACTAGAATAAGATAAAGAAAACAAGGTCTGTCTATACCACCAAACTAAAATTTATTTGTCCCTTTAAGGTGAAAAAAGGATTAAAGAGTGTACATAATTTAATGTCATTTTAGGTTGTACTAGTTTCGACTTTAGTCAAAGTCATCCTCAGCAACCATACAATTAAGAATTATGTTTTTAGGATGTACCTAAATAAACAAACTAAAACAAATTAAAAGGGGGGGAACGAAGTGGTTCAACAATACATGGCCATAACGTGCACCTTATGCAGCCAATGGACTCAACAGAAGACAATCACCTACACGATGCTACTTTCAGCAATGAAGGAAATTAGATGCGAAAATTGTAATAGAGGACAAAATTCCAAATGGAATCATTTATAGTCATGATATGATGTATAGCTGTCTATAATGAAAATTCAATAAAATAAACCTTTCATGAGTCAACTCCAAGAGGGAACATGATTTATATTTGGTGGGTCAGAATTTTTAATAAGAATAGTAATAAAGTAAAAGGGGGGGTGGAGGAGGGAAATTAAAATGTGTTAAAATAATTTACGTCATTGAGTTAGTTGGGGTCGTCTGAAAGGAGAAAATTATTTCCCATTAAAATTGTATACGAAAATATCATAATCTATGGTCTCATAATTTAGACCTAAATTTGTATGTGAAATATAATCAAGTACTCACCAAATTCTCCATATTTATGGATTATTATTTAAATTATATCAACTTAATCGGGTCTACGTTGCAAATTTTCTTTTTTTCTTTTCTTTTTGGTAAAAGAGGCACAAATTAGGAACATGACTTAAGACTTAATGCTGTTCAAAGCGAATGTTGCAATAAAATGGAGGGTGTCTCTAATATCAGTACTGAAAATTTCTTTTTTGTATTATTTAAAAATTTCGTATTTCCGGGTATCAACTGTCAAGTCCAAAGGCGGCAAATTCAAATTTAAACAAGAATCGTCATAACCTAGAGGGGGGGGGTAGAGGGAGGTTGACGTGGACTTTATGATACACTATAAATAATTGTTAGACTACATTAACATCCCTTATTCGGGGTGTGTACATATATGAGTATTATAATAGATAAATAGTACTGATGCTGGTCTGAGAAGAACCATACGTATGCCGCACTTAGAGGAATATATTTTATATGCTGTAGATGACACTCCATTAACGAGCACTCCAAGATTATCAGCGCAGTTCTTCAAGAACAGCTATTATATCCATATAATTTGCAAAAAGTATACATGAACTAATTCCAGAAGATTTTCCTCGTAGAATGCAGTTTGCAAACTGGCTATTGGATCAGCAACGAAATAATGTAAACTTCATTAGCATTATTCTTTTCACGGATGACACAAGGTTTTCCAAAAATGGTATCACCAATTTACACAACACACGTGTATGGGCTAATGGAAATCCTCATGCCACTATTGTACCATTCGCATTGCCGGAACGCTTGAATGGACAACTTTACTTGGAGTTCCTCCAGAACGCTTCTTAGGATTTAATAGGGGACTTGAAGACCACTTGAAGTCCGCTAAAACATGTACAGGGTGTCCAGTTTTTGTATGTTTTACGTGTTATCTGCGTTATTAGTAAAGATAGAAGGTTGCGGTTTTCGCGGCACTTTGTTACTTTTTTGAGAAACAAACGATGCCATTAACAGAATTTTCATAGCCCCCTTAGTTTTTTAGATACGGGGTGATTTTGAAAATTTTGCATTTTGGGACACCGCCCGTATCTCGGTTACGCTGCAACTTAACAAAAATGTAAAAAATGAACTTGTTAGTTTTTTTCACGTAGAATCCAGTGGCTTAGTCAGATTTTTTCTATGCTTAATTGTTTCCGAGAAAAAGAGTAAACTTGCATTTCTTTTAAATGGGACATCCTATATATTTTTAGCTATTATGATTCAATTTATCATAAGCTTTTTAAACATATATAATACTTTATAGCTGTTTTCAATGAGAAGCTCAAAATTTACATTTTTCAACAAATTTAAATTTTTTTTTAGTAGGCCATGACGGGTATTTAGGAAAACAAAAGATGACAGGCTTGTTATCTGAAAAAATCTTTATTTACTGTCAGAATAGGTTATCCATTTTCTGTTCTTCATTTTTATTCAGTTTCGATAAATAGCAGTTTTTCTTAATTATGGCTGCGAATGCAAAATTCGAGAGTTATGAAAAGTACGATGTGTTCGTTTGTTATATTTAGTGTAACGAAAATTCGGATGAAGCATTAGAAGTTTATTCTAACAGGCATGGGCATCTTTTCATATTTTTCATCATATTTTAAAATTTATAAAAACGTAATATTCGCAGATTCCCAGAAAGAAGACAGCCGGATAAAAGAATATTTTTAAAAATAAAATCAAACTTAATTGAAGTCGGTTCATTTTCCAAACCCCGACCTAGTATTTACAATAAAGAAAATCAGGACATTAATGAAGTAAACGTTTTGGCTTCAATTGAAACAAATAAAAGTAGTTCTTGTAGAACAGTGGAAGGTTCTGTCGGTGTTACAAAATCAAGGGTTCAGACTATTCTAAAAAAACACAAGTTTAAGCCATACAAATTTCATGTCGTACAAAACTTACATCTCGGTGACGCAGAGCGCCACGTAGAGTTTTGTAATTGGTATTTACAAAACGTAAATAGAGAAAACCATTTTGAAAGAACGATTATATGGTCTGATGAGAGTCATTTTACCAGTGTCGGTATATTTAATCGGCAAAATACTAGGTTTTGGTGCCAGGAAAATCAACATGTTATATTTCCACAGGAACGGCAAGGCAGATTTGGGTTTAGCGTTTCATGCTTCATACTGGGAAGTAAAATTTTATATAATATATTTGAAGGCGGTCTTACTGCAAATAAATATTTAGAAATTTTGGAAAACATTGTGCCCGAAATAGTAGAGAATATGCCCCTAGCTCATCCTAATAGCTTATATTTGTACCAGGACGAAGCTCCCACTCACAATGCTCAAATTGTAAGAGCATATCTTAACAATAATTTTCCTGGCCGCTGGATTGGAACACATGGACCTGTAAGATGGCCACCCAGGCCACCCGATTTAACGGTTTTGGATTTTTTTTATGGGGCTACCAAAAAAATAAAATTTATACCGTCCAGTACCAAACGATGGCAGATTTAAGAGAAGCCACTGAAAGAGCCTTTAGGGAGTTACAGGCACGGCCTTTTATTATTTTAAATGCACTGAGGCGAATCAGAACAATGTGTAAAACATGTCTTAGGCATAATGGAGAACAGTTTGAGCAATATTTATGAGACAGTTTCCTAAATCATCAAATAATTGTAGCTTTTAATTTTTGAACGTATAACACAACTGAATTAATTGTTATTTATATTTATAAAAGTTATTGTTATAGGTATATATTTTTAAAATTAGTGTTTTATATTTGTGAGAAGCTTGTGACAATTGTTTAATCTTAAAATTTATACGGTGTGACGTTTAGAAAAATGTAAATTTTGAGCTTCACATTGAAAACAGCTATAAAGTATTATATATTTTTGAAAAGCTTGTGATAAACTGAATCATAATAGCTAAAAATATATAGGGTGTCCCATTTAAAAAAATGCAAGTTTCCTCTTTTTCTCGAAAACAATTAAACATAGAAAAAATCTAACTAAGCCACTGAACCGCAAAATGCAAAATTTTCAAAATCACCCCGTATCTAAAAAACTAAGGGGGCTATGAAAATTCTGTTTGTGGCATCGTTTGTTCCTCAGAAAAGTAACACAGTGCCGCGAAAACCGCAACCTTCTATCTTTACTAATAACGCAGATGACCCGTAAAACATACGAAAACTTGACACCCTGTACTTCATGCACGATGGGGCACCACCTCATTTCCGCGTTGGTGTGTGGGAGCACCTAAATAACGTCTATCCAAATCGTTGGATAGGTAGAGAAGGGCCTATTGCCTGGCCAGGCAGTAGGCCCTCCTCGATCTCCCGACCTAACGCCGCCGTTGGATTTTTACCTGTGTATTCCCCTCCACTCGGCACTAGGGAGGAACTTCTACAGAGAATCACGTTTCATTGTGATGTGATAAGGAGCAAGACTGAGTTATTGTGGCGGATACAGCAGTCCTCAATTCGTCGTGCCCGCGAGTGTATCAGACTTTGCGAAGCCCATGTTGAACCCTGTTGTGAAGTTTTTCAATGATTTTGGTAAGGTGCCTCCTATTACATCACTGCGTTTCTATAATGTGTATATGTATGTTTTCGGATTAAGCAACTTAAAATTAAACTTTTCTGTGGTTTAACTGAGTTTCGTATTAGACTTTGTTGTCGAGAAACAAAATAAAAATCATAGTCCTTTTTATTGAAAATAAACCATGAATTCGTTTATTATTCCTTCTCTCGAGAACGGTTCATTTTATCGACAACAAACAAGGGTACCTTATTTTTAGTCTAAAGTGCAAGCTACCCAGATTTTTTTCTAAGTCTTTATAATACTTCTTCTTCTTCTTCTTCTTTTTCTTCTTCTTCTTCTTCTTCTTCTTCTTCTTCTTCTTCTTCTTCTTTTTCTTCTTCTTCTTTTTCTTCTTCTTCCTTAGCGTATGTCCATCCACTCCTGGATGTAGGCCTCTTTCAGTATCTTCCATGTATTCCTGTCCAGGGCTATTTGTATCCAATTTCTTCTTGCTATGCTTTAAATGTCATCTCGCCATCGCTTTGGTGGTCTTCCTGAATTTCTCTTTGTAGTTCTCGGTTGCCATTGAATTATTTTGTTTGTCCATCTGCGCGAGTCCTGCCTGGCGACATGGCCCGCCCATCGCCATTTAAGTTCCGCCGTTAAATTTTATTAAATTATATTAAGTACTTTGAAAGTTATTTATGAAAAACCGATTTCCAGCGGCGTCCTTCAGGGGCACAAATCTCCGGAGGGAGGGCTTGTAAGAAAAAATTTTATAGGAACTTGTCATTTTATTTTTTCATGCTCTATCTGAATCCGAGAGATTTCTCACATTTTTCCGGACACCCCATTTAATCCTAATTTTTTTGCGACGTTGCCAAGTTATTAATTATTTTTCTAAATTTCTTGCTCTTTTGCGGTCGCAATAAATATGCCACAGTTAATTTATCGATTTTAATTTGATAAATATTGATAACATACACCAATTATTGTGGTTTACTGAATTTTTGACATTTTGTTGTTACTGTTGTGCATACATTATTCGCTAGAATAATTTATAAACATGGTTTATACTTTGAGAGAGGCATGGAACTACCCAAAATTTTTAGGAAAGAAGATACCCTCAGGAAATATGGTTGTGGCTAAGATATCGGTTTAAGTATACAGAGTGGCAAAACTTTTGAATTACCTCTTATACGAAAAAGTGACCTTTATGAAAGTTGTTCAGTAAATTATTCCCCACAATTCTACCTGCATGAATTTTTTCTGTCATTTCTGGTTTGGTTGTCACAGACACTAAATTACTTTTTTTAAATGAAACATCCTGCATATGATTGCATATTTGGATTATACTGGGAAAACTCTGAATTTTTTGTATTTTCACCCATCTGCAAGCGTTTTCGAGATAATGACAGCTCTTGAGTCAAGGTGTTTTCATGACAGCGACCTAAGAGGAGTCAATTTTGAGTTCCTGTTTAGTTTTCTGTTGTCTGATTTCTAATTTGTTTACACTATGGTTTATCTGAATGAGAAATAACGAGTTGAAATTTTAATAATGAGCGGTTACGGAAATGAAAAGATCGCAAGATCAGGTTTGTCAACTTTTCAATGAATTATATCCAAATAGACCTCCAATAAATCAGTCAACGGTGTCTCGAGTGGTAATGTAATTTCGAGAAACAGGCAGTGTTAGGGAAGCCGCTAGATCAGGTCGACCTAAAACAGCAACCGGGGAAGACAAAGCTTTGAATATCATGCTGTCAATACATGAAAATCCAACACAATCATCCAGGCCAATGACAATGGATTAGTCAGTGAAAAATCTGTTTAAGCAGGAGAAGTTGCATCCCTACAGGGTAAAGTTGGTGCACGAGTTAAACGAAGACGATTTTGACAGAAGAGCTGAATTTTGTGAGCTGATGATGGAACGACATATTTTGGGACCTTTTTTCATAGATGGTAATTTGAATGGCTAAAAATATCTGGTCCTCCTCAGGAATCACATAATTCCTTCTTGCAGAATGGTTTTACCGGGTGTAAATAATGGCATAAACGAACAGGTATGGTTCCAGCAAGATGGAGCACCTGCGCATTATGCGGCAAATGTTAGACAATACATAAGCGAACAATTTCCAGGACGTTGGATAGGCAGAAGAGGTGCTATTGACTGGCCAGCGCGATCCCCGAACTTAACCCCGCTCGACTTATTTTTGTGTGGCCACTTAAAGAACAAAGTCTACGTTAACCGTCCAAATGACTTACAATCTTTAAAAGTCAGAATTAGTGCTGAAATTCGGGTCATTCCAGGGGACTTTCCTTTAAACGTTGTAGACTGGTTCAGGGATCGACTGGCGCTCTGCTTAGCAGAAAATGGTGGTCATTTTGAGCACCTGATCCACTGATAATGTTTCACTTGTTTACTATTAATATTAATATTATAATAGTTGTTTAATTTCCTAGGCTTTTTATTTTGTTATTATAAAGTTTGTTACAATTTTAAATAAATAAAAATTCGAAATACAAAAAATTCAGAGTTTTCCCAGTAAAATCCAAATATGCAATCATATAATAATAATAATAATAAAGTTTATTCAAAATATTTACATAAATACAATACATTTTAATATATTTTACATTAAAAATAAACTTAGGAATAAAACCCCTGAAGGTTAACTTGTATAGGGGTTAATTTTATTAAAATATTTGGTTAATATATTATTATGTAAATAATTGAGGATAACATTTTTATAAATTTATTTAATATTATTTAGATTTGGTATTAATATATTAATATATTAATACCTATTTAATAATTATAGCATTTCTAAAATATTATCTAAACTATTTTTATTTAATAACCACCATTTAATTTCTTTTTTATATAATTTAAATGATTTTATTTTTTTAATATTATTTATTAGACAATCGAATATGTATAAACTTAAAATTTTGAAACTTTTTTGTCCAATAGATTTATTTATTTTTGGTTTAATAGAAATTTCATTTTTAAATCTTGTATTATAATTATGCTCTTTAAATTCAATGTTATTTTTATTTTTAAAAATATATATTAAAATATTATAAAAGTAAATTTGTCTCACATCCATTTTTTTTGTTTCTGCATATAATTTTTTTGAAGAGTATAAATAATCTTTATCATAAATAATTTTTAAAAACCTTTTTTGTAATATTTCTAAACTTTTTACTAAATTTCTATTTATTCCCCCCCAACCTAAAGTACCATAATTTATATGAGTTTTGACTAATGCATAATATAATATTTCTAGATTTTTTATATTTAAAATTTTTTTTATATTTTTAAATATTGGCAATGTACTTCTTAATTTTTTAATTAAATTTTCTATATGAAAATTCCAGTTTAATTTATTATCAATAATTATTCCCAAATATTTGATATTATTAGTTTTCATTATTTGAATATCATTATTTATATTTATATTTTTAAAATCATTTATTTTTGATGTAAAAGGAATATATTTTGTTTTATCAAAATTAATTGTTAATAAATTTTTATCAAACCAATTTTTTTATTTTCTTATGTAAATTTTCCCAAGATATGTCGTTGTAAAAAATAACAGTATCATCTGCAAAACTATGAATTTCTCCGTCACATTTTATATTAAATAAATCATTAATATAAATATTAAAAAATAAAGGTCCTAAAATTGTACCTTGTGGTACACCATATTTAAAATATTTTGAATAACTTATTTTTTCATTTATTTTTACATAATTTGGACGATCTTTAAGGTAATTTTTTATTAATTTTAGTTGATTTCCCCTAAAACCAATATTTTCTAATTTGTTTACCAAAATGGTATGACTAACTGTATCAAATGCTTTCGCCAAATCTAAAAATATACAAATACATGATTTTTTATTATCCATGGTGTTATATAATTATATGTGTTCCATTTAAAAAAAAAGAAGTTGGTCTCTGTGGCAGCCAAACCAAAAATGTGGGGAATAATTTACCGAACAACTTTCATAAACGTCAATTTTTCGTATACGAGGTAATTCAAAAGTTCCAGGCATTATGCGCGACTTTTTTGCGACTCTGTATAGGCAATAAATATTAAGTATGAGAAAACCGAAAGAGACTGTTTTAACCGAAAAATATGAACTTTCCATCGCTGTGACGGGGGTTGGGTGGTCGAGAGAAATTAGTGAAAACCCAACATTCAAAAAATCACCAGCAAAAGTATTACTGAATGATGAATAAAACAAGCTTCATCCGTACACCACCTTAACTAAACAAAACATTAAATGAAGAAATAATTTGGAGAAAATATTCATGATTTGGCAACGCCGCAGATAATAATAAAAAATATTTTAAGGCGACTTATTAGGTTTCAATTTTTGATCAAACATACAGAGCGCGTCATTAAGAAAAGAGTAAAATTAATCCAAACTTCCAGAAATTTGAGGGTAAAATTAGAGCACCCTTTATAGAAACATTTCATAAAATCATATAAATGGTACTCGTATAACCCTTATGTACGTTCATATAAAGTTGTTTTCTTAAAATAGCACCAAGAAAGACACCCTGTAAAAGATTCACATTAAATTGTACAGGGTGCTTAGATTTCGATACTTTTAAAGTGTATCTCCGTTACTGGTACAGATAGAATGATGCCAATTTAAAGCTTGTTTTTTAAAAAATATAAATTTTAACCTTCCTGCTAAAACAAAGTGCCAACTATTATATACTTTCCGGAAGCTCTTAGTGGGCAGAATACAACTTTGAAAAAACACAACTGGTATATTTCTCAAAAATGGGGATACCTGGGAAAAAGCTGACTACGCCATTGAATTCTACATAAAAAACTGTATTAGATCCCCTTTTATATATTCGGTAAGGTATAAAATAACTGAAATACAAGGTGTGTCTGAAAATGCACCATTTTCAATTTCGCCCTCTGTATCAGAAAGCAAAAGGGCCATGATACATCCATTTACGGCATCGTTTGTTTCACAAGAAAGTGGCTCAGGTTTGCGCAAACCGCATCATTCTCTCTGTACTAATAACGGAGATACTTTTCAAAAGTGTCGAAAACTAGACACCCTGTGCAGAGTGTCCATTTTTCGATGTAATTGCAGGGTATCTCGGTGACTGGTAAATATAGAGACTTGCGGTTTCGCTACTTTTCGTGAAACAAAATGTGCTGCAAACAGAATTGTCATAGCTTCCTTAGTTGTTAAGCTACAGGGTGTTTTCGAAAATGTTTGCTTTTTGACCACTCCCCGTATTTCGGTTACCCTTTAACTTATCAAAAAATTGAAAACTGTCTCTATTTATTCGCAGTAGGCCAACAAACAAATGATAAGAATAATGTAAACAGTTTGCGATTAGTAGCCATGGAACGATATACGGTCGAACAACAAATCATTATTGTTAAAACACACTACAAATATGGAGAATGTTTTGCGGAAACAGCTCGAAAATTGCGTGGCATTTCTGGTCGACACAATGCGCCAAATCATACGACCGTTCAAAGACTACTTAACAAATTTGAGCAAAATGGTTCTGTCGTGGACGTAAAACCACCAATGCGTCTCCGTACTAGTCGCTCTGTTCCAAACTTTGCCGCAATGCGTGAAAGTGTTGGCGAGAATCCGGGAACATCTATCCGTCATCGTTCACAATAGTTGCACATTCCAAGGAGCACTACCCATCGAATTCTCACAAAAGATCTTCATTTCCATGCTTATAAGATTCAATTGACGCAAGAATTAAAGCCACTGGACCATGCGACACGCCGTACATTTTCTTCTTGGGTATTGCAAAAAAACACAAATTAATGTCGATTTCTCGAAGAATATTCTGTTCACCGATGAGGCACACTTTCATCTTAACGGCTTTGTTAATAAACAAAATTGCCGGATTTGGGGTAAGGAAAATCCTAAAGTTATTCACGAGGAGAAAATGCATCCATTAAGAGTCACTGTTTGGTGTGGAATTTGGGCAGGAGAAGTGATTGGACCATATTTCTTCGAGGACGAGGCAGAAAATGCAGTTACTGTGAACAGCGAACTCTATCGTAACATTCTCACTGAGTTTTTATGGCCTCAATTGAATGGTATGGATACGGAAGCTATGTGGTATCAACAGGATGGTGCGACATGTCACACTACACGCGAAGCAATTCAGTTGTTGCAACGAAAGTTTTCCGGTCGTGTCATCTCACGTAATGGAGATCAGAACTGGCGCAAGATCGTGCGATTTAACGCCTTGCGATTTCTTTCTTTGGGGTTCTTTAAAATCACGCGTATACGCTAATAACCCAACAACAATACCACAGTTGAAGAACGAAATTGAACGCGTTATTAGCGAAATTGGGCCAGAATTGTGTGAAAATGTAATTGAAAATATCTCGAAAAGGATAAGAGTATGTCACCAAAGTCGGGGCGGTCATTTGTCAGATATTATTTTCCATGTTTAATTGCAGTGCATTATCTTTCTATTAAAATATGAATAACACTTACTTTCAAATAAATTATGACTTTTATTTTACAATTAAAATGTGCGTTCTTATTGGGACACCCAATAGTTTTCTAAATTTTTCGTTTTGTGCGTTTGTTATTAATAGTAGGTACTATCAATTATTATATATTTTTAAAAAGCTTAAAAATAGCTCCATCAACTAATAGAAAAACATACAGGGTGACCATTTAAAAAAATCATATGTTTGCTTTAAATCTCGAAAAGTAAGACTCCCAGAAGAGAAGTAAACACTCCACTGAATTCTAAAAAACTCTCTTAGGAATAGTTTTCAATTAAGTTAAAGGGTAACCGAAATACAGGGGGTGGTCCAAATGCAAACATTTTCGAAAACACTCAGTAGCTTAAAAACTAAGAAAATTCTGTTTACGGCATCTTTTGTTTTAGTGCAGTTATGTAAAAGACGCAAGTCTCTATCTTTACTAGTTACCGAGATACCCTGCAATTACATCGAAAAATGGACACCCTGTATATTTTGCAAAATTCAAATTGTTGTAACATTAAAAGTTTTTAATCGATTTAGAAAGAATTGTACAATGCACGTATCGAATTGTTGGTCTCTATTTTAAAGTATCAAAATATTAATAGGATCGGATAACAATTGTCTCAAACTGGCGCTTAAAGTACAAAAAGGAACTTTTGATGTATTTATGACTCATAAATGAATACTATCAGCATCCTAGTTGGAGAATATTTAAATTTACTCAATGTTTTATGAGAAATAACGCATGTTATGTTTAAAGATATAATAGGTATTAATGATTTTAATTTTTTTTTCGAGCTTTAGATTTCGAGTGGTATAATTATTATTAAGGATGATGATACGCTATTAATAGTTTCTGTTTCTCCGATTTCTTTGAAATTTTATACTTTAAAGAAGAGAACAACAATTCAAGAATTTAAAATTGCATCTAAATTGTTATTGTTACAACAATTTTGCAAAATACTCAATCTTAGCTGAGAGAAATCCTGTTATTTTTTTCCTTTGACCCTATTTTAATTTTTTTATTTATTTTAATATAAATTTATAATAATTTATAATATCTGAAGTAGTCAGTTGATCAAGTTGAGGTATATAAAGTAGCTATTTAACCTCATCAATTTAAATTATTGATTTTCATGTTTGGCGCCAAAGAAGTCATCAGCGTGGGTATGAACATACATATTATATTCGTTCAGTAATATTGTGGTGCATTTATTTTTCATTATTTTACAACATATAAAAAGCAGATGGTTAGTTTATAGAAATGACTAGTCAAGTAACGGCATATGTAAAGAATTATTACAGACGATTTTTCAAAAGATACAACAACAACGGAGCAACGAATAATTTAGTAAGTAGTTTCATCTTCAACTGGTATAAAAAACGTCTACAAAAAGTAATTTATCTGTATTCAAATATTATGTGGCGGTAATTGTTATTTATATGAAAGAAATATTTTCTAATATGTACTATACAGAGCGAAAAATACTTTTTTCTACTGACGTTTTATAATAACCCCTTCTTGATTGTCGTTTTGATTTTTAAATAACCTCCTTTTAGGCACAACGTGCTTAAAAGTTTTCTAAACACGCTGTGCCTAAAAGTAATTATTTACAATTAAAAACTAAACACACACTATAATTTTACCTATTTATTATAAAAATATTGAAAGAACAGTTACTTATATTATTAAAATTAATGCTTGGGTAACCTAAAACAGTACGTTGAGATATTTCTCTTTGTAAAATAGATGAGGAATTTGAACTAGAAATAGAAAATGAATCTGCAACAGCAATATCAATTAAACCCATGCCACTAGTAGAGCTGGTAGAACATTCTGATTCATTAGATTTAACACGTTGTTGTTAGCGTCCAAAGATTTTTCACCAAGAATTTTTTCAGAAATTTTTCTTTTGTTTCCTAAAGAATCGTCTATATACTCCTCAGCCACGGCATTTCACCGCCAACCTCCATGTCGCTTTAGCATCAATATATCCACTCTAGAGTCCGCTAAAAAAGTTGCTGAAGATCTTCGAGAGCAGTGGCCTGTATATTCATTTGCCTTTGGAAGCCTCAAGAACTCAAGAAGCAATTTTCTTTGGTGTTGCTCCAATGGTATTAATGCCCACTGGAAGTCTGCAACATTTGGAGTTTCTGTACGTGATAAAAAATCTTGCATGGGTTATGTGTGCTGGAAGTAATTGGGCGTACTATCGGACAATATTCAAGAAGATGCCGTTAATAGAGCCTTTGCTAATTACAAAGCTTCTTGCAACCTTTGTTTTAGTGTTTGGAATGGTTATTTTAATTAAAGACTCCGAAATTTCGATATTATTCATCCTTAGATATGTGAGTTCTTCTCTGCGACATGCTCCAGAGATTCCCACAATAAGAATGGCTTCGTCCAATAAATAGTTCCTATCGTCTGCTTCTTTGACAAATCTTTCTATTTGTTCCTTGGAAAAAACCTTTGAGTTTTTGGGCTTATACCCCGTAGATTTCCTTTTCAAAAATGCGATTAGGTTTGTAAATGTCTTTATATCAACATTTTTATTTAAATAAACCATCGTTCGAAGCATTGAGTAAGTACTCTACAAAGTTGATGGCTTATAGGCATTGGATAATTGTGAAAAAAATGCCAAAACGACTTTTTCTGATAAGTTTTTTACCTTTTTTTCTTCACACCAGTTTTTTAATTTTTCGTATGTGCCCTCATACGAACTCCTTGATTCTTGGGGAACAAGGTTCACCATTGCCTTATTTGCGGAATTTTCAATGTCTGAGTCTTCTAAATCACTCCTTTTTTACTTAATATTTGCCGCAGTTTTTGAAAAAAAATTCTTTCGAATTTTATTTTGACATGAAAGTGTAAATGAAACACAGGTTATATAATGTTTGGTAAAATAAATTAAGTTTTTTGTTATAAAACGCCCGTAGAAAAAATATTGTATACCATTCGTTACGAAACAATGCCTTTTAGTCTAGTCACTCTGACGTATTTTCACGTCGCGTGCCTAAAAGACCCTTATTTCGTAACTTGTATAAATAGCTATTTTCTAATTTGGTTTCATAAAAAAACTGTTTCGATATCGTTTTCAGTATCGTAATGAACTTTTTATGACATAGTTTTATTTACTTTTCTAAGGTTGGCGATGATGTTCACAAATGTTTTATTTTGCTGTCGTATAGGTTTGGTTGCATTAATTCTATGAAATGGAGATGAGTTAAAAAAATATTAAATATTCTTACAAATTTACTATAATATGAAACATGGAACTATAAAATTTACCGCAATTTCCGTTAACTTTGGAGGAGTTAAACTAAACTCATTTTGCTCCATATTTTATAATTATGTAGGTATGTTAGAAAAATTAGACAACTTCATGACAAAATGGCTGATACGGAAATAAAATTATTTGTTGATTTCAAGGCTACTATGATAAATAATTTGATTGTATTACCAACATAATATTTAGGCCTAAAAATTTTGAAAATTTGTATGTTTTATTTTCTTTTTAAATATGGATGTATTTATTGAAAAAAATGCCAAAATAGAAAAAATATAATAAAGCACACGATTTGTTATGTTATGCGAAAGGTCGACCTGCGATATTAGAAGATACACAATTTAAGTGTATTGTTTTCGGTTCAATAATACCACCATAAGGCGAGTAGTACTATTGCTTTGTAAAATCATATCCGCAGAACATCCGTCCTAAAGTAGTATTTAGACGAAAATAAATTAATCCGTACAAAGTGCAATTGGTTTATGAACTCAATGAAGATGATACGGATAGAAGAGTCCAATTTTGCGAGATAATGATGAATATGTGCAATAATTATCCATAATTTTCGACACGAATAATTGTATTTTCGGATGAGGCAACATTTTGTTTGAATGGAAGCGTAAGCAAACAAAACTGTCCGTATTGGGCTACAGAAAATCCACGTTGCATTATGGAATGTCACACCCAACATCCTCAAAAAGTTAATGTTTGGGCCACTGTTGAAAATAGAATTTTGGATCCTTTTTTATTGACGGATATTTGACAGGTAAGACATATATAAACATATGATACATAATATATAAACGGAGCTCCGGCACAGTACACCTGGAGTGTGCTTGAATACCTTAATACAGTTTTCCCGAACGATGAATAATTTAATGATGGTTCCTGCAAATGAAATATAGGCAAACCATATATTTTTGAAATCAGGAAAGAATGGTTTTTTATTGTTATATTGTTTATTATTATATATATGTTCCATCAGAAGAAATCCGATTTGTTAATTTTTTTTTAACTTTCAGATCGTCTTGTTTTTTTTTTTTTAATTTTCTGGTGGTTCAGATAAAACCCCACAACTCCTACATTTATAATCTTCTTGTATCTCCTATAGGGAATCCTATAGATATAGCCGAAAATATCTCCGAAAACCCTGTACTTATGCAATTTGTAGTTTTTATCTTGCAGTAAATACATTTTAACAAACATTTTTGCAAAAACACAAATTGTAGAAAAATCGTTTGTCTAATTCAAACGCAAAGTGACATAGCCGCTCTTCTCGCTTAGAGCGTCAAGGTATCACTTTGTGCTCTTAATACCTAGATTTAAAAAAATTAATTGCATTAAGAACTATATTTGTTATGTGCATAAAAAATAAGTAATTCCCAAATTACTATTAAGAAAGAGTTTTTTAGTCCCTGAATTTGCACATGGCCATAATTCAGAATTCGAAGATTGAAGATAGGCACAAAAATTAGAGTAAAAATACCTTTAGTCGATTTTTTGCTGATCCGTTATATGTATAAAGGTGTACTTACCTGCATGTCCGTAGTTATTGTAACTAGTAGCTACATTTTCTAGGGTTAATCTTGCTTCTCGTACTATTGGGATGGATTGAACAAGATAAGTAGTAAAATATATAAGTAGAATCTAAAATAATTGAACAAAGATACTCATTGTTGCTTAAATGGACATTTTTTAAGTATTCTAACTTCTACGAATTAATGGATGTTATTAGATTGAGAAATATGAATTTCTAGAAGAAATCATTTCAGTTTAAAAAGATAGTGCTGAATCATTAATATATCTTTTAAATTATTCCGCGTTTTAAATAAATTCTAAATAGGTTTTATTCCTTATTTAATTAGTCGCGTAATTAAATAAAAATTAAATTAATATCCACATTCATTTTAAAAATCATAGTCTATAATAGTTAACAACAAACACCTCCTAAAATAAGTGTCGCGTATAAATGAAGAACCGATTGGTATCTTTGTTAACAAGATACAGAGTGTTTCAGAAGTACAGTACGTAACTTCAGAGGGTGATTCCTTATGATATTCTAAGAGAAAAAGTTTATATGAGCATGTGTCCGAAGATGCCCCGTTTTTGATATACAAACAATCTTTTATATTTTATATTTTAAATTTCATAATCTTTTTTCAAATATCATTTTCCCGATTTTATTGAAATGCGGTACCGTTATTTATAATGATAAGGGGCTTAATTAGCCCTAACTGGATTAAATTTATTAAGACCGGTTGCGTCCCGTGGAGCACCTTAACGAACATTATTGACAAAAAAATGTATGCAACTGACTCTTTTCTTTGATATTTTTTTTCGGATTTACCAACTAAAAATACAATTTTTTTGTTTCTTAAATTGTTATTGTATCTTGCTTTGCTTTTGAGAGAAAATAAATACCACTTTATTGCATACACAAAAAAGATACTGGACCAATGTATTTCAAAGTAAATTTAAACATTTAAATTAGAAATAAAATTATTTTAAAAAAGAATGCAACAGTTAATCCAAATAAATGTTGAAAATTGCCACATTCAGATAAAACGCACGATTGCACCGATTTTTCTTAAAAAGCTTTAATAGTCTGTATATCGAAAACGAGGCAACACCGGACACATGTTCATATTAATTTTTAAAATTAAAACTTGCCAACTGTAACGCCACCTTTACACCTAATACTTCTCTTAGAATATCATAAGGAATCACCCCCTTAAGCTACGTACCGTACTTCTAAAACACCATGTATAAGAAAAATCAACCTTTTAGAAAACAGTAGTGTGTAAAGGTAGCTTTTTAGTGACATTTATCACCCTGGTAGTGCATAAAACCATACACTTATATACACCTCTACCTAAATAATCCAAACACAAGATATATTATTCTTATTAGCAGTCTTACCTGATGGGAAAGATATAAAAACATTTCAAATTTAACTAAAAAAAGCGGTCAACCCTTAGTACATTATAAATAATATTAAACTATGAAGCCGTAATGAACACTAGAACCAGGATAAATTCCGTCGGGCTTTAAAACCAACAGTTAATTAAAAATTTACCGATAGATACATACATTAGACCATAAATTATAGCAAATCGATGCTAAAATACATTTTTAATTCCTTTATTATTTGCCGATGTTTAATGGCGTTTTATTCCACAACTAAGTCAACAGTTTAAAACTCACCAAATATTGAAACGAAATCCAATTATTCATTCTGACACAGTATTTTCACAGCACAGTAACAGTTTTCTTTGCAGGAAGACGAAAGGCATAATACATTTTTTGCTTAAATGTGGGTATACTTATTTTATATTTTGCCAACTCCTACCAAGATAAATAACGGCATAACTAATATGGACAATTTCGGTTACCTAAATGATTTCAAGAAAATTTACGTACTTTTTAAATAATATATACATATAGAAACTGTATAAATAGGAACGTCCTAATTTGATGATACAAAAATAATGAGTTACACAGAAAAAAGTGAGTTCCAAATTTAACACTTAGGTATGTATACTGCATGTCCCATTGCCTGACACCAAGTAACCCTCATTATAAATCAAAATACAAATACAAATACAAATTTTGGGTTACAGTTTGAACTTAGTATTTTTAGACTGAAAGAATAACTTTTTAGTGTCATATAATGTAGGTGGTGTTAACATTGTATAGATCGATACACCCGTAATATTATCCTTTTACAATAGTCTCGGAAAATTATACCTAACAGTAAAGCAACCCGATAATTTATTATAAATTTTACGACAGTGCTGCATGTTTGGGTTTCTATTAATACGTATGCAATTTTTATGGTGTACAAAAAAAGCTGTAGGTTAAATGTGTATGAGAGCACGCATAATATACAGGGTGGCAAAAAAGTCGCGCATAATGCATGTAGCTTTTGGATTACCTCGTATACGAAAAAGTGACCTGCGTATGAAAGTTGTTCAGTAAATTATTCCCCATATTTTTACCTGCATGAATTTTTTCTGTCATTACTGGTTTGGTTGCCATAGAGACCAACTTACTTTTTTAAATGGAATACCCTGAATATTATTGCATATTTGGATTCTACTGGGAAAACTTTGAATTTTTTTATTTCAGATTTTCACCTGTCTGCAAGCGTTTCCGAGATAATGACAGCTCAAAAATGAAAAACTTCCTAATTATAATTATTCCTACCTAATACCCACCAGTTGAGTCAAGTTGTTTTCATGACAGCGACCTAAGAGGTGTCAATTTTGAGATCCTGTTTAATTTTAAATTTTAATAATGAGCGGTTACGGAAATATGAAGAGATCGCAAGATCAGGTTTGTCAACATTTCAATGAATTTTATCCACATAGGCCTCCAATAAATCAGTCAACGGTGTGTCTAGGGTAAAGAAATTTCGAGAAACAGGCAGTGTTAGGGAAGCCACTAGATCAAGTTGACCTAAAACAGCAACCGGGGGAGACAAAGCTTTGGATATCATGCTCTCAATACATGAAAATCCAGCACAATCATCCAGGCCAATGGCAATGGATTTTAATGTGTCTCATCAGTCAGTGAAAAATTTGTTTAAGCAGGAGAAGTTGCATCCCTACAAGATAAAGTTGGTGCACAAGTTAAACGATGACGATTTTGATAGAAGTGCTGAATTATGCGAGCTGATGATAGAAAGATGCAATAACGATAATAACTTCGCAACAAATATCATTTTCTCGGATGAAGCTACTTTCCATTTGAATGGCATTGTTAATAGACACAATTATCGCTATTGGTCTGCTGAGAATACTTACTGGTTCCAGAAAGGTCATGCTAAGAGGCCCGAAAAAGTTAATGTTTGGGCGGGCATAGTTGGTAAACATATTGTGGGACCTTTTTTCATAGATGGTAATTTGAATGGCGAAAAATGTCTGGACCTCCTCAGGAATCACATAATTCCTTCTTGCAGAATGGTTTTACCGGGTGTAAATAATGGCATAAACGAACAGGTATGGTTCCAGCAAAATGGAGTACCTGCGCATTATGCGGCAAATGTTAGACAATACATAAGCGAACAATTTCCAGGACGTTGGATAGGCAGAAGAGGTGCTATTGACTGGCCAGCGCGATACCTGGACTTAAACCCCGCTCGACTTCTTTTTGTGGGGACACTTAAAGAACAAAGTCTACGTTAACTGTCCAAATGACTTAGAATCTTTAAAAGTTAGAGTTAGTGCTGAAATTCGGACCATTCCAGAAGACTTCTTTTTAAACGTTGTAGACGGTTCAGGGATCGACTGGCGCTCTGCTTAGCAGTAAATGGTGGTCATTTTGAGCACCTGATCTACTGAAAAGGTTTCACTTGTTTAATATTTCGATGTTAAGTTGTTCAATTTTCTAGGCTACTTATTTTGTTATTATAAAGTTTGTTACAATTTCAAATACATAAAAATTTGAAATATAAAAAATTCAGAGTTTTTCCAGTATGGAGGGTGTTCCATTATAAAAAAGTAAGCTGGCCTCTATGGCAACCAAACCAGAAATGACAGAAAAAGTTCATGCAGGTAGGAATGTGGGGAATAATTTACTGAACAACTTTAATAAAGGTCACCTTTTCGTATACGAGGTAATTCAAAGGTTGCAGGCATTATGCGCGACTTTTTTGTCACTCTGCATAATATACGAGTACGCTCCTACTTTTTTAAATATTCAGAACAACCTACTTTACTTTTTAACCGTAAGTGTCACTCCTTAGTATGCATTGTTCTATGGTCAAAAGTAATAATCTATATTATTATATGATTCCACTGGTTTGTGCTGTAGTTTTACGTGATCACATCATAGTGTTTTAAAAAGTAAGTACATATAATACAATATTCTAAACGTTTTTATTTAATTCTGTAAATCATTGAATAATAACTGAAAACTTAAAACTCTGTACCACAAACGAAAATACCTATCGAGTTCCATTTACAACATGGATGAAACCGGTTTATCCACAATCCCCAATAAATTACCAAAAAGATTAACCAGCAGAGGCAAAAAACTTGTAGGAGAAGTAGCCAGTGCTGACCGCGGACAACTTGTAACAGCTTTATGTTGCGTCAGTACTGCAGGTCCATACATCCCGCAGCGATGATACTTCCTAGAATGTGCGAATGTTTACATGCGATTACAGCGCGTGCAATGCAAAAAGGGGTCTCTAAACTGGGTACTTACAACTTGTACTTATTTGGATAGTTGACTGGATGGTTGTAATTTTCGTAAGATAATGATCCAGTAGGGCCCAATGAATCCGGTGGTGGTCCGCCTCCGCCCGATTCCATAGTCTCTCCCAGCAAAGTGGTGGACTCACGAAAAAGAGTAGCCACCTGCATCGGCCAGTCCAGCGAGCGAGAGAATAAAAGTAGACCTTTTTCTAAACGCCCCAGCCGGTATTTTCAAAATGATATCTGATTCTGGATTCATCAACACAGAATTGTTCTGTCAGTGGCTGGTGCGTTTTAAAAATTATAGTAAACCTAGCACGGGAAATCATGTCCTCTTAGTTTTAGATAATCATAGCTCGCACCGTGACTTAGAAACTATCCGATGTTATAGGGAAAATAACATAGACTTATTGTCTTTACCTTTAAAGTAGAGTGTGTGACAATTGGATAGTGTCTAATCCTGGGAAGGTACTTACGCTAATGCAAGTGGCTGGAATATTTATCGCTGCTTACTCTAGCATTGCTAACAATGAGAAGGCCTAAAACTCATTCTAGACTTCAGGTACATATCCTTTTAATCCTAATAAGTTTAAAGATAATGCTTTTGCCCCATCCTTTGTGACCGATGTACCTATCATCTAGAAATTAACGATGAGGATAATGCGAAACTTGTGGAACTCGATGAGGTAGTTAAAGCAGTTTGTTCTGATGAATATCCAAATGACGTACCTGTCGCATTTATTTATTCTAGATATAGTGTGTGAAGATGGAGTACTGATACCAAGCACCCAGTGGCGTAGCGTGCATAAGAAGGGCCCTGTATCAAAATTTGTTTGGGGGCCCATATGAAGGGTAAAGATTTTTCACAAAAGGAACAAAAACGCTGGCATTGAATTAAAATAGTTATATATTGATTATAAGTTATTACTTACTCCTAGGAACTAAGCTAGCCAAACAATTCAAATAAAATAATATACACGTTTCTTGCCTTTTGTTCGGCGAACCTATTTATTAAATTATCCATAGCTGAAGACGATTTCAGTTTTTCTAAATATTCTGCCTCTATAGACAATAGTGACAAGTCTGATAGCCTTTCCTGTCCCATAGAAGTCCTTAGATAATTTTTTATTAGTTTCAACTTCGAAAAGCTGTTGCACTTGTAATCGGAAGGGTCAAGAATAGAAAGCATGCTGTTATTACCTCCGGAAAACTGGATGCAAGGCTATTGAATTTTATGAGCAATAATTCCATGAGTTCCTTAATGGAATGAATTTTCTGAATTTCAGATTTTAAACATGTTTTCAAAGCAATTAATTGCTCATAAAGATCAACTGACATATCTTTACTGTATTTAGCAGACAGTTTTCCGACATATTTTTTTATTATGTCGTTTGAAAAAGATAACAGTTTTTTTGGTTGTAATACTTCGAACATATTACTTAGGTCACAGAGGCTCTGAAATCTTTGTTTAGTTTGAGAAATTAATATATTATCTAAACATCAATACTTAGTAGACATTGACTTTGAAGTAGGGTAGACCGGGGTCAGTTGTAACATTTTTACTAAAATAAGTTATACCGACTTTTCTGTAAGAGCTGAAATAAAACCTAAATATATATCGTAAAGTATATTATTTTTGCAACAAAATATAAACATGTTCCTAACGTAAGTGAATAAAATATATTTTTACCAGATTATTAAAAAGTAAGTGTCAAATGTTACAACTGTCCCAACTCCTGGGTCAGTTGTAACATTGGACGGGGTTAGTTGTAACGTATATGAAAGAAATTAAATCCATGTAATTTTAAATGATTTATTAATAAAAGTAACATAATATTACACCTTTTAATTAATAATATCCGAAATGTATTAATTTTAAGTTTAAAATATAAGTTTATTGAAAAATTACAAGATAGTTTGTCTAGTCTTTGTTACTCTAATTAAGATATATACTAAAAAACTAATAGTCATCCTAACAAATTTAACTAAAAAAAAAAAAAAACGGCTTGAATATTGGTTTGAGTTAATGCTATTGGAAACGTAGTGGCCACCATACTCGGTATATCATAGATGGTAATAGTTTTTCCTGCATTCAAGCGCATCAATGCATCGCTGGCTGTATTAATGGCTTTCTTAAACGGACCAAAAACTGATCGGTCTAGCGGTTGCAGCTTGTGGGAGCAGTATGGTGGAAACGAGAGCAATATAATTTCATTTTTTTTGCAAATATCCATCAGCAATAAGACTTTGTTCGAAATCGAAGAGCTAGTGTGCTTTTGAAAATGCTCCAGAAACACTAAAGAACTTTCATCTTGCATCCAACCAGAAGGGTTAGCTGTACCAATACAACTTACATGTCCATCCCTCATAAAGTGTTCTTGATATCTCACTCGTGGGAATATAAACATGGGAGGCACAGAATTTCCCAAAGCATTTACAGTAACCGTAACAAGTTTTCCCCTTTCCCCTGATGTTAAGGATCCAACTTGCCGACTTCCACATTTTGCCACGATTTTGTTTGGTTTTTGTACTGTAGTAATTCCCGTCTCATCTACATTAAATATATCTTTGCTTGAAAATGGTAACGATCTTCAACGTTGGTTCGGTTAAAGCTTGTTGCCCTGGATAAACTTGTCGCTCGAGCGGTCCGAATGGAAAGTTCAGGATTCCTGATCATAAACGAACGGAACCAATCTTCCGCAGACATTTTATCTTTATCCCATGCAATAGGTTTTGACAGATTATATTTTATTGTCATTTCATATGCTAATTTCCATACTTCTCTTGTATTGAATCCGAAATAAATGTCAGCCGATCTTATCAAATATTTCACTAATTCTTTTTCTTGATTTTCAGTGAATGCCTTATTGGAAGCTCTGTAGCCAATTTTAATCGTTGCGCCCAGTTCATCCCCAAAAGCTTCCTTTTTTTTTTGTACCTATCCAATGATACATGGCACAAACCATTTCCCGTGCAGCAACTCTAACTTTTTTACCACTTCTTACTTCTTCGTAGGCTCGACTATAGAACGAAAAGTCTTTTATAGCTCTTTCTGTAGTTCTCTGTCGATTTTTAGGCATCTGTAGACAAAAATAAAACATCATAGCTCCAATAACGAATATAAAAATAAAATATGGGGGTGAATTGTTACATTTTGGGGTTAGTTGTAACGTTACAACTGACCCCAATAACTTTGTTACAATCGTCCCCGGCAGTATTTTGTATCCAAAATCATTTTTTTCTCAAAAAATTCGTTACATAAAATTTATCCAAAGACATTATACTACTTGGAAAAAGTCAGAGATTGCAAAGAAATTAATTGTAAATCAGTTTCTAATACAACAAAGAAAATATATTATAATCTTTAAGCATAAAAATACTTACTTTTGTTTCGTAAAAAAAGACACTCGTGATTACACACAACAATCGCGCACTAAGTCCAGCGACATACTGAATGTTGCGACGCAAATGGCGATTCACTCTTTTCTTACCAATAACGTTTAAATATCTCCAACGGTTTTCGAGTTATTTACAGTGTTACAACGGCCCCGTGTTACAACTGACCCCGGTCTACCCTACGATTCCGGGTCTGAAATTCTCTCATCTTCTGATAACTCATCAAAAAAACGCTTCGTTATCTTCTTTCTTTTATTTTTGAAAACAGTTGTTACCCCCCACTCTTTTGCTAGATCTCTGGACTCGTTCAGCAAACCATTGAATGAATTTTGATTTCTTATTTCACTCAGTCTATTCAAAAGATTACTTAGTAAAATGCTAGCTTTCTGTAAGTCATTACGTTCATGCTGTAGAGCTTTAGAAACAGGATTAATGATTTGAAATAGTGAAAAAAAAAAGGCGACAAGCACTATAAAATCGTAGCTTTCTAAAATGTTACTTATATTTTTACATTCGATCGTCACGTTCGTCTTTTTTAGTAGAAATTAAATTTAGTTGGTACAAAGTTTTCATTATTAATGAATACTTTTTCCTTATAGCTGATAAAGCGTAGTTTCTTGAAGACCATCTAGTAGGACACACCTTTTTAAGGGTAATTTCATATTTTTCAGATGAATCGTTACTCAACATTGACCAGCGTTTTATACTATATCTAAAAAAAGTATATTTTTTTTCCAAATTATCGAAAAAAATTGACACTTCAAGAACACGTTTTGCAGCATCGTTTAAAATTAAATTTAATGCGTGTGCCGCACAATGAACATAGTCGGCATTTGGAGCATACTCTTTTATAAGGGCTTGTAATCCTCCATATACACCCGATATAACATTTGCTCCATCGTAACCCTGCCCTCTATATTTGGACAAATCAATTCCATATTCTTTTATAGTATTTAAAATTACAGTTTTAAGTCCCTCTGCACTACAATTGAATACTGCTATAAACCCCAAAAAGGACTCGCAGAATTTTATTTCTTTAGGAACATTATCATCATTTTCTTTTATCGAGAAGTATCGAAAACTACAGAAAGTTGATCAATTCTTCGTTGGGCACTTTTTTATGATATGATTTCTTTCTCGGGAAGTACGGCCTAAGAGTTTAAGTGAGATTGTGGAAAACATCTTACGAATTTCTTACACACGTTCGTAGCCTGGGGCCCCGTATCATTGATACGGCTGATGCGGCGGTAGCTACGCCCCTGCAAGCACCACTTCTCAACGGATAGATGATTTAAGTCGCTCACTAACTGCTTTAGATATTTTACCTTTGTTGAAGATGAAGGAAAAACCTAGTCGTATATCCAAAGCCCAAAAATCTGAAATCCTATCAAGCACACCATTTATGAATGTCTTAAAATAATTAAAAGAAACAAAAAAAGTTAAGCAGGAAAAGAAGATAGAAAACGCAAAAAGAAAATGAATGGCTACCACGTCTAAAACTTTGAACACATAGCAGTAAAAAAACATTAATCAAGGTCGATTATGAGGTGATATGTCCTGGATGCGGAGAATTATATTCGATGTATAGAGAACACTGGATTTTGTGTTCTCAATGTAACCAATGGTGGCATGAGACTTGTACGACCTATGACGGGAGGTTTCAATTGCGAAGAGTTACTAGTTGTGTACTAATGTTTATATTTTAAAAAATACTTGTTTTGTTTCATACCGGATTTATTTGGTTTTGTTAATATGTGGGGATTTTTTATAATCCTAATAATATACTATATCAGGATATAAATAATACTGTTGCTTCTTGTGTGAGTGACATAGCCGTGGAAAAGATAAACATTATTAAATTAAAAACTGTCCTCTACCCAAAACAACTAATTAAGCTTGTTGTTAAAAATGCACGCAAAGCATTAATTCAGAAGAAAAAGATTGACCCCCACTTCACATTATGCTAGGCCTCACCAATAAATTTGTTGAGGCACTGAACACTGCAAAAAAGTAGTGTAAAATTACATTTTTTTTCCGTAACACTTTTGTTAAAGTTCCGAAATAAAACGTGTGTTTTTATTTTTAAATAATATATTTGGGATTTTTCAGATGTAACTAAAAATTCTTAATATATTACTAAAATTTACTAGGTAAAACAAAATTACACTTTAAAATTCCTATGAAAATACCAAAATAATTAATTTACATAAATAACAATAGTATATTACGTTACAAGACCGGAAAGTACTATTTTACAGGACGAAGCAGGCAATTTCCAGGGCGAGCCGCCAGGCGAGTCCTGGAAGCCTGCGAGTCCTGTAAACGTACTTTCCGGTTGTGTAACGTACAATATTTTTTTTAAATCGACGCAAGACCAGTGGCGTACAAGAAAATTTAGATAATGGCTTACTACATTAATATAGTTTTAAACAGATTGAAAACTCTATAGTCAGGAATTTTTTTTATTTATAATAGTTATAATAAATATTATTTGATAATAGGTACTTAATAAATAATTAAAATTAGAATTATTCTAATAATTAATAATATCTATTTTTGAACTGTTATGTTAAAAGTACAATTTTGTACGTTATTAAATTATTGATTTTTCAGCAAAATAGGCTAACAAAACATCCTCAGAAATATTTCTGACATTTTTTTCTTTACACCAACATTTGAAAACGGCAAACGTTTTTTCATACTTGTCCCTGGACTTATGCGGCAACAAATCGTGAGTAGCTCTAGCAGCCGCTTCAGTTATTTCAAGAGGAATTTCACCTTCATCCACATTCATTTCCATAATATAATCTAACTTTTAACTTTTAAACACAGTTTTTAATAAGCAGTATCAAATTTGACAGTTCGTTGCCATGAAACGCCATGAAAGAAACAATCAAGTCAAAGCCTACTTATTATGGGTTTGGTTCGTTTTCTCAAATATTGATCGGAATGTAAAAAAAGGGCCCGGTAAAGTAAAAAGAGGGACCGGTAAAGTACTTTACCGGTCCCTCTTTTATGACTTTCTGGTCTAGACCGATAAAATGACATTTTCCGGTTAAAAAATTGAGTAGAAAGTGGTTGCTTTCCGGTCGATTTAAAAAAAAATTTTTTAAAGTATATATTATGTAAATGCGTCAAAGCCGCTTCATGTCAAAATACATTTGACAAAGTTGCATAACATTTTACTGAAAATGAGAAATTTACAATTTAAAACCCATTTTAATATAACTGAATAATACTTTACGGTACATATTCGGTAAAAGTCTTAACAAGTTTGACAAAATCGCATAACATATTACTGAAAATCACAGAACTCAAAAATTAAAATGTTCTATTTTCGCCAATATTACCATTGATGCATGCAGGCCGCGACGGCGCACTGTGACTATAATAATTCGGCATCTATCTTTCGGCATTCCAGTAGGAGACAGGCTTTTTTCCGTTGTTTTAGGGTGCTTTTAATTGATAGTGGTTGACTAAAATATTTATTGTAGTACTCGGAGTATGAGGTAAGTACACCTTACTAATATACTATGATAAAATGTGAATTGTGTGCTGTTAGTTTTAGTAGTAGTTGTTTAGTGTTTGTGTAACATTTTGTTATTTTTAATATTATGTTTAATTAGGGTATTATATCTATACATATATATCAAAGGTGTGTGTGTGTTATTTTTTTAAGTTTATCTTTTTTTGTTATTCACATATTATTTATGTTGATGGTGTGAATAAAAACTATAGTTGAAGCTGTGGCTAACTTTTTATTCATCTTACTTTATTTTATATTAATATTTATTTTGTGTTAAATCTTATTTGTATATGACATACAATATTATTGTTTAACGTATTATGTTACTGTAGAATAAAACAGTTAAGTATATTAAAATATATAGAATATAATATAATATGCAGACTTAATAAAATTTACGAGAAATCGCGTGTCAAAAAAATTGTGGTTAATTAGTTGTTAAGTCTGCATTAAAAGTGTGCACTTATTAAATAATAATATAAAAATTATTAGTGATATACATATATATAGTGCTATAGTTTAGTTGCAGCTTTAACTTATGGTTTATATTGGCCTTAGTATTGTCTTCTTTATTATAGTTAGGTATGTAGGTATCTTATAACCAAAATAATATTTCTTTAAATAAATAACCTCAATTTGATCAATCATCTGACGAATGTTTAAAGTCTTTTGCGGTAATGTAATATTTCGTCAAATGTGTGACCGACTGAAGGTTCGTTACAAATTTTGTTCTTATTATTATACCTATAATATAGACCCCACTTTTCACAGTTAAATTGACAGTAGTTGTAGATTTAGTTTGCATAATTATTAAACTAAAGTCTATAAAGCTCAAAGACAACTATGTAATCACAATTTAAATTTATGTCGTTTACTAATAATGAGGTAGATTTAACTTGTGATTGTAGCTCTTTGCTTTATAGCAAGGTTTCATTTTTTTCACAAAATTGATTAACTACTGTAAATTTACATTGCTTATTACTGAATAGTACGGAATAAAATTAAGTAATAGATTACATAAAAAAATCCAGTATATATTAAGTAATTCTCATAGGAAATCTCATTAAAATTCATGATTATATAACTAAATTTACAGTTATTAAATACGGGAAATTCCTATACTTTTAAGGGAAAAATAAGAATAACTGTATATATGGTGTAAAAGTTTACCTTATTTGTTTATGGAATTTACTTAATATATAACGGAAGAATGTCAACGTTTTCATATAATTTTGCGTAGGATATAACTTAAAAATATCAAATTTTACCTATTAATTTATTAATTAGTTTTACGGAATCTTAAACTGAATAACGTCAAGAAAAGTTTTATGTAATTTTACGGAACATTACGTTGACCTTGTGTGACCAACGTAATGTTACTGAAAATTACATAATTATTTTTTGCAGTGAATAAAAAAGGAGATGCTTTCTTATATCTGAGAGAAACATTTTCTAGGTATAAGTGAGATAAAGGTTAAAGAGGGAATTTTTTTGGACAGTAAATTAGACAACTGATTCAAGATTCACTTTAGAACAAATTTAAATGACGCTGAAGACGAGCATGAGATGCATTTGGAAACGTTTGCAACAAGTTGTTAGGAACAATAAATCAGAGAACTAACACGTGAAAGAACTACCCTCTGCCCAACACATTTTTGGATGCAACATATCGCAACTTAATTCTCTTCATTTTCACTTGGATTTCTTTCCCGAAAATTTGGGAGCAGTATCAGATGAACATGGAGAAAGGTTCTATCAACACATTGCATCAATTGCAAAACGTAGGTCGGAAAATTGAGTCGAAACATGTTGTCCGTTTATTGTTGTGTTTATTAAAAAAGAAAGATCAAAGAAGGTAAAAATTTGGAAAATTAATTTAAAATAAATATCTTGCTGTTAATAAAATGTATAACAAATTCGTATAATTGTTTAAAGACAATAAATTGAATATCTCCCTTATCATTGGAAGCTGATATCAAACTTCTGAGGTCAGAGTTAGATTCATCAGACCAAAATACATAAAAGTCAGTCAGAAATATTCCAGGAAGAAAAAAAAAAGGTTTTGAAATGTTGGACAGTGAATTAGTACTTACTACTATTTACCTACATTTATCATTTTTTCAATATAAAGATATTTGTGGTTATGTTTTAGAAATCAGAAAAACAAGCAATCTGTATTTTAAACCTTAATTTTACAATGCCATACCGTAAGTAATCTTTTTCACATTTTACATTTCTTCACCTTAAACAGAAACTGAGGAAGATCTCCAATGCCGACAAGGGGTTGTCCTTGCTATCGTCTAATGGTACTTACTTGTGATTTACTGACCCATATACAATACTTTAATAATTAGGTAAAAAAAACTTACAATCGGCATACAGCCACATGCATACAGTCCAAATGGTCGTTCTTTGTCGATGCGTCATGGATAAATGGTCAAAAGACAACGTAATTTACAGCACCCGTCTTTATTTCTTACAGCAGGGTTAAAAGTGAATAAAAATATAATAGAACGTATCAATCGTTTCGATCTGTCAACTTTAATTTATTTTTAAACGTTTTTGTGCCTTGAAATTCAATTCAACTATATAAACTGTTCTTTTCAAAGCCATTTTTATCGTACTTTCGTGTTGACGGTAAGTAATTATGAACGTTTTGTTATTATTATTAAGTCCGAACGCTAGACACGAAAGTTTTAACCTTTATGAACTTAGACTTTTTGAATCTTAGTAGGGTATAACCGGCAAAGAAAAGAGCCTGAAGTGCAGACCTCCTATATCAAATTTTTTTTTTCCCAATCGACTAAGTGAGGTCCCAGCTTAATTTCCCCACTCACGTTCAACCGATCCGAGGGGGGGAGGAGGGGTAGGGGCCATTGAAAAGTACGGGATATCGGTTTTTCGTGGATTGCTCCGTCAGTTTTGATCCTACCGAAAAAACTGTTCTTTCCAAAAAGCAAGAGCTTGGCAGAACACGTCAGCTCGTGCAAATCCAAAGTCGATTGGGCAACTTGTTCGCGAAATATAGCGAATTTTCGGTGCGGAAAAAAAATATTTCAATTAGTTTGTTCTTGCCCGGTCGTACATGTAGGGGGGTCAGTTAAGGTTTTTTAGAAGGGTGTTTTCATGTTTTTTAAGGACCCGTTGGTGAGGGATGGTGGGACAATTAGGAGGGGAGGGAGAGCGAAAGTTCAAAATTTCTTAAAACCCCGATAACTCGACTCCGAAGAGGCGTAGCGCAAAAAATCAAACTGCGTTTTTTTCGTCTTTTTGCCCGGAATACAATGAACCCTTTCCGTAGCAACGTTCGCGAAAAATCCGCCGCTGGCACGCGAAACAAAAATCTGCAATTTTGTCAAAATGTTTTATTGACATGAGGGGAAGGGGTCGGGGGAACAATTTTTATTTGAGAAGATGCCCCTATCTTTTAGCTTTAATTTTCGCCCTTCAAAATCCCGCTGCAATAATTTTCAAGGGAAATATGGGTGTTCTAGCTTTCGACTCTGTAACGGGGAAACGGAGAGGAGTGGGGGGTTCTTGAGGGGCTAAAAATGAAGCTGAAACATTTGGCTATTTATTTAAAAAAGAAATTTATTCCATTCAGTCCATATTTCGCCCGTCCGCGCGAGTTAAAAGCATGAAAACGAGCCCAAGCGGGCGCGTTCGTCAGCCGGGGCGGCGCGCGGCGGCGAGCGGGAAGGGGCCACTTTTGAAAGTTGCACTTTTTTCGTTTTTCTTCATTTTCTCAGGAACGGTACACGCTGGAACAATAAACTTTTTAGATTTTTTTTTTGAAGGACAAATACTATCTAAATATCGATGAATTAAATCTACCGGGTGTTTGGCGAAAATAGGGCGACCGTTTTAAAGGCCTAATTTATGTGGATTGTGATTGGGAGACTCGTTTGACGTTAATGGTGGACTGATTGAGATTATTTTTTTGGATTTATATAGAGGACGATGGTCTTTCGAACAATCTGGAGAGTTTTTTTTGAAAAAGGATTAAGAAATATTTTTTTTTTACACTTTTAGGTCGAAAAAATGCACTCGCGCGGGTAAGTTCGGAGGCTAATAGATCGAATTACGTCAATCTGATCGAAATGCGGTTTGAAGATTTGGATTGACCAACTCAAATATTTTAATCTATCTAACCTCTCATTTTGTCTTAAAATCACTAAAAATGGGAGAATTTTAGAAAAATCGAAAGTGGTTGTTTTTGACCCTATTTTACGCAATTATTAATCGCTTTTGGGGTGAAAATTGGAAATTTTATCTCATGTCCCGAAAGAGCTCGTGAAATTACATAAATTGGCTATTTGCATAATTTTTCAATATTTATACAGAGTGAGCTACAGGAGTTTGAATTATTTTTTTCTTCGATGTTTTGTTTAAACATCAATCAACATATAAGTTTGTACAAAATTCAGTTTCTAACTTTATAAAACTCTTTAGGTCTTATATGATAAAGGGATAATAGAGCTTGAAAAAAACGCTAAATGGTGCTTCCCAACCGATATTTAAGTATTTAAAATAATTTATTTACGATTTTTTTTTTCAAAAATTTTATTCGACAGGTTTTAAAAAATATCGAAATAAAATTTAGGGGGTAGTTTTACGGCTTATTTTCTTGCCCCATGTTTTCCCTAAACGAATAACCCAATAAAGTTGGCAGTTTTATCATTCAAGGTGGAGATAAATGGTAATTTATGTCGGAAAACATGCCAAAAATTTAACCGAAAAACACCAGCAAATGTTGAATAGACGGCTTTGAAATTGAACCAGAATTATTTATATTTTCGATCTGTCAAAAGGTCCCATTTTCACTACATTTTTAACGAGATTATGAAGTGAATTTAGCGATTTGAGATTTGAAATTGGGTGGAATAGGTTGTGTGACCCTTCTAGATTATATTCAGATACAGAGTGTTTGGAGATTCGGTCGATTTTGGTCATTTTTTTGGAATTTCGAAAAACGTGTTTTTACATAATAGCATGGCATTTTATCATGGTGAAGATAGGGATTTCAAATAAAATTTGTTTTAAAAATGATATTGTGAGACTAATAGATCGAATTTTTTCTTAAAGTTGGCCGAAAAAGATAGCTTGAAATACATATAAGAGACAGCCACTTGGAGTATAGAGTAAATAGATAGTTTCTTAGGTGTATTTTTCTTAGCCCTTTCAGCGTGTACGCCAATAAATTTGTACGGTATTTCGTACGGTGCTTTTATACCCATTAGTGATGACACACTCACGCGCCGCTTGAGCTCGTTTTCATGATTTTAACTCGCGCGGACGGGCGAAATATGGACCGAATGGAATAAATTTCTTTTTTAAATAAATAGCCAAATGTTTCAGCTTCATTTTTAGCCCCTCAAGAACCCCCCACTCCTCTCCGTTTCCCCGTTACAGAGTCGAAAGCTAGAACACCCATATTTCCCTTGAAAATTATTGCAGCGGGATTTTGAAGGGCGAAAATTAAAGCTGAAAGATAGGGGCATCTTTTCAAATAAAAATTATTCCCCCCACTCCTTTCCTTCATGTCAATAAAACATTTTGAAAAAATTGCAGATTTTTGTTTCGCGTGCCAGCGGCGGATTTTTCGCGAACGTTGCTACGGAAAGGGTTCATTGTATTCCGAACAAAACGACGAAAAAAACGCAGTTTGATTTTTTGCGCTACGCCTCTTCGGAGTCGAGTTATCGGGGTTTTAAGAAATTTTGAACTTTCGCTTTCCCTCCCCTCCTAATTTTCCCACCATCCCTCCTCAACGGGCCCTTAAAAAACATGAAAACACCCTTCTAAAAAACCTTAACTGAACCCCCTACATGCACGACCGGCCAAGAACAAACTAATTGAAATATTTTTTTTTCGCACCGAAAATTTGCTATATTTCGCGAACAAGTTACCCAATCGACTTCGGATTTGCACGAGCTTACGTGTTCTGCCAAGCTCTTGCTTTTTAGAAAGAACAATTTTTTCGGTAGGATCAAAACTGACGGAGCAATCCACGAAAAACCGATATCCCGTACTTTTCAATGGCCCCTACCCCCCTCCCCCCCCTCGGGTCGGTTGAACGTGAGTGGGGAAATCAAGCTGGAACCTGACTTAGTCGATTGGGGAAAAAAAAATTTGATATAGGGGGTCTGCACTTCGAAATATCCGATATACCCTGCTATCTCATAATTTTGATTAGTTTCATATGGATTCAGTCCCGTGAAAGTAATGACGCACCGGGAAAAACGACCGTACAGACCATAGACCTCGTGTCTATGATACAGACTGTAACTAACATCTCTAAGCTACATACATCATCATATTATGGTGAATTCAAACTAACTTCAACATATTTAATTTTATTGGTATTAAAACGGTTTTAGGTAATGATTTTTTTACTAGAAAAGTAAACGGATCCAAATTCGAATGGTATTCAATGATACTAAAGATGTGAAATTCTCGGTAATAATCTTTCCAAGAATATTGTCAAGTTAGAGAATTTTCTTGCAATGCTAAGAAAATCGCTGGAAATGACAATAAAAAGAAATAAAAAAACTACCTAATATCTTTATTTTCGGCAAGCGGCGACTAATATGGCTATTACCCTGAATAAGTTGAATCGGCAACTGAGATAGAACATCCAAAGTCATTTCGACTTCTGCGCATGCTCCGTAAAGGCATTTCCAAATGTACTTTTTTGCTTTAGAGCAGGGTACAAGAGTGTGCCGTAGAAAATTAAAGCAATGATAAAATTAGCAAAAATCTTGCCAGAAAATTGCAAAAGAAGCGTTCAGCCGTTCAGCCTTTAATTACAAGTGTTTTTAAATTATTTGTTACCATTAATTGTAAACTAAAACGAGTCAAATACACACATATACTTGGAGACTGACAACGTCTTATTTTTACTCGACATAACCTCGAAATCTCTAGCAAATGTTTATTTGGTTGACAGTTCGCTTCATCGAGTTGATTTGCTATTAACGGCTTTTGTGTACTGTTTATCTTTACTTTTCTGCAAATTTTGAGTGTGTGTGTGAAGTAGATATGATAATTTTGTGACGATGCCGATGCACAACAGAATATTTTGCATTATTTGCACCAGGCGTAAAAATTTGAACAAAGATTTATCGTTCAACAGGTATGTACCCAGACGGGATCTCTCTTTCTTTTAACTTACTTAGTTAATTTTGTGATGGAACAATAATTAGGTGGTCCATTTTCTAAAAATTATAATTTCCTCTGTTGCTGTTGACATAATTAGGTAACTATACCTATTTTTACCAAAAATTGCAAGTACTTCAAGAAATCCTACAAAAACCTATATTTTACCTGTTGAACTCTAAAAATAATTGTAAAATATCTAATAAAAGTTTAATTAATATGTTCACCTGCGTTCTTTTTTTTTCTCAATCGAAATAATAAACAAATTCTTAAACAAATCAAGAATGCTTGTTTACAAATTTCTGTCCTATTGTCAAAGTCAAATGTGACTGAAAAGCAGCATAACCTCATTTCTTTCCCCTAAAGATTAACGTCTATTATATGTATTTATTACTGCGCGAAATGATCCTGACGAAACAAGGAACCTCGGCTTCGCTACGTTTACATTGGTTAAATATGTAGGGCGCCATATAGTAGTGGAGAGTTCCCTTGAAACGGACAATTTTATTTTTTTTGCTGTGAACTATTGTTTCAAATGAAAAAGGTTAACACTGTTCCATCATAATATGCGTATAAGGTTTGTGGATTCACTTTTTCATAAAACGCTGGAAAAACAAATGCTAATCATATCAAAAAGTAATTATAAGTTTATTATATAAAATGTCCATTTCATGGGATGTTGCCCTTGTTATGAACTGCTATGGCATTGAAGTGGACATTGGTACAAATATCATGAAAACAGGTTAAACAAAAATCAATAAAAATCCAAAAACACTTTTTGCAGAAAAAAATTTAAATATCCAACTATGCCACCAGATTCGTGGGCCCATTTATCACACAAACGGCACTGAATAAATTCTTCGTTACTCAGTCGATATTCTCTAGCACAAGCTACGCACGTAGGATTATCTTCCTCAAAATCTTTCTTCTCTTCTCCATTTGAAGAATCATATTCTTGTTCGAGTTGACTCGAATATTCTTTAAGATTGCGTGGAGGTGGAGATTCATCGTGTAGAGTGATGTGACCGTCTGTATCTGAGTCACTAGCGAAACGCTTTTTTTATTAGCCCTCGTTACTTTTTTAGCCTTGACACCTTTCTTCTTATTTTTATTATTTCTTTCTTCTTCCGCTTTCATTAGCTCATCTTTCTCAGGTGTGTCTGTAATAATAGAGCATTTTCCTTTTTTTCGGCCACCTGTTCTACTTTTTTTCTTAAAGGTGCTGTTGGGGATACGATCATCAAAATGTAATGTTTATTGCCGTCCGAGTGGTTGGGAGAAAACATGGCGGTTGTGTGGCCTATCAGAATGCTTTGTTGGTTAGTCCTCGTGACAGCGGGGGCGTAACCTTGCTGTCAGATGATACAGTTTTCCTTCTTCTACTACACTACACTTTCGGCTTTGATAAAGCAAGGTGACATGTCAACAAACGCACGTGGTTTCTCTCCGTCAGAGTGAAACAAATAGCATTGCCTAAGAAAAGGCACCCAGCAAATGTATTAAACAAATATAGTGACTAGTTTGATTGTAAAATCAGTAGTGAATAGTTATGTTATAGTGTATTATTGTAAAATCGTGTACTAAAGAAGTTTTGTGTGATTTGGTGCCGTAGGTTATGGTCTTAACATTTCCGGAAAGACTATTCTAACGTCTTCCGTGATATTTCTCTTTACAATACCGCTTGTAGAAGGTCGGTTTGGATCGGCAGAAGTAGATATATTGTCGTTGTGTGGTAGGTCGCCTTTCGATTGTGAGACGACTAGTGTAGTATCCTGGTTCATTATAGATGTGGGATCAGGTCTGTCAGTTATACTTGAAGGGAGAAAATCGTCGTCGGTGAAGATCTTGGAATTAATTAGATATATCCCGGTATTTTTTTAAACTCTTACAGATATTGCTGATTGTAAATGACTCACTGAAAGCCGGATTCACGAACTCAGCAACCTCGTTTATTGTTACGGTTTTCCTTAGATTGCTTGTTAACCAATTATTCATAGCTTGCTTGCACCTATAACAAGGAAAACAATATTTATACAATAATAATACTAATTTCTAATAATATAACCTTGACTTAAACGGATCATAAACGGCCACATCGAGAGGTTGCATTCGGTGGCTGTAATGCGGAGGCAACGTTAAGATTATTATGTTGTTTTCTCTTGCAAAATCAACAACTTGCAGATTCACAAACGATTGTCCATGATAATTAATGCTTTCTAATCAGCGGTTGGTTGGACATGATTCAATAAATGTTTCGGGGATTCAACAAATATTTCTTCGGTCATCCAACCAGATGGATTTGCCCTACCTTTGGCACCAACTGGCGCTCCCTTGAGCATCTTTGAAATAAGCTCGTGGGAATATGAATACAGGCGGAATTGTCCCCCCTGAAGCACTATTGAAAAAAAGAACGGTTGTCAGAGTTCCTCTTTCTGCGGAAACAAGTTGCCCTACTTGCTTCGTTCCTTATACAGCTATTACCTTTGGTAGCTTCGTGACAGTCATGCACCCGTTTCGTCGAGATTCCATATCAACTTTGGTGCAAAATTCTGTTTCTGGTACAATTTTTCGAAATTTGAAAAGAAAGTTGTAGTATTTGTTTATTGAAACTGGCAGTTCTGCTCAATGATGTGCTTTCGGGTTGACGTAGTGGCAGTTCTTTGTGGCGACTCATGAATCCATATAGCCAATGAATACCTGCTTTATTATTTTTGTTCCATACTGCTGGTGTGTCTACTTTATTGGCAACAGCAAATTGGTAAGCTAAATTTCTGGTCTGCGTTGTTGTCAAACCATGACACATTTTGAAGGTTGTTCGAAGGTAGGAAACTAATAACTTCTCCTGGTCTTCCGTAAACGTTTTTCTATTTCCAATATTCCTTATATATCTGAAATTGCCTTCTGGAAAGTTCTTATGTTCTTTTACCAAATCGGCTAACAAAGATTTTGATATACCTGTGCTCTTGGCAACACTTCTTATCGAAATATTTTGATTTATTACAGCCTCCACTGCATCTTGATTTTCTTCATCAGACTTTCTAACTCTCTTGGCCTTCATAGAGAACAACATACAAAAAAAATAAAAAGATAAGCTTCTATAAAAATGACAGAAAAATAGGCGAGTGATAGATATATGTTCTTTTTTTATATAAAAATTCAACTTTATGTAAAAATTACATCATATCATTTAAGGAAAATAGATAAAATCAATTTGGAGTACCGAATATAGAAAATAGAGAAAATATACAGCATTTTCCATGTTAAATATTGAGTGACATACAACACTTTTCCACTTCCCTTGAATCGGGCACATTGAAGCCCATGAATTGGACGTCTATTTTAAGAGCGCCTAGGCGTCCGGTTCATGGGATATGTGGTGTTTCAATATAACCTCAAAATATAATTTCTACATATCGTTGTATCAATGATTTTACATACCTGTCTGTTGAGGGATAATCACCTAACATTTGTATAAAAAAAATCGGCAAATAATCGTCACTAGAAACGTATATAGTTATTCACTTCACACATTCACATAAATATTTACTTTACCGGCAACGTATTTTTCAATGCACACCTTGTGAACGTGAAGCAGGCCACAGATTCAACCATTGTCCATGAGAGGTCGCTTGATGTGGCGGACATGGGACTTACGTAGACGATGCCTAATTACTGTCGGGTGTAGTAGAAAACTGAAATGTCCGGTTCATGAGCTGTCCAATTCAAAGGAACTCTCCCCTACTAATACATATTTGATTTAACTATCAAAGACATAGGACGCTGACGCATGAACAGACTTCGCAATTATATACTGTCTTGCCATGGACATTTTTTATATTTATATATTTCCAAACGTTATTTTTTGGTTTTGTAATACCCTTTAATTTATTTAAATCCAAATTTCTAAACTTAGGTATAGACGGTCTAACTGAGCCGAACGGAACGCCAAAAGAAAACACTTTACAATTCAAACAGCTGTTTACGAGTATACGTTCGCGTAGGGGATTTCCCTGCATCCCTGTTAAACTCGGGGATGTCCCCTAGAAGGGCGGACGTATAGTATAAGTAATGAAACACTGTTGCAAGAGTTGTAGAAAAGGTTAAAAAGTTAAGAAGCTCAAATTTTTAAAAATCATTGCAAAAGATTTGTAGAGTAGATTATGTAGAAAAACTTCTTTAGAGAATATTCTCGGGAGAATTTTCTTATAGAGATTATTCTCGGAAATATTTTCCTCTCACATCTCTTAATGATACATGAAGTATTTTTACCGATTTTAAAAGTTTAAATAATACTAGTACAAGTTTTGAAAGTGCGTGCTCATTATGGGGGTTTATTTTATTATCTTTAGTATAAAAACTTACCCTATTGAAATATTTTATGATTTAAATAATCTACACCATTTTTTTCTGTGTACACATTAATGATGTTTAGCTTTATTTTTTAAATCTTAATTATTTTTTACCTATTAAGGAGAACTTCGTTGATAAACTAAAATTATGTACAACGATTAGTTAAATCCGTTCCGAAATATTTTTACCCCGAAGCTAAACATGTAGGAGTTGCTATAAATCATAATGTATACAGGTTAATTTCGTTTTGGAACCATTTATCTTTTCTTTTCGCAAATTAAAGTAACAGTTTGCAGAGGAGTATTAAAAGTATAGTTACTAGATAATAAACACTCATATTGTATTTTACGTGTCGAGATCTACCTCAAAAGGCCGCTGTTATGATAAAATTATCTGGTTTGCAATTGATAGTCGAATGTTATTAAGTTTAAGCATCGTTTTAGTCACTTTATGACTGTACGTGTGCAAGAAGTATCATTGATTTAATTCGCTTAGATCTGCTAAGGCTAAAGCAACTAAAAACATACAGATTTAAAACAGATTTTTTTTTTTTAATTTTAACTGCTGGTGATATTTTTATACATCTAACTGATATTTTTTTATAAACCAGGATATTCAATATGCCTTTTTAACTCAGTAGAAAAATATAAGTGCATCATACCACTTAATGACGGGTATTTGATATGTTGATGCAAGGCCGAGTTCCTATATATTTTTTGATTGTTTACATAAAGTACAGAGTTGAATAAAGGGCCTCCATAAAATTAATATTTTTTCTATGATATTTTATATACAGTGTGTCTGTAAAAGGTCTTTACTAAATCCTACCACATATTCTTCAGACCAAAATTAGCCGATTTAAGTAAACTTACCTTAGTACAAAGTTGCTTAGTTTGGGCGATAGACGGCGCTGAAGTGACAATTTTTAAATCGTTTTTCTGGATTAATTCAAAAACTGCTCATACCATTTTGCCGAAATTTGGTACGTTGACATAGCTTTATGGGGCAAAAAAACCCATGCCACAATTCTGATTAATATCAGTTCATGGGCGTAGGACCTGGGATTTTTACTAATTGCTTGTTTCAGATTTCTATGCCAATAGAACAAGAGAGGTTTGAGCACAAAATTCAGATGAACCAACTCATTTGCTACAAAAAAGGTACTCTTGATAAGACTCCATTCCTCTGACAGTTCGAGAAATACATTTTATTACTTAATACGTAGTAGTTTTATCACGTAGTACTTGGATTTTATAGAATTTTTCTGATTTTGATTTTTACGCCAATGGAAGATAACAGGTTTAAGTTTAAAATTTAGATTAAACCAACTTATTTACTACAAAAAAACCTCTTGAACAGTTTTCTTATCATCTGCTTTTTGTTCGCACGGTATTTTTCAGGTATGTACATAATACGACCTTACACCTCACAAACGATTGTTATTGTTGGTTATTATTAGTTTCATCTGACAACATAAGATTATTGTCAAATTTGTAATATTTAATATTGTTGCTAACGTTCAATCATTTTATCTGCTTGCATTAATTATTAGAAAACTTTAATTGTCGTGAATTATCATGGCGGTGCAATATACTAATGCCGAATATACCTATATGATATTGGTATTTGGGTATTACCAAGGAAATGGTCGAGAATGTGGAATGTGTCAGAGTCTACTCCAAAAGGTTTCCAAATCGTCGTATACCAAGCCACCCGACGTTTGCTGCTGTTGAAAGACGCCTGCAGGAAAACGGCCAATTTACTCCTAAAGCCATTGATAAGTTTTGTAAGGGTTCCTGAAGTCGAGGAAGACATTTTAGAACGTGTTGCAGAAGATCCAGAAATAAGCACCAGGAGGCTAGGTAGGGAAATAGGAGTGTCCAAAGATATTGTTCATAAAATACTTCAAGAACAGTTGCTATATCCATACCATAAGATGCCAGTTCAAGAACTTTTACCTAATGATCCTGAAATGCGCCTGGTTTTTAGTCGGCTTGTTCGTAGACACAGAGAAGATAATCCCAACTTTGCCAACAATATTTTGTTTACCGATGAAGCATGTTTGATAAGAAGAGGGATTACAAATTTTCATAATGAACATGTTTATGCGCATGAAAATCCACATGCTATCAAGGTAAAACATTTTCAAAATAAGTTTAGAATTAATGTGTGGGCTGGAAAAATTGGTAATCACATTGTTGGTCCTGTCATTATTCCACAAAGATTAACCGAGGAACTCCAGATAACGCAGAACAACTATGGCAACGTATTTAAGATTTAATAAATATTCTTAAGGGCGATGAACAAGTTCTTCAAAGAGTGTGTTTTAATTTTGTTCGACGTATAAATCTTTGTATTCATGAAAATGGTGGACATTTTGAGCAATTTTTATGATATTTGTATTTATTTCTGTTTATGATTTAGTTATTTTTTTCTTTTTTTGTAAAAACTAATACGTATTAAGTAATAAAATGCAAATTTCTCGAAAACCGTCAGAGGAATCGAGTCTTATCAAGAGTACCTTTCTTGTAGCAAATGAGTTGGTTCATCTGAATTTTGTGCCCAAACCCTTCTTGTTCCATTGGTATAGAAATCTAAAACAAGCAATTAGTAAAAAACCTAGGTTCTACGCCCATGGACTGATATTAATCAGAATTGTGGCATGGGTTTTTTTGTCCCATAAAGCTATGCCAACGTACCAAATTTCGGCAAAATAGTATGAGCGGTTTTTGAATTAATCCAGAAAAACTATTTAAAAATTGTCACTTTAGCGACGTCTAGCGCCCAAACTAAGCAACTTTGTACTACGGTAAATTTACTTAAATCGGCTAATTTTAGTCTGAAGAATATGTGGTGGGTTTTTGTAAAGACCTTTTACAGACACCCTGTATAAGAATATATCTATCTAATTCATTAGATGGAGATGTTATACATCTTGATATGCATAATGTTACAGACCATCAGCTTACCTATTGCAAAATTAAGGGCAAGGTGTCTTCCAGGGCACCAGGAATTGTAGAGTTTAGAAACCTTAAATACTTTGACATTGATCTATTTAATGCTGATTTAATAAATACTAATTGGGGGAAATTTATGACAGACAATGCCTTCATAAAAAGGTAGATTTACTCACTGATCAAATATTACAATTGTTTGATAGTCATGCGCCTCTGTGTAAAGTGCGTGTGACGAAGCCGAAGGCACCGTGGTTTACAGACGTCTTAAGAATTATGAAAAAAGAGCGTAACAAATTAATGTCTAGGTATAAGAGAACCGGGACTGTTCTAGACTGGGAGGCATATAAAGCGATGAGAAATTTATTTACTCAGGCTGTTCGTAATAAAAAAAAAACGTATGTCAATTTTGTTGAACAAAATAATAATAAAAAACCTTTGGGGCGCTCTAAACAATTTAAATGTTTACAACAAAGTAAAATCAATATAAGCCTGCCTAGCAATTTGAACAAGCCAGATCATATAAATAATTACTTTATTGAATCCGTAAAGAGCATTGCACCACCTGTCAATGACGAGCTCATCAAAAATATCAGAACACTGGATCAACTAGCATTTTTAAATTAGAATCTGTTACGGATGATAAAGTTTTAAAGGCCATATCAGAATTGAAATCGAACGCATTGGGGGCGGATGGACTGTCTCTCCAAATGATTAAATTGTGTTGTCCAGTGATTGAGCCATTTTTGGTTCACATATTTGATGTCTGTGTCACGAAATCTTTGTTTCCATCTAGAGGGAGGATTGCCATGGTAGTACCCCTACCTACAGTAAACCGCCCAAAAGAAGTCTCCGACTTAAGGCCTATTAGTTTGTCGTCTATTTTATCCAAGATGTTTAAAAAGATTATTTATCTTCAGATAACTGAGTATCTCGATACAAACAATCTGTTTCCCTTATCTCACCCAAGTAACATTTTAGGTTTTATCACAATCTACAAGAGGTTATTAAGTCTATATAATAAAACTGATCGTAAAACTGTTTATACTAGATAACCTCTTCAAAGCTCCAATAAACCTGGCACAAAACCAAAAATGTCCTTTTGTAAAGGCTATAAATAGCTTCCATAAAACTGTCAATAAAACCAACAGTACTTTTGAACCCAAATCTGGAAGATGTTTTTAAGTCTACCACAAAACTTTTAATAAAGCCTTCTTAAAACCGTTAGTACTTGCAATCAAATTTTATGCTTGATTTGAAACCATCATAAATAATTTTATTATTATTGTGTCTTTAATAATTCTTTGTCAAAGACTTGTTGCGCTTAAATTGTCAAAATCAAAAAATGTCACCAAGTATAGTTAAATATGTCTGCCTCGATTGAAATATCTGCATGTGCTAACATTTTATAATTTGATATTAATAAACAACCTATAAATAAAAAATTGTCAACCCCGGCCACTTTATTGATAAAGTATATAAAAAAACGTTTATAAAAATCACGCGTCTTTTATTTGTTAGCTTATTACTTATTATTTACAATTAATAAAAAAAATTGTAACCCTAGTTTTAGCTTAATCAGTATGATTTTGGGCTATTTAGGGGTTTATATAACATATTAACATATTTTTGATAATTGCAGGCTAAATGTAAACAGTTAGAATAAATAAAAATATAACCAAACACTGTTGCCCTAACTTTGCTTAAACATGCCTGCCGCAGCTAACGGAAAAAAACATGGCTGGAAAATTATTAAAACCGTTTATTTTAATAGAATGCTCTATTAAGAGTTTGTGGGTTTGTGAAATATATTTATAACGCAAAAGGTTTTGTTAAATTCCAATCGCTTCACTTTATAACAATTTTAAAACCTGTAAGACTTTACCCAGCCTTACTACTCTTCTTTAAAACACTTAAGATTTGTCTCTGACAACCTCTAATACAAATGTACTTAGATAATGATATTGCTATGAGTTATATGCCCCCTCTCTCAAACTTTAAAGGCGTAAGTGGGGGAACCAAAGGATTTATAGGTGCTTTGTAAAAACCAAAAGGTTTTAACTTAGCTTACTAAAGCTACCATAAAACTATTAGGTTTCAAGGAGCCTTTACCAATTATCGTTCAAAGTAAATAGTATTTATGATAACATATGTATATTAAGGGTAAGACTACTTAAGAGTTATTCGTTTTATTGCTTGATCGTAAGGAGTACTTAAAAAACATATTTTAAAACTCCTATAAAATCCAAAGATTTATAGATTTCTACCACAAAACTTAAAAGATTTAAAATCCTCTATAAACTTTAATGAGTTTATTGTGGTTTTGATTAATGCAGCAATTAAGTGGTTATATAACCAATAGGTCGTAAAGAGCAAAAAATTTAACAATTTACTTTAAAGATAACTTGAAGGCCTTTTTTTTAAGTACAGGGTGTCTTCATTTTGACACTTTCGACGGGTATCTCCGTTATTAGTACAGATAGAATGATGCGGTTTTCGCAAACCTGTGCCACTTTTTTGTAAAACAAAGGATGCCCTAAACGGATTTATCATGGCCATCTTGGTTTTTGAGATACAGGGCGAAACTGAAAATGGTGCATTTTCACACACCCCCTTGTATTTCAATTTTCTTATACCCTATCGAAAATGTAAAAACCGGTTGTTATACAGTTTTTTACGTAGAATTCAGTGGCGTACTTAGTATTTTTCCAGGTACCCCCATTTGTGAGAAATATACCAAAGTTATGTTTTTTTTAAATGGAACGCTCTGTATATTTATTCATAGTTGCATTCTGCTTACTGAGAGCTTTCCAAAAACATATAATAGTTGACACTTTGTTTTAACAGGACGGTTCAAATTTATATTTTTTGAATAACAAACTTTAAATTGGCAGTAGGCCTTGGATTCTGTTTTAATAAAAATAATTTATTAACGATACAATACACCATGAATATTACCTTATAGTTTGATTTCAAATTTTTAAGTTTTCTAATACTTATAATAGTAAACAGGAATTTTTTCTTGTATATTAATGGAATAAACAAAAAGTAGGCCTAGACTTATTCAGGCTATAAAACAAAAGTTTCATAATGGCGTTTTTTATTAACGATGGCCCAAAAGTTTGAGAATAATGAAAAATACGATATGCTAAATAAATTATCAGTAACTTTTCAAACCTTAATACCTAAATCCAATTCTGACAAGAGCTAAAGGCCATTATGAAACTTTTGTTTTATAGCCTGAATAAGTCTAGGCCTACTAGTAGATGTTTTTGTTTATTCCAATAATATACAAGAAAAAATTATAAGTATTAGAAAACTTAAAAAGTTTGAAATTAAACTATAAGGTAATATTCATGGTGTATTGTATCGTCAATAAATTATTTTTATTAAAACAGAATCCAAGGCCTACTGCCAATTTAAAGTTTGTTATTCAAAAACTATAAATTTGAACCGTCCTGTTAAAACAATGTGTCAACTATTATATGTTTTTGGAAAGCTCTCAGTAAGCAGAATGCGACTATGAATAAATATACTTAATTTTTTAAATTCCATTTAAAAAAACATAACTTTGGTATATTTCTCATAAATGGGGGTACCTGGAAAAATACTAAGTACACCACTGAATTCTACGTAAAAAACTGTATAACAACCTGTTTTTTTATTTTCGATAGGGTATAAGATAATTGAAATACAAGGGGTGTGTGAAAATGCACCATTTTCAATTTCACCCTGTATCTCAAAAACCAAGATGTCCATGATAAATCTGTTTAGGGCATCCTTTGTTTAACAAAAAGTGGCACAGGTTTGCGAAAACCGCATCATTCTATCTACTAATAACGGAGATACCCGTCGAAAGTGTCGAAAAGAAGACACGCTGTACATATTATCTGCAGATAAATTGGTATGCACAAAAGAAATAATAAAACCCACTTCGGTTTATTTACCTTCTTAAACCTGTGATAAAACCCTATAAATACTTGTTGGCATTTAAATTGTTACTTGGCAGTCTGGATTTCGTAGAGGTTACAGCACGGCAAATGTTCTGTTGAAGGTTTCGGATTATCTTATTGAAGCTGCCGATAGGGGTGAAACTTCAGCGCCGATATTACTTGATTATGATAAAGCGTTTGATACGCTTGATCATGGTCTCTTATGTGCTAAGCTTCGCTCCCTCGGCTTCGATGAGTCTTCGGTGCAGTTCTTTGGAGAATATCTAGCAGATAGGTCTCAGTTCGTCTTCTTGGACGGCAAGCGTTCTAGTTTTAGGGTTGTAGGAAGGGGTGTACCATAAGGTTCAATTCTGGGGCCATTACTTTTTGTAGTGTATACGATTGACATGAACGAACATGTGAAGGACTGTGATATGCAAAGGTATGCCGATGACACACAATAACGCATACATTTTAATCAATCCAGTGCTATTAAGGCAAGAGGTAAACTCACTCAATGTCTAAAATCAGTTTATGACTATTCTCTAAACAGCGACTTAAAATTAAACCCCAGCAAATAAGCAATTTTTTTTCTTTTGCTTTTGCTTCTGATAGTGAATGGGCAATGGAAAATATGAAAGTGGATATGGCTGGAAGCGTGATACCTGTTGTGCAAGAATATAAAAATTTGGGTGTTATATTCGATACCAAACTTAGGTTTAGGAGTCAGGTTAGTTCAGGTTAGTTATTCAAAAGTCATATCTCTCTCTTAGAAATCTCTATAAAAGTAAAAATATATTGAGACCTTATTTAAGAAAAACCCTATGTGAAACACTTGCTCTTTCTTAGCTAATTATTGTAACTTTGTGTATGGACCGTGTCTAGATTTGCAATGCAAAAATAGACTACAGCGAATTCAGAATTCCTGTGTTCGATTTATTTACGTACTGCGAGCAAGCGATCATGTCACCTATAAACTGCCTGAGCTTAGATGGCTTAAAATCATTGATAGACAAAAATTGCATTTTGCTTGTTTCTTATATCGGTTACTTGGCAGTGGAATTCCTCAATATCTTCGTCAAAAGCTTCATTTCCGACATTCCGTGCATAATCGCACAACGCGTTTTAATAATCTATTAAATCTATAGTCCGCCTTACGAGTCTGTGGCTACGACGGCTGAGGAGACAGGGGGATAAAAGGCATAAAAAAACTAAAAAAAGTCAGGTTTAACTGTAGCGGCATAAGCGTGCGGTGCCTCGTTTCATATAAATATTTTATAAGTTAATAAACTAGATTTACTTCCTCTTATTTGATTAATTAAACCACACCACTGCCCACTCTCAGTGGCAATAGATAAAAAAAACGCAGTAGAACACACATCTTTTAGGCAATATTTTATTCATTGTGCCCTTAACAATTATTATTTCATCCACTAGAAGCGGCCGCCGAGAAATGCGTGGGCGGGAAAAATTCATACGCGTTCTAATCATCATAAAATTAGGTTATTTTTATTTAAAATTTATTGGTAATGTTAGCAGACCCGGTATATCAGTTTCTTTTTATTCGCATTCCTTCTATAGCCACAGAACCGTAAGGCCCGTAAGGCGGACTATGCCAAAGCACCGAAGTGCCCTCTTTCAACTCAGTTTTTCTTATCTAGCTGCTAAAATATACAATACTGAACTGACATGGTCAACAGGCCTGATGATCTAAGCTTACTTTCATTTAAATCTAAATATAAATATTTCTTGCTAGGTCAATATAAATAAATAAATAGATACAAAATAAGCTAAAATAGTGTGGCATTATTAAACAGGGTGTCCGGAAAATACGTGACAAAATAGGTCGATCTAAGCCGACTTAGTTATATCCAATTTGTGTCGTTTAGTAGCCGGTAAAGGGCGTCAAAAATTTGTAAAAATATTGGTTTTTCCTAAATTACGTGAAACCCTGCTAATCAATTTTAATGATTTTTAGTATGTAGACTACTTAATACTATCAAATGACGTTTTCTAGTGGTATAGTCACCGGCTGTAAATAAGTGGAAGTGTTATAAAAGTGATATAATACGTCAACATTTCTCCTGATTTTTTATATCAACGGCGTTATGACAACCCAGATATTTTTGTCGAGTTACTGGATGTATTTGAAAGCTATTTTACCTCTTCAATATTTTTCATTGGATGAGCTGTTTTGCCAGAAAAAAAATATTTGCAATTACCTGCATACAATAATTATTAACAGTAATAATAAAACAAACTTTCTTTTGTCGATTTTGGTGAAATTTAGCAGTGCTGTTCACTGTGACAAGAGTTAGCACCGACTAGATGATAATTATTAGTTCCAGTGGCGTCTCGGGGGGCAGTCTCACGAATAACATTGACAGAAAAGTGTACGCCACCGACATGTTTAAAAGTTTTATATTATTTTCGGATTAAGCAGCTAAAAATACAATTTCTTTATCTCTTGATATTTTTGAGTGTCTTACTTAGTTTTCGAAGAAAAACATAAAGCGCACTTCATTGCATGTCGAAATTTTTTTTTTCTCGAAAACGAAGTAAGATACGAAAGAATATCAAGAGACAAAAAAGTTGTATTATGAGTTGCTTAGTACAAAAACCATATAAAGTTTTTTTTATCAAGTCAGTGGAGTATATTTTTTTTTCAATATAATTCGTAAGACTGTTCCGCGGGACGCCACTATAACTTATAATTATCATCTAGTTAGTGCTAACTTAGCATCTTATTACTACGAATAGCTTTGCTAAATTTTACCAAAATCGGCAAAACGATCTTTGATATTTTAAGATATTAATAAGAAACCGATTTTTTTTTAAACTTTGACAGGGTGTATCTTGAAAACCAGACTTTTTAGGAGACATGTTTATTTAAACTTTTCTACTTTAATTTGATTCGGGAGTGCGCCCATGGAATTACGGCCTATCATTCAGTAACACCCTATATTTGAAAAAATTTAAATTGTAAAACATTATTTTTTATGCCTTTAGTAAGTAAAATTAAAAGAATCTTTTTTGTACTGTTTTATTCCTTATCACCTTTTATTGTCAGCAAATTTTAATATTTGGGTAGTTCAGTTCCTTATCGTTCTGTGTTTTTGATTTATAAGTGCTCTTAGAAAAGCATCGGATTTAATAAAAACTACCATGAGAGCCCAATTACGCAGTCAACTGTAAGTAGGGTATTTTACAAATTTGAAGACCATGGAACCCCACGCAGCACACCTCTTTTCAGAATAATATCTCGGATATATTTTAAATGTCTCAAAAAAATTACATAATCAATATTCCTGAAACATTTCGTGAAATAATTATGAAATTTTATAAAATATTTCAGATTCATTACACCCAAAATCGTTGCTATATTATGATTTTCTGTGACGGTAATTCTTTTTGGCAAAAACATAATAATATACATATAAAGTGTTAATTTATTATACCCGTATTTTCATGATGTGACAATTCTGTTGGCGGGGAATTTTCTGTAGTAATATATTAAGGGATAGGGAAATTATCGAAAATCATTCCGAAGATTTTTTGCCGTGGAAATCGCTCGAGGGCTTGCCCGAGAGCGATTTCCTAATGGCAAAAAATCTGAGAATGATTTTCTGATTATTTCCCAATCCCGAAATGTGTTTTGAAGATTATTTACCAAATAAAAAACTAACGATTTCTGACGGGTGAGATTTTCACTTTTGACAAAAGGGTGATTTTCACCGGAGAGCGGGAGATTATCGCTGGATTTCTGACGGGTGAGATTTTCACTTTTGACAAGGGTGATTTTCACCGGAGAGCGGGAGATTATCGCTGAATAATCAGGTGAAAATCAACCCGCTTTTATAATGGATGAGGTAAATAATCCATAGAACGACATTCTTCAAAATTGAAGCAATTCACTTGACAGTTGACACACCCTGCCTTTGATACTTGACAGATGCAGAAAAACCAACCTATTCCCCTCGCGGGTTCACCTCATTTTATTCTTATTTTATGATTTGTGTAATGTTCAATTAACAATTATTATTAGACATTATTATTTGTTGATAAACTGTACTACTTCCAAATAATTATGGATAATGAAACTGAGGTAAGTGTCTATTTTAATAATAGGTATATAATAATAATTGTAGGTTAGGTGCAATTTATGATTTTCCCCGCTTTAGTTTATTAATTAAACTTGAGTTATGTTGTGAATTAGAATATTGAACAGTAAGGGGAAAGACGAAGAAGGAAACATTCTTAAATTACACAAACATTAATAGAGTAATAAAAGATGCAGTAAAGCACCATCACCCTCCGGGGCAGAACTAGAGGTACAAAAAATTGTTGCACTGTGGCGGTCGTAGTGCCAACTTCGTTTCTCCCGTGAAATGTAAGAACTTTAAATACCTATATAAGATATACAGTTGATAACAAATTTTGGCTAAACTTTCCTGTCTTTATAATGAAGTATATATTTTTAATAATGTTTATGTATCAATATCTAAATTATTTAAAACGCGCTCCGTTACCTCTCAAACATTGGTGGATTTCCGTCAGAACATGGCATGTTGTTGCCACTTGTATCCGACATGCCTCTAAAGACAGGAATGCCTCCCGTACTCGATTTTGAAGTTCTTCTTTGGTGTGAATTGATGTATACCTGGTAATCAAGTTGTTTTATTCAAGCCCAAAAATAAAAATCCAGTGGGGTAAGGTCTGGCGACCTCGGGGGCTAATTTCGTTGACCCCTTCGAATTCAGCGGTCTTCAAACATCTGTGTAAGTTCATTCGTCACTTCATTAGAACCCCTTAGGTCGTGTTCCCCTACGAGTATAATCTCGAAAGATTAAAGACCGACGCAAATCGTTTTATGCACACACTCACCGTTCACAGAGCGATATAAAAGATTAATTCTGCAGTGTTGTGCTGTATCGTAAAAAAAAATTCTGTGATTTGTGATATTTTTGAATACCTATGTCTCGGAGTTTAAATTCTTATCGTAAATGCAATAATTTATTTTGTCGTTCCTGATTAAACAAAAGACATTGAAGCCAATTTGTATTGAAACCCCGTTTCTCTAACAAAGCGCGGATTTTCTCCGGCCTAGTAATTTGAATTTCTTCTATTAAATATGCCTTCCCTGGTAAATTTGCTTACATCGGTCTGAATAATTTTTTTAAAATAATTTGGGTCTTCCTGTGTACGAATTAAGACTATTTCATAGAATTCAACTCGTTTTGTAGGATCACTAGGCTCGATAGCTTGAAGTGTCACAGATTTGTAATTATGCATTTGATGTGTTTGCAGAATTCTTTTTATCGATTTATAACATATTCCTAAGTCTTTTTTAGCAGAATATATGGACGAGGACATTAATTTCGTTTTCCTCGTTACCTGTTACAGGTTTAAGTGGAGCGCTTGGCTGCTTTACTTGACCATTGTTCTTAAAATTACTTTATATCCTCTTAAATTTCTTTCCATTGGTTCGAACCAAGTTTGGAAAGTGCTCGGTAAGCTTTCTGCATGTCCTAGAAATAATTATGTTGCACTCGCCAGGAATGTAGAACACATTTAAAATTTGCTCGTTTGTATAAGAATTCGCCATATCCGGATAATATATAGATTACACAAGTACAGTATATACTTGCGAAAGAGGAAATGTCATTTTTGCAAACGTTTTTTAACTGGTTGAAGTCATGACCTACTCGTAGTAATAAGAAAATTAATTATATTTACCTTACCTACGTTGTTTTAGTTTTTAGCTTATAAGTCCAAAACGGCTGAAGATAGGTATGATATCATATAATTCTTTTAGATAGAGAATTAGTTAATATTTTGGATACCGCCCTAAAATACAGGGTGATCTTTTTAAAAGTCCGGTATACATTACATTTTTATGTTCTTCCAAAAGCATATGATTTTGTAGACACCGTGTATTCATTAATTTAATGCGCATGACATATTATTATGACATAGCAACCTATTCGAAAATATCAGCCAGAAACTCCTATTTCTTTATTAAAGGATTGTTGCTAAATTTCTTAAAAAATAATTTTTATTTCATAAACGGCTCAAGACAGATAGATATACGTTATATAGAAAAGTGTCAGAAGTTCCTAGGAATCTAGAAATGTTATAACATACAGGCCATTCCATTTAAAAAAAGCAGAGTTGATATCTGGTAACAGTAGATCTGAGAACGCCGCAGTACTATTTATTTCCTACTAACTAAATGAGAAGGTGTAACCATAGCAACGTATTAACAAAGAAGGCCATAGTTTGTCATTACTATCAGTTTGAAGTCTAATGTCAAATAAAGTCGTTTTCTTTTAAAAGCAAACGTTTTAAAAGGAATACTAGGCACAGTATTTAATGAGAAACACGTTGTAAAACTCGAAAACTTGTCTACATTTTTTCCTATTTACAGTGAGAAGACTGCAAACCAAGAAGGTGAAAAGTTTGTTCTAAGTGGTAGGCCACAGGTTTGAACCCTGCTTTTTACTACATTTTTGTCACTAAGGTATTTTTTGCATAGTTCAGGTTAGTTCCGGATTTTCTTGTTCATATAGTTCAACGACGTTATATTAGATTTTATTAATTTTTTATTATTATTATGAAAATGGAAAAAATAAGTATACAGGGTATCCCAAAATTAATGCCCGTGCTTTTGAGAATTAGTTCAGAGGACTAAAGCTAAAATTAAGAGCCTAAAATTTGCCGATTATCCTTTGTTATTGATAAGAACGAAATGCAAATTTAACAGTTAATATTTAAACTTAATTACAAACAAATAATTATTATTAAACAATGTAATGCTCCATTGTCACAAAAGATGTTGAAACAAATCCCCTTCTAGTTCATGCCAGCAATTCGCACAATTTATCATGGAAGCAGGAACCCTCAGGAGCATGTGTGAATAGGCCCTACTATATCTTCATGATTCACGACAGGTTCGCGGTTAAGTTTATTTATTAGTCCCAGAAAAAAAATCTAACGGAGTCAAATCTGAAGATCAGGAGGCAATGGTATGGGTCACCTCTCAGGGAAGTAGTGATTTAGGAAATTTCTTACTAGTATTCCTTAATATGCCGGGGCACCATTGTGTTGGAACCAATATCTTAACCTAGCCGCTAATAACTCATCGAGCAATGGCATAGGTAAATTTTAATATTAAAATTGAAAGCACGAAGCAAAATTGAGTCGATCAGGTAGAATGCGTGGACTAATTACATAATTATGGAATAATCCAGCCCAAATATTTATTGACTATCGCCTTAGCATATAAAGTGAGGGTTTTTATCTTTCCCTTTACGTAAGTTATAGCTCTTTCTCTTAATAATTTGTGCGTCATTATTTATGCTCTAAAATAACCATCTACGAAAATGCCATCATGCAGAACCTGAACTATTCATAGTTTTTGCATCAGGGTGCCGATGATTTGGAAATCTTTCAGGGTCTTAGTAGTGGCAGTGTCATTAGAGGCACCTAGTACTTTCAATCATCAACAAAATCGTGATTGGAGCAGTACCGTTCAATTTTAAAATCACAAACCCGAAGGAAATGATGGTTCTCAATATGACAAAATAAGTGATATATTTGGGATCGAAGTTGACAACTGAGTCAAGCATCATGCCTTTAACTCCCTTTCATTACTCTACAGCTTTATGGACCAATGTTCATATCTGGATTTGATTTGGGCACCCTACGCGGCTTGGCAGTTTAAGAGCGCAATATTTGCTACCTGGTATCAATATTTGTTCTTATGATACATTGTTGGAAATTCTAGTCGCACGCTCCAGTTCGGTACCTCTCTACTACGACTGGAAGGTAGCCAATTCTAAGGATATCTCTAGGTGGAGCCTGGCGAAGATTGAACATGAGCTTGAGTAATTAGAGGATTTGTCGCAATGTCGGTACGTCTATAGTAATTGTCGATTATTTTATCATAAAATTCTGTGAGCGTAGGGATTTTAAAGTCGCCATGCGAGACCCTATTGAAAGTATACAGAGGAGCGTCCGCGCTCATTTCCAGTGCTTTGTTCTGGAGCACCTGAAAGTTATTGTGTTCGGTCCTGATTATCATGTACTATGTTCGCTGAATTGATTCTCGCTGACGCCTCAACAAAAAATATTCGCTTTTAACTCCTAGTAGTATAATCTATTATTAATTCTTGGACGTTTGTGTATCAGGAAAATTACCAAATAATGTACGTAAATTGCATGTATTTACATTAGCACTAATGATAAATATTTTATGATTTATACCTTCATAAATATAAGATTCTCAACCATAATTTGCGGTTAGTTATTAATACTTTTATTGACTTTAAGTTTATTTCATCGTGTGCAGTCAAATTAATAATGATGCATTATTAATGTTTCGAGATCTTCAGTTATAAGGAGACACGGATATCTACTTAGAAATATGACGATTCTTTTAATCATCAAGCACAAGCGCTAGACGATAAAACCCTTTATGGTGCTCTGCAAGAGGTGTGTGTGCTTAGGTAGCGATTTATTACCATCACCAATGATGGACGAGAGAGGCTGGCTTGAATTAAATCACCAAGATAAAAGAGAAGTTGGATATTTTATTTTTTAACTAAAGAAGAGCGTTCGTTATTATTGTTAGGTGAAATTTTTTAAAGTTTTTTAGGCCACCGAAATTTTCAGTGATTAATGTTTGCAGTTGAGCTACGGTTTCTCCGGCGGCACCATCATACAGCGGCCGTCAAAATCCGGTGAATTACGTCATAGACCGGTGGAAATATGCGGCAAGCATAGTCGGTAGCGTCAGTTGTAAAGTCAGGAAAGCGACGAAAGTTGTTAAACGGTGCCGTAATAACGTTAGAAGAAGAAGATGAAAAGGTTGTTAAAGGGATAACGGAAGAATTAGAGTTTAAAAAAAAACATACAAAGAAGGCGCAGATTTTACCTGATTAAACATTATTATTATTATAAAAATTGATCGCCGCTACTGTCAACCTAGATCAAGAAAGGCTAAGCCAACTGCTACACTGACACCGCTTTGAATAAGATGACAGCGCTATCTTACGATGTTAAGTAATGCGCTGTTAGAAACCACTTGTACTTAAATGGCACAGCAGCTGTTGTTGTGGCGCAATTCACTGGACTTTGACGGTCGCTATATGGTGGTGCCGCTTTCGAGAAAACCAGTTAAATTTGACGTACGGGGCAAAAAATATAACCAATCAAAGTAAACTCTGAACAGATAACGCTAATTGAAAGCAATCGGGCCAGTCAGTGAGCTAGCACGATACTGTCTTTAATATTGTATTATTATAATAGGCAACCCAATATAAATAATACCGTAAGGACATGAGTGTGTCGCTAACAGCACCGCTTAACATAGGGGATTGTTTAAAAAGCTGGTGCCCTGTCTACTCTCTAAAGTTAACTGCAAGCTCCGTATCAAATATATGGTTTAAAATGTCTTGGGCTTACGGCTGTGGTTAGGGATAAGGTGATGCCATTCTATCAGGATATCGATTTTATTTTTAATATGTGATATTATTTCCGTTTCGTAATAAAATTGAACTGTTAGCTGCAACGTTAAACGCTATGAATTTCGGTGGCCTAAAAACTCTAATGCTGGTCACTTGATTTAGACCAAAAGAAAGAAAGCCGAATAATTTTGAAACAATTTAAAAAATTCGCATGGAAGAAGAAGAATTTTTAGTCCAGCAAACCTTTTAAACACTTAATTTAAGAGATGCTCTAGTCATTTATAAATAGGAAAAAATAATTCAGTATTTATTAATTGTTTTATATTATTTTTATTTATTTTCCTAATAGGAAAATCTACGCCACTGCAGAACTACTATAGTTTTAAGAATCAACATAAATAAATAAACAGCTTCTTAAAAAACACTATGAGGTAGTTAATTAAAATAAAGGACTTAATTTTGTAAAGCAAAGATTTTATTACCCCAATTAAATATACAAAACATACAAAGTGGGATTTATGAGTCTTTTCACCTTTAAATTGTGGTCAAATAAAATCACATCATAGATAAACCGGCATACCAACATTGATTTATTAGGTGTTAGATTGTGTATTTGTATACAGAGTGTCTTCAAATTCGGTAAGTTACTGACACGCTTAACGTGCAACAAGGATATTCGATAATATAAATAATTAAAATATTGGCTACACCAACTTGAAAATCAGTCACTCGACTAAATAGTCGAGCCAATGAAGCCGGAAAGGATAAGAGATCACTCTACAAACGAACTTATTTCAAGTTTACTTTTAATAATACGGTAAACATTAAAGAGAAAAATTTTGGATCTGTTTTTGAGGGTTTAGAAGATTTATTCGATTTTCTGCTTCATCATCGTATGGCTAGTTTCTTGAGCTTGGTTAAACTTTCAGAACACACACTGTTTGACGGCTCATGAACAAGGTTCCCGGTCTGGCGGAAAGGAAGGGGAAGTGCTTCATATAGGTTGAAACGCTGTCAAGAGGTCACATTGACCTACGTTTTCGAAACTTATTATTTTATCAGATTAATTTACGGACATTATGTTTATAGGAACTTCTCTTTTTGTTTTGACGTCAGAAACGCGCCCTTCAATTTTCTACACGTACTCAAGAAACATGATGTATACAGGGTGATTCAGGAGGAAATGTCTATATTTTAGATACGTATTCGGGGACCTAAAATGAACATAAAAGTTCTTATTATCATGGGCCCTTTTCCCGGCCGTTGCCGAAATATAGGTGTAAACATTAAACAATACTCAAATTAAAATTTTTGGTAAATTATTTATAAGAAGTAGGCTAGGTTTTATATTTGTTTTATAGTTTTCAAAATGTATGTTCTGTTGCTCTTGCACATAATTTGCTTAGCAATAGTAACCCCAATAGGTATTAATAAGCAGGGACGCTTTAAGGCATGGGCCGTATGGGCCCGGGCCCAGAAGCCTCGGCGTCAATGGGGCCTCGCCTTACTTGCTCATATTATTAAAAGTGAGCTGGGATGATGCGAGAGCCGATGGAAAAAATTAAAGATTGTGTTCGAATTTAAATAAGCGTCTATATTATACGGTTTACATTAGCGCTAAAAAATAAATTAAAAAATGTTTATTATTATAACACGAGAATAATTAAAAAAACCTAAAAAGGATAATTTTAAAGATAACTGCAGTTTATAATTTGGGCGTGGTCTCAAAAAAAATGTTGCGTCTTTTCATACTCCGCGCAACAGAGGGCATCCTTTTGAATATGGGCCCAGGGCCTCAAGAAGTCTTAAGACGTCCCTGTTAATAAGAATAAAATTTATCACTGTCAAATCTTGTTCAGCATTTGTATTTTCTGACAATTTAAACATTACATTTATTTCATTATACCTGCGACATTCTCCCATCCTGAATATTGTGAATATGCTTATATGATATTCGTTTATGGCTTCCGCAGCGGGAGCTGAATTCTTGCAGTCGCCGAGTACCAGCGTCGATTTCCGAATCGGAGAGTACCAGACAAAAGGGTATTTCAACAAGTTTTTACTACTGCTGGAGAATCTGGTACGTTTCCAAGTGCGAGAATTGTATCTGAACGGGAACCGGGACTTAAGCACAAGGCGAATTGCCGATACTTATCAAATTACACAATCGTCTACTTGGAGGGATTTTCACATTAATTGTTTATACCCATATCACTTACAACGAGTTCAACATTTGCAAGATGGTGATTTTGCGTTAAGGATGCAATTTTGCAATTGGATTAATGCAAATCGAAAACTGTTTAAGTATGTTCTGTTCACTGATGAAGCACAGTTCACTCGCGATGGTATTAATAATCTAATAATCTTCACAATAAACGTTAATGGTCCTACGAAAATCCTCACGCTACTATAGAACATAATTTTCAACATAAATTCAGCAGCGTAGTGTGGTATGTTAAATAGTCAATTAATCGGTCCATTCATAATCGACGGTAATCTCCCAGGACAAGTATACTTAAATTTTCTACAGAGTCACTTGCAAAACCTATTAGAAGATGTTCTACTTAATGTACAACAGAACATGTATTTACAACATTATGGAGCCCCTGCACACTACAGTTTACAAGTACGAAATTTTTTAAACAATAACTTTCCCAACCGGTGGTCGAGGTGGTCCGCATAACTAACCAGCTAGATCGCCAGACCTTAATCCTCTGGATTATTGACTTTGGGGGTGGTTTAAATTATTGGTATATTCAAGTAAAGTAAACTGTAGAGATGCATTACTCGATCGAATAATAAATACAGCAGCAACTATAAGAAACATACCCGCATCCATTCATAGCGCGACCCGAGCTATTGATCAGAGAGCTGACTTGTGTTTAGAAGTAAACAGTGGCACGTTTGAAAACTATAAAACCTAGCCTGCTATATTTTTATACAGGGTGTCTCAAAATTGACGTCTGTGCTTTTGAGAATCAATTTAGTGAACTAAAACATATAGAAAATTAAGAGTCAAAAATTTGCCGATTATCTATCGTTATCGAGTTATTCATAAAAACGGAAATAATAAGTTTTATCAAAATATAAGCGCCTTAAAATAGTCGTGTGAAATAATACAATAATTATTAGGTTTCTATGCGATGTAAAAAATGTAATTAATTTATTTTGCCGTGTTGAAATCGGTCTAATATATTGACAAGTATCATTTCCCTCGGTTTGTGAGTTTTATAATGGAACGGTACTACTCTAATCACGATTACGTTGACATGTTGAAAGTATTGGGTGTCTCTAATGGCAGTGCCACTGCTGCGACCAGGGGATATGCTGAAAAATTTCCAAATAGTCGGCCCCCTGATGCGAAGACTTAAAGACGGTTGAAACGAAGATTACTGGAGACTGGTAATTTTAAAGTTCGGTGTTGCATGAAGGCGATAGGGAGCCATTTTTTTGTAGGTGGTTGTTACAGACTATTTCAGAGAGTAAACAAGGACCCACATTTTACAAGCAAGATGCTCTGGAGTGATGAATCTACATTAACTAAAACAGGCATCATAAACACTCAACAACTTACACAGTCCCAGAAATAATGCCTAAATTCATTCATGCACACACTCTACGGTTAACATTCACTCGTCCCAAATATCACTGATATCAAAAGGATTGAGCTCTGTGGGGCCTCTTTCAGTGTTATTGGGTCCGTGAGGTTCTTCTTTGGTTACCCATATACTTCTTGACTGTTCCGCTTGTTGAAAGTAGCACTACTTTCTGCATATCCCTGTAGAAACCTTGAGGTACGTCTAGCATTCTAAGGTTTTCTAAAAGCCTGTTTGGGATTACTTCTGTTATTGAAATAATAGTCGGCATGATTTCGATGCCGTCCATATTCCACTCTCTTCTTATTTGCTCCTGGAGGTCCCGATACTTCGCTATTTTCTCAGCATGCTTTACTAGGTTGTTGGTATTTGGTATAGCTACATTATCAAAGTTATTTTCCTGGCCCTCTTGTCTACCACAGCATGGTCCGGTCTATTGTGGGCCACCGTCTCATCAGTAAGAAGTCCGATCCCAGTACATCTTGTGGTGGTTGTTTTCTAGGATCGTCTGTAGTGTATATTTATAATATGTGATGTTCTCGATTTGGACAAGCTGTAGTTTCACCTCTAACTCCTGATGTAGGATCTTGGCCACTGCAATCATGCCTCTCTTTGTATTCTATTGCCGAAAACATCTGGCATCCTCCCGTGATGTGTGATCGTTTTTGCCGTTTGACATCCGTATCTGCATTTGTCGGCCTGTACTGAGTCGTCTCTAATTATGTATTTCAGGTAGTTTCTGATTGGTATGACCTGATCTTGGATTGCCAGTAGAACTCTCTCCGTTTCAGGGAACATCCGTCCAGAGATGAGCTCGACGCAAGACTGTCGACGTGATCCTGGGCTGCCTCGTTATTGTCTCGTCCATGCAGAAGTTTTTCTTTCCATATCTATATCTATTATTACTATTATCATTATTATTATTATTAGTAATATTATTATTAATACTATTATTATTAATATTATTATTATTATTAATATATTTAATATGATTTTCTGACAGGTCGCGAGACCGGCCATGCACTCCCTCTACGGGGAACATTCACTTATCCCAGATATCACCGATATCAAAAGGATTGAGCTCTGTGGGGGCCCTTTCCGTGTTATTGGGCCCGTGGGGTTCTTCTTTGGTTACCCATATACTTTTTGACTGTTCGGCTTGTTAAAAGTAGGACTGCTTTCTGCATATCCTTGTAGAGATCTTGAGGTACGTCTAGTTTTCTAAGGTTTTCCAAAAGCTTGTTTGGGATTACTCCTGTTGTTGAAACTATAATCGGCATGGTTTCGATGCTGTCCATATTCCACTGTGTTCTTATTTGATTCTGGAGTTCTCGATACTTCGCTATCTTTTTAATTTTAGAAAGGCTGATTATTTATCTCTGTACTATAGCTTTTATAAAACAGACTGGGCGTACCTCGAGACCCATACCAATGTAAATGAGGTAGTTAATGATTTCTATAATAAAATATACAAAATATTCAATGAACATATCCCTAAAACCAAACAAAACACAAAAAAATACCCCACTTGGTTCAACATATCAATTATAAACAAACTTAAATTTAAAGAAAAACTGAGAAAAAAATACAATAGAAATAAAAACAATGCAATATATAATCAACTGAAAAAAGTTCGAGCAGGACTAAAACGTGACATTAGAGCTGCAGAATTGAACTGAATACAATACAAAATAACATTGGTATGGATTCGCGCTCGTTTTGGTCCTTTATTAACAATAAAAGGGGTTCCCTTCATATTCCTAATAGAATGTATTTAAATGATATTGAATATCAAGGAGGTAGGGATATCTGTAATGCATTTGCAAAGTATTTTAATAGTGTATACACACAAGATCCCCATAACAATTTGAATCCGAATATTACAGAGAACGTTACCTCTTTGCCGGTAATACTGAATACCGTTGGGATTGAGGATGTTTTGGAATCCTTAAATGATCTAGAAAACGGTAAAGCAATTGGACCAGATGGTATTCCATCGTTTATATTCAAGGGCTTTCAAGATATTATAGCACAGCCATTATTAACCATATTTAATTTAAGTCTCAGGACTGGCATGTTTCCTGATCAATGGAAGAAGGCCAAAATATGCCTAATTCTTAAAAAAGGTGATAAAACAGATATTACCAATTATCGTCCAATTGCAGTACTGTCAACTCCCGCTAAGATTTTCGAATCAATTATTTTTAAGTACACTTACTCATCCGTGCGACACAATATATCAATGTATCAACACGGATTTATGAAGCAAAGATCAACCACGAGTAATCTATTGTCAATAACTCAGTATATATCGGATGTTTTGAATAGGCGTGGCCAGGTGGATGTTGTCTATGCGGACTTCGAGAAAGCTTTCGATAAAATAAATTTTGTAATACTACTCGACAAACTAGATAAAGAGTTCGGTTTTCATCCTAACTTGACAAATTTTCTGCAAACATATCTTTATCCATAAAAGGCTATATGTCATATCCATTCAATCCAACCTCAGGCATACCGCAGGTATCTAACCTGGGTCCACTGTTGTTCCTAATGTACATAAACAGTGTTACTGAGGTTGTAAAGAATGCTTCATGCCAGCTGTTCGCGGATGACTTGAAAATCTATTGTGAAATCGAAACCTTGCAAGATTGCATAACTTTGCAGTCCGATATAGACGGCGTTCCCATGTGGTCATTGGAAAATAAACTTCATTTCAATGTTAAAAAATGTGTGTGTCTTACCTATACTAGGAAACCAAGCCCTATACAATTTAAGTATACAATCAATAACTCTACACTTTCCCGAGTAACGCAAATAAAAGATTTAGGTGTTGTTTTTGATTCCAAATTATTTTTCAATGTTTATGTAGCAGATGTGGCAACTAGGGCTTGTAGAATGTATGGTTTCATAATAAGAAACACCAAAGACTTTAGAAACCTCCAGTGCATCAGACAGTTGTACTTCTCATTTGTCAGGACCATATTAGAGTATGCATGTATGATTTGGAGCCCATATTATGAGTGTCACAAGTACTCTATAGAAAGGGTACAAAATAAAATGGCCCGATACCTTTATTTCAAAGAGGTGGGCATCTATGATTTTTCTATATCCTCATCAACACTCTGTAATAGATATGGTTTCGAATCTCTAACAAAACGTAGAGAGGTAGCATGCATGCTCTATTTGCACAAAGCAGTGAATGGACATTTAAACGATACTGCATTTCTGGGAAATTTAAATTTCAATGCTCCAATCCACAATACCAGAAACCCAGTATCTTTTTACATACCTGATGTAGCCCACAATAACCGCCAACTAGGATCACCATTGCATAATATTTGTAGAATTTTTAATCGTATACCACAGGATAATGTGGATTTATTCTATATGAAATACAATCACTTTAAAGCAGTGATTAGGGAAATACTCTAAGGACTTGACTATGTACTGTACCTACTACTTGTACTTTATAATAGGATTTATTCTTGTATTAGATCTGTTAAGTACAAATAAATAAAATAAAAAATAAAAAATAAAATCTTCTCAGCATGCTTCACTAGAAGGTTGTTATTATTTGGTATAGCTATATCTATTAGAGTCGTTTTCCTGGCCCTCTTGTCTACCACTACAAGGTCCGATCTGTTGTGGGCAACCGTCTGATCAGTAAGAATAGTCCGAGCCCAGTACATCTTATAGTAGTTGCTTTCTAAGATTGTCTGTGGTGTATATTTATAATATGTGATGTTCTCGATTTGGACAAGCTGTAGTTTCACCTCTGACTCCTGGTGTAGGATCTTGGCCACTGCAATCATGCCTCTCCTTGTATTCTGTTGCAGAAAAGATCTGGCATCCTCCCGTGATGTGTTGGATCGTTTCTGCCGTTTGACATCCATATCTGCATTTATCTGCCTGTACTGAGTTGTCTCTAATTATGTATTTCAGGTAGTTTCTAGTTGGTATGACCTGATCTTGGATTACCAGTAGAAATCCCTCCGTTTCAGGAAACATCTGTCCAGAGATGAGCCAGTAGTTCGTCGCAAGACTGTCGACGTGATCCTGGGCTGCCTCGTTCAGGTGTCGTCCGTGCAGAGGTTTTTCCTTCCATATCTGTAGCTTTTCTTCATTGGTCTTGTGGTGTTCTGGGACGTTCTGATCCCTCAATCTTAAAGGAGAAGAGTGCTCTGCTTCCAAATAGCATGGTGTAGGTCTGAAGTTTGGGATTTATTGTGGAAGTACTCCCTTAAGTTGTTTATTTGTTGATCCATTATTTTTCTAATCTCTGCCAGACCTCTTCCGCCTTGATGTCGTGGTAGAGTAGTCCGCTCTACCGCACTTCTTGGGTGATGTTTGAGTGTTTTGGTAAGTTGAGTTCTGATTTTGCGCTGTAGTCCTTCGATGTCAGTTACGCTCCAGTCTACTATGCCGAATGAGCAGGACAGAACTGAGCAGGCGTAGGTGTTAATTGCTTTGAACAAGTTTTTGCTCTTCAGTTTCGTTCTCAGAAGCCTTTTTGTTCTCTTAAAAAACTCTTCCCTTATATCTGTCTTCATTGATGCATGACTAATGCGTTGAGCCTGCTTCCTCCCCAAGTATTAGTAGTTCTCGCCTTCTCCCATTGCCTGAATCTCCTGTCTATCTTGCATAACGAAAGGGTTTTGCTGTATTTTTCCCTTTATCATGGCGAGAGTACGACATTTATCCAGGCCAAACTGCATTCCGACATCACTAGAGAATTCCTCCACTATTTTAAGCATCTGATCCAGTTGGATTTGGTAGCGGCCATTAGTTTAAGATCATCCATATATAGAAGATGGTTAACCCTACTTGCTTGTGCAGTTTAGTCGGTTGGACAGAGGGTTCATAGCTAGGCAGAACTACAGAGGACTCAAGGAATCACCCTGGAATATTCCTTGTTGTTTTGGAACTATATCGGTGGAAATATTGGTGGTCCCCTCATTAAGATGGATCTTGGTCTTCCACATCCTCATTGCGTGTTGTAGAAATTTTATCAAGTAAGAATCGATCTTGTAGATCTTTAATATGCAAAGGAGCCACTCGTGCGGTACGGAGTCAAAGGTCTTCTTGTAATCTACAAAGGCAGTATAGGGGTTTCTTTGGATTGCTGATGACTGAGTCACCCTCTCTGTTGTGGGGCTATAATATTGTATCTTTCACAGTGGGAAAAAATTCTCTTGGTAATACAGAATATTATTATTATTATTATTATTATTGTTGTTGTTGTTGTTGCTATTATTATTACATCCGCCGAGGACACACTTTATACCGACAAAGAATTACATAGTATTTTATACTACCTACAGAATTTTGACTAAAATTTAAATAGTTTAAGAAAAAAGCATCCGGATAATCATAATAATTAATTATTGTGTCTGATATAATTAAAAAATGAAGTATGATTTTTTGACTTTAATAATTTGTACCTACGCAAGGTATTTATTGCATCCCATATTTTCATACTTTATATTTTTGAATGTGTATAATGTATATTGAGAATAGTTTTATTACTTGCACAATCAAGCGGTTTTCAGGCTATTATAGCAGCCCCCTCTCCTTACCACTCGACATAGTTTGGACAGTTATTTGTTTATGTTTATTTACTGAATATTTGATTTTTATGAGTGCCTTATACAACAGGACATAATGAGGCATAGCTTCTCAACTCTTAGCGATGGGTGCCTTTAGTTAGTGGATGATTGATGTTCTATAAAATGAATTGATTATGTGGATTACTATTAAATGTATGCAAAACTACATCCATCTTGAAGTGTTCTTTAATTTAAATTACCAAGTTACATTTACATTGATACTAAGTATGCACTATGTAGTAATTTTATTTTTCATCATTTTATACAACCTAGGGCAGTCGCTGTGCACAGCTGTAACTTACCATTGCTAATAAATTTTTAGTGTTTGTATAGAAATAATTATATTAATTATTGAACCATAAAGAACTACATTTAATGGCTAATTTCTCTATGATAAATACCACTGTAGACAGAGCCAATCCTGCAGCCAAAAGTATAAGACCTGGTTCAATAGTCTGAAATGTTACTGTAAAGTCTCGTTTCTCCTCGTGTACGTAAAACTTTAAAGAGTAAATAAATTGGTAGAATTTCATATATTTGGGTATAACACCAATTTCTATAATTCTGGTAAACCACTCGTTAAACTGCTGCACGAAAAACGCATTTTTTGGCATTCCCATGCTCTGCTTTATATTATAAATTTCAAAAATGCTGAATGACTTCAAGACGTTTGGCCTTATTATAAGGAATGCTAAAAAAGAAAAAAATACTTTTAAGATATGTAATTCATGAGGTTAAAATGAATAGACTACTCACGACGACGTAATAACGAAATGCTATTGATATAATAGTGGGAGTGGGAGTCTAATAAAAGACAGTTTACAGTTGTTTCTAGTTGCGCCGGAAATAGTACTAACTTTGATATATCCTGTTTGTTTGTGTCTCACTTTCAATAACAATCTAAAAGAAGTTTAATTTCCTCTAGAGCAGGAGTCAAGAACTGGCGGATCGCGGTCCAGGTCCACAGCGCAGCAGGTGAACACCGATAGACTACCAAAAAAAATGTCTTGAACTTATTAACTCATTCAATTTAAATCGATAATAAGTTCTGGGTCGTGGCTATATTTCAATTAGAAAACGAAGCATTTTTAGTTTTGAATCGAATTTACGCAAGATCTATTTAATTTAGGGCACCTAAGAATTGCTAATACCTATAAAACATGACTGTAGGAGCGCTATTACATAACATGTTACAAAAAAATTGTTTTATTAGGTTTAGAAAAAAAGCTCAAAAATTTTGAGTTTGTATTAGCTGCAATGAATATACTATGAGATCCAATGGTATGGAAGTCATATCATCGCGATCTGGTAAGAAAGTCTTCCAAGTTGATTTTGGTGATGCCAGATTAGGATATGTTATGCTATGGGCGGATTTTTATTAACAAATGACTCTCATAGGGATCTGATCCAGTGAGATATCAAATTAAAGGTCATGGAAACTTTAAGGAACTAATCTTTAATTGATTTTAAGACAAAAAGTTTATATAAGTATTGTTCCGGAATAGCTTCGTTTTCCAGATACAGGTTGTTCAAATTTGAAAACATTTTCACATTTTTCTATAATAATATACAGTAAAATCTCTCAATAGCGACCACCCTCGGGGAATCAAATGAGGCACATACGAGTATTAGAAAAGTGGCTTTCGAGGTGGAGGATTCGCCTGAATCCTGCCAACACGAAGGCCATTTTTTTTTCGAAGAGCATAGTTAGAAGACCCGAGACTATGCTCTTGGTAAACGGTATTCGGATAAACTGGGTCCAAGAAGTCAAGTACTTGGGATTTGTTTTTGATAAGAGACTAAACTGGAGAAAAAACTCCGAAATGAGAATAAAAAATGCTGCCAATCAGCTTTGTTCAATATGCTGTTTGTTAAATAAAAAGAGCAAGATAGGTTATAGAACAAGTTAATTTATACAAGACTCTCGTCAGTCCGGTCCTGACTTATGGAGTGTCAACATGGTGCACCATAAGCATGACAGCGCATAACAAGTTCTAGGTGCTACAAAGTAGAGAGTTAAAAATAATTGCGGACGTTCCGAAATATACTAGTATATAGGGTGGTTCTATTAAAAAAAGTTACTTAATTTCTCTACGGCTTTCTGAATTACCCTGTATACTTAATTTTTTTTTAATTTTAATAAACTATAAAAATATTTCAATATTTTTTTCTTTAAGAAATAATTGCCCGTTTCCATACATACCAACGACCCTGTATATTATACAATGTACTGCATGTTTGCTTTGAAATCTTATTTTTTTAAATAATCAGAAATTAATGATTGGTTCATATTTTTTATTTTTTTTTTTATAAAATTATGAGTTACATTTTAATAGCAATTGAGAAATATTTGTAGACTTGTCAAAATTGTTAACTTAAATAAAAATGTATTCTAAGTCTCTTACACTTGCGCAGGTCTCCGATAGGCTTCATATTTTCGACATTGGAGCAAGTTCAGGTTCCTCTTCCTCTGTCTCAGAGTTGGGAGTAGTTTCATCCTTTTCTTGAATCTCTTCCACACACTCAATGATAGTCTATTCTGCACTTTCCGTTGGCAAATCGTTATCAATAGAGGCAAATTGTTTCAAATTCACAAATGAGTCCTTAATGTTAGGAAACGGTTGTGCAAGCGGAATATTATCTTCTTCTTCGAAGTCGTCAATATTATCTGTATTACACATAAATCCGGCTCTCATAAAGCATTTTTTTATTGTCACTCGGGACAAATTGCAGGCCCAGAGGCCACCGAAACCCATATCAAGGCGTTGCTTATGGTAATATCATTTTCGATTTCTTAAAGACGACAACTACTGTCTATACATGTTAAAAGCCTCTTAAGGGGCATATTCAGTGAACCGCGTGGTCCGACTTGGGAATTTGCGCGAAGGAGGATAAGTCAGTGTTATTGAACAATCAGGCAACATGGCTATTCCTACATTCGTCGCCGCGCCGCGAGACTAATATAATTTACCGCTCCGAGCGGCAAGTGGCGGTCAGGATTGGCTAGATAAACCGCAGTGTTGCCAAATCGCTTTAGATAGTTCCGGTTTTAGGTATTTTTTCTCAAAAACTCGGTTTGACGTTTTTTCACATTAAAAAAAAGGTATACAATTAATTGAAATTGTAGATAGTTGAGGAAATACTTTCAAAAAAGACTGTATGGGAACATTTTCTCAGCTTCACCTATATTTATCGTTTTAAAAAAATATGTTTTTTTTTTTTAAATTCAAGACCATATAGTCATACAGCACCAAATTGCTAATCTAAATTCAAAATTTTAACAAATTCTATTCAATAGTTTTCTTGTAGTTTGTCAAACCTTTTCACCTTAATGGAGGTCACTGATAAGAGCTCTTAAATAAGGTAGCTTCTGTAGAGCATTTTAAAATTCTAAATAATGCCTTTGCCCAAAGGTTGGCAATGTGAGGTACCTAGTATTGGGTCGATGAAAAATAAGTTTGACTTTATTCAGTGTAATTTTGGAATGAGACGTTGCATTATCCAGAGATAATACCACTCTTCTATTTTGCTTCTTCATCTTGGTATCAAATCAGTGAAGCCATGTTGTCATGATGCCTGCTGTCATTCACGCTTCTTTGGTCGAGATCCATTGGAGAAGTAATTTATCGATATGTCCTTCCTTAAAACATCGAAGATTTTTGCTTTTGCCTATTATAAGCTGTTCTTTCTTTTTCCCTTCCATATTCGCATACAACAAAATTGTAAATTGTTGTTTTGCTATTTTTTTTTCCAGTACACTTATCGTCTTTCAATGCATATGTTTTTGTTGGCAATGCACGATAGTAGAGACCTGTCTCATCTACATTAAATACGTCCCTTGGGGCATAATCCTTTAAAATGGTCAATTGCGTTTCTTTCCAAGAAGTGAAGTTTTTTGTATTGATATCGGCTGATTCGCCAAATATTTTCTTGAAGGTAATATCGTGCCGACGAAGGAATTCTTCAAACCATCCATTTGATGCCTTGAAGTCATCTAGTCCTAGACATTGAGCAGATCGAGGCTGTTGCTTGAATTATGGGCCCGGATATTGGTAAGTGCTTGTTTCGCGCCTTACAAAACCAGTCTTGGTCCACCGTCAGTCCTTTGGTTTTAGGAAATTTGCATCCTATTAAAAATTATCAAGATACACTTTTTGTGTATTTCTTACCAGGCTTACTTAATAACGCTATAAAAGTTTTAAAAAGTCAGTGGCGTGCCATATTTTGCTTGAAAATTCTAAGAAGGAATATCTACGCTCATGGTTGAATCAGAAATAACTTAATACTTGCAAAATGTAGTCTCTACATATCTGAGTGTGTACCAAGTTTCAATGAAGTAGCTGTCACCATTCAACATATATAGGGAGGCCCACTTTAAACGCAGGATTCCATAGCACCTAAACTACTCAACTTTTTAATATTTTTTAATAACAGAGTCATAGGAAGGCATTAGGCCTACAATTTAAAATTATTTTAAATTATACAGGGTCTCCTAAATAGTCAGGACATATCAAATATACTTTCCTTTAAACAGAACACCCTATATCTTACATTATTCTTGGATTCTACATAAAATAGCAATTATTTTTTAATAAGTGCGTTATGAGTCGAAACTTAATAGTTTCCGAGATATCGACTTTTGAAAAATGGCATTTTTAAACTTTGACAGCTTCAGCTTTGTAACGGTATGTCTAAGAGCAAAACGGCTCACATGTCCTTATCTTACTTCTGTATTATCTTCCTAAAAATACAAATTTCCGGTTAAGCCGGAAGTACCATATTTTCGGCTTTCGAGTCATATCCGGTTCAACAAAAGTTTACAGTTTTGGGAAGATAATAAAAAAGACATGCAAGCCGTCTTGCTCTAAGACGTACCGTTAGAAAGCTAAAAGTTATCAAAGTTCAAAAATGTCATTTTTCAAAAGTCGATATCTCGGAAACTACTATGTTCAGACTCATAATGCACTTATTAAAAAATTATTGCTATTTTATGTAGAATTCAAAAATAGTGTAAGATATAGTTTTAAAAAAAGTATGTTTGATATGCCCTGACTATTTGGGGGACCCTGAATAATTCAAAATAATTTAAAACTGTAGGCCTTATGTCTCCCAATGAAGCTGTTTTTGAAAAATATTAAGAGGTTGAGTAGCTTAGATGATATGGAATCTTGCGTTGAGACTGGGCCACCCGGTATATAGAAAAATTTGAAATTTTTTTTTTAGTTTGAACACTTTGTATCTGGAGAGCGGAGCCGTTGCGGAACCATACTTAGATAAAGATTTTGTCTTAAAATTAATAAAAGATAAATTCCTTAAAGTTTCCGTACTTACTTAATTAACACCCTGTACCTATAATCAGCGTGCAAGCTCATGGCAAGGTGATTCTAATTATAAAGTAGGCACGTTCATTTAAATTGTAATAATAGTACCACCTTTTCGTCAACCTAACAACAGTTGGGTAGGTTCCTACTTATAATTGTTGCCAGACAGACTATAAGATGGCACTATTTAATTAACAAATAAAAATAAAAAATAAATAAATAAAAAATAATATTAATTAAATCACTTTTCCATGCATTTCAATGCTGACTAGAGGCGGCAAAGTTAGATATTTATAGTACGAAATTCGCGATTTTTAATTTGTTAATTCACTCGACCAGATATGAGTAAATTGTAATGACACTTCATAAAAATTGGCATGCAAACCAACCTGGAAAATCAGCAGACTTAGCGTTTAATGACCTGAATGGGCTAATCTGAAAGTCCTTAGAGAGCAAAGAAATAGCCATGGTTACCTTCTTAGGCTTTAAGGAAACCTTTAATAATGCCACAACAGACTCACTTGTGGAACAAGAAGACCTGGAGTTTCATCAAGCCAATGCCACTCGATAGAAGCCAGCCTAGAGATAAGGAATATTACGTCCTCTCCGGGTGGAACCACAATTCAAGCTATAGCAGGCAAAGGGTGTCCACAAGGTGGTATTCTGTCACCACTCTTGTGGACATTTAGTAAACGACTTATTGTAACAACCATCCAGAGAAGGCGTTACTACGTACCGAGGGTACGCCGATGATCTAGCAATAGTCATCATAGACCGTTTCGCGGGAGTAATTTCAGAAATGACGAAAATTGCCTTAGATGCAGTAAACAACTGGTGCAAAAAAGAAAATCTGTCAGTTAATGCACAGAAGGAATGACCCTTTTTCAGGATAAAAGGCACTGCAAAACCTAAAAGCACCAGTACTCGTGGGAATAGAGATTCCATTTGCCAAGAAAGTAAAATACCTAAGTATACTTTCGACCAAAATCTCACCCGGAAGACACATGTCACGAACACCGTCAAAAGGAATCGATAGCTCTAGGCAGGTGCAGAAGGATGTGTAGTAAAAAAGAGGGGCTAGATTCCAGAGTGGCTATATGGCTCTATACTGGGGTAATTAGACCCATGATAACCTATGGGTTAGTGATGTAGTGGCCAAGGACTCCACAGACCGGAGCAATTAGGCTATTAAGTGGCAAACTTGTCTCAGTGTCACAGGGATCATGAGAACCACTCCAACCGCAGCGATGGATGTACTGCTGCTAACCATTTGTCCAGGAGAAAGCAAGGTCCATTTTATACGGATTAGTGCAAGGACAGCTGTCATAAGGCGATCGCATGGAGCGGAATAGCAAAGGCTGGAAAGAGAGCTAAAGGAGAACCCAATAACAGGTATTCTAAGCGATGCCGTGACCACAAAATATATCTCTAATAGGAGTTAAAACGTATACCAGACAGGGAGCCTGAGAGAACGGTCCGCTATTAAGGGCAGAATCAGTCTGCTATACAGTAAGCCTATAATAAAAGAAACTACAGTATTTCAAGCGGAAGTAGCTGCAATACATCCACAAGCGAAACGAAAATGGTCGCTCCATTGCCATTTTTGCCGACAGTCAGGCAACTCTAAAACCGCTAAACTTCACACAGGTAAACTCCAAGCTAGTGTAGTCTAGAATACCCCAAGGTGGAAAGCAACACAACGCAACCGCTGACGAAGCTACTAGGCATAATCACAAGGATAAAGCTGGAGGTAGTACTTGCTTTTTGAACCCTGCCCAGTACACCGATCATCCGGCTCTATCAACGCTTGCATATTAACTGAATAGAAACATTGAACATTTATTTAGAACATACATTCTGTATTCTAATAAATTCTATTCAATTTCAGAAAAATATATCTTGGTAAACTCGACGTTTAATTTTATGCAATGCAATTGGGCCTTGGTTCCATAGTCCATTTAAAAAATACATTTTTTAAAAAACACACCGATTATTAACTTTTTGAAGTCACGGTAACAAAACGTAACTAATTTTTTATAAAAAAAATTATTTATTTACCAGAATCAACAATAGTCGCAAAATTCTTTTCTCGAAGTGCAATATCTCCTGCTTCAAGCGGATAATGAATTCCTTCTATTATTTTAATTCTTCCTGCAACTTCATGTTCCTTTGCATTCCTTCCTTGTTGAAATAAGTAAGATATTGCATTTATCATTTTTATCGGTATGTTCGAGTCTAACAGTTCATCTATGTTTTCTATTGGTTTTCCATAAATTGACCCACTTAAGGAACTGATAAAGGTTCCTTGAATGTATGTAGAGACAATTATTGATTGTAAAAATAATATTGCTAAAAAATAATACTGTATACGGAGTGTGTTCGTCTTCGATTCAAATTATAAGTGATACGAAAGAAGTTAGGTGCAAAAGTTGCAGGGTTTGCCAAAGCTACAAAAAAGCATAACGTAGAAATATTTTACAACATACTAAATGGCCCACAACTAAGTTAGTTAATAACATATATTTTCTTTAAGTTAAGCACCCCATATATTTTTAAGCTATCTGCTTCAGTATCTTTCTATCCATATTTTGTTTCTTGAGTTTGCTTGCGGCGCTGTCAATTAACCCATTTTTTTTTGATATTTGAGGAATTATAAGCGACTTAAAAAACTTAAAAACTCGTAAAATATTTTCAGCAAGTAAACCTGCAAGATTGGCGACATGTCATCTGACAAAAGTGATATTTCAGCTATATAATCTTTAGTAGGAATAATATTGGCAGCATTACAATGACAGACAGCTGTTAAGGAGCAGAGCTTGATCTAGAAAATGTAATGAAATCTGGTATTTTCCATAATAATGATGAAAATTTTTTGAAATATGATGGCGTGGTAATACCTTAGGGTGACTGCTTATATTTCAGGGTGATTTCTAATGCAATTTTATAAAAAAAGGTTCATATTAACGTATACCAGTAACGTTTCAAACACATAGGCTAGAATGACAGCATTCATCGTCATTTTTGGATTACTTCTTTCGGTACGAACACGCAACCGTAGTGTGAAAAATGTCAAAATGACCACCAGTCTCGCTAGTTTGCGTCCTTCTTTGACGCAAGAGTGCAATAGTACCTACAAATTAAGAGGTGTAGGGAATTGCCAAATTTAAATACGGTACTCCACGCAAAATGTTAAACGGCATTTAATAACATTGCCCAGAAATTCACATCGCCCTTCAAGTATTCGTCTAGTGTTTGCCCTTTTATTATTATTATTATTATCATTATTATAATTATTGTGATTTTCTGACAGGTCGCGAGACCTGTCATGCACACTCTACGGGGAACATTTACTCATCCCAGGTATTACCGATATCAAAAGGATTGAGCTCTGAGGGGGCTTTTTCCGTGTTATTGGGCCCGTGGGGTTCTTCTTTGGTTACGCATATACTTCTTGACTGTTCGGCTTGTTAAAAGTAGCACTGCTTGAGGTACATCTAGCATCCTAAGCTTTTCGAAAAGCTTATTTGGAATCACTCCTGTTGCTGAAACAATAATCGGCATGATTTCGATGCTGTCCATATTCCACTGTCTTTTTATTTGCTACTGGAGATCCCGATATTTCGCTATTTTTTCCGCATGCTTCACTAGGTTGTTATAATTTGGTGTAGCTATATCTAACAAAGTCGTTTTTCTGACCCTCTTGCCTACCACAGCAAGGTCCGGTCTTTTGTGGGCCACCGTCTGAACAGTAAGAATAGTCCAATCCCAGTATATCTTCTAGTGGTTGTTTTCTAAGATCGTCTATGGTGTATATCTATAATATGAGATCTTCTTGTTTTCGACAAGCTGTAGCTTCACCGCTAACTCCTGGTGTAGGATCTTGGCCACTGCGTCATGTCCCGCTTTGTATTCTGTTGCCGAGAACATCTGGCATCCTCCCGTGATGTGTTGGATTATTATTATTATTATTATTATTATTATTATTATTATTATTATTATTACTATTACTATTACTATAACTATTACTATTACTATTACTATTATTAGTATTATTAGTATTTTTTTTCTTGTGATAGGTGGAAAAACCTTTAAAAGGCGCTTGGCGGGATAGTTATTGGATGCCAAGCAGTTTGGAATTCCTAACGCACTAAAAACCCACCTATGATGAACATCCACTGCTAGGGTCACTAGCTCTTAGGGACTTACAGGTAAGTACAATTTATATATACTTGAATTTTGTCAAATAATTTGATACATTTCATATATTCTAATGTTCTGTTCATGTTTTCTTTTTTCAGATTTTCCTCGGTGATTGGCTTTAGGTTATATTTGTGTCTTTGTACATTAAATGCTGGACATTTACAAATAACATGTGCCACTGAAAGAGCTACTTCGCATTGATCACATATTGGTGCTGGTTCGCCTTTAAGGAGATACTAATGCGTAAGACTTGTGTGACCTGTACGAAGTCTAAATGCTTTCTAGTGTACTTAGCCGTACGTAGTTTCTTTTAATCGTTGATTCTATTCTACGTAGTAATGTGTTGGTCCTATCCCATATCGCTTGCCATTTATCAATAATTTTCTTTTTTACGTTGTTTGTAAAATATTTTTCTAATGGGTCTATTATTTGCTGCTTGGTCAACATCTTGATCATCTACCAAACGATCAGGGAGTTCTATGTCGATATTTCTCAAGTATTCTAAATATCTTATTGCTAGAGGGCGATTAATGGTGTTTCTATTGGCGTAATTGTTTCCATTTGGAAATAGGAAATTATTGTTGGGATTCTTCAAGTAAGATTTTACGTTCGTTAGGTATGATGTTTGTAGGATTTTTCTTCGTTGTTCTAGCGGCATTATAGCAGACTCACAATATAGACTTTGAACAGGAGTTGTTGGAAATGCGTTCAGACAATAGCTTATTCCTAAATTTTGAATTTTATCTATTCTATTCAGAAGACTTTTTCTTGCTGACAAATATACGACGCTACCATAGTCTATTTTAGACAATATTAATGCTTTGCATATCATAAGAAGACTCTTCGGATCAGCTCCCCATTTTGTATGTGCTAACACTTTAAGAATATTAAGACTTTGTCTGCATTTTGTGTTGATAAGTTCAATGTGTTCATGCCAGGTAAGTTTCTTATCAAATATTAAACCTAAGAACTTAATGGTATCAACGCACTCTATAGCAGTTTCTTTAAGATACAGTAATGTGTCATAATGGGGTTTTCTTAGTTGGCAGAAGTGTACGAATTTTGTTTTCTCTTCGGAGAATTAGATTATTAGTATTATTAGTATTATTAATATTATTAGTATTATTAGTATTATTAATATTATTAGTATTATTAGTATTATTATTATTATGATTTTCTGACAGGTCGCGAGACCTGTCATGCACTCCCTCTACGGGGAACATTCACTCATCCCAGATATCACCGATATCAAAAGGATTGAGCTCTGTGGGGGCCCTTTCCGTGTTATTGGGCCCGTGGGGTTCTTCTTTGATTACCCATATACTTTTTGACTGTTCGGCTTGTTGAAAGTAGCACTGCTTTCTGCATATCCTTGTAGATATCTTGAGGTAAGTCTAGTGTTCTAAGGTTTTCCAAAAGCTTGCTTGGGATTACTCCTGTTGTTGAAACAATAATCGGCATGGTTTCGATCCTGTCCATATTCCACTGTGTTCTTATTTGCTCCTGGAGGTCTCGATACTTCGCTATTTTCTCAGCATGCTTCACTAGAAGGTTGTTGTTATTTGGTATAGCTACATCTATCAGAGTCGTTTTCCTGGCCTTTTGTCTACCACTACAAGGTCCGGTCTGTTGTGGGCCACCGTCTGATCAGTAAGAATAGTCCGGTCCCAGTACATCTTATGGTGGTTGCTTTCTAAGATTGTCTGTGGTGTATATTTATAATATGGGATCTTCTCATTTTGGACAAGCTGTAGTTTCACTGCTAACTCCTGGTGTAGGATCTTGGCCACTGCATCATGCCTCTCCTTGTATTCTGTTGCAGAAAACATCTGGCATCCTCCCGTGATGTGTTGGATCGTTTCTGCCGTTTGACATCCATATCTGCATTTATCTACCTGTACTGAGTCGTCTCTAATTTAATTATTATTATTATTATTATTATTATTATTATTATTATTATTATTAAAGCGACTAATACTACTTAACTTTAAGAGTTATATCATTAAAATTGTATACATAAAGCGGGCCTAGAATATTCAACAGATATTTGAAATATAATATAAAGTGCAAACACAAAAGCCGTTCCATCATTACATTCTTCGAAAGAAGCATTGACTAGACATGCAACAGATAATAACATTTCAAGCGTTCTGACCCAAGGATGGCAAATTGCATAAAAGCAAAAATAATAACGTTAGCTTAAAACTGTCTTGGCAATATTCTTCCAGGCTATAATATGCTCTACCAGCTAAGAAGTATTTCCCGATTCCGCGAAACTGTGTGTACCCCAATGCTCTACAATTTGTACTTAAGTGATTGTAAATCTTATGCTGTCATAAAAGGGAGCGCTTGGTTAAGGCTAATCAGGGGATTGAAAGACGGATATTAAAACTTTGCGTGGTAGTATAAGCATTATGAATGTTATTTTGACTGATATTCAGCTCTATAATCAAACACACAAGTTAACTCTAGACGCTAACTTCAAAATAACCTGTTTTTCAACCACAGTGAAAAATTAGCAAGTAGACTTTTTACGGTTGTTGTCATGGAAACGGTACCTTAAAAGTTAACTTGTGTGTTTGATCATAGGGCTGATTATCAGAGTATTTGATGAATCCAGCAAACCGTTTTTAAAAGAGACAAACACACTACAGTTACTAAGCAGTAGTTTACAATGGTCTCTATATCTCGCTCTATACATAAATCTCTTTTCTGAATAACAAGAAGGTAGGTATTCAAATAAAGAGAGGTACACCATCTTCGCCGCAGAACAATTATGTTGCAGAGACAGCACCTTTACTGCAAAGCAACTGGATGCCAGTTTTTTGTTTAGCTCAATGACATGTTTTTTAAATTTGAGCTTTAAGTCGATAAAAAGTTCAACAAATTTAGTAACCGACTTATTTTCTATTAGTTTTTAAGTTATAAGTTTTCGTCTTTGTTAAGTCACCATTAACCATATTCCTCAGTTCCTCTTGGTTTTTAGAATGCCACAAAAGAGTTCTATAGTAAGCAAAGAGCGTAAATCTTCCCTGAATATCCAAATTTGCAAGTTCGTTTACACACAACAAAAGAAACAATTCTAGCCCCACCATTGAACCCTGAGGCACCCAAGGCCTACCCCAGATGAACCAGAACATTTTCCATCAACCACCACGACCTGCATCCTTCCCGACAGATATGAGGTAAACTAGCGATGTGCTGTATTAGGGATGCCATTACGCTGAAGCTTCTGCAGCAGTACTCGATAATGAACATAGCCGAATGCCTTAGAAAAATCGCAAAACACCACCGCAAGAACCTCGCCCTCATGGAAATTAAAAAAGATATTTTCGAGAAGTAAAAATGTAGCATCGCTTGTGTTTTTTGATGCTGGAGAGCCACACTGGGAAGGAGTTATAAGGTTATTTGTTGTGAGGAAATGAAGTAGTTGTGACTTTACCAGCTTTTTAATTACCTTGGGGAGAATCGCAAGGAGTGATATAGGCCGATAGTTGGAGGGATCATCAGAATCACCTCCCTTATGCAAGGAGATTATAAGAGCTTCTTTAGGTATGAAGGAAGTTCGCCCTTTAGTAAGTAATTGTTGATAGAATTGACAAGAGCATTAAGCGCCTCCTCCGGTAGGCACTCCAGTACCCTAACGGACACAGAATCAATCCCAGCGGAACGCTTGTTCATTATTCGACTGAAAACACTACGCAGCTCGTCAATATCAGTAAGTAAAACTAAGGCAACAATCCTCCAGAATCCATACGTCGCTTAGACAATCGAAAGGATCTACTTGACAAGATAAGTTTGATGCCAGCTTACCTGCTATAGAGCAATAAAATTGGTTCAATATATCTTGCTCCAAAGTTACAGCGGAATGTACAGAGTTATTTTTTCCTCTTAAGCTGTTATTTATGGACCATTGCTCTTTGGATTTGTTTCCCGCTCTCGATATTCTATGAATAAAGTATTGCTCCTTGGACCGCTTAACTACCCGTCTGTATATTCAGCAGTATCGATTGAACTAATTAACATAAAAGATATTATCAAAATAAAACTTCCTTATAGTGTGAAGGAATCTCAAATTGGTAGCAGAGATTTTAGTACCTTTGCTAACCCAAGGTTTTTTAAGACATTTGTTTATATTAAATGTTGTCAAGGGATGTGAAGATTGAAGAATGTTTTCCCAAGAGGCTAATGTGCATGGAATCTTCTAAGAAAATTTTAACCGAATATTCTACTCACTTTGACTTTTTGCAGCAACGGCGTCTCAGACAGGGAAAACGGAACAATACAGCCTCATGGTCCAAAAGCCCCGCCCGAAGATAGTGTAGGTGTATCACAATTTAAGTCAAGATCAAAGTTTGTACAGACGTAATCTATTAGAGTAGCTAACTGCTGCGTTATACGTGTGGGTTCAAAAACATGCATTTTTAGGTTAAAAGAATTGAAGACCTTGCAATGCGACCGAGTTGAAGTCGAATCTTTATCGTTAAAATGTATATACCAATTGCCTGCCAATGATATTCTGGAATTCAATGAAAGCCGCGCCAATAAGTGCTCCAGTCTCTCCAGAAAAGCCGGTATATCGCAGCCTGGAGGTATATACAAGCATAAAAGATATTAATCATTATTTTCCTCGCAAATTATCGAAAAGTCCAATTCCCGCTCCACCAGCAAATCCTCAAACTCCTGTACAGCGACCAAAGAAAGTTCTTCGCGTGTGTTTCTGTTCACAAAAATCATGATGCCTCCATGCACTGATGTTTTTCAATCAAACAAAGATGATATAACATAATCAGAAATGAATAAAAGTTCATCACTCTTGCATCTTATTAATTGAAAATTTAAAAGAAAGATAGACACAAATATGTCGTAGGTAGGGTAGGAACGACTTAAAATCAGTCCTCAGAAAACTGTCATAATCCCCCTCTGCCATAAAATCGACCCCTATATCCGCAATGGAGACCATCTCTGACCTTCCTCCACTTCATTTGGTGATTAAAGGAGAGGCAAGAATGGGAGTATATAGAGTTCTAGGTCACTTTCTTGGTGGCATAGAACTAGACACGCACTTCTATGCGAAACCATATGCATATCGCTATGACATACCATTCAAGACCGTAATCGACGAACGGGATGCGTGAAACAATAAAACATCAGATACGGGCAATAATCTGGTGCACAGACGGCTCAACAACGAGAGACGGTACCGGAGCAGGGATACACGGAGTAAGACCAAATAAAGATGCTTATTTCTCCCTCGGTAAGTCTCCCACGGTGTTCCAAGCAAGTGCGTATGAAAGCAATAGAAGGAGTTATCTTAATAAGTGGATCCACATATACTCCGACAGCCAAGCAGCCCTTAGATCGCTAACATGCAATAAGGTGACATCAAGACTGGTATGAGCATGCCAAGAGGAACTAGTGGCCCTGGCAAAAGCCAACAAGGTAATACTACAATGGGTACCAGGACATGAGGGTATTACAGGAAACAAAAAGGCCGACGAACTTCCAAGAAAAGCGTCGGAAAAATCATTCATTGGTCCAGAACCGGCACTCGAAGTCCAAGGTGCACAGTACGAGATGTCATAAGACGGTGGACACGGAATCAACACAAAATCTACTGGAACAACATACAGGGATTAAACCAGGACAAATCTTTCATTGGAGACCCAGACCCGAAACTAAGGTGAGCTAGGGTGAGCACAATGTGCCAAACTTGGCCGGAGTGCATCCGGCACTTGGACGGACCCTCGGAAGAAAAAAAAATCGTCAGCAAACAAATAGAGTTTTGTATGTGAATGCTTAGGTATGTAACCAGTATAGATATTATACAGGATCGGCGCACAATACGCCTAATACTAGTTTTCTGACGACACCGCGAATGAACTGTGTTGGAGAAAGGAAATTATGGTTTTTATCAACTCTTTTGAAATCAATATATTTTAGAGTAAACCGTGGTTTATCGTTAACTACATATTGCTAAATCGACCCTTAATTTTAGTAAACTTCCAAAAATATTTTTTACTTACCTAAAATGAGCCGAAGAGTTTGCGATTTCGGATTTGTAGACAAAATAGGTAAACTTAACATTATTCCATACATTAAAAAATACGTTTTAGTTACTGAAGAAAATATATGTACATCAACTGATACTTTTGCAATAAAGTAAAATGCTGTAGCTATCACAACTAAAACTGTTGCACCAAACGCGATAGCATAGATCATTGAAGGCGATAGAACAGCTTCCCAGTAAAAAATAACTGGCCGAGGAATCAAGAATACGAGGCTATTATCCGAAAGTTGGGGAGTAATGTCCACAACGGGAGATGTATGTATATCCGCTGGGCCAGCAAATATATGAGCATATTCATCTGCAAAATCATTTGCTAAAGTATCAAAGCTATAAGCACCAGATATTTCCTCTAAATAAGTAGGATCATATGGACGGTAAATTATATTCCTTTTAGTAATCTCCCCCAGTACTTTTATTACCTCGATAAAAATGCCTTTAACCGAGGTATTGATGTCAAGTACGTAAGGTGGCATTATCGCCCAAGCAATATACAGTGGACATCTCTCAAACATTAATCGACAACTCCATTCTGGTATTCTTAAATTAGCATCCCTATCAGGAAGAGTTGCTACTTTTTTTGCTCTTACTATTAACCCACACTTTTTAATTTGAAGAATATAGATTTTCATTGCTTGATTAGGTTGATCATGAAAAACAATATAAGATCTTGGTAATCTCATATCCCACAGCAACTGAGCAAGTTTTGCGATATCTTCTTCTTTGCTCGTAATGACCACGTACATTGCTCCTCCGGTATGCTGCTTAGAGTTAGTTATTACCCCGAGTGATTCATTAACTGTGTTTACATCCCTGATAACCATAACATAGCTTTGTGGCTTGTTTATCAAGCTAGTTAAAAATTCCTTTAGTTTATCTGGGGTTGTTTTTAAGAGAAACGGGTCTTGGAGTGTATCAACAAAACTAATTTGCTCATCTGAAACTAAAAGATTTGTATGAGTATTTAACACATTGTTTTTCAAAAATGTTTCAAACTGAGTGGCCCACGACGGTATCGTATTATTGGAAACTGGTGGAATTTTGGAAAATATTATAGGAAAGCAAGCAAATAAGGTAATCCACTGAAAGAGCATCATTTTCAGAATATAACCGGATATTCAGGGAAATTAACTTTCCTCACAATGAAATTCACTTATCTGGGAGATTTAAATATTGGTAAAGATATGATCTGATAAATAACAATGAAAAAATTTTTTTATTGTTTAATTAGATTAACCTAATCGATTTGAAACTACTAGTGCGTTATATTTATTTCGAGTTTTGATTTTATCTGTCCTCGTAAATAATAGGAAAGTATAGGTTCAATCAAGGACATATGTAACGTTTATTGGCACTGAAGAATTATATTGTAGGGTTTGTTAAAAATTAATACTTTTTTTTTAAACAATAATTACTCTTAAATTTAAAATACTTAAAACGAGTTAATATACGTTTTAATGTAATTTAAACCGTACCCCATAAAGGCTTATTTCGAATAGCCTTCTATTTTTAGCATAAAGAAGAAAATCGAGAACAAAGGCGTATCAGTGAGTTAAATTTTCATAAATAAAAGTAAGTTACAGTTGTGATAAATGAAGTGGCAATGGCTGCGATCCAATTGAACGCCATGCTAATAAGGGTTATTTGTCATTCGCTGTATCTATTAGTTTACATAATTAAGCAATAAATTGATTTTATAAATGTATAATGTTTGGTTCCTTATCACCATTTATTATAAGCAAATCTCAGTATTTGGGTAGTTTAGTTCCCTATCGCTTTGCGTCTTGAGTTATGGTGCTCCTAGAAAAGTAGCGTATTGAAATTTTAATATTCTTCCGTTGGGGAGACCAGGTACGGACTCAAGAATGAAGTTTGTATGTTATTTAATGGAAAGTATTCTGAGAGTCCAATTATGCTGCCAACTGTGAGTAGGGTATTTCATAAACTTGAAGACCATGAAACAGTACGTGATTTACCTAAAAGTGGCCGACCATCCGCCTGAACTGAAAATAAGATACTTGATATACTTCTATCAGTAAGTGAAAATCCGCATTCTTCAACTAATGCCTTGCTTCTTTTTATGATAAGGCGCAGCACTATAGGGTTAATCCTTTATGGTGCTCTACGAGCGGTGCGTGTGCGCAAGGAATAATTCACGTTGGTCTTGAATCATTGGAGATTATACTCGCTGGGGAACACGGCCTCAGGTAAGTTGTTCCAGAATGACGACGTTCTACAGATGAAAGAATTTTTAAACAGTGTCGTTCGAGGGACACTAAACTGAACCACATACAGGTGGGTTGCAGTGGCTCGTTGTGTACTTCTACTATGCACCGCTCTGTGTGGAATTAAGCGGGCAACCTCAGTTGATCCCTTGTCATGAAAATATTTATAAAATAGACTCAAGTCGCCAACCTGCCTTCGATGTTCAAGGCTCTCCAGGTTGCTTGTCAGATCATGTTCACCGATCAAGCGAATAGCTCTTGTTTGAATGAAATCTAGCAATCTTAAGGTAAGTTTAGGAGCAGAGCGATGGTCGAATTTGGGCTTTATAGAGCATCAAAAGTTGTTGGGGTGTACAGAGATTCTTACTTCGGAAAAGTATTCCAATCTTCTGCGAGGCTGCCTTAGCAATGGCCGCAACGTGACTATGTCAAGACATATGACTATACAAATTGACCCATAATAAATGAATTGATGAAGCCCAGGGAATCGAGTGCCCCGCCATGACTATATTCGGTTCTTTCACATTAACTTTTTTAGAAGAAACTGTCGCCTGGGCTTCTTAGTGTTAAATTCTACTTAGTTACTGAGTAGTATAGCAGTGCCGTTTCTAACCCAAAATCCCATAAGAAATAACATGGAGGCTGAAATCTGCATTTTTATCGCCATTTTAGGGCGTGGCACTTTTCCTGGAAGCCACCATCCTCTCTTAACCTAAGTGGAACCCAGCTACTATCGCCACCTAGTGAGTGACGTCATAACTGTTCGATGCCGGTAATATAGGGCCCTATTGGCCTGTGTGGAACCCTCCACTGCTGCCACCTAACCCCCCACCCATTATTCTAACCTAACTTTTGCCCCAACGGAACCCAGATCACGTGTTACTCCGATTATATAGTAATATCATTGTAGGGGTGCCACCTAACGGGGGAGATGTACGTACCTGTAGCGCCACCTGCTTTTCATATAAGACATCATGTTTACCGCGATGGTAGGTGTGACGTCGTAAATCAGTTAAAATATTTTAAAATATAATAATACCATAAAAAAGTTTTTGTCCTCGGCGGGATTTGAACCAGGAACCTCTCGATTCCGATCTAAAACCTAATAAAATACACTACGAGAGCGTATACATTAAAAGAGTTGATCAATGTTGACAAACTAAAAATATGGGGGACCCGTCAATTATAACGTATAGGTGGAACAAAGGACCCAAGTGTGGAGACGATGGTAAAATGGTGGTAGCCATAGTTGTTTTTGTCTACATAATATTGCTACATCTGTTGCAGTATGCATGCGCCATAACATGTCATCAATGAACATTGTTAGAGGCCGCGTGGCATGTAATTAGACAACCGGGGATCTAGTATGTCCTTTTGGCAAACAGTATTTTCAGACGCCATCTATAATTACGTTCGCGCACACTCCCGCTATCTGGGTACTACCTGAACTTATGCAACCAGAAGCCCCTGTCAGCAAATATTGCCTTCACCAATTTATTAACAAACCTAAGTGTGGCGATGATGACAAAATGGCGGTAAACCTAGCTTTTATAATGCATTCACCATTTTATCGACAAACCAGTACTAATGGCGTCGCCAAACCAATATTTCCCCTTATTCAACATAAAAATTGTTGAAACGGCAACACCGCCGTTCCAATACTGAAAATTTAAGAAAATACGCTTAGGCCATATTGTAATAGCCGTTCGCATTAATACTAATAATGAACAACTGAACACCCTGTTGAACAGACCCTGATCAACTTAGTCATCCACATGCATAAGTGCATGGTAATGTGCCGGGTGAAGATTTCGATATTTGTCGCTTATCATCATAAGGGCTGAGACCGATTTTAGTTTGTTTTATAGTATGTAGCTCATGTTTTTGGGACCTAATTAGGCGCTGTGAAATAGGCTTTTCCAACCAAGTTTCAAGGCAGGTGACGTAATCTTCAAATGTGATTTTATTTTTAATAACAGACCTTTTAATGCCCTTTATCTTTTTGGTGACACCCAAGTTAGATAAAACCTTATCAATTTCCGCCCGCTCTTTGTTTAAATTCTCTAGTTTTACCCGTTCTTGCTCAATCTCGTCTGGAGTATAAAGCAGTTTAATAGCATACATTTTAGACCTAAGGCCAACAAAATGGGTCATAATGCGGCCATTGTTCTCATCTTTCATCATTCCCAGCACCTTTTTGTTCACTTGTGGAATCGCATAAACGTTATCACGGGCATAATCTGAGGTATCAAAATAATCGTTACAGTCTCGTCTCATTATCTGATACACATCGTGGTTTTTAATTTCGTAAATAAGACTATCAGTATCTGTATACAATACACTACAGGCGTCAAAACGTGGAACCATGTACTCGTAGTGAAAGCCATAAATCGTAGTCTTTGCCAAATCAAGAATACACATGCCGACATAAATCGGCTTATTAAAATAAATTTGTGTTTTTGCAAGCTCGACAATTACTAAATTTTCGGAAACAATTGTGCTGCTTTTAAATTCTGGCCGGGATATTAAGGCTTCAGCACCATAGCGGCCATTCCATTTTGTTATAAGTTTAACGTCAGAGTGGTTCCGGATATTCTCCATTGTCTTTCCAAATACGGCATTGTTCATAAGTTTAAAAAAATTCTTTTCAAACTCATTCTTGGCATTTTGGCGCAGCCCCGTGTTGAGGTCGATATATGATTTTAGCCAAGGAGATTGTTTAAAGGCTTATTCGGTGTATTTTGCCCAATTTTGCACCCAAAGTTAGAGCTTGCTTTAAGTTTCTATAGTGTATTACGTATTCTGTTTTATTGTGTAGCGTAGCCAAAAGTTTCTCATTCTTTGCCCCGGGCGGTTTTTCATGGCCAGGGCATAATGGAAAATCGGAAAACTTATCATGCAAATTCTCAGGTATTTCCAGGTCCACTTCCAAAATAAACCCTTCGGCAGATTTATCTGAAATTTCACTAATGTTTAAGTGAGATATCTCGTTTTCTGAAAGCCACCTAAAGCCGCCATAAGGTAGATATTGCGACATTGCCCAGCCGTATTGATTATTGACATCAAAGTACATGAGATAGGAGTCTTCTTTAGTTGGATCATAATTTGACATGTACTTGTTGTTGGCTTCTGCATACCTCTTTGAACACTGACTTAGCCCCCCGCGAACTCCCTTTTCTATGAATGTTAGCATCTCTAAATCAGTAAGCAGCTCAAGTTTTATCATATCTTCTCGATGAATTAAGAGGGATAAACATTGCCACGCATAACCAGGTAGGGTATACGACCATGCAGGATCAAGGCCATATGTCCTATGCGATATATCCCTAAATGCTTCAAATACATCTGTTAAAAGCATTACATCCGTTTTAAGATATAAGTCAGAGTAATCTTGCATGGTACGGCAATTAAAAGTTTGCCAAACTTTCTGCGCATTTAAATATTGCGCGTCACATATAGCTACATCTTCTAAGCTGTTATAAAACGCCTCTTTAGGAGGGAGTTCAGTCTCATTCAATCTTTCCCAAGCGTTCATATAATCATAAGGGAAAACGCCCTTTCGGGTAAGTAAGTTCAGTTCTTCTCCCAGGTATTCAAACTCTGCTTTTAGGTTAGGATATTCGCATAAGTATGATGCAAGCTTATCCAGACCGCTAGCAAGAAAGCGAAAACTATCTATAAATCGAAAATGAACAGTACTATCCATTATATGCTTCGTAAATGAGATGTAATTTTCTTTATTTACAGGTAATATATCAATCTTTCCCTCTATTTCAGATAGTGCCCGTATTATCATGTGCCCATCATAGCAACTCAAGTTATGGAATAGGACAGGTATGGTGTGTGAATCCTGGTACTGCAGATTGCAGTGCTCATGTGCAGCGTTTCGATACTTTCCGGTGAAGTGTGAGTGATCTCTAACACGCTTATCGTCTTCCGTAAATGGCTTCTCACATATATGGCAGTGAGTAGCGGCCAAAAAACTTTGTTGTTGAGCAGGCGTAAGCGGTTCCATGGGCAAATCACATAAAAAGACCGTCTCGACGTCTTCAGCAAATTGTTGAAGCTCGCGCATAAACCACTGCATACAGTCTTGGCCCGTGTAACTTTTATAAAATGATAGAGAATCGTCATAATTACATTTTACATAATAACCGACGCTATAAGGGACATGCTCTTGTTCCTTTTGAGTGTTTTTTTCTATATCATCGACTACAGGTATTAGCAAGCTTTCCGAGTCTGCGAATATAACAAACGGGGCTTTTTCCTTATGTTTAAAATTATTAAATTCCAAAATATTATTGCCTTCTACAGGCATCCGAGGTATTGCTAAGGTCTTGTTTTTAGAGCATTCGGACGTGTGCTTATCTAGTGTTATCTGCGTGCGGAAATAATGAAGGCAGCGATCACAAAAAAATTTTCGATGCGTATTAAGACTCAATTGGCTTGATAGTAAGCGTGAAAGGTCTTTAATCCAAACAAAATGGTATTTTATAGGGCTTAAATCAATATCATCATCTGAGGAAAAGTAGCTGTCTTGTAAAAGTAGTAAGTTTATATGGTTAGGATGCTTATTTTCAGGTATATAATATGGCACAACCAGATAATTTTTTCCAATTTTTTGTAGTCGATATACGTTAACGGAAATTAGGTTTTGCTTTTCAAACTTTGAAATTTGATTTATTGTCATGGGAAACTTAATACCTTCCAAGTTTAGAACTGACTGAGGGTTTGGATAGCACGATGTTCGTTCAGAATGCTTGAACGCGGGATATAAAGCGGAAACGATGGACCACGCAAAGCACATTTCATCAGTATTCTGAACATTAACACATGCCTTTTTCAATGCAATTTGTTTTGGAAGTTCGATGTAAGTTCCGACCCGAAGAGGATTATAATGATTAATAGATACCATTAAATGTGTAATTTTGCGTAGTGCCTACCCAGAATTTCTTTCCTGGAACGTGTCTAATTCAACTAAAATAGGGTTCTTAACATGATCGGCAAACCACTCATTTAAGTTTGTGTTGTCGAAAATAGGGGCATTCGGAGTAGTAATGTACTTTGTATCCTTTAAAATTTCGTCTGCTTTACTAATTTCAAAATCCCCACAAAGAGTGGTCTTAACTTTGAGGGCAGTAGTTTTTTTAAATGCGTTTTGAATTCGCCGCTTAAAAATTATCAAACAGTCCTCTAAAAATGATCGTACATCAGTATGATGTTTGTTAATAATAACACCCGTCCTGATTCTCGACTGGAATGCCGAATGTAAATCTTCCCACTTTACTCTACAAGAAGCTGTTTCTGCACGACGTGTCCCACTACCCCCGCCCACTTTACGGTCCTTTAGTAACGACTGAAACCCCTTAATTTGGGCTAAACACGCTATTATATGAGACTTTTCAGCCACTGACTCAGCGCGTTTCAGAACTTTATTCAAGTTCCAAAGAGCGCGAGTACAGTCCTGCAATATCTTACCGCAGGTAATCGTTGTTAAGTTAGGGGTATCCATCTGGGCCCTAATTAACTCGACGTACTCACTTGGGAACGGCATTTTTTTGCTCTGTAACAAAATAAATATGGCTCAAAATACGTCTGCTCTCTCTAACGTACAAAGACAGAAGGGGCTCTGGAGCTCCTGCGTTCTGCTTATAATGCACCCCTATTTATAACCTCGGTTGGGGTGCGTTCAGAAAAGTAGCATGCCTTTGAAAAAATAAGGTGCGTTCAGAATTAATATTGAAGATTTAGTATGCAGTAGATGTATATACAACAGGCAGTTTTACGCGTTATTATTTTTAAAATATATTACTTGCCGAAAACAATAATATTTTACTGACTGAAAGTGAAACCTGCGATAAGTTTAATCGCCGTAAAAATGTATAACAAAAACAGTCTCTTTTTCAAAAGCTCCAGATAAACTTAAAACGATTAGGGAAATTATTCATAGAAGTGTATCTAGATGTATTTAATAAAGATTATGCATATTTACAATCGTATTAATATTATTACATACGTATCATTTTTTACCCAAAAGAAACAGTGTTTTACTAGAAAATATATTAGGGCTTCTCAGAACTACACCCTGTTTATGGGTATACAGCGTCATCATTATGATTAACGTATCAGTGTTATATTAGTGTTTTTGTTTGTGTTCAGATGATCTGAAACAATGTTATAGGTATATAAGACCTGTTTTGTTTTTTCAGTGTTGACGTTGTGATCCTGTTGTGTTGACGTTGTGATCCTGTTGTGTTCAACAGACCCTGTTCAACGGACCCTGTTGACCTGAACAGACCCTGTTCAACGGACCCTGTTGACCTGAACAGCCCTGTTCAACAGACCCTGTTCAACAGACCCTGTTCAACGGACCCAGTTAACCTGAACAGACCCTGTTCAACGGACCCTGTTAACCTGAACAGCCCTGTTCAAACTCTGTTCAACGGAAACAAAACAAACATAAAACGCTTATATATCAATCACAACGTCAACACTGAAAAAACAAAACAGGTCTTATATACCTATAATATTGTTTCAGATCATCTGAACACAAACAAAAACACTAATATAACACTGATACGTTAATCATAATGATGACGCTGTATACCCATAAACAGGGTGTAGTTCTGAGAAGCCCTAATATATTTTCTAGTAAAACACTGTTTCTTTTGGGTAAAAAATGATACGTATGTAATAATATTAATACGATTGTAAATATGCATAATCTTTATTAAATACATCTAGATACACTTCTATGAATAATTTTCCTAATCGTTTTAAGTTTATCTGGAGCTTTTGAAAAAGAGACTGTTTTTGTTATACATTTTTACGGCGATTAAACTTATCGCAGGTTTCACATTCAGTCAGTAAAATATTATTGTTTTCGGCAAGTAATATATTTTAAAAATAATAACGCGTAAAACTGCCTGTTGTATATACATCTACTGCATACTAAACCTTCAATATTAATTCTGAACGCACCTTATTTTTTCAAAGGCATGCTACTTTTCTGAACGCACCCCAACCGAGGTTATAAATAGGGGTGCATTATAAGCAGAACGCAGGAGCTCCAGAGCCCCTTCTGTCTTTGTACGTTAGAGAGAGCAGACGTATTTTGAGCCATATTTATTTTGTTACAGAGCAAAAAAATGCCGTTCCCAAGTGAGTACGTCGAGTTAATTAGGGCCCAGATGGATACCCCTAACTTAACAACGATTACCTGCGGTAAGATATTGCAGGACTGTACTCGCGCTCTTTGGAACTTGAATAAAGTTCTGAAACGCGCTGAGTCAGTGGCTGAAAAGTCTCATATAATAGCGTGTTTAGCCCAAATTAAGGGGTTTCAGTCGTTACTAAAGGACCGTAAAGTGGGCGGGGGTAGTGGGACACGTCGTGCAGAAACAGCTTCTTGTAGAGTAAAGTGGGAAGATTTACATTCGGCATTCCAGTCGAGAATCAGGACGGGTGTTATTATTAACAAACATCATACTGATGTACGATCATTTTTAGAGGACTGTTTGATAATTTTTAAGCGGCGAATTCAAAACGCATTTAAAAAAACTACTGCCCTCAAAGTTAACACCACTCTTTGTGGGGATTTTGAAATTAGTAAAGCAGACGAAATTTTAAAGGATACAAAGTACATTACTACTCCGAATGCCCCTATTTTCGACAACACAAACTTAAATGAGTGGTTTGCCGATCATGTTAAGAACCCTATTTTAGTTGAATTAGACAGGTTCCAGGAAAGAAATTCTGGGTGGGCACTACGCAAAATTACACATTTAATGGTATCTATTAATCATTATAATCCTCTTCGGGTCGGAACTTACATCGAACTTCCAAAACAAATTGCATTGAAAAAGGCATGTGTTAATGTTCAGAATACTGATGAAATGTGCTTTGCGTGGTCCATCGTTTCCGCTTTATATCCCGCGTTCAAGCATTCTGAACGAACATCGTGCTATCCAAACCCTCAGTCAGTTCTAAACTTGGAAGGTATTAAGTTTCCCATGACAATAAATCAAATTTCAAAGTTTGAAAAGCAAAACCTAATTTCCGTTAACGTATATCGACTACAAAAAATTGGAAAAAATTATCTGGTTGTGCCATATTATATACCTGAAAATAAGCATCCTAACCATATAAACTTACTACTTTTACAAGACAGCTACTTTTCCTCAGATGATGATATTGATTTAAGCCCTATAAAATACCATTTTGTTTGGATTAAAGACCTTTCACGCTTACTATCAAGCCAATTGAGTCTTAATACGCATCGAAAATTTTTTTGTGATCGCTGCCTTCATTATTTCCGCACGCAGATAACACTAGATAAGCACACGTCCGAATGCTCTAAAAACAAGACCTTAGCAATACCTCGGATGCCTGTAGAAGGCAATAATATTTTGGAATTTAATAATTTTAAACATAAGGAAAAAGCCCCGTTTGTTATATTCGCAGACTCGGAAAGCTTGCTAATACCTGTAGTCGATGATATAGAAAAAAACACTCAAAAGGAACAAGAGCATGTCCCTTATAGCGTCGGTTATTATGTAAAATGTAATTATGACGATTCTCTATCATTTTATAAAAGTTACACGGGCCAAGACTGTATGCAGTGGTTTATGCGCGAGCTTCAACAATTTGCTGAAGACGTCGAGACGGTCTTTTTATGTGATTTGCCCATGGAACCGCTTACGCCTGCTCAACAACAAAGTTTTTTGGCCGCTACTCACTGCCATATATGTGAGAAGCCATTTACGGAAGACGATAAGCGTGTTAGAGATCACTCACACTTCACCGGAAAGTATCGAAACGCTGCACATGAGCACTGCAATCTGCAGTACCAGGATTCACACACCATACCTGTCCTATTCCATAACTTGAGTTGCTATGATGGGCACATGATAATACGGGCACTATCTGAAATAGAGGGAAAGATTGATATATTACCTGTAAATAAAGAAAATTACATCTCATTTACGAAGCATATAATGGATAGTACTGTTCATTTTCGATTTATAGATAGTTTTCGCTTTCTTGCTAGCGGTCTGGATAAGCTTGCATCATACTTATGCGAATATCCTAACCTAAAAGCAGAGTTTGAATACCTGGGAGAAGAACTGAACTTACTTACCCGAAAGGGCGTTTTCCCTTATGATTATATGAACGCTTGGGAAAGATTGAATGAGACTGAACTCCCTCCTAAAGAGGCGTTTTATAACAGCTTAGAAGATGTAGCTATATGTGACGCGCAATATTTAAATGCGCAGAAAGTTTGGCAAACTTTTAATTGCCGTACCATGCAAGATTACTCTGACTTATATCTTAAAACGGATGTAATGCTTTTAACAGATGTATTTGAAGCAGTTAGGGATATATCGCATAGGACATATGGCCTTGATCCTGCATGGTCGTATACCCTACCTGGTTATGCGTGGCAATGTTTATCCCTCTTAATTCATCGAGAAGATATGATAAAACTTGAGCTGCTTACTGATTTAGAGATGCTAACATTCATAGAAAAGGGAGTTCGCGGGGGGCTAAGTCAGTGTTCAAAGAGGTATGCAGAAGCCAACAACAAGTACATGTCAAATTATGATCCAACTAAAGAAGACTCCTATCTCATGTACTTTGATGTCAATAATCAATACGGCTGGGCAATGTCGCAATATCTACCTTATGGCGGCTTTAGGTGGCTTTCAGAAAACGAGATATCTCACTTAAACATTAGTGAAATTTCAGATAAATCTGCCGAAGGGTTTATTTTGGAAGTGGACCTGGAAATACCTGAGAATTTGCATGATAAGTTTTCCGATTTTCCATTATGCCCTGGCCATGAAAAACCGCCCGGGGCAAAGAATGAGAAACTTTTGGCTACGCTACACAATAAAACAGAATACGTAATACACTATAGAAACTTAAAGCAAGCTCTAACTTTGGGTGCAAAATTGGGCAAAATACACCGAATATTAGCCTTTAAACAATCTCCTTGGCTAAAATCATATATCGACCTCAACACGGGGCTGCGCCAAAATGCCAAGAATGAGTTTGAAAAGAATTTTTTTAAACTTATGAACAATGCCGTATTTGGAAAGACAATGGAGAATATCCGGAACCACTCTGACGTTAAACTTATAACAAAATGGAATGGCCGCTATGGTGCTGAAGCCTTAATATCCCGGCCAGAATTTAAAAGCAGCACAATTGTTTCCGAAAATTTAGTAATTGTCGAGCTTGCAAAAACACAAATTTATTTTAATAAGCCGATTTATGTCGGCATGTGTATTCTTGATTTGGCAAAGACTACGATTTATGGCTTTCACTACGAGTACATGGTTCCACGTTTTGACGCCTGTAGTGTATTGTATACAGATACTGATAGTCTTATTTACGAAATTAAAAACCACGATGTGTATCAGATAATGAGACGAGACTGTAACGATTATTTTGATACCTCAGATTATGCCCGTGATAACGTTTATGCGATTCCACAAGTGAACAAAAAGGTGCTGGGAATGATGAAAGATGAGAACAATGGCCGCATTATGACCCATTTTGTTGGCCTTAGGTCTAAAATGTATGCTATTAAACTGCTTTATACTCCAGACGAGATTGAGCAAGAACGGGTAAAACTAGAGAATTTAAACAAAGAGCGGGCGGAAATTGATAAGGTTTTATCTAACTTAAAAGCCTATTTCACAGCGCCTAATTAGGTCCCAAAAACATGAGCTACATACTATAAAACAAACTAAAATCGGTCTCAGCCCTTATGATGATAAGCGACAAATATCGAAATCTTCACCCGGCACATTACCATGGGGCATTGCTCACTTATGCATGTGGATGACTAAGTTGATCAGGGTCTGTTCAACAGGGTGTTCAGTTGTTCATTATTAGTATTATAATTATTCATATTATTATAACATTAGCATTCATATTATTATTAGCATTAAAATTATTTTTATTACTAGAATAACTACTAACGCACATATATTATATCCTAACCTGTATAACTTTCAAAAGAGCTCATATTGGTTGTACAGTAAAAAGAAGGCCAAAATACTAACGCACACATATTATATCCTAACCTGTATAACTTTAAAAAGAGCCCATATTGGTTATACAGTAAAAAGAAAGCCAAAATACTAATACACATATTATATCCTAACCTGTATAACTTTAAAACGAGCCCATATTGGTTATACAGTAAAAAGAAGGCCAAAATACTAATACACATATTATATCCTAACCTGTATAACTTTAAAACGAGCCCATATTGGTTATACAGTAAAAGAAGGCAAAAATTCCCCCTGTATAACTTTAAAAAGAGCCCATGTTGGTTATACAGTAAAAGAAGGCAAAAATTCCCCCTGTATAACTTAAAAAAGAGCCATATATTATGTTATATATAGAACTGTTTTCTGATTTCAAATCAGATAACGAAAAAAATTATGCCACAAATGGTTTTGCTTTGAAATTTCGTTTTTCCATAAAAATCGAATGGGGACAATATAGGCCACGTTCACGTCGTGTCCCTGTTTAAACCGAGTGCCCTCTGGTAAGTGTAGTGTTTTTCAGGTATTTTTGCTCTTGCCCTCGTTTCATTTTTCAGCACCTAAACTGCCCCTAAAGTGGCTTTAGTAGCTTTGTAGAAAGTGTATATTGTTTTTAGTAGTAAATATGTGCTTTAATACATTGTTCTTAAGGTTGCTTGCGAAACACCGTCTTATGTTTTTATTATGAGGTACACTTGTTGAAAACCCCCCTAATATAAATGTTTCTAGTCCCAGTTTTTTAATTGTATGTAGATATGTCTATTCTTGCACGCTAAATGTTTCTAATCCTTAGTTTTAACTGTAAATATTTTTCGCTAAATTTTGAACTTATAATATATTGTACCTATATACAAGATTGGCGATAAGTGTCTTGTGCCAAATTTTTATTTCGTTCAGGTATTATTTTTGATGCAAGATACTTGTCTTATTTAAATATTTTTGCTAACTAGTGCTGTAATAGTGTATTTGACTTGAAAACTGCATATATTTCTGGCATAAAACGTTGTTAAATAATTACAGATATGTCTTTTTATTTTACGCCGATTTTTTATTCCTTTAATGTAATATACCAGGGTGATAGTAAGTGATATTGTTATGTTGTGAATAAAAAGTTTTAAAATTGATTGATTTTTATTTAATTATACACTCATGAATGGTACTGTTGCGAACGGCTATTACAATATGGCCTAAGCGTATTTTCTTAAATTTTCAGTATTGGAACGGCGGTGTTGCCGTTTCAACAATTTTTATGTTGAATAAGGGGAAATATTGGTTTGGCGACGCCATTAGTACTGGTTTGTCGATAAAATGGTGAATGCATTATAAAAGCTAGGTTTACCGCCATTTTGTCATCATCGCCACACTTAGGTTTGTTAATAAATTGGTGAAGGCAATATTTGCTGATAGGGGCTTCTGGTTGCATAAGTTCAGGTAGTACCCAGATAGCGGGAGTGTGCGCGAACGTAATTATAGATGGCGTCTGAAAATACTGTTTGCCAAAAGGACATACTAGATCCCCGGTTGTCTAATTACATGCCACGCGGCCTCTAACAATGTTCATTGATGACATGTTATGGCGCATGCATACTGCAACAGATGTAGCAATATTATGTAGACAAAAACAACTATGGCTACCACAATTTTACCATCGTCTCAACACTTGGGTCCTTTGTTCCACCTATACGTTATAATTGACGGGTCCCCCATATTTTTAGTTTGTCAACATTGATCAACTCTTTTAATGTATACGCTCTCGTAGTGTATTTTATAAGGTTTTAGATCGGAATCGAGAGGTTCCTGGTTCAAATCCCGCCGAGGACAAAAACTTTTTTATGGTATTATTATATTTTAAAATATTTTAACTGATTTACGACGTCACACCTACCATCGCGGTAAACATGATGTCTTATATGAAAAGCAGGTGGCGCTACAGGTACGTACATCTTAAAGTCCCTGTATTGGAAAGTCTGGACACGAGCGGTCGTTCACGCGATTGGTTGGCCTCGAGCTAAGAAATTAATGGCGGCTCCAATAAGAGAAGCGCAGATGACTTATTCGCAGCTATGTTCACATCATTCGCAATCTGTCAAATCGTTTGTTTACTTTTAGAAAACCCAACAAATATTTTTTTTTCTGCAGTTTAAAGTGAAAAGTGATTTGTTTTTTTGGTTTTTTACAATTTAGAAAGGATTTCTTTTGATTTTAATGTCGGGAGTAAAGAAGCAGAAAGGTGGCATATCGGGAGCTTACCCCGAACGCCCTTCTAAAACCGGCGAAGGAATATCATTTTTAGATTTGCTATGGAGATCACAGGTATGTACCTATATTATAAACAAATATTGTGCTTTTGGAAACATAACATGTATGTGGATGTATTTACTAATTCTTGAATCGTCTACTAATTTTAATATATTTAATAATTAAATTATAGAAGACACAAGTACTACTGTAACGCTCTTTTAATAAATATAAGCTTATAAATTAATCAATTATAATATTAAAAAATAAATAAATTGTCTTATCATAACTGAAATTTAATTCAAACTGCTATTACAAACCACCCCATCCGCGATGGTGCTAAAAGTTATTATACCTCGCATATGAATGAATTTTTTGATGGTGTCCAGTTCTTTCGGCCAACATTAATTATCCATCTCTCACGTCTGTTCTCATCCGAGGGAAATGAGGCCATATAACATTTTCTCCCATGATTGGTATTATTTTTGCAACCGGGATAGCTGCATGTATGCATTTTTAAAACACTTTGACGTTTAACGAACGCGAACTGTTTATTTACATCGCGAGATCATAATATGACAGGAGAGACTGACACCGCGCGCACGCCCGGGCACCATTAATTTCTTAAAAGGTGGAAATAGAAAAGGACACAGAGTTCTCTTTCTTACACACGGGCTTTATAGCTCGTGTCCAGACTTTCCAATACAGGGACTTTAGTACATCTCCCCCGTTAGGTGGCACCCCTACAATGATATTACTATATAATCGGAGTAACACGTGATCTGGGTTCCGTTGGGGCAAAAGTTAGGTTAGAATAATGGGTGGGGGGTTAGGTGGCAGCAGTGGAGGGTTCCACACAGGCCAATAGGGCCCTATATTACCGGCATCGAACAGTTATGACGTCACTCACTAGGTGGCGATAGTAGCTGGGTTCCACTTAGGTTAAGAGAGGATGGTGGCTTCCAGGAAAAGTGCCACACCCTAAAATGGCGATAAAAATGCAGATTTCAGCCTCCATGTTATTTCTTATGGGATTTTGGGTTAGAAACGGCACTGCTATACTACTTTACTGTCACCTCAAGATAGAATTTCTTTCAGGTATTTATTGAGTCGTAAGACCTCTTGCTGCCTATAGAGACGTGCATTGGCAGTAGGTGTTCGAGCATCCAAAGTAAGAGATGAAATAAGTGTGCTGTCATCAGCGAAGCTATATCTATATAGGATTTCTAATTTTTGTTAAAAGATCGTTTAAGGGGGTAGGCGACAATATAGAACCTTGAGGCCGCCACTCGCAGAAAACGGTCTTTAAAAAAGCTTGACAGTCATAAACAAAATCGAACCGGCATTCCGTATGCTCTTACTTTAGTTAAGAGCCCGTCATACCATACTCAGTCAAAGGCCTTGAAAATGTCCAGTGCTACCTCCCGGGACTCCCCATGATGTTCTATTGCGTTATTCCAAACGTGAGTAACATAAGCGAGAAGGTCTCCTGTTGATCAAGACTTACGGAATCCATACTGGCGGTCACTAATAATGTTGAAGCCTTCCAGGTACTTTAATAATTTCTCGTTGATAAATACGACTGGACGATAATGGTTTGGCAAAGTTTTCTTGCCTTGTTTGGGTATTGGCTGGACTGCCGCGGTTTTCCAGCAAGAAGAAAATATTCCTTTTTTATAAGATATAAAGCGTACAAAATACCGGTGTCAATTCATCAGCGCATGTCTTAATTACCATCACTGGAATTTCGTCAGGATCAGAAGCTTTTTTGGTGACTCCTCAAGGAGGCGCTGCCGGACAACAATCTCGGGTATTCTTGATTGTATAGGGAGAATGTTCGGTGCAGTTTTTCCCTAAAAATTAACCATTGAATTTCAGGAGAATAGTTCCGCCAGTAAGTTTGCTTCTTCCTGTGATTTGGTCGCAATGCTGCAATCAGAACGTGTTAGAGGTGGTATGGTTGACTTGGTAAAGTTCTGATTGACGGCCTTAGCTACCGACGAAAATTATCTTGAGCCGTTGAGACATTCAAGAAGTTTGTCTTTGATCCTCTGGTTGTGTGCTTCTTTGCTTTGGTTTATTGTTTGCTTGCATTGGTTTCGAGCGTTAACAAAGATGGTACCATTTTCGGCGATAGGGTTTTGACGCCATTGTTGGTAGAAATAATTTTTTGATTTAACTGCTCGTTTGAAATTTTTGGTAAACCAAGGCTTGCCGTTAGAAAGGCACTTTTTTGAAAAAGGGATGAAGGCTTCCATACCAGTTATGATAACCTCCGATACTTCTCTAACACAGAAGGATGGATCATCAGAGGTAAAACAAATGTATCGCCAAGGCAAAGTTCGAAAATGGTCATTTAGGTCATCCCACTTAGCCGATGTATAATTCCAAATCTTGTGTGGTTTAGGAGGCTGTTCAGCACTAACTGGTAGTTTGCTCAGTGCCGAAATAAGGTAGTGGTCAGAAGTTCCTAACGGAGGGTTCAAGATGACAGTATACAAGCCGGGGTTTGAAGTTAAGAAAAGATCCAACACACTAGCATAATCACCATCTCAGTCTAAAATCCGAGTTGGTTCACCCACGAGTTGGATGAGGCCAGAGCTGATAGCAAAGGATTCGGCTTCGCAATCTTGCTCGTCGGTTGTGTTTGAGTATTTAAGCCACTTGACATTATGAAAGTTAAAGTCGCCAAGGATGACAACTTCGAAACTGGGATGGTGGGTTTGCAAAAAGACGATAGTATTAGCAAGTGAGGAGAACATCTCTCTATAATTGGTATCGCTTGGCGGCCGGTGAAGGCAGCAGATAAATTTAGTTATTCTTTGCGTTGATATTTTAAACCACATTACATCAAAATCATTTGGCTCGAGTGTCTTCTCTTGTTGACAAGAAATATTACTGCGGACAAGGAGACGGAGGCCAAAATTACGCCTAAATCGGTGATGGAACTCTTATCCATGATATAAATAGCTGACCGTACTTATCGATGATCTCACCTTTGTTTCGGTTAGTGCGAGTACATGAAGCTTGGTAGATTGTAGATGTTGATGGACTGCATTGATTTTCGAGTTCAGTCCTTTTCAATTGTTGAAGTCAATTTTGGGCTTTTTAACAACTTCAGTTGTCACACCATTTCCATTTTGACTGTTATTCAAAGGATCCGCCTGGCTATTGGAAATGGTGGATGTTGGTATAATTTCACTCGATGAGGTGCCAGGACCGGCCCCCACTGAAGATCGAATCGAAGATCGAGTTTAATTCCGGAACATCTTGATCTTTGAACCACCATCGTAGCATTTTTCATATATTTCCCACCCTAGAAACTGGAGACATCGGCACAGCGCCGACACGTTAATAACGATGTTACTAAAGCTTCCGTGTAGAGACTTTTAAAAAGTCATGAGTAACGTCCATATAAAGTTCCTATTGTACGGGAACCTCTCGAGGAGGATTACGATAGGAGATTAGAAATCTGTGAGGAAAGGATGGCAAGATGAGAAGAAAACAAAATTTTTTCCAAAATATTATATTTTCTGATGTGGCCATATTTTATTTAAATGGAATGTTCAATAATCATAATTGTCGATTTTGGTCTGATCAAAATCCACAGTGAATACCTGAAGGACATACACAACATTCTCAAAAAGTCAATGTGTGGGCTGGAATAATTAATAGCAGATTTCAGGTCATATTTCTTTAACGAAAATGTTACTGCTCAGCGTTATTTAGATTTCCTCTCATTTCATTTAATGCCTGCATTAGCACTTCTTTTTCCTGACGGGGATGATCTTATTCCCCATGAAAGAATATGGTTTCGACAAGATTGTGCACCGCCGCACTTCGTGTGAAAATGTGAAGACGAAATTTGTCTAAATCGCTCGATAGATCGACGCCGACGGGGTGCAATTGAATGGCCACCAAGGTCTCTGGACCTTATGCATTTGGATTTCTTTCTATGGGAGTATTCGAAGAAGAGAGTGTACCAGACAACATTGAGGATCTTATAGATGCACTTTCAGCATTTGATCAAGTAAGTCAAATCAGGTAAGTGCCATATTTTGAATAGCTCATAAATTCAACTGTTCCTAAAAAATATTACTTGGGCTTGTTTTACAGGTACGAAATGAGCAAGCCCCTTTTTTTTGATACAATGGGATTTAGTTTTTAAAGATCTTTTCATAGAGCCTCCATGTGACCATTTAAAAAAAAAAGTTGGGGTTGCAGCAGGTAAAGGGATTGAAGGGACGGGGCTAAAAATATTACAGAAAGATAAACAACAATTTATGTCAATTTCCGAGTTTCAGCGTTTTTTTTTTAAATATGAATTTTATGCTGAACTTTTTAACAACCCAGTATTTAGTTTGGCACTTGATAAGTGTAGGTTGAATAATGTGTAGGCGTTTGACTTGTGTTCAGAATATCACGTACTTATTGTTTTCTGCCCAAATAAAAGCACTTTAATAGGAATTATTCTTCGCTGTTGTCCTACATGATTATTACACCCTGTAGTATGCATTTATTCATAGTCACCAGTACAAATACCAAGAAAAAACTTATGTAACCAACCTTTACTTCTCCAACGTCGTCGATAAGTGAATCATTGCATTATTTGTACTCGTCAGTATAACACAAAATATTTTCGTGCGAAAAATCCTAATAATTTCATTTAAGTGTTCGTAAAAATGCCGAAAGTAAAAGATAAAAAACGTGCGTGGAAAAGAGTAATTGAGAGTAGTTCGGAAAGTGAGGGGGAATCTGAAAAACGACAAAAATTGAGTTCAAATAAACAACGGTTTGAGTTACTCATGGAAAAACTAAAAGAAATCCAACAGAACATTCATGAAATCAGATCGGACAGTGAAGAACAGAAAAGCAGTGATAATGAAGGTAAAAAATTAGGAATGATTGACTTTATGTCTCTTCCTGGAATTATAAAATAGGAATGATAGACCCTGTGTCTCTTCCACATTAAAACTAAGTAATCGACGTATGTCTTTTTAGTTTGTTAAAATTATATCATATTAATTGTTGTTACAGAACCTCACCAAGAACAAGAAGTTAATAAACCCTCTGAATCTAGTACTAGAAATCGGTTTTCAGAAATTTTGGGTGTTAATCCCGAGACAACAAAATCATTTGGAGCCGCAATACATGATGAAGTTGCGGTAAGATGGAACACCTATATAAGAAAAGGGATAGATAAACAGACTATCGAAGTATTACATAATAAATATCCTATTGCCGAAAACTGTAAATCCGTAAGTGCACCAATTATGAACAAAGAAGTGGAAATGTGCCTATCCCGAGACAACTTAAAAAATGAGCGTTTTTTGACCAATTTACAAAAGATGTTGGGCAGCAGTCTTGCCGCCATTGGTGCTATAATAACAGACATTATTGAGACTCCAGACGAAATAAAGTTAGAAAAAATTGTTTCTATTTTGGCTGACAGTGCTCAGCTTCAATGTGCTGTTCACCATGGTTTATGTGAACACAGAAGATATCCAGCAAAATATAATATGACAGAGGAGGTTCGTAAGGTATTGGAAGAGGGACCTATTGACGAATTCCTTGTTGGGAAGAACCTTAATGAGTCAATTAAAGCAAACGAGGCGGTTAACAAGCTTGGAAGGTCATTGAAAGTAAAGAAATGGAATCTTAAAACATTTTCATTCCATGGACCACAACCGGGGCCATCTGGAGTCCAACAAACAAGGAACAAAACTTCTAGCTCGGATTATTTAAACTATCGGCGTCCTCACAACACATTCAAAAAGCGATCACGGTACCCGATAGACCAGAAAAATCAAGACAAGCAACCATACACAAAGAAGTCCAGGTTTCGGAAGAATTATTAAAAAAGGTAAAATATGCTGGTAGACTTAAAAGCTATATAACTGAATGGGAAAAAATAACAAAGAATAGAAGGGTTTTAAGTTGGATTAGCGGTATGTCACTTAAATTTAATTCGGTTCCTTATCAGATATGTACACCTAGGGTAAAAATAGAAAAATCTGAAATTCTTAACTATAGAGAAGCTATTAAGGACTTATTAGATATAGGAGCTATTTCGCTATGTACACCAAAAAAGGACGAATTTTTTTCATCATATTTTTTTATCAAAAAACCAAGTGGTAAATATAGGTTTATTTTATTAAATTTAAAAGACTTAAATAATTACATTTCAGCACCTCATTTCAAACTGGAAGACTATAAAACGGTATTAAAATTGATTACAAAAAATTGTTTTTTACTAGATTTGATTTTAAAGATGCATATTTTGCAATACCTATTAAAGGAAAATATAAAAAATATTTAAGATTTCGGTTCGAAAACAAAAATTACGAATTTAATTGTCTGCCATTTGGACTAAACGTTGGGCCATATATCTTTACAAAAATAATGAGACCCGTATTAACATACTTGCGAATAAAAGGCATCATATGCTCGGCATATTTAGACGATATTTTAATCATAGCCCGTACAGAGAAAGAATGTAAACGAAATACGTATTTACTGAAAAAATTATTATGTCAGTTAGGATTTATATTAAATCTTGAGAAAAGTGAGTTGATCCCCAAACAAAAAATAATATATTTAGGTTTTGAAATCACTAGTGTAGATATGAATATTACCTTACCTGTAGAAAGAAAAAATACAATTTTTAATAAATTAAAAGATTTTAAAGGAAAAAGTACTTGTAGTGTTAGACAATTTGCAAAAATTATAGGTACACTTGTAGCCACAAAACCTGCCGTAAAATATGGTTGGCTACATCTCAAAAATATGGAACGCGAAAAATATGAGGCCCTATCCAAAAATCGACAGAACTATGAAGCCGTTATGGTAGTTCCAGATTACTTGGATAGTGAATTTGATTGGTGGTTACGGAACATTAAAGAAAGTAAACAAAGTATTCGAAAACCGTCATATAACATGGAAATTTTCTCCGATGCCTCAAAAACTGGGTGGGGGGCGCACTGTTGAGAGAAAACAACTCACGGATTTTGGAATAGATCGGATAAAAAATGTCATATTAATTATTTAGAGTTATTGGCGGCTTTTCATGCCCTACGGTCATTTGCAAAAAATAAAACAGACTTAAATATTTTATTAAGAATAGACAATGTCACAGCTATCGCCAGTATTAACAAAATGGGAAGTATAAAATATAAAAATCTTAATAATATCGCTCGAAACATATGGAATTGGTGTGAAGACAGAAATATTTATATTTATGCTTCTTACATTAGCTCTATTAACAATAAGATCGCGGATACGGAGTCTAGACTAAAAATTAGTTCTGTAGAATTTGAATTAAGCAATGATAAATTTCAGCTGATTTTATACAAATTTGGTTTACCTTCAATAGATCTCTTCGCATCTTATCAAAATAAGAAATGTAAACGTTTTGTATCTAAATATCCAGACCCAGAGTCTATATACATAGATGCGTTTACATTTCAATGGGATCAGGAATATTTCTATGCCTTCCCGCCTTTTTCGTTAGTGGGTAGAGTATTAGAAAAAATTATTTCGGATAAAGCAACTGGTATAGTGGTAGCCCAAACTGGCCGAGTCAGGCCTGCTACCCATTATTTCAAAAACTTCTAAAAGAGGAACCCTTACATTTTCAGACTGATAATAGGTGTTCTCTGTTCTCTTGCAGACAACACTCAATTTATTGCCAGACACCCTTGACTCCGGATGACGTCATTCCAGTTTTACTAGCTTCCTTATCCGAAAGCTCTATTAGACAATATAGCCATTGTTTAAGAAATTGGTGGACATATTGTATAAAAAATAGTTATAATCCCTTTGAATATCAATTAAGCAAATTACTTATATATTTTTCAGATCTACAAAAGAAAAAATTATCATTTTCCTCACTAAATACCCATAGAGCTGCCTTGTCACTAATTCTAGACATTAAACCGCATGATGAACCGGTTTTAAAAAGATTTTTTAAAGGTGCATATAACCTTAATCCTTCCCAGCCTAGATATGAGACTACCTGGGATCCAGACAATGTTTTAAAATATTTAGAAACACTCTATCCCTTAGAAAACTTGTCCTTAGAAACATTAAGTCAAAAATTAGTCACTTTAATAGCACTCGTGTCTGCTCATCGAATGCAAACTTTAGCAAAAATTAAAGTCAGGGACATTACTGAGGCAGATAACAATGGTATAGAAATTCGTATATCCGAAAGAATTAAAACATCAGGACCTAGAAAGTTTCAGCCTTTGTTAAAATTACCTGAGTTTAAAGAAAGCCCTAGTGTGTGCGTTGTACGAACCTTGAAATATTATATAGCAAAAACACAACAACTGAGAAAATCTACAGAAGACGCATTATTTTTAACATGGAAAAAGCCCCATCATAGCGCTTGCTCTCAGACACTATCTAGATGGGTCAAAACAACTCTGGGTAAGAGTGGTATAGATATTACAAGGTTTTCTACACACAGTACTAGACACGCTAGTACTTCCGCAGCTTTCAGGAAGGGTGTAAATATTAAAGTAATACGGGCTACCAGTAGAGGATTAATACACTTTCATTGTCACCCCCCACTCCTCTGACGTCACATGACCTTGAACGCAGGTGTTCAATGATGTCACATGACCTTGACCTTGAACGCAGGTGTTGGTATCACCTTGACCTTGACCTTGAACGCAGGTGTTGGTATCACCTTGACCTTGAAAATTTACGTCATATGACCTTGACCTTGAACGCAGGTGTTGGTATCACCTTGACCTTGAAAATGTACCTTGAAGTTTTATGACCTTGATGTTGCATGATCTTGAAAGACCTGTTGTCAATGTTAATTTTTAATGGTGTGACCTTGGCCGCTAGGTATATATGTGGGTAGGAGGTGTCACATTTTAGTATTGAACAGAATATTCAGCAAGACTTTTTCAAAATAATTAGTTAAACGGACATGGAGTATGTGTGTGAAGATTGTAGTGAGACATTTAGTCGTAGTTACAGTATGTTACGACACAGAAGAGAGTCTTGCATGTTTCGATTTGTTAACGCAGAGTCTGCAAAGCGACGGAGAGTCGATGTGGCTACACCAACACCCCAGATGCGAACATGTGTAACTTGTAATATAGCTGTTCCACATAATCAATTGGGTGCTCATCAAAGAACGCTCCAACATCGAAATAATTCCTGTTTGCCATTGTCACAAGGTGTTCAAATTGTGCAAACGGCTTTTAAGAAGAGGATTGCAACATATCGAGTAAGCAGTGAAAATTTCCATATAGACTTCACCATATTTTTTGAAGAAATTAAAGCTCAAGTGCTTAGTTTAATAAGTGAAGTAGTAGCAGTTCGTGGTGCACTAAAAATAAACATGGTTGTGGTGGGATTGTACATTCTTCCCGCACAGGATTCTTACAGTGAAAAATCTTTTAACACGTGTAATGAAATTGTTACTGTTGCAAGTGACTTGGAAGAAGTGTACCGATCATTTGTTGAGGCAATGAAGGTTCAATCGACGGAATTTCAGGAAAAGGATTCAGGTATGTTATAGGTCAATAATTGAAAGCATATTTAATTATTAAATATATATTTTATCTTACAGGTTGGGCATTAGAAAAAATTTTGTACTTGGAGGTAAACATCAATGAATATAAACCATTTGGGGGATCATCATATATCAAGTTACCGAAATTCATTGATCTGAAGAATGCTGTTGTTAATGTTTACAATCAAGATGAGTGCTGCTTCGCTTGGGCCGTCACGTCAGCATTGTTCCCTGCCAGTAACATGTCATCACAAATGACGTCATACCCCCATCACTCTAGAGTGCTAAATTTTACAGGTATGAATTTTCCAATTAAATTGCGTGATATTTCTAAATTTGAAGAAATGAATAATATTTCAGTAAACGTGTATGGTTTACAATCGGTATTTGAACATAATAAATTAAAATATGAAGTTGTGGGCCCATTAAGATATTCTGGTAAAAAGCTGGGTATACATGTAAATTTGTTGTTAGTAACCAAGGATTGTAATGTCAGAGATAATGATGATGATGATGCACACATTTGCGATACAAATTGTATGAAAAGTCATTACTGCTGGATAAAAGACTTATCAAGATTATGTTCAAGTCAGATATCATCAAGTTGTGATAAGCTTTATTTTTGTGATGGGTGCCTTATATATTTTAAATCATCATTCGCTTTGACATTACATCAAGAAAATGATTGTAAACTTAAATACTCAGTTATACCATCAGTTAATTTAAAAGTGGATAAATTTGGGAAAAGTGTAGCGGAAAACATTTTAAAATTTGAAAATATCGAAAAACAAATGCGTGTACCATTCGTTGTATATGCAGACTTTGAATCAGTGCTTAAACCATTAGATTCAACTGAACCAAACCCCGAACATTCTTACAGTACGACAAACGTTAAACATGAGCCGTTTTCTTTTGCATACCTAATAAAGTGCTCCTTTGATGATTCTATTTCAAAATTTGAGTTATATCGCGGAGATGATGCAGCCCAAGTATTTGTATCCCGCAATGAGACAGATCTAAGAAATTTATACAATACGTATTTAAAAGATATTAGACCAATGAACCGTTTAACATCTGATGAAATAAAAGATTTCGATAATGCCACAGAGTGCAACATCTGTGAAGGTCCGATTAACAATAATGATAAGGTAAAGGATCATTGTCACATAACGGGAAACAAAAGACCTGGTGCTGCTCATTCGATTTGTAATTTAAATTATAAAGTACCTACATTTATACCAATTGTATTTCATAATTTGAGTGGTTATGATAGTCACATGTTTATCAAAGAATTGTGTCGTCATGGTGATAAAATTGATGTGATAGCTCAAAGCAAAGAAAAGTACATTTCATTTACCAAAAGTATTTACGTTCATGACTATGTAGACTCAAAGACCATGACAATAAAAAAAAAATATTTAAAATTAAGATTTATTGATAGTTTCAAATTTTTATCAGCATCACTAGATACTTTGGGTAAAGGTTTAGACTTAAGTAGTTTAAAGGAAATGCGCAAGCATTATCCCGATGATAAGAAGTTTAGTTTAATGCGTGGCAAAGGTATTTTTCCATACAGTTTCATGGATTCTTTGGAAAAGATGAACTATCCAAATTTACCAACTAAAAATCAGTTTTACGATAATCTATCAGAGGAACACATTAGTGATGAAAGCTATGAAAAAGCTAAGGAAGTTTGGCGTTTATTTGATTGTAAGAATTTAGGGGAATATTCAGATTTATATTTAAAATCAGATGTGTTATTATTAACCGATGTTTTTGAACAATTTCGCGATATGTTTTTAAACATTTATAAATTAGACCCAGTGCAGTACTACACTCTTCCCAGTTTTTCATTTGATTGTATGTTGCGCATGACCAAGGTAGAGTTGGAACTACTTACTGATATTGACATGATTCACTTTTTTAAGAAAGGAATTCGTGGTGGTATAAGTCAGTGTTCGGAAAGGAAACATATTGCCAATAATATTTATTTACCGAATTATGATGCATCAAAACCTTCTTCATTCATTACTTATCTGGATGCCACAAATTTGTATGGTCATAGTATGTCACAAGCATTACCATTTGGTGGATTTAGATGGTTATCACAACGCGAAATTTTAGATTTGAATATTATGGATATTGACGACAACAGCCCAGAAGGCTACGTGTTGGAAGTCGATGTGCATTATCCACTGAATTTGCACGATGCACATTCTGACCTTCCATTTCTGGTTGAGAATATAATACCACCAACAGAAACAGCCAAATTGTCAAAGTTAATACCAAATTTAAATGATAAAAAAAAATATATTGTGCATTATCGAACCCTAAAGCAGGCGATTTCTAGTGGCTTAATGGTAATGCAAACTCATAGAATTTTAAAATTTAGTCAATCTAAGTGGCTAAAGACATACATTGATTTCAATACAGATTTGCGGAATAAGGCAACATCAAAATTCGGTAAGGATACATTTAAATTAATTATTAACGCCATTTTTGGCAAGACTATGGAAAATGTCGAAAATCGCAACGATATAAAGTAATTCACACAGTGGGAAAACATGCGGGGTAAAGTAGGGGCAAGGGCTTTAATATCGCGTCCGAATTACAAAAGTTCAACAATATTTACCGAAGATTTTGTTGCAATACATATGGATAAACTAAAAATTATATACAATAAACCAATTTATATCGGATTTTCCATATTGGATATGTCAAAGACAGTGATTTACGACTTTTTTTATAATTTCATTAAAGCAAAATTTGGTAGTAACGTTTCCTTATTGTACACTGACACCGATTCTCTTATTTTAAAAGTTTTTACCGACTACTTTTATCGAACAATTGCAGAGAACCCTGATAAGTTCGACACCTCTAATTATGTAGAAGGGAATATTTTTAATATCCGGAAAAGTCAATCAGTAGTAGGTCGGATGAAAGATGAATTTCCAGGTGATCCGATAATGTGTTTTTACGGCACCGGCGCTAAAGCTTATTACATCAGCTCGCTTCATAATGAAGTGAAGAAAGCAAAAGGTGTCAAAAAAGCAGTTATTGAGAAACAACTTCACCTGGAAGATTATCAAAATGTAGTAGAGCGTGGTGGTTTAATATTTCGCAAAATGAAAACGTTTCGTAGTTATAAACACGACGTTTACACGGAAATATTAAACAAGGTAGCATTATCTCACCACGACGACAAACGCTATATAATACCATCAACGACAAAAACTTTGCCTTGGGGACATAAGGATTTAGACTTTTATAGTGCAGACCCAGAAGAAAATTTGGTAAACTTGTTGAAAGTTATTCAATCATATCTTTAGTTTTTAAGTAATTTTATGTCATACCGATTTTAAACTTGTTAAAATAATTGGAAAATTCATATATAAACTGTTAATTTTAATATTTATCAACGTACTGGATTAGTGTTATGTAGAATTTTAAAAGAAAATGCACTACCTCAAGGATGGCAAGATACACCTTGACCTTGATAAAGCTAGTTTTAAAATTTCAAGAGAACGCGCAACCTTGAAAAGTGCCTGTAGTCAAGGGCACTAAGAAGAGTGGTGGCAAGAACGAAGTGAAGGACGGCGAGACTCGAGGTGGGGTGAACTTATAGTGGGGGGAATAGGCATAAAAGCGAGCATCTTGTGTGGAGCTCTTCAGTCTGAAACTTTTAGTGACGACAATTATTCCTGTGTACGTAATGTGTTCAAACATGAGTGATATTTCTGATTTAATGAGTGTTTCAACCCAAGATCTTCTGGGCGTCGAAGATGATTTACATCTGATTACCGCAAACGCCTTTGTGGACGAGCCCGCAGCCCCCGGGAACGACTTGAGTATAGCAGACGATGGAATGGAGCAGATTATGGATGATGCATGTGGCCAGTTGTTGAGGGACATAGAGAAGCGGCAAGCAGCTGAGAACAAAAAAGTCAATGTTCTCAGTAATGTTGTGATTAAGGAAGCCCAGCCGACACATTCAAAATTAAAAAGATTACTGACGACTGGTGGATCCAAAAGCAAGGGTGAATTTTATTCGTCTGTGGCAAAGGATGTGCCGAAAAAGAAGAAATTCACATTTAGGCGCCTCCCCGTACCTTTTCCCGGTGGATTCGAGATGCCGTCTTCACCACCACCACCACCAGCAGCAGCAGCGATTCCAAACCACTTGGCTCCGGTGGTAGTTGTCGTGGATGGCCCAATCATGAGGACACCATCGCCACCACCACTATCACCGGAGCTGTGCCGGAAAGGACGAAAAGGTCGAAAAAAAAATATAGAGCGACCAATTAGTGCATCTAGTGCGTCCACATCATCATCAACGTTTGTGGCGTCTCAACCAGGTTGGCTAGATGAGTTTTCTAGCAGCCAAAGGAATGTCCTAAGAGACGCCTATAATGTGCGGGGTAAACTTTTGGGACAATTAAGGGCGCGAGAAAGTGATGTGGAAATTTACGAGAGACAGATTACGGAACTAAAAAAAAAGTTAGATTTAGCTAGGTGTGATGTGGGACAATTAAAAAAAAAACTATTGTTATTAGACAATTTTAGTGTTAAGTTAGAGTAAGTTTTGTAATATTAGATGTATATAGATTTAGGTTTAAGAATTGTATAGGCATATAATTTTAGTGTTAATTTAGAGTAAGTTTTGTTATAGTAAATGTATATAGATTTAGGTTTAAGAATTGTATAGTAATGTAATATAAATGTATATATTTTATAAAAATATATTTAAATAAATATCATCCTAGTCAATTAAATTTTGTTTTATTTACAACATTTTGAATTAGTTAGGTTTATGAGAATCAATAAACCCATAGGCTATATATAAAAAAGTTTAAATCTTAATATTTAAATAATTTTTTAAGCAAACGAAGTTATAAGAAATTTTACTTTAGCGAATTCAAGAAATTATTAAATCGAATAGATTTGTCTAAAACTATATTTCCTTCGCTAACTACATCAGTCGATTGCAAGCCACGATGGGAGAATATCCTTCAGACATTTTTCTTGATATCCAAGGCTACCATTGTTCTTCTTTTGGATACTTTCCAAAAGAGTTAGCAATTTACGATGGGTTTCGTATCTCAAGTTATCTATTTAAAGCTCCTTTTGCGAAAAATATGTTGTCCCTTGCGGAGCTAAAACATGTCAAATGGGCCGAAAAGTATCATGGACTGAAGTGGGAGTCTGGAAACGTAGAACTCTGTGAAATTAACAATATATTTAAACATGTGTTGGAATTATACCAATCACCCAGGATATACGTAAAAGGAAGTATGAAGGCAAATTTCCTAAAGAGGTTTATAAGCGAAGAAATCATTACAGATATTCCCTGTAAGCTGGAACCGAAATTAAGTAAATTTAAGAAGATTCCAGAGTGTTTTTTCCACAAAACGATGCATCCATGGCATTGTGCAGCATCGAATGTAAAACTGTTATATAATTATAGAAATTGCTACTAATAAATATTATATTATTGTTTACTTTGTTTTTCTTTTAATCATTCGTCAGTACCTAATCTGCACACTTTTTCTCTTAGATTGGCTAGCTAGTATTGAACTTAAAATATTTGACTTAGTGTTTACAATAAATCACAACTTAAAATAAAATTTCTTGGTACTACCCGTTTCGTATTTAAATAATTTTTTAAGGCATTTGCTGTAATTTTACGCAGAAATGCAAAAGAGCTAAAATGTTTGCCTTCGCTTAAACCATAGATCCCCGGTTTTTAAATTGTATTTAGTGAAAAAATTGTTTGGTGGTACCTCCATAATATTTGTTATTTATTAATTTTTTTTAAGCATTTGCTGTAATTTTACGCAGAAATGCAAAAGAGCTAAAATGTTTGCCTTCGTTCAAACCATAGATCCCCGTTTTTTAAATTGCATTTAGTTGAAAAATTTTTTTTGGCGGTACCGCCATTATATTTGTTATTAATTAATTTTTTAAGGCATTTGCTGTAATTTTACACAGAAATGCAAAAGAGCTAAAATGTTTGTCTTCATTTAAACCATAGATCCCCGTTTTTTAAATTGCATTTAGTTGAAAAATTTTTTTGGTGGTACCTCCATTATATTTGTTATTAATTAATTTTTTTAGGCATTTGCTGTAATTTTACGCAGAAATGCAAAAGAGCTAAAATGTTTGCCTTCATTTAAGCCATAGATCCCCGTTTTTTAAATTGCATTTAGTTGAAAAATTTTTTTGGCCGTACCTCCATTATATTTGTTATTAATTAATTTTTTAAGGCATTTGCTGTAATTTTACGCAGAGATGCAAAAGAGCTAAAATGTTTGTCTTCGTTTAGACCATAGATCCCCGTTTTTTAAATTGCATTTAGTTGAAAAATTTTTTTTTTGGTGGTACCTCCATTATTTTTGTTATTAATTAATTTTTTTTAGGCATTTGCCGTAATTTTACGCAGAAATGCAAAAGAGCTAAAATGTTTGCCTTCGTTTAAACCATAGATCCCCGTTTTTTAAATTGCAATTATTTGAAAAAAAAATTTTTTTGGTAGTACCACCTTCATATTTGTTATTAATTAATTTTTTTTAGGCATTTGCTGTAATTTGACGCAGAAATGCAATAGAGCTAAAATGTTTGCCTTCGTTTAAACCATAGATCCCCGTTTTTTAAATTGCATTTAGTTGAAAAATTTTTTTTATTTGTTATTAATTATTTTTTTTTAGGCATTTGCCATAATTTTAGAGAAAAAAGTATTGAAGTGAAAATGTGTGACTAGATGTAAACTATAAGCTCCCATTTTTTAAAATTGCATTTTCTTAAATTTTAAAAACCCCATTGTCATTTTTTTTAAATTATGTATATTAAGCGAGTTATTTAGATTTTTCTATTTTTTGACTTTTTGAGGTATTTCCATACTTTTTACATCAAAAGTTGCATAATAAATAAGATGCGGCCGGTTTCGAACTTAATTATGGTATTTTTTAAAATTTCTTAATACCGCTATTTTTTGTTATATAAGCAATTGAAATGTGAAATGCATGGGGTGCCCCACCTGGCTATTTTTTAGAAATGTTTAATTTTTAGGCTTTTCGCCCATCCTACATAAAAGTTGTATCTGACATAAAAGATTCGTCTACTCGTGAGCTAAATTATGGAATTTTTTAATTTTAAAAATTAACAATATGAAGCAAGTTTTACAACAATTTATAAAAAAATAGCATTTTTAGTGTCAAGTATCAGAACTTCCTTATTGTCAGTCCCATAAAAAAAAGCTTCGTATAAGAGATGGTCTAAATTATGTGGAGAATATTTACAAATTTTTTATTAAAGTAAAAAACCATAAATAAAAAAGTTCGCCGGTGAAAAATCGTTTTATCTCAGCTATCCGTGGTCCGATCTTGACGGGACCCCCCGCAAACGATTTAGACGCCCGTCTACGGTGGGAGGGTGGGGGGCGGGTGGGCACTTATAAAAAAAAAAAAAAAACGTATAAACCGAACCTTGCCTACCATCTCCCAGTGTGTTTTGCACATTTCAATTACGCATAAGCGAGCTAGAACTATCTCTGACCTTGAAAAAATTGAACAAACTTCTTTATCCTTCATCCGATTTTAAATCTGTTTCCACGATAATTTTCCTTAAAAAATTTCAACACACATTTACTCGAAAAGTTTTTCTCTACGACTTACCATTGAGGCACTGTGAAGCTTTAAAGTGCAGTTTTCGTTATTTCACCTATCTTTTTCATAACCCCCTATTGATTTTTGGAGATTTTAAATTTTTTTTTCAGCAATTTTATGTAGAAAAATATGCCAAGAAATATTTTATAATGACATTTCCTCATAAAATATCGCCAAGTGGCCGAAAAAAATTCTTAAAGGTTGAAAATTTGCATATTTTATATTTTACAAAAATTAACGATTTCTTGATTAAAATGGGATCTTTAGAGGTAAATGAGTGTTTTTGTAGTATAACATTTTTTTCCCAAATGTTTGCATGTATTCGAAAAAAATTCTTAAAAGTTGAAAATTTACATATTTTATATTTTGCAAAATTAACGATTTTTTGATTAAAATGGAATCTTTAGAGGTAAATGAGTGTTTTTGTAGTATAACATTTTTTTCCCAAATGTTGGCATGTATTCGAAAAAAATTCTTAAAAGTTGAAAATTTAAATATTTTTTATTTTACAAAAATTAACGATTTTTTGATTAAAATGGAATCTTTAGAGGTAAATGAGTGTTTTTGTAGTATAACATTTTTTTCCCAAATGTTGGCATGTATTCGAAAAAAATTCTTAAAAGTTGAAAATTTAAATATTTTTTATTTTACAAAAATTAACAATTTGTCGAGAGAAATGGAATCTTTTGAGCTAAATAACTGGTTTTTCAGTAAAAAATTGTAAGAACTTTAAATTTCGTAGGTATGACGAAAGATCATTATTGCCTTAAAAAAATTTTGCCGTAAAACGTTGGGATAAAAATTGACATTTAACAACTAACTACGCTCAAGTCTTTATGTGGCCCTCCGAAGAGGACCTGGGGAAGGGGGTTAGGGTGGGTCAGGGTTCGGGCGGTCGCATAGTAAAGAGAATAGGACTTCTACGGAGTGGTTGAGTCCGCAGGACCGGCGTCCATATCATCTTCAAAATCCCACCAAGATGTGGAATCGGCTGGTCCGCTAAAGTCATCGCTGACTTCTACCGATCCCGCATTCGATGTGGAGTCCGCAGGTCCAGTGGCCTCAACATTTTCAACTCGCCTCGATGGTGGTGGTCTGTTGGGTCGAGGAACAATTTCAGTCTCATCGCTAAACAGCGACGAGCCACGGCTTGCAGGTCCTTCTTGGGGTCGAGGAACATATTCTGTCTCATCGCTAAACAGCGACGAGCCACGGCTTGCAGGTCTTTCTTGGGCCATGTCCAAGATGTATATGAATTAATTGTGAAGCTGAACTAGTATTTATATGCTAACATTGTAGTGGGGGATAATAATATTTGAATGATCTGCCTTATAGCCATTTATAATAAACATTACTCGGTCTCTACCAACAGTAACACAATCAAACACAAGATTTTTATTTTTAACTAATTTGAGAGAAATGCGATGAATTATGTACTGCAGAAAATCCCTTGAAGTTTTTCTATTATGCGATGATAACAAATACCACATGTTGGTATTGTATCATCCCAAAAATGGGACTTCTGCCTAACTAACTAACTACGCTCAAAGTATAAGTGTGGTCCTGAAAAGGCCCGTTTTTTGTAGGTTTAGGGAAACCAGCTAATTCGGCTGTTCCCCTCTGGCGATCTGGACAGATCGCGGTGCAATTATCCGACGCCAACGCCGACGAGGTGCTGGTGGTTCGGGCGCTCAAGCCTTTCTTCCTCGTCGTCGTCGTCGTCGTCGTCAATCACCACCACGACAGGTGGTGGTGGTGGTGCTGCTTGTACTGTCGGCTTAACGACAGCGATCGGTTTCCCTTCAAATTTCTTCTTTGAGGCTGCCCAATACTCTTCGATTTTCCTCTTCCTGGTCGAGGTCAACATCAGTCTAGTAGCGTCCATGGCTGGATGAAGAGTGATACATTCTGCTATGCGCATACGTATTTATAGCCATATTTTAGGGGTGGGGTGTAAATTTTACTATATCCTTCAAAAATGTGTCTTGAATTAAAAAAATAATTTAGTTTGATCCCAGCTTTGATGAGATGAAGTTTGTTGTAGTCGACATTCAAGGATTCTGCGTTCCACAATTTCAACCTAAAGAGTTGGCTATTTATGATGGAAGGGAGATGAAAAGTTACTTCTTTAAACCAACAATACCGTTTCAAGAACTATCGTATGAATGTCAGAAGCAGGCGTTGTACTTATATGGAAACCGACATGGACTTTGCTATACTTATGGTGAAACGGATCTCGACCAACTTTTCTCGATTCTCTACGACGCTCTGCACGATGTCGACACTATTTATGTCAAGGGACAAGTTAAGAAGGATTTTTTAATAAACACTTTTTTCGATATGAACCTTAAAACTCCTTCTATTGTTAATTTAGAATTCACTACTGATTCTATTAATATACCAAAATTAACAATGGATACTACGTATTGCTCCAATCATAGTTTAAATATTTGTTCTTGTAGCGTAACAAATGCTAGAATATTGTATGACTATATACATAATTGTTTACCTAAATAAATAATACAAAATGTCCAAAGTGTTTTATTAACAGTCACCTTACCATAGTAAAATTTTAATAATATGCTTACGGTGGTATGCCTTCAATAATAATAATAATAATAATAATACCGTAGCACAATCAAGTGATCCACTACGCTCAAGTCTTAATTTTCCCTTCAAAAAGGACCTGTGAGGTGTAATTATTCGGGTGGTCGCATAGGAGAGAGAAAGTGGGAATTATCGTAGTCCTTCTACGGAGTCGTTGAGTCCGCTGAACCGACTTCTACCGGTCCCGCATGTCTCTACCCATGGTAGCACAATCGAAAAATTATTTCTCGAAAAGTATTGTGCCACCCTGGGTATGTGACATTAAACAACTAACTACGCTCAAGTCTTTATGTGGCCCTCCGAAGAGGACCTGAGGAAGGGGGTTAGGGTGGGTCAGGGTTCGGGCGGTAGGTAGTAGTAGCTTTATTTGTAATAGAACTTACATTCTATTGCAAATAATGCAAGATTGTTGGTGAAAGACCGTAAACAATCTTTCACGACAATCACTACATCTCGAGTGATTTTGCATCGCCCTATTATATCCTAATGTAAAATGAGTTTGAATGAAATTAACATCATTCAAACCTCCAAATCTAGTTATGTAGCAATTCATACATAAATTGACGTGAAGGCCCCATTTTACATAGGATTGAACTATGCAAAATCTAGCTCTGAACCTACCTCCCCTACGTACCGCTCTATGTTGAACATTTGGTTCAACTGTTCGGTCTTCATCGGTTGAATATCCTGCATCTGAACTTGATGACATTTCGGGACAGTATGAGTTTCCATGTCAAAATCGGTCATTATATATACTTTATTTTGCCCCCACCTCTACCTCCCTCTCTCTCTCTGTCTCATACACTTCTATATATTCTTATCATTGAAGAATTCATGTCTTGTAACATATTAAAATATACCCTCGATCCTCGGTTACAAAAATTAAACCAACAGTAGTAGCTTTTACAATAACAGAAACACGGTAGATAATATTAAAATATTTATTTCTAAATTTATTTTCTATGTAATACAGTGCCTTCCTTAAACGGTATTACAAAATAAAACTGTTAAGATACTAAATATCTAAGGTTATTTTATTACAAAAAAAGATAAACTACAGAACTTAGATTAAAATATGGATTTGTTACTAACTGAACCATTCATGATATTGTAACTTAAAAATGAGTCGTGAATAACCAATGCATAAACTTTAGTGTCTTTGGGAAATTTACTGTTTCGTGTTTCAAACTCGATTTTGACATCAACTGTGGATGATTTGATAGCTTCTGGTTGATGACTGCAATCCACGATGAAAATGGGGTTGTCAGGATATTCGACGTAATTTAACATTGGGTCCACCATTTCTCGACCGTAGTAGCTACTCTGGAAGTTCTCATAGGTATAGTAAGCTGTCGCATATAATTTTTTCCCAAACTCTAAATTCCATCTTTCATATGGATAGACGGTGGAATTAAGGTATACTCGTATGTCACTTATATTGGCTGTAGTAAACTGGGTGGCATCTTTGGCCTTATTGTCGCAATTGTTACTATTCTGAAAACCAATAATCAAATATCTCGGTTTTTCAAGACTTGTGCTAGTCCTTAAAGCCCACACATCTGATGATGTTTGTCGCAAAGCAGGTAGTTCGTAAAGATCCCATTTACGATATGCCATTGGAATATTGACGCTATTTACACCTTTATTCATGCGAGACATTATCTTTAGCTTTTGACGATCGTCGGGAATAATATGACGAACTCTCCATTCGATTTTATCAATATTAATGTCTGCTTCCACTTCACCAACATAACAATTGGTAAAATTGCGAGCGATAATTAAAATAAGCTCTTGCTTAACATTAAAAATTCCTTTCGTATAGTCCTCTGCAAAACCCATTAGATACTTTAGGGGGAGCTTTCCGGAGAATACATGACTTGTGGCATCAACAAGAGCTTGATTATTTTCATTTAGACCCCATCCACAAACCATTAGAGAATTATTTTGTAAGGCGCCGAAGGATGCCATCGTTTTCAGTGTTGTAGTAATTCCTGGTTTTCGGACAATTGCGACTTGTTCACCACCACCCATTTCATAGCGAATTTCGTCGAAAAGGAAGGCTATAGCATTATTCGATAAGTAACATTTCTTTGTTGCATCTTTAGGTTTGAAAGTACCTTCGATGTATATGTAACTTTCGGAAACATCCAAGATTATGTCTTGAAAGTGTACGGGAATACGAATTTCATCAGAGTTCTTAAATGTTGGGGAACCATATGGTTTATAAGTATGTTCCTGTAAACTTATTATGGAGTTCTCGAAGATAGGTTCGGTGAAAACCTCGATCTTTTCACTAGTAGCCGTCATTTTCTAGATTTTCGTATTTTCAAACCAATTGATCGTAAAAAACTGTAATCTTCACGAGAAAGCTGCTGCTGCTGCTGCTGCTGCCGATGAGGTCTTTTCGATCTTATGACTGGATTACGAATGAGCCTGGTTTGCCTACTTTGTTTACTTTTATTATGTTTAACTGAATCTTTCACAGTATGCAACAAACGTAGTTGAGTGTTAAAGCAGAAACCCATCCTTATGCTATTTTCTTTAATTCCAATTTAATAATTATCTTCTCGCCTCGAAAGTCAATCAGATCTCCGTCGTCATCCAAGATTCGCAGACTGATGTTGTCTATGAACTGACGTCCTTCCGGTATAATCGGCATATAAATAATATTCTGCGGCTCTTTCGTAATTTTATACCCTGCTTCAACGTCAATATCAAATTCAAATAGGATGTGGCATTTCGACGAGTTCAGGAATGCACCAGAGATTATATTACAATCAACCCGTATAATGCGTACTTTCATAATATCCACATTGTACACTGACTGATGCTTTTCATTTTTTTTTAACACTTTAGCGTCAAACCCCAACATTTTGGCAATACTTTTGTCACCACCCAAATCAATGTCATACTTCGATTTCATCTCACATTGTAATGTATTATTGTTGGCTGTTAACGAAAATATTTCATCACTATCGTCGCGGGTTGACTCTTTTAGGGCTGTCAACATAGCTTGACCAATTTCATCAATTTCATATGCTCCTGGTGGAATGGTCAGTAGATGTGATATTTTTTCATCATTCCTTATTTTACCAGATGAGCTGTTGTTTTCATCAATTATGTAACCAAATGAGTTGTTGTTTTCATCAATGTTAAAAATTGAATTATATGTGTAAAATCCCACAAGTGCAAGACCATATTTACTTGTTGTACTCAGTTCAATGGGTGGATAAAAGTCGGCGCTTAACACGCTCGAGGATCCTGTTAGCGTGAATGTATGCGACATGACTGACGTTAAGTAGCTATTTGTGATTGTTTTTATTATCATTTGCAGCAGTTCAATGGGTTTAATACACTAGCGCTTTTTTTTTTCTTCTCATCTGATGTCGTGTTAATCGAATTTTCAGCTGTTATATTCACATCACTGATTTTGCAGTAACAACAAAATAATTTTCGAGGCAATGGCCCATCACCCACATCCTTGTTGGAATCGTCACTGTCGCTATTGTAATGTTCATAGCAAAACTGATATTTCATCATATCCTCGTCACTTTTCAGTTCATTTGACAGCTTATCCCAAACTAGAGCAATTTCATTTGGCGCCATCGAAATCATTACTTCCTTCGGCACGTTTTCTAATTCTTCGGCAGTCATTCTCAACAATCCACCCACTTGTTTAAACACTTTAAGTGAGTGCAAGATCTTTGTGTAGTTATCGCGTTCAACTTGTGACGTCAAAGACATAATTATTATTATTATTTTATATCGGAGAGAAACTTCAAACACAGATGGCCACACCAAACTGAATCGAATTCTTGCTGACGATCGTATGTATAGTAAATGTTTTTCGACGCGTTCGAACCTGTTTGCAGATATCTCACCAATTCGGTAGGTGGTGGCAAATCACCAAAGCTATCATAGTATGTTACTTCAAAGTTGACTTTTCGATATGCCACCCAATGCGTCCCTACCCCCGATGCGCTATCCAAATTAACAATGGCTGCTTCATACCGTCGGGGACCACGTGCAGGTAATGCATCTCGCATATAAACTCCCCTAAAGTGAGGTATCTTTAGTTTTAACACATACTTTTCCAGATCGACATTTGATAGCGGTCTATGGGGTAGGGATTCAATTAGTTTTTTGACATATTCCTATGGTTCATAAACAATCCCATACCTGAACGATATGGTTTCAGATATAATCCATTTCCTCTTAGTTTTAAAGTGGCGCCTGTTTTTTCTGCATTTGCCTTCTTCACTTCTTTGATGGTGCGAACAATGCCGGCGACGCCACCTGCTAACGAGCCTAAGGCTGACAGACCAGCAAATATTGGTATTAATGGTAATACTCCACCAGTTTTAGGAATAGGAATAATCCTAGGTGTGCGAACTTTTCGTTTACCACCTGCTTCTTTTACTGATTTGCGGGCTGCTGTAACGGCTATTTTCGATGCATTTAGAATATTCATTTTCTTTCCACCACCTCTTAGCAATTCTGCTCGAATCGGACGTCGAACAGCAGAACCAAAAGCTACTTTCTGCACACGCACCCGCTTTCCAGCACGTCGCTTACCAGCTCGCCGCTTCCTCTTGGTAATTTTTGATCTACGACCCTTCCTTTTGCTTGATGACACACCCATACCAAAACGTTGCTTTGTTTTCATAATGTTTGTTACCAACCACGCAGCACTCTTTTCACCAACGCTAGCGTCTGCAGATTTCACTCGTTTCCAAGCACTTTGTTCCAACTCGTAATCTGCTTGGTGCCGCTCACTTAAATTGTCTCTATTACGTAAGTAAGCTAAATCGTGCTTCTTACACGCCACGTCTAAAGGATTAATTCCTTGATCACCTCTTTTCACACGTTTAATCACTTTTGTTCCGGGACCACAATATTGATAACCTGGGATATGCAGCTCCACCGGCAGGTTATTAATTAAGGAGTTAACAAAGCCTCTTCCAGTCTTAGTCTGTAAACGAGACGATCTACTTCGTCCGGTGATCAGCATCTGAATGACCATTTAAGTGAAAAGTTTGCTATAAAGTATTGATTTTATCAATATGCGGATAGTACATTTGAAACAAAAATTCCCCATCGATAATCTCGATGAAAAAGTTGGGTGTGGACATGAACAGAAATTGTTAAGGAAACACGGTCCTTTGCTTCCATCATCCATTCGTGGAATAATAATTGGACCTTCGAATTGTGGCAAAACCAATGTTATGATTTCACTACTTACTCACCCCTTGGGTCTTCGTTTTGAAAATGTTTATATCTACTCCAAGTCCCTACATCAACCAAAATACGAATATTTGAGGAAAATTCTTACACCCATCAAGGGCCTTGGTTACTATGCATTCAGTGATGCTTGCAATATTGTGGAACCATCGGACGCAAAGCCTAATTCGATATTTATATTTGATGATGTTATGTGCGAAAAACAGGATGTCATAAGATCTTATTTTTGTATGGGACGTCACAAAAATGTGGATGCCTTTTATTTGGCTCAAACATATTCACGAGTTCCTAAACAGCTTGTGCGAGATAATGCCAACTTTATTATTATGTTTAAACAAGATGAAATGAATATGAGACACGTTTTTTCCGATCATGTATCACCCGACCTGAATTTTACACAATTTCAGGAAATGTGCTCGAAATGTTGGGATAATAAATATGGATTCTTGGTTATCGATAAAGATAGTGATGTAAATTCGGGAAGATATCGCAAGGGACTTGATAGCTATATATTTGTTTAACAGTGATGAATGCATTCATTTCATTGCTGTTCGGTAGTTTGTCAACACCATGAATGAAGAAATTGACTTAAAACGAAAACTAGTGGAAACGACCAATGCTGTTCGAAAAAAATTTAAGCAATTCAAGGCGGCGAAGACACAAAGTGCGCTCGACTTGGATAAATTTTACGAACCAATCACTAAACCACTAACATCTATATCTAATGTAGTAAAGCAACGCCAGCAGCAGCAGCAACCCAAAACCCAAGGAAAGCAATATAGTCGTAGTACTAGCACAATGGAGGAGCCTGAGGAAATATCCGATCACATATCATCATTTCAATCGTCTACACCGCGGATAAGCCGAAAAGCTCACATCGATACAACACCGAAACGTGATACCAATGTTACATTGTTTGAGACACCTTCCCCTTCAAGTTATACAAGTTCACCACCGCTCGACAAGATTCAAGCGTACTTAAATGGCTTAAAAAATAAGCCATCTCAATACGATACCATTTATGGTGTACATTTTGGTAAAAAACCGAATCACCTTAAAAGATATATTGGTAACCTAGAAGTGCGTTTTCCAAATGGCAAAATTTCTTTATATAAAAACGGGAAAAATGTTGGTGTATTTGATGGAACGCCTCAACTTTACGATTTGCTTTTTTTAAGAAATCCACCATTTCTAACAAAACACGATAAAATCGATGATGGTGTGCTACAGAAATACACGGATATTTTAGAACTAACTAGTGCAGCATATGAAAATTATGACAAAAATATGGGTCTACGAGAAACCAGATTAATGAAATATTTGCATATTATAAAACCACTACTGATGCCGGCGGGCACTAAATCAGGTGGTGCTGTTGTAAAAAATAACATCGCTGAAAAAATAAAAATATCCAACAAGAAACTACTTTCTTCCAAATCACCTCAATACATTTATTGGAATAAACCAAAGGAGTTGGTTGATCGCTTAAGATTGCTGTGGAGTTCAAAATTAGCTGGTAATACTGGGCATGACAATGAGATTATGTCAATTGTTGAGGAACTTCGTGAAGAACAAATAATATATTAAATTATGTACCTTGTTTCCTTTGCTCAGTGTCTAATGAGACGTGTTCGCTTCGCTACAAAATATGGAAGCAAGCAGGGGAAAAATTGAAATTGTTAATGAACTGCACCGGACTGCTAGAAAAAACTTTATTAGAAGGCGGACGATCATTAAAGGATACAAGGATTTATGGCAAATAGATTTAGCGGAAATGCAACAATATGCTGATGAAAACGATGGTTATCGCTACATCCTTGTATGCATCAATTGTTACTCCAAATTTGTGTACACCAGAGCAATCAAAAACAAGACCGGTGCTGAAGTGACCAATGCAATGAAGAGTATAATTGAAGAGGCATCGTATACACCAGACAATTTACAAAGTGATCAGGGAAAAGAATTCTATAATAGTCGCTTTCAAGCCCTTATGAAAAAATTTAATATAAATCATTATTCTACATTTAGCACGAAAAAGGCGGCAATTGTTGAACGTGTTATAAGAACTTTGAAGAGTGCATTATACAAACAATTTTCGACTAGAGGTTCCTACCGGTGGGTGGAACTATTACCATCAGTAACAAGCGTCTATAATAACACAATGCATCGCACCATCGGCATGAAGCCCAAAAATGTGTTAGAAGATACCCAAATTAGGGCATACGATTATTTAAAGGTTAGACCGAAGAAATATAAATTCCATCTGGGTGATATAGTTCGCATCAGTAAATACAAATCCATATTCGAAAAGGGGTATACACCTTCATGGTCAACAGAACTCTTCAAAATAGTAAAAAGCAACATCACAAATCCACCTACTTACATACTGGAATCATTAGAAGGTGAACCGATTAAAGGTTGTTTCTACGAAGCTGAACTACAAAAGACAACCAACCCAAACGTATATCTTGTTGAAAAAATTCTTAGAAAACGTCAGAAAAATCACATCGATCAATTGTTTGTAAAATGGTTGGGTTTCCCTAATCAATTTAATTCTTGGATAGATAAGTCTGATATTGTTTAAGTACTTAATGTAGTTTATAAAATATTTTTCCAGAAAATAGATAACACTTATTGTAAAATTAGCACATGTATCTTTTATTTTAATATTTCCCTTCCCAGATTGGTTTAAATAATAAGGTAAATAAACAATCAAATCGGTTTATTATCATAAAAGCATTACAATAAAGACCTTAAGAACTAAACTTAGGTGATTGCTATAACAATACAATTACCAAAGTATTTTGTTACTTTTTCCTTCTATTTATCATGATAAAACCTTCTGTCTACTTTCCGAATGTAAATTCTGGATGAAAATTTCTATCAACTTTTTCTTTAGTTTTCTGTACTTTCTCCTTTAAGTGATTTATTTCTTCATTCAATACAGCGAATCTCCGAGAAATATCTGTATTCAATCCTATGATTTTTCGCTCAAAAAATTGTATAACATTCTTACTAATTTCGTCAGCAACTTGTATGCGCAGATCTGATAATTTCTTAACAATTACAGCAGTTAGTTGTATACGCAGGAGATCACGTTGAGTGAGAACATATTCTTGAGTAGCAGCATCATTTGGTTTTTTAGGTGATGCAACATTCTCTAGGGATTTTCCTTGCATATCATACTGATCATCGAGAGTAAGCCTGAATCCATTTCCAGGTGGTCCACGTAAAAACCGACATTTTTCATTGGTTTTCTTACGTCCAAACTTATCAACTGTGCTGTTACTTCGACTCATCCTTAACTTAAACTAAACTAATTTGCTATTTTACCTTCTACTTATATAACTTCATAAGGTTTTCATCTTACAAACGCTTATATAGGGTTTGTTATGTTGGGAAAAATAAAACAATGCTTTTACTACAAACAATTTATTTCCTATCGGTTTTATTTATATATATTAAACCATAACATTTATTTTTAAACATGACCATTATTTATAATAATATATACATACATTTATATATATTATATATTATACTGGTTTATGGAAATACAGTTCAGAACATGTTTTTACAAACAAAAGTTGTTCGAATAAGTAATTTTACTTTTCTTGATCTTCTACTTTGTCCATTATTTCACAACCATTTGCACCATCGCTGCGGATGACTACACCATCTTTTACGATATAAGTAATATCGTCGGGATCCACATAATCAACCAAATTAAATTTTGTTACCAAATCACTTGCTAGATCTGGTATATGAATGACAAACTTGGCAAGATCATTATCAATCATTTCAGCACAAAATTCACTCAGGTTTATGGATCCGTAGAGATATTGTCCACATAGATGCGCACCAGCCATAAAATTGATTGCATCACGCACATACTTTCTGTACTGACAGCCAGTTGAATCCAAACAGGAACCATCAAACATTGAAAACTGTAGTATATCTTGAGCCATACGTCTTAATTTGCATGCTAACCAACTTATATACGTATCTTGTTTTTCAGCAACATTGTCACACATCTACAATAGAATAATGAGATTGTGATTGTGTTTTCTGATACTAGGTACCTATTACACTTTTCTTAGATTATCAATTAAAATTAAAAATACGATAAACTATATATTAAAATATTCTTTACACAACATTGTTTATTCTAAACACCCAAAATTTAATAATGCTCTAGTATTACCCCCAGAAAATACATGTGAGCTTTGCCCCAAATATGTTAGGGTAAATTTATCACATGATTTATTCATTATGTCAACAGTTGCCTCTGATAATGTTTCAGCAACACGCTTGGGTAAGAAACTTTCAAATGTTACATTATGTGTTTTATCATATAAAGTAACAACAATACTTTTACCAAAACGTGTTGAAACAAATATTATCTGTTTTATGATATAAATTTTTCCCACTGTTAGTGTTGAAATTTTTCGGTGCTCGAGAAATTCAACATCCTTGTTTATCATATTATTAATTTCAGCCAAAGTCTGCTGTGAAAGACTCATTATTGAAATATGTAATAAAATACCTTTAATAACTTTCACAAAACACACCACAAACACAATATTTCTATTCAACTTTCAAGGCAACAGTTATCAATGCCTGTGTGACTATGCGGCTCTGTAGGAAAGGGACCTTTTTATAGGATAAATTTTCGAGGTAATGGAGGGGGAATAATACCACAAACAATGCACGCTCAAGGTCATGCAACATCAAGGTCATAAAACTTCAAGGTACATTTTCAAGGTCAAGGTGATACCAACACCTGCGTTCAAGGTCAAGGTCATATGACGTAAATTTTCAAGGTCAAGGTGATACCAACACCTGCGTTCAAGGTCAAGGTCAAGGTGATACCAACACCTGCGTTCAAGGTCAAGGTCATGTGACATCATTGAATACCTGCGTTCAAGGTCATGTGACGTCAGAGGAGTGGGGGGTGACAATGAAAGTGTATTAATCCTCTACTGCTACCGCAGGATGGACTCAGAAATCGAATGTTTTCGCAAAATTTTATAATAAACCATTGACAAATAACAATCGAGAAGAATTTGCAAAAGCATTGATTCCAAGGTCATCCAAGAGTCAATAAATTGGAAAAATTTTTTTTTTGCTGAAAAAGAAAAACCAAAAATTGACAAATTAAAAACTTCCTTAATCCTTCCTAAACAATGGCTATCTTTATATTATCAATATTGGGTTATGGTACTTTGGGTTATTAACGACCCTTATTGTTTAACTTTAGATGTAGGAGTATTAATTAGGAAATAAACATAATATACCATTTATTACTACTTATTACTTGTAAATAAGAAGATAATATTGTTAAATTCTGATAATAAAAATTATACATAACCTTACTGTTTAATTAATTAGATCGCATTTTTTCTCTTGGTATATCCTACAGGGTGTAATAATCATGTAGGACAACAGCTCGAATAATCAGGATCGATCATCCTTACAGGTAAGTCGATCAATCCTTTAATTTTATGACACCTGTCGTCAAGTTAAAGATAAAATATAACTTGGTTCTTATTGACTTTATTATTCTTTCATGCCATAAACGTATTTTTTATAGTAGGTAGCCATTTCGTTTGAGCGAGTTTGTTTTAGCCTCTTCAGACCCACGGTATCATATACGATACTCGCGAAAATTATTTTTTATTTTACACTTTGAGCGCACCGATTCGTTTGGTCCCAGGAGTATCTCCCATGATACCGTCGCAAGACATGCTCAGGAAGTTTTGCGCGCAGTTGCCGGTTGATCCAGCGTTAGCATTTGTTTGTTTACATATGAGTGCATAACGGTAAAACACGTGGTGATGGCTTTTAGCATGAACAAACGTAAGTGCACAATATTTAAAAACTTATATGGTTTTAAATTGTTGTTATAATGTTATTTAATATTAGTATGCTGTGTAATTGCAAAAGTTTTCACGGAAAAGCTAGCAATGTCCAAAAATAGTAGTAGTATCACTAACGATACTTTGGGTCTGTGACAATACATATTTTTTGTAATTCCTAATCTACGGAAAGTGGAATTTTATAGACAGAAATGTTTGTTTCAGGCCCTTTGACGGAAAAGAGCTTAATGACCTTGCTGACACATTAGATTTAGATCAATCTGATATTGATGATGATCTTCTTGATGGGGATGATGATGTCGAAGAGGAGTTTACTGCCGACCAAAATTTACAGCAAGAAGATATCTTACATTTCGACGATGGTTTTGATTTTGAGGAGGAATGAAATGGAATGGGAAGACTTCGAGGAACAGAATATAGAATCGGGGAACAAAAGAAGAAGCGTCCGATCTATTCCTGACAAGAGATACAGGCGTCAGGGAAATACACACTTGGTAGAATTCATGAAAAATAAACAAAAATCACGATCCAAGTGCCATTTATCTACTTGTAATAAGTTAACATTTGCCAGATGTAAATCTTGTGGAGTGTATTTATGCTCTAGCATAGAAAGAAATTGTTTTCATACGTAATTTCACATTTTTTAAATTTTGTTTATATTATTTTATTTGTATGAGTATAGACCCAAAGTATCATATATGATACATGGTTTTTTTCCAAAATTAAATAAAAAAAATTTGAAAACGCATTGATATTTTGCCTTTGTATGTAGAAACAAGCACATAGCCAAAAAATTAACAATTTAATCGATATGAATTGGCCTTGGGTCTGAAGAGGTTAAAATAATTATTGGTCATGGAGACATGTGCATAATTTATAGATAGGTTTTGTAGAACATAATTTTCAGAATAGTATTATTAATAATAATATGTATATATAGTATACAAGGTGCGGGTAAAGTTTTGAATAATGGATTTTCTAGCATTTCAGGCATGCCCACTGTAGAAATCCAAAATAATTCAATTTTCTGAATAACGAATACATGGCCTAATAAGCAAATAGTTGAAGGAGGACGATTTTTTTGATATTTTCATAACTCAAAATTGTACAGGTGTCCCTTTTTCGGTGTAATTATTGCAAGGTATCTCGGTAACTAGTAAAGATAGAGACTTGCGATTTTTATATTATGGCGCTACTTTTTCGTGAAACAAAGGATGCCGCAAACAGAAGTGTCATAGCTTTTTAAGTTTTTAAGCTACAGGGTGTTTTCGAAAATGTTGGCTTTTCGACCATCCCCTGAATTTCGGTTACCCTTTTACTTATCAAAAAATTAAAAATTGTTTCTAAGACAGTTATTCAAGTAGAATTCACGGGCGTTATTTTTTTTCTCAGAGTCTTACTTTCTAATATAAATTTAAAGCAAGCATATGATTCTTTAAATGGGAGCCTCTGTATATTATTTTCTTATCTAATTGGGCTATTTTTAAGCTTTTTAATAATATATAATACTATTATTAACAATAAACGCACAAATCAAAAAATTTTAAAAATTAGAGTAAGAGGCTATGAAACCAGTGAAACAAACAAAAGAACATGTCAGTACTGCTAAAAACAATATTATGTAAAAATACACTTTACACATTATCATATTTACATCTGGGGGTCCATATCTTGTGCACAATCTTCACTTCATAGGGTTTCAAATGATATTTATTTAATAATTTGTTAGACAAGATTTTATTCCTCCGAGATCTTTTTTTATGGCTTTACATGAACTTCAAGTGCCTCTATAAAAACCATAACGTTCATTTCGTCCCTTTCGCGATTCCCTTTTATTGTATATGATTTAGGACATTTAGGTCTTGGTTTTATAAATGATCGATTCTTAATTAAATTAATTTTGAAACCTAAAAATGTTGCTTGATTTTGCTGCCTTTACTCCGGATATCTATGAAACTAAGAACTCTCATAAATTAAAGAAAGAAAACAAGGTCTGTCTATACCACCAAAATAAAATATATTTGTCCTTTTAGGGTGAAATAAGGGTTAACGAGTATACATAATTTAAATTTGAAATTAGGTTGTACTAGTTTCGACTTTAGACAAAGTCATCTTCAGCAACCAAGTAATTAAGAAATATGTTTTTTAGGATGTACCTACATAAACTAAAACAAATTAGAAGAGGGGGAGGAGTGGTTCAACAATATACGGTCATTGGTTAAACCACTCCTCCCCCTCTTCTAATTTGTTTTAGTTTATTTAGGTACATCCTAAAAAACATATTTCTTAATTACTTGGTTGCTGAAGATGACTTTGTCTAAAGTCGAAACTAGTACAACCTAATTTCAAATTTAAATTATGTATACTCTTTAACCCTTATTTCGCCCTTAAAGGACAAATATATTTTATTTTGGTGGTATAGACAGACCTTGTTTTCTTTCATAATCTCGCCACAGAAAATGGACTACTTCTTGAATCTCATAAATTAGATACTTTAATTACAAAATTGTAAGTTTACCTATTGTCATGGCACTCTATACAGCAAACTTAACATGTACTTTTCAAAATTTTCATATTACATTTTCGCCATTTGTTTAAAAATTTACTGAAATAATGACACGTATTTTAACAAAACGTTATTTTTACCTATTACCTATACATTTTGACAAATAGGCATATCATATAGATATTATTTTAATGTTTCAATGGTTTTATGGCCTAAACTACCCTAATTTTCTAAGTTTTTCACTAAAAATCAAAGACCGAGGGCTCAGTAAGGGGTAAAGTATGCATAAATTATGGCTAATTCATCACTAAATTATTCTCAAATCGAGCATAGATCTTACCTAAATCATGACCAAATCATGCCTTAATCATAACTAAACCATTCCTAAATCATGTATAAATCATACTTAAATCACAACAACATAGTTCCTTCATCATTCATAAATCATGCTAACATCATGCATAAATCACACCTAAATTTTGCTTAAAGCGAATCTTAATCGTCATCATTACTAAATAATTTTTAATTTATGTATTACCTAAATCATGCCTAATTTATTCATAAATCATGCCAAAATCATGTATACATCACAACAAAATCATTCCTTAATCATGTATAAATCATACTTAAATCACAACAAAATAATTCCTTCTTCATTCATAAATCATCCATACATCATGCAAAATTTTGAAGTGAGTGAAGAACTGATTGGTATGAATTCTTTGACAAGTCAAACCAAGAAGGGGAGTGACATGCTCAAAGCTCTTCTGGAAAAATGTTCTATGATTGATTTGGATTTAACGAAAATATCTGGAATTTCGACTGACGGAGCACATTCAATGGTTGGAAGTTCATCTGGGATAGTAACTATGTTAAAAAAATATTTACAAACTAAAAACATAAATACCAAGGAATTAATGCAGTTTCATTGCATTATACATCAAGAGGCCCTCTGTTCAATATTATTGGGATTTGAAAATCTGATGAAAGTTGTAGTACCTACTGTAAGTAAGGTGGCTAAGTCGTGGGTTGGCACTACAGCGGCTTCTTAACTTGAATGAAGAAATCCAATTATTTCTGGCAGAAAAGAAAAACGACGTCCTCGAACTCGACAACCCTGATTGGCTTGAATGTCTTAAATACGCGAGTCCAAGGCAAAGATCAATTGATTTCGCAGTTATACTCTCATGTTTCGTCCTTTCAATGCAAATTGAGTCTTTTCAGGACACAAATCAATTCAGCCAATTACAGCCATTTTCCGAAATACAAAAAAATTATGGAGAAAGTTAATAAAACTGACGTCAATTCCCCTCATGTTGAAAAAATTGATATTTTGATACAAGCTTTTCAAAATCGTTTTGTAGACTTCAAAAAAGTTAAACCTCTATTGGACATTTTTAGCAATCCTTTCAATATTTCACCCGAAAATGCGCCGGAATCAATACAGCTGGAATTAATGGACATGCAAAATGATGATAGTTTACGAAACAAATTTAATGAAGGTAATATACTCCACTTCTACCGTTGCGTTGATAAGAACGCTTATAAAGAGTTGCGAATAAATGCATTGAAATGCTGCGCAAGCTTATTTGGATCGACGTATATTTGTGAACAAACGTTTTCAGTGTTGAAACTAAACAAAACGAAAAACCGAAACCGTCTGCCAAATGAAAATTTGGAAGCAGTTTTACGTGTGGCGACAAGTAATGTGGAGCCAAATATAAAAAAAACTTGTTAGTTCAATGCAATTTCATGCACCAAAATAATAAAACATGAAATATTACATTGTAATGATTATATTACCTTACGATTACATAATTACAACAAACATTTTTGAAGGTTTTTTTATTTTCATCATGGTATTTCATACTATTTAAAAATAGAAATTTTTGTGTTAATAAGTATTGTTTGTAGTGGCCCGTCTTTGGCTTATATTTTTCCCGAGTGGCCCCTGTTCCCTATAAGTATGTGCATCCCTGTTCTAAAGTCATTGAAAATGTGATTCATTTAGGAAAAAGTTTACCCTTTCAACGGGTCTTTTAAATTTTTTTTTGCTAGTAAAAACAAAGAAGTTAAGGAGGGTGTAAGAATATAACTCGGGCCTCAATGCCATAATACCATACTCACTTTTCGGTCTAAAACCTCTAATAAATAAAATGTATTTTTTATTATTTAATGTCGCTGTGTTTAGAATAGAAATTACAATATATTATGTATATACATAATAAAACAGAAAATAAAATTGTATAGGTTGGTATTTAAAAAAACGTCAAATTAAATATTGAGTCAAATCGTCTTGCTGGGGAGAAAAAGTGGCAATGAGAATTTAAAATTGTTTTTAGATTTGCACTCTGTTGCAGGATTTAGTAATGCGCAACTTATTCCTGATTTAATCATCTCTCTATGCCTCATGGTTTACGAGCATCCCTGTAGAGTGAATTCTTATCCGGGCGGGACACCCTGTATATTCGTGTCAAGTCCAAAAAAAAGAAAACTTATACTATAATTATTGTGTGATAGTATATGAGCTACTATACAGGATGTCTCACGGTGACCATCCATTAAAATATTTTGGAAGGTAATGCGATTTGAGTCCTGCAAATTTGGATGTTGGGGTTTGAAGAGGCGCTCTCTTCAGGGAAAATAACGGCGACCTTGTGCGAGTTCCGGTTATGCCGGAAGATGTCTCAAACTTTCTTATTTTAAATGGAACACCCTATATAATATACTCTTTTTGTGTTCCTTTCTTTATTTCCAATACCTTTTATTAAAAATATTTTTACTCTACTCTATTCGTTTCTGAGATAAAAGATAAAATTGAATATACGGGGTGTGAAAAATTCGATGTTTACCATTGGGATCTCATAAACGGTAAGAGATACAGCAAAGGTTAAATTGGGGCAAAGGCGCGCAATTCCTAGCCGACCAATATACCAAGAAGAAATTAGGGAAATTCCGAGTACTTCCGAAGATATACGTAAAATACCGAAAATCGCCGTTTTGGTTTTTAATTTTTCCTGGCTTTATTTAAAGAGATAATGGAAAATAAATTTCACACTTTTATTGCCACTTTTCATCTTCTATAAAGCAGTGTTCTTAGATTTCATGTCCGACGTTTTGTCTTTCGGATGCCATCGTCAGGTTTGTTTTTTTAAATACGGACCTGTATTTTTTATTGCATTTATCTAAACTTTATATGCGATGTAATCTTAATACAAAATTACTTTGATTGAATATCAACGTTTCTACCCTATAAAAACATTTTCAGGAATATTTTATTTAAAAAACTTGTTGATTAGGTATTGAAGATCATTTTTTTTAACAGTATTTTCGGAAACACAAGAAAATCTATAACTAAAACAATAACAAATATCACAAAACGATAATTACAGTACGTTTAGGTACTAAAATATTCAAAATTATCTATTATTTACATTTTTTCTAAATTAAAATTAATTAAACCCAGAAGAGGTAGAAACTAATGAGAAATGTTTATCTCAGATGCTCAAAAAGATTTCCATTTTGATTTATACAATTTTCAATTTTGACGCGAACTTTTTGAGTAGCTCTGTGTACCGACCTTCTTCGAATTGATACAAACGCATTTATGCAACGAACTCTAAGCTCTTCTATTACGTTAATGGGCTGCTTATACACTTTGTTTTTTATGGCTCCCCAAAAAAAAGAAATCTAGTGGTGTAAGGTCTGGGGACCTTGCCGGCCACTCAATAAAACCACGATTTCCAATCCATCTGCCTGGAAATTCAGCATGTAAGAAGGTTGTAACATCTCTCATGCCATGAGCTGGTACTCCATCTTGCTGAAACCAAATTTGTTGCAGCCGTGCAAGCGGGATTTCAGATAAAAAATCTTGGAATGTATTATTTAAAAATACTAGATCATCCTCCCCTGTTAGCCGTTGTGGTAAAAAAACAGGACCAAAAATTCTATCTCCTAATATCCCTGCCCAAACATTCAGAGAAAAGCGTACTTGCTTGCGTACTTCTCTATTATCTCTGGGATTTTCTCTGGCCCAAATATGTTCATTGTTTCTATTAAAAACACCACAATTTGTAAATGTAGCCTCATCACTCCAAAGAATATTGCTTAAAAAATTGCGATTTTGGTTATCTTGATCTAGTAGCCAATTACAAAAAGTTAGCCTTCTCTCAGCGTCTCCTTCTCGCAATGCATGTGATATATGAATTTTGTAGGGTCTCAAACCGGCATTTTTTAGAACTTTCCATGCCTTAACATGGTTTAAGGATGGCAAATTGGATTCCGCTTCAATTTGCCTACTGGATATAGTTGCATCATTGTCCACCTACAATAACGTGAAACATCATAAGATTTCAGGATATTGTATGTATACAATGTTAACTTATTTTGTAAAAAAACAATTTTGTCTTCTGTAATACAGTTACCATATTTTTGTTGAGGCTTTCCAAGCTGGCCATAATCGCTTAAATTTCTATCAAGTCTTTGAAAAATGTTTTGTGCTGGCTGCTCCCTTTTCGGATACTCCTCAAAATATCTTTGTAAAGCTGTCATAGAGTTTTTATTGCTACTGTAATAAATTCTTAACATATCCCTTTTTTTCTTCAGAAGAAAATTTTATTTTTAGATAAGACCGAATTTATCACCGCGTAATTGAAATTTAGATTACTTATGTCAAACTTTTTATTGTTTCTACATTCCATGGCAAACTATGATACTTTAAACAATGAATCCTCTAATTGTAACAAACTCGAAAGCTTTTTCAAAATTATTTGCAATAGCCTTCTCGATCAGGGTTTTTAGAAAGAGAAAAATCGTTCTGTCTCTGTTATACATTATCAGATACGGCTTTGATCTGCAATAATCCAAAAGTTTTTTAAATAAAATATTCCTGAAAATGTTTTTATAGGGTAGAAACGTTGATATTCAATCAAAGTAATTTTGTATTAAGATTGCATCGCATATAAAGTTTAGATGAATGCAATAAAAAATACAGGTCCGTATTTAAAAAAACAAATCTGACAATGGCATCCGAAAGACAAAACGTCGGACATGAAATCTAAGAACACTGCTTTATAGAAGATGAAAAGTGGCAATGAAAGTGTGAAATTTATTTTTCATTATCTCTTTAAATAAAGCCAGGAAAAATTAAAAACCAAAACGGCGATTTTCGGTTTTTTACGTATATCTTCGGAAGTACTCGGAATTTTCCTAATTTCTTCTTGGCATATTGGTCGGCTATGAATTGCGCAACTTTGCCCTAATTTAAACTTCCTCGTATCTCTTACCGTTTATGAGATCCCAATGGTGAACATCGAATTTTTAACACCCTGTATTTGCAAAGATAAAAGAGAGACACTCTTAATTTAGGTTGTCGCATTAGATAGTATGGTGCTAGATAATGTATTATCGCAAAATAAATTTTTATACACAAGGAAGTGGAAAAGTAACAATTTTTGATCTTTATCAAAAAATTAACAAAATTTCATTTTTTTAAATACGATGCTATGTTGCTAGTTCATTGAATGGATAGGCAATAACATTTTCTATCTATAATATGGTGTCCATATACCTAACTAGTATAGGATTGAAATTATTTACGATTTTTCGCAAAATTTCCAGTTTTATTGATTTTTGGCAAGAAGGCCATGATAAACAAAGTAAGTAATTATAAAACTAGTCTCAAATGGTGTATTACGAATAAGTGTTGTAAATAGCATATTACGCACGAATAAGAAATTATGCACGAAGCCGCGCATTGGTCTTTTTTAAGCCCGCCGCGCCGCTTCGATATCCGTGCGATTTTGATTACCGTGCGTAATGTCGAACTTACATAGACGAGGGGTAGTTCAGGTAGTGAGCTTATTACTATTTACAGTAGCAGTCATAGGTAAACAATTTAATCTAAATGTTCAATATGACCCTAATTAACTCTTATACACTTTTGATTCTTAGACATAACAGTTTCTGTAGTAGCGCTTGCTATTTCGGCTGGATCAAGTTGGTCGAAGGCTCTTCTTATTCGGGCTACTAGTTCTTCCATTAAATCGACGGAAGTAGAGTAAACTCTTTATTATAGTGTTCCACAAAGATAGAAATCTAATGGTGTTAGGTCTGGACTTCTGGGTGGCCAATTGCACGGTCCTAGGCGCTTAATCAATATGTATTCAAACATCTCATACAATTTCTGGCTAACCACATTTTCGCAATGTGGCGGAGCACCATCCAGTTGATAGCAACAATCTCTTCTATCCAAAAGCACATTATCAACAAAGTCTGTCACAACTGTTTGCAAAATGGCCATATATCTTTCGCTATTCAACACTCCCTCATAAATATGATCATGCAAAATTAAAGCAAATACATTTTTACACTGAATTTATTTTGAAAATTTCTTTCTCGAATGTCATGAGGATTTTCAGTGCTCCAGAAATCAGAATTATGTTAATTAAAAATACCTTCTCTTGTGAATTTTGATTCGTCCGTCCATATAATTTTAGGTAAAAATGCTGGATCTTTTTGTGTTCTTACTAAAATCATTTCACATAACTCTTCACGTTGTGGTGCGTCCCCGGGTTGAAAGAATGAAGAAGGTTGAACTTGTAGGGATGCATGCCATGTTCTGCTAAAATTCTTTAAACAAATAGTCGCGAAACTCCTAAATCATATTTCGTCGCACGAGTAGAGGCTTCGGGATAAACATGAAAATAGGCCAACACATTGATAATGTTATCTTCATGTGACGTTATTGGCCTGGGTAAAATTCTTTCTGCGTTAGTTGTTCCATAGTTAAGATGATTTTTAAAAACTTTGTTCTGGTCATTGGTGTTAGATTCGGATGCCTTTCGTTGAAAACTCTGCATGTTCGACTTATGATTCTGTTGCACTCGCCATGAATAAAAAATTAATTTAATATGTCAGCATTTGTATACGTACTATTTTCCACTTTTCAACAACATTTCTCTAAAATAAACTCGGTAACAAAACGTTGATAAATAAATAATTGCAACTGACAATGACAGACGTCTGTATGGCTACGTATTATTTTTTTGTTTATCATGCCAAAAATCAATAAAACCACTTGATATTTGGAGAATCCTATAAAACACCGTAAATAAGTTCAAGACTATAATACAAGGTAGGTATAGGGATACCATATATGGATAGATAGGAAATGTTATCGCCTATCCATTCAATGAACTAGCAACATAGCATCGTATTTAGAACAATGAAGTTTTGTTAATTTTTTGATAAAGATCAAAAAATGTTACTTTTCCACTTTCCTGTAAATAAAATTTTATTTTCCGACAATACATTGTCTAGCACCATACTGTCTAATGCTACAACCTATATTTCGAGTTTCTCTCTTTTATCTTTAAAAATATATTCAATTTTAGGTGACACCTTGTTAAAGGTCAAAATTTGAGGAAGATAATATTTACCTCAGAAACGCATAGAGTACAGTAAAAATATTTTTAATAAAAGTTATTGGAAATAAAGAAAGGAACACAAAAAGAGTATATTATATAGGGTGTTCCATTTAAAATAAGCAAGTTTGAGACATCTTCCGGCATAACCGGAACTCGCACAAGGTCGCCTGTTTACCCTGAAGAGAGCGTCTCTCTAAACCCCAATATCCAAATGTGCAAGATTCAAATCGCATTACTTTCCGAAATATTCTAATGGACGGTCACCGTGAGACACCCTGTATAACGAGCGCTTTTATTTCAAGAGACGGGAAGCGCCGAAGGATATAATGTGCGATCAACTAAGACTTGGAACAAATTCTGTCTTGAGGTGACAATAACCAAGTAGAATTTAACGCTAAAAAAAAACAGGTGGCAGTTTTTTATAAAAAAGTTAATGTTAAAGAACCGGATATTGTGATGGCGGGACACTCGATTCCCTTGGTTTCATCTATTCATTTATTGGGCGTCAATTTGGATTGTTATATGTCATGGCATAGTCATGTTGCGGCCATTGCTAAGGCAGCCTCACAGAAGCTTGGAATACTTTTCCGAACTAAGAACCTCTATACATCCCAACAACTTTTGATGCTCTATAAAGCCAAAATTCGATCATCGCTGGAGTATATTTGGGGCTCTGCTCCCTGAGATTGAAAATTACTGAAAATTCCGAGTAAATATCAAAACAATAATTATTTTCTCTACGAGTGTCAATAAATGCCTCTATTATAATAATATGTTCAATAATAATTTGTAAATATATTGTTGTAATTGTAATACTCCTCACTGTGTAAAGTAGTTCACCGGCCCCCTCTTCTTTGCTTTCCAGTCTATACCGGTGAAGTGATATTATCTGGTTAAAAAATTATCTACAAAATGCTTGCTTTCTGGTTAATTAAAAGTAAAATAAAACGTGTAATAACATTTGACTTTTCGTAATTATTACTAGTGGTTTCATTGAGGTATGTATCAGAGCCCTATTTAATTTTTATGAATTTTACAAAAAGCTTTTTCTAAATAACTTTTAATATTATATTATGTATTAGGTATTACGTTGCATCGCTGTTAAGGGTCAAAAGTAATCGCAGAAGTCTTCTATTTCTAACTTAATTAAACATATTGTTTTTATTTGCTACCACTATAATAGTTATTTATGATATAAGTGTTAAAAGTACATTTTTAAGGTACGCACACCACAAGAGTGCGCCTTAAAAATACTTTTAACACAAATATCATACAATATTTTTTCTACAAGCGGCAATAAAAAGCATACAATAATTAATAATTAAATGATTAGAATCTCTTACATCCAGGTACTTTCTAATAGCATCGTATATTTATATTAAATTAGTTCACATTTGTCAATGAAATCTAGCAACCATCATTGTTGGCTGATTTGTTTACAGAAAAATTGAAAATTTGAAAGGTCCTGTCAGTTTTATTAAAACGCTAGCGCTGGCTGTTGTGATTTGCCAAAAATTCAAGAAATACAGGAAATCGATCCACTTATAGACATAGAAGAAGCTGCTACTTTGGATTTACTGCCACGAAAATCAAGAATTTAATATGAGATTGCTCATAATAAATTTATAAAATAGTGTGAAAACAAAGGCGTTTCTGGAAAGTATTCTGAAAACATATTCCTGGCCTATTTTGAGGAAAAGGCAAAAGTATGGAAGTCATCTTCTCTTTGGTCCCATTATTCAATAATCATATCAGTAGTAGATATTAGCAAACATTTTAAATTGATTGCCTACTTGAAGCGTCAAGGAGAGGGTTACCAGGCCAAAAAATCAAAAATTTTTACTACAGACCAAATTGAACAGTTTCTGAAGTGCGCACCGGATGATGAGTACCTTCTGATGAAAGTAGCTACGATTGTAGGAGTATTTGGTGCCTGCCGCAGGAAGGAGCTTTGTCAGTTGACTCTTGACAACGTGGAAGATATGGAGACTTCATTAGTTATTAAAATATTAGATACCATAACCAAGGCACCACAAAATTTCACTATCGTTGAAAAATTTTATTTGGATTTCCTGCTGCTATAGCAAGATTTCTGCAACTTCCAAACTCAACACTCTATATGGGGCATTGCTTTCGCCGTTCCTCTGCGAGCTTACTTGACGATGCTGGAGTAAGTTTGACGACAATTAAGCGGCATGGGGGATGGAAATCCTCAACCGTTGCGGAAAGGTACACCGTGGATTCCTTGGAAAATAAAAATTATAATGCTCAAAAATTGGTTACAGTACAAACGACATCAGCCGATGATGCTTCAACATCAACTAGACATGCTGCTGTTTCTGTTCAATCCTCCTCAACCGCGAAGAACAGCAGAACTGAGGAAGGAATTCATCTTTCAAAATTTTCAAATTGTACTATTAATATAGGTAAGTGTAAATAAATAAAATAGAAATGTTTCTTGACGTTTTTTCGAAAAAATTGACATTTTACTTTTGTACCTAGTGCCTTAAAGTAGGTATTTTAAGGCACTACTGCCCTAAAGTAACATTTTTAAGGTGACAGTGTTAAAATTCCATTTTTAACACGCTTGTAGAAAATTTTTTTTATTTTTAAATTATTTTGTATTATTATTGTTATTATTATTGTTATTATTGTTATTATTATGATTTTCTGACAGGTCACGAGACGTGTCATGGACTACCTCTACGGGGAACATTCACTCATCCCAGATGTCACCGATATTAAAAGGATTGAGCTCTGTGGGGGCCCTTTCCTTGTTATTGGGCCCGTGGGGTTCTTCTTTGGTTACCCATGTACTTCTTGACTGTTTGGCTTGTTGAAAGTAGCACTGCTTTCTGCACATCCTTGTGGAGATCTTGAGGTACGTCTAGTGTTTTAAGGTTTTCCAAAAGCTTGTTTGGGATTACTCCTATTGTTGAAACAATAATCGGCATGATTTCGATGCTGTCCATATTCCAATGTCTTTTTATTTGCTCTTGGAGGTCTCGATACTTCGGTATTTTCTCAGAACGCTTCACTAGAAGGCTATTGTTATTTGGTATAGCTACATCTATCAAAGTCGTTTTTCTGGCTCTCTGGTCTACCACAGCAAGGTGCGGTCTGTTGTGAGCCACCGGCTGATCAGTAAGAATAGTGTGATCCCAGTACATCTTATAGTAATTGTTTTTTAAGATTGTCTGTGGTGTATATTTATAATATGGGATCTTCCGTTTTGGACAAGTTGTGGCTTCACCGCTAACTCCTGTTGTAGGATCTTGGCCACTGCGTCATGCCTCTCTTTGTATTCTGTTGCAGAAAACATCTGGCATCCTTCCGTGATATGTTGAATCGTTTCTGCCGTTTGACATCCATACCTGCATTTGTCTGCCTGTACTGAGTCGTCTCTAATTATGTATTATAGGTAGTTTCTAGTTGGTATGACCTGATCTTGGATTGCCAGTAGAAATCCCTCCGTTTTAAGAAACAGCCGTCCAGAGATGAGCCAGTAATTCGACGCAAGACTGTCGATATGATCCTGGGATGCCCCGTTCAGGTGTCGTCCATGCAGATGTTTTTCCTTCCATATCTGTTGCTTTTCTTCATTGGTCTTGTGGTGTTGTGGAACATTTTGATCCCTCAATCTTAAAGGAGTGGAGTGGTCTGCTTCGCAAATAGCATGGTGTAGGTCTGAAGTTTGGGCTTTATTGCGGAAGTACTTCCTTAAGTTGGTTATTTGTTGATCCAATGATTTTCCAATGTCTGCCAGACCTCTTCCGCCTTGATGTCGTGGTAGAGTGGTCCGCTCTACTGCACTTCTTGGGTTATGTTTGTTTTGGTAAGTTAAGTTCTGATTTTGCGCAGTAGCCCTTCGATGTCAGTCACGCTCCAGTCTACTATGCCGTATGAGTAGGACAGAGCTGAGCAGGCGTAGGTGTTGATTGCTTTGAACAAGTTCTTGCTGTTCAGTTTCGTTCTCAAACAAAAACCTTTTTGTTCTCTTAAAAAACTCTTCTTTTATATTTGTCTTCATCGCTGCATGACTAATGCGTTAAGCTTGCTTCTTATTATTATTATTATTATTGTTATATTGTTATTATATATTGTTGTTATTTTTATTATTATTACATCCGCCGAGGACACACTGGATACCGACAAAGGATTACATAGTATTTTATACTACCTACAGAATTTTGACTAAAATTTAAATAGTTCAGGCAGAAGCATCCGGATAATCATTATAATTTATTATTGTGTCTGATATAATCAAAAAACTAGGTATCATCTTTTGACTTTAAGAATTTGTAACTACGCAAGGTATTTATATTAATTGCATCCTATATTTTTGATACTTCTTATTTTTAAATGTATACAGGGTGTCTCAAAACTCAGTATCAAGATTTTAGGGGCGTATTTGCCAGGTCAAAATAAGCCTTTTTTTTCCTATAAGCATGTGTCCGCAAACGCTTCGTCACCGATCTACAGAGTGTTAAATTTTCAAAAAAATTTTATTTTTTCCTTCATAGCTCTTTTAGTTTTTGAGATATTAAGATAAAATTTAAAACATAGATTACGCTTTAGGGCTTACATCATCTAGTATACCGAGTGATTGTAAGAATCTACAGGGAGATATTTTTTCAGGGGTCATGCTCCCTTTTCTCCGCATAAACTTTTTTATAGTGCGCTGCTGGCGGATTCTGAAATATGCAGTACATTCTTTGTTTTGTTTATAAACTTTTTTATCTCTTATAATTTTTATGCATCTAAGATCGTTATCGAGAAAAAAATTTAAACAAATTTTTGTAATTAGCTACATTTAATTAACATTTATAACAACAGGGGGGAATAAATACCACAATGAAAACAAAAGACGCTATACTTATTTGTTATAAGATTATTTAAACATTACCTCAAAAATAAGAAACTTAATCAACTTTGACTTTTTATAAAAGATGCTGGAAATGCCCTCCTCTTTCTGCGATACAACCCTCTACTCTTCTTCTCATAGACTGCCGTACGCGTTCTAATATTCCGGGATTATTTCTTACCGTTTGAAAGGCATCCATAATTCGTCCAGTTAGAACTTCGATGGAAGGCACTGGTCCTGCATCATAAACTAGACTCTTTACATGCCCCCATAAAAAGAAGTCCAGCGAGTTGCAATCTGGGGACCGTGGGGGCCAAGCAATTGGACCTGCTCTGCCAATCCACCGATTGGGAAACACTGTGTCTAAATAATCGCGGACGGTGACTCGAAAATGAGGGGGGGCCCCATCGTGCATAAACCACATTTGTTGACGAACGTGTAAAGGCACATCCTCCATTAATGCAGGCAATTTATTCTGTAGGAGGTTTAAATATGTGTCACCATTTAAAATTCGCGGTAAAATAAAAGGACCAATTAAAGTATCTCCTACTATTCCTGCCCATATGTTTACGCTAAACTGTTCCTGGTGTCGAGATTCTCTGATCATGTGTGGATTTTCTAGTGCCCAAATATGAACATTGTGGTAATTCACTACTCCGTCGCGTGTAAATTGAGCCTCGTCGGTAAAAAGGATACGAGATAAAAATTCAGGATCCACAGTACACTTGCGCAGTATCCATCTGGAGAACTGCAAGCGCTGTGGAAAGTCTCGAGGAAGCAAACCTTGGACGCGCTGAATATGATATGGGTATAGCATGTTTTCGTGTAAAACCCTCCAGACAGTTGAACGGGAAACATCCAAATGCCGTGCTATTTGTCGAGTACTCATACCAGGGTTTTCGTCGATAACATTTAAAATCTCTTCATCAACTGCTGGGTTGCGTGCTTGTCTTGGTCTACCAGTATCGTGCATTGGAGTCTGAAATCTGCCGTATTCCCGAAGGTGTTGATGGGAATTTATAAAAGTTCTGTAGTTGGGAAGCCGGCGATTAGGAAATCTTAGCGCGTACAACCTCTGAGCATTAAGCCCGTTACCATTAGCCAGACCATAAACGAAATGGATGTCAGCCAGATGTTCAAATGAATATGGTCCATTTTCCATTTTAATGTTAAACAAATCAAAAAATATACGATATGTTATAAACCAACTTTTAAATAATGTCAAATGCATAAACCAACTTTTAAATAATGTCAAATGCTTCAAAATAAGCGTAAACGTCAAAATGAAAATAGCAGTCAAAGCCCACTAATTGTTTTTTTTTATTGTTTCATTGAAAAATTTCAATTAAATATGGCGGATTACAAAAATTTGTTTAAATTTTTTTCTCGATAACGATCTTAGATGCATAAAAATTATAAGAGATAAAAAAGTTTATAAACAAAACAAAGAATGTACTGCATATTTCAGAATCCGCCAGCAGCGCACTATAAAAAAGTTTATGCGGAGAAAAGGGAGCATGACCCCTGAAAAAATATCTCCCTGTAGATTCTTACAATCACTCGGTATACTAGATGATGTAAGCCCTAAAGCGTAATCTATGTTTTAAATTTTATCTTAATATCTCAAAAACTAAAAGAGCTATGAAGGAAAAAATAAAATTTTTTTGAAAATTTAACACTCTGTAGATCGGTGACGAAGCGTTTGCGGACACATGCTTATAGGAAAAAAAAGGCTTATTTTGACCTGGCAAATACGCCCCTAAAATCTTGATACTGAGTTTTGAGACACCCTGTATAATGTATATTGAGAATAGTTTTGTTAAATACACAATCAACCGGTTTACAGACTATTATAGTAGCCCCCTCTTCTTACCACTGCACAAAGTTTGGACAGTTATATTTTTATGTTTATTAACTGAATATTTGTTTTTTTTTTGGGTGCCTTATACTACAGGGCATAATGAAGCGTAGCTTCTAAACTCTTAACGTTAGGTGCTGTTTGCGACAATTTTAGAATAATCATAGTAGCCAACACAAAGGTGGCAGGTAAAAAGGACTCTTGTCAAGAATGATGGCCGTAATGGAATAATAATATTTTTGTCTATAATAAAGTAACTTTATATAAAGAAATACAGTATTTAATTAATGAAAGTGTATACAGTCCACAAAAAAAGTCCAGGCGTTCACATTGGTCCCACGAGCGGGATGTAATAAACCCACGGCGGCCGGCAGGGGGCAAGGAGGCGAGCGACAATCAAGAACAAGTAACAAAAATAGAAAAATCTTGTAATTCCTGTAAGCCCTTTCGTTTCCACTTTCTTCTTTTGTACCGGGTGTCCCACTAAGAATGGCTGTCGGCCGTATTTCAGAAAGTGTAACGAAGTTTCCTCAAAAGTCGCCAAGTTAAGGTATCCCGAAAATAACATTTCTGTATATTTCGAAGATTTATTAATAAAATTTACCTATAGAACGTGTTTGTCACTTTTCAAATAAAGTGGTGGGGAAAGGTTGAACATTATTTGTAATAAATGCTGACAACTCTGGTCTGGCTTAACATAATTTAGTAAACTTAGTTTTGTTAAAAAGGGCTTTTCTCACTCTATATATTATCTTATGAACTACGGCAATATGTGTTTTACACTAGGCGCTAGGGGGCGCTGTCTTACAACTTCACAAACATTGCGCGTTTTTTCCATAATTGTAAATATATTTATATAAAATCATAATGTTCCGTAATTATGATTATTGTTGTTGATATCTCCGGATTGAAAATAGATATTAACTTGCGGTTTTCGCTGACTTCTTAGACTTTTAATCATCCTTGTAATCAGGTAAAATTCAAGTTATGAAAATCAGTAATACCTGTGATAAGTACAAGTAATGTTAGTTCTCAAGTACTGTTAGCAACACCATTAGTGCTAGTTAGGGATTGCAGAGGCAATTATCACAAGGCTAGAGTCCTTTTAGGTAATGGTTCGCAGAACAAGATAATTATGTAAGGTTTTTGTGCCAAGTTGGGGTTACAGCAAGAAAAAATTAAATTTACAATAAAGGGTATAGGACAGTCAATGTCAAGTATAAGTCAGCAAGTTAATATTCAAATTAAATCGTGTAATAGTGGTTTCGAAACAAAGATGTGCTTAAATATTTCAACAATAACAGAAACCATTCCTATAAGGTCATTTAATTATTATAAATTAGAAATAGCATGAAATATTAAACTAGCTGATCCAAGAAAAGATATTCTTAAAACTTCCAACGTATATTTATTCTCAGAAGATCCCGCTACCGTATCCAATTTCCCGATATGTCAAACTTTTCTTTTGCCTTTAAATAGCGAAAATTAAGAAATAAACAAAAATCTAACACAAATTTATATACGCCAACACAACACTTGCAATAAAACACGATCCGGCAACGGGAAGCAATTAAATATTAAATTAGCTTGGCCCTGGGCCCTGGGCCCTGGGCACATAAAATATATGCCAACAGAAACAGAAAAGAGCGAATTTTAGATCCGATTATTTAAATAAAGATGCATGTAGAGTTCTTTATTCAATAAAACAAACAAAACAGATATCCTCAACGGTTTTAGTATTTTTTGGAATTTGTTAGGTATTGGACAGATAGGTACAGCTAGGTGAAAATATGCCCATGCTACAAAAGACATTGCTAGGTTGGGTAGTTCCAGGCACTGTTCGAAATATGACTATACTAAATAATTTCTATAAACAAAACAATTATAGCGAAGGCAAATGTTTCCTCACTCAGTCTGATTAACGTATCAATGATCAGTCAAGTAAATTTTGGCAAATTGAGGAGCGTCTATAGTAGCTAAATCTCTTTTAGCAGCTTCAGAAAAGTTTTGTGAAGCTCCTTACTCAAAAAATGTTCAGCGAAATTCAGAAGGTCGTTTCATGGTTAGCATACCCTTAGAAGAATCTTGTCCGCTTGGGGATTCCAGGGAAATTGCTTTAAGAATCTTCTGAACAGATAATAAATAAAAACAATGATATCAAGATACAATATGTCGAATCTATGCAAGACTATGAAAGGCTCGGTCACATGACAAAGGTCGCAGATCAAGACTAGCAACAGTCCAGCAAAATGTCATCTTACATGCCGCATCATGCAGTTATACGATATTCTAGTCTTAAAAGGAAGATTAGAGTTATATTTGATACGAGCTTAAGGTCTTCCAACGGTTTCTCTCTGAATGCCATCTATTACTGAAATTTTAGATTCATTATCTGGAGCTATGTATTTCTCGCATTTAGACCTGTCCCAAGGATACTACCAAGTGCCTTTGGAAGAGTCTAGTCGACCGTATACAGCATTTACGACCGAAAGAGGACAGTACCAAATGACACGACTTCCGATGGGTTTAAAAATTAGTCCAAGTGCTTTTTCTAGAATAATGACTATTGCAATGACAGGGTTAAATTATGACAGTTGTTTCGTTTATCTTGATGATTTAATTGTTTTTGGAAACAGTTTAAGGAATCATAACCAAAATCTAGTGAAAATTTTTCAGAGGCTTAGAGACGTAAATTTGAAATTAAATCCAAACAAGTGTGAATTTTTGAAAAAAGAAATTTTGTATCTTGGGCATGTGATTTCGGAGAAAGGTGTTTTTCCTGATAGGGAGAAAATAAAGGTCCTTCAGAGTTATCCCGTACCCAAGGATGCAAATGAGACTAAACGATTTGTTGCATTTGCAAACTATTATAGAAGATTTATTCCAAATTTTGCAAAAATTTCAATTCCATTAAATAATTTAACCAGGAAAAAAGTAAAATTTTGTTGGACAAATGAGTGTCAAAAATCTTTCGAAAAATTAAAAACCGCACTTATAAGCCCTTCAATCTTACAATATCCTAATTTTGATAAAGATAATATTTTCATTTTAAAAACCGATGCATCAGGGGGTGCAATCGGAGCAGTTTTGTCAAATATGGACGATAAGCCAGTTGCTTATGCCAGTAGGTCTTTAAATAAAGCAGAACGTAATTATTGTACAGTAGAAAAGGAACTTTTAGCAGTAGTATGGGCAGTTAAGCATTTCAGACCTTATTTGTATGGACGAAAATTTTCACTTGAAACCGACTGCAAACCTCTTATTTCACTTTTTGGTATGACTAACCCTTCTAGTAGACTCACTAAATTTCGATTAGTTTTGGAAGAATACGATTTTGATATTAAACATGTTAAAGGGAAAGAAAACGTCATAGCGGACGCGCTTTCGAGAATAGAAATAAATATTGAGGAGCTTAAAAGCTTAAGTAATAAAAATAATAATTAATCTTTATTTGCTACGACTAGAGCAGCCGCGAAGCGACAGACAGACAAAACAGATGACGTAGGTTGTAGTTCGGGTACTTACCAACGGATTGATCACCCGGGAGTAACAGAAGTACTGAAACGGCCTAAAGAATCGTGTGAACTCTGTCCAGTGTCAAACGCGAAGTTTATTGAATTATGTAAAAATGAAAATTACGATTGTAATATAGAAAATTTCGTCTATTTCAAAAATAAAAACGTCATTTATATGGGTCAGGATTTTCGATCGACGTTGACCAGGAAGGCATCGTTGAGAAACCTGAGTTCCGACGAAGCGGAATTTAAATTTCAGAACATCCGATCGGCGTTACCCTTAAGTGGATCGTTGAGGATACTGAAAGCAATGACTATTACGCCTACAGCTGATTCAGCATTCCAGAGAATTTGTTTAGATTTAGTTGGTCCTTTAGAATCAGATGTTGATAACAATAAATATGTTTTAACGTTACAGTGTGATCTCAGTAAATTCGTGGAATGTTATCCTTTAAAAAATAAGGAAGCTGTAACAGTAGCCCAAGCGTTCTTTGAAAATTTTATTTTGAGGTTTGGAATCCCAGATGAGATAGTGTCAGACCAAGGCACTGAATTCTTAGCTGCAACCCTTACGCAAACGTGTAAATTGCTTCAAATTAAAAAACTTAATTCAACGGCCTACCATCATCAGACCATAGGCGCATTAGAAAACTCTCATAAAACATTAGGAGCATACTTACGAATGCAAATAGCGAAAAACCCAACTAATTGGAGTAGTTGGATACCTTTTTGGTGTTTTTCCTATAACACTAGTGTTCATACTGAAACTCGGTATACCCCGTATGAGTTAGTATTTGGCAAAACGGCTAATTTACCTTCGAATTTGTTACGAGAAGTTGACCCTCTGTACAATTTTGATAGTTATCCTTTAGAGTTAAAGTATAGGCTCCAGCAAGCATGTGCTGATGCAAAAAGTAACTTGATGACGTCAAAAGGTAAAAGAAAGACTGTATATGATAGGAAAAGTAGCATAGTTAATTATAAGAGTGGTGATAAAGTGCTTTTGAAAAATAATTCGGGAACAAAAATGGACGCTTTATACAATGGACCCTTTACAGTGATAAGTGAACAGTCTCCAAATATTTTGTTAGATATAGAGAATAAGCAAGTTTTAGTTCATAAGAATAGAGTTAAGAAATATTTTGATTGATATAGATTGGTTGATTATTTCAAAAAAAAAATTCAGCATTAGCATTCGATTTTTTTTTTCTGCCGGCCAGAGGTGTAGTATAAGGTGTAGTGTAAGTAAGGTATAGTATAAGGTAAAATTAAGACAGTTAGTATTTTACAGTATTTTACCTATTTTATTAAATTAGTTTATATTATTAAACATTGGTTTAGATTGACAAGGTTACAACCATGAACGTAAGGTGCCAGCTTTGCTTGTAATTGATAAACATAAACATATAACATATAACAAACCGTACCATAGTTTAAGGTTACCCAAACATATATATATTTTGATGAACTAGATTTAAAAGAATATAAGTTAAGAGATGATGATTTGATAATTTTAACATTTTGCTACTATTATACTAATACTGTAATGAATATACGTCATTTTCGTTATCCAAAACCTGTGTGCTAATTTCGAACCAGGTACCTAATCATCTTACAATTTAATGCAGTGCTTCTTTATTGATAAAAGATTGAAAGCTGCGCAATGCAAAATTTATTAAGGCATACATTGCGGTGTTTGTGTGTATGTCAACAAAGGTAATACATTTGGATTTATTGACAGATTTGACAACAGATGCACTTTTAGCAATGCTCAAAACATTTATAAATATACGGGAAAAAACCATCTAATATTTCTGGTGACAATTGTATCACTTTTGTGGGTGCAAACTCTCAATTAGATGAAGTTTTATCTACTCATACTTATATTAATGGTTCGTTATCTAATTATAGAACCATGCATTTTATTCCAACTAGGTCACCGAATTTCGGTAAATTGTGGAAAGCGGGAGTCAAAAGTTGTAAATATTGTATAAAACGTATTGCTGGAAACCTTCATTTAACTTATGAAAATATGATGACAGTGTTGTTTTAAATTGAGAGCATTCTTAACTCACGTCCCTTTACTCCTTTCTCATCCGAGCCCTGCGATTTAACTCCTGCTCATCTTCTTATTGGCAAGTCAATAACTTCAATACCAGATCCCGATTTGGCAGTAGCAAAAACAAATCGACATGTTTCATCCATATTTATATGTATTAGTACTATATGGCGCCTTGCCCATTTAACCAATGTAAACGTAGTGAAGCCGAGGTTCCTTGTTCCGTCAGGGTCATTTCGCGCAGTGCGCATGCGCGAGAAAAAGAAAATAGACGTTTGTTTTAACGGAAAAAAAAATGAGGTTATCACATTTGACTTTGACAACTGGACCGAAATTTGTAAACAAACATTAAAGTTCTTGATTTGTTTAAGATTTTGTATATTATTTCGATTGAGAAAAGAAAAAGAACGTAGGTAAACATATTAATAAAACTTTTATTAGATATTTTACAATTATTCTTAGAGTTTAACAAGTAAAATAATAGGTTTTTGTAGGATTCTTTGAAGTACATGCAATTTTCGGTAAAAATAGGTAGGTATCTAAGTATATCAACAGCAGCAAAGGAAAATAATCTTTAGGAAATGGACTACCTAGTTATTGTTCCCTCACGAAATTAACGCAGGTAAGTTAAAAGGAAGAAACATCCGGTCTAGGTACATACCTGTAGAACGATAAATCTTTGTTTAAGCTTTTACGCCTGTTTAAAATAATGTAAAATATTCTGTTTTGCCTCGGCATCGTCACAAAATTATCACACTTCACACACACAATCAAAATTTGCAGAAAAGTAAAGATAAACAGTACACAAAACCCGTTAATAATACCAAATCAACTCGATGAAGCGAACTGTCAAACAAATTAACATTTGCTAAAGATTTCGAGGTTATGTCAAGTAAAAATGAGACGTTGTCACCTTCCAGTTATATGAAATTGTTATTTAATGCGTTTTAGTTTAGAAATGGAAACAAATAATTTGAAAGCACTTGGAAGTACAGACTTAATGCTTATTTTACAATTTTTTAGCAAGATTTTTGGTAATTTTATCATTGCTCTAATTTTCTAAGGCTCACTCTTCTGCCCTGTTCTAAAGATATAAAAGTACATTTGGCAATACCCTTACGGCGCATGCGCACAAGTCGAAATTACCCTATTATATCCCTGTTGTTGCTTCAAGATATTCAGGGTAATAGCTATATAGTACTAATACATATATGGTTTCATCGAGAACAACAAGTTGTTTGGAACATTTCCTAATTTAAGTATAAATTTGAGGCGGCCGGCATGTTTGCGCCAATTTTAGAATAATCATAGTATCCAGCACAAAGGTGGCAGGTAAAAAGGACTCTTGTCAAGAAGGATGACCGCTAAGGAATAATAATATTTTTGTCTATAATAAGGTAACTTTATTTAAAAAAATACAGTATTTAATTAATAAAAGTGTATACAGTGCACAAAACAAGTCCAGGCGTTCACAGGTGCTTTATAACCTAAAAGCGTGAAATTAATTGGGCTTGTTTAAAGTTCATGGTTCATGGAATAGAAGTAATACAAAATTGGGAACAATTAACTAAACATACATAAACAAAACTATTGACACTTTAGATAATGGATGATTGATGTGCTATAAAATGAATTGAGTATGTGGATTACTATTAAATGTATGCAAAACTACATCCATCTTTAAGTGTTCACTAATTTAAATTACTAAGTTACATTTACATTGATTATTTACCTCATCCATTATAAAAGCGGGTTGATTTTCACCTGATTATTCAGTGATAATCTCCCGCTCTCCGGTGAAAATCACCCTTGTCAAAAGTGAAAATCTCACCCGTCAGAAATCCAGCGATAATCTCCCGCTCCCCGGTGAAAATCACCCTCGGGCAAGCCCTCGAGCGATTTCCTAATGGCAAAAAATCTGAGAATGATTTTCTGAAAATGAAAATCTCACCCGTCAGAAATCCAGCGATAATCTCCCGCTCCCCGGTGAAAATCACCCTTGTCAAAAGTGAAAATCTCACCCGTCAGAAATCGTTAGTTTTTTATTTGGTAAATAATCTTCAAAATACATTTCGGGATTGGGAAATAATCAGAAAATCATTCTCAGATTTTTTGCCATTAGGAAATCGCTCTCGGGCAAGCCCTCGAGCGATTTCCACGGCAAAAAATCTTCGGAATGATTTTCGATAATTTCCCTATCCCTTAATATATTACTACAGATTATTTACCTCATCCATTATAAAAGCGGGTTGATTTTCACCTGATTATTCAGCGATAATCTCCCGCTCTCCGGTGAAAATCACCCTTGTCAAAAGTGAAAATCTCACCCGTCAGAAATCGTTAGTTTTTTATTTGGTAAATAATCTTCAAAATACATTTCGGGATTGGGAAATAATCAGAAAATCATTCTCAGATTTTTTGCCATTAGGAAATCGCTCTCGGGCAAGCCCTTGAGCGATTTCCATGGCAAAAAATCTTCGGAATGATTTTCGATAATTTCCCTATCCCTTAATATATTACTACAGATGAGTATGCACTATGGAGTGATTTTATTTTTCATGATTTTTAAGAACCAAGGGCAGTCGCTGTGCACAGCTGTAACTTAACAATGCTAACATATTTTTAGTGTTTGTATACAAATAATTATATTAATCATTGAACCATAAAAAACTACATTTAATGGCTAATTTCTCTAATATAAATACTACTGTAGATAGAGCAAATCCTGTAGCCAAAATTATAAGACCTGGTTCAATAGTTTGAAATGTTACTGTAAAGTCTCGTTTCTCCTCGTGTACGTAAAATTTCAAGGAGTAAATGAATTGGTAGATTTTCATATATTTAGGTATAACACCAATTTCTATAATTTTGGTAAACCACTCGTTAAACTGCTGCACAAAAAACGCATTCTTTGGCATTCCCATGCTCTGCTTTATATTATAGATTTCAAAAATGCTGAATGACTTAAGGACGTTTGGCCTTATTATAAGAAATGCTAAAAAAGAAAAAATACTTTTAAGAAATGTAATTGGTGAGGTTAAAATGAATCTACTACTCACGACGACGTAATAACGAAATGCTTTTAAATTTTTAACAAAGTAGAAAATTTGAGCATTGATAGTGGCAAATTTTTAATAAAAAGACAGTTTACAATTGTTTCTAGTTGCACCGTAAATAGTACCAACTTTGATATACCCTATTTGTTTGTGTTTCACTTTCAATAACAATCTAAAGGAAGTTTAATTTTCTCTAGGGCAGGAGTCAGGAACTGGCGGATCGCGGTCCAGGTCCAGGCCGCAGAAGGTGAGCACCGATAGACTACCAAAAAAAAATGTCTGGAACTTATAAAGTAATTCAATTTAAATCGATAATGAGTTCTGGGTCGTGACAATATTTCAATCAGAAAACGAACCACTGTCAGTTTTAAATACAATTTACGCAAGATCTATTTAGTTTAGGGCACTAAGAGTTGCTCATACTTATAAAATATGACTTTAGGAGTGCTATTACAGAACATGTTACAAAAAAATTGTTTTATTAAGGTTTAGAAAAAACCCTCAAATTTTGAGTTTGAATTAGCTGCAATGAATCTGCTATGAGAACCGATGGTATGGACGTCATATCATCACGATCTGGTAAAAAATCTTCCAAGTTTATTTTGGTCATGCCAGATCAGGATATGTTATGCTATGGGCGGATTTGTATTAACAAACGACTCTCATAGGGATCTGATCCAGTGAGATATCAAATTAAAGGTCATGGAAACTTTAATAGGCTAGACTGCGCCTTGCTTCTGTTTGTATTGCCTTGTATTCTTTGTAGTTATATATGTTTTCATAATAAAAAGACCTTTATTATTATTATTATTATTTAAGGAACTAATCTATGATTGATTTTAAGACAAAAAGTTTATATAAGTATTGTTCCGCAACAGATACAGGTTGCCCAAATTTGAAAAGAATTTCAGATTTTTCTATATATTCTATATTTGGAAAATGCGGATTCTCATCAATCTTTCTCGTAATTATTTCGCAAAATTTTAGTCTTCGATTATAGTCAACATCACAAAGTTCTTGTACAACATGAACTTTGTATGGATGCATTTTCTCAGTATGAAGAACGGTTCTTACAGATTTTTGATCAATATCATGATCCAAAGCAAGCTGATTGGTGGATTGTCTGGGATTTTCTTGTATCGAAAGCAGAATGTGTAATTTTTTATCATCGGCGGTAGCACTCCTAGGTCTTCCAGATCTTGGTCGGTTTTTTACACTTCCAGTCATTCTGTCACGCTCCACAGTTCGAAAAACTGCATTTTTTTTAATTTGCCTATCTGGGTGCAAATTGTTAAAAATATCACATACCTCCTGATATGATCTCTGCTTATCGCCATATCCCTTTAAAATCAAAATATCAATTCTCTCTGTTTCAGTAACTGAAAACGCCATGCTATTTTCTTTTTTGCTCAATTCTGACAATAAATGTCAAAGACCATACCTAATTTGTAGCTAAGGTAAAATACGACTACGTTCGAATAGAGCATTGTTATCCGTTATTATTTAGAACGCCGATATCTCGGAAACTAATAAATTTAGGCATAGCATATGGTTAATAGAAAATGTTTAAAATTGACTGGACGATCAAAATTAGTAATAATATACGGGGTGTTCTATTTAAAAAATATATAACTTTGACTCTCCACAACTTTTTGGGCATACCTGTATATTCCAATTTATTACAGTTATGTACTCGTATATCTTTTGAAATAATCGACCGTTCTGGTAATTTCTCCTATCCCTGTATTTAAATATTTTTAAATATCTTGTCTAAATTTATCAGAACTAAAATTAAATGAGATGAAACCAATTTACCAATATGTATACCGGGTGTTTCAGGAGGTACGCTCACCCCTATAACTTTTTTACTGTTTACGTTACAGAAATAAAATTTTGTGGGTTTATATGTGATACTATTTTGCATTTTATAACATGGCGGATGCCATTTTCTCACTTCCGGTTTACCCGGAAATGACCTCAACCTTAGATTTTTAAATGGAACACCCTGTATATTTTTGGCTTTATCGATTCAGAACACCATTCCAAATTCAACGACACCCCATACGTCACTTTTTGACATTTTAAATCATTTTAAATTTTATTTTAATTTTTTCATCTAGATTGCTATGAACTCTCTAAAATTGTTTACTTCTAAACCAAAATCTTGATAAAAATACAATTTTTAAGTTTTATTGTATTTTAAATTTTTTACAAACTTTTTAACTTTTTAAAAAGTCTTTTTCCAAAAGAACTCGATTTTTTCAAATGGAAACATATTGGCTCACTCGGGCAAAAAGATGGAGCATTTTTTTCCCAACAGTTTGATATCACACACACAAATGTCAAAGTAAAAGAGAAGAGATAATTTATTAAAAATAGCCATTAATGACAAAAAATACAAGAAGCGCAAACGGCTTTTCATTTATCTAGGTACCCATGACGCCATAATGCTCATAAACAAATGAACATAATAACAAATTTAAATTCCACCATCATTAAAATTAGTTTGACATAACAGTAGCTTGCTATTTTATCGTTTGATTTTTCTGTCAGTAATAATAATTCTAATTCGGTCAGGTATTAGTAATTTCTAAATAAAATATTAAAATGGAAACTTATAACAGAAACGAAAAAATCGATATGGTACTAATTTATGGCGAATGTTTGCAAAACACTACTCAAGCGGCCAGGGTGTATGCTGACAGGTTTCCCGAGAGACGACACCCCTCGAGACATTACTTTCCTAGACTCGTTCAGAAGCTGAGGAATGAGCCCGAACCCGAAGAAGAACAAATTATTATTAACCAAGACAAGGAAATTGATGTGTTGGCATATGTTGAGGCATACAAAACAGCATCGCTTAGAGAAATTGCTTTAGAATGCGCGATAACTGTCTCTTCGGCCTGGAGAATTTTACATAAATATAAGTATCACTCATTTAAATATCAAATCCACCAGCATCTTTACAAAGATGATTTTGCCAGAAGACTGGAGTATTGCAATTGGTTTTTGGACAAAAATAATGTAGATCCGACATTTCCATGTAATATTTTATATTCGGACGAAAGTAGATTTACTAACCTGGGAATGTTTAATAGAAATAATAAAAGGTATTGGGCTCAAGATAATCTACACCTAATGCAGGAAGGTAATTTTCAAGCGAGGTTTGGATTTAATTGTTGGCTTGGCATTATTGGAGGTAGAATAATAGGCCCAATTTTTTTTGATGGGCACTTAACTGGTGAAAGATATCTTCAATTCCTCAGGAATGAAATTGAGCAGTTTCTAGATGAGCTGCCACTACAAGACAGGATAAATATTATCTTTCAGCAAGATGGTGCGCCGGCACATAATGCTCGTGCAGTCCAAGAGCATCTTAACGACAGATTTGGAGAAAATTGGATTGGTACTACTGGCCCTGTTAGATGGCCTCCTAGGTATGTAAGAAATACATTAATAGGGACTTAAATAACTAATGATTATTATTTATCAGGTCGCCAGATATTACCCCGTTGGATTTTTTTGCGTGGGGTACAATCAAAAATGAGGTATACAACACTCCACCTGCCACCAGAGAAGAATTGGAAAATCGCGTAAGAGCTGCCATTAACAAAATTACACGGGAAAATTTACAAAATGTGGTAAGGAAAACAATTCAAAATGTTCGCGCCTGTCAGGAAGCACAAGGAAGGCATTTTGAACAACTGGACTAACTAAACCGTTCTTATTGTTTCAATGAATATATTAAATTTGTAATAATTATGTTCATTTGTTTATGAGCATTATGGCGTCATGGGTACCTAGATAAATGAAAAGCCGTTTGCGCTTCTTGTATTTTTTGTCATTAATGGCTATTTTTAATAAATTATCTCTTCTCTTTTACTTTGACATTTGTGTGTGTGATATCAAACTGTTGGGAAAAAAATGCTCCATCTTTTTGCCCGAGTGAGCCAATATGTTTCCATTTGAAAAAATCGAGTTCTTTTGGAAAAAGACTTTTTAAAAAGTTAAAAAGTTTGTAAAAAATTTAAAATACAATAAAACTTAAAAATTGTATTTTTATCAAGATTTTGGTTTAGAAGTAAACAATTTTAGAGAGTTCATAGCAATCTAGATGAAAAAATTAAAATAAAATTTAAAATGATTTAAAATGTCAAAAAGTGACGTATGGGGTGTCGTTGGATTTGGAATGGTGTTCTGAATCGATAAAGCCAAAAATATACAGGGTGTTCCATTTAAAAATCTAAGGTTGAGGTCATTTCCGGGTAAACCGGAAGTGAGAAAATGGCATCCGCCATGTTAGAAAATGCAAAATAGTATCACATATAAACCCACAAAATTTTATTTCTGTAACGTAAACAGTAAAAAAGTTATAGGGGTGAGCGTACCTCCTGAAACACCCGGTATACTGCACGTGCATACTAACATATATATTATACAATGTACTGTATGTTTGCTTTGAAATTCTTATTTTTTAAAATAATCAGAAATTAATAATTGCTTCATATTTTTTATTTTATTTTTATAAAATTCAGATTCACATTTTAATAGCAATGGAGAAATATTTGTAGACTTGTCAAAATTGTTAACATTATTAAAAAGGTTTTCAAGGTCTCTCAAACTTGCACAGGCCTCAGACAGGCTTGATATTTTCGACACTGGAGCAAGTTCAGGTTCCTCTTCCTCTGTCTCAGAGTTGGGAGTAGTTTCATCCGTTTCTAGGATTATTTCAATACACTCACCGAAACCCATATCAAGGCGTTGGTTATGGTAATATTATTTTCGGTTTCTTGAGATGAACAACCGCTGTCTATACATGGTAAAAGCCTCTTAATAAGGTAGCTTCTGTAGAGCATTTTAAAATTCTGAATATTGCCTTGGTCCCAAGGTTGCCCATGTGAGGTCAAGGGCGGTTTTAGCTTTTCAACATGGGGGGGGGGGTAATTTGAAATCCCAATTTTTTTTAAGAAATGGTATCAATTACCTATGCATTTAGATAGGTAGGTTTTTTTTTAAACAAGCATGCAGTAATAAATAGAAAAGCTCTTATTAAAATGAAGTAACTAGAAAGTAAATTAGGGGGGGGGGGGGGACAGGGAAAAAATAGCGCCGCAGGCGAAAAAATTTTGGGTGCCACGCCCTTTTTCTCAATGATGATGCTTAAAATTCTAAATTCATGGGGGGGGGGGTAATTACCCTATTACCCCCCCCCCCGTAAAACCGTCCTTGTGTGAGGTATTATTGAGTGAACGAAAATAATTTTAACATTATCCAGTGTAATTTTGGGATGAGACGTTGCATTATCCAGAAACAATACCACTTTTCTATTCTGCTTCTTCATCTTGGTATCAAATCTGTGAAGCAATGTTGTCATGATGTCTGCTGTCATCCACGCATTGAAGAGGTAACTTATCGATATGTGCGCCCTTAAAACATCGAGGATTTCTGCTTTTGCCTAATATAAGTGGTTATCACCATATTTGCACAGAACAGAATTGTAAATCGTTGTTTTGCTGTATTTTTCCAGTACACTTGTCATCTTTTAATGCATATGATTTTGTTGGTAATGCACGATAGCAGGGACTTGTCTCATCTGCAATAAATATGCCCTTTGGGGCACAATCCTTTAAAATGGTCAATAGCCTTTCTTCCCAAGCAGTTACGTCTTTGATATTGATATCGGCTAATTCGCCACATATTTTCTTAAAGATAATACCGTGCCGATGACGGAATTTTTCTAACCATCCATTTGATGCCTTGAAGTTATCTAGTCCTAGACATTGAGCAGATTCGAGGGCTTTTGCAAACAACTTGGTCCACTGCCAGTCCTTCGGCTTTAGGAAATTTTCTTTTTTGTTCACCGTTGTCACGATTTCTCAGTTATTTATAAGGCGAAAAGTTCATGTAAGCATGGGTCCGCAAGCCTTTCATTTTTGAGGTGCAGGGTGTTAAAAATTTATTTTTATTTTTGTTTTTCGTTAATAACTTTTGGAATAATGTCTATATTTGGACGAAAGTTGGTATTTGGTGATTTTTTAATATTGAAAAATTCAAATTTCATCTTAGTTTGGCCCTTAATTGTAGGGGGCGCCACTTACTGGTCTTTCTCTTTTTTGGAGAGTCATAACTAGGGTTGAGCATTTATGCAAGTTGCATATTTTGCATATTTTATGCAAAAATTCGAATTTTTGCATATTTTTTGAAAACTGGCTTATGTATGCTGATTTTAAGTTATTTTATTATATTAAGTATATAATCGGAATCGCTATTATCAAGTAATGAATAATAGAGTTTGGGCCCAAGATATCACCTTAATTATACTATAACAGGTAGGTATTATATTAATGGTGTTTAACAATTTACGATCCCTAATCCCTCGATTATTCTTTGAAGGTAGGATGGGCTCGAATTTAATTTGTAATTAAGGTAATATAATACTTAAAGTAAGAAAAATTTTTTAATTGTTTTCTTCGAATTCCAAGGCAAGATTAGGCATTTCGACAAGTAAACTATCTGGTTATCTTCTGTGTTTAGTACGGGTTAGATCGAGTGTTAGTTAAGTGTGAAAAAAGTTGCTTAAAAGTGTTTTTTCGAACTTAACCGTAAAATATGCCGAAAGTAAGCAGTGTTTCCATTTGGATAAAACCTTACAAAGAATTGTATCTCGATATGGATAAAGTCTACTGTACAGCCTGCGGAAAAATGGTTTGTATTATTGCTGTTATTTGTAGAATAAGTTGATATAAAAAAATACTTTTCCAAACTGAAAAAAATATCTATTGCAAGAAATGAATAATAATATGATTTTAATACAAAATTTTGCGCTTTGATAAAAAAACCATTAATCTCTTGTCATGAATATTCTATAAGAACTTGAAATAAATTATTTGATTACTCCCATTGGCAAAATTGTCAAATGACAATTTTCGTTCGTTTCTACAAAAATATTGCAAAATTAACATACCAAGCCAGACAACTTTGAGAAGAAGTGATATAGACTCTTTATATTTAATGGTGCTGACAAAAATAAAAGAAGAAATTTCAAATAATTATTTTTATATTTGTATGGATGAAACCACAGATTCGTCTGGGCGTTATATGGCTCATCTAATAATTGGAGTTCTTACCGAAGAATCTCACTCAAAAGGATTTTTAATTACCTCCAAGCAGTTGGAAAAAATTTTGAAAAATATTTGGTTGTTTATTGTTTTCATAACATTATATAGTTACGAAGCTTAGTACATAAACATGTACCCTACCTATCTGTTCAGAAATTAATGTAATGACACCTACTTTCATTTTAATATAGTACGTTGATTTTCTAACAATGTGTTTTATTAAAAATTTATTTGGCATATTCTTATATTTTATATGCATATTTTGGCAAAAAGACTTGCATATATATGTGCATATTTCCTCCTTTTTGGTATGCATATTTGCTCAAGCTTAGTCATAACTTTTTCGTGCATGTATGTATCTGATTTTCTCGAAGAAAAATCGATTCCTCTATTATTTTTACGTGAAAATGGTATGCTTGTCAAAAGTCGCTATAAGCAGCCGTTTTCGAGATATTTGGATTTAAATTAATCGATACATGTATTTGTCAAAAAGTGAAGCAATTTTAAAAACTTAAAAACAAAAGTATTAAGTAGGCTAGTGAGTGTTTTCCAATGCTTATTTTGTGTCATGTCAAAAATAACATCTTGGCGCATAGTTAAATAGTTTTATTTATTATTATTGTGATTATTTGTAAAAAAATGGTAAACTTTACCAATGCTGAGTATGCTGACATGCATTTTACATACGGACTTGCTAACGGAAATGCATATGAGGCTAAACGTTTGTATCAGGAACCCAAGAAACCAAGGAAGCAGTTCTTAATCTGGTAGGAGAACACCCCGAAACAAGCACCAGAGAAATAACGCTGACGTTAAACATTCCTCATGTCCAGTATGGAAAATTTTAATTGATAATTTGTTATATCCCACCACTATCAAAGAGTTCAGGCACTCCTTCCTCGTGATTTTCCATTAAGTATCAACTTCTGTCGTCGGTTTCTCCTATGCTTTATTCAAAATCCTTTGTTTAAAAATCAAATCCTGTTTACCGACGAAGCAAATTTCTCACGCAACGCTATACGCAATTTTCACAACAATCATTTGTGGTCAGAGGAAACCCCCATGCGACACAGGAATCACATTTCCAAGAACAGTTCTCTCTTAACGTGTGGGCAGGAATTCTTGGAGATTATTTAATAGGCCCATTCTTTATTCCAGAAAGATTAAACGGAGAGAGATATCGTCATTTTTTTGAAGAAAACTTGCCTATTTTATTGGAAGATGTACCGCTTAGACCACGAAATGAAATATGGTTTATGCATGACGGTGCCCCGGCACATTTTAGCATCGCAGCGCGAGAATTTTTAGATCGTACTTTCGGTAACTGTTAGATAGGTCGCGGAGGGCCTCAACCATGGCCTCCTAGGTCACCAGACCTTAACAGTTTGAATTTTTTTTCTTTAGGGACATCTAAATTCCTTAGTTTACCAGACAACAATCCAAAATGAAGGAGAACTAAGAAATTGAATAATTAATTAATGAATGAATTTAATTTTTTTTATGCGAAAACCATACATCAAGCGAAACAAAATAAGGAGACCAGATTTGCTCAGAAAGGAATAAGGATTACAAAAATAATATTTCTTTAAGAGAAAGCAGTGGCGTCTCACTTTCTCTTAAAATGATTCAGTGCAAATCCCGCACGAACGCCACTGGCAAGAATAAAAAATTATGTTGTACAGCAGAAAATGCCTTTTGATGTGTAGAAGATGCGTGCCACGTTTCAGAAAAATATATGGAGTCATACCAAAGTTATCATAAAAAAAATATTTTTTTTTCTAAAGCTTTAGCACCCCGTAGTTAAGACTTATAGGACATAATGTTCATATGAAATCTTTTTCTCAAAATGGACCCAAGGATAACCTCTTTAAATATTAGCATGTTATTAAGAAACACCCTGCATAGAAAAATCTGAATTTTTTTTCAAATTTGAAGACCTTTTATCTGGAGAGAGGAGCCGTTGCGGAACCATACTTATATAAACATTTTGTCTTAAAATCAGAGTAGTTTGTTAGGCACTCCTCACACGGGGATACTCAAAAGAAACTGTAGTAGCGTGGATACCAGGAGACTGCGCGACTAGGTCACCCAGCTTGTAAATTTAAATGACGCAACTCACACGGCGCTACCCGAGTGGCGGCGACTGTGAGACCGACGCGATCCGAGTATCCGCGACCCGACGTGCTGGGTCCTGCGCTACTACAATCTTCAGTCTTTAGTATCTTGTGTGACGTGAGAGCAATTATTATATGGTGCGCGCACGTTATCAGTAGTCTCTCTTCTAGGCCCACACATTTCCTCATATTCGTGTCCATATAATTTATGGAATGAGTAATTATCTGCAAAAGTTCTAAGTACGTCTCCTTTTTCATTCTATAAAATGATACTTGCCATTCTTTCGCAGCCACAAATAATCTGCAGTGGACATTCCTTTCAATATACGGATGGATCTAGAATCTCCTCCTACGTCTCCATCTGTAGTTGTCATAATACTAGAGGAAAATATCTTCTTCGCTACTAGAAGTGGACATTTTTTGACTTCACTTCGCAGTGAGAAAAGGAAAACAACTGATGTGGCAATCAAAAGCAGCTCGCGACTCCGTGACTAGTGTATTGACCGTGTGAAGGTGAATGGGCAACTTAAGTAGCCTGTCGCTCAGTCTCCTGGTATCCACACTAGTACAGTTTCTTTTGAGTATCCCCGTGTGAGGAGTGCCTTAATGCCACTTCATAAAAATCGGCATGCAAACCAAACCGGAAAATCAGCAGACTCGGCGTTTAATGACCTGAATGGGCTAATCTAAAGTCATTAGAGGACAAAGAAATAAATAGCCATGACTACCTTCTTAGACTTCAAAGAAACCTTTAATAATGCCGCAACAGGCTCACTTGTGGATGCACAAAGAAGACCTGAAGTTTCATCAAGCCAATGCCACTGATAGAAGCCAGCCTAGAAAAAAGGAATATTACTACGTCCTCTTCGGGTGGAACCACAATTCAAGCTATAGTAGGCGGAGTGTGTCCACAAGGTGGTATTCTGTTACCCCTTTTGTGGACAACTTTAGTAAACGACTTATTCTAACAACCATCCAGAGAAGGCTTTACGTACCTAGGGTACGCGGATAATCCAGCAATTGTTAACATAAACCCTGAACTGGGTTCCAGGACACAGTGGTCATCCGACGAAATGTCTAGAAAAAATTCGTCAGTTCGTTGGCTCGGAACCGTCTTGCGACATTGCTAAAGCAAGAAAGTAATGGGTAGGTAACAGAGGGATCTATAAGATCATGGGAGGAAACACCAAAATGGAGACAGGTGAAACTGTTTATTCAAATATCATTGCTTTAACTCAGAGAGAATCAACTAAACAGACCCAGAAAGTCTATCAGAGCAGTGGTAGATCTGTTGACAGGAGACTGTAGACTCAATAAACATATTAACAATATGGGTCTGGCAGAAGAAGCCCTATGCCGGTTCTGATAGACAGAAAAGATGACCCCTATACACGTGCCATTGCAAAGGCCAAGTATGGATTAGATTCGCACAGATAGGTCTAGAATTCCCCAAGAAAGGAAGCTACACAATGCAACCGCTGACAAGGCTACTAGGTCTAATCACGAGGATAAAGCTGGAGCAAGTCCTTGCTTTCTGGGCCCTACCCAATGCACCGATCATCGGGCTCTACCAATGCTTGCATTTAAACTGAATAGAAACATTGATCATTTATTTAGAACATGCATGTCCGCTGTTTTCTAATAAATTATTAGCTATATAGATCTGTGATTATATTCAATTTCAGACAAATATAACCTGTTAAACTCGAGGTTTAATTTTGAAATTAACTATATCCTATGTAATTGGGCCTCAGTTCCACAGTCCATTTAAAAAATACATTTCTTTAAAAACACACCGATGATTAACTTTTTGAAATCACAATCATAAAACACCACTAATTTTTTTATAAGAAAATTCTTTATTTACCAGAATCAACAATAGTCGCAAAATTCTTTTCTCGAAGTGCAATATCTCCTGCTTCAAGCGGGTAATGAATTCCTTCTATAATTTTAATTCTTCCTGCAAGTTCATGGTCCTTTGCATTCCTTCCTTGTTTAAATAAGTAAGATATTCCATTTATCATTTTTATCGGCATGTTCGCGTCTAATAGTTCATCTATGTTTTCTATTGGTTTTCCATATATTGACCCACTTAAGGAACTGATAAAGGTTCCTTGCATGTATGTAGAGATAATTATTGATGGTAACAATAATGTTGCTAAAAAATAATACGGGGTGTGTTCATCTTCGATTCAAATTGCAAGCGATACAAGAAATATTAGGTGCAAAAGTTGTAGGGTTTGCCAAAGCTACCAAAAAGAGTAACGTAGAAATATTTTACATCATATTAAATGGCCCAAAACTAAGTTAGTAAGTATAAATATGTTTAAATTAAACACCCTGCATATTTTTAAGCTATTTACTTCAGTATCTTTCTATCCATATTTTGTTTTTTTAATTTGCTTGCGGCGCTAATTAACTAACTTTTTTTTGTAGTTTGAGTAGTTTTAGGAAGCGATTTTAAAAACTCGTAATGTATTTTCAGCGAGTAAACCTGCAAGATGCGCGACATGTCATCTGACAAAAGTCATATTTCAGCTATTTAATTTATAGTAGGAGTAATATTGGCAGCAATACAATGACAGACAGCCGTTTAGGAATAGAGCCTGATCTAGACAATGTAATAAAGTATGGTATTTTCCATAATAATGATGACAATTTTTTGAAATATGGTAGCGTGCTTATATTTTGGGGTAATTGCTAACATTTTAGGGTGATTTTTTATATAATTTTATGAAGAAAGGTTCATATGAACGTATATCATCAGCCTTTTAAACACATAGGCTAGGCTGACAGCACTCATCGCTATTTTTTGAGTACCCCTTTCGGTACGAATAAGCAACCATGGTTTGTGTCAAGATTGCAGGATTTAAAGTGTATTGCGTGACCACCAGTATCGCTATTTTGCGTCCTTGTTTGACGCAAGAGTGCAATAGTACCAATTGAGAGGGTTAGAAAATTACCAAATTTAATTAAGGTACTATACGCAAAATGTTAATAAACATTTAATAACAATACCCAGAAATTCACATTGCCCTTCACTCAATCATTTTTATATTATTTACCTGCACCTACTATTAAAAGTAAGGCAAGGAAGAAGCAAAGCCTGGCATGTCTTGTAATCCCATGATGGTTTCCTTTTAACTAGCACCACTATGTGCCTCTCTCTAACGTGTATTTAACTTATCACCAAGAAACATGACAGATATACAGTGAGTCCCAGAAGTAATGTCTGAATTCATTTAAAATTCAGCGGTGTGTTTTTCAACAGAATGCTGGGACCCATCGATTTTAATTTCTTGATGTGTTTTTTATGGTAAATTTATGTATACAGGGTAGCCCAAAAATACGTTACGGCCATCAACTTCATGTTTTCAGACAGAAACATCTATTTTCTTATTTCATTTTCGAATCTTGCATCGAATTCTAAGTATGTTTCATGTACATTGTACAATATCCTATACCTAAGCTCAGCAGTTATCGAACAAATTACGATTGAACATATCAATAAGTAAAACCGTATTTCTAAGAATTTATTTATAAATCGAGCAAAACATTCCATTGTGCGTTTATTTTATTTTTTTTACAATTCTTGTATTTCTGAATGTTAATTCGTCATCGTTTAGTCCCATAGAAATTGTATGACAATTTTACTTCAAATAAGTAATTGTCAAGCATAGTTGCAAAGTTGCGATTTCCACATTGGTGAAGTTAACGGAACGGAAAAAATTGAAATTCTATGCATGGATGGGTTTGGTGATAGAACACGTACTCAAATAGAAACAACTCAATTATTCAATGAAATCCATCCTGACCGTCCTCCCATATGTGAAAAGGTGGTGAGTAGAATAGAGGCTACATCTAGTCGTACTGCTCCAGATGAGAATGAACAACTTGGAGTTTTGCTTTCCTTAAAAGAAAATCCATGTACTCCTCTGTCGCATATTGAGGTCAATTTACACATGCGGAAATCTGCTGTTCACCGAATAGTTTAAACGCATAAATATCACCCATACAAAGTTATTCCAGTGCATGAGTTATTTGAAGATGATTTCGATAGGCGATAAAAAGTTTTGGATGATGGAGGTTTGCAGCCAGTACCCTCAAAAAGCAAATGTGTAGTGTGGAATAGTGCGCGAAAGAGTAATTGGTCCGTTTTTCTTTGAACAGTTTTTAAATGAACAAGTATATCTCGAAATTCTCCAACTTGAATTAATTCCAGCATAAGTGGCTTTATTTCCGAATACATTGGACACAGACTCCCCTGACGAAGATCTGATGTTCCAGCAAGATAGTGCTCGTCCGCACTACAATTAAAATTCTGAAGCAACGGTTCACTAATGACGAAACTCAAATAAGCTGTAGCATCACTAGCCTTTGGAGAGTTTATTTAAAATGGGCTTCAGATGTCGCACAATTGTTAAAAAGCAAGTACTTATGGAATCCCAGCGATTTCAAAAATAGTGTCGTGAACATATAACATCGATAAGAAAATATCCTTCTGAAAATCGTCCAAAGGATGGTCCGATTCTTCCGACAGGTGTAAAACAAGAGCTCCGTCAAATAAAGGGAAAAGAATTACCATTTTACATGCCGGGTCAGAAAACGGTTGGGCCACAAATGCCTTGTGGCTTTTTGCAAAGAATGTTAAAGAGTCCTGCTTGCACTACCATGAAGATACAACGGCAGAACTTTTTGAAGAATCGTTCAAAAAGTGTCTTTTACCAAACCTTTCTCAGAATAGCGTTATAGTAATGGACAATGCGAGCTATCACAGTCATCAATTATATAATTTGAAGAATGTTGTGTGATATATTAGAAGTTTTAAAGGCATTCTGTATTAAAAAAATATATGTTTGTGACGCATTAACAGAGGAAATGGGACTACGGCTCCCACCTGCTTTCTGCATATCCTTATATAGATCTTAAGGTACGTCTAGCATTCTAAGGTTTTCCGAAAGCTTGTTTCGGATTACTCCTGTTGTTGAAACAATAATCGGCTATGATTTCGATGGTGTCCATATTCCACTGTCTTCTTATTTGCTCCTAGAGTTTCCGATACTTTTCGCTATTTTCTCAGCATGCTTCACTAGAAGGTTGTTGTTATTTGGTATAGTTACATCTATCAGAGTCGATTTCGTGGCCCTCTTGTCTACCACAACAAGGTCTGGTCTGTTGTGGGCCACCGTCTGATCAGTAAGAATACTCCGATTCCAGTATATCTTGTAGTGGTTGTTTTCTAAGATCGTCTGTGGTGCACATCTATAATATGGGATCTCCTCGTTTTGGGCAAGCTGTAACTTCATCGCTAACTCCTAGTGTAGGATCTTGGTCACTGCGTCATGCCTCTCTTTGTCGTGATGTGTTGGATCGTTTCTCTAATTATGTATTTCAGGTAGTTTCTAGTTGGTATGACCGGATCTTGGATTGCCAGTAGAAATCCCTCCATTTCAAGGAACATCCGTCCAGAGATGAGCCAGTAGTTCGACGCAAGACTGTTGCAGAAGTACTCCCGTAAGTTGGTTATTTGTTAATCCATTATTTTTCCAATATCTACCAGACCTCTTCCCCCTTGACGTCGTGGTAGAGTGGTCCGCTCTACCGCACTTCTGGGGTGATGTTTGAGTGTTTTGGTAAGTTAAGTTCTGATTTTGCGCTGTAGCCTACGATGTCAGTCACGCTCCAATCTACTATGCCGAATGAGTAGGACAGAACTGAGCAGGCGTAGGTGTTAATTGCTTTGAACAAGTTCTTGCTGTTTAGTATCGTTCTCAGAAGCCCTTTTGTTGTTTTAAAACCTCTTCCCCTATATCTGTCTTCATTGCTGCATGACTAATGCGTTGAATGTGCTTCATCCCCAAGTATTTGTAGTTCTCGCCTTCTCCCATTGCCTGAATCTCCTGGCCATCTTGCATAACGAACGGGTTTTGCTGTATTTTTCATATCATGGTGAGAATACGACATTTATCCAAGCCAAACTGCATTCCGACATCACTGGAGAATTCCTCCACTATTTATTATTATTATTATTATTATTACTAAAGCTACTAATACTAATATACTTAGAGTTTTATCATTAAAATTGTATACACAAAGCGGGCCTAGAATATTCAACAGATATTTAAAATATAATATAAAGTCCAACCACAAAAGCGGTTCCAACATTACATTTTACGAAAGAAACATTAACAAGACATACAACAGATAATAAAATTTCAAGTTTTCTGACTCAAGAGGTGGCAAATTCCATAAAAAAGTAATAAAGTAAGCTAAAAGCTGCCTCGGTAATTTTTTTCCAGGCTATAATATGCTCTGCCAGTCAAGAAGTCTTTTCCACGGTTCGGCGAAACTGTGTGTATTCCAATGATCTACCATTTGTACTTTAGAGGTTGCAAATCTTAATGGTTTCATAAATAATAGTCGATAAAAAGTGCAAGAAATTTAATATCCGGCTTATTTTGTATTGGTTTTTAACTTATAAGTTTTCATCTTTATTAAGTCACAATCAACCATATTCTTCAATCCCTCTTGGTTTGTGCCACCAAAGGGTTGTGTCGTCTGCAAAGAGTGTAAATCTTCGCTGAATATCCAAATTTGCAAGGTTGCTTACATACAACAGGAACTATACTGGCCCCAGCACTGAACCCTGAGGCACTTCAAAGTTTACCCGAGATGAACCAGAACAGTTCCCGTTAACCACCACGACCTGCGTTATTTCCGACAGATATGAAGTAAACCAGTGATGTGCTGTATTACGGATACCATAGCGCTGAAGCTTCTGCAGCAGTACTCGATCATCAATACAGTCAAATGCCTTAGAAAAATCGCAAAACACCTCGGCAAGAGCCTCGCTCTCATTGAAACTAAGAAAGATATTTTTCGAAAAGTAAAAATATAGCATCACTTGTATTTCTTGATGCTTGAAAGCCACACTGGGAAGGAGTTATAAGGTTATCTGTTGTGAGGAAGAAGTGGTCACGACTTTACAAGCTTTTTAATTACCTTGGAGAGGGTCGCATGGGGGACATGGGCCGATAGTTGGAGGCATCATCAGAATCGCCTCCCTAATGAAAAGGAATTATAAGAGCTTTCTTTAGGCATGAAGGAAATTCGCCCGTTAGAAAGGAATTGTTAATAGAATTAACTCCGGCAGGCACTCCAGTACCCTGACGGACACAGCATCAATCCCAGCGGAACGCTTGTTCATTATTCGACTGAAGACACTACGCAGCTCGTCAATATCAGTAAAAGTAATACAAAAATCCTCCGGAATCCATACGTCGCTGAGACAATCGAGAGGATCTACTTGACAAGATAAGTTATAGCGGAATGTTCAGAGTTATTTCTTCGTCTTAAACTGTTAATTATGAACCATTGCTCTTTGAATTTGTTTCCCGCTCTCGATATTTTACGAATATAATATTGCTCCTTGGCACGCTTAATTACCCGTCTGTATAGTCAGTGGTATCGATTGAACTAATTAACATAAAAGATCTTATCAAGAAAAAACTTCCCTATAGTCTAAAGGGATCTCAAAATGGTAGCAGAGATTTTAGTACCCTTGCTAATCCAAGGTTTTTTGCTATTAACCTAATCCTTTTCGAGGAACAAATTTGTTGAATACATGACTGATCTTTATATTAAATGTTGTCAAGGGAGGTGAAGATTGACGAATGTTTTTCCAAGAGGTTAATGTGTATGGAATCTTCTAAACATTTTTGGACTGAATATTCTACTCAGTTTTGACCTTCTGCAACGCCGGCGTCTCAGATAGGGAAAACGGACCAATACAGCTTCGTGATCAGAAAGCTCCGAAGATAGTGTGTCACAATTCAAGTCAAGATTGCACATATGTAATCTATAAGAGTAGCTGACTGCTGTGTTATACGTGTGGGGTCAGAAACATGCATTTTTAGGTTAATAGAATTGAGGACATTGCAGAGCGACCAAGTTGAATTCGAATCTTTATCGCTAAAATTTATATAGCAATTGCCCGCCAATAATATTCTGGAATACAATGGAAACCACGCCAATAAGTGGTTCAGTCTATCCAGAAAAGCCGTTACGTCACAGCCTAGAGCATAAAAGATATAAATCATGCTTTTCTTCGCAAGTGATCGAAAACTCAAATTCCCGCTCCACCAGCAAATCCTCATACCTCTGTACAGCCACCAAAGAAAGTTCTTCGCTTGTGTTTCTGTTCACAAAAATCATGGTGCCTCCATTCTTATACTGTTTTCAGACTTCGTGGGAGCATTTTCATCCGAGCGCACTGAGCTTACAGTTAATTGTATTAAAAGTATTTGGCGTTTTTGGAAAATGAACTTATGCCAAATTTGAAATATTACAAATTGAGATTGAAATATTAAGGTTTAGTCATACTTATGGTATACCAGGTCGGTATACCATATGTCAGTACCGGTATTACTAAAATTCTGTACATATTTGTCTTTCTTTTCTTGCGTTTGTTGGGCTCTGGTGGTTTATGAGGGTGTCAGTGCACACGCTTAACGGTGGTCTGCGTTCGCGCTCCAAGCCATCTTCTTACCCAAGGTATTTATTTGTATTTTTCTATGCAATCTGTTTATTGTTAACCTTAACTCGGCGTTCTAGGAGACTCACTCGTAGTTTCGACGAAAAGATGCCTGTGTTTTCCAGTCATTGAACCATTTTTGGAGTAGATTTATGTGACGTTGCAAACGAGATTATTAATCACGGCTGTCTCGAGGTGGCAATTATCGCAGTATCGTCAGCAAGTGGGTTATGCGGACGACCTGGCAATAATGACCCAAGGCAAATACAACACGATAGTAAGAGAGTGAATGCAAAGGGCTCTCAATATCGTAGAAGGATGGATAGGGTAGGAACGACTTAACATCAGTCCTCAGAAGACTGTCATAATCCCTTTTACAAAACGCAGGAAAAAGGAGTAAACATTCTCTTGTCGGAAAAGATCAATTACCTGGGAGTAAGTATGGACTCCAGACTGACCTAGAACAATCAGGTGGAAAAGACAATCCGGAAGTCGGAAGTAACCTTGGCAGTTACTAGACGGATGTACGGAAAAACATGGGGACTCTCACCAAAGCTGGTGCATTGGCTATACATCATGGTGGTGAGACCTGCAATTACGTATGCAACACTGGGCTGGTGTCCAAAGACATAACAGCAAATGACAATATCAAAGCTAGGCAGCCTACAAAGACTGGTGCTTGAGCATTACAGGGGCCATGAAATCGACTCCTACATTCGCAATGGAGAACATCCTAGACCTTCCTCCACTTCACTTGTTGATTAAAGCAAGATCAAGAGTGGGACTATACAAAGTACAGAGTTATATGTCACTTTCTGGGTGGCATAGATTTAGACACGCACTCCTATGCGATACCAAGGAGACCTTAGTTAGAAATGAGATCAGACCACACAAACTCTGCATATCGCTATGACATACCATTCAAAACCGTAATCGACGAAAGGGATACGTGAACAATAAAACATCAGATACTCCTGGGGCAATAATCTGGTACACAGACGGCCAAAAACCAAAGACGGTACCAAATCAGGGATACACGAAGTAAGACCAAAAGGAACTAGTGGCCCTGGCAAAAGCCAACAAGGTAATACTACGATGGGTAGCAGGACATGAAGGTATTACAGGAAACGAAAAGGCTGATGAACTTGCAAGAAAGGGGTCAGAAAAAACATTCATTGGTCCAGAACCGGCACTCGGAATCCCAAGGTTTACAAGTATGAGATGTCATAAAACGATAGACAAGGAATCAACACAAAATCTACTGGAACAACATGCAGAGATTAAACCATAGCAAATCTTTCATTGGGGACCCACACCCGAAACTAAGATGAGATAGGATGAGCACAATGGGCCAAATTTGGCCGAAGTGCATTCAGCACTTGGACGGACCCTCGGAAGAAAAAGAAACAAAAATCGTAAGCAAACAAATAGAGTTTGGTTTGTGAATGCTTAGGTATGTCGGCAGCGTAGATAATATACAGGACCGGCGCATGACATGCCTAACACTAGAAGTGGCATTTTCTGACGACACCGCGAATAGCCTGTCTTGAAGAAAAGAAATTATGATTTTGATTCATATATTTTAAAGTAAACCATTCTTAATTACACATTGTTTAATCGAGCCTTAATTTTAGTAAAATTCCAAAAATATTTTTTACTTACCTAAAATGAGCCGAAAAGTTTGCGATTTCGGATTAGTAGATAAAATAGGTAAATTTAACATTATTGCATAGATTAAAAAATACGTTTTAGTTACTGAAGAAAATATATGTTCATCAACTGTGACTTTTGCCATAAAATAAAGTGCTGTAGCTATCACAACTAAACTTGCTGTACCAACGGCGAAAGCATAGATCATTGAAGGCGATAGAATAACTTCCCAGTAAAAAATAACTGGCCGGGGAATCAAGAATACGAGGCTATTATCCGAAAGTTGGGGAGTAATGTCCACAACGGGAGATGTATGTATATCCGCTGGGCCAGCAAATATATGAGCATATTCATCTGCAAAATCATTTGCCAAAGTATCAAAGCTATAAGCACCAGATATTTCCTCTAAATAAGTAGGATCATATGGACGGTAAATTATATTCCTTTTACTAATCTCCCCCAGTACTTTTATTACCTCGATAAAAATGCCTTCAACCGAGGTATTGATATCAAGTACGTAGGGTGGCATTATCGCCCAAACAATATACAGTGGACATCTCTCAAACATTAGCCGACAACTCCATTCTGGTATTCTCAACTTAGCATCCTTATCAGGAAGAGTTGCTACTTTTTTTGCTCTTACTATTAACCCACACTTTTTAATTTGAAGAATATAGATTTTTATTGCTTGATTAGGTTCATCATCAAAAACAATATAAGATCTTGGTAATCTCATATCCCACAACAACTGAGCAAGTTTCGTAATATCTTCTTCTTTGGTCGTAATGACCACGTACATTGCTCCTCCGGTATGCTGCTCAGAGTTAGTTATTACCCCGAGTGATTCGTTAACTGTGTATATATCCCTGATAACAATCACATAGCTTTGTGGTTTGTTTATCAAGTCAGTTAAGAATTCCTTTAGTTTATCTGAGGTTGTTTTTAAAAGAAACGGGTCTTTTAGGTTGTCAACAATACTATTTTGCTCATCTGAAACTAAAAGATTTGTATGAGTATTTAACACATTATTTTTCAAGAATGTTTCAAGCTGAGTGGCCCACAACGGTATCGTATTATTGGAAACTGGTGCAATTTTGGAAAATATTATAGGAAAGAAAGCAAATAAAGTAATACACTGTAAGAGTACCATTTTCAGAATATAACCGGATATTCAGGGAAATTAGCTTTCCTTGCAATGAAATTCACTTATCGGGGAAATTTAAATATTGGTAAAGATATGATCTGATAAATAACGATGAAATAATTTGTTTATTGTTTAATTAGATTATCCTAATCGATTTTAGACTACTAGTGTGTTATGTTTATTTCGAGTTTTGATTTTATCTGTCTTCGTAAATAATAGAGAAAGTATAGGTTCAATTAAGGACATATTTAACGTTTATTGGCACAGAAGAATTACACTGAATTTTAAAATCTTTCGCAATGAGACCTACACTGGAGAATTTTTGATAGTTAAACTACCATCATATCATCTGAAATTTAAATAAATCAGTTTCCATTTGCAACGAACATAAGCGCACGTTTGATGAAAAAAACCTATCAATCCGGCTTTGTTCAAAATATTTTGATGAAAATTGCACATTTTACTATGACGATTTCAGTTAATCATCACTCAAAAAATAAATTAAATCAGTGCAAAATGAAAAAAAAATATTCACAATTAAAAAGTGTACTGCTTTAATTTGAGCAACAGTGTATATTAACAATTACAGAATATTTGTTAAACAAAAATATAGTTTCTAAGATAACTTGAATATAACAAAATATGCATTTTTTTTAATAAAAACAGAATATTTCGTCAATGTGTATTGTATACCTATATTATATATTATAGTTTTAAGATATAGTAAATAATATTAAATACCATTAGATATTACCGAAATTATTTTATATTACATCGCGAATATCATTTCAATTGGTAAAATTTTAAATAAAATTTAGAGATTAATTAATGTTAATCAATGACCAATGATAACGAAATTGGCGATTCGCGTTTATATTAACTAGACTTAAGTTAATATATAACTTACTGATTTTTAATATATTTTATTGTTAAAAGTTTGGATGTGTTTGTTTTGGTAACGTGATGGAATCACAAATAAAAATGCAAATAACCTTTCTGTAATTTTACGACAATTGATTGTTAGAAATATTTTTTGGTTCATTATAAGAAGTAGTAATTTTTGCTATAAAAATATATTGCGTTACAAGTGGTATACCTTTTAAAGTTGTATTTTCATTTTATCATTTTTGGAGAAATGAACGAGTGGGTACTATAGTTATTTAAGTTGCATAAACGAAAATATCTGAAAGTGTTTTCGATGTTTTAATTCTTCTAGCTTAAATAAGTCATAGTGCTTTTTCACTTTTGTAAATCCAAATTGTGAAATGGTTCATTTTGTTCTCAACAATTAAACTTATTATTTTGTGTATTTATTTAAAAGTTTAAATTTGAATGAGTACGAAAATCAAAATAAGTAACGTATAAAAGTTAAATCTATTTAAGGCGAGCTGTTGAGGTGATTAAAAAACGGTAATATTAACTTTTTCACAAAGTAAGAGTTGAAAGAAATCATCCATTTTTCTCCAAGAGGCCTGATAATTAATTAATACGTTAAAAAACCACAAAGTCTCAACCTCAAATTGATTTATATTAGCATTTGGTATTTATATTAGCACGTCAGTGACGTGTTAAATATTTTTGTATGATGTAAGATAGTTTTTTAAGATGTTTTAAATTTACATTTTTATTCTGTGTAATTGTTAGTTTTGTGCTGTTATTTCTCATGTAATGTTGTTATATTTGGTCTGAAGATGCTCCTTCAAGAGCGAAACATGTAAGCAAATGCTAATATAAATACCAAATGCTAATATAAATCAATTTGAGGCCGAGACTTTGTGGTTTTTTAACGTTTTTTAACGTATTAATTAAAGTAAAAGTTACTGCAGAAATGAGTATCGCAGTTAATTAACATGCTTTTTTGTTGTCACTTGAAAAATGTGATTTATAAAATAAGTTACCAATAAACTGTTAAGTTAACTAACTTAGTAGGTATTTTTACTGTATAATAATGTCAAATTAATGTTAAACTAATGACATATTTTATCAGTTACTATTTGACTTAAACGTTATGAGTTAAATTGAGAAAAAAAAGGGAGTGGACCTCCTCTCTTCTAACAGTGTATGTTGGAGGGTTTGTTAAAAAATAATACTTTTTTTTTAAACAGTGCTTTTAAATCTTAAATACTTAAAACGAGACTGCGTAGTTAATATACGTTTTAATTTAATTTAAACCGTACCCCATAAAGACTTATTTCGAATGACCTTCCATTTTTAGCAAAATTTAGAAAATCGAAGACAAAGGCGCATCAGCGAGTCAAATTTTCATATATAAAAGTTACAGTTGTGATATGAAGTGGCAATCGCTTGGATTCAATTGGACGCCATGTTAATAAAGGTTATTTGTCTTTTGTGTATCTATTCGTTTGCGTAATTACACAATAAATTGATTTTATAAATGTATAATTTCTTTATATAGGGTCAAAAGCCCTGCATAAAATTCATATTTTTTGCATTGTTTTGTTCCTTTTACTGTAAGCAAATGTTAGTATTTGGATAGTTTAGTTCCCTATCGTTCTGCGTTTTTAGTTATGGTGCTCTCAGAAAAGTAGCGTATATTGAAGTTTTAATATTCTTGCTTTGTGGACACAAGGTACGGACTCAAGAATTAAGCTTACATGTTGTTTAATGAAAAGTATCCTGAGAGTCCAGTCCAATTATGTTGTCAACTGTGAGTAGGGAATAACACAAATTTGAGGACCATGGGACAACAGTAAGTGATTTATCTAAAAGTGGCCGCCTAAAATGGAAATAAAAAACGTGATATATTCCTGTCAGTAAGTAAAAATCCGCATTCTTCAACTAATTCCTTGCTTAATAACGATGTCACTAGAGCTTCCGTGCAGACGCTTTTAAAAAGCCAGGAGTAACGCCCGTATAAAGTGCATGTTGTACAGGATCTTCTCCAGGACGTTTACGATAGGAGTTTAAAATTCTGTGCGCAAATAATAGCAGATACGAAGAAACCAATATTTCTTTCCAAAATATTATATTTTTTTATGATAAGACACAACACTGCAGGTTTAATCCTTTAGGGCGCTCTACGAGCGGTGCGTGTGCGCAGGAAATTATTCACGTTGATCTTGAATCATTGGAGATTATACTTGCTGGGGAACACGGCCTCAGCTAGGTCGTTCCAGAATGACGACATTCTCCACGTGAAAGAACTTTTAAACAGTGTCACTCGAGGGACACTAAACTGAACCACGTACGGGTGAGCTGCAGTGGCTCGTCGTGTATTTCTACCATGCACCGCTCTAGGTGGAATTAAGCGGGCAACCTCAGCTGAACACTTGCCATGACAACATTTGTAAAATAGACTTAAGTCGCCAACCTGCCTTCGATGTTCAAGGCTTTCCAGGCTGTTTGTCAGACTATGATCACCGATGAAGCGAGTGGCTCTTCTTTGAATAGAATTTAACAATCTCAGGGTATGTTTAGGAGCAGGACCCCAAATAACAGTAGTCCAACGATGGTCGAGTTTGGGCTTTATAGAGCATCCAAAGTTGTTGGGGTATATAAAGGTTCTTAGTTCGGAAAAGTATTCCAAGCTTCTGCAAAGCTGCCTTAGCAATGGCCGCAACGTGACTATCCAAGACATATGACTATCCAAATTGACGCCCAATAAATGAATGGATGAAGCCAAGGGAATCGAATGTCCCGCCATGACTATATCCAGTTCTTCAACATTAACTTTTTTAGAAAAAACTGTCGCCTGAGTTTTTTAGCTTTAAATTCTACTTGGTTACTGTCACCTCAAGACAAAATTTCTTCCAGGTCTTAAGACGGGCGACCTCTTGCTGCTTATAGAGATATGTGCATTGGCAGTCGATGTTTGAGCATCCAAAGTAAGAGATGAAACAAGTGTGCTGTCATCAGCGAAGCTATATACAGGATTTTTAGTTTTTTCCAAAAGATCGGTAATGTATAGTAAAAAGAGGGTGGGCGACAATATAGGAACTTAAGGGACTCCGGTGTTAATGTTAAATGTGTCTGAAAGAAATCCGTCCATCGCCACTCGCAGAGAACGGTCTTTAAGGAAGCTTGACAGTCATGAACAAAATTGAACCGGTATTTCGTATGCTCTCAATGTAGTTAAGAGCCCCTCATGTCATACTCGGTCAAAGGTCTTGGAAATGTCCAGTGCTATCGCCCGGGACTCCCCATAATGTTCTATTGAGTTGTTCCAAACGTAAGTAACATAAGCGAGAAGGTCTCTTGTTGATTTAGACTTACGGAATCCATACTGGCGGTCACTAATAATGGTACTTTAATAATTTTTCGTTGATAGCCTTCTCCGTGACTTTTGATATAACCGAAAGCAATGCGACTAGACGATAGTTATTTGGCAAGGTCTTGCCTTTTTTGGGTACGGGCTGGACTCGCGCAGTTTCCCAGCAAGAAGGAAATATTTCTTTTTAATAAGATAAGTTAAGAAGCCAACAAAATACCGGTGTCAATTTATCAGCGCATGTCTTAATTACGATAACTGGAATTTCGCCAGGACCAGAATATTTTTTGGTAACTCCTCAAGATTCGCTTAATATGGCGCTACAGGCGAAATGTTTGGTGGAGTTTTTCTCTAAAAATTAACCGTTGAATTTGAAGAGAATAGTTCCGCCAGTTAGTTTGCTTTTTCCTGTGCTTTGGTCGCAGTGGTGCCATCAGAACGTGTTAGAGGTGGAATAGTTGACTTGGTATTATAGTTCTGACTGACCGCCTTATCTACCGACCAAAATAATCTTGGGCCTTTAGAATATTCAAGAAGTTTGTCTTTGAGCCTCTGGTTGTATGCTTCTTTGCTTTCGTTTATCATTTGCTTACATTGGTTTCGAGCATTACCAAGGATGGTACGATTTTCGGCGGTAGGATTTTGACGTCATTGTCGGTAGAAATAATTTCTTGATTTAACAGCTCGTTCCAAATTCTTGGTAAATTAAGGCTTGCCGTTAGAAAGGCACTTCTTTGAGAAATGGATGAAGGCTTCCACCAAGGGCGGTTTTAGCTTTTCAACATGGGGGGGGGGTAATTTGAAATCCGAATTTTTTTTGAAAAAAAGTAAGCAGAAAATAAGTTTGGGAGGGGGGTTCAGAAAAAAAATAGCGCCGCAGACGAAAAATTTTTGGGTGCCACGCCCTTTTTTCAATGATGCTTAAAATTCTAAATTCATGGGGGGGGTAATTACCCTATTACCCCCCCCCCCCGTAAAACCGCCCTGGCTTCCACACCAGTAATGACAAACGTCCCGCCAAGGAAAGGTTCGAAAATGGTCTTTTAGGTCATCCCACTTAGCTGATGTATAATGCCAGATCTTGCGTGGTTTTGGAGGCTGTTCAGCACTAATTGGTAGTTTGTTCAGTGCCGAAAGAAGGTTGTGGTCAGACGTTCCTAACGGAGGCTTCACGGTGACAGTGTACAAGTCGGGGTTGGAAGTTAAGAAAAGATCCAACAAAGTAGCAAAATTACCATCTCGATCTGGAATCCAAGTTGGTTTACCCACGAGCTGGGTGAGGCCAGAACTGAAAGCAAAGAACTCGGCTTTGCGACCTTGCCCGTCAGATGTATTTGAAAATTTGAGCCAGTTAAGATTATGGACGTTAAAGGTTAAAGTTGCCAAGAATGACAACTTCGGAATTTGGATGGTGGGTTTGCTAAAAGTCGATAGTATTAGCAAGTGAGGAGAACAAGTCTCTTTAATGGGTATCGCTTGGCGGCCGGTAAAGGCAGCAGATGAATTTAGTAATTTTCTGCGTTGATATTTTAAACCACATTACATCAAAGTCATTTGGCTCGAGTGTCTCCTCTCGTTGACCAGAAATATCTGACTGACAGACTGCATTGAAGTTCGAGTTCCTCTTATATTGCAGAAGTCAATTTGGAAGCTGCTAGTCTTGGATCTTTTAACAACTTCCATTTTGAATGTTATTCGAAGGACCCGCCTGGCTATTGTAAATAGTGGACGTTGGGATAATTTCGCTTAATGAGGCACCAGGACCAGCCCTTACCCGGAGATCCGATTGAGGGCGAGTTTAACTCCGGAGCATTTTGATCTTGGAACCATCATCATAGCATTTTTCATATATTTCCCACCCTGGAAACCGGAGACATCGGCAAAGCGACGGAACGTTAATAACGATGTTACTAGAGCTTCCGTGCAGAAACTTTTAAAAGGCCATGAGTAACGCTCATATAAAGTGCATGTTGTACAGGAACTTCTCAAGATTATGATAGGAGATACAATACAAAATCCACAATGGATACGTGAATGACACATACAACATCCTCAAAAAGTCAATGTGTCGGCTGGAATAATTTATAACAGAATTATAAGACCATATTTTTTTGACGAAAATCTTAGTGCTCAGCGTTACTTAGATTTCCTCTTATTTCATTTAATACCTATCTGCATTAGCAGTTATTTTAGCTAACGAGGATGATTCAGTTATTCCCCAAGAAAGAATATGGTTTCAACAAGATTGCACACCGTCGCACTTTGGCTTGAATGTTCAAAGATACTTGGACGAAATTTGTCCAAATCGCTGGTTAGGTCGACGAGGTCCAATTGAATGACCACCAAGGTCTCTGGACCTTACGCCATTGGATTTTTGTTATAGGGATACTCTAAGTAGATAATGTATCAGAATAGACCAGACAACATTGAGGACCTAAAAGATGGAATGAGGATGGAGATAAATAATTTACCGGCCGAAGCTGCTCGTCGTGCGGTAGATAGCATTTACCATAGACTTGGTGCATTTTAAGTAGAAGATGGAGGCCACTTTCAGCATTTGATAAAATAAGTCGAATCAGGTAAGTGCTAAATTTTGAATAGCTAAAAAATACAATTGTTTGATCGAATCAGCCGATACTTGGTGGAGATCCATAATTAATTACGGGTAAACAGAAAAACAGGAGTTTTACTAACTAAATAACTTAACATGTTTCGCTACACAGTAGAAATTTACCAGTAAAACTCCTGTTTTTCTTTTTACCCGTAATTAATTTAATTGTTTCTAAAAAATGTTACTTGGGTTTGTTTTACAGGTGCGAAGTTAGCAAGTCCCAACTTCTTTGATACCATAGGATTCAGTTTTTGAAGACCTTTTCATCGAGCCTCCATGTGACCTAGGTTACCATTTAAAAAAAAAGTTGGGGTAACTACAGGTTAATAGGTTGAAGAGAGGGGGCTTAAAATATTACGGAAAGATAAAGTCAATTTCCATGTTCCAACGCTTTTCTTAAAAATATCATATAAAAAAATATGAATTTTTTGCATAACTTTTGAACAACCCAGTATTTAGTTTGGCACTTGATAAGAGTAGGATGAATATTGTGTAGGCGTTCGACTCGTCCTCAGAATATCCCGTACTTCTTGTTTTCTGTCCATATAAAAGCATTTTAATAGGCATTTTATGACACCTGTCGTCAAATTAAAGATAAAATATAACTTGGCTCTTATTGACTTTATTATCCTTTATGCCATAAACGTAGTTTTTTATAGTAGGTAGCCATTTCATTTGAGCGAGTTTGTTTTAGAATAATGATTGGACATGAAAACATAATTTATAGGTATTGTAGAACATAATTTTCATAATAATAATATTAATAATATGCATGTACCGGGTGAGTCAATAAAAAAGGCGGCCGGCTGTATCTCGGAAGCCGTTAGTCGCACAGCTTGCGGAATTTTTTTTTATGATAAAATCGCCGATGAGAAATCGCTGGAAATTATTTTTAAGTTCCTACGAGGGCCGCTAGGGGGCGTAACACCCATGGCCAATTAAAAAAGATCATTTATTTCCGGAATTTGACCAATAAAGATATATTGAAAATATTTCTATCTTAATACTTGGAAAATTTGCAATACATTTTTTTCAGAATTTTTTTTTTGTATCTCCTCAAATAAAGTGGTGAGGGAACGTCAATTGTTTTTTGTTATTTTGATTGATAACTTCGGTTTGGCATAACCGAATTTGACAAACTTAGTCTCGCTTTCTTTGTTTTATCGTTTGCATTAGAAACTGTGTCTTAATTATGTTTACAGTGGCCGCTAGAGGGCGCTGTTTGACAACTTAATAGTATTTACGATTTTTATTGGAATTTTTAAATGGTATGGTATGATTCTTTTTACAGAGTTAAATAGAGACTAAAAATCCTAGATAACCAGTCAAAACCTCGTTTCCCTAACTCTTTTGTAGCCGGAGATATGGCCAATCAAATTTTAATTGCAACATTTTATCGATGTCAAATAGCCTACCCACCTAAAATACTTATTAATTACAATAATAATACTAGTGGACGATTTGTCGAATAGGTAGGTATTATAAAAATTATATTAGAAAATATTATTGCAAAAAGCTAAAATCCAACGCGTGTATTTTTAAATTTAAGTTGTTATTAAGAATTAATATTGGGATTAACAGTGATAATCTAGTTACCCTAGAATTCAATTTTTGACAAGCAGGCTATGAAAACAAATATCTATTGCTGCCAACATTGTCGTGACAAATTTTGGTGTTGGTCTCATAAATATTTGTTTATCTCCTAAAAATGCCAATTTCAAACCAAGAAGCATTTGATATTCTGGCAATTTATTTTGAGTGCGCGCAAAATCCAATAGTTTCTGCAAGGGTATATGCCGTAAGATACCCTCAAAGGTACCATTATGATAGGCGAGTTTTTATTCGTCTTGCGTGGCGTCTGCGAACAACAGGAAGTGTCCATCGTCCTGTTTACCGTAGACACGGAACAAGTCGTACTGAAGAAAATGTGATTAACGTTTTGGCGTATGTGGAATTTAATCCGCAAGCCAGCACAAGAATAATTGCAAAAGAATTGGGAATTACCCAGAGTACCGTCCAAAGGATTCTAGCTGAACATAGGTATGACTAATTTGTAAAATAACAGTAAACTTGCTTATTATAAAATTATGACTTCTTTTTAGCTTGCACCCTTACCATTTAGTACTTCACCAGGCTTTAAACGATCAAGATTATGATCGCAGATTAGATCATTGCCACTGGTTAAGTAACATGATTTTAGAAAATCCAGAAATACTTTTACATGTATTCTGGACCAATGAAGCTACATTCCGCAGTGATGGAGAAGTCAATCTGCATAATGTCCACTACTGGTCTCGTACGAATATCTGATGGATGCAAAAAGTGCAATATCAGGGCCGATGGAGTATTAATGTCTAGTGCGGTATTGTGGGGGAAGGATAATTGGACGGACCCTTTATTTTTGTACAGGTACTTAATGGAGAAACGTATCTGCATTTTTTAAGCTACATACTGCCGATTCTGTTGGAAGATGTGCCCCTGGAAGTTCGGCGTAACATCATTTTCCAATACGACGGGTGTCCGGCACATTTTGCAATAAATGTCCGTGAATTCCTAGACAGAACTTTTCCTGGCAAGTGGATAGGAAGGGGAAGTTTATTTTCGTGGCCAGCAAGGTATTGTTATATTACGCTTCGGTTATAGGTCGTGATATCTTTTACAGTTAAAATGATAAACTCGTTGATTATGGGTTCCTATTATTATACAATGCGTATTCTATTCTAGGTCACCCGATTTGACTTGTATGGATTTTAATTTTTGGGGGAGAATAAAAGATATGGTTTATGTCACCAGACCGACTACAAGGGAAGATATGATACAACGTATAAGGAACGTTATCCAAAATATCCCTGTTGCAGAAATAGAAACTGCTGTTTTATCAACGAGCCAAAGATTACAGCTCTGCATAGACAATGATGGCCGACAATTTGAACATCTGGGACGTCATTAAAAAGAAGAATATTTGGAAATATTCCTAATTATTATTATTGTTTTTAACATTAATATTAATAGTTTATCATTAATATTAATAGTTTAATTGGGTAGACGATTTAACATCGATAAAATGTTGCAATTAAAATTTGATTGGCCATATCTCCGGCTACAAAAGAGTTAGGAAAACGAGGTTCTCACTGGTTATCTAGGATTTTTAGGCTCTATTTAACTCTGTAAAAAGGAACATACCATACCGTTTAAAATTTCCAATAAAAACCGTAAATATTATTAAGTTGTCAAACTGCGCCCTCTAGCGGCCACTGTAAACATAAAACAAAGAAAGCTCTTTTCAACGAGACTAAGTTTCTACCGAAGTTATCAATCAGAATAACAAAAAACAATTGACGTTCCCTCACCACTTTATTTAAGGAGATACAAAAAAACTTGCCCGAAAAAAATGTATTGCAAATTTTCCAAGTATTAAGATAGAAATATTTTCAATACATCTTTATTGGTCAAATTCCGGAATTAAATGATCTTTTTTAATTGGCCATGGGTGTTACGCCCCCTAGCGGCCGCCGTAGGAACTTAAAAATAATTTCCAGCGATTTCTCATTGGCGATTTTATCATAAAAAAAAAATTCGCAAGCTGTGCGACTAACGGCTTCCGAGATACAGCCGGCCGCCTTTCTTATTGACTCACCCGGTATACAGGGTGTTGTTTAATAAGTGTCCGATATTTTACAGGACGATTTCTCAGTTATTTATAAGGTGAAAAGTTCATATAGGCATGGGTTCGCTAGCCCTCCATTTTTAAGATACAGGGTATTAAAAATATATTCTTATTTTTGTTTTCGTAAATAATTTTTGAAATAATGTTTATATTTGGACGAAAATTGTGGGGATTTCTTAATATCGCCGCTCTAGAACAATATGGACGAAACTGCAATTTTTTCTAAAAATGAGTTAACTACACCAAGAAATAAAGAAAATTCTATTTTATTTGGTTAAAAATTGCCACAACTGTGGTACAAAATTTGACCACTGGATGGTAGTTGCGTCGTTATGCCATTATTGCTCTTTTGTGCTAACTTTCTGGAACAACACCGACGCATCCATCAGTCGCGTGCAATCTCTGCTGATGAAATGTTGTTATCCGCTGCAATAACGCCGTAAGTGCAGTTTCCGACTGCCGGAGTGTATATCAGTGTATAACCACAGTATACGGAACTATACAGTAGCGACACGAGCTGTCGGTCCCTTTGATCTCCAGGGGTCAGTTTCAGTGACAGAAGGATGACGGTATTGTCCGCTATTACACTGAGAAAACATATGAAATTTTATGTTGAAATCACTTTTACACTGAAAAAAAGTGAATTTAAAAACAATCAATAATTGCATGAAGATATTCAGTGTAACAATCTTTTTGTGCTTGTTACAACGTTAATGGATGGCCCGAGTTTTATCAAATTTTGACCAATTTAAATAATTAAATTTTTTAAAAATTTTTGAATACGCCCCTGTCTAAAAGGTTCTAGACCCAGACTGGTCCCCTTAATATAATAACCTACGTATAGGCAACCCGTAATATGACGATATGCATGACTAGCTGTCGGAATATCACTTGCACACCCAGATGGGATTACACTATCTTTTACATTTTTGGGGATGACTGTCGTTTATTCGACGTTACCTAACCTAGTATTTTGGATGCATTTAGTTTCGGGTCAAACGTGCATCTATTTTCATGGCTTTTTTGGTTAAAATGAGTAGATTTCCGTTTTCAAGTTCAAAGTGCTCTCCAGCTTTACTTGTCATTTCCGGAAGTCACATGGGTTTTCGAAGCAGTACGAGTCACGAGTGGGAAGTTGTTTTTTTTTGATAGGAAAGTCTATTTAAGGACTTTACGGCGTAGTGCCTAGGTCTGTTCGTTCTATATACCGGTCCAGAAGACTTGAACAGCAGGTGACGAAAATATAAAAATTATGGTTTTGTGTTGAAATATTCACATTTTATATGTGTCGGCAATGGCCGGATCGGAATTTAACATAGAAGCTGTCTTTTGAGCCTTAAATGGGATTGTTTCGTCACCTAGACCGTAGAAAGCCCGACCATCTGGTGAGTAGTATTTTTTGGTTTCACAAAATGGCGTCCTAATGTTCACGTTTTGTTTTAGGCTTTATTATTCTTTATTATTCTTTATTATTCTTTATTATTCTTTATTATTCTTTATTATTCTTTATTATTCTTTATTATTCTTTATTATTCTTTATTATCCTTCATGATCCTTCATAATTTTTCATTTGTCGTTATTCATTATCCTTCATTATTCTTCATTTTTCTTTTATCAACTTCTTTTTCTACTTCCTTTATCTACTTCGATTACCGTCTATTTTTCTTTTATCTTCTGGTTCTTTTATCTCCTACATCTTTTATCTTCTACCTTTACTACCTTCTACTTCTATTTTCTACGTTTTACATGGATTTAGCCATGTGTTGAAAGTGCTTTAGTCAGTATTCGTAACCTGGAGTATTCCTCTAAATCCTTTACCCTGCTATGGATCCCATGTCTGGAATGGAGGATGTATGTCTTAGAGAGGCCAAGACGAGTGGGGGTGTCATTTTGGATGAAGTTCCTGTTTCGGTGCATGTGCCGGTCACCCCGACGTGCTGTATGGTCAACCGTCCACATTGATCTGATGCTGGAGTTTGACGCATAATCCGTCGTGCCTGTCTGCTAGAGTCCTGCCTTACATGAGCTAAGTAGCATATTTTTTCTCCTTGTTTACTGCACTAACACCACTTCCGACTAATTTTCGTTAAATTTCATAAGATATAATACCAAAAAACCCTTCTTTTGAGTTTGAATAAGTAAATTTCATGTGTCCAATAATTCAGGATAATTTCACCTCTATACTTCAGTTAAATCACTCGTAATGTACTATTAATGGGCCTAGAGCCACCTTTTTATGTTATATTGCTAAAATGCCTCTTTTTTATTCACTTGTAACGTTTTGACTGGCACAATGCCACACTTACCGGACTTAACCTTTTTTATTTGATGACTGATAGCCACTAAAAGTCAATTTGTTAACCTTAACTTAATTTCCTATGTTATAAACCTTTTATGTGGTGATTTGGTAGACTGTATTATATTTGTATATTCTTCCCTCTGTATATTTTGATGTATAGTGTATAATTACCCTAGCTTCGCTTAAGACTGTTGTAAATTCTTGTAGATTTCGCTTAAAGTGGATGGGTCACTCCAGTAATCTATATATTGCCTAAACTACCTATCTTGTATCATACGAAAACCTAGTTTTCAATTTAAGACCGAAACCTCCCTCGTCAAGGAATGCTTGAGTGGTTGGTCTATTTATTGTAAATTCATTTGCATATTAATCCCTAGTAGGTTTTATGCTTACCTAGCTGGAACAGGCTAGTTTCGATTTATGAAATTAACTTTTACTCGTCAAGGAGTATAAGATGTTTATTTTAATTATCTTAAATTGAGATTTACATTAAACAAAAAACGTAAGTCTTACTTTCTAACAGAATTAGCGGTTAAATGTTTAATTTTTAAGTATTATTCTAGAACTTCCTCAGGAAGTATGCATTTTCGCACTAAAGTATTGAGATATTATATCTGTAATTTCTTTATTTTTGCTTAATGTGATTAAGATATCCCTATAGAGTATTGAGTTATTTCTATAGCTGTAATTTTCTCTATTTTGACTTAATTTTATTAAGATATCCCTATAGAGTATTGAGTTATTTCTATAGCTGTAATTTTCTCTATTTTGACTTAATTTTATTAAGATATCCCTATGAATTTGTTGAGATATTCCTATATCGGTAACCTCTTCATTGGACTTAACCTCGTAAGGGATATATCTATATCTGTTTTGAGCGGGTTAATAAGAGACTGATAATCTCGGTTTTGAATGCATTACTTACTGACCCAGATATTTTAGTTACCATCAGTATGTATTTTTTGTCATTCTAGGTTTTGGTTATATCTATTAGTTAGACTTAGCTAGATAATCTTTATCTTCACCCCTAAGCCTTTTTTGCTGGGAACATAACTAAAGTTTTAAGTTTCCCAATTCTATTTTGGAATAGGGCATGGTAAATGTCTTTATTAATATAACCTGGAAGTGATATTACTATTTATGGATTTGATTCTAAATTCTAACTCACTTTAAATTCTGGCGTAGAGAATGCTATATATATATGTATATGACTTTATATTGACTTTGCCCTAAATGCTGCTTTACTTTGAATTTTGGGCAAAAGGGTAAATGTCTTTAATTACATAACCTTGAAGTTATCATAAATTTCTCAAGGGATCTTAACCAAATTTTGGGGCATCGTAAGTGCTTCAATTGACCTTTCATTGACTTTACTATAAAGAATATTTTATTTTCAATTTTGGCATAATGAATGCTATAATTTGATTTAGTTTACATTAAATTTAAATTCTGTTTTATTTTGGTCACTACCTTTAAAGTAATTACACTTTAATTATGTTCAAAGCTTTATTTAGTATTTGACTCCTATTATTGGGTGTTTAGAAAGAATCCTCACTTCTTATTCTGTTTGATTTCCTACGATCTAATATATCTTTTAGTGGAGCTGTCTAGCTCATGTCATATCCTTTTCTATGTTATTTTTTATATCTTCTTTCTCTGATTTAGTTGCTTAGCCTTTTATTCAAATTCTTTTTCTATGTTATGTTTATTTCTTCCTATATGAATAAAATGGGTGTTAGTTGGAAAATATTATTCTTTTAATTAATAAAATAGGAATTGATTAAAATAATTGTTTTATTCATACTGCTTTCTCTTTCAGGGCTAGGGAACTAAATATTCTATTTACTCTTTTCCTTATAATCTTTTTCAACCCCTTTGGTTGATGGCGCCCAAAAATCTTATCTGAATTAAATCTACGACCTTAGCTCTCAAGCGAATTAAAAAACTGAGTGGCCGTGGTGACCCAAGTAATTAATTAATAAACATATAACAAGAACAATCATAAATTGAATAAAGGAGATAAGAATCTTTTTTTTATCTTTTTTTTTATTTTTTTAAATTTTTTATTTTTTATTAATTATTACAAATGGCGCCCAACGTGGGGCCAGGAATAACATTTTGTGGGTAGCTCAGTCGTATGTAACAAGTAAAATTTTTAACAACATTTCAGATAAAAATCTTTATTTTTCCTTGCAGTGATATCTTTCTAAACACATAACTTTTCTATATTTTTGGCTTGGCCAGAAATATTATTTTGACCATTTTTTGATTGTATTTGGAATTTTTTAGGTACATTTTGGTATAGAGAAAAATGTCTAAAATGAACCCTACCTACCTGTGGAAGGATGAGTTGGTTTGGGAACTCTGCGTCAGAGGAATCCAGGCTGATCCAGGATCAAAAGTCAACATCCTCAAATCCTTATTGCGACAGCTACAGAAAGCTGAGAAAGATGATTCTATCGTGCCTCATCCGGCGATATCGATGGATTTTCAACAGGAAACACAAATATGCCAAAGAAAACTCGTGATATTACAAGGATTGGTAACCATTTTTAATTCCAATAAAGAACATGTTGATTATAAAAGAGCTATGTCACGTTTACTACATGTTAAACGTAGATTAGAGTATATCTTTTCTGGTAACCCAGAAGAAGACAATTTCAAATCCGAACTTATAACTGAAACAACCTCTCTTATTGCCAATTTAAAGGCAAAAGCTCAAAATAATGACGTCAATCTTTTGCATTTCAAGGACACAGATGAAAGTTCTTCAGAGACCTCGTATGAGAGCGATTCTGAAACTCCTGAAATTGTAAATTCTCGTAGAGTATCTTTTGCGACCGACGAACAAAAAGTAAATCCAGAAGAAAATCCTAAAATAATTATTCATTCTGACGTTCTTGTTCGTGGGCCAGCACAGGAGGCTTCGCAATTAAATTCCGTATCTCAACTTATGAGTAACAATAATGATTTTGAAAGCTCTATTCAACCAACCTGTTCTCATACATTACAGCCTAAAACTTTGTTTAGTAGGGACACACAAGAAAACGTCAACCTGTATAGACGACAATTTAGTTTAAACTGAATATCTCAAAATAAAGTTGATAATGGCGAAAATTTAATTGATAATGACTTTGAAAGCTGTGTCCAACCAAATTGTTCCCGCACACCAAATCTTGCAACCTTATCTAGTAGAGACACCCAACAAAATACCAACTTAAACACATGACAGTTACAGAAAAAGAGCTTGTGGCCATAGTACACGCTGTACTAAAGTTTAGGTCTTATATAGAGGGTGGCCCAACTTTCACAATTTTAACTGACCATTATTCCTTGCAGTGGCTTTTCCGTTTAGAAAACCCCATGGGTAGATTAGCTAGAATGTCCATCTTGCTGTCACAATTTAATTTTGTTATTAAGCATAGGTCTGGCACCTCAAACGTCGTCGCAGACGCACTTAGTCGTAGTTTTCCAGAAATTTCCTCAATAGATAACGTTCCACTAGATAAATGGTATTCACAGTTGAGGGATAAAATACAAAAACATCCTCAAAAATATCCAGCTTTTCGAATAGAGGGTAATAACTTATATAAACATTTCCCCAGTAGTCACAATGTTCAAATTAACCAAAAAGATTGGAAACTAATCAAACCACGAATTAAAAGATCGGAAGTCTTAGAAAAATTTCATGATAATCCATTAGGTGCACATTTTGGTTTTAAAAAGTGTCTCGATAAAATATTAGAACAATGCTGGTGGCCAGGGATTAGACGAGATATAAAGACGTATATTTCTCGTTGTCAGGTTTGTAATGAACAGAAAGTTTCTCAATTTGCTAGGGCTGGTCTCATGGGGGCACCTAAGAATATTTCCACACCATTTAAATTACTTTCTATAGACATTCAGGGACCTTTTCCAAAATCCAGGTCCGGCTTTTGTTATTTGCTCGTCGTAATAGACTGGTTCACCAAATTTACTTTTATTCATAAAATGAAACGAGCTTTGACTAAGGAAATTTGTAGCTTTCTGGAGGAAATAGTTTTTATATATTTTGGCGTTCCCCAAGTTCTAGTAGTAGACAATGGTACGCAGTTTAAATCAAAAGAATTCACCAGCCTGATGAATAGTTATAAAGTAGGTCACATCTGGTACAATGCCCGATACCATCCCCAAACAAATAACGTAGAGCGTGCAAATAGAGTGATAGGCACCGCGATTAGGTCCTATATTAAAGAAAATAACCACCGTGACTGGGACAAACACGTACACCACATATGTAACGCTATAAACACCACTACACACATATCAACTGCATTTTCACCAGCTTTCTTAACTTTTGGACGTAACTTACCTACCTCTGGAGATTATTTTGGTATCATAGAAAGTAAAAATCTTTGTCCCTATAAATTTGACGACAGACAAAACTTAGCTCAAGAACTTTCTAAATTACCAGACGTTTATGAACAAGTTATTAAAAACATCAATAAAGCTTATGAGCGAAATAAGAAATATTATGATTTGAGAAAGAGAAATATTGAGTTTAATGTAGGTGACGTAGTCTATAAAAGAAATTTCATCTTGTCTGACGCTGGGAATTATTTTTCTAAAAAACTGGCAAAGAAATTCATTAAATGTAAAATCATTAAGAAAATTTCTCCAATCATTTATGAACTTAAGGATGAGCACGATGAAAGCATCGGTCGGTATCACATTAAAGATCTTAAATCCCCTCTGGATAGCAGTCTTGATCTTGAAGACGCTGACCAGCCCTAAACCCAACCGTATTCCATAGCTAGTAAGTTAGTAATTAAGACTAAAATATAAACCGAAATGTATATTGTATCTCAAATGTAAAGGCAACCTGTAGCCTAAAATTTTTTTGGAAATTAGACGTTAAGAGGTAATCAATTGTCCTGAATTATTTCTTATTTTTTTTATTTTTTTGTTGAAAGGGGGTATTTGTAACAATCTTTTTGTGCTTGTTACAACGTTAATGGATGGCCCGAGTTTTATCAAATTTTGACCAATTTAAATAATTAAATTTTTTAAAAATTTTTGAATACGCCCCTGTCTAAAAGGTTCTAGACCCAGACTGGTCCCCTTAATATAATAACCTACGTATAGGCAACCCGTAATATGACGATATGCATGACTAGCTGTCGGAATATCACTTGCACACCCAGATGGGATTACACTATCTTTTACATTTTTGGGGATGACTGTCGTTTATTCGACGTTACCTAACCTAGTATTTTGGATGCATTTAGTTTCGGGTCAAACGTGCATCTATTTTCATGGCTTTTTTGGTTAAAATGAGTAGATTTCCGTTTTCAAGTTCAAAGTGCCCTCCAGCTTTACTTGTCATTTCCGGAAGTCACATGGGTTTTCGAAGCAGTACGAGTCACGAGTGGGAAGTTGTTTTTTTTTGATAGGAAAGTCTATTTAAGGACTTTACGGCGTAGTGCCTAGGTCTGTTCGTTCTATATACCGGTCCAGAAGACTTGAACAGCAGGTGACGAAAATATAAAAATTATGGTTTTGTGTTGAAATATTCACATTTTATATGTGTCGGCAATGGCCGGATCGGAATTTAACATAGAAGCTGTCTTTTGAGCCTTAAATGGGATTGTTTCGTCACCTAGACCGTAGAAAGCCCGACCATCTGGTGAGTAGTATTTTTTGGTTTCACAAAATGGCGTCCTAATGTTCACGTTTTGTTTTAGGCTTTATTATTCTTTATTATTCTTTATTATTCTTTATTATTCTTTATTATTCTTTATTATTCTTTATTATTCTTTATTATTCTTTATTATTATTTATTATTCTTTATTATTCTTTATTATCCTTCATGATCCTTCATAATTTTTCATTTGTCGTTATTCATTATCCTTCATTATTCTTCATTTTTCTTTTATCAACTTCTTTTTCTACTTCCTTTATCTACTTCGATTACCGTCTATTTTTCTTTTATCTTCTGGTTCTTTTATCTCCTACATCTTTTATCTTCTACCTTTACTACCTTCTACTTCTATTTTCTACGTTTTACATGGATTTAGCCATGTGTTGAAAGTGCTTTAGTCAGTATTCGTAACCTGGAGTCTTCCTCTAAATCCTTTACCCTGCTATGGATCCCATGTCTGGAATGGAGGATGTATGTCTTAGAGAGGCCAAGACGAGTGGGGGTGTCATTTTGGATGAAGTTCCTGTTTCGGTGCATGTGCCGGTCACCCCGACGTGCTGTATGGTCAACCGTCCACATTGATCTGATGCTGGAGTTTGACGCATAATCCGTCGTGCCTGTCTGCTAGAGTCCTGCCTTACATGAGCTAAGTAGCATATTTTTTCTCCTTGTTTACTGCACTAACACCACTTCCGACTAATTTTCGTTAAATTTCATAAGATATAATACCAAAAAACCCTTCTTTTGAGTTTGAATAAGTAAATTTCATGTGTCCAATAATTCAGGATAATTTCACCTCTATACTTCAGTTAAATCACTCGTAATGTACTATTAATGGGCCTAGAGCCACCTTTTTATGTTATATTGCTAAAATGCCTCTTTTTTATTCACTTGTAACGTTTTGACTGGCACAATGCCACACTTACCGGACTTAACCTTTTTTATTTGATGACTGATAGCCACTAAAAGTCAATTTGTTAACCTTAACTTAATTTCCTATGTTATAAACCTTTTATGTGGTGATTTGGTAGACTGTATTATATTTGTATATTCTTCCCTCTGTATATTTTGATGTATAGTGTATAATTACCCTAGCTTCGCTTAAGACTGTTGTAAATTCTTGTAGATTTCGCTTAAAGTGGATGGGTCACTCCAGTAATGTATATATTGCCTAAACTACCTATCTTGTATCATACGAAAACCTAGTTTTCAATTTAAGACCGAAACCTCCCTCGTCAAGGAATGCTTGAGTGGTTGGTCTATTTATTGTAAATTCATTTGCATATTAATCCCTAGTAGGTTTTATGCTTACCTAGCTGGAACAGGCTAGTTTCGATTTATGAAATTAACTTTTACTCGTCAAGGAGTATAAGATGTTTATTTTAATTATCTTAAATTGAGATTTACATTAAACAAAAAACGTAAGTCTTACTTTCTAACAGAAGTAGCGGTTAAATGTTTAATTTTTAAGTATTATTCTAGAACTTCCTCAGGAAGTATGCATTTTCGCACTAAAGTATTGAGATATTATATCTGTAATTTCTTTATTTTTGCTTAATGTGATTAAGATATCCCTATAGAGTATTGAGTTATTTCTATAGCTGTAATTTTCTCTATTTTGACTTAATTTTATTAAGATATCCCTATAGAGTATTGAGTTATTTCTATAGCTGTAATTTTCTCTATTTTGACTTAATTTTATTAAGATATCCCTATGAATTTGTTGAGATATTCCTATATCGGTAACCTCTTCATTGGACTTAACCTCGTAAGGGATATATCTATATCTGTTTTGAGCGGGTTAATAAGAGACTGATAATCTCGGTTTTGAATGCATTACTTACTGACCCAGATATTTTAGTTACCATCAGTATGTATTTTTTGTCATTCTAGGTTTTGGTTATATCTATTAGTTAGACTTAGCTAGATAATCTTTATCTTCACCCCTAAGCCTTTTTTGCTGGGAACATAACTAAAGTTTTAAGTTTCCCAATTCTATTTTGGAATAGGGCATGGTAAATGTCTTTATTAATATAACCTGGAAGTGATATTACTATTTATGGATTTGATTCTAAATTCTAACTCACTTTAAATTCTGGCGTAGAGAATGCTATATATATATGTATATGACTTTATATTGACTTTGCCCTAAATGCTGCTTTACTTTGAATTTTGGGCAAAAGGGTAAATGTCTTTAATTACATAACCTTGAAGTTATCATAAATTTCTCAAGGGATCTTAACCAAATTTTGGGGCATCGTAAGTGCTTCAATTGACCTTTCATTGACTTTACTATAAAGAATATTTTATTTTCAATTTTGGCATAATGAATGCTATAATTTGATTTAGTTTACATTAAATTTAAATTCTGTTTTATTTTGGTCACTACCTTTAAAGTAATTACACTTTAATTATGTTCAAAGCTTTATTTAGTATTTGACTCCTATTATTGGGTGTTTAGAAAGAATCCTCACTTCTTATTCTGTTTGATTTCCTACGATCTAATATATCTTTTAGTGGAGCTGTCTAGCTCATGTCATATCCTTTTCTATGTTATTTTTTATAAAACCCTTTCTCTGATTTAGTTGCTTAGCCTTTTATTCAAATTCTTTTTCTATGTTATGTTTATTTCTTCCTATATGAATAAAATGGGTGTTAGTTGGAAAATATTATTCTTTTAATTAATAAAATAGGAATTGATTAAAATAATTGTTTTATTCATACTGCTTTCTCTTTCAGGGCTAGGGAACTAAATATTCTATTTACTCTTTTCCTTATAATCTTTTTCAACCCCTTTGGTTGATGGCGCCCAAAAATCTTATCTGAATTAAATCTACGACCTTAGCTCTCAAGCGAATTAAAAAACTGAGTGGCCGTGGTGACCCAAGTAATTAATTAATAAACATATAACAAGAACAATCATAAATTGAATAAAGGAGATAAGAATCTTTTTTTTATCTTTTTTTTTATTTTTTTAAATTTTTTATTTTTTATTAATTATTACATCAGTTCAGATTATATTTTAGTTGTTTGATAAAACTTATCCTACATGCTAATTAATTAAAGATACTAAATTCCTCCGTTTTTGTCGAGGTTTTTATTTACGTTAAGTTGCCTTTTCGGAGCAATATATACTCGTATGACCCGTTATTTTGAGTAGTAATTGCACAAGAAGGTAGGTTAGGTACACATCTAAAATTACCCTGTGTTGTGAACCAGAGTGTGTTGCTTAAGAAGGTGAAGAAATAGACCAGCGTGAAGTTGTTGGAAGTAATATACATACAGGGTGAGTCTGGAGGAATGGGCCTAACTATAAGGGTGTAATTTATGCATCAAAATAATAATTCCAATATTTATTTGTTTTCAAGATATAACGGAAAAACAAAATATTGCATTAATTTAGCTTTCCTGTAATACTTAAAGGTACACAGTGGTTGAGAATCCCAATTACATGTTTAGTTGACAGTATTATGTTTCGCTTTTGAGTAATAATTGTTGTGCTGTCACTAATTTTGTAAAAAACTTGTGATGCTCTGTACATTACACAAACCATAAATAAAAATCATATTGGCGCATTCTAAATGTGAATAAATGTCTGGGATTTTATAAAATTTAAATGATACAAATCCGAAAGTTAAGGGGCATATTCAGTGAACCGCGTGGTCCGACTTGGGAATTTGCCGCGAAGAAGGATAAGTCAGTGTTATTGAACAATCAGGCAACATGGCTATTCCTAGATTCGTCGCCGCGCCGCGAGACATAATATAATTTACGGCTCCGAGCGGCGAGTGGCGGTCAGGACTGGCTAGATAAATCGCAGTGTTGCCAAATCGCTTTAGATAGTTCCGGTTTTAGGTATTTTTTCTCAAAAACTCGGTTTGACGTTTTTTCACATTAAAAAAAAGGTATAAAATTAATTGAAATTGTAGATAGTTGAGGAAATACTTTCAAAAAAGACTGTATGGGAACATTTTCTCAGCTTCACCTATATTTATCGTTTTAAAAAATATATTTTTTTTTTTTTAAATTCAAGACCATTTAGTCATACAGCACCAAATTGCGAATCTAAATTCAAAATTTTAATAAATTCTATTTAATAGTTTTCTTGTAGTTTGTCAAACCTTTTCACCTTAGTGGATGTGAGACAATGATGTACAAAATTGATCAAGATCCCAACTTCTCAAAAAACATTGTGTTTTCGGACGAAGCAACATTTATGCTCCATGGCGTTGTAAATCGCCATAATTGCAGATACTGGAGTGATAAAAATCCCCATTGGCTACAAGAAGTGCGTACCCAGTATCCACAAAAAGTTAATGTGTGGGCTGGAATATTTGGAACCGACATAGTTGGTCCGTTTTTCATTGAAGGAAACCTGACTTCCGAAAGATATTTAGAAATGCTTCGAAACTTAATTATTCCTGAAATTAGAAATTTGGCTGGTCCAAACTACCAAAATGTATGGTTTCAACAAGATGGGGCCCCTCCACACTATGGTCGACAGGTTCTTGATTATTTAAATTTAACTTTTCCAAATAGATGGATTGGCAGGAGAGGTTTCATAGAATGGCCCGCTAGGTCCCCTGACCTATCACCTTTAGACTACTTCTTTTGGGGTCATTTAAAAAATAAAGTATTTGAAACTAAACCTGAAAATATAGAAGACTTGCAGCAGCGAATATTAAATGAAGCTGATCAAATTACGGAAGAAATTATACAAAATGTTCTTCAGATATTTTATTATAACCTGGCGTATTGTCAAGAAGTACAAGGAAAACATTTTGAGCATTTAATAAAATAGTTTTCGTTTTAAAGTTACTGTTTTGTTACCTACAGATTTTTTGGATATTGTTTTAAAATAAATTGTTTGGAGCCTTTGATTTTTTTTCAATCTGATTTCTCAGAAATAGAAATAATTTTCTCTTGTCTATTAACCTAATCCGTTGTGACAATTGTTTATTAAAATTACCTATACGTCAAATCCAATTGTCACAGTGTCCAACCTGCAACACATTGGAAAAGGTAGATGTCAGAACGGGATAGGAACCTATTACCTGCTCTGAGAAAAACCATTTATTTGAACTTACTTTCAATTTTGGTACCAGCATAGAGCAAATTAAGCATGGAATCCACTAAAAAAAAAAAAGTGGGTATACCATTAAAAAATAAAAAGTTGACTATGATTTCTCGAAAGTGGAACATCTGGCAACGTCGCCGGTACTTCCAGCGAACGCAGAATGTTGTATTCCCTCTAGGTTTCAAATTTCATAAAGCGTGTCCAAAAGGTTCGTGAGATAATTGGACATTGCGGAACTTTTGGGACACACTGTATAGTACTCACATACGTCAAATATATTTATTTTTTTTTTACATTATACACATTAAAAGTACCTAAATGATTCCACAATAATAACAAGACAATGGTTAAAAAAAAAACAGCTTAACAATCGTTATAAATTACAGATTAAAATATAGAAACCTTATAGGACAATAAAATTATACAGTAAAAAAGTGAAACAATGAAAGTAAAAAGTATGAAGGTAAAAAGTAATAAGTCAAAATGCAGTCAAATTCAATTTAATCCAGACACTACCAATCATGAGACAGAAACTCATTCACAGAGGAGAACGCGCCGCTTAGAAGAAAACTTTTTATTTTATTCTTAAAGGCTATTATAGGCAGATGTTTTATATTTTCAGGCACTTTATTATAAAAATGAATACCTAGATGATTAGGCCCACCCTAACAGCGTTTTAACCTCCAACAGTTCAAAACAAGGTTTTGTTTGTTCCACGTGTCATGGTCATGTACAGAGTCATGCGTTGTATAAAGAGTTATGTTAGCTTTTATATAGCATAAGGTTTCGAATATAAAAAGTGATGGAAATGTTAGTATTTTATTTTGTCTAAAGGCATCCTTATATCTCTGACCTGCAACCACTCAGACTGCTCTCCTTTGGAGACGGAAAACTCGCCCCGCCCGCGCCCCCGCAGCATGTCCACAAGCTATTAACACACACTCCTCCAGATTACGTAGAATAAAGATATTAGTGCTAAGCCTCTTAGAGAGTTGATCCGTGTGTGCATCCCACCGGATTCTACAGTCTAGGGTAACGCCCAAGAACCTTACAGAGGTCACCAAGTCTGTTTCCAATATTTCACGTGTTAAAAAAATCATTGATTTAGTTCTGTCCCCATTAAGAAAAAGCAAGTTTGAGCTAAACCACGCTTCAGCCATCTCCTGTGCCTCCCCAGTCTTTGTCTTAGCCACCTCCAAAATTGCATGCTTATTAGTTATGGTAGTATCTTCTGCGAAAAGAGTGTACTGCGATGTAGGATCATGTATGTGTGTATGTTTGTGGCTCTGGTAAAACCAAATGGCCAGCGTCTCTCTTTGTTTAAGAATTTCCTTTCTCTTGTCTCGCGTTTATATCCAATAGGGTCATAAACTGGTAAATCGTTAATATAAATTTAAAAAAAGCAATGGTCCAAGGACCGATCCTTGGGGGACACCTACAGTGATCTTATCCTTTGCAGACTCAACCCCATTCACGTTGACCGTTTGAGCTCGACCCCTGAGATAGCTCTCAATCAAAGATAAGCTAGACCTATTGAAATTATATTTCTGCAATTTTTTTAAAAAGCAAGTCATGAGAGACACAGTCGAATACTTTACTCAGGTCGCAGAAAACAGTTGCTGTAAAACTGGATTCTTCAAAAGCCTTAAAATATTTGAGACCAGATCCAATAAAACTGGATTCTTCAAAAGCCTTTAAAATATTTGAGACCAGATCCAAAATACCTAAGGTGGTGTTTAGGCCCTTTCTGAAGCCAAACTGACTATCAGTAAATAAACTATGAGTTTCAAAGTAATGAGCTATCCTAGTAGCCATACACTTCTCAAATATTTTGAAAACGATTGGTAAAAGTGAAATAGGCCTATAATTACAGACATCATTTGGATCTCCCTTTTTAAAAATTGGGGCCACTACCGCTCCCTTGAGATTATCCGGAAAAAGAGATTCCCTGAAACAATGATTTATTATTATTATTATTAGTTTGGTTAAAGGACTTATAATTAAGTTCTTAATAGATTTAATTAAAGAAACTTTAAAGCCGTATGGGTCCCTACTTGTTTTGTTTTTTAAGGAATTTATGATTTTACGTACTTTATTTAATGTTACCTCAGCAAAACCGAATGCAGGGTGTGCAGTTTCAGATATATTTTGAGCAGGGTCAAATTTTGGTCTTACTTTAGCTTCTAATTCATGCGCGATACCAATGAAGAATTTGTTAAACTGGTCGGGAGGTATATTTACACCCTCGCCTACAGCCTTTTCAACTAAGCCCCGATGTTCGTTAATTATATTCCACATGGTATTTGTAGGATTGGAAGCGTTTCGTATTAGGGTATCATTCGCTGATTTTTTTTGCATTTTTGATTGCAGTTTTATTATACTGGTTTCTATATGTATTTTTAAGTTTTTTTAAGGCAAGAGTAGGGTGCCTACTATATAGCTTATAGCTCACACAATAAATGAAGATGTTCACGCATGTGTCTAAGATTATTGTTAAACCAGTTAATAGTGCGTCTTTGATCATTTCTTTTCTGATATGTTTTTTCAGGGAATGTAGTTAGAAAAGCGTCTAAAACAAACCCAATAAACATCGAAAACTTTTCATTTGCATTTAAACTGGGATCACCCAGAAAATCCCAGCCAAACTGCAGAATACAGTTATAAAGACTTGAGCAGCCTTGATATTTATTTGTGGGGGGCACCTTAAATCATTAGTTTATGTTAAACAAATCGGGACAGTAGAAGCACGGATGTGAAACCATACGTAACGCTCATGGAGTTTTCGAATGAGTTGTCACTCGATGAGAAGAAGAGCAGAAGCCTAAATGGAAGCGGGAGGTGGTAAATTCCAACATTTTTTGTGAATATTCTGTTAAATTATTATTACTTTTTATTTGTTAGATTTTAAGAAATGGCTTATTAATAAATATTGTGCAAGTGCAGTCCCCTTACTTACATTCAAAGTATTTGCAGTTTTTGGAGTAGAATTACCTGGATCTTCTTCTATGATGTCTTTCTTCATTCTCTTCCACTGCTACCGTCCTTACTGTCGTTGGCCTTCCTGGTCCCCCACTTCGTTTCAATGTGCCTGGTTAGTAAAGATGTTGATGAATACTTAAAGGTTTTTCAATCAAGAACATTATGGTCAGGAAATCGTTCAATGTACAACCGCCTAGCTTGTAATCAATTGCCATTGGCAAGTCCGTAAATGAAATTCATGTCAGTAATCTCGGCGTTCGTATAGCGATTCATGTTAGAGGACTTCACTAACAAAAGTTTAACTATTAAGGACAGAAAATATACGTCAAACAACAAAATATCAATCAGTCTCGACAAATTCGACGCATACAAAATGATCAATTACGCGCATTCAAATGAAATCCACGTTTAACTGGTTTGCTTAAAAGATAACAATGCATTTAAAAAAAAAATTACTCGGTGAACCCAGTGTAGTAACCCCATACATTTATTATGAAAATTGGGTTGGTTAAAAATTTCTCTCCCTGTATCTTCGAAACAAGGGGGCTTTTCAAAAATCATCAAAGGACAAAATATTCTTAGAATAGTCCAGGAAATAACACCTTTAATTTTTGGTGCCCCTGTGCGCCACACCGAACTGCCTTACGATAGCTACGCCATTGAAAGGTGTAAGAATATATCTTGGCACTCGGTACATTTACTCGTTTTTTAGTCTAAAACATCTTATAAGTAAAAAGTATGATATTATGTCGGTGTATTCAGAATAGAAATTAGAATATAGAAAGCAGAAAATAAAATTGTACGACTATTTAAAAAAACGTCTGATTAAAAATTTAGTAAAACCATCTTACGGATGAGAATAGTGGCAACGAGAATGTAAAATTTATTGTGAATGATAGATGAGTTTTGGACTTCCATTGTCATTATTTATTATTATCACAACGTTTCAACTGGTGAGTATCTCCAGTCGTCTTCAGGTGAATAATGAACAAGATACGAAACTTCGAGGGTATTTATACCACTGACGATAAATGCTTTATCGTCAGTGATTTATACTACCTCCTGGTTAGCAGCGCATGACCGAGATTGGTGCAGTCATGCGTTACTGTATGGTTCTAAACTAAGCTTACATCTACTTAACAAGGGTTTCCAAATATTTCTTATGTCTAAAGAGGGCTTACTAAAGCAGTCTGGATTTTGGGTTATGACGGCCGCTTCTTTGAATTTCCTCTTTCGCCAGTGTTCTTCTTTGAGTATTATTTTTGCCTCTGACCATTGCAGGTGGTGGCCATGTGTCCAAGCATGTTCTGCCGCACCGGATCTGTTTGTTTCTCCCTTCTTTGTGTGGTTTCGGTGTTCCTTGATCCTTGTTTCAAGGGGGCGTAGGGTTTCACCAACATAGGATTGTCCGCACTCGCAAGGTATTCTATATACGCAGTTCTTCGTGTCCCTTTGGCTGGTTGGCTTCGTCTTTGTCAGGTGGCTTCTTAAGGAATCTTTGGAGCTGAATACTGTTCGAATTTTGTATTGCTGTCCTAATCTTCGGATTTTCTCGGAGATTCCCTTGACGTCATCTTTCTGTCTATTCATGTGATTCTTACGCTTCTTGATAGTCTGGTCTATTAGTCTCGTGGGGTAGCCATTTGTGTTGAGGTCCATTTTGATGGTGTTGAGTTCTTCGGAAAGAGATTCTTCGGAGTTACAGAGAGTAAATGCTCTGTCAACAAGTGTTTTGACTATCCCATGTTTTGTGGTATTTGAGTGGTTTGAGGCGTAATTAAGATATCGACCAGTGTGAGTTTTCTTTCTATATACCGATGTTTGGATGGTGTCCCTGTTCTTCTGTACTATGACGTCTAGAAACGGTAGTTTATTGTTTTCCTCCTTCTCCATGGTAAACTTGATTGTTGGTGCCAAGTTATTCATGTGATGTAGAAAGGCTTGGAGTTCGTCATCGCTTCTATTCCAAATAATGAATGTGTCGTCAACGTAACGAAGCCATAGTTTCGGTTTTATTTTTGCATTTTCAATTGCCTGACTTTCAAACCATTCCATGTATATATTGGCGATTACTGGAGAGAGGGATGATCCCATCGGTAGTCCGTCTAGTTGACTGTAGAATCTATCCTTTTCTTGGAAATAAGAATTGTTTAGACAGCATTCTAATAGGTCCATTATGGCGTTGATGGGTAGCGATGTTCGTTCCTCGAGGGTTTGGTCTTCTCCAAGTTTCCTTCTGATGATCTCAAGTGTATCCCTCACTGGGACATTTGTATAAAGGCTCTCGACATCGAAGCTGACTAATCGATCCTCCGGTTGTATTTCCTTTCCACCTATTATTTCAACGAAGTGTTGCGAATTTTTTTTTAAATTTTTAAAATTTATTATGACACATACATGGAATAATTAGAAAACAATAAAAACTTAATCGCAAAACTTCGGTTTTACCCGAGGTTTTACCCAAATATAATAGGAAATATTAGGATTTTTTATGTGCTTTGTCTTGCAGGATTTAGCAATGCGCAACTTTTTTCTTATTTTTTAATCATCTCTGTATGTCATCCTATGATTTACAAGATCCCTGTAGATTCCTTATCGGTATATTCGTGTCTTTCTCGTCAGGGTATGGCAATCTGAAAAATCTCAATACTAAAAGACCATAAGTAATACAAAATATAAACTACTTGCAGAGGATACCTTAGTGCTAGAGAGAGGTGTGAACATAAATGATTTAAAAGTCAGCATGAGTTTGGGAATGAATGTATTAAAAGAATAGTTTGTATAAAACAAGCTTACCCGTAATGAATCAAAAACATTAAGCATGATCTACGAACTGCGAACAATTGAGGGAGAGAACCCTGACGAGGTCAGGTTCCTGGGAGTGTATTTGAGTCTGTTCTTGAAATTCGAAAACCACACTGACAATTTATCTGATCATCTCACTAGGACCATATTTCTCTTGAGGAATTTGTCTCAGGTACTTTCGGGTGACGCGCGTCTCCAAACATTCCATGTGGTGTTTCAGTTTGTGGCTGTCTACGCCCTAATGGTCTAGGGTCATCCGATTCAAGTCAAGCATATATTCACGCTACAGAGAAGGGCCCTACGCGTCGTTGCAGGTCTAAGGTACAGGGATGATGTAAGACAAAGTTTTAAAGAATTATGACGGTGCCTAGCAGATTTTTATATGAGTGCAGGGAGGCAATATCACGGTAAATTTTAATAGACTGGAAAGGGCACGAATTTCAGTAAATTATCACGGTCTTTAGTTCTATAACAAACTACCCCTTTATCTAAAAAAATCTATCTTTGAATATAAGCTGCTGCACATAGTTATCGTTACAAGCGCATTCAAATCTGATACCTTGTGATTCATGAAATACTGAACGCATTTCAAAAAGCAGGTCAGATTTCGAAAAGTATTTTCATCGTCTTTTGAATCATTGGTAACAACTTCTTAAATTTCGACAGGGGGCTATAATACAGAGTAAAACAAAATATCATGCATTTTGGAAAAAATTTCACTGGCTCCCCATCTTGTAGGAAGACCATGCTGACATTTTTCGAATGTAACGTTTCGTAGATATTGACCATGCCTCGGGAGGCTTTTGGGATTTTGCGAATATCTATTATGGTTTTCGAAAAAAAAATTTTTTAAAGAAATTTTAATTTTCTGTTATTACATTAATTTCCTCTATTTTATCAAGTGCACTAATCAAGTTTATCTTAGCTAATTTCCATGCCTCTCCTCCTGAAATAAAAAAAAACTCGCCCTGCAAACATGTACAGGGTATCCAGTTTTCGTATGTTTTACGGGTTATCTGTATTATTAGTGAAGATAGAAGGTTGCAGTTTTGGCGGCACTGTGTTACTTTTTTGAGAAACAAACGATGCCATCAACAGAATTTTCATAGCCCCCTCAGTTTTTTAGATACGGGGTGATTTTGAAAATTTTGCATTTTGGGACACTCCAATCTCGGTTACGCTGCAACTTTGAGGTAAAAAATGAACTTATTAGTTCTTTCACGTAGAATCCAGTGGCTTAGTCAGATTTGTTGTATGTTTAATTGTTTTTGAGAAAAAGAGCAAACTTTTTTTTAAATGGGACACCCTATATATTTTTAGCTACTATGATTCAGTTTATCACAAGCTTTTCAAAAATATATAATACTTTATAGCTGTTTTCAATGTGAGGCTCAAAATTTACATTTTTCAACAAATTTACATTTTTTTAAACGGCACACCGTATAAATTTTAAGATTAAACAATTGTCACAAGCATCTCACAAATATAGAACACTAATTTTAAAAATATATACCTATAACAATAACTTTTATAAATATAAATAACAATTAACTCAGTTGTGTTATACGTTTAAAAACTTCAACAATCCTAAAATGCAAAATTTTCAAAAACACCTCGTATCTAAAAAAACTAAGGGGGCTATGAAAATTCTGTTTGTGGCATCGTTTGTTTCTCAAAAAAGTAACACAGTGCCGCGAAAACCGCAACCTTCTATCTTTACTAATAACGCAGATAACCCGTAAAGCATACGAAAACTGGACACCCTGTACAATGGTTTTATTCAGGAACTTAAATCAACAACAAAATCAGTTCTTTGTTCACTATAATGATTCATGTGAAAAATGAGAACAAACATTTTGGAGTGCGTCAAACAAAAATATTAACTGGATGAATATTTCTTGTTGGGCCACCTCTATTTAGAATGACGTCCCTAACTCTCTCGAGCATAGAATTTACTAGTATTGCAATCAAGTTTTGGGGAATAGCTTCCCATTCACGCAAAATCGCGTCAACCAATTCTTGCAAATTTTGATATTCACTCCCTTCCCGATTCAAACGCAACTTATTGTTACTCCACAGTCCACACATGCTCTATAGGATTCAAATCCGGTGACCTAGCAGGTCAAATCATTCGCGTGATATTGTTTTCCCTAAGGAAATCGTTGACGATTCTTGCTCTATGAGGGCGAGCATTGTCGTCGACTAAAATAAAGTCGTCCCCAAAATTCTCTGCAGAGGGTAAAACAATATCTCTCAAACATCTCCCTATATACGTCGCGACAGTCATATTTTCCCCAATCAGTACAATCTATTCAGTCCTACCATTCCTCATAATTCCACCCCAATCAGACACGCCGCCTCCTCCAAACGCCACCCTCGCTTCCATATGCTCTTCTCTAAATCGTTTCCCTCTACCTCTCCACACTAAAATAGGCCCATCAGAATTATACAGGTTAAATATAGCCTCATCCACAAACATGCATCTAGCCGATTCAGCTATTCTCCAATGTTGATGGTCAATTGTCCATGTTCTTCTTGCACCTCGATTGATCCATAGGAGTTAAGGATACGCTGCTTGTCTTCGAGCATGTAGATTAGGCTCGTGAAGGCGACGCCGTATGGTCATGCAGGAGACCTTTAAACCTGTAACATTCATTATCTGCCTCGAATTAAAAGTTCTTCGGCGGGGGTGGCTGGTGTCATAAAGAGTTGCTATTTCTTCGAGAGAATGTCCCAATCCTCTAAACCTATGAAAGAATGCTTCCTCAGATTCGGAAACAATAAAAATTATATTAATTCTTACCTTACAGCATTTTTCATCTCCCTTTGGCTTAGTCGTGGCATTTTTGAATGAAGTTATTTAATCCTTGATGCACAAGTATTAATAATGTATTGGTTTATTATATGGACAAGCTGATTTTTGTATTTTTTAAAGAAAACGGATTCTGAATAAAACAAAGTATCAACAGTACTGTCAATTTGTTACTAACAATCAATGAACCGTTGCTAGGTAACATGACGTTTATATCAACGCCTTTTTAAATGGCGCTCTTGATTTTAAAATATAATAATAATAGAATAAGATAGGTAATATGGAAACTAATACCAATATACGTAACCCGAATTTACTGTTATAATAAAACCATCGTACATGTTTTCAAAGCGAGTTATTTATTTCAGGAGGAGAGGAATAGCAATTAGCAAAGATAAACTTGATTAATGCACTTTATAAAATAGAGCAATTGGTGTGGAAACAGAAAATTAAAATTTTTTGAAAAAGACTTTTTTTTTTCGGAAAACATAATAAATATTCGCAAAATCCCAAAAACGGCCCGAGGCATGATCAATATCTACGAAATGTTACATTCAAAATGTTAGCATGGTCTTCCTACAAAATGGGGAGCCAGTAAAATTTTTCCAAATGCATGACATTTTGTTTTACTCTGTATTATAGCCCCCGGTCGAAATGTAAGAAGTAGTTGCCAATGACTCAAAAGACGATGAAAAGACATTTCGAAATTTGATCCGCTTTTTAAAATGCATTAAGTATTTCAGGAATCACAAAGTATCAAATCTGACTAAGAAATGCGCTTGCAACGATAATTATGTGCAGCAGTTTATTTAACATAAAAATAAAGAAAACACCTGATCAAAAATGCATAGTACAGCATGGATGAGTTCCTATCGGTCGATGTAACGATACCCAGTGGCGTAGCGTATTGGAGGCAGGGGGGGGGCAATCGCCCCACCCCTGGCCTCGTGCCGCCCCTATCGGTATTTCCTAATATGGAACTTTTACTGTCACATTAAATACTTTAAACGTACAACAATGGATTTTCATGGCTATGCCAAGAAAGATCCATGCGATGTATTAAGATTTTTTTTATGTGGTAACCCTGACAACGGGAATAAGTGAGTATTGTCGCGTTATCCAATACGTAGTTGTCATAAGCGCTATATTAGTGATATATAAAGTGGTAATTCTGTCAATCTTGAAATAGAAGATAAATTAAAAATGAAACAATTGAGCAAGCAAGATTTAAACCTGACACAAGTTAGTTAAAGCACGAAATACAATTTTTACCCTTAAACATATAAAATCATTTCGGTGAAAATAGCTGACTAAATGCTCTAGCTATGATGTCCATAAACAGAAATTTAGTATATGAAATAAATGATTTGAAGCAAAAGTCTTGGAGAAATTTATTTCCATGAAAGACCGTATAGCGGATTTTCACTTTGTTTGAAGCCAGACCCCCGTTCTCAAGGAAGCATAAGAATTTGGGCGTGGTCCCAAAAGCCTGCGGCGCTTCACCTTCACGGTCTACGCCCCTATAGTTCGCACCCCCTCCCCCTCAAAATTCCAGCTACGCCACTGATGATCCCCTAATTTTAGTGATGTTTTGCTTCGTATGTGATTTTAATTGTCTTGTCTTGTGAAATACTTGTTTGTTAACAAAGGTCACTTTTAATTTTTATGTTATATAATTTTAATTAGTTTAATATTTATTTTTATATTAACTGGCTCTGCCGTTACTTGGTGGAATTCCATAACTAAACTAAATGAGAAAGTAAACACATTTTTTACTTTAATTCCACTATATTTGAAACTTAAGAATTATTTATAAAATTCAACTAGTTTCGCTATCACTGTAGCTTGTTCAAGAATGAATGGTATAAAATTAAAGGTGTATTAAATGTATTAATTCTGGTTTTCCTAACAATTATCTATATAATTAGGGTGGGTACTAAAGAAGATATGCCTAGAACAACACTATTTTGAATTCAAACTATAATATACCATCAGTGAAGGACTGATTATGGGAAATCCACTTAGTCCTTTATTGGCAGAGATATTCATGGATTCGTTAGAAAGTAGGATAAGTAATCACCCCCTTTTCAACAAATTTATTCATTGGTAGAGATATGTAGACGATATTTTGGCTTGCTTCACCGGCACTGATAGATAATTAACACTCATATATATATATATACTCAACACAAGGGTAGAAAGCTCGACCTATTAGAAACATTATCAATCAAAAAAGCCTTAAAGAATCGATGTAATGTTGTTAATAATCAAATTGAAATAGCTTCAGGTGCCAATCTAATACTTAATAGCCCAATAACTTAAGATAAATATGCAATAAAAATAAACACTGTCAATACGAACGAAAAAACCATAATTATATGCCTTTGATAATGATCCGCAAGGGTTGAAACACGTGTCAGGGAACTGAATTAAATTGTGAAATATAACAAGTACGACTTTAATTTCCTCTACTATGAATTAACACTCTTTCTTGATTATATAAATAATATTCACCCTAATATAAAATTCACCATAGAAAAAGAAATAGACAATGCCATCAACTTTCTGGATCTAACAATATCACGAGAAGATAATAAACATGTTTTTTCTATTTTTCACAAACCAACACACACAGACACAACTATATACAAATCATCTTGTCATCCTAAACAACATTAATACGCAGCATTTTACAGCATGATACACAGATTAGTTACAATTCCTATTAATAAAATTAACTTTGAAAAAGAACTAAACATAATTAAGCAAATAGCTATAAAAAATGGATATACTTCCCATATAAAAGATACAATTTTAAACAAGAAACGTTACAAAAAAGCCATTAATATGACTTTCCCCATAATCAAAGAAAATAGAAACAACTTTAAAGTAATTACGTATATCGGTCAAGCAAGTGAAATCATCGCTAAAACGCTTAGAGAACTCAATGTTAACATCGCTTTTAAAACTAATAATTTCACAAGCACTTTAATAAAAAATAATAAAACTAAAGTAGACAACGACAATAAATCGGGAATTTATCAATTAACATGCAATGATTGCCCTAAAACTTATAAAAGTCAATCTGGCAGAAGTTTTTTTAAAAGAATAGGGGAACATTTTTCAAGCTATATTAAAGAAAAAAAAACAACTCTAACTATTTCAATCACATTTAAGTTTCAAACATAGTGGAATTAAAGTAAAAAGTGTGTTTACTTTCTCATATAGTTTATTTTTATATGTTGATTGACTTGAGTAAAGATTGTAAACAATTTGAAAACTTGAAAAAAATTTGAATTAAATTGATTATTTACCTCATCCATTATAAAAGCGGGTTGATTTTCACCTGATTATTCAGCGATAATCTCCCGCTCTCCGGTGAAAATCACCCTTGTCAAAAGTGAAAATCTCACCCGTCAGAAATCGTTAGTTTTTTATTTGGTAAATAATCTTCAAAATACATTTCGGGATTGGGAAATAATCAGAAAATCTTCTCAGATTTTTTGCCATTAGGAAATCGCTCTCGGGCAAGCCCTCGAGCGATTTCCACGGCAAAAAATCTTCGGAATGATTTTCGATAATTTCCCTATCCCTTAATATATTACTACAGATAATTTTCACCACCAACTTAAAATAATTGTTTTTTTAAAATAACTAAGAGGCCTAAAATATACAGGCTGCACCTTTTGGGCGTTTATTATTTACTCAAACTTTTATTCAAACTAGATATGTATATTCAATTGTCAGGAAACAAAGTGTCGAAATATATCAGAAATTACTTATTTTCTTTAATTTGTTAGTGCTGCACTGATAAACTTGCAGGTTTTGCGGTCAATCATCCAAAAGCCATTTAGTGCAAAAATTAGCAAAGCCGCAGGCACATACCTACACTAAATTCACAGTCAACCGGTGCAAGAATTCTTGTTACAATTATTTTTTCATGTAATCTGGCCTCAAAAACAATTGAAATAAAGATGTTGTATTGCACATCTACTGGTTATATTTTTGTTGTAGGTGTTACACAAAAAACTGCAGAACCACAAAATTAAACTACAAACCTAAACCTATAACAATTTCCTTGAATAGAAATTATATAAAAGATACTGTTTTTAGTATCTATATAAATAAATTTTTTGTTGTCGCCTCTTACATTGCATTTTCGATTATTGTGTTATGTGGTCAAACATGAAGATCTTTGTAAGTAAAAATTAAAATTATTATCTTAATTGGTATAATTTTGTAGACAAAGTGGTATTTATTTTAATAGTAAAGTTTTCTTCTTGACCGTTTCATTTAAATTTTCTTATTTTTGACTTTTAGGGTTTGTATGTCATTTATAAATAAAACTTTATTTTAAGTTGACATTTTTGTTTATTCTAAATTTAAGCCATCATCAGAACTACAAAATGCATGAAAATTAGTTAATGATCATAAAATTAATATAAAAAGAAACATACGGTTATATTCACATTTTGCACTATCACAGTTATTAAGATCTGTAAAAACGCTGGTTTTAAAAGTTTAAATTTTATTAGGTAGGAGGGTAGGTACATTTAATAATTATGCAAAAGATCTAAATTCGGTTGCTTTATATTTCTATTCTTATGCTAAAGTCTATCTTTAAATGGCGCGAAGTAATAAATACCCATTAAATATGCAAAACACATACCGGGATATCAAGAACAGTTTAAACACCATCCCTTAAAATCAATTGTGTTTACGTTAAAGGATCCAAATAATGAGCACCTTAAATTTATCGCAAGCTATTGGTATAGTTGAGGATTTTCCATTGTTATTGGGAAAATCTCTTAGACAGGAGCGTGTATTGGGGAAGTTTTTAAATTGAAAATGTTAAACATGCCTATTCTCCTAAAATTGTATTATAATATATTCGTAGGTATTTATAACATATGAAAACATTTAAGATATCGTATTAACTAATAAATAACAATGGGTGGTATTATTTTACATAATAGAATTACAAAAACAAGATATAATATAGAGTCTTACGAACAAAGCATTTTTAAAAATCGAATAATACTTTGTCGTTTTGGCTTAATCATAGTCCGATTCGGAAGAAGAACTTTTATTAACATCGTTCATAATAAGCGGTTCAACCATTTCTTCGATTATTTTATCTACCTGCCACGTTATGGCTTATTCTTCTATCACATGATCGATACACTTTTTCCACTTTGTCGCACTGATTTTACCCATAGCTTTATTTATGAGTCACTTTAAATCCACTATTTTATAAGTCGTGTTCTTTCTGGCGACATCTGTCTTTATTTGAGCCCATACAAGTTCGATCGGGTTTAATTTGCAGTGATAAGGAGGGAATCTGAACACTGATATTCCTCGTAACTTTGCCATTTCATCGACTACATATTTTTTAAATACATTTTTATGTAAATTGGCTAGTACGAATAGTTTCTTTTTTAAGGAATCTAATGGAAATTCTGTTTGTCTTAAACTTAGCCATTCTGTTATTTCACTTTTACGCCACGCACTTGTCGGTAATTTTCCCGTTAGCCTAGAGTGATAACTTGCATTATTCAATACAATTATTGCATCTTTTGGTATAAGATCCAACATTTGCTCGAATTATTCTTCAAAAACATCGGCATTCGTACCTTAGTGATAGTCTCTTGTATTTTTAGATTGGAACATCACTAGACCACCTTTAACAAAGCCTTCAGAACTTCCAATATGGGTTATGATAGGTCGATGTCCTTTTCCAGATGGCGGTCTTAATTCTGTGGACAATCATTCTTCTTATAATCAATTTTCTTGAGCCAGATATCAGTATTTTGCTCTTGTTTTTTATTGTAGATATCTGGTCGATAACAATTTTGAAAGGTCTTGATTTTGAATTTTATATTTGATTTTTTTCTCATCTTCTCCTGTTTTAGTCTTACGTGCTTTTCTTATTCTCTTTAATACATATCTGTATTATTTATCAGGGGAGGAGACAATATTTAGGGAATTAGTGTTTCAAGTTTGGTAATGAGTGTTTGTGTGCGTCTAAAATGAGCCGATTCGTGGATGTACTTGCTCGCGTAGGGTATTTTTTAATAATTTGATCATAAAAAGTATTTAATTTGTCCATTCGTAAGTCCCTGTGCAGTACGTCTGTCGGTTCATGTCTTTGGGCGTCCGTTATTATGTGTTAAACTCTATTTTGTAATATTTGTAATTTTTTCAGTCTCGTCTTGTTTACGGTGCACCACGTAGGTACACCGTATGTAAGTATAGGTCTTATTATTTTCTTGTAGATCAACGTTTTCGTCTTGATGCTTATCTTGCTTCTTTTCTTTAATAATGAATAGACTGCAACCTATTGGCCTTGTGCCTTTGCAATTCTCTCTGTCACGTTGTCGTTCCACAATAATTTTCTGTCAAACGTGAGGCCAAGATATTTAATCTTGTTCCTCCAATTAATTTGTGCATCGCCCACTCTTACTCTTGTTTGGGGTAGTTTTGTAATAGCTTTTGAAAAGTAAATTGCTTAGGTCTTACCATTATTTAGACAAAGTTTCCGAGAGTCCAACCATCTTTATAAGAGATTGATATGGCGTTGCAGACAAAGGACTACAATCCAGGGCAACTTCGAGGTTGCAGTAATCGCAGTATCATCAGCGAACAAATACAATTGGGTTCGCGGAATATCACTAGTATAAATATTGTATAGTAAGGAGGCCAGTGGCGGCCCCTGTGGCACTCCCGCCTTAATGTTTCTGACGCTTGAAATTGTATTTTCTGATGATACCGCGAATGTCCTGTCCTCGAGGCATGAAATCAAAACTTTTACCAAATAATTGGGCATACCCAACCTTATCAACTTTCATATGAGACCAGTATGCCAAACTTTATCGAATGCTTTAGAAACGTCAAAGAAGACTGCTCCCGTTGATTTGTGGTCGTTAAATCCTCTCAGTATGTTAGTCGCTAGTCGCGTTGTTTGGCACACCGTGCAATGAGCAGCTCGAAATCCAAACTGCTCCGGTGGTAAAATATTGTTGTCCAATACAAAATCGCTTATCCGATTTAGTATTAGTTTTTCAACAATCTTGCCAAGACACGATAATAAACTTATCGGTCTGTAGCTGACTGCTAACGTTAAATCTTTACCTGTCTTCGCAATTAGTACCACTTTGGCTTTTTTCCAAGTATCGGGGAAGCAACCTTCTTTGAGTATAGCCTGGGCTATGTTTACTACATCCAAAACTGTATTTTCTGTCAAAATCTTCAAAGCTGCGTTCCTAATACCGTCAAAACCGGGCGCATTTTTTGCTTTAATATAATGTAAAGCAGACCGAACTTCCTCAGATATTACTTGCAGAATGTTACCTTCGCGATGATCCATGGTTCTGTAAACTTGAATGGTCCTGGCGATTCGTGCATCTCTTTCCAAATCGTTACTGGGAAATTCACTGAATTGTTCGCAGAGACTGTCTGCAAACAATTCGGTTTTTCCTCTGGATTTGTAAGCATCTGGCCTGTATTTGGAACTTTGATGAATGACATAGGTTTCTTTCCTCCTTTAATTAAGGGCGAGTGAATTTGTAAATTGTGTTATCTTCGATTTTGAATCCTTCAATTTTATCAGACCAAATTCTAGATTCTCTTGCATTTAATGCTGTTCTAATGGCTAGTGATTCGCCTGCGTTTTTATGCGCGGATCGCCAGTCCTATATGCTTGCTTTAGCATTCTGTTTTTATTTTTGACCATCTGAGTAATTTCGGGTCCTATAGCGGTCCGTTTCGAAAATCTAGACGTTTTCGTTGTAGACGACTCGATTGTGGCTGAAATTATTTTACTAGTTAATTTTGCAACTGCTTCATTTATTTCCACATTCGTGCATATTGGTGATAGATTACCAGACTCTTGAAGCTTTCTCGTAACAAGAGGCCATTTTGTCCTTGTTTTTGTAACGTAGCCATGACCTTTCTCTGCGGGATTGCCCCACTCGATGAAAACAGGTCTATGATCAGAAGTCAGTTCAGTTATGACAATCGGTTGAGGCAACCTATCAGTATTTTTGATGAGGAAAACGTCTAGAATCTCCGGCAGCGAGCCCGTTTGTAAATGGGTATGCTGGATCGGCGGTAATATATGATAATAAGCCCTAAATTCAGTGCTTTGCATTGAGGTATCTCCCTATTATTGTTGAACTATCAGAGTTAAAGAATTTTGCCAGACAGCCGTCAACAAAATTGACGTTAGGGCTGCAGTAAACAGAACCCAGTTTGACCCAACAATTTTTTGTTTTAATTTTAATGAAAGTACCTTCAAAATGGGTACAGTTCAGTGAACCTGGCATGGCTTGCGCTATGATATTCTTTTTGGCAAGAATTATAGTTCCTCCCTTCGGTCGGCCTTCCTGATCATTTCGGAAAATATTGTAGTTAGGGCATGTGAAGCGTTCTCCCTTGACCCACGTTTCTTGCACAAGAAGAATATCAATGCTGTATCTCTCAAGAAAGTCGATAATTGCGAGCTTTTTGCCCTTCATACTATTAATATTAATTGAAGCCAATAAGCTTGAAGAATGCGACCTCTGTCTGCAGGGCCATTAGTGACTCAGATTAGCTAGTGTCGACATCATATCTTGGACTTGTTTCTGCATCAAGAGTGACTGCATAGAATTTTGCAAAATTACCTGCCACGTCGACTGATCGCCGATACCTTATAAAATGTTATTTTTGTTAATATTCTGATTTTTGAGGCTCGCGTTGTTTTGCTGGCCCCATTTAAAATTTGGATTTGAATTCGGTCTATCAATAGGTTCATTATTCTGCTGAATCGAAGTCGAGGTGCGTTTATATACTGGATGTTTTATACAATCGCGCGAATTTTCCGCGTGATCACCGTCACAGTTACTACATTTTAATAATTGTAGGTTTGGACATTCTTCGGACATATGTTCGCCTGCACATTTCATGGATTTTAATTGCGCCGTACATTTATGTTGGGAATGTCCAAAAATTTGACACCTATGACATTGAGTCACTTGTGGCCTAGTCCGTTGCGCCTCGACTTTAATTCGGATGAAATCAATGGCACTTAAATCATAAATTGATGTATCGCTTTTTGGTAACAATACTAGCATTAAAGGCATCGGCGCGCTTCCACCGAATAACTCTTGAGGGTGTGACACCCAGTTCGACAAGGTCTTCTTTCCCCTTGTCCTCCGTACACGTCTTTAGAACGCCACGGAGAACAACGTGCAGTTCCTTCTCGTCCGCAAATTTAAAGGAGTGGTAGGGTATGTTTTGTGCAACTAAAAACGAAATAATTTTACGATAATCAATTGGCGTGGGTGGGTGCAGTTTCACACCCTCAGTAATAATGACAGCATTACCGAAATTAATTTTGTTATTCGTCAAATATTTGGAGACTTTTAAGTAACTCGATTTGTCTCGTAATTATTGGAGGTACTCGAATCTGACTGTGCTTGATTACCTTGTCCTTGTCTGTGACGTTTTGAGATTAAGGTCGGTTATTAATTTGTCTCAAATTGCTAGTATTTTTCGAAGTACTAGGTTTATAAATATCCAATTTGCTCGAATTTGTTGTTTTCAAAGTAGGAAAATCGAATTTTTGTTGTATATTTTGTTTATTATTAATATTACTAGAAAGATCGCTGATGGCGTGTCTCTTCCATTGTGATTTAACAACCGTAAAAGCCGTTTGATCGTCATTCTCATCATCAGAATTTAAATTATTGTCCTTGTCGGACCCCTCTGTCATCTCAACGTCAGTTGAAACAATTTCAAGATTTTTTGTCAAATTTTCATTTTCAAGCATTTTTGTCTTTACTCTGAGTTGTGTTTGTACTAATATTTGGTGTAGTGTTGTCTTTTTGTTTGCATGTATCGGATTGGCTCTCATACCTTTCTACCTGAAGCATCAGTTGCCGATTTTTCTCAACAAGAATATTTAATTGTTTGTTTAATTGTAATTGTAAGTTTCTTGTATTTCTGCCACCGCTTTTGCTACAACAGCATCCATTCTCATGTTCCACTTATTATTTTGATCTTGTAGTGCAGCAGCCCAGCGTTTTTCTTGCTGACGCTCTCTTTCTAGCATTTCAACTCGTAGGTTATCGCGGAGCTCTTCATCTGAATCTGAAGTTTCTGTGTTGTCCGGAGGCCACTTCTCCTAAGGCATAAACTCCTTTTGTGCTTTTTTCGGATCACCATTCATTATAATCTATTTAATACTCGCTTTTACCCGCTTTTAATCGAATTTTCTCTGGAGAAAAATCAAAAAGCAGTTACACCTGTCACTCTTTTGACAGCTGGACAATCCTTTCAAAAAAGCTTGCCTTGAACTTTCAATATTTTCATCCTGCCAAAACTTAGTCATACTGTGTCCTTCATTTAGCCATGTTTCGTCTAGGTAAAATGTTTTTTGGTTTCTTCTCTGGCTTTTCGGATTCTTCTTAAGTAATTACTTCTCCAACAGACGATATCGCTTTTGTCTATTAATATTGATTGCCTATTATGTTTTTACCACTGAAAACCCAGTTTTCTTAATACCTTGAAAAGCGTATTTCCACTCATAAATGGGTAGTCCCGGTCTTCTCGGATTGAGGACAAAATTTTGTCCATCGTGGGAATCTCTTTATTTAAGAAGAGACTATGAACTTTTCGCCTTATTCTCTGCATTAGTACGTCATCCAGCTCAAGTTAGTCTCCAGTCCGTTTTGATTTAAATACTAGTAACCCGCCATCGACAAATTCATTTTTGTTACTGATGTGAGTAATAATTATTAATCTTTTACCTTTTTCCGACGGTACTTTTATTCCAGTGAACCCTCCTTTAACGAAAGCTTGCCTCGCGCTTTTTATATGTTTATCCTGCCATATTTTACCAACGGCATACCTTTCATTTAACCAAGTTTCGTCCATATAATAGATATTCCTGTTTTCCCTTCGACACTGTCCAACTGCCCTCAAATACCATCGTCGCCAGTAGATCATTTCGTCTTTCTCTATTAAAAGTAATTTTCTGTTGTGAATTTTTTCATAACAAAGATTCATTTCCTTAAAAGTTTTCTATAGTTTCTTTTTACCCATGGGTGGAATAAAATCATTATTTTTCATTTCAGATATTATTTTGTCCAAGGTAGGTTTTTTTTAAGTAAAACGAATGTATAATTCTTCTGATGGCGGTCTTTTCATCCTCATTTATTAGTTTCTTTTCTTCCTGTGGTTCTCTTTGGTGACCCGATGGGGTCGCGCTTATCCTCGTGCACAAGTCGGTGTATTGTTGACTGTCCCATTCCAGTCATATTCGAATACATTTAAACTATTTTCGCAACTTCGAATGTTAAATTTTGGTGGCGAAGAGCGTTAAACACATTGAGAATAATAATTTTCTCATGTTTAGAAAGCTCAGTTTTACTAATCCCTTTCTCAGCAACAAATTCAGAAACACTAGCCATTTTCAAGAACGAAGTTTTCCAACAACTGCCGGAAAGTAACTAATCATTTCAATTTTTTGAAACAGGGAGGCACAAGTAGGTTAACTACCTGTGCCTCTACCTACCCGATCTCGGGACCCCTGACAATAAACATAATTAAGTATTAATAAAATTGGACTACACCTATTGAATACGGCGAAGACCACTGGGTTATATAGTTCAATAATAATTTATTATTCTCTTGCATTAAGCAACAGACTATAAGTATTTTACTTACCGTTTAATTTCATTTCTTTTAGGTAATTTTAATTTGCAGCTCCATTCTTGCGGGAGCAATCCGTTCCAAGCAAGATAGTTTTTCGTTTATTAAGTTTAGTGGCCCAGTTAGCGGAGAAGTGGAAGAAATAATAGTTTCTGACTCACATCATACTGGAAAGAAAGCAGTAGATTATGTGGTAAGTGTATAGGTACAGTAGGTACTGCAGCCTATACAGGATGCCCTAATAGGTATGGTCAATAATAAGAGATCGGGTCAAAATAGGATAGGAACGTCATATAACTTTTAGTGCTATATCCCCCCATAACTTAGCTAGAGGCTCCCAAGGAGAGACCCTGAGGATGATTTTTCCTTGATGTGTTTAAAACTAATAAATATACAAACTTGAAATTTAGGTGTTCCAGTAAGCTTTACACGCTGAATCGATATGTTGTAGTTAAAACGTCAGCAATCTAAGAGTGGCACCAAAAATAGAAGAGGGCCCAGCCAAAATGCACAGAACTTTTTTTATATTAATTTTTATATCTTCTTTATCCCAAATTAGAAAACCTTGGCGTTTTTTGCGGAAAAAAAGGTACTCTTAGTTAGACACGAATTAATGCATCATTTTCGAGATTAATCGTTTTAAAAACTACTTTGCATGCGTAAAAGAAAGCATAATTAATATTATTTACCCAAGTTTTAATGTTTTTCATGATCTTATTAATTTATTAAAAATGTCAATTAGGTACTAGATACCTGCTATATATTATGTACCTACCTCTTAAAAAGAAAACGAAATTTACTTCTTTGATGACTTTTTGACATTAGTCATTTTTTGCACTAGCTAAATACAATAATTTGGGTATGCAAGATAATTATTGATCGATTCCTCGGGTTCTTGAATGTATTTTTACGTCAGGATTTTATCCTTTGACATCTGTTATTCATTGTGTACTGTTTGGGTATTATCGTTTATAGAAATTTTGATATCGGCTCTTGCCTTAAATAATTTTGGTTCGTGCGTTTTCTTTTAAAAGTTTTTGTCTGCAAAGTTTTGGCGCCTTTTTCTATTATATTTCATATAGTGCTACTCTACTATGGATTTGGATTGGGACCAACAGGGAGCCAGTCTTTTGGTAGTTTGTATGTCGTGTCTTGTCTAGATCTCGTATAAGAGTCTGTGATTAGTGGGTTTGTCGATACGTCTGTGCTTCGGTAATAGTCTTTAATAATTTTCAAGAAAAACTCGTTTATCGTCTGCATTTGAAAGTCACGGTGAAGCACTCTATTGGATGTATATCTAGGTACGTCCGCGATAGTTTTTAACGCCCTGTTCTGAATTACCTGGAACTTATTAAGCTCCGTTCTGCTTATGTTGCACCACGAAGGTGCGCCATAAGTGAGAACCGGCCGGACCAATACCTTGTAGAGGTTGACTTTAGTCCTATTTGAAAGTCTACTCCGCCTGTGAAGCAGAGGGTAGATAGAGCCTAATTGTCGCAATGCAAGCTTTACTCTATTAATTGAATTGAGCCTCCAGTTAAGCCTTCGGTCAAAAATCAGTCCCAGGTATTTCACCTCCTGGCACCAGTTCACTTGAACTCCATTAACCCGAAGCCTTGTTTCAGGCCTGCGCACGGTGCTTTTTGAAAAAAAGATGACTTTCGTCTTGGTAGGATTTAGGCGAATCTTCAAAGCCGAAAGCCATTTTTCCAGCTCGATTACATGACGCTGCATCCGACTGACGACAATGCGCGGTGATTTAGAAGTCGAAGTAATTGCTGTATCGTCAGCGAAAAGATAGAGCTGCGTAAATCTATCTCGCGGAATATCATGAGTATAAATATTATACAACATCGGAGAGAGAGGTGAGCCTTGCGGCACTCCGGCCCTGATGCGTTTATTCGAAGAAGGTGCGTTCTCTGACGAGACCGCAAAACTTCTATTCTCCAAAAAAGAAGCTACCACCTTGATTAAGTAGTTCGGAGTTCCGAGCCTTATCAACTTTAACAAGAGAGCCTTATCAACTTTAACAAGAGACCATTGTGCCAGACCTTGTCGAATGCTTTGCTTACGTCAAAGAAAACCGCTCCCGTATGCGCCCTTTTATTGAAACCTTTGACTATATTCGATGTCAGTCGCGTCGTCTGCCTGACTGTGCAATGTTCAGGCCGGAACCCAAACTGTTCGGCAGGCAGAACGTTTCGTGTAAGCACAAAGTCATTGATTCTACTCAAGATTAGCTTTTCAGTGATATTCCCTAGGCTCGACAGCAGACTAATCGGCCTATAGCTAGCCGGCGCTGTAGGGTCCTCACCTTTTTTATAAATCAGAATAACCTTTGCGTGTTTCCATGCAGCCGGGAAGTGGCCTTCTTTGATTATAGCCTGGGATATGCTTACTATGTTCCCCAAAGCTTTGTCAGGTAGATTTCGCAACGCCGCATTTTTTAAACCGTCAAAACCCGAGGCTTTTTTAATATTCAAAACGCTTACTAGGGACTTAACCTCGTTTAAGGTGACTTGGGGAAAGGCCTGAAACGGGTGATTGATTGTTTTATAAATATGTATCGTCCTTGAGATCCTCTCATCTCGTAACGCGTCATTGGTCGGGTTTTCGCTGAACTGATCGCAAAGTTTGTCTGCGATCAATTCAGCTTTATCTTTGGCATCGATTAAAGCCATACCTGTCTCCTGATTTTTCAGGTGGGACATAGGTGCTCGTGCGCCTCTGATCAAGGTCGTGGTCATTCTATAGATGGAATTATCCGCCATAGAAAGACTTTGGACCCTGTCGTCCCACATGTTCGATTGCCGTTCAGTCAACAAATCCCTGACTACCTGAGCTTCCCGATTAGCCTCCGCCTTGATGCGAGGATCTCCAGTACGATACGCCCTATTCTTCAACCGATTTTTAATTCTTATGTGATTTTTTATTTCATCAGATAAAGTCCCGTATTTTGAATACCCGGACACTTTTGTAACAGAAGTTTGGGCCAACGATGCGTTGATGTCATCTGTGATCTTACTTACTGCATTTTCAATGTCCAGTGGACTATGTAGAGGTTGTTACACCTCTACATTTTTCATTATATTAGTATACCTTGGCCAGTTTGTTGAGGTGCGGGATACAAAACCTCTACCTTTTTCGAGGGGATTACCCACTTCTATAACGACCGGTACATGGTCTGAGGTCAGATCACCGATGACCGATGGCTGAGACATTTGAACAGCATTTTTGACAACAAAAATGTCCAAGATATCCGGAAGGCCCCGCGTAAAGCAATGCGTGGGCTCCTCCGGTATTGATCGATTAATTTTGAAAACGACGCCCTAAATCGTGTCTAACTAAGACTGCCATTTTTTTTTTCAAGAAACGTTGGGTTTCCCAATTTGACATAAAAAAGTATAAAAATCAGTATGGAAAAAAGTTTAGTATATTTTAACTCCACCCTACCATATTTCTGACGCTGCCAGTAATTTGTCCATATCTTAACGTCAATAGTTCGGTCCTGACTATAAAGTTTACTCGAACACCTAAATTTCAAGTTTGTATCTTTATGGAAAAAATCATCTTCTGGATCTACTCTTTGCGTGGTTGTAGCTCGGCGACAAAATGTTACATGACCCTCTGACCCTATTTTTACCCAATCAACTCGATGCCTAATTTATTGACCATGCCTTTTAGGACACCCTGTATAAAATTGCGGAATGCCTAAACGTTTAAGTGGAATGCCACAATGTAGCATTTTTAATGGTCCTAAATGTGACAAAATAAAGTACCTATAGATATCCTTTTTTTATCTTAATCTTATTGGTTACCTGGAAACTTAAGTAAGAGGTGTTCGTGAGCTCTCTCCTTAAAAAAGTATCTTCTTTTGGCATTGGCCATGATAATGCGAATGCAAGCAATAAAGATTTTTCCAGGTTTGTTCATAATATACTGATTCTTTAGTTAAAAATAGTGAACTAATATTAGTAAAAAACTTGAAATAAAACACGTATGTGTTGTAATTTTCACAATATATTTGTCAACATGACATATGTTTCGCCAGCACAGTGGCTTCTTCAGATGTGAGGAAGGTATAACAATTTGTAAAATAAGAAGCTTAAAATTAAGGTACCTGAACTAATGATATTATAGTAGGGAATTATTGTGGTTCAATATAATTAGATACGTGGACGATATTCTAGTATCATTCACTGGATCAGATAGACAATTAAATTCTTTTTTTAAATTTATTAATTCGATACACCCTAAAATTGAATTTACTTTTGAAAAGGAAAACAATTCTTCTATTGATTTTCTAGATTTAACTATAAAACGTTTACACAATAAATTAGATTTTTCCATATTTTACAAACCATCACACAATGACATAACCATTCATAACAAATCACATCACCCAATGCAACATAAACTGGCAGCTTATAATAGTATGATTTTTCGATTAATTAACATTCCTATGTCTATAGAAAATTATAATAAATAATTAAACTTAATTAAACAAATCGCGGTCAATAATGGTTACTTAATACAAATTATAAATAATATCCTTACCAAAATGAAATATAAAAAAGCAATTAAAGAGGTCTACCCCTTAATAAAAAACAATACTAAATACCATTCCATTACTTACTTAGGCAAACAAAGTGATAATATTAAAAAACTTCTGAACCAACACGATATTGAGATTGCTTATAAGACTAAGGGTAGTTTAGGCTCTATCATAAAAAACAACAAAGACAAAACTAATAAAATAAATAAAGATGGAGTATATAAATTAAATTGTGGATCTTGCCCCAAGTATTATATAGGCCAAACGTTCCATACCAGAATTAAAGATCATTACGATTCTTTTTCTAAAAATAATAAACATTCAACTTACGCGGAACATCTAAAAATCGAAAATCATACATTTGATAAAAATTTCCAAATCTTACACACTGAGGACAAAGGCATAAAATTGGATTTATTGGAGTCTTTATCTATTAACAAGGGTAGAAAAACCCAAAATATCCTAAATGACCAATAAGATAATAACAACTCCCCTTTGTTAAATTTATATTGAACCACAATAATTCCCTACTATAATATCATTAGTTCAGGTACCTTAATTTTAAGCTTCTTATTTTACAAATTGTTATACCTTCCTCACATCTGAAGAAGCCACTGTGCTGGCGAAACATATGTCATGTTGACAAATATATTGTGAAAATTACAACACATACGTGTTTTATTTCAAGTTTTTTAAAATGAATTTTCACCAAGTAAAGGCCGCTACGATTAAGAAAATTAATATTAGTAGGTTAACAGTAATATAAAAAAAGATTGTACCTTTTCTGGTGTCAATAAGTAGGTACTTTCGTTGTCTTTAAACGGAAATCAAGTGTTTTATCTACGACTAATGTATAATGTAAGTATTATAGTTGTGGTTTTCGCAATATAATGCCACCTATTAATCCCTTAGGGAATAATGACAAGGGATTAATAGTCCTTATTCCCGCTCCAATCACAAAATTTCTCAAATCAAATAATACCATGGAAACAAAATACACGAAGTCAAAAGTGTCACTGTCAAACGCGTAGTGTTTATGTATTCGTATTGGGATGGATGAAAATGAAGAGGCTTTTACTTGTACACCTCCAGAAATTGTACAACTAGCTACAGCAACAACATCTACCTTAATACCGGAAACATCGAAATCTATTTATAATAAAACATACGCAACCTTCAACGAATGGCGTCTTCGAAATAACACAAATTAATTTTCCGAAAATGTTCTACTAGCCTATTTCGCTGAACTAAGTGCAAAATACAAACCATCTTCATTATGGTCATTTTATTCAATAATTAAATGTATGTTGAGAATAAACCATGACGTTGATCTGGAAAAATATGGAAAACTACGAGCGTTTTTAAAAAGAAAATCTGAAGGATTTCAAGCAAAGAAATCTTCCACTCTGACCTCGAAAGAAATTAAGACATTTATTGACAAAGCTCCTGATGAGGTTTTTCTTTTACATAAGGTAAATATACATAGGTATTTAATCTAATCTATTAAAAAACTCATATTCTTATTTGCTTCAGGTTATATTAATTATTGGAATTATGGGCGCATGCCGGTCAAACGAGCTTTATGAAATGAATATAGAAGACGTAAAGGATCTTCAAACAAACTTCTTAATAACAATGCCCAAGACTAAAACCAAAATTGTACGAACATTCGCCATAAACAGTACGTTTTACAACATTATAAAGAAGTACATCGATCTCCGCCCGTCACATGTAAAAATCAATTCATTCTTTCTAAATTATCAAAAATCCAAATGTACAATACAACGTATAGGAAAAAACAAATTTGCAGACATTGATAGACAAATTGCCAAATATTTAAACTTGCCAAATCCTCAAACTTATACCGGCCATTGTTATCGCACATCATCTGCCACTCTGTACATTGATGGAGGAGGCGATATAACTGGATTAAAGCGTCATGGGGACTGGAAATCTACACAAGTAGCTGAATGTTACATTGATCAGTCTATGAGAAACAAGACAACTACAGCAGATACTATTACTAAACAAATAAATAGTAATGAAGCATCTTCTTCCTTTGCAGCAACCGACATTCCAAATATTTGTATTGAAAACTCTTTCAAACTTATTCATAGTTCTCGACCAATACAGTTTATTAATTGTACTATTACTAATTTTAATGTTATTGACAAATAAAGTTGTTCATTAAAAATCTCAAATTAATAAATTAGTCGTAGATAAAGTAGAGTATACTACTCACAATAATGGATATTATTACCTCAGAATATTTACTCCCTCGCCGCTCACGCGGCTCGGTTCGTAAATATTCCTCGGGAATAATAGCTATCATTATTGACTCGTGGTATAATCTACTATTATTTCATTTCTAGGGAGGTATTAAAAAAAGAAAATTTCAAAAACTTCGAAATTAAATGAAAAAAATGATGACAGCTTTGCAGCTGAACTAGGGCGATGGACGTTAAATTGTTATTTTTGTTGTGACTTATTTCAGTAAATAGATGTTGCAGTTTAATAGTGTAGCCATCGCATTTAAGTCCATGTGTACAGGTTCTTCTAATAGGTCTGTACAAAATGTTAGCATAATTTTCCAGAGCTTAAGTATGACAATCTAACCAAGCTTACGATTTGATGTGCATTAGTGAGTCACATCTCACAAATGACATTGAAAAGTCTGAATTCGACGTTCAAGGGTATAATGTCATTTTGGCATTTACTAATAGTAGACATACTGGCGGCAGAGTAATGTATATAAAAAAGGGGCTGTCATTTAAAGAGATCTATAATGGCTCAATAGACTATAATTACTGGGCAGTGGGAGCAACACTTCAAGAAAAAAGAAACCATACTGATAGGATCCATTTATAGATCAGCAAATGGTTCGGCTCGGGAATATTTGTTATTTAGAAATAACATTAGCAGACGATAAGGTGCTTCAACAGAGAACCATTTTTATGGGAGACCTAAATATAAACTACCTGCGCCAGGATTGGGATACTCGTGCCATAAAGAGATGTGTAGATACAGCAGGATTTAAGCAAATAGTTACCGAGCCAACACTGACAGATCAGAGTCGCTAATTGATCATTTAATAACAAATGACTTTAATGCACTGGAGGCGCCTAGCGTATTTCCTATGATTAGTGTTCACGACATTATCAGTATAAATTTGGAACTGTCTTGGGTCGAACCAAGAAATGATGAGACTTGTACCAGGAACCTCAACCAACAAAATATAGAAAATATTGTTGTGGCTTTAATTGGGCAGAACTGGAATTATACGTCAACCGACGTAAATGTTGTATATTCTGATTTTGTAGACATTCTGCAGGATCGTAGCGTACGATCAGTTACGAGAGTACCTTAATAAAAATGAACTATTATACAAGGAACAATATTTGGTTTTAGTAAAAAATACTCCTGCTAGTCTGCACTGCAATATGTGTGTGCGGTATTGAGACCAAATATAAATGAATCAAATATTATCTTGTGTGTTTTTGTCGATTTGAAACGTGCCTTTGAAACTATTGACGGAGATATTTTAATAAACAAGTTGACTTTGTATGTTTTAACTATGAAGGGCTTTAAGGAAGGAGGCCGATCGCAATACATTGATTCCGGTCCCACTTTTGCATCGGTAATTCAGCTTCAAAAACTGCCGCCAGGATCGCATTGTTCCATTCGCGGTGCAAATTTCATGGGTTCTTATGGGAGAATTAACTGTTTTATCGAAATTAGTTCATTTAAACAGTCTACAGACCGAGATATGTGTGAGAGGCGGGTGCGGGATACTCCCTAGATACATAATTCTAGCATGTAAAAGGGTGTATTGCATTCTAAGACACTGTATTATTATTACCAGGAGGATTAATTTTTTCAAATACTGGCGGTCTTTCTAGACACTCAAACAACTTTTTATTTGGAAAGGAAATAATTACACAATCTGCACGTTACTATATACATTTTTTATTTAAATTCAAAATAAAAATAAATTAACATATGGTCATTATACGTAGTACGTACACCTTTTAACAGACCTGAAAAGAAGAAGATTCTTAACTTATTTAATTCCCAACTAACTTTACAAAATATTATAAATGGGGATTTTAAAATTAAATTTAAAAGACTCTGAATTCTATTAATGGTACCATCAGGTAGTTTAGTTTCTTAAAAACGCAAAATGTCCTCTTCTGGAAAGTGCAACGAACAAACAGCATCCTTTACATCGAATATTTTGTCTGCTCTAGGAATGATTATTCGACACTTTTCAAATGTTTCAGGATCCTAATAAGAAGACATTATTAATTAACAATATTGTGGACCTTTTGTGGTTTTTGCCTACCTTAGGGGCTTGAAAAAGACTCGGATTTTTCTCACCACGATTTTTCCTGAGCTTTCTATCAGACGAATATCCAGTTTTACACCCCGGCCCGAAGCAAACGCTACTTGTAAAACATTGTACGCCACTCATTGTTTATATTAATAACGCAAAAAATGATTCCAACGCTCATTTTTCAAGATATTCGAAAAAAATATCTCACTTGCCTATCAAAACCTGCAAAAAATAGCCGCTAAGCGTGCAGTGGCGCCCTCAACGGCCAACCAGCGAAGTAACAAAAAACAGGGACGTAAATTTATAATTCGGCCATTTTCGATCGGCCTCCTTCCTTAAAGCCCTCCATGGTTTTAACAGACTGTGCGTTGGACTAGATTAAGGATATTTTATCAGATAGGTATCATCAAGCCAAAGTTAATAATAAGATGTCTACAAGGAGGGACAGCAGTTAGGGTGTACCGCAGGGGAGCGTTTTGGGGCCACTTCTGTTTATTGTCTATGTTAACTATCTGCAGGAGGAACTAAGAAACTCATTTGTTAATTTATTTGAGGATGACACCCTAATTTCTGTCTCTAGTAAAGATTTTAATCAGGTACCTACAATAATGATTAATGAATTGAGGATATTATACGAATAGTTGTGTGTGTCAAAATAAGTTAAAATTAAATAATTTGAAAATGCATGGTTGTTGGATCTAGGGTGGATTGTCAAAGATTTAAAAATTTAGGCATTTTAGGCACATAGATGGTGTTGTAATTGATTTTGTTTCTGAAATTAAGTATTTGGGGGTTATATTGTATCCACAAATTGTGCTTCACTAATCATGTGGACTATATGTGTCGGAGAATTGGTAAAAAAACAGGGTTTTGTAATCGGGTATCGACCTGTTTGTCTCAGTGAACTAAGATGTTGGTGTATAATACCATTATATTGCCACACTTTTCATATGCATGTTCTTTATTAATTTCTTGCACTAAGGAGGAAATTCAAAGACTGCAGGTACTACAAAATAAGGCAATGCGCATCCTACTAAAATGTGATAAGTATACTCCAATTAATAACATGTTGCGGTCACTGAGATGGTTGAACATTAATCAGTGCGTAAAAAGAGCTAATCTGATATTAATTTATAAGATTGAGCATAAATTACAGCCCGATTATTTGCAGTCGTACCTGGAAAAAAGATCAAATCATTATAAATTATAATAATAATAAAATTGGGTCAAATGAACAATATACTATATCCAGGGTAAAGACAACCTCTTTACAAAAAAACTCTTTTTTATGATGGGATTCGCTATTTTAACGATCTGCCCGATAATATTAAGAGAGCACCAAACCTAAGAATCTTTAACAGAAACCTTTTGGTATACTTAAGGAATTGAGGTGTGTACTATATCATTTTCTTTGGTGCTATTAAGAATGTTATTTTTGTTATCTGCTTTAAATTGCCAAAAGCTAAATAAAGGATATATTTATTATCATTATTTTACCGCTTGATAGTTTCTAAAATACATGTAGGGCATCACAGTTCTTTATTTATTAATTTTCGATACGGCTAGAGACTTTTTCCAAGAAAAAAAAGTCGTGTCAATTTGACGCAGACACACATTTCGAGAGTATTTCTTCGTGTTCATAAAAAAACATTAGAAAGCTTGGACCAGTCCTAGGCCTGGATAAACCAGGTATATATTTTTTGAAAGATGCCTTGGAATAAGAAAATTTATGCGAACTGCTGCTGGTGTCGCTTCTGCAAGGTACTTCAAAACTGATGTCAGATATGGATTCATTCTGTGCAAATTCTAAAGGAAAAATATTTAACCAGAATTAGCTCGATATCTGAACCTTTAGATTAGATTAGATTTGATTCATACCAGCTGTGGTGAAAATTGCTCACCCATATGTCCTTTAAATATGAATATATTTATTTTTATTTAACATAAATGAAACTTTAGTCGGATATACCAGATTTGGTGCTTCGCGGCATTCCCCACCATGGAAGAAAGATGATAATGGCACGCCTCATCGAAGAATGGTGCGCAAAAAAAAATGAAGGGGAAGTGGAGGATTGCGCCTTCCAATCATTTGATGGGCAAGAAACCCCTAGACCAGTCTTTCTCAAAGTGGGTGATAACGCTCCCTTGTGGGCCCTGGAGGCTTTCAGAGGGGCAGTAAAAGGCTCAGACAAAATTAGGGGGTGCTAAGGCGGTCTAGAGGGGCGAGTGCAGATTAAAAAAATGACTAAAAAAACACGCCAACCACGCAGTAAACTTTAATATAAGTTTATATTTTCTAATTTTGTATTGTCATCGGTTCTTATCACGTGTGCGAAATTTCAAATATTTCGGTCGTCAAGAAGTGGATGAGAATTGAATTGAAAGGTTCCATTACATTGATACCTACGTACATACATACAGGTGAAGCTAATAAAAGCGTGTTAATTGGAAATAGCAAAAAATATGTTTGTAGCAATTAAGTTTTAAGAATTTTTTGTTACATATCGCGATCTTTACAATCGTGCAAGAATTCACAGGATAATTTGTGCTTGTAGAACAAACACTTGCTGATTGCCTACAAATTCAGTTATACCTTCGGGCATATTCGGGAGGCAGCGAGGGCGCATGCACACGTCTACAGGACTGAGCTCGCAGTCCTCGACCCGCACTCTGCTCCCGCGTCGCCCTTGCCTCCCCCACGCTCAACTTTCGCGCCGGGTATTATAAACGAGTCATCGCATGTTTATCTTATTCCTGTTGATTGTTCATTCTATTTTCATTAGTATTATCGCGAGTAATTAATAGCAAGTATTTAAAAGTTAATCTTTTACTCAAGTATCTGTGAAGTCAAAACCATGTGGGAGCAAAAAAGAAAAGACAGCGGTATAGTGCGGAATATATTATTAAATACGAATTTATCGAAAATCCCACAAATCCATCATCGCCAATGTGCCTTATGTGTCAAAAAAACATTTTCAAATGAAGCCTTCTAGGCCTCACGATCATTTTAATAAACTATACTCGGATAAGAAAGACAAAGATGAGACCTATCTTCAAGACATAAAAAAGAAGTAGCTGTTAAACAAGACGATGACGAACTTTGAGCTTCGTACAATATATCATTGTTGATTAAGCAATAGTTCTGTGCAGAGACATTGAAGAATCATTGTGCAATAATCTGCAGGCTTACCAATTCTCAATTGGATGAGTCCACATTACCAACCAATGAAGCATTGTTAATGTTATACGTAAGGTTTATCAAAGATGAGAAAGTATGTCAAGAACTATTTTTTGCTACAAATTTGGAAATTGATACAAGAGAAGAAACAAAGACACAGAATTGCGCAACAACCTCAACTTATCAAAGAATGATATTTCGTACTTGACATTACTTTGTTGAAAGGACGATTGTATAATATTATATGGTTGACGAGTGGCTGCGGTACTTAAAAATTATGGGCCTGGATCAATATAACCTGTTGAGTCCGTCCTTCCGACAAATACTGCTGTTACATTAATATTTGGAAAAATAAAAAAAAACATTATCTTTGATTTTGAAATCTATCAACTTTTGCACTAAGGTTAGTTGGACTAGAGCATCATATTTTAGCCTTAGGAATCTCTGCTGGCATTTTGCACTTACAGACCTTTTAGAGACATCCTGTATAATATCTACTCGTAATATAGGTATACGTACTGTAAATTAATTCAATTATTTTTGATATTTCAGGCCAAACCTGATTATTCCTTTCACTACGGAGTCCAGGACTTAGAAACCGGAAATTCTCAAGGTCATAAAGAATCCAGAGATGGTGACTCAGTCACAGGCGAATACAGGGTGCTGCAGGAAGATGGTATCGTTAGGATAGTTCGTTATACAGCGGATCCAAAAAATGGGTTTCAAGCTTTTATTGAGTATGCGAGGCTAAAACAATAGCTTGGGAAGCATAATAGGAAGAACAGGATTTACATACTTAAATAAGTGTCAGCGAGACTGCCTTGACAACTAAGCTACTAAGCTGATGATGGTGAAATCTTTGATTTTTAGGAGTGATATATCTTTGCCTGTATTTGAATTTGGCACCCAAAAATGTCGGTTACAATCGGCTATCCTTCTCTTTCAAATACAGTCGCTATATGGACTATATTTACAGTAATTATGTAGATTCATTTTATTTTATTGTTAAATAAATAAGAGCCGTAGAAGTCCTATTCCACATGTCCCTTTTGAAAAGCAGTTAGGACTTTATCTTTTTATCGTTAATTTACACATTTTTGTTGCAATTTTCATGCCTTATGGGGCGTTATTTATTACTATTATTAGAAATAAAGCAGATTAAGCTTTTCTAACCTTAAAATTCTCGCAGGAAATTTTATTTATTAGTTTCTTTAAAATGTATAGGGGTGGGGCACTTTCAACCATGTCCCGAAATTAAGGGCAAATACTTTACCTCCATATTCTCTGGCTTAAAATAATAGAATTTTTTTATATGGACATAAGTGCAGAAATGCTTGTTAAGGAATCTACACCCCCCCTCCTCGAATGGGGAACCCTGAAATCTTTTTTTTTTAATATTTTCGAATCCGTTCATAATTAAATTTTGAAATAAGAATAGGTAGTTATAAACTTTTAACGATAAATATCAGTTTCTGAATTCAGAATTTCAAAAATTTAGTCATAGGCGTCACATGTGGTTAAGGGTTAAAATAATCCCATTTTTTCAACCAGTCTTTTTTTTTTATTATATTCTTAATAATTATGAAATTTCAAAAGTATTCTGCGTCAAAAAGGTACCCTTAGTTCACCTTGATAAGACTTACAGTTTTTGAGTAAAATCGTTTTAAAGAAGATCACGCCCATAAAGAAGTTAATTATTAAAATTATTCTTAAAGCTTTTATATCAAAAATGTATTAAAAACTACAAAATTAATGAAAAAAAATGCTTTTAAAATATACGCAGTCAGCTTTTACGCCTCTTACGAAACTAAGTCCGGCGATCTCGCTGGTCAGGATACTGGTCCACCTCTGCCTATCCACCTTTCAGGATAATTCTCATCTAACCAGTTACGAAGTCTAAAATGAGCAGGGTCACCGTCGTGTTGGAAATACATCCTCAACCTGGACCTTAAGGCAAGAATCACACTGAGCGACCATGATCGACCGTCCACGACCGACCGTTAACGACCAAATTTCCAACACGTACATTCTTACCACAAAGATCACACTGAACCATCGTCCTCGACCGTCCGCGACCGTTTTACGACGACCGTGTTTGAAATTCCAACCTGCTGGAAATTTTGGTCGGTCGCGGACCATCCCATTTAATGCGCATGACAAAGTTTTAGTTATTTTTTATTTTACACCAAGTGGAACTAGTGGAAGTGGCGTGCGCGTCCTAACTCTAACCTAACTAAACTTTGTGACGCTGGTTTTGTTTTTAGCTAATAATTATTGTTAATATATTTTAATTACTAGTAATACTAGTATATTGTGTGTAAAATACACAGAACAATAAAGGTTAGTTTGTAAACATTTCTGTGAAATATACGTAACCTAAAATCTCAGGTATGACATTTTCATAACAGCGGTCGGTTGTGGTCGGTCGATCAGTGTGACTTAGAACTGTGAATTTGAACTATTTCATCTGTTGGTCGTAGCCGGTCGATCGCGGACGGTCGATCGTGGTCGCTCAGTGTGATTTCTGACTTAAGGGTACTTCGTCCAACAGGCCTGCTAACTGATTGTGAAGAAAGGCCAAATATCTCTCGCTTGTTAAATTATTGGGCATGTCAGTTGAACCAATCAGTGTCGGACTGGGGCGCCGGTCCACCGGTCAAAAGACCGGTAGGCCCCCAGAGAAAAGACGGGTGGGGGCCCTGAGCCGGCCGGAGGCAAATACAGACGATACACCCGCACAGGGCCCCTTGCTAAGAAAGGTCCCGCGCAACGCGGTGCCTTCGGGCAGCCCTGGATCTAGGAGAGGTACGCCAGGGCCTAGATTAATGACATTAAAGGCCCCGTGCATTTAAGAAATTCGAAATAAAGGTTTACAAAAAAGTGGTTAATCAAATAAATCAAAGCTTGACTAATCGATTTTCTGATCATAAAGTTCTTTATAAAGACTTTTTTTATTTTGATCCTAGAAATTTTAAATTAATTAATGAGGAAAATATTAAAGAAATGTCATTTCTCTCTATTTCCAACTTAACGAGTATTTTTCCAAATGTTATTAAAAATGAATTGATAAGTTTCTCAAAAAATTTCGAGTCGTTAAAAAAACAGTCTATTGTGGATTCTAGCATAAACCGAATTGGCACTGACGTTGATGGTAGTAGCAACAGCGAAAATGATAGCTCTGATTCCTCTTCCTTAGAGAACTTTGCAGTACATTCTGACAAGCAGTTTTAAGTTGATACATAGGTATAATTTGCATGCACTAACTTATAGTAACTTGTATATTATTTACAAATGTCTCATAACTTTATCGTGCACACAAGTTGCTTGTGAGAGGGTATTCTCTAAGCTAAAAATAATTTTGACACGCCTACGATCCTCATTAGGACAGGATAATTTAGAGGCTTTTTTGCTTCTGAGTGTTGAAGCAGACCTAATAAAATTTAGATTATGAGATCATAATCGACACACTTGCCAAAAAATCTCCCCTTCTGAAAGGTAAACTAACCATTTAAGTGTTTTTGTGTAATTTTTTAAGGCAACTGTACAGAGTAGTCGGAATTGGTCTGTTTTAACAGGGAAAACCTATTTTCCTACTAAATAGAGCAAAATCACTATATGTCATGGGCTCGTTTTTTTGAGAAATGTATAATGGCAAAAACCGCATGACAATATCTTTACTGCTGGTCATTTTAAAAAGTGCTTGTAACTGTTTTATTTTTCGAAATATAAAATTTCTGTAAATATATCCTTTAGATACTTTTTTAAGAGCAATCCAGTGGCGTAGTCAGGTATATTCTTTATTGTCTAGTTTTCAAGTTACATTTTTTGCATTTTTTTTTAAATGGAAGATCCTGTAATTTTTTTTTGCTTTGTTTAGCATTAAAGATATTGTCATGTAGCTTTTAACATTAAACATTTCTTAAAAATTGAGCCCATGACATGTAGGGCAGTTTTGCTCTATCTAGTCAGACCTACCTATCTAACAGACCAATTTCGACCCCTCTGTATATTAATTAACGTTCCTACTTGTTTTGTATTATAATTTTTTTTGTGTTACATGTTTTGAGTTTATATATTTATATCTGAATTTATACATATATTTATTAAATACATACAAATGTGTAAAAGTTGTTTAATTTCTGTCGGTTATAATAATAAATGGAACGTGATTATATTTTGTGAGTTTTTGCTTGATATCATTAATAGGTAGGTATCGTTTGCATATGATGAAGTGATAAAATGCATTAATTTTTTACGCCACTATGCTGTATAGTTTCCAAAAAAAGATTTTATATTATCCCATTTAGTCTGTCTCTCGGAATTTGGATTTTTTTCCCTAGGGTGTAAATTGGTACAAGTCAAGCCATTAATTGAAATGTATTTAAACTAAGAATTTATTATGCAGTTGGCATGATGGGGCCTTACATCCCTCGGGACCGGTGGGCCCTAAGGGTCCCAGTCCGACACTGGAACCAATTAACTGATTTCCAATTATTCCCGCCCACAAATTGACGGAGAACCTGTATTAACTATTAGTTCTTCGGACTGCTCTTGGATTTTCATCGTGCCAAAAGTCAGACCACAAAATTTTGATTAGCAAATTGTCCTAAAATCCACCGACATAACTCGATTCTGGGTGGGAAATCTCTAGGCAACAGCTCTTTAACCCTCTGGTAACGATATGGGTGAATACCTTGCATCTGGGTCATTCTTCCTATCTAAAATAAATATTCGATATAATTATGGATAGCAATATGGCAAAGTAAAATGCATTACAATTGATTTCGGAATGTTGACTTCTGTAGCCAATGGTCTGAGTTCAACTTGAGGATTATCTACTATTTGTTAAAGTGCATTTTCCCAATCATAGTCCCCCCTAGGTCGCCCTTGTCCACGAAGGCGTTTAAACGAACTATTCTCCATCAAATTCTTTGCGTCCAGAAAGTCTCCGTTGCGGAAAACGTCTGCGATATTCCTGTACCGCAGCAAAGGAACGTCCATTACAATATTCGTATACAAAATGGATATCGGTAAGCTCGTGGTTTGAATAATTTAGCATTTTCGTATTTATTATGTCTAATTTTACAAAAGCAATAACAGCAGACAAGGAAACAAATATCAATTTTAATCCATATCCTTCTATTCACAAATTTCACTTTGATTATTATTCTTATTAAATATTTCCTTTATGGACGTGATTTTCTTTAAAACGATTTTATTCAAAAACTGTAAGTCCTATCAAGGTGAACTAAGGGTCCTTTTTTTACGCAGAATACTTTGAAATTTCATAATTATTAAGAAAATAATAAAAAAAAACGACTGGTTGAAAAAATGGGATTATTTTAACCCTTAACCACGCCGGTATGTGACGACTATGACTAAATTTTTTGGAATTCTGAATTACTATGAAAATTAAAAAAAAAACGATTTTAGGGTTCCCCATTCAGGTGGGAGGGGGGGGGGGGGGTAGACGCCTTAACAAGCATGTCTGCACTTATGTCCATATGAAAAAATTCTATTATTTTTAGCCGGAGAATATGGTGGTAAAGTATTGCCTCTTAATTTCGGGACACCCTGTATACAGGGTATTTCATTAAGATTGCGAAATTCAGGATGAGTTTCCGTGCTTAAAAATACAAAAAAAGTCCTATGTACAGAAATGCTTCGTTTCGGTGTTAAATTTTTATTGTTGTTTTCTCTAAATAATTTTTGAAATAATGTCGATATTTGAACAAAAATTGGTATCTAGGGATTTTTTGAAATGCGAAATTCGAATTTGATGTTTGTATGGCTCCCACGTGTAGAGGGCGCCACCTAGGCGTGTTGTTACACTTCTGAGAAGTCATGACTTCTTTATACGTGCTTGTATTATATTCTTAGCAAGAAAAAAATGATTTCTCAATCGTTTTTACGTGAAAAAGGCATTCTCGGTAAAAGTCCCTGCGAACAACCGTTCTCGAGAAATATAATAATAACATTTTCGATGCACATATCTGAAGGACAAAGCAAAAACACAAATCTTATTATTTTTTTATTTTTCAAGATTAATAATTACATTAAAAAATATATTTAACAATAATACTGTGAAACAGTCAGTCACTAAATAATATTATTTTTTTTTATTAGCATTACATAAGAAAAAATATTTAACAAAGGACAATCCTATTGAAAAATACTTGCCTTAACAGTTGCTAAAAATGTGCACCCCCAACTGTAATACAGCCATCTATCCTGCGATACAATGATTGGCGAACGCGTTCAAATATTCCCGGTGTGTGTCTAATTGTTTCACAGGATGCGATAATGCGATTCCACAGTTTCTATTGGGGTCGTATAACTAAACGTTTGAGGTGACGCCAAATGAAATAATCCAATGGATTTAAGTCTGGGGACCTGGTGGGCCATGGTTGTGTTCCTCCTTGACCTATCCAACGATTTGGATACACCGTGTTCAAATATTCACGAGCAACTCAATGAGGTGCATGAAATACCTTGCAACCTCAATGGCAACGGGATATCTTCCAAAAGTAGTAAGTAGTAGATAAACTTATCCAGTACCTAAGCCTCGGTTGTGAAAAGAGTGGGCCTATCAAATCGACTCCAACAATTCCGACCCTTACGTTAAGTGAAAACTGGTGTTGTTGCGCCCTTCTAAAATTGCATGTGGGATCTCATTTGCCCATACATGATTGATCATTATGGCATCTATGGAAAAATTTGCCTTATCGGTGAATAAAATTTGTCCTAAAAACTGTGGACGCCAATTTTTTGTTGCGTCCATTGACATAAATCTACTCTTAATGAAATATCAATCGGGAGGAGTACCTGTACCCGTTGGATGTGATAAGGGTATCAGAGATTGTCCTTTAAAATTCTGAATCTACGACTTACATTTGCGTTTAAAGCAATATCTTTCTGATACTTGTTGTAGGCCTCAATTTAATGAAGAACATATTTTTCTACTTGTGGAGTTGCTGCTATGCGGGGTCGCCCGTTTCCAGCGGTTTGTTTTTGAAAACTTCCAGTTTCACTAAGACACATCATCGTATGATGCCGGATAACACGATTAGGGTATTTTTCCTCATAAAGACGCCTGGCTGCTAAAAAATTATCGTTGGCCAGGCCATAAACGAAATGCATATCGCACATTTCACCACTTCTGTAATTCATTTTGAAACGCTTGACAACTTGACAACTAAAGTCCTTACTAATTCACGTCGGTATGCGATCGATGCCTTTTCACATTTTTCTGTTTTCTGCTCCCGAAAATGTTATTATTACTTTTCTCGAGAACGGTTGCTCGCCGCAGCGACTTCTACCAAGTATGCCTTTTTCACGTAAAAATGAAGAGAAATCTGGGGTAAAGGTGACAGTGGTTGGCAGGCAGACAGTCTTTGGCACCTCTTTACGTTTTGCTTTATAATCTGTAAAAACTTGTATTAACTGCGTCATAGATTTATTTAAACGAATGTTGGCACTCTTGGACTCAACATTAGGCAATTTTTCTACGTGCAGTTGGTGGTCCTACTTCAGCTTGTCAATGAGAATTTAGCGCGCTTTTAGATCGCTAATTAATTTGTCCCGTTGGAGCTTGTGTTCACGTTGGAAAAGTGTTTTTTTTGTGTGCTGGTGAAAAGATAAAGGCAGGTAAGTAATTATTAATGCTTAGGTATTATTAATACATGTTTTGTTGAGTAAAAAACGTATTTTTCTATAAATTATAACCTAAAATCTTAACATGCCAACCACTGTGTATTACTACACTTGAAATTTTAGTGGCCGTTTTACAATAATTTAATGATTGGCATGTTGATTCAAATCGGGTACTTAGGCGCTTCCATGGTTGGATAAGGTTATTTTAAATTTAATTACGTTTTAAAATTCGATATTTTTAAAGAAAATAAAATAATATGTCTACCTAGGTAATACCTAATATATAATTTTTAAATTCGTTCCCACCTATTTGTACTTTTTTTTTTCGTAAAACTAAAGTTGGCGGCCACCACGCCAAAATTTACGATTTTTTAGGATACACAATATACAAGCTTTGCAAGAATTTGACAAAAATCAAATGGTATTTTCAAGTCCAACACACAGAAATAGTGAAAAAATGGGGCCCTCCAATGAGAAGCACGAAATTGAAGTGGCTTTTGACACTTTTAAAAATAATAATGCTAAGCCTACAACTTCAGTTAAATCTCCTTTGAGTAGCGTTCTTATCTGGCCAGAAAGTCCCAAAAGAAAAAACAAAAGAAACATAGAAAGGCTACCTTTTGTAATCACTTCTAAAAAGTCGAAAAGTATCACTGTGGAGAAAGAAAATAAAAAAAAGATAGAAGAGGAAGGAAAAGAAAGAAAGAGAAAGGTCCGAGAAGAAAATAAAAAGGGCAAAAAAATTTGGCGCAGAAGAAAAAAACCAAAAATTAAATAAGTATTATTCAAAACATTAAAAGTAGCCCAATTCAAAATGAAAAAACAAAATATACTTTGGCTGGGAATAAAATAAATTGCACTGAACTTTCTGAAGACGAGAGCAAAGAAAATATGGAACTAGAAACTGTGAGAGAAAATGATATTAAGCCGGCTAAAGAAAGAGATATACAACAAATAATATCCTTCCAGGAGAACGAAGAAACTAAACTAAAAAAGGTGGAAGAACATGAGATAAAGCCGGCTAAAGAAAATCAAGTAGTAAAAATAGAAACTCTTCAGAAAAAAGAAGAGACCACACTAGAAAAGGCGAGAGAAAATGAAATAAAGTCAGCTGAAGAAAAAATTGTAACAGAAATAGAATCTCCCCAGGAGCAAGAAGATACCAAATTAGAAAAGGAGATAGAAAATGAGATAGGAAATGAGATAAAACCGGCTATAGAAAATCTAGCAAAAATAGAATCCCCTCAGAAGGAAGAAAAGAAAGATGTGCCTGTTCACTTAGAGGTTAAAGACAAAAAGAAATTCTTACCAAAAGGAATTTGCTATGCGTGTGGAGAGTTAATGTCATTGAACAAGAGGGGACGACAATGCTCGAAATGCACGCGAACTTTACATTCTCAGTGCACAAATAAGTGTTTTTTTTTTCAGTTTTTGTATGCAATAAGTGTGTAGGGCCTAAAAACATTTTGTAATAGGTAAAATATTTTTAAAATAAAATAAGTATAGGTACCTAGTAATGTCGATTTCTATTTGTTTATAGGACCTAGGTGTGTCCTAAAAAAGTGGGATGCTAATTACTGTTTTCACAGATGCCCACAACTATGACAGTCCTGCCAACCACTATAAAATCTGACTATCTTTGTTTCTCTTTAGGATAACACTATTTAAAATAAGGATACATGCAAAGCAAAAGCCGTAGTTAAATAATAGAAAGCACTCTCTTTCCGATTACCTGGTGTATTAAAACTTTCAGACAAGGACTGCTTTGTGACGTGTGGTAAAAAGTAGCGGCCTCTTAATGGTGCCAACGACTATCACCTTTACCCTATTTTTATGTTTAAAAATGTAATACAACCTACGTGTAAAAAAGGTATGACTCCTCAAGATAGTAAAGTAAAAGTAAAAGACGTGAAGGTGGCGCCCTCTATAAGTGGGAGTCATATTAACATAATTTCAAAGACCCTAGTTACCAATTTTAGTTCAAATATCGACATTATTTCAAAAATTATTTAGAAAAAACAAAAATAAAAATAAAACTAGGAACTAGAGATAGAAACAGGAACTTTCTTTCATGTTTTTAAGCAGGAAACCTCATACTCATTTTTTTCGCAATATTAATGAAACACCCTGTATACGGGGCATATTCTACTAAGATAGGGTACGATTATTTTTAATATTGTTGATAGTTATGTAAATATTTTTTTTAATGCGTATCAATATTAATAAGAAAATTGATAAGTTAGCTATGCCAGGTAACTTAATTAACAGGGTGTTTCTTAATAACATGCTAATATTTAAGGAGGTTGTCCTTGGGTCCATTTGAAGAAATAAACTTCATATTGATATATGTCCTAGAAGTCTTAACTGTTGAACTACAGGGTGCTAAAGTTTTAAGAAAAAAATCTTTTTTTTATGGTAACATTGGTATAACCATAGACATCGTAACTATTAGACCGAAGAATAACAAATAAGCGTGATTTCATCATTGTATTCCAGTGTAAAGTAAATCAACATACAAGCTACTCCCCTTCACTTGGTTTGCCAGACTTACGCCACAGAAAACGTAGTTTTCTGGGCTTACTCTGTTAAAAGTATAAACTTCTATGATTTACCAGATTAACATGATGTTGGAAATATATAACATTGCCTAAAACCTTGTAAAAAATCTGTAGTATGGGAACGCTATGGTATGACCGCGAATATCATAGGCCATTTGGCTCATATCCGAGACATAAAAAAAAACTGAAAATTTGTGGAAACTAAAGTATATTTTCATCAAAATACGAATTAAATCAAATTCTTTGGTAAAAAAACACCACGATAGGATATCGCAAAAATAGACAACAAAAAAAAAACACGAAAATGGTAATTAGGTATAAAAAAAGTATCTAATTGCTGCCTTCATGATATTCTTGGAAACAAGGATCTACACGCAGCCCAATCATTTGGCCATTTTTGTCTTTATAGTTCTCACAAACAAAAAATGTCTAGCTTCTTTTCTTCTTTGAGGAACAAACTTGGGCACCTTCTTCGTTTTCTGTTTTTTGGGGGTAATGAGCTGTAGGTTTCGCCTGACTTTTTCTTGCTAAATGTGAATATTTAAGGTAATCAAGTATTATTAGTTCTCTAAATTGTAAGTACGGAAGCTTTTTTCTTTTAGCTTTATTATGCAAATAGGTAGCATTCCGTAAGCATACGTCAACATAATGGAAAAATACCTTTAGGTACCACGCTAATAGTTTTTCGGGGTGTAGTGTAATATGACAGCATTTGGTCACTTCTGTCCACACCCGACATATTTTGATTATAGTCTATCACCACAGTTGGTTTCTCATTTTCCATTCCTCGTTTATTAGTAGTTTTTTCAGATGCAGATTTATGCAACGTCGTTATCATAATCACATCTCGCTTGTCCTTCCATTTCAGAACCATAACACATGGGTGATTCTCACGAGATGTTTAAATTACTTGTTACCAGAAAAAAACTGTAAAATAAATCGTTTTTTTTTAGTAAGTTTTGTCTTAAATTAATTTAATACATTATAGTATACTCATAAATTAATTGAAAATTTTAATATTTTAAAATTAAACAGTTTTATATGGCATAGAAGTCCAAAAACCTCACCTCCGTGATTGTTATCGAAGGCGCCTTTATACACTTTTTCTTGAAAATCAAGGATTAAGTTGAGTTTCATTAAGACTATAGGTATATCTATTAAATAAATACCACGGCAGATATAACAATTGTATCTGCCGTGTAAATACTATAACCCATAATTGCAAGAAAACACGTAGAGTAAATAATAAAAATATTAAGTTCTCATTAAAAGCGATAGTAAAACTTCGTTCCCACTTAAAATCTCATCTCCGTGAAGACAATCCACTATTTTAAAATTAGGCAATAGATGTCGCCCTAAAGCTGGTGCCTACGTCGTCAAAACAGGTCTCGCAATAATAGTCGCAATGTTTCCGCGCCAGTATTTGTCTAAACTTGAAAGGGGTAGCAGTCAAGTTGACCTAGATTTAAATACGTGTGAGTGTTTTTGGCTACTCACGATTCTCAAATCCGTGAAGTGAAATAAACCAGTAAGTGTTTCTTATAAAATAATTATTTTTTTAAATTAGAAAATAATAACATTTTGTTAGTTTTTTAATGAAAGAAATATATTTTTAGGTTTATTATATTAGGAACTATTGACTTTAAATAGTGAAATTTCTCATATCCGTAAACCTCATATCCGTGAATTGCCGCATTCACGGAGGTGAGAAAATTTCACGAAAATGAGGTTTATGAATCTTTGTTGTTTTAAGGTATGGCAAAGATTAAAAAGCGCAAAGAAGACCATGAAAAACAAAAACAAAGACAGAGAGAGGCTATGCGAAGACTCCGTGAAAAAATTGAATCCGATCCAGCACAGTATGAAGAAAGCAAGCGAAAAGAAAGAGAGCGGTACTATCAACGAAAAAATCAGGGCAAAATAAAAAGTATAAATGAAGTTTCGGAAAGGGATAAAAGAAAAATACGAAAAGAGTGGAGAATACATAGTAAGGCATTGTATGACCGAAAAAAAGAAGAAAAACATTTACAACAGAGACTGATTGAAGAATCTCCACCTGCTACACCTGAACCCGAGCCTGAACCAGAGCATAAATGACCCCGGGAGTGGCAGATCAAGACAAGGCAAATTGCGTAGAAGGAAGCATTTAAGAAAACTTCACAATGAAATAACAGGACTAAAGGAAGCAGCACTGAAGAAAGAAAAAAACAAAAAAGAAAAATATAAAATGAGATTATGTAGACTTAAAAAAAGGGTTCCCAGAGATTCTCCTACAAAAAACGTAGACAATGCGCTTCAAGGAGAGCAAATTAACACTGATATTAGAAAGAAATTATTATTTTCTGAAATAATTGGCCACCAGTTAGCCCACAACTACCGACATTTAACTGGATATACGGAAAAACGAAATTTTTGGAGGAACATATCTGGAAAGATTGTAAAAAAATATAAACAAGAAAATTACTTAAAAAAACTGTCTACATCATTTGTTAGAAACAAAGCTGGTCAAACTGTGAGAAAATCCTTTTATGCTAAAATTAAGAAAGACATCGCCAGATTCTTAGAACAGGATGAATGTAGCACAATGTGTCCAGGAAAAAAGGATTTTATTAAAAGAAATGGCAAGCGAAAACAAAAGAGATTATTAAATGATTCGTTAAAAAACATTCACAAGAAATTCTTAACCTCTGGCATACACGTAAGCTATTCGACATTTTGCAGATTAAAACCCGTTTGGGTAGTTCAGCCGCGTGTTGCAGATCGTAATACCTGCCTATGTATGACACATACAAATGTATCCCTGGTATTACAAAAACTAAAATTAAACAATATAATAAAAGAGACTGGTACCCAGGAGGTATGTAGAAGTCTATGCTGTCCAGTTGAAGGAGATTATCTAAACGAAAAATGTCTTGGCAGAGAATGCGTCTATTGTAGAAATAAAAAAATAATTGCCATCCAAACGTTTCAACCCAATGATACGTTATTATATGAGAAATGGTGCTCGAAAAGAGTTCAAATGACAATAAAAGGCCAAGAAAAAATTTGTGTTAAGACAGTTAAAGAAAAAATTCGCAGTACAGAAAGCGAACTATTAGAATATCTTAACAATTGTGCAAATCCATTTCTTCTTTATATTCGCAATATACAACACCAATATACGCAAATAAAAGAAATAAAACAAAATTTAAAATCAAACGAAGTTTTAATACATATGGATTTTTCTGAAAATTATGACTGCAAATACGCTGAAGAAGTACAATCGGCACATTTTGGTGGATCGAAACCACAATTATCAGCCCACACAGTAGTGGTATATTTTAGACTGTCTTCTTTACTAAAGGTACAATCGTTCTGTACAATCTCAAAAAATTTGCGTCATGACCCAATTGCCATATGTGCACACCTGTCTCCAGTTTTTAAAGAAATTCAAAATTTAGTTGGTCAAGAAGTTAAACATATCCAAATATCCATTTCTTAAGCGATGGACCATCCACACAATATCGCAATAGAAAGATGTTTGTCTTAATTGGAACTTATCTCAAAAATCAGTTAGACGTGGAAACAATTAGATGGCATTATTCCGAAAAAGGACACGGTAAAGGTCCGCCTGATGGTGTGGGTGGTACTGTCAAAAGAACTGCCGATATGATAGTAGCCAGAGGAACAGATATTCCTGATTATGAGTCTTTCATTAATTATTTGCAAAGTCAGTGCAACCGAATAAAGATATATGGATTAGATTTAAAAGATTCTGAACTACTCGAAATTGAAAAATGTCTGCCTAAGCAATTGCCAGTATTCAAAGGGGTACTGCAGTGCCACGAAGTTGTCTGGTCCCACATACACACACATTTGGATATAAGGAAACTTACCTGTCTTCTTTGTTCGCCAGCGGCTCAATGCAATCATTATTCACTTGGACTTTTCCACATTGAAAAATCTCCATCCCAATTGGTGAAGAGATTCAGACGATGAAAATTCTTCGTTAATGCAGCAAGAAAAGATTCGGCCAAAAGTGAACGATTATGTAGTTGTCAAATTCATTGGTAAAAAATCGGTCAAACATTTCATTGGCATAATTCAGGATGAAGAAGAAGACGATTATGTGGTTCGTTTTATGAAAATAATGGATAATTCGAATTTTTTTGGCATAATTCAGGATGAAGAAGAAGACGATTATGTGGTTCGTTTTATGAAAATAATGGATAATTCGAATTTTTTTTTCCCTCAAAAAGATGACGTTGTGTTTGTAGCTAAAGTCGATGTGGTATCTGTTCTTACACAACCGACAATAAACCATCGCGACCAGTATTCTTTTCCGCAAATTTTATCAAAATTCGCGAACTTAGGTTAAGATCTTTGATGTTTAATATATTATGTAGACTATTATTATTTTCAGTACCATAACTTTTTGTTTGTTTAATACTATTAATTTAATACTATCCTTCCTTTCTGTAAAATTTATGTCATATTATTATTTTTTGTAACTTTTGCGTAATATTTTTCAAATAAACGCACTTATATTTTGTATTTTTGCCCTTTTTAATCGTTTATAATTTAAAGGTAATTTCTTTCTAAAGGATTAACACTTAAAAATAAACAAATTTACTCCTCTCGATGAAACTCCTCACATCCGTGACAACAAAGTTTAAAAAAAGTGTGTATTTCAAAGATAAAGCATTAAAGTGAGTGACCACACATATTTTTGTTAATAAGAAGCAGTTACGTTACCAAAAACATATTTAGTTACAAAAAAATATCAAAATTTTTATTTCAAAAAAATTATATAGAAGATTTATACATCTCGTGAGATTCACCCACATAGACATCGTAACTATTAGACCGAACAATAACAAATAAACGTAATGTCATCATTGTATTCCAGTGTAAAGTAAATCAACATACAAGCTGTCCCCTTCACTTGATTTGCCAGACTTAAGCCACAGAAAACGTAGTTTTCTGGGCTTACTCTGTTAAAAGTATTAACTTCTATGATTTACTAGATTAACATGATGTGGGAAATATATAACATTGCCTAAAACCTTGTAAAAAATCTGTAGTATGGCAACGCAGCAATAACGGATTCGCCCAGATTTCATCATTTCCGTGGCCATCCGCATCGACTCGACAATACTCGGCATAGCGGATGTTGTTTTCCTGGAGTTTTGTCGCATGCATATGTAAAGACAGCGTAATCCCCACTCCCGGCCCCACCTAGCTCCTCACAGCGTCTCGCCACCAAACGATTTTGGCATCACAATTTTATAGCATTTATGAATGGCGTGTCGGATCTATAGTTACGATGCCTATGGGTATAACCGTATATATTTTTGTGAAACGTGGTACGCATCCTCTATGCATCAAAAGGCATTTTATGCTGTACAACATGATTTTTTATTCTTGCCAGTGGCGTTCGTGCGGGATTTGCACTGACTCATTTTAAAGAGAAAAGTGATACGCCACTGCTTTTTCTTAAAGAAAAAGTTATTTTTGAAATCCTCATTCCATTCTGAGCAAATCTGGTCTCTTCATTTTGTTTCGTTTGACGTATGGTTTTCGCATAAAAAAATAAAATTCATTCATTTGCATCTCGCTAGACCACTTACGAGAAGAAACAGTTTATGTAACTTTAAACAATAATTTATTTAAAATAATCATTTTTAAACGGTAAAATTATAAAATTATAGTAATCTAAATCAATTTTGCAATGCTAACACAAAATTATCCTGAACGCACAAAGAAATAAATTAAATCAGATGTTGAAAATGTCCAGTTCCTGCCTCCTGCAAATATGCATGCCTCTGCTCTTTTTCTCATGAACTCACGTACTCTTTGGAAAATCCCAGAACTGTTTCTAATCGTTTCGCAAGAAACTATGATGCGATTTCTCAGCTGCTGTTCAGTATAAATTGGTGTGCTGTAAACCAATGCCATCAGCAGTAATATTAACTATTGAGGTCCGGGGATGTGATGAGGTGGCCATGCCTGTAGTCCTCCGCAACCTATCCAGCGATTATTGTAACTTTGGTTTAAATGTTCGCGCGCCACAGCACTGACGTACGCTGGCGCCCCGGCGTGCATAAACCACAGTCGATTTCTTACTAAAGCGGGAACATCTTCCATCAAAGCTGAAAATTCTTCGGCGAGAAAGTGCCTGTAATTATGCCTATTCTACCTCTCATGAAGAAAACAAGGTCCAATTAAATAATCACCTCATATTTCAGCCTACACGTTAACGGAAAACTGCTCCTGGTGACGGGATTCCAAGATTGCATGTGGGTTTTCTTCAGTCCAAAAATGATTATTGTGAAAGTTTTGGATGGCGTTTCTAGAAATATTGGCTTCATCGATGAATAATATTTTAGTATCAAATAATGGATTTTCAGTTACTTTTTAAAGAAACCATTGGCAAAACTTCATCCGAAATGGAAAGTCGCATGAGAGTATCTTCATGAACACGTTGGATATGGTAGGGATATAATAAAAAGTCATTGAGAATTTTCCGAACAAGAATATGTGAGATATTCAAATTGTTTCCAATTTTTCGTGTACTTAATTCGGGATCTTCCTCGACTGAATTCAAAACCGCTTCCTTAATTTCTGGTGTTCTTACAGTACGTTGTACTCCTTTTAGATGATTGTCTGGTTTAAAACTTCCCTTTTTGCACAACCTTCTATGAATGTTCATGCATCTGGAATAATTCTATTTGGAAAGCGGTTTTCGTACAACCGCCTGGCTTCCAGTGCGTTACCATCAGCAAGCCCATACATATAATGCATACCTGCAAATTCAGAATTCGTGAAATGGACCATGCTTTTTCATAATATTATTAATTTTTATGACTTAAATACGTAACAACTAGACTAGGTAGACAACTGTCAAATCTGCTTCTAGCCCACTAGATACATTTTAATCCTTGTATATACCCAATTTCATAACAACGTGAAAATTAATGAATTTTATTTTTTTATGCGGAAACCATACGTCAAGCGAAACAAAGACCAGTTTTGCTCAGAAAGGATCGAGGATTTCAAAAATAATTTTTACTTTAAGAAAAAGCAGTGGCGTATCACTTTTCTCTTTAAAATGATTCGGCGCAGATCCCTCACGAACGCCACTGCACTGGCAAGAATACATAATTATGTTGTACAGCAGAAAATGCCTTTTGATGCATAGGAGATGCGTACCACGTTTTACAAAAATATATAGGGTCATACCAAAGTTATTATTAAAAAGGTTTTTTTTTCTTAAAACTCTAGCACCTCGTTTAGCACCTTGTAGTTCAACAGTGATGACTTTTAGGACATATGTTCATATGAAGTTTTTTTCTCAAAATGGACCTAAAAATAACCCTCTTAAATATTAGCATGTTATTATTAAGAAACACCCTATATACATGAAAATTAAATTAAAATTTTAAAAAATTGCCTGGTATGCTGCTATATAACTTTTATATTTTAAAGTTCATAGTTATGTTAGTGGTTGTAATAAAAAATAACTGTTGTAGAAACTGTTAGTCTTTTTATCAAATATTTTTTACTTCCAAGAGTCATTGATAAGATAATCACAATAAATAATAAGAGTAAAAGTTTAATCACACTAAGCGAAATATCGAGTTGATATAACTCAAATATGAGTTGTCCTAGACCGACGCGTGTTGCTTATAGGGGACAGCCCAGACCTCTGAATTATGGCAACTAAATCAAAGAAATTGCATCAAATCACTGTTCATAAGTTATAATAGCTCTGAAGATGGGTTATTTTATGCGCTGGAATAACTCACCACACCGACGAAATTATTGTAAAGGTTACCGTAGCTAATCGTAATTGTGTTTGACGAGCACACGACGTGGGCTGCAGCAATTCATTATTTATTATTTAAGCTGCCAGAGACCAATATGGGAATTGTAATGTGTTAGTACTCGGACTAGATTAATTCATGATTTGAGCTATCAAAACTTGACCTTTAGTTGTTCTAGCTTACGATGATTATCTTAACGTCTATAGATTTAATTTGTCCTAAAGTTGGAGTATCCTCATTTTCACGCACCTTATAAGGAAAACAAACTCTGAACAAAGATAAAAAAAAATCCCTCCGATCAACGATTGCGCGGATAGCCAGTTATGTGGTCCATGACGACGCGACATGCATGACGTACTAATAATGATGGAATGAAGTTACCGCGCCATATCGCCACGAGCACGAATTCGGAACTTTCCGTGACCTTTCGATCGGTAATTTACCCTCGACACGGGTTTTTAGCATAAAGCACTCGTATGGCTTATTCCGACTCAAAAAATAATTTACACATGGTAATGAGTTAAAATAATGCACGTCCGGGTCAAAATGGCACTTTAAAATTAATTAGTAAGAATACAAAAACTGAGTTCAGGTAACTCATAAAATGGTTACAAAATGAGGGATTGTGGTAATCCCAAATGTGTTTAAAATACTGGTGTGAACTTGGCAGGTAAAAGTTAGCAGGTAAAATCCCGAAGATGGCCGATTGATCAGTGGCGCCGGATGTCGAATATTCCACGTGTTATGATTGTTTTCCTTTTGGACATTATTAAAATGACACAAGATTCTAAAGTTATACGAAAAAAGATAAAAATATTTAATAAATATCGCGTCGGAAATAGGGGTTGAATTACTTCAAGAACGCTTATACCAAAACTAAAAAATATACTGATAACAAAAAAACCACTCATACTATGTAACTAATTTTTTTACTGTATGTAGCCCTTATATTGACCACCTGAATGTAGGTAAACGCATTCACTTACAAGCCGTAGGGGTGTCGAAAATAGAGGTTGAATTATTTCGACGCCGATACTAAAACTATAAAATATACTTATAACAAAAAACCACTCATACTATCTAACTAATTTTTTTACTGTATGTAGCCCTTATATTGACCACCTGAATGTAGGTAAACGGATTCACTTACAAGCCGTAGGGGTGTCGGAAATAGAGGTTGAATTATTTCGACGCCGATACTAAAACTATAAAATATACTTGTAACAAAAAAAACACTCATACTATCTAACTAATTTTTTTACTGTATGTAGCCCTTATATTGACCACCTGAATGTAGGTAAACGGATTCACTTACAAGCCGTAGGGGTGTCGGAAATATAATTTGAATTATTTCGACGCTGATACTAAAACTATAAAATATACTTGTAACAAAAAAACCACTCATACGCTGATACCAATACTATAAAATAACAAAAAAAATGCTTATACTGTCTAACTAATTTTTTTACTGTATGTAGCCCTTATATTGTCCACCTGAATTATTTAGTAATTTCAGTCTGGGTTAAACTAAAATCCTTTAATAAAATAATGATTACTAAAAAGTTAATTTAATTGCATTTAATTGTATTCAGTGTACAGTAAAAAAATTAGTTAGACAGTATAAGCATTTTTTTTGTTATTTTATAGTATTGGTATCAGCGTCGAAATAATTCAACCTCTATTTCCGACACCCCTACGGCTTGTAAGTGAATCCGTTTACCTACATTCAGGTGGTCAATATAAGGGATACATACAGTAAAAAAATTAGTTAGATAGTATGAGTGGTTCTTTTGTTACAAGTATATTTTATAGTTTTAGTATCGGCGTCGAAATAATTCAACCTCTATTTCCGACACCCCTACGGCTTGTAAGTGAATGCGTTTACCTACATTCAGGTGGTCAATATAAGGGCTACATACAGTAAAAAAATTAGTTAGATAGTATGAGTGTTTTTTTTGTTACAAGTATATTTTATAGTTTTGGTATAAGCGTTCTTGAAGTAATTCAACCCCTATTTCCGACGCGATATTTATTAAATATTATTATCTTTTTTCGTATAACTTTAGAATCTTGTGTCATTTTAATAATGTCCAAAAGGAAAACAATCATAACAAAAAACACGTGGAATATTCGACATCCGGCGCCACTGATCAATCGGCCATCTTCGGGATTTTACCTGCTAACTTTTACCTGCCATCCTGCCAAATTCACACCAGTGTTTAAAATGTTGATAAAAAATCTATTTCTGTGTTAAAGCGAACCAAAAGAAGCAGAGTTATTGTAGCGTTTTAAATAATTTGTGATAATTCGTGGCAGTTTGAACAACATAGAGACGTGCGTTAAAGTAGCTCTAATACTGCAACCCACGACATCGGTAAATCCATTTTTGTCAGTGCAGACTAACTCAAGAAATTAACCATATGATGAAAAAAATCAAATATTTATATATAATGTGTGAAGATACCCCTCCATATGGTGGTAAGACTGGTAAGTACCCCACCGGAGGGGCAGTTCCAACCGCTTGCAATGTTTTTTGAAAAAACGGTACGTCCTATAAAAGCTCAGTTTCTTGAATTGTTCAGATTTGTAATATACAGATAAAATGTGGGTTGGTCAAGTACATACATTTTCTTATTCTGCCATTTTGCAGAAATTGGTTAAATATGCCTTCCTTTTACCCTAGTGGTTTAACTTTCACTGTCAATACCTAGTAAGTAAATGCAGGCAGTGGCGTATTTAGGGGGGGGGTCCAGACCCCCTCCCCCCCCCCCCCCGTGGACTCAGTAGTAAAGAAAACTGAAATTCACATTCATTTATTTGCAATAAATAACATGAAACATTATTTCAAATTTTCTAGATGTTTGGGGATTTCCACAGTCTTTTAGTTTAATAATTGTTGAATTTTATTTCTTGTTCCGTGTTTTCTAATTCAGGTGAGTAAAATAGTATACCGTTATACATACCTTCAAAAAACTAATGTTTGAAATGCAAATATTGGCGTTTATATTTAAAAATTGCTTTATTTCTACGTTTTTTTTGAGCCGGGCTATCAAAACGTAAAATTTGTAAGTTTAGACAGTCCAAAAAAGGGCGTGGCACCTAAAAAAATTTTCCCTGCGGCGCATTTTTTTAAGGAAAATAATAAATAAATAAATATTTCATATTAGTTTCTCCGAAAGCTTTAAATATTCCATAAATATTTCAAAATATTTATGACATATTGATGAAACCCAAAATTGTCCCATAATTCATAATTCATTTTATGTTTCTGAAACATTTCTGAAATATTTCAAATTAGAGGCAAATACTTTTCAGAAATATTTCAAAAACATTTCTTATAATATGTTTCTGAAATTATATAAAATAAAATAATATATCATTCAACATCAAGAACATATTTATTAAAAAGCATATAAACTATTATTAACATATGTTAATGTTGCAATGTGTTATAAATACAGTACTTATAGACATGTAGCTAAATATTGTAATGGAAACGAATGTTGGCGGTAATTATGACCCTAGAAACTGTACCAAAAATATCTTGATTGTCCTAATTGTAAGAAAATAGGACTTCCCGATAGAAATCATTCTGCCAGAAACTCAGATTGCCCAGCTTATCTACAACGAATTGAAAGACTTCGTCGTTATACATACTATACAAACCCTGACAACAATTTTTTATAACAAACCCAACCAGTTCAGTTATGCATGTAAATGTGGATTCCTCTAAGAGTCCCGCCTCGCAATCATCTGATGCAAATAACATTTTTTCAATAACTTATCAAAATATTCGGGGACTAGATAGTAAGACAAATAAGTTCCTTGATACAATATATCTAACAGAGGATGAGTATGATGCAGTGGCACTGACAGAAACATGGATATCAAGCAAAGTTTTTAATAGTGAATTGTTTTCGGAATCGTTTCTAGTTTTTAGAAATAGGACCAGAAAAGACAGTTCACGTGGCGGTGGCGAGTAGAGGAATATGGAGAGTTCTGGACCAGTGGTGCTGGTGGTGCGTTTTACGATCTAACCCAGGTGGTGCAGGTGGTGCGTTTTACGATCTAACCCGGGTGGTTCGGTGGTGCTGTTTACAAAATAACCCGAAATTAAACCCGACTTTTTACGACCTAACCCGGATGCTTTCGCGAGGCGGCTTCTCATCTAACCCTAATTTGAACCTGAATATTTATGATCTGACCCGAGATAAAACCCGACTTTTTATGATTTAACCTTAGTGAAACGCCGCTGCTAAAGCGGGATAATTAAATCCCAATTTTTATAAGCCATCCTTAAACCCAACTTTTTACGATGCGACCTGAGCCATCCTTAAACCAGACTTTTTATTATTTCCCCTTAGTTGAAACGCCGCTGTTAAAGCGGTATAGTAAAAAACATTATTTATATTTTCTAACTTAGTGAAACGCCGCTGGCGGGTAGTAAAGCGAAATAAAACCCTAATTTATATGGTCTAACAAGATAAGTATATTAAGGCGGCACATTTGCCACCGCAATAATTATTTATACCTAAATGATCCTCTCAAACCCTCTGCCGACTCGATTTAAAAAGAAAGGGACATAAACCTTTATTTATTATTCCGAAGGACCCTCATTAAAATTCAGTAGCATATCTAATAATTGTTTTCAATTTTTGCACCACTTATATAAAATACAATAAAATAATTACCATCTAGAACCATTAACTAGCGATTTCTTTGTACTGGAAATGGATAAATTATAGGACTATCTTGTAATGAGAACAGAGTAGTAGACAATAAATAAAACTTAAATACGTATAAAATACCAAGCAGGTATAGGTACTATACAACTTGTGTTCGCCATCAGGTAAAAGCCCTCATAATGCTTTTATAAAAATTTTGGATAATATCATAATATAAGTAAATAGGGTACAATTTCAGGAAAAAAGTAAAAAAAATTAATTCACAGTGTAAAATTGTAGTTAAATGGATTGTAAATACGAAATAATATAAAAAGCTACCTTTTGTTTGCGGTGATGTATGCACAATAACTCTATATTATTCGATCCTTAAACTGAAAATACCCACTAGTTAGGTATCATAAGCTGTATTTGTCATCAGGTAGAACCCTCAATAAAATTATGAATATCAGGCGTAGGCAACAAAGTAGCAATCTTAACTTATTTTCAACACGAGCATAAAAATATGGGGTTGTTAAATATTTTATAACCTTAATTCTCAATGACAACAATAAGCAAATCACGTTGGTTTTTTAATTTATTATTAATCTGGCTAACTTAAGAAACTCACAATATAACAACCATCCAAAAAAATCATAATACATTACTGGGTGTGAAAGCAATTGCGCTGCAAAATATAGTGTATACCAACTCTGAGGTAGTTAATTAAAATCCCAATTAGCGCTAAAAAAAAAATCAATTAGATATTTACTTTAGATATTTTAATAAAAAAATTCAATATTATTAGCGTCACCTACACATAGGGTTAAAAAGTATGAGAAACTTTGGGAATATCATTTCCCATGATTCTCTCAACCACCACATCGATGTCACATTTCAATATTCTCACCAACATTTAACTTTTGAAATTAGCATAATAACAAATCCTTTACAATGAATTAAACAAACGCATACATAATTTTAAAATCACATAATAAGAATATAAGCTAAAATCTAACAAGTTCGGACTACTCGAATGACGTCAGTTTACATCTGTAGAGAATACCCAACTCTCGAATCATAAAAAATGGTCAAACTTTGTCGGCAAATACCCTTCTATGATGCAGGGGAAGGACAGGTAACTCGAGATGTTTATAAAGAAACGTTAAAGAACATTATTTGCTTATTTCTAGACTCTTAAAAATTAGATGCAATCGAACAATAAATGTTTTCATCATGTATATTTATGAGTAACACATTACCTTCGACATACATAAATTCAAATTGATAATTACTTGCCTTAGTACTTTTTTAGAAGCTTGAATCATTGCATATAACCGTCTGAGGATACCCAAACTTCCCCTAACATATTTCTCCGCAACCGGGGAAAAAGAGGTAGAAAAAGCAAAATAACAACTCCAAGTGTCTTTGCGAACAATCGGCAATAAAATAGAGTATTTCAGTTTTTAATTTTTCGTAAATAAAAGTTGGTTAGATTAATAGTCTCTGTGAATATAATAACATAAACAAAGTGATATGCCGTAAATTTAGGAGTACAGTATAAATTATGCCTCTATTAAAATATACCGCAATAACTAACTACCAAAGGATTTTTGATATTTTGAATATATTTGATGCTCATAGCATTATCACATTTCCAAAGGCTCTAAATTTTAGAAAAATGTTCTAATAGAATATGTCTATCAATATAAAGTAAAGGTATTGTTAGGTTTTTTTAAAAAATACGACCTACAACAGTCTCTGCTACAGCATGGCTGACTCTGTAGAAACTTCTGTGAAACCATAATAATTATATCAATAATCGAGTTGTCCTTATGATAATATTTTCTTCCAATATCCGACTCCACTATCCATAAAAGTTATGTTAGAAAATTCATAATTGAGCGCATTGTAATTTTTAAAAAGAAATTCACTTCACACACAAAGATGTAGCCATTCAATCCATGAAAATAATGCAAGTCAGTATGCGTATGTTATGGCTAACTGTTTAAATGTCTATTCCTTCCACGTTTGTCGGAAGAAATACTTTTTTTATACTAGTATTTTAGTTGAAAATAAGATCATAAATCATCTATACAAAACAAGCGTCCCTTATGGATTTGAACGAAAATCATAGATTCGACTATTTTCATGAAAAATAAATCTAAGTACGGAATAATGCAGGAAGATTATCTATTTTCTTGGTTTAGAAAGTGATGTAGTTAAGATTTATAACTTAGGAATAAATAAATTATTATTAATCTTTTCGACCTATTTCTCTTGCATATTTAATTTCTTTGATAGTAAGAACTAATCTTTTTATTTTACAAAGTAAAAAAACGCTAAAGATCGGCGTTGTCAGTCAGGTATAAGAACTGATTTAACACGATGGTTTTTGTACAAACGTTCACATACAATTGTATGCTTTTTAACCGATTGTGTCGGAAAAAATGATGATTTATAGATTAGATATTTAGACGAAGAGCTAACCTTCTTAATAAAGTATTGATTATTGCCCTGCTAGCTAGACAACACTTTTTATGTTAGTCAAAAAAAAATTTTTTTTTCGGACGCTATTACAGATTTCATCGTTAACTAACAAACATTAAGACCAAAAAATTAGCGTGCAAGATGAAATGTATAGGTTCACTTCATTTCTACATTATTTTACAACTCTCAATCGCATTAAAAACAAGATCGAATAAAAAATAACTTATGACATATGGACGAAAAATGTTTTTCGGGCTATTTAGGTTAGCGACCGCATTACGTCTGAAATACTACATTTTTCGAGCTTATAACATAATTTACTATTTTAACGTTAAAATAGGGGAAATGATGTATCGAAATGGATACTTTTTTTTGTCGATCACGAGATTATAGTTTCTTTTAAAATGAACTCTAATATTTACAACACAAATTATCCTTTAAGCCACATTAGTTTAAAACTCGTCTGTCGCTTTCCCTCTATTGTGAGTTTGATTAAAGTATAGCGTAGTATATATTTAGATGAATTTCGTAAATGTTGAATACTTTCAAAACTGAAAAAGCCGCCCTTTGCAATAAATATCTCCGTAGAGTTAGGTACCCTGCAGATTAAGGGTATTTCAGCGGATAATCATATACAAATTCAAAGATTTTGTCTATTTTAATGGATTAACAAACAATATCTATAGGATGACTTTACTGATAAAAAAAAAGAACAAAAATCCATAAAGTCTAGGCTCACATGAAATTCCATAAAGAGCAGCTGCATAGCCTTATCACATCAAACTATATTTTTATTTCGTTCTATTGTCAAAAGTCTGTGTTTAGGAGATTATCGTTCATTTTAAAATGAACTCTAATATGTACATCACCATAAACTACCTCTTAAGCCGTCGTAAAAATACAATTTTCGATTTGCCTCTATATTGATTTTCTAATATTAAATATCTACAATAGTCGAAATTCGCTCGCTAATACCTATGTATGCAAGGTTTCTTCAAAAAATGACAATTTTGTTGTTTAATGGCTTGAAAAAATGGAAAAAGGAGGTTTTTGCATCCATTTATTTCCAGATGAGTGTTAAAAATACTTATAAAACTCGGTATACCGAAGATCAAGCATTAATGAGAGGGTTGAGTCCTGTTTGCCAAATCCTGATTTTTAATTTGACGTTGGCAACGGTACAATTTTTTAACATTTATCATAAGAGGCGTATATTTTTGGGGCTTAGATCTACCAGTTTATCCACGCCCCATTTATTGTTAGTGCTTTAGTAATTTTACTTTCCAATTATTTTTTACCAAAACGCGTAGTTGAAACAGTGTCTATATCAGACGATATAATAAATTTTAAGGATTAATTTGCTTACAAATACACTTCAATTTATTTAGGCTAAAGCAGCCAGACATATACTGGAACTACGAAAACCCTATTACAATTTGGTTGCCTAGAGAAAATTTTGTAAAAAACATAGCTTTCTACACAAATGCTTGCACATTATGTACCTATCATTTTAAGATACCTGGCGACATCAATGTAAGCATTGACATAATGACGCAAGATATAGGTAGGTACTAGAATATTCAAGATTTCTATTAACGATACACTTCAGCATACATGCGAGATGTCATTAATGTCTACGGAAGGCAACAGACATACCAGCTATTTTTACATGGGATTCCATAGACTTGGACGCTTCTTGTTTAGAAATATTTGATGTCATCTTGAGGAGTTCCGTATTGAAGCATCAAACCTACCTGCCAAATAATTGACGAAATATGGGATATCATAAAATATGTCCCCCATCGAACTAAATGATCCTATAAACCAGCTTCACAGACCGTAATTTGTGATGCTAACACGATTAATACGCAATAGAACAAGATTAAGAAACAAAATTTAAAGTAGCTCTTTATCACACGAAAATAATTAAATAATTTACGGTTACAGAACAATAATTATTTTAAAAAGCTGTATAACTAAATATATTATGTTATTAGGAATATTCTGTCTAAAGTAACAGCTGATCTTAGTCGAAAATGAGATCGTATTATTGATTGTTGAATTCGTTAGGTATGAAATAAAATTAGAGATTTCGTCTATTTTTTCACGATTAAAAAAGAATACCTCTATTTAGCTAAAAATGAAACGATTACAGTGGTAGATTAATTCACTTTACCAAGCATGTAAACTACTAATTTTGCAATAAATATCTTCTATATTTCTAGGTAGGTTGACTCGAAAATGTTGGGCTATTTTCATCAAAAATCCCGATACGAAATTGAAAAATTTGCCTATTTTTGTCGGTTTACAAAGTGATAGTGGAATATTGGTTTGATCAAAGAACAATAATTATTTTAAAAATGTTGTATAATTAACTAAATGTCGGTGTTATCAGGCAGGCAAGAAGTTATTTATCTGAATCTTATTTGTACCATTAGCGTTTATATACAAATGTTAGTGGTTTTCAAAAATTGATATCTCGGAAATTATTAGGTTTAGACTTATAATACGCTTATTAAAAAATAATGACTACTTTATGCAAAATTCAAAAATATTATAAGATGTAGGGTATCCCAGTAACTTAACCAAAGATTTTCGGTCTTCGTAAAGCTTTACACGTTTCTTCAGCGTACCAAACATTCACTTTTTTTAAATATTGTCATCGGGTTAGGATTCTGAACATAGGATTAACATCACTCCAATAGTGAACATGTTGCGTTGTCACAGTTCCATTCGTTGAAAAGTAAACAAAACCGTTTGAGCTACGTGGGGAATAAATAAAGTTGGCTTGTTGAAAAATTTTAATATTTATTAAGGTAAAAGACTATAAATATATCGATACAACACTTTGGCATTTCTAATACTACAAACATGAATATCTAAAATGTGATATTTACAACCATCAACTCTCTCTCCCTTCTCTAATTTTGGTACACCAATGCTGTCTTCTAAGTTTATAATATATGGCGTCCTGCAGTTTAATTCCGAAAATGTTTTAACTAAAAATTCCTCTTTAACACGTCCTTTAACGTAAATAATGTCTGCGTCTATCAGATTGTTGGATATGATATTATGTAGTTCCTTGTAATCGGTATCACCATAATTATAAAGGATACCATGATGATTTCCAAATAGATATTTGACTTGTTTCTTGCAAGCCTTACTTAAGGTGTCGAATGGTTTAACTGGTTTAAAAAAGTAACTTTTCATACTATTCCCATCATAAATAGCCAATTCTTTCGCGCAAAATTCAGGTATGTTAAATCCTTGAATATCGACTACAACGAACTTCATTGTCTGAAGACTCAAATCAAACAAGTATATTTTCATATTTTTATCGCTCTTAAGTTCGATTTCAAAAGCACACCCCCACTTTTCGATAATTTCACAGTCTTAGCACATAGATCTTATATTTTTATTTACGATCAATTCATCTTTATTCGCCAATCGTCTCAAACGAGTCTGCTTTCGAAAGTAATATAGCCTTAGTATTCAGAAAATATTAATGATATCGGAGCCTAAAACATCCTTGACACTAAAAAAATCATTGTGTTTCCTAACAAAACCCATCATCTTGTCTATTTAGCTTGCTTTCCTATTGTTTAGCAGGTTAAATAAAATTATTATTTCGCTCTTTTTGTCTGTACTGAATCGTTAGGGGAATACGTTTCTAGTTCTATAAGAGAGACAGTTAAAATTTATGTAAGCAATCAAAAATCCTACACTATGAGCTACTTAGTTAAAATTTCATATTTCCTTCCTGGGTCAGGCAAAATTTGTGATGTGTCGGGCAAAATTTATAAAAATACGAAAAAAAAATGCTGGATGCATTTTTAGCGTGACTTTCTATTTAATACCATCTTATTTCAAGGTATAATTCGGTTGTCAAAATGAGAATAAAATAATTTTCCCATGGTTTATGTCATCTTAAAAAAGTCAAAAGGTTATATTCTGTAGAGGGTCAGATACATTCAAATTTAAATATTTTCTCCAAGAAGAATTTTAAGATAGTATTATAGTAAATAAAAATTCTATACCTCCAATATTTCATGGAAACATATCGTGTTCTAGCGACATAACCCAAAAGTACCTCTATTCAGAAACGCATCGTACTTTTCTTGTCAATAATTGTCTCATTGTCCCATCCATTACATTATTATAATCTTAAAGCACCTGTTACCAGCATTATCTGTTTTTATGGTTTTCATAAAACATAGCGATTACCGATGAAAATTAAACGAAAACTTAATAAATAACTTTTTTTTTCAACTGAAATAGACTGATTTTCGATGGAAAAATGTTACTTATAACTAAAAATGAATATAAGACATATACGCAATGATATTTAGAATAAATCAATCTTTTCTAAAATTACTATGAAATATTCACAAAATCGTTTCGTTATAACCAAAGTAGCAAGGCTTGCAGATTTCGTATAGAGTTCAAACGCGATACTGAGATGATCTTTTTTTTTTATATTTTTGTAGGATAATGCACCACTACGTTGTAAGTACTTGAGAGAGGACTTTCTTGAAAAATCCTCAAATTTCTCTGCAATTTTGTTCCTTCTAGAGTTAAATTCACACAGAAAACCCCGTATTCTTATCTTCCAGGTTGGTATATTAAAAAGGGCTTATTAGTATGGTTTAGAAAACAAGCAATATTAATTAACGGATGTTTTTTCGTCGTATGAAGAGTTGAAAAATTTTTTTTTTCCACTCCAATGGTTGCGATGCAGAGAGTCGGGTTTCATCATAATCTTTCAGGGTAGCTCAGGTTTGATTGCATGTAGAGAGTCGGGTTTCATCATAATCTTTCAGGGTAGCTCAGGTTTGATTGCATGTGCTAAGGTTAGTGCTCCTTGCAATCGGTTTCAGGTTTGACGCGCCCCCCTCAGGTTTGTTCAGGTTTCTCAAGTGTTTGAGAAACCTGAACAAACCTGAGGGGGGCGCGTCAATTAATTAATATTGCTTGTTTTCTAAACCATACTAATAAGCCCTTTTTAATATACCAACCTGAAAGATAAGAATACGGGGTTTTCTGTGTGAATTTAACTCTAGAAGGAACAAAATTGCAGAGAAATTTGAGGATTTTTCAAGAAAGTCCTCTCTCAAGTACTTACAACGTAGTGGTGCATTATCCTACAAAAATATAAAAAAAAAGATCATCTCAGTATCGCGTTTGAACTCTATACGAAATCTGCAAGCCTTGCTACTTTGGTTATAACGAAACGATTTTGTGAATATTTCATAGTAATTTTAGAAAAGATTGATTTATTCTAAATATCATTGCGTATATGTCTTATATTCATTTTTAGTTATAAGTAACATTTTTCCATCGAAAATCAGTCTATTTCAGTTGAAAAAAAAAGTTATTTATTAAGTTTTCGTTTAATTTTCATCGGTAATCGCTATGTTTTATGAAAACCATAAAAACAGATAATGCTGGTAACAGGTGCTTTAAGATTATAATAATGTAATGGATGGGACAATGAGACAATTATTGACAAGAAAAGTACGATGCGTTTCTGAATAGAGGTACTTTTGGGTTATGTCGCTAGAACACGATATGTTTCCATGAAATATTGGAGGTATAGAATTTTTATTTACTATAATACTATCTTAAAATTCTTCTTGGAGAAAATATTTAAATTTGAATGTATCTGACCCTCTACAGAATATAACCTTTTGACTTTTTTAAGATGACATAAACCATGGGAAAATTATTTTATTCTCATTTTGACAACCGAATTATACCTTGAAATAAGATGGTATTAAATAGAAAGTCACGCTAAAAATGCATCCAGCATTTTTTTTTCGTATTTTTATAAATTTTGCCCGACACATCACAAATTTTGCCTGACCCAGGAAGGAAATATGAAATTTTAACTAAGTAGCTCATAGTGTAGGATTTTTGATTGCTTACATAAATTTTAACTGTCTCTCTTATAGAACTAGAAACGTATTCCCCTAACGATTCAGTACAGACAAAAAGAGCGAAATAATAATTTTATTTAACCTGCTAAACAATAGGAAAGCAAGCTAAATAGACAAGATGATGGGTTTTGTTAGGAAACACAATGATTTTTTTAGTGTCAAGGATGTTTTAGGCTCCGATATCATTAATATTTTCTGAATACTAAGGCTATATTACTTTCAAAAGCAGACTCGTTTGAGACGATTGGCGAATAAAGATGAATTGATCGTAAATAAAAATATAAGATCTATGTGCTAAGACTGTGAAATTATCGAAAAGTGGGGGTGTGCTTTTGAAATCGAACTTAAGAGCGATAAAAATATGAAAATATACTTGTTTGATTTGAGTCTTCAGACAATGAAGTTCGTTGTAGTCGATATTCAAGGATTTAACATACCTGAATTTTGCGCGAAAGAATTGGCTATTTATGATGGGAATAGTATGAAAAGTTACTTTTTTAAACCAGTTAAACCATTCGACACCTTAAGTAAGGCTTGCAAGAAACAAGTCAAATATCTATTTGGAAATCATCATGGTATCTTTTATAATTATGGTGATACCGATTACAAGGAACTACATAATATCATATCCAACAATCTGATAGACGCAGACATTATTTACGTTAAAGGACGTGTTAAAGAGGAATTTTTAGTTAAAACATTTTCGGAATTAAACTGCAGGACGCCATATATTATAAACTTAGAAGACAGCATTGGTGTACCAAAATTAGAGAAGGGAGAGAGAGTTGATGGTTGTAAATATCACATTTTAGATATTCATGTTTGTAGTATTAGAAATGCCAAAGTGTTGTATCGATATATTTATAGTCTTTTACCTTAATAAATATTAAAATTTTTCAACAAGCCAACTTTATTTATTCCCCACGTAGCTCAAACGGTTTTGTTTACTTTTCAACGAATGGAACTGTGACAACGCAACATGTTCACTATTGGAGTGATGTTAATCCTATGTTCAGAATCCTAACCCGATGACAATATTTAAAAAAAGTGAATGTTTGGTACGCTGAAGAAACGTGTAAAGCTTTACGAAGACCGAAAATCTTTGGTTAAGTTACTGGGATACCCTACATCTTATAATATTTTTGAATTTTGCATAAAGTAGTCATTATTTTTTAATAAGCGTATTATAAGTCTAAACCTAATAATTTCCGAGATATCAATTTTTGAAAACCACTAACATTTGTATATAAACGCTAATGGTACAAATAAGATTCAGATAAATAACTTCTTGCCTGCCTGATAACACCGACATTTAGTTAATTATACAACATTTTTAAAATAATTATTGTTCTTTGATCAAACCAATATTCCACTATCACTTTGTAAACCGACAAAAATAGGCAAATTTTTCAATTTCGTATCGGGATTTTTGATGAAAATAGCCCAACATTTTCGAGTAAACCTACCTAGAAATATAGAAGATATTTATTGCAAAATTAGTAGTTTACATGCTTGGTAAAGTGAATTAATCTACCACTGTAATCGTTTCATTTTTAGCTAAATAGAGGTATTCTTTTTTAATCGTGAAAAAATAGACGAAATCTCTAATTTTATTTCATACCTAACGAATTCAACAATCAATAATACGATCTCATTTTCGACTAAGATCAGCTGTTACTTTAGACAGAATATTCCTAATAACATAATATATTTAGTTATACAGCTTTTTAAAATAATTATTGTTCTGTAACCGTAAATTATTTAATTATTTTCGTGTGATAAAGAGCTACTTTAAATTTTGTTTCTTAATCTTGTTCTATTGCGTATTAATCGTGTTAGCATCACAAATTACGGTCTGTGAAGCTGGTTTATAGGATCATTTAGTTCGATGGGGGACATATTTTATGATATCCCATATTTCGTCAATTATTTGGCAGGTAGGTTTGATGCTTCAATACGGAACTCCTCAAGATGACATCAAATATTTCTAAACAAGAAGCGTCCAAGTCTATGGAATCCCATGTAAAAATAGCTGGTATGTCTGTTGCCTTCCGTAGCCATTAATGACATCTCGCATGTATGCTGAAGTGTATCGTTAATAGAAATCTTGAATATTCTAGTACCTACCTATATCTTGCGTCATTATGTCAATGCTTACATTGATGTCGCCAGGTATCTTAAAATGATAGGTACATAATGTGCAAGCATTTGTGTAGAAAGCTATGTTTTTTACAAAATTTTCTCTAGGCAACCAAATTGTAATAGGGTTTTCGTAGTTCCAGTATATGTCTGGCTGCTTTAGCCTAAATAAATTGAAGTGTATTTGTAAGCAAATTAATCCTTAAAATTTATTATATCGTCTGATATAGACACTGTTTCAACTACGCGTTTTGGTAAAAAATAATTGGAAAGTAAAATTACTAAAGCACTAACAATAAATGGGGCGTGGATAAACTGGTAGATCTAAGCCCCAAAAATATACGCCTCTTATGATAAATGTTAAAAAATTGTACCGTTGCCAACGTCAAATTAAAAATCAGGATTTGGCAAACAGGACTCAACCCTCTCATTAATGCTTGATCTTCGGTATACCGAGTTTTATAAGTATTTTTAACACTCATCTGGAAATAAATGGATGCAAAAACCTCTTTTTTCCATTTTTTCAAGCCATTAAACAACAAAATTGTCATTTTTTGAAGAAACCTTGCATACATAGGTATTAGCGAGCGAATTTCGACTATTGTAGATATTTAATATTAGAAAATCAATATAGAGGCAAATCGAAAATTGTATTTTTACGACGGCTTAAGAGGTAGTTTATGGTGATGTACATATTAGAGTTCATTTTAAAATGAACGATAATCTCCTAAACACAGACTTTTGACAATAGAACGAAATAAAAATATAGTTTGATGTGATAAGGCTATGCAGCTGCTCTTTATGGAATTTCATGTGAGCCTAGACTTTATGGATTTTTGTTCTTTTTTTTTATCAGTAAAGTCATCCTATAGATATTGTTTGTTAATCCATTAAAATAGACAAAATCTTTGAATTTGTATATGATTATCCGCTGAAATACCCTTAATCTGCAGGGTACCTAACTCTACGGAGATATTTATTGCAAAGGGCGGCTTTTTCAGTTTTGAAAGTATTCAACATTTACGAAATTCATCTAAATATATACTACGCTATACTTTAATCAAACTCACAATAGAGGGAAAGCGACAGACGAGTTTTAAACTAATGTGGCTTAAAGGATAATTTGTGTTGTAAATATTAGAGTTCATTTTAAAAGAAACTATAATCTCGTGATCGACAAAAAAAAGTATCCATTTCGATACATCATTTCCCCTATTTTAACGTTAAAATAGTAAATTATGTTATAAGCTCGAAAAATGTAGTATTTCAGACGTAATGCGGTCGCTAACCTAAATAGCCCGAAAAACATTTTTCGTCCATATGTCATAAGTTATTTTTTATTCGATCTTGTTTTTAATGCGATTGAGAGTTGTAAAATAATGTAGAAATGAAGTGAACCTATACATTTCATCTTGCACGCTAATTTTTTGGTCTTAATGTTTGTTAGTTAACGATGAAATCTGTAATAGCGTCCGAAAAAAAAATTTTTTTTTGACTAACATAAAAAGTGTTGTCTAGCTAGCAGGGCAATAATCAATACTTTATTGAGAAGGTTAGCTCTTCGTCTAAATATCTAATCTATAAATCATCATTTTTTCCGACACAATCGGTTAAAAAGCATACAATTGTATGTGAACGTTTGTACAAAAACCATCGTGTTAAATCAGTTCTTATACCTGACTGACAACGCCGATCTTTAGCTTTTTTTTACTTTGTAAAATAAAAAGATTAGTTCTTACTATCAAAGAAATTAAATATGCAAGAGAAATAGGTCGAAAAGATTAATAATAATTTATTTATTCCTAAGTTATAAATCTTAACTACATCACTTTCTAAACCAAGAAAATAGATAATCTTCCTGCATTATTCCGTACTTAGATTTATTTTTCATGAAAATAGTCGAATCTATGATTTTCGTTCAAATCCATAAGGGACGCTTGTTTTGTATAGATGATTTATGATCTTATTTTCAACTAAAATACTAGTATAAAAAAAGTATTTCTTCCGACAAACGTGGAAGGAATAGACATTTAAACAGTTAGCCATAACATACGCATACTGACTTGCATTATTTTCATGGATTGAATGGCTACATCTTTGTGTGTGAAGTGAATTTCTTTTTAAAAATTACAATGCGCTCAATTATGAATTTTCTAACATAACTTTTATGGATAGTGGAGTCGGATATTGGAAGAAAATATTATCATAAGGACAACTCGATTATTGATATAATTATTATGGTTTCACAGAAGTTTCTACAGAGTCAGCCATGCTGTAGCAGAGACTGTTGTAGGTCGTATTTTTTAAAAAAACCTAACAATACCTTTACTTTATATTGATAGACATATTCTATTAGAACATTTTTCTAAAATTTAGAGCCTTTGGAAATGTGATAATGCTATGAGCATCAAATATATTCAAAATATCAAAAATCCTTTGGTAGTTAGTTATTGCGGTATATTTTAATAGAGGCATAATTTATACTGTACTCCTAAATTTACGGCATATCACTTTGTTTATGTTATTATATTCACAGAGACTATTAATCTAACCAACTTTTATTTACGAAAAATTAAAAACTGAAATACTCTATTTTATTGCCGATTGTTCGCAAAGACACTTGGAGTTGTTATTTTGCTTTTTCTACCTCTTTTTCCCCGGTTGCGGAGAAATATGTTAGGGGAAGTTTGGGTATCCTCAGACGGTTATATGCAATGATTCAAGCTTCTAAAAAAGTACTAAGGCAAGTAATTATCAATTTGAATTTATGTATGTCGAAGGTAATGTGTTACTCATAAATATACATGATGAAAACATTTATTGTTCGATTGCATCTAATTTTTAAGAGTCTAGAAATAAGCAAATAATGTTCTTTAACGTTTCTTTATAAACATCTCGAGTTACCTGTCCTTCCCCTGCATCATAGAAGGGTATTTGCCGACAAAGTTTGACCATTTTTTATGATTCGAGAGTTGGGTATTCTCTACAGATGTAAACTGACGTCATTCGAGTAGTCCGAACTTGTTAGATTTTAGCTTATATTCTTATTATGTGATTTTAAAATTATGTATGCGTTTGTTTAATTCATTGTAAAGGATTTGTTATTATGCTAATTTCAAAAGTTAAATGTTGTTGAGAATATTGAAATGTGACATCGATGTGGTGGTTGAGAGAATCATGGGAAATGATATTCCCAAAGTTTCTCATACTTTTTAACCCTATGTGTAGGTGACGCTAATAATATTGAATTTTTTTATTAAAATATCTAAAGTAAATATCTAATTGATTTTTTTTTTTTAGCGCTAATTGGGATTTTAATTAACTACCTCAGAGTTGGTATACACTATATTTTGCAGCGCAATTGCTTTCACACCCAGTAATGTATTATGATTTTTTTGGATGGTTGTTATATTGTGAGTTTCTTAAGTTAGCCAGATTAATAATAAATTAAAAAACCAACGTGATTTGCTTATTGTTGTCATTGAGAATTAAGGTTATAAAATATTTAACAACCCCATATTTTTATGCTCGTGTTGAAAATAAGTTAAGATTGCTACTTTGTTGCCTACGCCTGATAGTCATAATTTTATTGAGGGTTCTACCTGATGACAAATACAGCTTATGATACCTAACTAGTGGGTATTTTCAGTTTAAGGATCGAATAATATAGAGTTATTGTGCATACATCACCGCAAACAAAAGGTAGCTTTTTATATTATTTCGTATTTACAATCCATTTAACTACAATTTTACACTGTGAATTAATTTTTTTTACTTTTTTCCTGAAATTGTACCCTATTTACTTATATTATGATATTATCCAAAATTTTTATAAAAGCATTATGAGGGCTTTTACCTGATGGCGAACACAAGTTGTATAGTACCTATACCTGCTTGGTATTTTATACGTATTTAAGTTTTATTTATTGTCTACTACTCTGTTCTCATTACAAGATAGTCCTATAATTTATCCATTTCCAGTACAAAGAAATCGCTAGTTAATGGTTCTAGATGGTAATTATTTTATTGTATTTTATATAAGTGGTGCAAAAATTGAAAACAATTATTAGATATGCTACTGAATTTTAATGAGGGCCCTTCGGAATAATAAATAAAGGTTTATGTCCCTTTCTTTTTAAATCGAGTCGGCAGAGGGTTTGAGAGGATCATTTAGGTATAAATAATTATTGCGGTGGCAAATGTGCCGCCTTAATATACTTATCTTGTTAGACCATATAAATTAGGGTTTTATTTCGCTTTACTACCCGCCAGCGGCGTTTCACTAAGTTAGAAAATATAAATAATGTTTTTTACTATACCGCTTTAACAGCGGCGTTTCAACTAAGGGGAAATAATAAAAAGTCTGGTTTAAGGATGGCTCAGGTCGCATCGTAAAAAGTTGGGTTTAAGGATGGCTTATAAAAATTGGGATTTAATTATCCCGCTTTAGCAGCGGCGTTTCACTAAGGTTAAATCATAAAAAGTCGGGTTTTATCTCGGGTCAGATCATAAATATTCAGGTTCAAATTAGGGTTAGATGAGAAGCCGCCTCGCGAAAGCATCCGGGTTAGGTCGTAAAAAGTCGGGTTTTATCTCGGGTCAGTTCATAAATATTAAGGTTCAAGTTAGGGTTAGATAAGAAGCCGCCTCATGAAAGCATCCGGGTTAGGTCGTAAAAAGTCGGGTTTAATTTCGGGTTATTTTGTAAACAGCACCACCGAACCACCCGGGTTAGGTCATAAAACGCACCACCTGGGTTAGATCGTAAATTGCACCACCGAACCACCCGGGTTAGATCGTAAAACGCACCACCTGCACCACCTGGGTTAGATCATAAAACGCACCACCAGCACCACTTGGGTTAGATCGTAAAACGCACCACCTGCACCACCTGGGTTAGATCGTAAATTGCACCACCAGCACCACCTGGCCCAGAACTCTCCATATTCCTCTACTGTGGCGTTCTTCCTGCCATGAAAGATACATATAAGTGTAGCGAAGTTCCACTAAATTTAACTAATGCAGAATTTGACAGAGTTGTTGCTGCTGAAGTATTTGCTAATAACAATCACTACTTCTATGCTCTTGTAGTATATATTACACCGAACTGTTCAGTTGTTGTCAAACAAGTATTTTTCAATTGTTTAGAGAGTCTATACTTTCTTTATGATCACAACTACATAATTCTAGGGGATTTTAATATCAAACGCCCCAATGAGTACTACCGGAATCACTGTGAAGAATGTGGGGACCATAAACAATTGTTAGTTGTAAAGCAACTTTCTGCAACAAAATGGTCGTCTCGCTCTCGCGAACAAGCAGTAAAATCCCTTGTCATCAATTATGATGGAATTTTTAATGCCTTAAAACAATTAGCCGAAGACACGTCGAAAAAAAAGATACTAGAAGCGATGCATTTTTTTAAAGAAGTTTATGGTGAAAGTTTCATTGTTAGAATTTGTTGGTAATCTATACGAGGTCAATTCGATTCCTTAGAAGAAAAGGCCAAAGATATATCTTTGGTTTTAAACACTTCATACAAAGATGCATATCAACGTAGAAGCGCAAAAAAATTAGCTAACGGCTCAACGGAAATATCACGACTTAAAAAGCAAAATAAAGCTTACAAAGAAATAAGTGACCTTTTTGGGTTCTTTAGCCAGTTAACTATTATTTCTTTAGAATTAATATCTGCCAATGCCAAAACTTTAATTTCTCAATACCCCAACGATTTAGAAGGCAAGTTGGCTTACGAACTTATTCAGTTTTCTTCATATTTAATAACTCTAAATATTAAGAGTGTTACTAGTGTTCCCCTCCTTCTAAGTCATTTAATTGAAAAAGATTTGTTAAAAATATTTCCAAACACATATATAGCTTTAAGAATTTATTATACATCCCAATTACTAACTGCGAAAGCGAAAAATCATTTTCAAAACTAGCTCTTATAAAAAATAAATACAGGGCCACCATGGGCCAAGTAAGACTGTCCAGTTTAGCTTTAATGAGTATTGAAAATGATTTTTTGGCTTTAACTCTTCAATATATTTTGACGATATTACTGTTTTTTTTTATGATAAGGCACAGCACTGCAGGATAAATCCTTTATGGCGCTCTGGGAGCGGTGCGTGTGCGCAGGAATCGATTCACGTTGGTCTTGAATCTTTGGAGATTATACTCGTTGGGGAACACGATCTCAGGGAGGTCGTTCCAGAGTGATGACGTTCTCCAGATGAAAGAATTTTGAAACAGTGTCGTTCGAGGGACACTAAGCTGAACCACGTACTGGTGGGCTGCAGTAACTCGTCGTGTATTTCTACCATACACCACTCTGGGTGGTATCAAGCGGGCAACCTCAGTTGAACACTTACCATAAAAATATTTGTAAAATAGACTCAAGTCGCCAACCTGCCTTCGATGTTCAAGGCTTTCCAGGTTGTTTGTCAGACTATGGTCACCGATCAAGCGAATGGCTCTTCTTTGAATGGAATCTATATAACAATCTCAGGGTATGTTTAGGAGCAGAGCCCCAAATATGCGAACAGTACTCCAGCGATGGTCGAATTTGGGCTTTATAGAGCATCAAAAGTTGTTGGGGTGTATAGAGGTTCTTTGTTCGGAAAAGTACTTCAAGCTTCTGCGAGGCTGCCTTAGCAATGGCAGCAACCTGACTATGCCAAGACATATGACTATCCAAATTAACGCCCAATAAATTAATTGATAAAGCAAAGGTAATCGAGTGTCCCGCCATAACTATATCCGGTTCTTCAACATTAACTTTTTTAGAAAAAACTGCCGCGTTAAATTCTACTTGGTTACTGTCGCCCCAAAACAGAATTTCTTCCAGGTCTTTGTTGAGATGTGAGACCTCTTGCTGCCTATAGGGATGTGCATTGTGCATTAGCAGCCGATGTCCGAGCATCCAAAGTAAAAGATGAAACAAGTGTGCTCAGTGCTGTCATCAACGAAGCTATATATAGGATTTTTATTTTTTTCCAAAAGATCGTTAATGTATAGTAAGAAGAGGGTGGGCGACAATATAGAACCTTGGAGGACTCCGGCGTTGATGTTAAATGTGTCTGAAAGAAATCCGTCCATCGCCACTCGCAGAGAACGGTCTTTAAGAAAGCTCGACAGCCATGAACAAAATTGAACCGGCATTCCGTATGCTCTCACTTTAGTTAGGAGTCCCTCATGCCATACTCGGTAAAAAGCCTTGGAAATGTCCAGTGCTACCGCCCATAGGACTCCCCATGATGTTCTATTGCGTTGTTCCAAACATGAGTAACATAAGCGAGGAGGTCTCCTGTTGATCTAGACTTACGGAATCCATACTGGCGGTCACTAAAAATGATGAAGCCTTCCAGGTATTTTAATAATTTTTCGTTGATAGCCTTCTCCATAACTTTTGATATAACCGGGTATGGGCTGGACTCGCACAGTTTTCCAGCAAGAAGGAAATATTCCTTTTTTTTAGGATAAGTTAAAAAGCCTACAAAATACCGATGTCAGTTCGTCAGCGCATGTCTTAATTACAATGACTGGAATATCGTCAGGACCAGAAGCCTTTTTAGTGTCAAGACTTCTCAAGATTCGTTTGACATGGCGGTGGCGAAAAACAATCTCGGGCATTCTCGATTCTACAGGGGTAATGTTTGGTGGAGTACTTCCCTGAAAATTTACCATTGAATGTGAAGAGAATAGTTCCGCCAGTAAGTTTGCTTTATCCTGTGCTTTGGTCGCAATGGTGCCATCAGAACGTGTTAGAGGTGGAATGGTTGACTTGGTAAAGTTCTGACTGACGGCCTTAGCTACCGACCATTTTCAACTTTAAAAGCACGTAAAAAAACATTTTAAAGATGATTATTTTTTGTTACGGTAAAAGTTTACTATTTTTGTTTGTTCATTGTTATGTCTTTGTCTTTGTTTGCATTCTTATACAAAATATAATACTATAAATATTTTATTTATCTTCATTAAGGGCCCTCCAGGTTTTTTAGCCCCGGGCCCACATCTTCTATAATCCGGCACTGCCAAGGGGGCAGAGGGAGGGCGATCGCCCCCCTGTGGCTACGCCACTTGTTTAGAGCTCAACACGCGTAAAAATTCCCTATGTGGGATTCAGCACGGGATATTTTTAGGCAATTGCAAAGGGGGACTAAGATTCATTAGGGGGGGGGGGGGCTTAAATAGTACGAATCTTGGCTTCAACAACTCAACACTCGCTTTGAAAATGTTCAGCCGCCCCTGTCTATCTGTTTTCAAATTTAGTGATTGCCATACGAATTTTGTTAACATTACCTGTGACTGTGGCTAGCAGGGAAAGAAGCTTTTTAAAACTTAAAATAATAAAAAATTATTTGAGTTCAACAATGGAACAAGAAAGGCTTTCAGACTTATCTATCGAAAAGGACGTTTCAGAATATTACAACAGAATTTGCATTAAAAAAGGCAAGAGAAGCAAAGAGACTGACTTGTTAAGTATATTATGTATTAATATTAATAGGTATGTGTATGTATGTATTTAGTATAGGTAACGTATTCATTTGGTTATTATATCAATAAATTTGTTATTAACTTAGGTTCTCTAACTTTGGTTCAATAAAGGCCACTTTTATTAACAAAAAAACGGTTTATTGTCGGATCACTACTAAACACACACTTCAGGTTCTACAAGGTCACTCTAACTAACTTAAGCCTAGTATACATCTTTACATCTCAATACTTATAAGGCTAGGTTTACAGTATATATAAAAATGGTAAAAAGTAACGTTATTAACACTCGGCCATCCTTATGACCTATTTTCGTCCTCGAAAATCTGGTAATCTTCCAAGTACTTCGGTTTTCTTTTAATTCTACTTGTACTGGCTCTCATAGTTTTAGTCTCATCTTCGGTAAAGTTTACATCTTCTTTCCGACTATTCGATGGGGTTAATGTTTGCTCATTTATGGAATTCTGATCTGGGTCTTCTGAGTCTGAATTTTCTGGGTCTGGGTCTCCTGAGTCTGAATTTTCTGGGTCTGACTCGTCTGAGTCACTGTTATGTGTTGAGTATCGCTTCAAAGCGTCTATCGCTGCTATACCTCGATAAAATTTCTGAGTACGCTGTATTTCAGGCAGATCTTCTATTTGGTATCGATCATTGGGTAATCGTGCGACAACTATATATGGCCCTTTATATTTCGGTAATAATTTCCTTGAATCGCCCGTTGCAGAGGCTTCTCTTCTAAGCATTACCATATCTCCAGGTTCTAATACATTTGCTTTGGCTCTTCTTTTGTTGTATCTATTTCTTTGTTTTTCCTGATCCTGTAGAATTCTTTCTATTGCTTCCTTTCTCTTTTCTTCTATAGGGTCATCTTCTTTTGCTTGTACTTGTTCAATTGCATCATCTATTCCGTCGTGTTGCATTTCTCTCGGTTTAAAATTAAAAAGTAAAGCATATGGGGTGCTTTTTGTTGCTTGATGTATAGTGTTATTTATGCTCCATTGTACTATATTTACATATCGGTCCCAATCTCTTCCTTCTTCATCTTGACTCAATGAGGCTAGGGATGTATTTATCACTCGGTTGACTCTCTCACATTGTCCATTCGCTCTAGGAGTACACGTTGCATTTTGAACATGAATTATTTGATTATGTTTGCATACATTCTTAAAATGTGTTCCAGTAAAAGCTGTGCCTCGATCACTAATGATTCTGTATGGTTTTCCAATAATATGAAATAAATCAGTTAATATTTTGGCAGTCATACTGGAAGTTGTATTTTTCACAGCTCGTAAAAATGTAAATTTGGTAAATCCATCTACAATAACCAAAATGTGGCGATTTCCTTTGGTGCTAGACACAAATGGTCCGAGGTGATCAACATGTATAGTATGGAATGGTTTTCCTATCTTATCTATTGAATTTAGGTATCCTTGTCTTCTACCCCCTGGTATTTTATTATACAGACATTCTGTACATGATCCTATATATCCTTTTACATAGTTTCTCATGCGTGGAAACCAATAATTTTCTTTTAGTTTTTGCAAAGTTTTGGTCAGCGCAGGGTGTCCTAATTTATCATGACATTTTTGAACTATTCTCCATCTTGAATTTTTAGGTACTACCCATTTTAGGTGATTTTCTTCATTTTTGTACAATCGTCCGTCTCTCATTTCAAATTCTTCTATAATTTTTCTTTCTTCATTATTGTTAGGTTTATTAGTCTTCAATATTTCAACTTTTCTCTGAATCTTTGGGTCTTTTTTTTGTAAAATACACAACCAATCTTCTTCTTCAAGTGTGTTGAATAGAATTTGTAAACCATCAGCACAATCTGTTTCTTCTGTTTCTTCAATTGGATTTCGGCTCAAAGCATCAGCATGTATCATATTTTTACCAGGTCTATGAATAATTTCATACTTATAATCCAAAAGCTTAAGGCACCAACGACCTATTCTTGATATTAAATTTTTCTTCGTAAACGTAGTACGTAATGCATTACAATCTGTTATTACTACAAAGTTAATTCCAATAAGGTAAGTACGAAGTTTTTCCAATGTCCAAACTACGCACAATGTTTCTAACTCTCCTGAATGGTATTTTTGTTCTTCGGGTGTCGTCTGTCTACTAACGTATGCTACTGGGTGCATTTTATCATCACAACTTCTCTGCATCAAAATTCCTCCTAATCCTAGTATAGAAGCATCAGTGTGTACTTCAGTATAAGCCTTAGGATCGTACAATGTAAGTACATTTTCACTTATTAATTCTGATTTCAATTGTTCAAAAGATGTTTCTTGTTCTTGACCCCATAACCATTTATAATTTTTAGACAATAGTTTGGTAAGTGGTTTGGATTTTAAAGCATAATTCTTGATAAATCGTCGAAAATATCCTGTTAAGCCTAAAAATTGTCTTATATTTTTAACATTTTGCGGTCTTGGAAATTCGTTGACACTTTTTAGTTTTCGTTGTCCTGGCTTAATTTGACCTTGTGATATCTCGTATCCTAAGTAATCGATTTGATTTTCTAAAAAGTAGCATTTTTGTAAGTTTAATTTAAGATTAGCTTTTCTGAGTACTCCTAAAATTTCTTGTAGATTGATCAAACCTTCTTTTTCTGTTATACTGGGCAATAAAAGATCGTCCATGTATGTAAGAGCGATCGTAAATCTTAAGGGTCCTAGTACTTTATTCATCATTTGACTAAAAATTGCAGGTCCATTTATTATACCGAATGGCATTTTTAAAAATTCATAAATTCCATCATTGGTTACAAAGCCTGTCTTGTGTCTTGACTTCTCTTCAACTGGTATTTGATAATAACCACTTCTCATATCCAAAGAGGTATAAAAGTTTTTACCGGACAGTCTGTCTAATTGATCATTAATGACAGGTAAGGGAAATTCCATTTTTCTTATTTTCTTATTAAGTCCACGGTAATCTATACAAAATCTTTCATCTCCTGTTTTCTTTTTTACTATTAGAATTGGGCTGGCATATGATGAACCTGAATCAATTATAATTCCAGCACTTTTTAACTCGTCAACCATCTCTAATACTTTTGTTCGTTCTGAGTGACTTAATCGGTAAGGTCGATATGTGACTGGTTCTTCATCTATAGTTTCTATTTTGCATTCTATTATCTCTGTACAACCTAGCTCTTTCATATTCATTGCAAAGCAGTCTTCATATTCTCTTAAAATTCTTATTAATGATTGTTTCGTTTCTGAGCTGACGTCTGTATTGACATGAATATCTTCTTCCTTAATTTTCGACTCTGTTTTCTCTGTTCCATTTTCCGCTATATTATTCTTTTCATGGAAATTTACTTCAATTTCTTCAACTTGGCAACATATTTCTGCTCTTGTAATTTGTTCATCTTTGTTTAGTACTATTTCTCCATTGCTTAAGTTTACAATAGGAATACATGTCTCAGATTGTTCGTTTAAAGATACAATACATCTAGGTATACATCGTTTATAATCTGTATGATTTTCTATGTATAAGTCTTCTGTTATTTTATTTTGAACATAGGCTTCAATGAATCCAACAAAATCTTTTGGTATTACGGATGTTTCTTTTGCCCACAAATAAACTTTCGGTTTAGGCAGGTCTGGAATATTAATTTTCTCTAAAAAGTCTTCTCCATCATACTCATTCTCCTTTTGTTCGAATAACCTTAAAACGTTTCCTTTTCTGAGAAGAACAATGTGGTTTTGTTCGGTGAATGGTTGTCCAATCAGTAATGGTATACTTTGATAATAATCAGGGATGATTAAAATATTCGTAATTGCTGTAGCTTCGTCAACTTTGATTTTTGTTTTTATTTGTCCTATAGCATTTATTATTCCGTTGCCAAATCCACGAATAATTACAGGATTTTCTAACTCTTCAACGTCTAATCCAATTTCTTTGACATCTGACTCTCGCATTAGGTTACATTGACTTCCAAAATCAATATAAGCTCTGACTATATTTCCATTTACTTCGACTTCTTGAAAATACTTTTGATTAGTATTCAATGGTTCGTTTATTTGGTTGGATAAAACATTTGGATGTCTCTCTCTGTTAGCAGTATTAAGTGAAGTTGATTGATTTGTAAAATGCCTACTGTTGACATTTTGCTGATTATTTGGGTTGTTACGGCAATATTTTGAAGTATGTCCATATTTTTTGCATACGAAACAAAGAGGTCGGTCATTTGAATCTCTTGGAGGTAAATATCTCTCTCTAGTATTTTGAATTGGTTTGTTCTGTTGTATATTGGAATTAGTATTTTGTTTTTCATTAATGTGAAAAGTCGCTGATTCTCTGTTTAATCGTTCATTTCTTTTATCAAATCTGGGGTTTTGCGTAGAATTAGATCTAAATCTTTGTGTTCTTCGTTCGTTTATTCTCTGATAATCTTCTAATGAATGTAATAAATCGTCATCATCAATGTGATTTTTACTTGAAGTAACGTCACATAGTGTTTTGTCAAATAGACCAATTAAAATTTGTTCCCTCGATTCTCTAAAACCAAGTCCAAGATCTTTGCATAACTTCATCTTCTCGTGAAAGTAAGTACTTAACGTCTCATCTTTTCTTTGCACTCTTGCTTCCATCTGTCGCCATTTTTCTGTTGTACTTATTTCGCCAATAAAAGTTTTAGTAAAAGCTCTTTCAATTGGTTTGTTCTGTTGTATATTGGAATTAGTATTTTGTTTTTCATTAATGTGAAAAGTCGCTGATTCTCTGTTTAATCGTTCATTTCTTTTATCAAATCTGGGGTTTTGCGTAGAATTAGATCTAAATCTTTGTGTTCTTCGTTCGTTTATTCTCTGATAATCTTCTAATGAATGTAATAAATCGTCATCATCAATGTGATTTTTACTTGAAGTAACGTCACATAGTGTTTTGTCAAATAGACCAATTAAAATTTGTTCCCTCGATTCTCTAAAACCAATGTACTTATTTCGCCAATAAAAGTTTTAGTAAAAGCTCTTTCAAAACTATCAAAATTTCTGATTTCATCAATTTTTCTTGTCATCCAGTGTTTTGCTCCTCCTACTAGATGTGTCCTGGCAGTTTCTAGGATAAAAGGTTCTGGCCAGTTATGTAGTAATTGCATACTTTTTAAGTTTTTCAGCCATTCTACAGCTTCTGCTTTTGATTCCCCATTGTAGAAACCAATGTTTTTTGTAAGGTCGGGCATTATCTGATAAGTTTCTCTTTGTATGTTAGTTTCATATAATGAAGGCTTCGTAGGCAAACTTGTGACTTTGTCAAGTAGTCGTTCTAGTACATCATCACGTCTTTTATTTTCCTCCATCATCATAGAAAACATTTTGTGCATATTAAAAGTTTCGTCTGTTGTTCCAGGTGGAATATCTGGTAATTCTGAAGAAGAACTATGATTATCCTCGAGATTATCTTCAAATTCTATAAAATATTTCTCTGTAGTCATTTTTCCTTAGTTTTGATACTTTCTATAAACAGTTTTAAGTTTTCTCGTTCAGTCTGGCAACGTTGTAATTGTGGTTTGACTATCGAATCCTAGATGGCGCTAATTTCGGGTTAGCGAATTGCAGATTTATTTTTCTTTCTATTTTGGCTTCTTACCAGTAGGTGGCGATATTTTCAAATTTCTTTTTAGTCTGAAGAGATGGCGCTATTGATCAAAAAATCAACTGCGGATGGATCCCTAATATGGATTTGTCTTTTACAATTTTGTACACTTGCAAATGATTTTGAAAAAGAAACTTAGATGTATCTCTACCTCAAGGTTTCTTTTCCAGTTTTAAAAACACTTTCGATTTTCAGTTCAACACTTTAGTCTTTCCAGGTATTTTAACTTTACAAATTGTCACTTTTAGCACGTAGCCATTTTGTCTTTTTACACGTCAATTTTCATCAACCTTTTTTCACGTTTTTTAGACCACACTTTCAGTTTTGGCGAGCACTTTTGCGTTCATCCCACTTCTGAATTGTTATTAACTTAGGTTCTCTAACTTTGGTTCAATAAAGGCCACTTTTATTAACAAAAAAACGGTTTATTGTCGGATCACTACTAAACACACACTTCAGGTTCTACAAGGTCACTCTAACTAACTTAAGCCTAGTATACATCTTTACATCTCAATACTTATAAGGCTAGGTTTACAGTATATATAAAAATGGTAAAAAGTAACGTTATTAACAAATTAATAATTATTATTCTAGGTTGTAAAAATAGAAAATAAACTGAATTTATTATATTTTATATTTTCGTTATTCGTATTGTTTCATTTATGGTAAAAATATTTCAGAGAAATTTCAATCAATCCATTCGGTATAAGGGGGTGGGGGGAGCAAATTATTCTCACACACGGGCAGTAGCTACCCTAGGAACGGCCCTGGACATTAGTCTACGGTACAATACATTACAATAATTATTACCCCGTCCCTTGTTCCCTAACGGATCATAATAGGATGACGTTGGTGCCATGAGAACCTTTTATTGGCAACACATAAAAAACCACAATTTACAAATTTTTATAAGAATTTTGTGGGATCCTTGTCATTATTTTATTATTTATCTGTGACTCTATGACCAATTTACTCTTGTTCGCTGTCCTTCTTCGAAGACAGTGGTCACGATTAGGCAACCAATCATACAAGGTACGGACCTATACGAAATTAGACGATTTATGTTTCATTCATTGAATTTTTAGGCATTGACAATGACAGCTATCTGTTTATCAAAATTGTTTATTTTTTAAGAAATTATCGTGTAGTTAAGTGCAGTGTTTAATGTAAAAGTTGATCCAGTGCATTATGTTTAATAAAGAAAATATGAAAATGATGTCAAACAGTAAAATTTAGTTACTTAGTGCTGTACATTTGGAGGTTATATTACTTTATCTTATGAAATTTTTAGGTAGGTATGTCCAAAGTAAATAAACATTTATTTGCTGTTCACGTTCTGTTTATAATAAATTAAAGTTAGTAAATCTCCGTGGTGTTGAATTTTATATATAGGCGCGTAATGAATTTAAATTTAGTATTTGCCAAACTCTTAAACACACCACATTTATTACCTTTGTTCTTAACACTTTGTTTTTTTTTTCAGAACTTTGGTAGAATTTTCAAAAATTTAAGTAGCGAGGGATGTATTTATCATGCAGAAATGTACAGAGGCATAAGAATGACAACATCCAAAACATTCAACAGAAAAATGCCAAGGACTGTTACTCTTTCTAGTTTGGATATTTGGAAGCATAGCAAATGGAGAACTATTGACATACCCAGATAATATTGAAACTGCCCTTTACTCGTGGACATTGCAATGCATTTTGCCTTGATATAACATTCCTTTAGGATTGATGTGCCATCATGTTTAGCCATTTAATGTAGTATATAAGTGTATATTCATAATAACTGAAGTCATCATAAAACAATATTGTACAAATATTGAAAACGCACTATTAAATATGACTGATGATGATAAGCCATTGCTTGGAAGCTTTCATGTATGCTCTGGATCTTTGTCCATACGCCAGAGGGTAAAGAGGGGAGTAAGAAAAAGTTCCAGATGGGTTTTTGGACCGTCAACGCTAAGAAAGTGTGTGTTTGCTGTGGTGTTTTTTAGCATTATTTTGATAATTTTTTATTCAAGACAGACTCGAGCACCATATTTGAACAAGTAAGTACCAATTTATTTAACTCTTAATTGTAGTCCTTTAAAACATCTGCCAGGTACCTGTTACCAAAATGTAAATTGTCAATGTATGAATAGTACTTACTTAAGTATTACCTAGTAGTATAGTAGCAAATTAACCTTTATTGGCTACAACCAAAAGACCATTATTGGCCACAACCAAAAGACCATTATTGGCCAAAGTCTCGCAGCCTAAGCTAAGTAATAGGTACCTACTTCAATTTACATTATAGGTACCTAATATTCCTACCTATCTTATATAAATCTATCTAGTGATTTAACATTATAATAGTTACTTAAGCATACCAAGAACAGTTTGCTAAATGATACGATTCAACAAATACTTTTTAATAATAGACAATACATTACAATCTAGATTACAATATTTAAGAAAAGCAGACTTAAAATTAAAATACCATGTGTACCTAAATGAAATGATTATACACAGCACTACAGCATTATGCTCCGCATTATGTTAAAAGATATTTTATTCAAATATTGATTACTGCTATATTTCAGTGGATTCTTAATGTTTACCTGAAAACTAAATAAACATTACTTCCTGTTTCACCAGAAGTTAAGCCAATTTCTTATTTTGAAATGACAACCTTCATTCTTTTATTGCACAATCGCATTTTTATGTAGTAAAGTAATTATCAAATATGTTAAATTGGGCCCTTTTATATTTCTTTAACTACTGACATTTAAATTTCTTCCTTCAATTTCTGAACAAACCCATTTTTTTAAATGGTATGATCTACTTTTTATTATCTAATATCCAAGTCTAAGGTACACTTAATAATCTAATGGCATTTTGGACAACTTTTATCTAAGTTAATCATCTCTGTATGTACGACGGTTTACGCGATCCCTGTAGAGTGCATTCTTATCTGCCGCACTCTGTATATTTATATATTTACGTGAATCCTCATTTAAATTACATCATAGAAGTAAACTTGATAAATCTCTGACTGTACCTACTCTGATCTAATATCCTATTTAATCATATTGTGAATAATAAAAAAATTCAAAAGCATTTAGTAATGAATAATTAATGCAATAATTGTTATTAACAAACATACATTTTTTTCAAATCATTGACTTATTCGAGAACTTATTATCATAGTTTATTTAAAATTAATATTCAGAACTGGGCGAGTTCCGAGGCGAGTACTTAGTTACCATTACAAAATAATACCGAGACCTAGATAGTATTATTACAATTAATAACATCTGTTTTAGTTGAAAGGTCAATATTAAATTATATGTTATACAGTGACCAGCATAAATAAGTTGGCCCCATATGGAAACAAATGTTATTGATGGAATATTGAAAAAGCTTTTTGTGCGGATTATCGCTGCATAATGCGTAACCGGAAAATTCATTTTGACATTTGTCACGTGGCTACGGGGTTGGCGGGACAATTGAAAAAACTATATTTGAACATGAAAAGTGGTATTAGGTGACGAGATATCGAGAAAAGTTATTTGAAAAAAACTGTTTGGATTTTACTTCTACGCTCGTCTGCAAAGTTTGAAGCAAGAATTCTAAAAATATTCTTTTTTACATTTTTTGAAGAAAATAATATCTAAATTATTTTTATATTTACATGAAATAAACGAAAATGTGTTAAGGTATTAAAAACCTAGGTATCAAACTGTTGGTTAAATATTTATGTCGTTTTTTAAAGTTTTTATTCGTTAAATTAAAACTAAGCTTTTTACCATGTAGGTACACGTACAGACGTACAGGGTGTCCATTTTTTTACGTAATTGCAGGGTATCTTGGTAACTAGTAAAGATAGAGGTTTACGGTTTTTACATTATTCGCTACTCTTTCGTGAAACAAAAGATGCCACAAACAAAATTGTCATAGCTTTCTTAGTTTTTAAGCTAAAGGATGTTTTCGAAAATGTTTGCTTTTCGTCCACCCTCTGTATTTCGGATACCCTTAAACTTAACGAAAAATTGAAAATTGTTTCTTTATACAGTTTTTAAATAGAATTCAGTGGCATGCTTACTTTTTTTCTGGGAGTCTTACTTTTTGAGATTTAAAGCAAACATATGATTTTTTAAATGGGACACCCTATGTTCTTTTATTTGATTGAGCTATTTTTAAGCTTTTCAAAAATATATACATACTTAACAGTTGATAGTTATTATTAACAATAGTAGTAGGAGTAGGCTATAAAACCAGTGGAACAAACAAAGGAATATATCATTACTGTTAAAATAAATATTATGTAAAAATACACTAATATTACATTTACAACTGGGGACCCATATCTTGTATTATGGCGATTGATAATGCCTGTGTGGAGCTCATTGTATAAGATCCGTTAGACTATATTACGTTTGTAGCAAACTGCCTGTCGACTCGTATTTGATTTAGATACAGTTGCAAAAAATAAGTCGTCGCATAGCATTCCCAGTACGTAATAATGCACAATCTTTACTTGATAGGGTTTCAAAAGATATTTATTTAATAATTTGTTTTGCACGATTTCGTTCCTCCGAGATATTTTTCTATGACTTTACACGAACTTCTAGTGCCTCTACAAAAGCCGTAACGTTCATTTCGTCCCTTTCGCGATTCTCTTTTATTATATATGATTTAGGACATTTAGGTCTTGGTTTTTATAAATGATCGATTCTTAATTAAATTAATTTTTAAACTTGAAAATGTTACTTGATTGGGCTGCCCTCTTTCTGGATATCTATGAAAGTAAGAACTCTTTTAAGTTAGATATTTAAATTACAACATTGTAAGTTTACCTATATTCATGGCACTCTATAAAGCAAACTTAACAAGTATTTTTCAAAATTTTCATACTATTGCATTTTGCTATTTTTTTAAAACTTTAGTGAAATAATGACATGTACATATTTTAACAAAACGTTTTTTATGTCTATACACTTTGACAAATAGACATATCAGATAGATATTCTTTTGTTTATTTCAATGGTTTCTTGGCCTATACTAATTTTCTAAATTTTTCGTATTATGCGTTTATTGTTAATAGTAACTATCGACTATTAGATATTCTTGAAAAGTGTAAAAATAGCCCAATCAAATAAGAGAAAAATATACAGGGTGTCCCATTAAAAAAAAAACATATGTTTGCTTTAAATCTTAAAAAGTAACACTCCCAGAATACAAGTAAGTACGCCACTGAATTCTACTTAAAAACTCTCTTAGAAGCTGTTTTCAATTTTTTAATAAGTTGAAGGATAACCGAAATCCAGGGGGTGGTCCAAAAATCAAACATTGTCGAAAACACCCTGTAGCTTAAAATATAAGAAAGCTTTGACAATTCTATTTGCGGCATCTTTTGTTTTACGAAGATACCCTGCAATTACATCGAAAAATGGACAGTGTAGTCAGCCCCTGTATCGTACAACTATATTTACCATTTATAATTATTTTTGGAGCAATATTCATGCAAATGATCGTTTTTTTCTAATTTTGACTAAGTTACACAGTATCTCTTAAATTCATTCTTACAAAATAATAAATAAAAAATAAAATCTTTAATTTAATTAAATTAAAACAACACTTCTGTCTTCCTCCACAAATAATATATATTTTGAAAATTTAACGATTGTCCCTACATGTTTCGACTATATATGCAGTCATCTTCAGGGGAACTATATCGAGTGTAAAATGGGATCCAATAGTTGTCTCAAATTAATGAGTACAACATTTAATATCGTAGCAAGTGAAATTTGTTTAGTTGAAGACTAACTTGAGGTAACTCAGAGTTGTGGATATGTAAATCAGCACATTTTAGTTATTTTAAAAAATTGTTGTTAATAAAAGTGAGAAAATTTAGTTATATTTAATTAGCATGGTGTGAAATAAATTTTAATGATTAATATATTTATATATTTGGTTTATTATCCAAAAAAAAAATATATATATAAATATATTAATCATTAAAATTATATAATAATTCATAGTAAACTTTGTGATCGGTGGCGAGCCAAAATTTTATGTCGCGTGTCATTGGTTCGCCATCCCTCTAAATAGTATACCTTAACCTTAAATGTATTTATTAAAAACGACAATAATAAACATTGTAATTTATTTTAACAATTTTACTGCTAAAACCTGAAAATTCAATGGCATTTAGTCTGATAAACTATTTCGAAAATGAAAGAAAAAGTGGAAATTGGCCAACCAATATGCAGGAAACCGTAGCGAAAGCACTGGGAATTAGTTTAACGACTGTGCAGAATAATGTGCATGAAAGAAAGCATAATATAATACTGAACAATACTAAAAAATGTAAACAAAGAAAACCGTTTATAAACTAATTATAGACTAAAAACTGTCATCGTCACTTATAAAATCTGAAAAGTCCTCGTCGTCTGAGTCGTCTTCGAATGGAGCAATTATCATTGGCGCTACTTCGACATCTAGTACTTGTTCTCGATCCCACCAATCCCTTATTAATATTTCTGTATGTTCCACTGATTTCTTCCAGTACTCTTGTGTAATATGATCCAAAGAATCTTGCCAAACTATTTGTACTTGGTCGGATTTAAGACCATCACCTACATGTTTTTCATAATAAGACTTTGCCCCGGCCCATATTAACTCTATTGCGTTAAACTGGCAATGATATGGCGGCAGTCGTAGAACCTCATGGCCATATTCACGCAATATTTCATCTACCGCGTATATTCTTGGTTTTTTAGGAGACTTTGCCATTGATAGGAGTTCCGATTTAAGCATATTTGGTGAAGGATTTTGGTTGTGTTTTTCAAGCCACTCATGAATATCATTTTTCCTCCAAGATGAAGTAGGCTGTTTATTTAAAATTCTTGAATGATATGATGCATTATCTAATACAATTAAAGACGGAGAATCCAAATTTGGTATCAATTGAACTTTTAACCAGTTTTCAAACATTTCGCAATTCATATTATCATGATAGTCAGCACTTTTTGATGTTGAAGAAAAAATTAAGCTTGCACCTGGAACATATCCTGTTACAGAACCAGCATGTAAAATAATGAACCGCTTTCCCGTGCCACATCCCTTTTTCCTTTTCACGCTTTTCACATAATCATCTTGCCAAGATTTTGAACCACTTCCATTTGAAAATATCCACGTTTCGTCTAAAAATACCACTTTTCTAAATTTCGATTTGTAATTCTCCGTATAATTTTTTAAAAACTGAACACGCTGACTCACTATCTGTGGCTGCTCACATAAAAATCTTCGGTTACAGTCTTTTTTATAGCGAAAACCTAACTTTTTTATTAATTTTGATAGCGCTTCAAGTCCAATTTCCAAAACACCCCGAATGTTTAATGTTTCTTGTAAAACTGGAAGAGTTACATTGGTTTTTGATCTGTATAAATCGTAAATCACATTTCGAACTCCCATTTTAATATTTTCGCTTAAATCCTCTCTTTGGCTTTCTTCGTTTACATTTTTTAGTATTCTTGGGTATTATGTTATGTTTTTTTTCATGCGCAATTCTCTGCACAGCCCTTAAACTAATTCCCAGTGCTTTGGCTGCTGTTTCCTGAATATTGGTTGGCGAATTTCCACTTTTTCTTGCATTTTCGAAATAGCTTATCAGATTAAGTACCATTTTTTTTTGCTTGGGGATGCAAAAACCCAGAAAATTTTTTCATTTTGTCACAATTGTTTGTTTGTTTGTTTGTTCAATATCCTTTTAACCAAAGCTAAATAATTTACCAGTTTTCTCAAAATTCGTTCACAGCTGAGCGCAAGAAACCCCATTTAATTTAGATTGCTGTATGGTTGGTTGCGTGCCGGTCAGGGATTCCCGATGGACTCTTAAATAACAAATAATTCCTAAAAGTGAAACGAACTGAAAACAGTATCCTGTGTAGTTTGACAGGAACATAATTAGTAAAGTAAAATCTAAAGAAAAATTAAGGAAAAAATAACAACAAATTTGAACAACTATTACAATACTTATAAAAGATTTAGGGTCAAACTGGAAAGTGATATAAAAATGGCCCAAACGAATTACAATCAATCAGTACAACGTAATATTGATGTAAATTCACGATATTTTTGGTCATATGCTAACAATATAGAATTTCGCAATGGAGGTGACATTTCTAATGCGTGTGTCAGATATTTTGGCAGTGTGCACTCCTAAGATGCAGGTCATAACCCTAATATATTTAAAGATTTAAATGCTCCCAACGAGATATTACCCCTGTATGGAAGTTGATGAAGTAATTGATGCTTTTCAGAGGAGGGTTAAGCAGTTTTCCCATATAACATACCGGCATTTGTGTACAAAGGTTTTACTGGCAATGTGTTACCCCTGTTATTTTTATAAAACTTGTATCGGGAAAGAGGCAATAATATTGAAAAAAAAAGTGGCAAATCGGATGTGCCGTAATTATCACCCAATTGCAGTACTCTCTACACTCTACACTTTACACCAGGGGTCTCCAAACTTTCCAGCTTTAGGGCCATACTGATTACTCCAGTAAGTTCCAAGGGCCAACACCGTTTTAATTTTCCTGCCGTTATCTGTAATTTCGAGTACGCGCCCTGACTGAGCATACGCTTGCTAAATTTGCTGGTTCAATCACTATTGTGTTGTATGTGTTAAAAATACCATTAATAAAAAGAACCTTTGATGGAAAAACTTAAAATCTATTAGAACTGATGGAGGCAAAAACATGTGTGGTAAAAATAAAGGAGTGTTCGCTCTTGTGTCAAAGGCTGTAAAAAATGATGGTTGTTCAAAACCGTTAGTCTTACATTGTATCATTCATCAACAGTCTCTGTGCGGGAAATGTTTGGATATGTCTGAAGTTCTAAAACCAGTCACATCAATTGTTAATTTCATCAGATCCACTGGGCTGAATTACCGAGAATTCCGCGAGTTTACTAAAGAAATGGGAGAAAATGATTTACCATATCATACTGCCGTACGCTGGCTTAGTTGCGGAAAAGTCCTTCAGCGCTTCCTTGAACGAGCAGTGATCGGATTTTTTTTTAATGAAAAGCATCGTTATTCATACGAATTACAAAATAGCGAATGGCTGTGGAAGTTAGCATTCTACGTCGATTTGACAAAACATATGAACGAACTGAATTTAGGGTTGCAAGGAGAAACGCAGCTTCTCCCTGATTTATACACTAATATCAAATCGTTTCGTCAGAAAATAACTGTTAAAACTACTGTTTCAATCACAATTGCGTCACAAAATTGTATAGTAGTTTACAATTTTGTGATTGCGTAGAAAATGTTTCACACATTTTAAAACATGTGAAATATTCAGCCACACTACTGAGACTGAGTTTCCCGTCGATTTTGCAATCGAAGCTTTGAGTGATTTGAATATAAATTTTGATACTCGTTTCTCAGACTTTGATGTCACTGCGAATGAAATTAAGAGTTTTCAAAATCCTTTTGATACCGACATTGAAACCCTAGCCCCAGAACTTCAAATGGAAATTATTGATCTACAGTGCAGTGATATAATTAAGAACAAATATCGAAACTCATCTTTGTTGGAATTTTATAAGTTTCCAGTGGCACAATTTGATAATTTGCATAAATTTGCTCGTGGGCTGTTTTTTGTTTTTGGTACTACCAACTTGTGTGTGAAAACATTCTCCAAAATGAAGTACGTAAAGAATGTTTACAGATCTAAGTTAACCGATGAGCATCTTAAATCTCTTTTAATTATTGGTACAACTAAAATTGGGCCACAACTACAAACTATTGTCAGTGTAAAATCATCACAATTACATAAATCTCATTCGTATTTTATATGTTATAATGTTTATATATGTTTATAACGTTGGTTGGATTAATTCCAATTATTTGTTACTAGTATGCTTAAGTTAAGTTTTCTGCGTATTATACTTGTCATTAAGCTTTACCTAGCAAGTAAATAAAACCGAGTTATTATCATTCTGTGCTTTTTTTTAATCCAACTTATCACAACAACAATAACAACAATAAGCCATTAGCTGTCGCGGGCCGGATTGAGTACACTGGTGGGCCGTAGTTTGGAGACCCCTGCTCTAGACCATCCAAGATATCTGCGTCTCTTATTTTTAAGTCAATATTCCACAGTTAGACATAGTATCTGAGGATACCAGCATTGCTTTGTTAAATCAGAATCCATAGCAAGCAATTTATTAACAGTTACGCAAGTGGCCAAATAGATATCGTCTATACTGATCTTGAAAAGGCGTTTGACAAAGTCTCATTTAAATTCTTATTGGACAAGGTGGAAAAGGAATTTGGATTTCACACCGATTTGATTGATTTTTTGAAGACATAGGTACCTTTACACCAGCGAACATGTTATTGTTAAAGAGCATAAATCAAATTCATTATTTTCAACTTCTGGTATTCCTCAGGGTTCAAACCTTGACCCACTTTTATTTTTACTTTATATAAGTAGTAGGTATTACTAGAGTAGTGAAAAATGCGTCGTGTCTACTTTTTGCAGATAACCTTAAATTATATTGTCGAATTAAAACAATTGACGATTGCCTTGCATTACAGAGAGATATAGACGGCCTTGTTAAGTGGTCACTAGATAACAAGTTGTATTTTAATGTAAATAAATATGTTTTTTTGTCATATACCCGAAAACGAAATGTGGTTCTGTTCCGATTTTCAATATTAAATGCTCCACTTACCCGGATTGGTTAGTGATATATGCATAATTTTTAATACTATTAACTTTCAATTCTCATGTAGAAGATATAGCGGGAAGAGCAAGTAGAATGTTTGGCTTTATAATTAGAAATTCTAAAGAGTTTACAAGTGTGCAATATTTAAGGGCGACTCCCATATCGGCACATCGAACAGGTAACTAGAATAAAGGTAACCTAAATCCAGGTCAAATCAATGCTATAAGATGTTTATTATTAAGAAAATTTACTATATACATAGGAATTTCCACCCTTTAAATACATACATATTTATATACATACTCATTACATCTTTAATTATTATTATTATTATTATCGGCATAATAATGTGATACGATTTTAACGTATTCCAGTATGGATAGTGTGTTATTTTTATATGCTCTAATTTTATTAGCAATAAGATCATACTTTTTCTTTGTCGCTATATTTTTAAATCTATGAGATGCGTTAATACTATTGCATTTTATGTTAGTTTCAGTTTGAACATTGACAAGTTCGTCAACAAAAGGGAATACAGATGGGTGTGTTTGGTACATTGAGTTGTTGAAATGGGAATGAACGGATTTGCAAGTGTTGATAGTTTTATTAAGGTCTGCAGATGCATTTGCCCAAATATGCGGTGGAAACTTCGATTCGTTTGTTAAAAATATTACTAAAAGGTAATCTGAAAACTTGTCTAAATGATTATTTTGTGGTCTTAGTTCATATAATTCAAAAAAATAAAAATCCTCTACTTCTTCGGGGTTCAGAAAGCTTATAATTTTTCTTTGTAAAACATTCTCTTGCTCTGGTTCGTGCGAGTGTTTCATTCAAACTCGTTATTACACGGCTGCGAGGTTCACCCAGCGTATGTATAAAAGCTTTGCATTTGTCTTTAATGCATCTCCATTTTGTTTCTCCTGAAGCCATTTTTCGATGATGTTCTTTGAATTTATAATTTTTGAACACGATCAAGGTTTCTCCTCTTTGACTATTTATTTCAGATACAAAATCACCACTTGTCGTCTCCATTTTCACCAATTTTCACTATTAAACAGGCCAACTTCTAGATGCACACTCGTTTAGTTTTAAATTAACACTAACTAATATCATTGTATCATTTAAGTAATAAGTCCCTATATAATATTATTGGAGTACCTACCTGAATATTTTATGATCCTATTGGGGCAATTATGATAATTATGTTACTTTGTGCCGAAATGTAAATTTTAAACAACTCATTAAAAGGATTTCACGGACATTTTGTGCCGAAATGGGCTACGCCCATATTTAAAACCCTTTTTTTTTATTTACTATTTTTTACGGTCGTCGGCGTATCAGAGGCCATCTTGAACCGGTCATCGACCGTACGGTTTTTAATCGTGCGGTCTACCGACTGGGGAGTGTGAAACGGCACCTTCATCCTACGAGATATCCGATCTCATCCGGCCTGTCCGGCGTGAATAGGATGATTTTGATGTCGATTCATTTTACACTCTTCCCTAAGACAAGAGCAGGCGGTGTTTCCAAAGCGGTCACCCATCCAAGTACTAACCGCGCTCGACAGTGCTTAACTTCGGTGATCTGACGGGAACCGGTGCTTCAAGTGTCGCTAGGCCCTTGCCTATTTAAAACCCTTATTTGTTTGTTTTATTAGATTGAATTATGCGTGCATAATATGGTGCCCATAATATTATGAATCCTAGAAATGTATCCTTCCGATGCGGAATAGAATGCATTGGAAATTAGCATAACAATGAAAACTGTCTTTTAGAAAACCTTTTTGTTCTGACGAGGCATGGTTTTATCTCTCTGGTTATTTAATTTCTCAGCAAATGAGTTCTGAAAATACACATTTTTTTATAGAGAAGCCCCTGCATTCTTAGAAAGTGTCGGCGGTCATATCAAAAAGAAGGTTGATTGAAAATATGATAATCACAGCAAAACAAAATGCTTTTGTAAGCGGAAGTATCTTTAGAAATACTTAGTTGATTTCATTATGGGGAATCTGTCTGTATAGGGTGGCTAAAATTTCTTTTCGTTGTTTTAAGGATATGGTTAAAAAGCAGATTACAAAAATCAAAATCTAAAAAATCGCATTATAATTTAAAAAGGAAGCTTTACAATCTTTACATAAAAACTAAAATTCATAATTCAAAAAAAAAATTGGATTAATTAGCTGGAATTAAGAAATAAGAAACATCAATATTTTATACAGTGAGTCTCAAAAGTAATGTCTTAATACATTTAAAATTCAGCTGTGTGTTTTTTGTGGTAAGTTCATGTATACAAGGTAGCCCAAAAATAAGTTACAACTATCAACTTCGTTTTTTCAAATGAAAAAATTACGATTGAACATGTCAATAAGTTATACCGTATTTCTGAAGATTTATTTGTAAATCGAGCAAAACATTCCATTGTGTGTTTATTTTGTTTTTTTTTCAATTCTGGTATTTCTGAATGTTGACTTGTCACCGTTTAGTCCCATAGGAACTGTATGACAATTTTACCTCAAATAAGTAATTGAGCGTAGTTGCAAAGTTGCAGTTTTCACAATGGTGAAGTTAACGGAACGAGAAAAAATTGAAATTCTATGCATGATTGGGTTGGGTGATAGAACACTTACTTAAATCGAAGCAGCTCAATTATTCCATGAAATCCATCCTGATCGTCCTCCCACATGTCAAAAGGTGGTGAGTAGAATAAAGGCTAAATTTAGAGAATTCGGTCGTGCTAGGGATTTGCCTAAATCTGGTCATCCTGCTCGAGATGAAAATGAACAACTTGGCATTTTGCTTTACTTCGTAGAAAATCCATGTACTCCTCTGTCGCACCTTGGGGCCAATTTTCACATGCGGAAATCTGTTGTTCACCGAATAGTTCAAAAGCACAAATATCACCCATACAAAGTTATTTATTCCAGTGCATGAGTTATTTGAAGATTATTTCGATAGGCGACATGAGTTTTGTGAACACATGCAAAATATGTGCAATCTAGATAATAATTTAGTAAAACATATCATTTTTTCCGATGAAGCTACGTTCTGTTTGAATGATAATGTAAACAGACAAAATTGTCGTTATTGGGCAACAGAAAATCCGCATTGGATGATGGAGGTTCACAGCCAGTATTCTCAAAAAATAACTATGTGTTGTGGAACAGTATGTTTAACAGTCTTTAACTGGACAAGTTTATCTTGAATTTCTCCAACTTAAATTAATTGCAGCATTAGTGGCTTTATTACCAAATCCATTGGACCTAGACTTCTCTGACGAAAAAGTGGTGCTCCTCCTCACTTTCTTGCCACTGTGCGTACATTTTTGGATAAAGCCTTTCCCAATCGGTGGATAGGAAGGAGAGGACCTATCGAATGGCCTGCTAGGTCGCCAGACCTAACTCCGCTGGACTCCTGTCTGTGGAGTTACCTCAAAACCAAAGAATCTGCAGGAGTTGAAAGGGAGGATCCAAAGAGAAGTGCGTGCCATAACTCCGGAAATTGTCGAAAGCGTGCAAGGAGAGTTTATTCATCGTCTTGGCTATTGACAAGCCGTGAATGTCGCACATTTTCAACATTTAATTTGATTTGTTGTTCTGTTCTTTTTAAATACACAGGTCTTAATTATTAATATGTTCAATCGTAATTTTTTCTATAACTATAGAATTCGATACAAAATTCAAAAGTGAAATAAAAAAAAGTTGATTGGTCATAACTTATTTTTGGGCTACCCTGTATTCATGAATTTACTATAAAAAAAACACATTAGGAAATAAAAATCGACGGGTCCGAGCATTTTTCTAAAAAACACAACGCTGAATTTTAAATGAATTTAGACATTACTTCTAGGACTCACTGTATAAAACAACGACTTTCGAACTGCAAAACAACTTTAAACAAGGCGATGTTGGGTTCCAGAAAAGTCATACCATGGGAATTAAGGCAATTATTTTTATTCGCTAGGATGTCTTAGAAAATAGTGAGAAAAACTACTGTTTACCCAATATTACAGTTACAAAACTTCGATAGATTACTTTACGTTCTAGGTATGTATATCCAACAGGGGACGCAATTCAGGAATTTCCACGGATTTTCATGGATTTTGACTAGTTTTGGCCAAATTTTCACTAAATCTGGAGAGTGCAATACAGTGTTTTACTGACTAGGCATGGATTTACCTTTCTGGTTATTTAAATTCTTCACTGCATTGTCAGAAAATGGGCGTGGGCGGCTATATCGAAAAGGAGGTTAATTGAGTCGATTTTTTTAAAGGATTTTCAATGGAGAGATGCTATAAGGCTACTTCCAGCAGAACGATGCGCCAATTCACGTAAATCTTGATAATTTAATATTTTTGGAGGAGTTCTTCGAAAAACGAATCATTAGTCGTAACATGCCATTTAGGTGGTCACCATGGTCCTGCTATCTCACTCCATGTGATTTCTTTTTACGCCCTTACATTTCATTTAAATGAACTACAGAGATTAACAACTCTCCTCAAACTAATTTGAATAAAATATTTCTAGCCATTTATCGGATTCTGCTTTGTAGAACTTTAAAATCCTAATCCTGTATATCTTTTCCTAAGTAGGAATAAAATAAAAAAAATTTAAAACCTTTCTTACACTTAGCTTTCAGACCGAAGGGGGAGGGGGGGGGGGTGGAGGTGGAGGATTGGTTGCTCGGTTAGGTGCGATTCGCGCGTGCTACAAACAAGTTTTCGCCTGCTTCGCTATTTTTTACAACGCATTCACTAATAGAGTTTACAGGCTACCACTAAGCAGCTGGTAATTGGCTTAACCGACCGATTTGTACTTTTTTGACATTTAAGACTTTTGCCATGATATTAAAAACAGTAAGTATCTTGGTTTAGCGAATCTGATTAGTTCATCGGTAAACTGCTGCTGTTCGGTAAACGGGCCCATTTGTTTCGTTGAATAGTGACGTGAGTATATTAATTACTTATTATCGTTTTAGTCGAAAATTTAAAGAAAGTATTGTCCAAATCGCTCTTTTTCCATGTCTCAGTATTTTTCCTTTGCTGTGTAAGGAATTCAACAGCAATGCTGCTGTCTGGTACTACCGAAAATCGTACCATCTTTGTTAACGCTCGAAACCAATGCAAGCAAACGATATACCAAAGCAATGAAGCACACAACCAGAGAATCAAATACAAACTGCTTGAATGTCCTAACGGCTCAAGATCATTTTGGTCGGTAGCTAAAGCCGTCAGTCAGAACTTTACAAAGTCAACCATTCCACCTCTAACACGTTCTGATGGCACCATTGCGACCAAAGCACAGGAAAGAACAAACTTACTGGCGGAACTATTCACACATTCAACGGTTAATTTTCAGGGAAAAACTTCACCAAGCATTCCTCCTGCAGAATCGAGAATGCCCGGCAGCGCGAATCTTGAGGAGTCTTGACACCAAAAAAGCTTGTGGTCCTGACGAAGTTCCAGTCATTGTAATTAAGACATGCGCTGATGAATTGACACCGGTATTAGAATTTTTAATTTATTTAACATTTCTTGCTGGAAAACTGCGCGAGTTCAGCCCATACCCAAAAGAGGCAAGAAAACCTTGCCAGAAAGCTATCGTTCAGTCGCATTGCTTTTGGTTATATCAAAAGTTATGGAGAACGAAAAATTATTAAAGTACCTGGAAGGCTTCAATATTATTAGTGACCGCCAGTATGGATTCCGTAAGTCTAGATCAACAGGAGACCTTCTTGCTTATGTTACTCAAGTTTGGAACAACGCAAAAGAACGTCATGGAGAGTCCCGGGCGGTAACACTGGTCATTTTAAGGGCCTTTTACCGAGGGGCTCCTTACTAAAATGAGATCATACGGAATGCCGGTTCAGTCTTGTTCATGGCCACCCATAAGTGGTTCAGCTTAGTGTCCCTCGAGCGACACTGTCTAAAAATTCTTTCATCTGGAGAACGTCATTACTCTGAAACGACCTGCCTGAGGTCGTGTTCCGCAACGAGAATAATTTCAAAGATTCAAGACCAACGTGAATCGTTTCATGCGCACAAGCACCGCTCGCAGAGCGCCATAAAGGATTAATCCTGCAGTTTTGTGCCTCATCATATAAAAAAAAATTAAACTGGTTTTCTTTAAATCCCGGATTATAGCTAAAATCTTTTCCTAAGTAGGAATAAAATAAAAAAAATTTAAAACCTTTCTTACACTTAGCTTTCAGACCGAAGGGGGAGGGGGGGGGGGTGGAGGTGGAGGTGGAGGATTGGTTGCTCGGTTAGGTGCGATTCGCGCGTGCTACAAACAAGTTTTCGCCTGCTTCGCTATTTTTTACAACGCATTCACTAATAGAGTTTACAGGCTACCACTAAGCAGCTGGTAATTGGCTTAACCGACCGATTTGTACTTTTTTGACATTTAAGACTTTTGCCATGATATTAAAAACAGTAAGTATCTTGGTTTAGCGAATCTGATTAGTTCATCGGTAAACTGCTGCTGTTCGGTAAACGGGCCCATTTGTTTCGTTGAATAGTGACGTGAGTATATTAATTACTTATTATCGTTTTAGTCGAAAATTTAAAGAAAGTATTGTCCAAATCGCTCTTTTTCCATGTCTCAGTATTTTTCCTTTGCTGTGTAAGGAATTCAACAGCAATGCTGCTGTCTGGTACTACCGAAAATCGTACCATCTTTGTTAACGCTCGAAACCAATGCAAGCAAACGATATACCAAAGCAATGAAGCACACAACCAGAGAATCAAATACAAACTGCTTGAATGTCCTAACGGCTCAAGATCATTTTGGTCGGTAGCTAAAGCCGTCAGTCAGAACTTTACAAAGTCAACCATTCCACCTCTAACACGTTCTGATGGCACCATTGCGACCAAAGCACAGGAAAGAACAAACTTACTGGCGGAACTATTCACACATTCAACGGTTAATTTTCAGGGAAAAACTTCACCAAGCATTCCTCCTGCAGAATCGAGAATGCCCGGCAGCGCGAATCTTGAGGAGTCTTGACACCAAAAAAGCTTGTGGTCCTGACGAAATTCCAGTCATTGTAATTAAGACATGCGCTGATGAATTGACACCGGTATTAGAATTTTTAATTTATTTAACATTTCTTGCTGGAAAACTGCGCGAGTTCAGCCCATACCCAAAAGAGGCAAGAAAACCTTGCCAGAAAGCTATCGTTCAGTCGCATTGCTTTTGGTTATATCAAAAGTTATGGAGAACGAAAAATTATTAAAGTACCTGGAAGGCTTCAATATTATTAGTGACCGCCAGTATGGATTCCGTAAGTCTAGATCAACAGGAGACCTTCTTGCTTATGTTACTCAAGTTTGGAACAACGCAAAAGAACGTCATGGAGAGTCCCGGGCGGTAACACTGGTCATTTTAAGGGCCTTTTACCGAGGGGCTCCTTACTAAAATGAGATCATACGGAATGCCGGTTCAGTCTTGTTCATGGCCACCCATAAGTGGTTCAGCTTAGTGTCCCTCGAGCGACACTGTCTAAAAATTCTTTCATCTGGAGAACGTCATTACTCTGGAACGACCTGCCTGAGGTCGTGTTCCGCAACGAGAATAATTTCAAAGATTCAAGACCAACGTGAATCGTTTCATGCGCACAAGCACCGCTCGCAGAGCGCCATAAAGGATTAATCCTGCAGTTTTGTGCCTCATCATATAAAAAAAAATTAAACTGGTTTTCTTTAAATCCCGGATTATAGCTAAAATCTTTTCCTAAGTAGGAATAAAATAAAAAAAATTTAAAACCTTTCTTACACTTAGCTTTCAGACCGAAGGGGGAGGGGGGGGGGTGGAGGTGGAGGTGGAGGATTGGTTGCTCGGTAAGGTGCGATTCGCGCGTGCTACAAACAAGTTTTCGCCTGCTTCGCTATTTTTTACAACGCATTCACTAATAGAGTTTACAGGCTACCACTAAGCAGCTGGTAATTGGCTTAACCGACCGATTTGTACTTTTTTGACATTTAAGACTTTTGCCATGATATTAAAAACAGTAAGTATCTTGGTTTAGCGAATCTGATTAGTTCATCGGTAAACTGCTGCTGTTCGGTAAACGGGCCCATTTGTTTCGTTGAATAGTGACGTGAGTATATTAATTACTTATTATCGTTTTAGTCGAAAATTTAAAGAAAGTATTGTCCAAATCGCTCTTTTTCCATGTCTCAGTATTTTTCCTTTGCTGTGTAAGGAATTCAACAGCAATGCTGCTGTCTGGTACTACCGAAAATCGTACCATCTTTGTTAACGCTCGAAACCAATGCAAGCAAACGATATACCAAAGCAATGAAGCACACAACCAGAGAATCAAATAATTAATAATAACCTTGACTCTTTTTTTTTAATGGTATTTTCCTTAAAAATGAAAGATACTTGGGTAAAATTCTCGGTAAAATTAATATTTTTTACGACTTTGACCCTGTATACAAAAACTAAAAATCACAAGAAATTAAAAATTAGGCCCATTTCTGGTATAGGTAACCTTATTCATGGACACCGTTTATAAAGCTTTTTATTTGATATCTTAAGATTTCCTACATATGGAAAACTACACAACTTAGAAGGCAGTTGTGCGTTATTCCGTATGTCCAAATGAACACTATGTATATTAGATTTAAAATCATTGTAGAGGATTTAGATTAAAACTGTTAGTAATACAAACAAATGCCATAATAAATCGACCATTAAATTGACCTTGCGCCAAGCCTTGGTCCATTAATTTCTGGCAACACTCTAATTTTAGATAAGGGGCGGGTCAGATTTTTAGTTCGTGTTGATGTTTTACCTCATGTTGTACTTTTATCTTATTTAAAAATGTAAATTCACATTATGTATTTGCAGATAGAACCCCGTCCCAAAAAGTATACAAGATTGTAAAAATTACATACATAACATATATTCTATAAAAAAAAAAAAAAAAAAAAAATGTTAGTCATACCTATCCACAGAGCTTTAAAAATTAATTAATTTAAATACAGTAAAATTTCTTAATAGCGACCACCCTCGGGGTTGGTCGGTTAATAAAGAAAAATTAAAAAAAAACTGGTCTGCATTTTACAGTGTTTGTTTATTAATAAGTATCTACATATACAGGGTATTCCATACTCTATGGTACGTTAGAAGTATCTGGAGAACAAAAAGAAAAATAATTTTGAAATTTTCACTACGGCCATAGGAGGCTGCGCTCTAGCTTTTAAAAATAATTTTGCGGTTGCAGTGGTGCCATCTATTGATAACTGACATCAACTTTGGAATTTTAAATAAGACACCCTGTAGTTTATTTTATTTTAGATTCTACGAAGCAATCTAGGTTTTTTTTGTATAGGATATTTTTCCATTTCTCTTGCCGTTTCTTAAATATTAATTATTTTGTGCCTTTTTTTTTACCAAAACTATGTGAATTAAAACTTCAATATCCTCGTCTCCAGATGAAATATCAACGTAACATTTTAACATCATTTAGTCAACATGTGGCACTTTAATTTTGGCAACATAGGATCGCCGACTTCTATACAGAGTGTCCTAAAAATTAATTGCAATTCAGATTTTATAAATTTGATCAAAAGTCACTTTTTTGAAATAGAACACCCTATATATTATTGAAGTGTTGAATAGAGTGGACCAATTAAATTTTTTTCATATAGAGTGTTCCTCTACCTATTTTGAACCGCTTTCGATTTATAAGCCATTTTATGAATAATTACTTTTCATATTCGAGAACTAGACATTAAAGATACCTGGTATATTTTTACTTTCTTTTAATCCATATGACATTCTAAATACAACCATTTGCCACTTTTTAAGTGCGTTTATGTCACTACTAGTAAACCCGGAAGTTCTATAAAGTTGAATCACCCGTCAAAAAATGCAGGTTTATATCGCATACGGATCCACCAAATTTTATTCCATTATCTTTTAAAACAAAAGAGTTATAAGGGCGAGCCACTTTCCGTGGACACCCGGTATACCTAGAGGGTCTAAACTCCTTCAAAGTATCCCTAGGTTAGGTTAGGTTAGGTTGAAAGTGAGTGGGTTACAATTAACCCTCCACTGCGACCGAATGATCTATTGTGGCTCACACCTTATTTATATTTCTCCCAATAGATCTATCTTCTTAATGAAGCTAATAATTGTATTGGGGGAGACATTCTTCATGTCTTCCGGCAGTAGTGTCACCTCGCCAAATAGGGCGAATCTGGTTCTTGCTGCTGCAGGGCAGGCGCACAGTACGTGCTCCGCTGTTTCCGCATCTTCCATGCAGAGTCGGCACTCCTCATCTTGCGTCAGTCCAATTTTGTGCATATGGTGTCGCAGTCTGCAGTGGCCGGTATAAAGTCCCACTAGGGCTTTAAGATGCGTCCTATTAAGCTCTAGTAGTTTGTCAGTTAGCTGTTGATTTCTATGGCTGTTTATGAATGCCTTTGAGTGCCTCAGGCCTGGTAAGCTCAACCAATGCCTTCCCCACTTATCCGTTGCTTCGGCCAGGATCTTTATCTTGGCGGTAGCATGGGATATACCTATTGCCGGTTCGGGTCCCGTGAATTTCGTTGCCGCCCCACTCTTGGCGAGTTTGTCAGCAGCCTCGTTGCCCTCTAGACCCAAGTGTCCCGGAATCCATACTAGGGTAATTCTATTATTGAGACTTAGTTCGAATAGTGCTTCGCGACAGCTCCATACCGTCTTTGAGTTGCACCATCTCGATTCAAGGGCTTTTAGAGCGGCTTGACTGTCAGAGAATATCTTGATTGCCCTGTGTGCGTACTGTCGATTTGTCAGCAGTCTTGCACACATTTCAATGGCGTGAACCTCAGCCTGAAATATGGTCGCCATGGATCCCAGACTGATTGTCAGCTCTACTTTCGGACTTTTGCCGTATACACCGGCTCCAACCCCTTCATTAGTTTTGGAGCCGTCTGTGTATAATCCAAATTCCGAACTGAGCAAAGTCCCACTATTGCTGTCCCATTCCTCCCTACTGGGATAAACGACATTATAGGGCAGTTCGTTATTGGGTACTTTTGTCATGATATCTGAGGGCATTTCCAGAATGCTGTCGGTCTTAATGTCCGCCAGCATTCCGGTACCCTCTAGCATGCACAACTGCGGTTTGTTGGTTGCTGCTTGATGCATTCTGTAGGTTGCCCATTTGGCTTCCTTCTCTAAGTATAGATGGAGAGGAATTAGTCCTAATAGGACCTCCATGGCTGCCGTTGGTGTGGTGCGAATAGCTCCAGTGATCGCAAGGCATGCCTGTCTTTGTAGTCCGGCTAATTTTGTTTGGGCCAATCGTTGTTGGCCCTTATTCCACCAGGCTACAGAGCCGTACGTTATCATTGGTCGTATGACAGTTACGTACAGCCAGTATAACTGCTTTGGTGCCATACCCCAGGATTTCCCACAAATCCTGCGACATGTCCATAGAGACAGACTGGCCTTGCGGATAATCTTCTCCATATGGGAGTTCCAACTTAGTGTTTTGTCCAGTGTTACTCCTAGATACTTTGCCTCGTTGGCAAACGGTATGCTCTCTCCTTGTAAGGAAGGCGGTCTTAGATTATCCAGCCTTCTTTTCCTGGTGAATGGCACAATTACCGTTTTGTGAGGATTAATTGACATTTCCTCTCTCAGGCACCATTGATATATGATACCGAGAATTTCTTGGAGAATGTCAGATATTCGGTCCTTAGACGTTCCTTTAATTAATATGACCAGATCATTTGCATATGCCTGCAGACTGATCCCCCACAGGGAGAGTATGGCCAGCAGGTCATCCACCAGGAGTGACCACAGAAGGGGCGATAGAACGCCTCCCTGCGGGCACCCCTTGGCGGCCCTAAATCTGACCTCTTCCCCCCGCAACTCAGTCTTGATAGTCCTGCTTATTAGCATATTGCGTATCCAGTCACAGATTAGAGGTTCAATGCCCCTGGCGATTGTAGCATCGTGTAGGGACTTTGGTAATGCATTATTAAATGCTCCTTCTATGTCAAGGAAAATCGCTACTGCTATCTCCTTGTTGTCTAAGGACTTCGTTATGCCCGCTACCAGGTTGTTAAGGGCCAGCTCTGTTGATTTGCCTGTTTGATAGGCATACTGGTGGGCGTTAAGAGGGCGATTAGCAAGCACACCGTCCCTGATGTGCCTGTCCAGTATTTTCTCGAGGCGCTTTAACAGAAATGAAGTCAGACTGATTGGTCTAAGCGAGTTTGGATGCGGTTCAGTGCGGCCCACCTTGGGTATATAAATTACCCTGGTTGCCAACCAGCTAGTTGGTATATGGTTCCAAACTAGACTGGCTCTGAATAATCTCATTAGATAAGGCTGTAGTATATCCAGTCCGATTTGTAACAGAGCTGGAAATATGTCGTCCTCTCCTGGCGATTTGTACGGGAGGAATGAGTTAACTGCCGCCCGTATTGTCTGTGGAGTAATGATTCTATTGACCGTGTACCAGTCGTCTTTCTTGGGCCGTTTTGATCGTCCCAAGTGCACAGCTGTGTATTGATTGGTCAGAATCTGGCTGCCTGGAAAGTGATTCTGTGTTTGAAGCTCTAACGTTTCTTTCCTAGATTCAGAGAAGGAGCCGTCTGGTCGCATTAGCGATCCCGTCTCCTTAGCCGGTTCTCTGGATAGAATCTTGTGAATTCTTGCACTGCTAGGTGTATCAGACACACTTTCACAGAACCTTCTCCAAGAGTCTCTTTTTGCTTTGCGGATAACTATGTTGTAATTTGTTAGAGCAGATCTGTATTGGTCCCATTCGCCTGATTCTTTAGCCCGATTAAATAGGCGTCGGACTTCTTTTTTTTTGTTATCCAAAGTTTTGTTTCACCATGACACATTTCTGTTATCTTTCTTCGTTTTCAGTGGACAGTTTTCGTGATATGCGGATATTATCGCGGATTTCAACTGTTCCGCGGCAATCTCTATATGATCACGATTGTTGATCGTTGTCAGTCCGTTTTGAAGATGGGTTAGCAGAGATAGTTTATATCCATCTCCATCCATTCTTCTTTTGTCTCGGTACTGAATTATGGGTCTAGGCCCTGCTTCAATATTGAACAATATGTGTCTGTGATCCGAACATGACGTTTCAGAAGACACATGCCAATTGTTTATCTTATTGCTCAGAAAACTTGTACTGATTGTAAGATCCAGTACCTCATTCCTATTAACAGTAATAAAGGTTGGCTCTGAGCCTATGTTATTTACTACGAGTTGTTCGCTTAGTAAGTAATTAAAAAGTGACTCACCTCTGGGATTGATGTCGGTGCTGCTCCATGCTGTGTGATGTGCATTAGCATCGCAACCAATTACCAGGTGCTTGTTGTTCCTCCTACAGTAGGCGATTAGTTCACGCACTACTCTCGGAGGAGGCTCTTCTGCATCTCGATCTCCGGGAAAGTATGCCGAGCAGACGAAGTATCCCTAAATAAAATGATTTTTTTTCTGAGGCAAACATTAAAAAATAGAATGAATGAAAGCAGAAAACAGAGATAAATCCGATATTGAATAAATAATTGTTCTCTGGTTTGAATTTATTTTTGTCAATAAATTTGATATCTCAACTTGAGATACAAGCGTTTTAAATCGAGTGGTACATGGTAGACATACACGATTAACCACTGCATCCCACTGGTATGTGGTTCATCTTAGTGCCCCTTAAACGCGGTGATGCCAGGTCGGGGGATTTTTCCCCAGTTCTGGGGAAATGTTTTTGGGGACTGGGGAAAAACTTTTGTAAAACTACTGAAATTTGGAGAAAATTAGAATCACACAGTATTAATTATAAATTTCTTAATTATAAAAGAACAATTATTGTAAATGCGAAAATTAGAATTAACTAATTTTCGCGCTGTAGTCAGCTTAGCCAGTGGTACAAAAGTTCACCAGCCCTACACCTAAATATCATGTCCTGATGACAACATTGGTAAGATACAAATGCGTCCCGGGGAACTACAGATAATTGTCTTTTTAAACTATGATAAGACACCTGGACATTGGACAAGCACAATAAATGGGATTCCCTTAGAAACCAGCAGCGTATTTTATCTATCTGAACATTAATGGTCTTTCTGTGTCCTCTTAAAATTTAATATTAGAAAAAACATACAATAGGGGCTGGGCTAACTTGCAGTTATAATCGGTTTGAACTTATCTAGGTATAAAACAAAGATTCGGAGCAGGTTGTGAATCGAAACGCTAGAAGGTATTCTGCATATTCTGTATACTTTTTCTAAAGTCAGTTTGATGACACTTCGACCTTGCTTCAAAGGTACCGGCATCATAATCGGGGTTGTCAGACCTTTTTTTTAAATTCTTTAGTTTTTATTATTAAAAGTGTTATTTTCTTTTATATCAGTATTTAATTGATAGTCAATAACTTAATTTAAAAGCTAGTTTGCAAATCTACTTTGAACCAAGAAATTTTCAATGTCTAAGAAAGAAGGAACAAGCCATTCATGAATATTATAATAATTTTTTTAGTACTTCAGAAATAATATTTATATACAAAGATAATTTAAATCAAACTAAAAAGGAATGTCGCTCTTGCTAAACAAAAAAAAATAAACAATTAACAAACCCTTATGTTTCTCTTACACTTACGAAAACTTTGCAGAACTAGCAACACCCTAGCGATAGACTGTCGAGGCTTACCAGCAATTTAAAGTGCGAGCTATTTTTTCCGACCGGGAAAATTAATAGAGTAGCAGCATATAAATACAAATTTATATGCTGTAGATAAGAACAGCAAATAGTTAAAGGTTCTGCCAATTGGGTGATGCCTTATCAGCTTTAAAATCAGTTAATGTTTGAGGTATGCGATATTGGGAATCGGACAGCAGCGTGACCGGTTGAAACAATTTACTGTAATTTACATATTTCATTTTCTATTATAACTGTGTGGTTTTAGACAAATAAGGTTTTCTCGTTACCTATATTTTATTATATCAGTATGGCTTTTTGGCGACAATTTGAAACAGAAGGTCAAGGTGAATAATCACAGGAATATAATGAGTCGGTGTCAGAGTCGGCCATCGAAAGCGAAATAAGTCTGGAATTAAGAAACAAAGATTTACATGTTCAATGTCAACGCATTATTTTAAATATGTACGCGTGTTTAAAAAAAAAATCTGGGAAAAACTAAAAATACACTTTGTACAAGAATGTACTTGCATTGAATTAACACTACTTGGGTTTTAAAGGAATTTATAACGTTATTAATTTGGGGACTATAACCGGTCATTCCTTAAAGCTCAAACCAATAAATCAAAAATTCAAAACGGCTGACAATACTAGAAGGGATTTTATTCTGCGAACTATTTACAACTTTTACAAGGATAATATAGTGCCAACTTTAGAACCGGTTCGTGATAAATTGCGAGGTTACCCTGAATATAAGTACCAATCTTTAGAAACATTGCGTGGTGTTTTGTTAAAATGTGGCTTTAAACATACAAAATTAGACAATCTAATGGTTATAATGGAATCCCCGCGTATCATTGAACTACGACAGGACTATTTGCGCCAAATAAAAGAGTACTATGAATCTGATAAAAGTATAATTTATTTAAACAAAACTTGGTTTGATACTCATGATGTTGTTAAGTATGGTTGGGTAGACAGTACAAATTTTACTTTTGGTGCACCGTCTTCGAGTGGAAAACGCCGGACGTAAAGATGGCTTTGTACCTAATGTGTTAATCTTGTCAGCAAAGAATATCACTCAATAATCAATCTCCAACTTTAAGCGCAGTTGTCCTTGATAATATTAGGCAGGTAATAACGAAATGAATAGCGATGTATGGAAAAATTGCGGAGGTCATGTTATAAAAATAAAAAACGGATATTCTTTTTCACCACCAGCTCCAGTAGTAATCTGGAAATGATTCTACTTCTGAAAGTTTTGACGATTCCAGTCATTAAGTTGTTTAGGAATTTTAAATTAATTATGTTCGTTTAAGGCGTATCTTAAAAACTTGTTATATTACAGAACGTTTACTGTGATTCTGCTGATGCGATCAGTTTGTTGCTAAAATATATACAGTGCGTCCATAAAGTCTTGCACAAATTCATTTAAAATTCAGGTATTTACTTTTTAAAAACGCTCGAACATGTCAATTAGTACTTTTGTTTGCGCATTTTTTAACGTAAAATGTTTGTATACAGGGTGTCGCACGTATGAGGTATGAGGTCATCAATAAATGTGTTTAAAATAAATTTTCAAACGTCAATATTTCGAAAACCGTGATTTCCAGAGGTGTTAAGTGTTCATCAGAGAATTCAAAATTGATATAATATACAGGGTGCTCCATTAAAAAAAATCCTTGATGACCTCATACCTCATACGTGCGACACCCTGTATAAAAACATTTTACGTTAAAAAATGCGCAAACAAAAGTACTAATTGACGTGTCCGAGCGTTTTTAAAAAAAGTAAGCCCCTGAATTTTAAATGAATTTGTGCAAGACTTTATGGACGCAGTGTATAGTGAATTCTAACTACTAACTGTATATTCCAACTATCATAGAACCTGTCCCTATCCTTTCTTGGCAAGGAAAACTTATACCTCCTCGCGGTCCTGGCTGGACAAAGACAATTTTTTTAAATTGTTTTCGGCAAAATAGGCATTTTTTTTTACCGAAAGGCCATTTTAAAAATATTAAATGCATGTGTTCTTTGCAGGCGAAGTTACGGGTATTACTATTATCAATATAAACTATGATGAACCAAGGGCGGTTTTAGCTTTTCAACATGGGGGGGGGGGGTAATTTCAAATCCCAATTTTTTTTTTTTTAAAGTAAACAGAAAATAAGTTTGGGGGGGGGGTCAGGAAAAAAATAGCGCCGCAGACGAAAAATTTTTGGGTGCCACGCCCGTTTTTCAATGATGATGCTTAAAATTCTAAATTCATGGGGGGGGTAATTACCCTATTACCCCCCCCCCCCCGTAAAACCGCCCTTGTGATGAACAAGCTATAGTATATACTATTTATTCATATTAAAGATTTACAGCAATCCACATTTTAATTATTTGGTAGAAGCGACGCCTATGGTCAGGAGATTAATGGTTTTTTATGTTATCAAATTAAGCTTGGAACAACTATACCTATGTTTATTATTGTTTTTATTAATTTCGATAATCTGGGGAATTTTGTTTAAAATCTGACAATTTTTTAAAATAATTCTGAGGAAAATAAATTATTGCTTTGGTTAATAAAAAAAAAATATGCAAAGTTAATAATACTGACTAAAGATTATTTTCTTATTTAACTCATGTTTCGTGCCAATCCTGATTTATTGTGTCTTGCAACTATTATAGGCCTAATTTATAATACGATATTCAGCTCCTCTTCATGTTCATAAGGAAGTCTTTATGTTTGGCACCATCCTGTACTTATTTATTAAGTTTACTGACTACTTCCGCGTACTTACCGTTACGCCAAACATGGCCAAAAACGGTTGCAAATTAATTTAGAATGCAATATCCAATTACTTCCTGCTCGAGTTTATTCATATTTGCATATACGAAATTCTAAGATATTGATATACGAATATTGAGCGCCTAATCGTTTAATTATTTTAGTTTGGAACAATAAATCTATAAACTATAAATATAACAATGTTTATTTTACTGCATTGTATAAAATCAACTTTTGTCTGTCTATGTACCAAGATTCGGTTTTTATCAATTTGTTTGTTTTTGGATGAAGCTGTATGTAAAAAAAACATTCTACGATCATAGACGCCGTACACATTGGGCATTATATCTCTTTGTAAATCAGACTAATTCTATCAACGAAAAAAAGTTCTAAATGATAGACTTAAATTCAAACTTGAATGGTATAGGAGCGTCACCTGCTTAATGACGTAAAAGCAGTTCTATCTCACTCTGACTTTAAAATGTTCCTGTCTCGTGTCGCTTGAGATCCCGAGATCGATAAATCCGTGGCGTTAAGGTATGGTTTCGGTGGCGCGTCTGGCTGCCGCGGCTGGCGGCTGCGACGGGCGGCCGGCTACTGCCTAGTACAACTTTAGTGCGAGCGGTCTCTCTGAAGCGTTTCAGCAGCCGCCGTTGCCGATGCAGACGCAGCGGCTGCGGCTAGACTGCTGAACATACCAGTCGAGCCGCGGCCGCTGTAGAGAATATGGCGCGTTTTTCGGGAGATGATGATGAAATTCTTATCGAAGAGGTTCAAAAATATCAGTGCATTTTCAACTATGAGGATGAAAATTATAAAAATTTTACAATTAAGGAAAACGCGTGGAAAAAAGTTGCGTTTTCAGTAGGAAAAGAGGGCAAGTAATAATATTCTGTTCAGGATTTAATCGGAAAAATTCCCTAAATTTGTGTTTATCTTCTCTTAAATGACCATTGATTAGAAGGTTGAAATAGCCTTCTTTCTTTCTTTGTTCAAATATATCGTGTGTTGCACGTCTTTTCTGCAGTAGAGTATATTGTAATAACTCTTCATCTTCTTCTTCCTCTAATACAATTAAATACATAAGTAGTTCTTCTTCGTCCATTTTTTGTACTTTAAATAATTTAAAATAATCAGAACATAGCGTGTCAAGAACCGAATCTAAACTGCGACTCCACAACTGACTCGCTCTCTCTAGACTAGAAGACGCACCACTAAAAACACCCACCATCGGCGGCTAGCGCCTGCAGTCAGACGCAGCCGCCAGCCGCGGCAGTCAGATGCGCCACCGAAACCATACCTTAAGCGGGTGATGCTCTGTACTATTCTAGTTCGAGAACAAGCGATGCGACAAGGCTTCGGCGCTTTTTTTGTCTTTTCGTAGAAGTACTAAGCCTCGCTTGCAGGTTATTAAATTATTCTTTATTGGAAAGCGGTATAACTTAAAACTTTTTTCGTAGATGAAAAAAAGGTGCCTATGACAAGATAAGTACTTGTTTGGGAAACCCGTTTTCCAATAATCTAAGTAATAAACTAGTGTTCTATCATTGGTTCTATCCCGCAGTATTATAATTCTCTTAAAAACATCAAGTCTTCTGTAAACATAAAAACGTGCTATATTCTAAACTAAATAATATTAAATTCACGTCTACGAAAACCGTAAATCGGTAGCTTTGCAATCGGTTTGCGACTTTGAGAATATATATATTAGTTTCTGTGATGTTTTAACCGACAGACGGCAATATCATTTAATGCTTCAATTTTCTTATTGGCAGTAAACCTCCTAGGCTAGAGCGCTGCAGCGCCATAAACATACCAGTGTCCTGTTAGACGTAAGCGGATGCTCCACGTGGCTGAAAACAATAATAGCACGTGTTTTGATCTGACATGTGTGTCAGGCAAAGTGATTTTGTAATTTTAAAGTAAGTTATATTTTGGGGACGCGTGCCCGGTAACAGAGGTTACTATTATTTTAATCGTACAGTGAAGGTACCGTGAGTCTCGCAGTTAAATAGACTGCATTCTTTGTGTTTGGTTACGACGTGCACAAAGTTACACCTCAGTGTTTTGCAGAACATGTCTTTCAAATAACCCTCGTGATATTCAGACGTCAATGAGGCTATAATTAATGCGAGTTCTGATTCATTCTCTACGGTAAAAACCATTGAAATCCTAACGTTATCACGGTGCAGTGCTTTAGGGTTGTTAAAATGATGTATTCGTGTTTATCAATGTAAAAATGGTAATATTGTAAGGGTGGTGAAAAGTGGAAGAATAAAAAGACATAGCAAAATAAGTTGTGTTTAATTGGTCTAGCAAAAATAAAACGATTCAACCTTATACTATGGGTGATATAGTGCCTATGTGAGACCAGGGCGAACCCCTGTCTAAAACAGTGCTAAATGTTTATTTAAATTCGCAAGGCTAGAGCAAGTAGTTACAAGTTTGCCATAAATGAAAATGAGCCGAAATATTTTAAAGTTTGTTTTAACAAAGTAGGTAATTGATTCGGACACTTTGGGATATGCTGAAAGTCACACTACATTGCCTTCTCTATAAATACATACCATAAATCGCCCTTATTTCAATCAAATTGCGATTCCTGATATTAGTAAACCACTTTTGGAGGTCAATCACATTAAATATTTAGGTATAGTCATTGATAAGCACCTTGTACCGGGTGTCCCACTAAGAATGACTGTCAGCCGTATCTCAGAAAGTGTTAGTCGTATGGCTTGCGGAAAAAAAATATAGCAGGTAAAGTGGTCATGAGAAATTGCTGGAAATTATTTTCAAGTTTCTTAGACTGCCGCTAGAGGGCGCAACAGTAACGGTAAATATGAATCACGAAGTTTCCTCAAAAGTCGCCTAGTTAAGGTATCCCGAAAATAACATTTTTGTATATTTCGAAGATTTATTAATAAAATTCACCTATAGAACGTCTTCGTCACTTTTCAAATAAAGTGGTGGGGGAAGGTTGACCATTATTTGTAATAAATGCTGATAACTCCGGTATGGCTTAACATAATTTAGTAAACTTAGTTTTGTTAAAAAGAGATTTTCTCACTCTATATATCATCTTATGAACTAGGGCAATATGTGTTTTACACTAGGCGCTAGGGGGCGCTGTCTTACAACTTTACAAACATTGCGCGTTTTTTCCATAATTGTAAATATAATAGTATATTCAATTTCACCTCATTACAAGGATGATTAAAAGTCTAAGAAGTCAGCGAAAACCGCAAGTATCTATGGCAGAGGTGGAAACTGCAGTATTATCAACCAGGGAGAGATCGGAGTCGTGTATACAGAACGATGGGCGACAATAATTTGAACATTTAGGGCGCCACTGAGAATTATTGACGTAACGATATACTTGCTTGAAACATACGTACCTTCATATTTTGTTTTTCCAAGGCCTATTTGACTCTTAAAAAAATCTTTACAATGGCAACTTGAAAATAAAATCATAATGTTCCGTAATTATGATTATTGTTGTTGATATCTCCGGATTGAAAATAGATATTAACTTGCGGTTTTCGCTGACTTCTTAGACTTTTAATCATCCTTGTAATGAGGTGAAATTGAATATACTATTATATTTACAATTATGGAAAAAACGCGCAATGGTTGTAAAGTTGTAAGATAGCGCCCTCTAGCGCCTAGTGTAAAACACATATTGCCGTAGTTCATAAGATGATATATAGAGTGAGAAAATTCCTTGTTAACAAAACTAAGTTTACTAAATTATGTTAAGCCAGACCGGAGTTATCAGCATTTATTACAAACAATGTTCAATCTTCCCCCACCACTTTATTTGAAAAGTGACGAACACGTTCTATAGGTGAATTTTATTAATAAATCTTCGAAATATACAAAAATGTTATTTTCGGGATACCTTAACTAGGCGACTTTTGAGGAAACTTCGTGATTCATGTTTACCGTTACTGTTGCGCCCTCTAGCGCCAGTTTGAGAAACTTGAAAATAATTTCCAGCAATTTCTCATGACCACTTTACCTAATCTATTTATACGACTAACACTTTCTGAGATACGGCCGACAGCCATTCTTAGTGGGACACCCGGTATAGGACCAATATGTTTTGTATTTGTATAAAAAGACGGATGTTTAATACACAATACACAATACATTCTCAACAAAAAGCGAATCATCATGGTATAAGGTGCTTGTCGAACCTCTACTATGATATGGTATTCTGGTCTGGGAAGGAATGTATATAAGTAATCTGGAACAACTCCGAGTTCCCCAAAACTGTATTGTAAAAATTAGTCTTAAGAAACCAAAAGTTTTCCCTTCAAATCAACTTTATTCCAACTTTATTCATTGCTACGGTATGCAATTTGTTTCACTGAAACAAAAATTTAAAAAAATTTTAAAATGTCACACGATCATCAAACCAGAGGCAATGTAAATAAACTAGTACACAATTAAAGAAGTAGGACAACCGTGATGCAACATCGTATTGTGAAATTAAATAAATAGTAAAAATGTTATAAATAGTTATTTATGATAACACTAGTCAACAAATATAAAAAAAAATGCGACTGATGTTATAATGGCTGTACGGGGGAGCTTAAAGCATCCTGAGCATCCTGATTGCGAATTCAACAACCAAAATTTTCCACCACGTATAGATTTTGAGTTGTATCAGATTTTTTTTTTATACAAACATTTGTATATAATATTTATACATAAGTTGAAGCCAAGAAAAAAAAACAAAATATTTTAAGGATAACAGGATTTATTTACAAAAATACACTGAAAATACATGTACAGTAAGTATTTTGTACAAAGCTTTTTTGCATATGCTGACTTTCACTTATATTCCTGATCGCTTTCTCTCATATATGTATAAGAAACCAACAATAATCCCCCAGTATTGCTGGATCCCATCTGCCTGGGTAGCGATGCTCCATTGTTAGTATATCCTGGTGGAACCTTTCTCCTTGCTTGGCACTAACCGCACTCAAATTTTCTTTGAAAAAATTGAAATGGAAGTGCAAGAAGTGTATTTTAAGAGACATGCGACAGCCCATTTTGCAGTAGCTTTCAAGTAGTTCTTCTGCAAGTTTTTCGTAGTTTTCTACTTTTTTGTTTCCTAAAAACTCCGAAACAATTCTTTTAAAAGATCCACGCAGCTAATTCCACATCACTTAATTTTTGATCAAACTATTAGTATTTTTCTAATTTGTGGCTTGACAAATATTTCTTTCTTAAGCTTAGCATCGCTTAGTTTAGGAAACATTTTTTTAAGGTATTTAAACGCATCTCTTTCTTTATCTAATGCTTTAACGAAATTTTTCATCAATCCCAGTTTAATGTGTAAAGGAGATAACAGAACTTTTTTGGGGTCAATAAGAGGTATATTCTTTACGTTAGCTTGCCCTGGAATATATTGATCTCTTGGAAGCCATTCTTTTACTTGATAGTGACTCTGTGTTGCTTTACTGTCCCAAAGACAAAGAATACAGCAATACTTCGTAAATCCACCCTGAAGCCCTAGTAATAGTCCTATGACTATTTGCCACTTATACGTATCATAGGTTATTGCATTTAAAATAAGTGACATGCTTTCGTATGTTTTCTTCATGTCAACTGCATGTGCAAGAGGAATAGAGGGTCTTTTGTTGCCATTATGTGCAAATCCTTAGCTTTTCATAATATTATTTGGATAAACACAAACACACATTTTATCATGCATAGTAAAAAACGAGTTGGTTCCAGTGGCTAGTAAATTCCATTGTTGTCATCTAGAACCTAATACTTCAGCGTGCTCTTTGGACAAGTGGAGGTCCCGAACTAGATCATTTAATTTGCTCGGGTGCTTTTCTTTCACTTTCGAAAGATTAAGAATCGTCTTTGTCTGATACATTATCGGGTTCTGCCTTATCATCATACATTTCAAAATCTTCCTCCCAAGTTGCCGGGGGCGCTGAAACTGGTAAACCTTCTCCATGAAGAACCGGTTTTATTGCCGAGGGAATATCCGGATATTCAATATTATGTTTGCTCTTTCTTGAGAAACCAGACACTTTTGTCATGCAAAAGTAACAGTCGTTAAAATCGTTTGTTGGTTCTTGCCAAATCATTGGAACTGCAAAAGGCATAGAAGAGCGTTAACCATTTAACCAGTTACTTAGATTTGCTGCGCAGGTTTGACAACATATGTGAGGAGCCCAGTCCCGATCTTGATCGCCAATAACACATCCAAAATACTTATGATAATCTACTTTTGTCATTTGGTTAATTGTCCTTTTCTGCGATTTAGGGGTAAACTGACCACATATATAGCAAAAACTATCCGCGGGGTTAACACAGCCACGTTTCTGTACTTTAGACATTTTTGTACTGTCGCGTACGTCGGTTCACAGATGTGTTACTACGTTTACAGGCGTCAACTAACTTTATTTAACACAAGGATAGCACTAATATAAGGCTGTTATTATTGCCTTGTTCGCACACTTCGCTTCTCTATATAATATTGACCACTACTCGTGCTAAACCAATACTGATGATCCGACGGCCGGCCAGCTGCTTTTATAGCCGTTCCGTACCTCTGGTATTTTCTAGAAATATCTGGTATCGGAAGTTCGAGAAGCGACGGCATAGTTCTCGTATAAAGGGGTCATCTATTAGTAGATTCGGCTACGGGGCAGAGTGAAATTTGGAATTGGGTTTAAATGGGTACTTCCATTATTTTAAGCCCTAGAAAATAAATATATAGGTAAACCAAAAACAAAAATGTTAAGAATAGATGTGACTTGATAATTAAAACTTGATTTAGAACAATATACTGTTTCGCCACTTCACAGAGTGTCTTAAACTTATGGTAGAAAACATCTTTTTGTTAAAACCTGTATATTATAAACGTACGTCTATTTTTTAGTAAATTTTTAAAATGTGAGCAATTCTATTAATTTATCTATAATATTCTTTGAAATTCGTTTAAGTCCGACATCAAATAAAAAAGTTATTTGTGATTTAAATTCATCGAAAATTTGGGTGGATCCATTATTTTGCCTGTGAGTGTATTTACCATTTTTAAACAGTAAAGCCATACTTCCACTGGATTCAATAATTGAGATTTTCCTGCCCTTCAGAAAGAATATAACTTGGACTCTGAATAGCACTAACCAAGTAGAATATCTAGGTATAATCATGGGCAATTAATTGTCTGAAGTGGGACTATCACATTTATTCGCTCACAAAAAAAATAAGATCACTTTTGCATATTTAAACAAATGAGAAAAATAATTGATTTACAGAATCTCCGCAAAATTTATATTGCCTTAGTTCAATCCCTCCTGTTGTACGGTGTCATTGGGTGGGGCTCAGCTTGCGATAATTCATTAAATCCTTTAATAATAGCACAAAAACGAATCATAAAATTGATACATAACTTAGATACCCGCTATCCTACAAATTTATTATTTAAACACTGTGATTTTCTGAGTATCAGAAATCTTTATTATAAGGAGGCTATAGTGCAATCAAAAAAATATGAAATTATGAAAGCCTTGTCAGACAGTAGCGTAATTAATTACCACACTAAATACAGGGAAAATCACAACCTAATTTTGCCTCGTTTAAATACATCAACGGACAACGTAGTTTCCTACACAGAAAGCACGTGGGCAAAAATACTTAAATTAAGTAAAAATTTGATCTGTATATACGCAAAGACATTTTAGCTTCAATTAAGATGTGCATGTATTTAACATGGGCGATACAGAACTCCGCAGATCGACAGATAAGAGGATTAAAAATGTATGAGTATCCGCAGGTCATAAAATGTTGCCCTCTTGGTAATACTTGAAACTCCGCATATTGATATTTAAAATTATAAATGCCATTTGAAACTTGCTGCCCTGGTGTTTTTTAGTTTTTTATACCTCTTTTATTTTTTTTTATAAGTAGATCGACTCAAAAAGGGCTGGTAAATAATTGGCCGGTGAACTTAAAAAAGGCGAATTGAACCAAAAAGGTGGATTAGATGCCGTGTTAGCGCTGTTTAACCAATATAAGTCTATAAAAGGGGCAAACAATTAATAATAATATTCCCCGGTGAACTTGAAAAAGGCGAATTGGAACCAAAAAGGTGGATTAGATGCCGTGTTAGCGCTGTTTAACCAATATAAGTCTATAAAACCTTATACCTGCGCAAGGATTCTGCGCAATCTCATAGGCGGATTAAGAGCAATAATTTTATGACGATAGACTAACTACCTGTATCTGCGGACTTCCATGCTGCCCATTTAACATATACACTCATACCAAGACCGTATTAATTTCTATTAAGTTTTGCCTATATTGGTTTAAGAATCGTGTTTTTTGGTCAAATAGCACGAAAAAGTCATTCTTATGATTGATTGAAACAAGTATTTAACATTTAACAATTAACAATCAACCTATTTTTTAGTTCATATAAGTGCGAATATTTTGAAATAATATTGTGGTTATTTTGTTCTAAGAATAGGTAATCTTGAACCTAAAAAAGAGAAACTTACTTTAAAATATTTTATGATTAATTCCAGTATTTTTCTTTCTCTGGTTAACTTTAAAACGTTTTTAGATTTAAAAAATATATCATTTAAAATAAGAAAATGTATGTTATGTTTCAAAGTTCGACAAATTTAGGCTAAGTAATAGAAAAAGTAACTCGAAGAAAATGTTTGCTTCCAATAACTATTTCTTCTTTAAATAATGCCTTACTGCTTTACTGATTTCTTAATTTGTTAAAACGAGTAATCATATTCTTATAAGCTTACCTAACGATGGGATGGAAAGTTTGGGAGCCCCGCGGACGATTTATTCCTTGTTTATTATATAAACAACTCATTTCGAAAATTGTTGAAATATGTAAAGTATTGTAAAGTGGTAGTAGAGCAGATGCAAACAGTCAAATTTTTTAAATAATAAACTCACAGTATAACAGTTACCATAAAAAAGTGCAAATCAGGATGATTTAATGGATGATGAAGGCACATCAGATTATATATATTCTTTATAAATTTTATAAAGACGGTGTTCACCAATATAGATTTAAAAATTCAGTTTTTAGTATAATTGCGCTACTAAAACACATCAAGAGTAACGCCCATAAGGTGTGATTTACAGTAAACAATTATAAATATTATTTGCTTATTCCTTAAAAATAAATTATTAAGTCCACTCTTATGAATAATTCAATTTTTCTACAGCCTACAACATATTACTAAAAATTGCATAAAGGGAGTTATAGTAAAATGTAGAATCAGTTTTTGTTTTGTTTATAAACTCACATAATCTTATCCTTTTTGAACTATTTTCATTATCGTCATCTTTTAGTGTCTTCTGTTCTTCGAAATAAAATCAATGTTTTTCTTACTTGATTTTTACCCCTTTTTGGTGGTTTTATGTTTAAAACACGAGCATTACCATTCCGAACCTCAATCTCTAATGCTGTCTAATATGGAAATACCGCTAATAGGCCACGTCACGAAACGCAGATACCTAAAAGAAAGAATGGCGTTTTTCAAAGTAGCAAAATCTCGCGATCCGTTCTTTGTTCAAGAATATAAAAGTATTTTGTTGTAAAAACAGAATTATTAATTTTAAGTACTCTAATTAGTATAATAAATACCGTCTGGCTTTATTCCAAAATACTAAAGATTCCTTCTTTTAAGTATAATTTTAGGCTTACATCGATTACGAAAATACTTAATTTGACTGCAAAAAGTAAGTTATTTTAAAAATTTGCTGGTTTTCAGAAAATATTTCAATAATTTGTTTTAAAATAATTTTTTTTAATACAAGTTTTTATTCAAAATTATTACTTACTTACATGGGTCCGCAAGCCCTTCATTTTTGAGGTACAGGGTGTTAAAAATTTATTTTTATTTTTGTTTTTCGTAAATAATTTTTGAAACAATGTTTATATTTGGACGAAAATTGGTATCTAGGGGTTTCTTGAAATGCGAAATTCGAATTTGACGTTAGTATGGCTCCCACTTGTAGAGGGCGCCACCAACGTGTCTTTACTCTTTTGGGGAGTCATAACTTTTTTATACGTGCTTGTATTACGTTTTTAAGCAAAAAAATGGATTTCTTCATCATTTTTACATGAAAAGGCATACTTTGTAGAAGTCGCTACGAGCAATTGTTCTCGAGAAAAAGAATAATAAAGAAATAAATGGCATTTATTTGCATATCGCTATGCCCATATCTGAGTTTGATAAAATAGCATTTATCTCCTAAACAAAGCCAAAATCAAATAATTATGAAATGTACTTTGCATTAGCCAATAGAGTGCCTACATCACAGTGTTATCAAAAGAGAAACCAGCAGTGGCGTACATATATTTTTTGTTCCTGTTAAAAATTGTAACACCCTGTATCTCAAAAATGAAGGGCTTGACCCATGCTTATATTAACTTTTCACCTTATAAATAACCGAGGAATCTGCCTGTAAAATATCGGACACTTATTAAATAATACCTGTCCAAAAAAAAATAATTATGTGACAATAAGTCTTTTTGGTTTCTTTACGCATATTAGCCGGTTGTCACTTTTTAGCTCCAAAGGTAAATTATTAAATAGTTACATTTATTTATTGGTCTCAAATATTCACCATTCACTCAAGTCCCCATTTGGAATTTTTGTCCCCAATACTAATGATCCTGTTTCCAATTTTTTGGAACTAAACTATCATTTATGAAGCTGTACACTTATAAGTAAGACAGTTGCGGGCGCTCTTGATCGACAGCAATTTACCGTTTATCAGCGAGTTTCCATTACAGAAACAGCCAACAAGATTCAATTTTTAGTTTAAATGCTGATATTCTAACGATGTTGTTCGCTGTACTTAAATTGATTCGACGACGTGGTTTAACCGTTTGCCATCAGATGATTGAAACAAGTATTTAACATTTAACAATTAACAATCAACTTATTTTAGTTCATATAAGTGCGAATATTTTGAAATAATATCGTGGTTTTTTGTTCTAAAAATAGGTAATCTTGAACCTAATAAAGAGAAACTTACTTTAAAATATTTTATGCTTAATTCAAGTGTTTTTCTTTCTGTGGTTAACTTTAAAACGTTTTTATATTTAAAAAATATATCATTTAAAATAAGAAAATGTATGTTATGTTTCAAAGTTCGACAATTTTAGGCCAAGTAATACAATTTACGGTTTATCAGCGCTTTTCCATTACAGCTCGGCCAACAAGATTCAATTTTTAGTTTAAATGCTGATATTCTAACGATGTTTTTCGCTGTACTAAAATAAAATTGATTCGACGACGCGGTTTAACCGTTTGCCATCAGTTAGATATTTATTATTTTAAAGTTTTATTTTAGTGAGTTCTACAATTTATAATACGCTTAATAACATTTAATTACCTAATTGATTATCTTGGTTCCTATTACTATCTATTTTAACCTTATTTTAACGAAAATAATCCCTATATTATGATATTATGAATTGCCGACAGACAACCTACATGCATATTTGATCAGTAAAATGGTTTCAGTAAGTAAACGGAAAATGCATATTTATTTTCTACGTATTTAGACTGATTTATGATGAAAATATGGTAGACCCTTGTTTACTTAGATATTATTATTTAAATAACATTCCGAATAATTTATGCATCAGCCATTGATAAATCGAACATGTGCTCTTTTTAGGGCAAATGTTGATAATCATTTTTAATTTTTCAAGGCAATACGTTTTAATGGGTCAGTTGTACATAGTAATTTTTCTGCAATGAAAGAAATTTTGAGCTTTTTTAAACAGTATCCTATATTAGTATTAAAATAACAGAGCCTGCGTTTCGACACACGGTCCGTGTCATCTTCAGGGCTGTAAAGGACATTTATTATCTTAGTTACATTACAATCCATATTAAAACATTAATTAAATATGAATAAAAACAGTAGGTATAATCATAGTATAATGGATTAAAAAGAAAGGTACAAAAAAAAACAAATTAATATCGAATATTCACAGAGTTTTAAAACAATAAATGTTGGAGAAGCACCGTAGTTACAAATTCGAGGCTATCCGAATAAAGAACGAAAATTAGCCAATTCGTTTTTTATTTTAATCTAATTACATTTGTTCAAATAATTTTAAACAAGTGTCACATTTCCATTGACACTTCTCTTCTACAAGTTGACATAATTAATTTTCAATTCCGCTGAACCATGTACGGGTGGGCTGCAGTGGCTCGTCGTGTATTTTGCCATTCACCGCTCTGAGTGGAATCAAGCGGGCAACCTCAGTTAAGCACTTACCATGAAAATATTTGTAAAATAGACCCAAGTCGCCAACCTGCCTTCGATGTTCAAGGCTTTCCAGGTTGTTTGTCAGATCATGGTCACCGATAAAGCGAATGGCTCTTCTTTGAATGGAATTTAGCAATATCAGGGTACGTCTAGGAGCAGAGCCCCAAACATGCGAACAGTACTCCAGAGTAGTGTTCAAATGAGAGTTCTGACTATCCCCCCACCCCTTTTTATGACCTTGACCTTGAGTAACCCGGCCTTGACCTTGACCTTGAATTTGACCTTGACCTTGAACCCGAGGTTGACCTTGAATTTGGCATTGACCTTGAATTTGACCTTGAATTTGACCTTGAATTTGACCTTGACCTTGACCTTGAGTAGCCCGGCCTTGACCTTGACCTTGACCTTGAACCCGAAGTTGACCTTGAATTTGGCATTGACCTTGACCTTGACCTTGAACCCGAGGTTGACCTTGAATTTGGTATTGACCTTGACCTTGACCTTGAAGTTTACATTGACCTTGAGCGTGTCTAACATTGAAGAAGTAAGTGGAATTATACCCCCTCCCCGAGAATTTGTCTTATAAATATGATTTCATTTGAAAAGAACCCCATAGTCACACAGATAGTTTAAGTCACTCCTTTTGGTAAATAAACTATTTACTAATCATGAATAATTACAAATGTGAAAAATGTGGTTCGTTATTTACCTATTCAATTAATATGTTGCGGCATCAAAGAGAATCTTGTAAGAAAAGATTTGATAGTGATAATGTTGGAGGGAAGCGTCGTAGAATTGATGGTGGTGCATCGACGTCAAGTATGCAGAATTGTGCTGTATGTGAAGTGAGTGTACCACAGGGGCGGATGTTAGCCCATTCGAGAACGTCGCTGCATAAAAGTAGATCATGTGTGCCGCTGTGCAATGGTGTTGAGCTTATAAATCATGCATTTAAAAATAGAATTGCATCATATCGCATTAACAGTGAAATTGAGCATGTTGACTATTCAGCATTTTTTGCTGAAATCGAAACAAAAGTGATGCAATTAATAAGTGACATACTTAGTAGAGAACATGCGTTGAAAATAAATATGGTTGCTGTTGGCAGATATTTTCTACAATCACAGGATATATTTAGTGAAAAATCTTTCAACACCTGCAATGAGATAGTTGCTGCAGGAAGTGATTTAAAGGATGTGTATGGATCTTTTGTGGAGGTAATGAAGGTGCAGGCAACAGAGTTTCAGGAAAAAGATTCAGGTACGGTAAAATAGAAAAAAAATGTTTGCGAAGTAATTTATTTAACAGGTTAAGATAAAATCTAACAATTTTTTTCTTTTTTTGCAGGGTGGGCCTTGGAAAAAATTTTATATTTGGAGGTGAATATTAACAAGTATTCACCCCTTGGTGGTTCATCCTATATAAAATTACCAAGATTCATTGAATATAAAAAAGCTGTGATAAATGTACTGAACCAGGATCAGTGTTGTTTTGCTTGGTCCATAATGGCAGCTTTATTTCCTACAGTCTCGGATCCATCACAACTTAGTTCCTACCCCCATTACAGCACTACGTTGGACTTTACAGGTATGGATTTTCCAGTTAAATTGTGTGATATTAAAAAATTTGAGGTGTTAAATAATATTTCAGTTAATGTATACGGTTTAGAATCCTCTTTTAAAGATAATAAAACGCAATATGAGGTGGTCGGCCCATTAAGATATGCTACAAAAAAGCTACCAATGCACGTCAATTTGTTGTTAATAACTGAAGATTGTAATGCTGGTGATAAAGAAAGCAGTTCAAAAAGTCATTATTGCTGGATAAAAGATTTGTCTCGTTTAGTTTCCAATCAAATTTCAAAGCATAATCAGAAATTATATTTTTGTGACGGTTGCCTAATCTATTTTAGATCACTTGAAGATTTAACATTACATCAAAAGCACGATTGTAAGCATATCTATGCGTTGACACCCTCAACGGATCTGAAAGTAGATAAATTTGGAAAGAGTGTACCGGAAAATATATTAAAATTTGATAGTATTGAGAAACAAATGCGCGTTCCCTTTGTTGTTTACGCGGATTTTGAATCAGTATTAAAACCCATTCAAACGGTGGAACCAAATAATGAAAATTCTTATACTGTTAAAAGTTTAAAACATGAACCATACTCTTTTGCATATTTAATTAAATGCTCTTTTGATGATTCTTTGTCCAAGTTTGAGCTATATCGGGGCACTGATGCCGCCAAAATTTTTGTGGATCGTATTGAGACAGATTTGAGATTCCTTTATAATACATATTTAAAAGATATTAAACCAATGCATCGTTTAACAACCGCTGAACAACAAGAGTTTGAAAATGCTGAGATATGTGGCATATGTGAGCAAGCTTTTCAGATTGATGATGTAAAAGTAAAAGATCATTGCCACATAACTGGTAAAAAAAGACGTGGTGCTGCACATTCCATATGTAACTTAAATTATAAAATACCAAGTTTTGTCCCCATTATTTTCCATAATTTAAGTGGATATGATAGCCACATGTTTATAAAGGAACTCTGTCGATATGGAGACAAAATTGATGTGATAGCTCAAAGTAAGGAGAAGTATGTATCATTTACAAAGAGTATTTACATGCACGACTACGTTGATGGAAAAACCGGACAGATGAAACGGAAATATTTAAAGTTGCGATTTATAGACAGTTTTAAATTTTTATCAACATCTTTGGAAAATTTGGGTAATGGTTTAAATGTTAATGAATTTAGAGAAACGCGAAAATATTTTGTCACTGAGGGTAAATTTAATTTAATGCGTCGAAAAGGCGTTTTTCCATATAGTTTTATTGACTGCATCGATAAAATGAATAATGAAAATCTTCCAACAAAAAATGAGTTTTATGATCATTTACGAGAAGAACATATCAGCGATGAGTGTTATGAAAGAGCAAAAGAGGTGTGGCGCTTGTTTGCATGTAAGAATTTAGGTGATTATTCGGATTTATATTTAAAGTCTGACGTATTGTTATTAACTGATGTTTTTGAGCAATTTCGCGATACATGTTTAAAAGTTTACAAACTCGATCCTGCGCAGTATTTTACCCTTCCAAGTTTATCATTTGATTGTATGTTGCGCATGACCAAGGTGGAGTTAGAACTGATAACGGATATTGATATAATCCATTTTTTCCAAAAGGGAATTCGCGGTGGCATAAGTCAGTGTACAGATAGAATGCATATTGCCAATAATTCATTTTTACCAAATTTTGATCCCAACGAACCTTCTTCATTTATAAGCTATCTGGATGCAACAAACCTATACGGTCATAGTATGTCCCAAACTTTACCATTAGGCGGTTTTAGATGGCTCTCAGCAGGTGAAATACTTGATTTAAATATTTTGGCTGTTGACGATGATAGCCCGCAAGGATATGTTTTCGAAGTGGATGTTCATTACCCTGAAGAATTACATGATGCACATTCTGATCTTCCGTTCTTAGTAGAAAACATAATACCTCCTACTGAGACAGCAAAATTACCAAAATTAATTCCGAATTTAAATGATAAAAAGAGATATGTAGTTCACTATAGAACGTTGAAACAAGCCATCTGCAACGGCCTAATGGTAATGCAAACTCATAGAGTATTAAAATTTGATCAATCGAAGTGGTTAAAAACATACATTGATTTTAATACTGAATTGCGAAATTCTTCTACGACAAAATTTGGTAAAGACCTCTTTAAATTAATAATAAATGCTGTTTTTGGGAAGACTATGGAAAACGTGGAAAAGCGCAAAGATATAAAGTTGATTACTCAATGGGAAAATGCTCGCGGTAAAGTTGGAGCAGGGTCATTAATTGCTCGCCCCAATTTTAGCAGCAGATCAATATTTTCCGAAAACTTTGTCGCGATCCACATGAATAAATTGAAAATTATTTACAATAAACCGATATATATAGGGTTTTCCATATTGGACATCTCAAAAACAGTAATATATGATTTTTTCTACAATTTCATTAAGAAAAAGTTTGGTAAGAATGCATCCTTACTTTACACTGATACGGACTCGCTTATTATAAAAGTATTGACCGATAATTTTTATCATGTAATAACGGAAAACCCAGATAAGTTTGACACGTCAAATTATCCAGAGCAAAATAAATTTAATATAATCAAAAATAAATCGGTATTGGGTAGGATGAAGGATGAATTTCCGGACGACCCAATAATTTCGTTTTATGGTACAGGGGCCAAAGCTTATTATGTAAAATCGTTAAGTAATGAATTAAAAAAAGCTAAGGGGGTCAAAAAATCAGTCGTAGAAAAGGAATTGCATGAAGAAGATTATCGGAAAATCGTCGAGCACGGTGGACTTATATTTAGAAAAATGAAAACATTTCGAAGTGAATTGCATGATGTTTATACGCAAGTTATTAATAAAGTTGCTCTGTCACACAGCGACGATAAGCGTTATGTAATTCCACAAAGCACAAAAACTCTACCCTGGGGACATGCCGACATCGAATTTTTTAAGTCCGATCCGGAACAGAATTGCGAAAATTTATTGCGTATTGTACAATTATTTTTGTAAAGTAGTAGTAGTATACTCGTCTATTTAAACTGGAAAGTCCATAATAATAATATTTTAATTATTATAAGTCATGTAGAAATGTAATTTTGTCATATGTCACGTCCTTGTAATTTACGAATCTAGTACTTCTGCTTGTCTGTTAAATTTGTAAGCAGGAGACATTGTAAAATGGTTTTGTGCAACATAAGTTATTTTATTGAAATACTATAATACAAAATTTAAAGTAACAAATCTTTATATTTAGTAATTTCTTCATTTTGTGTAAAGTTGAACGGTCCACTCGAAAAGCATATTCGTCCTTGGAAAATAATGACCTCGAGAGAGATGTACGAAGCTAACCTTGTCGGTTAGACGCGAGAAATGGAACCTGAGAAGTGGGGGTGGGTGTATAAAGGTAGCCGACGTAAATGCAGCAGATCAGTTTGCAGTTGTTCGTGGTCGTCTAAGTTTAAAGTTAAGTACGTAAGAAGTAATGGAGTGTGAAAATGACAGTATGTCGTTGTTTAGTTTCGGCAGTGCGGCTGAAGAAGCCATGCTAGAGGGCTTTGATCCGGCGTCCGTCCTTACACCTAGGACAGTGGAGAAATGGGCCCTGGAGCAGACTGAGTTTACGGAGCAGTGTATTCAGGAAAAGGCCGAGGAAGAAGCCTGCAACAATATGTTGTCTGAGATTGCTTCTCGGCAACATCAGGAGCAGCAGCAGCAGCAGCAGCAGTCAAGTGTTGTCGTTTTAAGCAACGTGGTGGTGAGGAAGGCGGATCCGCCGGGTGGGAAGTTGGCGCAGCTTCTAAAGATGCCACGAAGTCGGTCAATTAAGAAAGCCGATTTCTATGCCCGAAGTAGGAAAGGAAAAAAGAACACCAGCGCTCCTGTTCCGGACCTACCTAGAGTGGCATCACCACCAGCCGCCGTCGTCACCGCCGCCACCACCACCACCACGGATGAACCGCAACGGAGGCCATTGTCACCAGAGGTCATCGTTGTGGAGAAATGTTCGACGGCGGCAGCAACGTCTTCAAATGACTCCATTTTTAAGAGGCCAGAATCGCCGATTCTAAGTGGAAATCTGAAGAGGCGACGCCCCACGGTGGTTAAAATAGTGCCTGAGTGGCTTGGTGAATTTTCGCCGAGCCAAAGAGAGACAGTGGCTGCTGCGTTCAATATTAGACAATCTTTAGTTAGGGACATGAAAGACAGTGTAAGTGAAGTGAAGGAGTGCGAGAGACAAATGTTAGAATTAAGGAAAAGGATGGAGGCGGCACAGGAAAAGATGGCCAAGTGTAAGCAGCGGCTTAAACACTTTGACAACTTTTCTTATGCCGCGGATATGTAAGATATGGATAAGTTAGTTGTAGGTGTTTATGTTAGATTTTAAGTCTTAGATATTAGGAATGTAAAAATTGTACACATTATACCATTAAAAAAGATTTGCGGTGTTAGATATTAGCAATGTAAAAATTGTACATATTATACAAGTTATAACAATAAAAGTTATAATATTATATTATGTAATTTGTTTTATTTTACTGAACTTCAGTAACAATAAAAAACACTAGGGAACAAAAAAGTATTAAACCTAAAATGTTGGACATAGTCTAAACTATATATCTCCATTTTTTTAAATTTCATGAGAGAAAATTTAATAATTCTTCGTTTCAACCGTTTCGAATTTTTATTAATTTTTTTTAGGCATTTCCGATAACTTTAGAGCTAAGAAGTATTAAACTTAAATTACTGGGCGTAGTCTAAGCTACACAGTACCATTTTTTAAATTGCAATTAAATAAAAATTGATATTTCTTTTTTTCACCCAGTTCCTATTTTTATTAATTTTTTTTAGGCATTTCCGATAACTTTAGAGCTAAGAAGTATTAAACTTAAATTACTGGGCGTAGTCTAAGCTACACAGTACCATTTTTTAAATTGCAATTAAATAAAAATTGATATTTCTTTTTTTCACCCAGTTCCTATTTTTATTAATTTTTTTTAGGCATTTCCGATAACTTTAGAGCTAAGAAGTATTAAACTTAAATTACTGGGCGTAGTCTAAGCTACACAGTACCATTTTTTAAATTGCAATTAAATAAAAATTGATATTTCTTTTTTTCACCCAGTTCCTATTTTTATTAATTTTTTTTAGGCATTTCCGATAACTTTAGAGCTAAGAAGTATTAAACTTAAATTACTGGGCGTAGTCTAAGCTACACAGTACCATTTTTTAAATTGCAATTAAATAAAAATTGATATTTCTTGTTTTCACCCAGTTCCTATTTTTATTAATTTTTTTAGGCATTTCCGATAACTTTAGAGCTAAGAAGTATTAAACTTAAATTACTGGGCGTAGTCTAAGCTACACAGTACCATTTTTTAAATTGCAATTAAATAAAAATTGATATTTCTTTTTTTCACCCAGTTCCTATTTTTATTAATTTTTTTTAGGCATTTCCGATAACTTTAGAGCTAAGAAGTATTAAACTTAAATTACTGGGCGTAGTCTAAGCTACACAGTACCATTTTTTAAATTGCAATTAAATAAAAATTGATATTTCTTTTTTTCACCCAGTTCCTATTTTTATTAATTTTTTTTAGGCATTTCCGATAACTTTAGAGCTAAGAAGTATTAAACTTAAATTACTGGGCGTAGTCTAAGCTACACAGTACCATTTTTTAAATTGCAATTAAATAAAAATTGATATTTCTTTTTTTCACCCAGTTCCTATTTTTATTAATTTTTTTTAGGCATTTCCGATAACTTTAGAGCTAAGAAGTATTAAACTTAAATTACTGAGCGTAGTCTAAGCTACACAGTGTCATTTTTTAAATTGCAATTAAATAAAAATTGATATTTCTTGTTTTCATCCCTTTCCTATTTTTATTAATTTTTTTAAGGCATTTCCCTTCATTTTAGCGACATGAAGTATAGAACTAAAAATTTTTGGCCTGTCTTTAAGTACAAGTTCCTATTTTTTTAAAATTTATTTAGAGAATAAAAATTTTTCGTAGGATTCATATGGAAAATAAACCCTTATTTTTAGGGTGCATGGTACCGCCCCTATTAATAATTGCAATTTGTAGGAAAACTATAGATTTTAGCGAAAAAATGTATTTGGGAATTTTATAGAGAGAATTTTTGTGTTGATGAATCCAATTTTCAAATTTAAAAAATATTGAGCTTTAAAAACGGGGTTTTCAGCCAACCCTGTTTTTTGTAACTTTGACGTCTTATAGCGTCGAGACGGATAGAAATAGAAAAAAACGCGCGAACACGGGGAAAAACGTGAAAATTTCGGAAAATTGCAAGAAAGTTTAGAATTTGTTTCGAGGAAAACCGTCCACTTTAGGGAAAATTGTGTTAGAGCAAAAATTTTAGAGTGCAACCGTTTCTACGGGAATCTTGTCATAAAATTATGAAAAAGGTAAGGAAAAAATTTTTACGGCCGATATAATTTCCCATTTTTTTTTTTAATGACAAATGTTGACTTTGTGCGTCATTTGCAAAAAAACGATAAACGGAAGGGTAATAGCCTGTTTGGAAAAGTTGTAGGGGCAAGCTTTGTGAATAAGAATCCAATTTTCAAAATTCAAAAAGTAAATTTTAAAAAAAATGTTTTTTAAAAATTTTGTTTTTTTGCAACTTTGACGCCTCGCAGCGTCGGAACGGATAGAAATAGAAAAAAACGCCGCGACACGGGTCAAATATTTTTGAAAATATAACGGGAAAAAATTAAAATTTACATATGATATAGGGAAAAATCTCAAAATTTTCAAGAAAATGAAGCAGATATCATATACAAGGAAGTAAAAAAGTGAAGTGGACTATCCGGAAAACGCTTGTTAGACCCTTGGGGTCTGGGGTGGGAAGGAGGGAAGTGGTGTGGTGGGAGGCTAGGGGTGGTCGCCGTGTGTCGGGCGGGAGCCCCATATATATATATATAAGTCTCAAAGCCTGCGCAGTAGGGTTTAAAGCGCTAATTTTTTAAAAAATCGAAGAAATGAAATTGGAAATCGATTCTCCTGAATACATGAAACAATTTTGCGCTATAAAATTTTTTTGTAAAATGTCTGTAAGTGCGAGAAAAAAATTATTTAAAGTTGAAAATCATGCGCAGACGCTATAATTCACAGTTTTGAAAATATTTACACAAAATAAAGGTGGGAATCGATTCTTCTCAATAAATGAAACAATTTTGCGCCATAAAATTTTTTTGTAAAATGTCTGTAAGTGCGCGAAAAAAATTATTTAAAGTTGAAAATCATGCGCAGACGCTATAATTCACAGTTTTGAAAATATTTACACAAAATAAAGGTGGGAATCGATTCTTCTCAATAAATGAAACAATTTTGCGCCATAAAATTTTTTTGTAAAATGACTGTAAGTGCCCGAAAAAAATTATTTAAAGTTGAAAATCATGTGCAGACGCTATAATTCACAGTTTTGAAAATATTTACACAAAATAAAGGTTGGAATCGATTCTTCTCAATAAATGAAATAATTTTGCACTATAACATTTTTTTGTAAAATGTCTGTAAGTGCCCGAAAAAAATTATTTAAAGTTAAAATACAAAAACTTGTTCACTTTGCATTGAAATATTGTATTTGTATTAAACACACTAGGTCACAACTAAACTACGATAAGTCTTTCTGTGGCCCTGAAAAGGGCCGGGTAGTGCAGGGTAATGAATTATGTAGTAAAGAGAATCCCTTTTCTATGTGTGATGATAATAAATACCACTTGTTGGTATTATATCATCCCACGTATGGGACTTCTACCTAACTAACTACGCTCAAAGTATAAGTGTGGTCCTGAAAAGGACCGTTTTTTTGGTAGTTGAGGGAAACCAGCTAATTCGGCTGTTCCCCTCTGGCGATCTGAACAGATCGCGGTGCAATTATGCGACGCCAACGCCGACGTGGTGCTGGTGGTTCCGGCACCCCGACATCGTCGTCTTCTATCACCACGACGACAGGTGGTGGTGGTGGTGGTGGTGCTTGTACTGTCGGCTTTACGACAGCGATCGGTTTCCCTTCAAATTTCTTCTTTGAGGCTGCCCAATACTCTTCGATTTTCCTCTTCCTGGTCGAGGTCAACATCAGTCTAGTAGCGTCCATGGTTGGATGAAGAGTGATACATTCTGCTATGCGCATACGTATTTATAGCCATATTTTAGGGGTGGGGTGTAAATTTTACTATATCCTTCAAAAATGTGTCTTGAATTAAAAAAATAATTTAGTTTGCTCCCAGCTTTGATGAGATGAAGTTTGTTGTAGTCGACATTCAAGGATTCTGCGTTCCACAATTTCAACCTAAAGAGTTGGCTATTTATGATGGAAAGGAGATGAAAAGTTACTTGTTTAAACCATCCATACCGTTTTATGAACTATCGTATCAATGCCAGAAGCAAGTGTTGTTTTTATATGGAAACCGACATGGTCTCTGCTATCCTTATGGTGAAATGGATCTCGACCAGCTTTTCCCGATTCTCTACGACGCTCTGCATGATGTCGATACTATTTATGTCAAGGGCCAAGTAAAGAAGGATTTTTTAATTAATACTTTTTCCGAAAAGAACCTTAAATATCCTTCTATTGTTAATTTAGAATTCACTACTGGTTCTATTAATGTACCAAAATTAACAATGGATACTACGTATTGCTCATATCATAGTTTAGATATTTGTTCTTGTAGCGTTAAAAATGCTACAATATTGTATGACTATGTATATAATTTTTTACCTAAATAAATAATACAAAATGTATAAAGTGTTTTATTAACTGACACCTTAAAATAATTAAATTTTAATCATGTTTAGGGTAGGCTTTGAATAATAATAATAATAATACCGTACCACAATAAATTGGTCCGGAATAACTAAACTACGCTCAAGTCTTTATGTGGCCCTCCGAAGAGGACCTGGGGAAGGGGGTTGGGGTGGGTCAGGGTTCGGGCGGTCGCATAGGAAAGAGAATAGGACTTATCGTAGTCCTTCTACGGAGTGGTTGAGTCCGCAGGACCGGCGTCCATATCATCTTCAAAATCCCACCAAGACGTGGAATCGGCTGGACCCCTAAAGTCATCGCTGACTTCTACCGATCCTGCATCCGATGTGGAGTCCGCAGGTCCAGTGGTCTCAACATTTTCAACTCGCCTCGATGGTGGTGGTCTGTTGGGTCGAGGAACAATTTCAGTCTCATCGCTAAACAGCGACGAGCCACGGCTTGCAGGTCCTTCTTGGGGTCGAGGAACATATTCAGTCTCATCGCTAAACAGCGACGAGCCACGGCTTGCAGGTCTTTCTTGGGCCATGTCCAAGATGTATATGAATTAGTTGTGAAGCTCTACTCGTATTTATTGAAAAATTGTGGTAGGGATAACTTTTGAACGTACAATCCTAGATGTGGATAAAACCATATTTTCACATCAAAATACATTAGTTAGTTGCAAGCAACCATGGCAGAATATCGTTCAGACATTTTTGTTGATATCCAGGGCTACCATTGTTCTTTTGGATATTTTCCAAAAGAAATAGCAATTTACGATGGGTTTCGTGCCGCCAATTATTTATTTAAACCTCCTTTTCATAAAAGTATGTTGTCTGTTAATGAGCTAAAGAGTGTTGAATGGGCCGAAAATTATCATGGATTGAAGTGGGAGTCTGGAAATATAGAATTGTGTGAACTTAATAACATATTTAATCATATATTGAGATTGTATCAATCACCCAAGGTTTACGTAAAAGGTAGTGAAAAGATGAAATTTCTAAAGAAGTTTATAAGCGAAGAAATTATGATCAATATTCCCTGTGAACGAGAACCGAAACTAAGTAAATTTAAGAGGCTTCCACCATGTTTTTTCCATCCGACAACGCAACCATGGCACTGTGCAACATCGAACGTAAAACTACTATACAATTATAAGAATTGTTATCAATAAAAATTGTATTCTTAATATTAATTCCATTGTATTATTTATTAGTCCTGAGTTAGGTGAACCATGGGTTCAACAGAAAAAAAAATTAGATTTGGTTAGGAATATTACATTTTTATTAAATAACATAATATCTTTATCCATAGTAACACAATCGAGAAATTATTTCTCGAAAGTGTCGTGTCACCCTGGATATGTGACATTAAACAACTAACTACGCTCAATTCTTTATGTGGCCCTCCGAGAAGGACCTGGGGATGGGTAAGAGGGGGTCAGGGTTCGGACGGTAGTCGATTCCGGTGGTAGCTGCTTTATTTGCAATACAATTTACATTCTATTGCAAATAAGGCATGAGTCCTGATGAAAGACCGTAAACAGTCTTGCACGACAAGCACTACACCCAGAGTGATCTTGCATAGCTCTATTCAATCCTATTGTAAAATGGGTCTGGATGAAACCAACATCATGTATACCCGCAAATCTCGTTGTGTAGCAATACATACACAAGTTGACATGAAGGCCCCATTTTACATAAGATTGCACTATGCAAAATCTTTCTCTTAACCTACCACCCCTACGATGTACTCGTCTATGTTGATGACATTGAACGCGTCGTTCTTCATCGCTCGAATAACCTGCATCCGAGCTTGATGACATTTTGGGTTAGAATGAATTTCCAAATCGAAATAGGTGCTTATATACATTATCTTGCCCCACCCTCTATCTTCCTCTCTCTCTCTCTTTCCCACACATTTCTGTATATTCTTATCTTTAACAGTTCATGTCTTGTCAAATATCAAAATATACCCTCGATCCACAGTTCAAAACTTAAAAGCAAAGTTGTAGCTTTTGGAATAATAAAACACTATATATAATATTAAAAAATATTTATTTCTAGACTAACTACAACCTACATTGCTAACAAATTGATTTACCTTATTTTCTAATTTTATCCATATTAGTAGGGGTAAAATCGGTATTGTAAATTAGAGTTGGATGCGATCGCGCGATGCTTCAGTAAGAAATTAAACAAAGATTAAAATACAGATTTGTTAGTAACTGAACCGTTTAAGATATTATAACTTAAGAATGAGTCTTGAATAACCAATGCATAAACTTTAGTGTCTTTGGGAAATTTACTGTTTCGTGTTTCAAACTCGATTTTGACATCAACTGTGGACGATTTGATAGCTTCTGGTTGATGACTGCAATCCACGATGAAAATGGGGTTGTCAGGATAGTCGACGTAATTTAACATTGGGTCGACCATTTCTCGTCCGTAGTAGCTACTCTGGAAGTTCTCATAGGTATAGTAAGCTGTAGCATATAATTTTTTCCCAAATTCTAAATTCCACCGTTCATATGGGTAAACAGTGGAATTAAGGTATACTCGTATGTCACTTATATTGGCTGCAGTAAACTGAGTGGCATCTTTGGCTTTATTATCGCAATAGGTACTATTCTGGAACCCAATAATCAAATATCTCGGCTTTTCGAGACTGGTGCTAGTCCTTAAAGCCCACACGTCTGATGATGTTTGTCGCAAGGCAGGTAATTCGTACAAATCCCATTTTCGATATGCCATTGGAATATTGGCACTATTTACACCTTTATTCATGCGAGACATTATCTTTAGCTTTTGACGATCGTCGGGAATAATATGACGAACTCTCCATTCGATTTTATCAATATTAATGTCTGCTTCTACTTCACCAACATAACAATTGGTAAAATTGCGAGCGATAATTAAAATAAGCTCTTGCTTAACATTAAAAATTCCTTTCGTATAGTCCTCTGCAAAACCCATTAGATACTTTAGGGGGAGCTTTCCGGAGAATACATGACTTGTGGCATCAACAAGAGCTTGATTATTTTCATTTAGACCCCATCCACAAACCATTAGAGAATTATTTTGTAAGGCGCCGAAGGATGCCATCGTTTTCAGTGTTGTAGTAATTCCTGGTTTTCGGACAATTGCGACTTGTTCACCACCACCCATTTCATAGCGAATTTCGTCGAAAAGGAAGGCTATAGCATTATTCGATAAGTAACATTTCTTTGTTGCATCTTTAGGTTTGAAAGTACCTTCGATGTATATGTAACTTTCGGAAACATCCAAGATTATGTCTTGAAAGTGTACGGGAATACGAATTTCATCAGAGTTCTTAAATGTTGGGGAACCATATGGTTTATAAGTATGTTCCTGTAAACTTATTATGGAGTTCTCGAAGATAGGTTCGGTGAAAACCTCGATCTTTTCACTAGTAGCCGTCATTTTCTAGATTTTCGTATTTTCAAACCAATTGATCGTAAAAAACTGTAATCTTCACGAGAAAGCTGCTGCTGCTGCTGCTGCTGCTGATGAGGTCTTTTCGATCTTATGACTGGATTACGAATGAGCCTGGTTTGTCTACTTTGTTTACTTTTATTATGTTTAACTGAATCTTTCACAGTATGCAACAAACGTAGTTGAGTGTTAAAGCAGAAACCCATCCTTATGCTATTTTCTTTAATTCCAATTTAATAATTATCTTCTCCCCTCGAAAGTCAATCAGATCTCCGTCGTCATCCAAGATTCGCAGACTGATGCTGTCTATGAACTGACGTCCTTCCGGTATAATCGGCATATAAATAATATTCTGCGGCTCTTTCGTAATTTTATACCCTGCTTCAACGTCAATATCAAATTCAAATAGGATGTGGCATTTCGACGAGTTCAGGAATGCACCAGAGATTATATTACAATCAACCCGTATAATGCGTACTTTCATAATATCCACATTGTACACTGACTGATGCTTTTCATTTTTTTTTAACACTTTAGCGTCAAACCCCAACATTTTGGCAATACTTTTGTCACCACCCAAATCAATGTCATACTTCGATTTCATCTCACATTTTAATGTATTATTGTTGGCTGTTAACGAAAATATTTCATCACTATCGTTGCGGGTTGACTCTTTTAGAACTGTCAACATAGCTTGACCAATTTCATCAATTTCATATGCTCCTGGTGGAATGGTCAGTAGATGTGATATTTTTTCATCCTTCCTTATTTTACCAAATGAGCTGTTCTGTTCATCAATTATGTAACCAAATGAGTTGTTGTGTTCATCAATGTTAAAAATTGAATTATATGTGTAAAATCCGACAAGTGCAAGACCATATTTACTTGTTGTACTCAGTTCAATGGGTGGATAAAAGTCGGCGCTTAACACGCTCGAGGATCCTGTTAGCGTGAATGTATGCGACATGACTGACGTTAAGTAGCTATTTGTGATTGTTTTTATTATCATTTGCAACAGTTCAATGGGTTTAATACACTAGCGCTTTTTTTTTTCTTCTCATCTGATGTCGTGTTAATCGAATTTTCAGCTGTTATATTCACATCACTAATTTTGCAGTAACAACAAAATAATTTTCGAGGCAATGGCCCATCACCCACATCCTTGTTGGAATCGTCACTGTCGCTATTGTAATGTTCATAGCAAAACTGATATTTCATCATATCCTCGTCACTTTTCAGTTCATTTGACAGCTTATCCCAAACTAGAGCAATTTCATTTGGCGCCATCGAAATCATTAGTTCCTTCGGCACGTTTTCTAATTCTTCGGCAGTCATTCTCAATAATCCACCCACATGTTTAAACACTTTAAGTAAGTGCAAGATCTTTGTGTAGTTATAGCGTTCAACTTGTGACGTCAAAGACATAATTATTATTATTATTTTATATCGGAGAGAAACTTCAAACACAGATGGCCACACCAAACTGAATCGAATTCTTGCTGACGATCGTATGTATAGTAAATGTTTTTCGACGCGTTCGAACCTGTTTGCAGATATCTCACCAATTCGGTAGGTGGTGGCAAATCACCAAAGCTATCATAGTATGTTACTTCAAAGTTGACTTTTCGATATGCCACCCAATGCGTCCCTACCCCCGATGCGCTATCCAAATTAATAATCGCTGCTTCATACCGTCGGGGACCACGTGCAGGTAATGAATCTCGCATATAAACTCCCCTAAAGTAAGGTATCTTTAGTTTTAACACATACTTTTCCAGATCGACATTTGATAGCGGTCTATTGGGTAGAGACAAAATTAGTTTTTTGACATATTCCTATGGTTCATAAACAATCCCATACCTGAACGATATGGTTTCAGATATAATCCATTTCCACGTAGTTTTAAAGTAGCACCTGTCTTTTCTGCATTTGCCTTCTTCACGTCCTTGATGGCACGAACAATACCTGCAGCGCCACCAGCTAAGGAGCCTAAGGCTGACAGACCAGCAAATATTGGTATTAATGGTAATACTCCACCAGTTTTAGGAATCGGAATAATTCTAGGCGTGCGGACTTTTCGTTTACCACCTGCTGCTTTTACTGATTTACGGGCTGCTGCAACGGCTATTTTCGATGCATTTAGAATATTCATTTTCTTTCCACCACCTCTTAGCAATTCTGCTCGAATCGGACGTCGAACAGCAGAACCAAAAGCTACTTTCTGCACACGCACCCGCTTTCCAGCACGTTGCTTACCAGCTCGCCGCTTCCTCTTAGCAACTTTTGAGCGACTCTTCCTTTTGCTTGATGACACACCCATACCAAAATGCTGCTTCGTTTTCATAATATTTGTTACCAACCACGCAGCACTCTTTTCACCAACGCTAGCGTCTGCAGATTTCACTCGTTTCCAAGCACTTTGTTCCAACTCGTAATCTGCTCGGTGTCGCTCACTTATATCGTCTCTATTATTTAAATAAGCTAAATCGTGCTTCTTACACGCCACGTCCAAAGGATTAATTCCTTGATCACCTCTTTTCACACGTTTAATCACTTTTGTTCCGGGACCGCAATACTGATAACCGGGGATATGCAGCTCCACCGGCAGGTTATTAATTAAGGAATTAACAATTCCTCTTCCAGTCTTAGTCTGTAAACGAGACGATCTACTTCGTCCGGTGATCAGCATCTGAATGACCATTTAAGTGAAAAGTTTGCTATAAAATATTGATTTTATCAATATGCGGATAGTACATTTGAAACAAAAATTTTCCATCGACAATCTCGACGAAAAAGTTGGATGTGGACATGGAGAGAGATTATTAAGGAAACACGGTCCTTTGCTTCCATCATCCATTCGTGGAATAATAATTGGACCTTCGAATTGTGGCAAAACCAATGTTATGATTTCACTACTTACTCACCCATTGGGTCTACGTTTTGAAAATGTTTATATCTACTCCAAGTCACTGTATCAACCAAAATATGAATATTTGAAGAAAATTCTTACACCCATTAAAGGTCTTGGTTATTATGCTTTCAGCGATGCCACGAATATCATGGAACCCTCAGATGCAAGACCCAATTCAATATTTATATTTGATGATGTTATGTGTGAGAAGCAGGATGTTATACGATCATATTTCTGTATGGGACGTCACAAAAATGTGGATGCCTTTTATTTGGCTCAAACATATTCGCGAGTTCCTAAACAGCTTGTGCGAGATAATGCCAACTTTATTATTATGTTTAAACAAGATGAAATGAATATGAGACACGTATTTTCCGATCATGTATCACCCGACCTGAATTTTACACAATTTCAGGAAATGTGCTCGAAATGTTGGGATAATAAATATGGATTCTTGGTTATCGATAAAGATAGTGATGTGAATTCGGGAAGATATCGCAAGGGACTTGATAGCTATATATTTGTTTAACAATGATGAATGCATTCATTTCATTGCTGTTCGGTAGTTTGTCAACACCATGAATGAAGAAATTGACTTAAAACGAAAACTAGTGGAAACGACCAATGCTGTTCGAAAAAAATTTAAACAATTCAAGGCGGCGAAGACACAAAGTGCGCTCGACTTGGATAAATTTTACGAACCAATCACTAAACCACTAACATCTATATCTAATGTAGTAAAGCAACGCCAGCAGCAGCAGCAGCAACCCAAAACCCAAGGAAAGCAATATAGTCGTAGTACTAGCACAATGGAGGAGCCTGAGGAAATATCCGATCACATATCATCATTTCAATCGTCTACACCGCGGATAAGCCGAAAAGCTCACATCGATACAACACCGAAACGTGATACCAATGTTACATTGTTTGAGACACCTTCCCCTTCAAGTTATACAAGTTCACCACCACTCGACAAGATTCAAGCATACTTAAATGGATTAAAAAATAAACCATCCCAATATGATACCATTTATGGTGTACATTTCGGTAAAAAGCCGAATAACCTTAAAAGATATATTGGTAACCTAGAAGTGCGTTTTCCAAATGGCAAAATTACTTTATATAAAAACGGAAAAAATGTTGCTGTATTTGATGGAACGCCTCAACTTTACGATTTGCTTTTTTTAAGAAATCCACCATTCCTAACACAACACGATAAAACCTATGATGGTGTGCTACAGAAATACAAGGAAATTTTAGAATTAACTAGTGCAGCATATGAAAATTATGACAAAAATAAGGGTCTACGAGAAACCAGATTATTGAAATATTTGTATATTATAAAACCCCTACTGATGCCGGCGAGCACTAAATCAGGCGGCGCTGTTGTAAAAAATAACATCGCTAAAAAAATAAAAATACCCAACAAGAAACTACTTTCTTCCAAATCACCTCAATACATTTATTGGAATAAACCAAAGGAGTTGGTTGATCGCTTAAGATTGTTGTGGAGTTCAAAATTAGCTGGTAATACTGGGCATGACAATGAGATTATGTCAATTGTTGAGGAACTTCGCGAAGAACAAATAATATATTAAATTATGTACCTTGTTTCCTTTGCTCAGTGTCTAATGAGACGTGTTCGCTTCGCTACAAAATATGAAGGCAAGCAGGGGAAAAATTGGAATTGTTAATGAACTGCACCGGACTGCTAGAAAAAACTTTATTAGAAGGCGGACGATTATTAAAGGATACAAGGATTTATGGCAAATAGATTTAGCTGAAATGCAACAATATGCTGATGAAAACGATGGTTATCGCTACATCCTTGTATGTATCAATTGTTACTCCAAATTTGTGTACACCAGAGCAATCAAAAACAAGACCGGCGCTGAAGTGACCAATGCAATGAAGAGTATAATTGAAGAGGCATCGTATACACCAGACAATTTACAAAGTGATCAGGGAAAAGAATTCTATAATAGTCGTTTTGAAACACTTATGAAAAAATTTAATATAAATCATTATTCTACATTCAGCACGAAAAAGGCGGCAATTGTTGAACGTGTGATAAGAACTTTAAAAAATAATTTATATAAGCAATTTTCAATTAGAGGTTCCTACAGGTGGGTGGAAATTTTAGTATCAGTAACAAGGGTCTATAATAATACAATACATCGCACAATTGGCATGAAGCCCAGAAATGTGCTAGAAGATACACAAATTAGGGCATACGATTATTTAAAGGTTAAACCGAAAAAATATAAATTTCGTCTTGGCGATATAGTTCGAATCAGTAAATACAAAACCATATTTGAAAAGGGGTATACACCTTCATGGTCAACGGAACTGTTTAAAATTGTAAAAAGTAACATTACCAATCCACCCACCTACATACTAGAATCGTTAGAAGGTGAACCGATTAAAGGTTGTTTCTATGAAGCTGAACTGCAAAAGACAACCAGTCCAGGTGTTTATCTGGTTGAAAAAATTCTTAGAAAACGTCAGAAAAATCACATTGATCAATTGTTTGTAAAATGGTTGGGTTTCCCCAATCAATTTAATTCTTGGATAGACAAGTCTGATATTGTATAAACAGCTTTGTATTCCCTATTGCAATTATTGTATCAGTTGAACGACAAAATAAACATGTAATTTAAAACATATGAATTTTATTTATCAGTATATATTGCTATCATTTTAAAAATTGTTTTCATTGAATTAATAACCATGAAAAGAGTAACATTTGATGAAGAGAAAAATATTGTCCACCAAACATTTGTTTGGGCGTTTGCATATCGAGAAGCTCGAAAGAGCGACTTTCAACAGCTAATGCTTGATAGGTACCGTTTCCAACGGCGAATAGAGAAAATCAAAACAACTTTGGATATGATTTTAGAAAGTAATTTTAGAAATAAAATTGTTCATGAACGATTTATTAATTTATAATATAATTATAAACATATGAAGTACTAAAAAATGTTTTATTCACATTTAAGCAATAATACATAATGACCAAAAACACTTAGGGACTATAACCAAATTGTCTAAGTTCACTTTCACTAATACATATGACACGGAAAAATACTTCTTCATCACTACTTTTTAGCGCATATACTAATCACTTGAAGAATCGAGTAGTGCATTTGGTAGCGACGACGTTGGACTTGACGATGGCGACTGCGGTGATGGCGATTCTTCCATTATTTCATCTTCTTGACTCGAAGAGGTGGACGTATCAGTATGTTGTTGATGCCCACCACCTAAAATAATGGGACTTTGAGGTTGGTCAGCAGGTACAGATTCTCTATTGCTCTCGTTTTGACACCAATCACATAATCCCATTGTCCCACTTAAAAATTCCCAATGTTCACAATTTGAACACATTTGACGACCATTGATTGAAAACGGATACACTAATGTTGTTTTACTTTCCATATTGTAAATGATTGTGAAAGCAATACTACAAATGAACTAAGTCACCATAATTTGGATACGTGTATTTATATATAACAGATGACCTTCACGTGTGACCTCTCTCTCTTGGAGTGACTTTTTATTTCAACTCAGATTTTACATCTTCAAATTTCGCTCGAATTTTATCAAGGTTAATTGTAATATGGTCAATAATTCGTTGTTCAAATTTCATTTGAACTTTGTCCAGGTTAATAATTTGTTGTTCGAGAGCCAATATCATCTTCCCAACTTTGTTTTCATACTCTTTTTTTTCTTTTTGAACTTCATTGAATCTTCGAGCAACTTCTGTATTCAATGCTATGAATCGGTGATCAGTAATATCATTAAATTGTATGCGCAGATCTGATAATTTCTTAACAAATACAGCAGTTAGTTGTATACGCAGAAGATCATGTTGAGTGAGAACATATTCTTGAGTAGCAGCATCATTTGGTTTTTTAGGTGATGCAACATTCTCTAGGGATTTTCCTTGCATATCATACTGATCATCGAGAGTAAGCCTGAATCCATTTCCAGGTGGTCCACGTACAAATCGAAAGTTTTCATTCGACTTTTTACGCCCAAATTTGTCAATTGTGTTGTTGTTAACACGACCCATCGTTACTTCTAACTAATCTGTTTTCATCTTATAAACGCTTATATAGGGTTATTGCGTTGGGGAAAATAAAACAATGCTTCTACTACAAATAATTTATTTCCTACCGGTACATTTATTTATAAACATTACCATTATTTAAAATAATACATATAATATATACTTTATGGAAATACAGTTCAGAACGTGTTTTTACAAATAAATGTTGTTTCAATAAGTAATTTTACTTTTCTTGATCTTCTACTTTGTCCATTATTTCATAACCATTTGCACCATCGCTGCGGATGACTACACCATCTTTTACGATATAAGTAATATCGTCGGGATCCACGTAATCAAGCAAATTGAATTTTGTTACCAAATCACTTGGTAAATCTGGTATATTAGTAACAAACTTGATAAGATCATATTCAATCATTTCAGCACAAAATCCGCTCAGATTTATAGATCCATAGAGATATTTTTCACATAGATGCACACCAGCCATAAAATTGATTGCATCCTTCACATCGCGTACATATTGACTTTTAATTGAATCCAAATCGGAACCATCAAACGTTGCAAACTGTAGTTTATCTTGAGCCATGTGTCTTAATTTACATGCCAACCAAATCATATATATATCTTGCTTTTCAATAACATTGTCACACATCTGCAATGGGAAATAATGAGAATGCGGCTGTGTTTGCTGATATTCGTATTAAAATTGATTACACTTCAATTATAATTAAAAATATGATATACTATAATACATTAAAGTATTCTATTGAAAATAATTACTATATTTCAAATTAAAGACCCAAAACTTAATAACGCTCTAGTGTCACCCCCAGAAAATACATGTGAACCTTGTCCCAAATAGCTTAAGGTAAATTTATCACTCGATTTATTCATGATATCAACCGTCTCCTCTGATAATGTTTCAGTAACACGTTTGGGTAAAAATGTCTCAAATGTTAAATCATGTGTTTTATCATACAAAGTAACAACAATACTTTTACCAAAACGCGTTGCCACAAACTTTATATTTTTAATTATATACAATTCTCCCACAGTTAATGTAGAAAGTTTTCTTCGTTCAATGAATTCAACATCTTTGTTTATCATATTATTAATTTGATCCAAAGTCTGCTGTGAAATACTCATAATTGAAATGTGTAATAAATTTAAAATACCTTGACTAATACCTTTCACAAAACACACCACAAACACAATATTTCTAGTTAGCTTTAAAGGTAGCAGTTATTAATGCAAACACTGCTTGTGTGACTATGAAGTTCTGTGGAAAGGGACCTTATTTATAAGACAAATTCTCGGGGAGGGGGTATAATTCCACTTACTTCTTCAAGGTTAGACACGCTCAAGGTCAATGTAAACTTCAAGGTCAAGGTCAAGGTCAAATTCAAGGTGAATACCAAATTCAAGGTCAACCTCGGGTTCAAGGTCAAGGTCAAGGTCAATGCCAAATTCAAGGTCAACTTCGGGTTCAAGGTCAAGGCCGGGCTACTCAAGGTCAAGGTCAAATTCAAGGTCAAATTCAAGGTCAAATTCAAGGTCAATGCCAAATTCAAGGTCAACCTCGGGTTCAAGGTCAAGGTCAAATTCAAGGTCAAGGTCAAGGCCGGGTTACTCAAGGTCAAGGTCATAAAAAGGGGTGGGGGGATAGTCAGAACTCTCATTTGAACACTACTCTCCAGCGATGGTCGACTTTGGACTTTACAGAGCATCAAAAGTTATAGGGGTATATAGAGGTTCTTAGTTCAAAAAAGTATTCCAAGCTTCTGCGAGGCTACCTTTGCAATGGTCGCAACATGACTATTCCAAGACATTTGACTATCCAAATAGGCGCCCAATAAATTAATTGATGAAGCCTAGGGTTTTTTAGCGTTAAATTCTACTTGGTTACTGTCACCCTAAGACAGAATTTCTTCCAGGTCTTTGTTGAGATGTAAGACCTCTTGCTGTCTATTGAGATGTGCATTGGCAGGCGATATTCGAGCATTCAAGTAAAAGCACAGTATACGGGAAAAAAGATGAAAGAAGTGTGCTGTCATAAGTAAAAAGAGGGTAGGCGACAACTAGAACCTTGAGGGACTTCGGCGTTAATGCTAAATGTGTTTGAAAGAAATACGTCCATCGCCACTCGCAGAGAATGGTCTTTAAGAAAGCTTGACAGCCATGAACAAAATTGGACCGGCATTCTTTGCTTACTGCATTGATACAGTGGGCAGGTATGCCGTCCAACTAGTACCAACAGCTTTGATTTAACTGGAGCGGTAAATTGTCCAAAAAATCACTCACAGTTATTCGTAATATTTCTAAATATTTATACGAATTTAAATTTTGTTGGTAAATACAGAAACTAAACTGATTATTCATAAGTTTTTTCCCGTACAAGCATTTTACAGCATTCTGTTACCCGTACATGTATTGTCATTTTCATTGTCACAGATTTATTCCTAATCTGGGGACTTGTTTGTTTTGTTGAAGAAGACTTCCTTTTCACTAGATATTTCCTCAAATATTTCACGAATGTCGATCAAATAAATTATTTCCACTTAATAATTCGACAAAATTGTTATATATTCTAGTTTAACCAGAGATGTGGTTTAGCTAGTACTTCATCCCCGGGTTAAGGTTAAACTTAGGTTTAGACAGTTTGGTGGTAACCAGTTTAAGTGCTTGTTGTGCTTATGGAACTAAGTTGCGTTGCTGACATAACATTTTTTATTGGGGCAAAATATGTCTTGGCGCCTCCAATTTACTTCCACCATCTACAGATCTTTTGAGACTGATGTTCTATCAAAGTTTTTCTCGTTCCATATATGATGCCTCGTTTTTCGCAAAATTGCACAAAAAGTTTTGCCTTGTGTGTATTTTCTTTTTGGCTGTTGGCACATATTTTTCAGTTTTTTTCAGCATCACCCTTCCTTTCCCTTGTGGCACCCATGCTATTACTGCGCTAGTGTAATAATGTACTCATAATGAGGAAAGAGAATCCAAAATATTTACAAATATTTTTTACTGCTAGTTTATATCTTGAACCATTTTCAAGAATAGAATGCTAGAAAGATCAGAGAATAGTTGTTTACCATAACATTTTTACAATGCTGCTGAAAATAGTTTGAACGCTTCCAGCAATCATGAATAATATTTGTTAAAATTTTTGGATTTTCTTTCCTCTTCATTATGAGTAATCTTCACTCCGGAGTGATCTATGATTTATATATTATATATATGAATTTGCGACCAACTCACAGAATTTTAGTAACAAAACCATCTTGTTGCTATGTTTAAATTCTGGTAAATTTGTCAAGCAGGTGTATGTTGTAAAGCTTATGAATAAAGGGCGGAATATATGCAAAGTGCATATATATATGCATTCTTAGCATATTTTGTCAATTTTATACTAAAATGCATATTTTTCCCAAATTATTATTTTATGAGCATATTTTTATGTTTTCAGTGTTATCAAAAAATTATAAACGCCCAGCTATGAAAACTCGTAGACTCATAGGTTTAATGTCCAGTCCGGCACTTGTTTCAGAGATTTTCTAATCTAAAGATATCTTATCTAATAATTAATATTTACATTTTGGTTATACACAAGGTATTTATTGGGGGTTTCCGGGGGTTGCAGGTATATTGTTAGGATTTATTTATTGTCATTTATTAATGCCTTATTATTACCTGCTTAACAAACTGTATTTATATCGGGTTGTTATACGTACTTCTGTTTTAGTTTGTCGAAAGATTTCAGGATTTTCAGTGTGAAACTAGTGATTTTAAATTTGGGTTCAAAATGTCCTAAAGTGGCGAAAACGTCTTGGTGGATTAAAAATTTCCCAGAGTTAGAGTTTAGTGGAGAAAAAGTCTTCTGTAAAGCTTGTGTAAAAATTATTGTTTGTGAAAAGATATATTCCGCCCTTTACTTATGAACGCTCTATTATTAAACTCGCGTATATTACCCGTTACTCGTAACCAATGTAAAGAATATATTATTTATTTATTACCTTATTGACCACCGTGTAGTTCAATAATTACAAATGTTTTTTTTTAGGTTTATTAAGACAAACTTTCGCCCGGAACCAAATATTAGGTGCGGAGTGATAAATGGACCGAGAATATTACAAAATCACGACCACAAAACCGATGCTAGATTAAAAAGTTATCCCAAAGTCCTGGTGTTCGTGGAAACTATTTATTCTAAACTGGGGAAGGATATTGCTGAATTATTGGTCCACACTAGAATAAAGTAAGTATCAAAGAGCCCTTATATGGTAAATTCAGTTATGCAAAAGTCACTTTACCATAAGATTATATACAGTCATTCACGGTAAGTGGCCTATTAGAAGATCTCGGGAACTATACAAGAGCACAATAATAAGATTCGCAAACCGAAGAGTTGCTACGGTAAGATGAGCAATATTTTGAGCATTAGTATTAGTACACTAGTACGAGTTAATTGATTTGGCTTTAAGAGTGGAGTCAATGACTATTTTTTCTCCCTATTTCCTAGATTTTCTGGTGCGTGAGATCGGGTGAGCCTGGGGGCCAATCCCATGGACCCAAACGCCTTACCAATTTGTTTTCAAATAATTGGGATAGCTCTTTGCTAACTACATTGGTACAGTCGTCAGGTGCGCCATCCAACTGGTACCAACAGGTTTAATACAACTGAAGCGGCAAATTGTCCAAAAGATCACTGACAGTTATTCGTAATATTTCTAAATATTTATACGAATTTAAATTTTGTTGGTAAATACAAAAACTGAACTGATTATTCATAGGTTTGTTCCCGTACAAGCTTTGGGTTTTCTGATGCCCAAAGGTGATAATTTCTTCTATTGATTATACCTTCTCGTCAAAATTTTTACTCGTTAGTCCAAATAATGTTTTTTTATTTTTAACCTGGGTCCTTCTTAGTGGTGTCAGTCCCGAAGCTTTTTTCCACTCCCGGAATTTTCGGGTTAAAAAGTATCAATCCCGAAAAAAATTATTAAATGTTATACAGGGTGTCCCAAAAGTAATGGGACACAAAGCAACAACAGACTTCTTAAGGCGAAATAATGCGATTTATTCAAACTTGCCTTATCCCAAAATTGATAACAACCAAGATACAGAGTGTGAAAGTTTTAATTTTGTTTTCGTTTTTTCTTAACGAAACGACATAGCAGCACAAAATTAATGGTTTTGGGGTTTCTTGAGGTGAGGAATTCAAAATTATCCATATTTTTTGTGTAACCAGTAAAGGGGGATATCTACGGCATGCCCCACTAATTTTAGCTGGCATAACTTTGTTTAGGCTTCTTATATCGAACCGACTAATAAAAAAATAATTAACTTTACTTCTTTTACATCAAAAACGTATAACTTACTGAAGTCGCTAGGAGCAACCATTTTCGAGATAATGGCATTTCATATGTCCAATTAAACTTAGTACGTGGTCCAAAAGCAACGGAAAATCGAGCAACGGTGAATTTCTGACTTAAAATTATTGTAAATCAGCTACATTTGCTAAGTGTCAAAGTTAATGTAGATACTTAAGGTTGACTATTTTTTTTCTAATAAACACGCTTTTTTATATACGGAATTACTAATTTTATCCTAATCAAAAATTTTATTTACTACTTAGTTTAATAACATTTAAAAGTAACAAAATAGTTAGAAATAAAAATGGTGACGCCGTGATAGCAATTGTTCAAAATGGCCACCATTGACCTCAATATATTTCGCTATACGTTTTACAAAAGACTGTTAAGGACTTTAAACAAGGGATCTTTATCATTTCTGAGCAGATTAACAGAATTTATAATTGTTTGATTTAACTCATTACGGTTGTTTATTGAACTGTTATAAACAATGGTTTTCAAATAACCCCAAATGCAGAAGTTCATTGGATTAAAATCCGGACTTCGCACCGGCCAAGTCAAGGGGCCACCACGGCCTATCCAACGTTCAGGGAACTGTTCATTTACATATTTTCGCACTTGTCTGGAGAAGTGTGCCGGCGCCCCGTCTTGCATGAAATACATATTTCGCCGGACGTTTAGTGGTACATCTTCTAAATTCTAAAAGCCCTCCCAGTTCATTTTGTAAAAAATTGAAATATGAATCTCCGTTTAGAGTTGGCGGTAATTCAATTTAAGAACATTGGATCTGTATTTTGCAGATTTTGGACGAAATGAGAAAACTGAAGTCTGGCTGGAAGATCAGGCGGCAGTAAACACTGTACGGGTGTAAAGTGGTATGGGTACAGACCTTCATCGTGAAATATTCTAACAATTGAAGATTTACTTACACCTGTAGCTACCTTCAATCTCCTGGAACTCGCTTCTGGATTTTCTGCTACACGAACTAAAATCTCTTCCTGCTCTGGTGTTATATTTTTTGGACGGCCCGAAACCTCTTTTTTTTGTCGAAACGAACCAGTCTCTCCTAGTCGGTCATAAATATTTTAAAATAATTTGCGGTTTGGTTGTCTTTTATTCGGGAACATTTCTTGGTACCTGCGCCCTGCACTCCGACCGTTAAAATTTTCTTGTGCGTAAATACAAAGCATATCACGCATTTCCGCGTTGGAAAATAAATTATGTCGAGGCATTACTAAAAAATTGAATAATATCTACGTATTTTACTTAGAAAATTAATAACTTTGACAGATGATACTTTGTGTAACATGTTGTTGCCTTAGAAACGTCGTTGTTTTTAATGAAGGCCAGCTGTGATAAATAACACTAATTATTTTAAATATTTTAGCATTCTTGCATTAAAAATATGGAATGCCATTATCTCGAAAATGGTTGCTCCCAGCGACTTCAGTAAGTTATACTTTTTTTATGTAAAAGAAGTAAAGTAACTTATTTTTTTATTAGTCGGGTCGATATAAGAATCCAAGAAGAACAAAGTTATGGCAGCTAAAATGAGTGGGGCATGCCGTAGATAGCGCCCTCTACTGGTTACACAAAAACTATGGATAATTTTGAATTCCTCACCTCAAGAAACCCTAAAACCCTTAATTTTGTGCTGCTATGTCGCTTCGTTAAGAAATAATCGCAAGAAAACGAAAACAAAATTAAATTTGACACCCTGTGTCTTGGTTGTTATCAAGTTTGGGATAAGGCAAGTTTGAATAAATCGCATTATTTCGCCTTAAGGAATCAACTGTTGCTCTGTGTCCCATTACTTTTGGGACACCCAGTATAGTCGTTTTCATTTTAGAAAGAAGTTAGTAGAGGTTAGACTTTTATGGCATGTGTCACTTTCTAGTTACTTTTATTTTAGGTGTACGTTTGCTAAATCAGGACCGCATTTAATAATTTTTTCTTTATAATAATTAAAATGCGACGAGTTCTGTCCAGCGATATCAACTTTAAATAATGGAAAATAGTTTTTAAAAAATATACGGTATGTCCACGGATGGGGTTTACAAGAGGACAAATGGACTAAAAATTGAAATATACGAAAAAGGTCACTCTTAATAAACGTTTTTGCTTGTCTAGAAAATACGATTCATCATAAGAAACTTCAATTTTTTTATACAGGGTGGGTAAAACTGCAAAAATGTTATTTTGCTTAAGAGTAAACATACTTTATTTTGAAAGATACGAAAAAAAGTCACTCTTAATAAACGTTTTTACTTGAATAATGAATAGGTGATACTTGTTGTCAATGTCTTTATTTAATGAAGTAATTATAATAATAATAATACGAACATTTTTATTAACATGAAAAGAATACGATAACGATTTCATAATTCAAAAGCTCCACCCTCATACTCGTCACATTTTTCTAATTGCTTTCTCAAATAATTGAAAGAATTTCTGATTTCTTCCTGAGATATCGATTGTACAGCCTGGATAATTCTGCCCTTCAGCACTTCAATATCATTTGGTACTGCGGTAGCAAAAACATTTGTTTTAAACGGCCCCATAAAAACATATCCGCCAAGGCTAAGTCGGGGCTTCTTGGGGGCCACAAAACTGGGCCATTCCTGCCAATCCACCTTGGACCAAATCTGCGGTCAAGCCATTCTCTAACCTCACGAGCGAAATGGGCTGGACAACCATCTTGCTGAAAATGCATATTTTGTCGAAAATTTAATGGTAGATTTTTGAGTTCATCTTTGGAAAATGTATCCAGCATTTCTAAATATGATAATCTATTGCACGTGTTATCAAAAAAAATATGGCTCTATGATGCCATGGATGGATATCGCGCACCACACGTTCACTTTTGTGAAATATTGTCTTCTCGTCATAATTCTGAATTCGGGATTTTCTAAAGACCAGTACCTAACGTGCTGGGTTGCAACGGTTCCATTGGTAGAAAAAGTACTTTCATCAGAAAACATGATATATTTATAAAAATCAACATTTCCACTTAAAATTTTGTCTCCTATCCACAAGCAAAAATCAAGTCGTTTCGCGTCATCTCCCTCTTCCAATCTTTGATTAAAGTGCGGTTTATACGGATACAATTTATTTGCTTTAAGGATCTTCTGAATTTGACTTTTTTTCACAACTTCCAACTGAGTAACACGATTTCTAAGGGACGTCATAGGATTTTCTTCAACAGATTGAAGAACTAAGACTGTAGCAGCATCATCATGGTCGTATTTCTTCTTTTTTTTTTGAGATCCAAAACCGAACCAGTTCTCTGGAACTTTTTTATTAACTTGCAGATTGTCATCCTAGTTATTGGGATTCCTACAAATTTCTCGGTAAATTGTTCCATGACGTAGCGGTATGAAACTTGACCATCCCCATAACATTGTATTATAAAACTCTTTGTACAGTAGATAGCATTTCTACTTAAATAATAACTTCATTAAATAAAGACATTGACAACAAGTACCTATCACCTTAAGTGTCATTATTATTTTAACTAGGTTCACCAGTCAGAGGTGTGCCAGCGAATACTTTTTGGGAAATAATTTTTACATAGGTAAACCTTTTAATGAATTGTTCTACTTCGGTTTGTTGTGTAGAAAACACATTCATTAAGAGTGGATTTTTTTGTATCTTTCCAAATAAAGTATGTTTACTCTTAAGCAAAATAACATTTTTGCAGTTTTTACCCACCCTGTATAAAAAAAATAGAAATTTCCTATGATGAATCGTATTTTCTAGACAAGCAAAAACGTTTATTAAGAGTGACTTTTTTTCGTATCTTTCAAAATAAAGTATGTTTACTCTTAAGCAAAATAACATTTTTGCAGTTTTTACCCACCCTGTATAAAAAAATTGAAGTTTCTTATGGTGAATCGTATTTTCTAGACAAACAAAAACGTTTATTAAGAGTGACTTTTTTTCGTATCTTTCAATTTTTTGTCCATTTGTCTTCTGTAAACCCCATCCGTGGACATACTGTATATTTTAATTAATTTTTGAACGGTTAATTACGTTTACAGCAAAAAATCGACTTAATTTTAACTTTTTGTAAAGCAATAATACATAATAATAGTAAAGGTAGTTTGAAATAGAATTGACTTACAGTTTTTAACAAATATTTTATGGTAACAATCCACGTTTATATTTCACTTTTTTACTATTGATATAATTTTTTAAATTTTTAGTACTACAATAATAATATGTAGGTGCGGAAAAGGTCAGAAAATGTTAAATTCAAAAAATATAATTATACTTTATAAATTATCAGATATAATAATATCAAATCATAACCCTAGATGGAGGGGATATAATATATAATAGATAAACCATCCTCAGCGTCTGAGACATGTATAATTATAGGCTCGATTGAGGCTATTATACACTTTTCTTTGTCTCATGACTCTCATGCCTCCTTTAAAGGCTTGTCTGTGTATTAAACATAACTAGCCCATTGCTCAGATGCCACATTGTCCAGTGCCATTTGCCAACATTCCATAACATCCTTGACCTGACTCCATACCAGTTTAATGTATTGAACTGACAATGATAGGGAGGCAGGCGTATGACTTGGTGCTCAGCATTTCTAATTAGGTCGTCTACAGTGTGTGACTTGACTGGTTTTGGCACTTGGCCTATGTATTCCACAGTCTAAGGATGAAAAGGGAATGCCGCTTGCTTTCAGCCAGGCCTGCATCTCTCCTTTTTTCCAACTTCTTTTTGGCCATTTTTCAGTCTGACAACTGTGGTAACTGGCATTATCAAGAATAATAATGGAAGGCTCTAACAAATTCGAAAGGAGCTTATCTACCAACCAATATTCGAAATTCTTCGCATTTATTTCTTCATGATAATTTCCAGCATTCTGCTTGGATTTGAATGGGAGAGATGCACGTTATACAAGTTCATTTGCGGGACCGGCGTGTAAAACAGTTAACCTACAAGAAATTATATAAATAAAAATAGATGTGGCTTTTATTCAATTAATTAATATATTGCATGTGCATTTTCACAACAATATTAGTCGAAAATAATTTTTTGTTAACAACGAATTTACTCTTTTAAGGAGTTTTTTTAACTTATTTTTATTTTTTGTAATAAAAACACCTATTTCCATCCCCCAACGTCCTTCTGACAGTTTGAATAATATCACCTTGCCACGATTTCCTTTTTTCCTACATGACCCGTGAGAAAAAAATCCACGTTTCATCAAAGAAGACGTAGGGCATTTCAGTTGACCCAAGTTCTTTATTCTTCACGGAAGCCTTTAAAACGCCCTTCAGAGCATTGTTACGTAGGTAGCTACATAAGTGCCCTTCTATTGTTATCCTTTCTGTAAGTAAAAGTAAGTAATTTGCAATGCTTTACCCGTTTCCTAAAACAATATTATAATTTCAGCAAAAACAAACAATCCTATTAGAAAAGAAAATTATTTTATCGGACAAAAAAGTGAACGGAGGAAAGTAAACAAAAAAATGTACACACTGACATATTTTATTGATTTGATGCATAATAACTTGACATTTTGAGTTTGTGGTAAAAATTATGGTAATTATGCAGTATACCGTTTTCTGCCAATTTTGCAAATTTTTAAAAACTGTTTTTTACTAACCTTTTAGGACGCTATGTATTAGCACCAAACCACCGGCGAATTTTTTAAATATTTTGATTTTTTTCAATTTTTCATAAAAAAAAGTGTTGTAAGTAAAAGTTGTAAGATTAAAAATTCATTATCTGAATAAAAAGCATGTTTCAATTTTACCAGGTGAATTCATCTAAAAGGTGAATTGGAACATGGTTAGCGCTTGTTAATTTTTCTGCAATCCGCATCACATTACCATCATATTTGCATAAGCAGTTTTTAAAAAAAATTTAAATTGATGGCCTTTCGCCTTTTGTAATTTTCTTTTTCTTAAATTACAATAAAGACATTATTTTTATTATTATTATTATAGAAAAAGGTATACTGCACAATTATTGTTCCTTTTTAAATAAAATGGATAATTTCACTAATTCCAGTTAATTTTTTTTCTGTTTTTCTTAATATGTGTTGGCATATTCATTAAAAGTGAAATAAAGTAAAGTACTTCCCAACATATTTCGTTTGGCTTAATGACTGCAATACAACCCCTAATAAGCTTGGCTTTCGCTTTCGCAGAGACGTATTAACCCACATTTATGTTTAATGCCAGCTTATAATAACAATAGTAATGCATTACTTGATTTGTTATCAAAATTAATAAATTGTCTAATTAAGGTTTTCTAGAAACAACTTGATTATTAGGATATTTCTCAAAACTTTTTAGTTACAGGCGCCTGTTTATATAGCTTATATAAATAGTAAACATAACATTCGAAATAGATTAGTCCCTATCTATTTTACTTTAAAACAGTGTGCAACAAGTTAATATTAAAAGTATATGGAGACCTTGGGAATCCAAAGCTAATGCGATATCTAGCTACCCTAAACATTTCAGGAAGCATTTATCTTCTGACGCCAAAGTGATCGTGAAATATGTATGTGAATCATTATTAAAGAGCGGCCATCCTAAAGTAATTGCCATTAAAAATACCAGTGAAATGACAAAAGTTTCATTATCGACGGTACGAGATATTATGCTAAAAGGACATTTTAAAAGAAAAGTTCGCAAAGATACCGGGAAAATGAAGTGCGTAGATGATTGTGACAAAGATGTTCTTCGCAGGAAAATATACTAAATGTATCGAGAAAATGTTGTGCCTACGTTAGATTCTTTAAAAACACGGTTAACAACTGATGATACAACGATATCATGTAGCAGGACAAGTCTTCACCGCGCTTTGCAAGAGATGGGATTTAAGTATAAGACAATTAACAAGAGACAAATTATTATGGAGTACGAAAGATTAAGAAAAATGAGATTTCTGTACCTTAGGGAAATAAAAAAGTTTAGATCCGAGAAACGTTCAATAGTTTATCTGGATGGAACGTGGTTTGACACTCATGAGACTGTCAAAAAAGGATGGGCTGATTTACCTGAAAAATGCCAATATAAAGCCCCTTCAAATAAAGGAAAACGAATAACAATAATTCATGCAGGTTGGGAGAATGGATGGATCCCTAATTGTTTATTACTGTCGGCAAAAAATATAAAGGATTCAAGTCTGGACTATCATGAAGATACCAACGCCGCTCTTTTTAAAAGCTGGTTTAAAGACAATTTGCTTTCAAATGTACCAGAACGCAGTGTTATTGTGATGGACAATGCAAGCTACCACAGCCGGCAACTGGGAAAAGTACCGAATGCATCGAGCACAAAATCTGCAACAAAGGAGTTCATGTTAAAAGATGACTTGTACTTCGAGGAAACGTATAGTAAAAAGCAGCTGTTAGAAGTGTTAAAGGCATTTAGTATTAAAAAATAGTATGTGTGTGATAAAATGGCGAATTAAATTGGTTGTGTTGCGACTGCCACCCTATTATATTATAATTTTTAATATTTGTCATAAACTATTCCTATCCTACCGTCTCTTAATATAATAAATTATAATTAACTTACTTAAATAGGACTTAGTCCATGGTAGAAAATAGGAGTAAACATGTTAAACAAATTCTTGGGCCAGTTTATTTCCCTGAAGAAGTGAAAGTTCTAAAAAAATATAACATTAAAAAATGCGAATTCAAAGAGTTAACATGCTGTTGGTCGTTGTATGCTACAATCAATGTGACAGTTTGGTGACAATCAACAAACGAAATAAATAAAATACGCCCAAATACGATTCTGTTTTTACCAATAGTTTCTTTTCATTTGTGGGTTGCCTTCTTTAATCCCTAGAGAGTGACACATGCCATAAAATTCTAACCTCACCTAACTTTTTTAACTTTCCGGTATAGCATGTCATTCAGAATAACAAAGTTTGGCTCGGTGTAACCAAAAGTAATGGAAAGGTCAATATACCTCCATTAAAAAGATCAGCGTCCCTTATATCCAGTAACAAAATTTCAAAAAAATCTTGTATAGTTTCCGAGGTCTTCGAATAGGCCACTTACCGTGAATGACCCTGTATACAGTCACTTGTACTAGAATATTACAGATACCTAATCCATCATTCAATAATTTTAAGAGACTTATTTATGTACTCAGTATTCAATTAATCGATCTAATTTTGTTTTAAAATAACATTTTCTGCAGTATTCAGAATGTACGTAAGTCGTTTTAATTAGCTTAAGTAAAATACACAAACATGAGTGGAAAATGTTAGTGAGAAATTAGTATGTAACTGACGTAAACGTAATAAGTCAGCAAATATCTTGAATAGATAAGTAACACCATCTCGCCTATAAACAACTTGCATGTAATGGGTTTAAATATTTTGCATTTCTCGAAGATATTGTTTGCATACATTTAAAATTATACATACTTAATTGAATGTTTTCTAAGAATTAATAATTACTGTGTTATTTTGTGGGTTAATATTTTGTTTTTTTATTTTGTTTTAAGTCCGCCTAGTCAAAATTAACCTATTTACAGCCAAGGATAGAAATAAATTTGTTTTAATTTCTAAAAAGCATTCCAATGACATAGCGGGTGATGCGTGGCTTAGTTGAACATTGGAAATCTCATGTAAATTATGAATTGGCTAATATTAGCTTCCCTGTACATTATAGGAAAAAATTGTATTATAGTTTTTTGAAGAGGCAGATATATGAAACCGATGTGCCAAATTTGAATAAATTTGAATAAGCCAATCCTAACTTATTCAATTAGATATGATGACAAAATTAAGAAATTTTCATAGTTTGGGTAATACAGCAAACACCGGCAAATAATTTCTATGACGCTGTTGTCAAAAATTGACGTAAGGCTGGACCTAACGAATAATAGTATATTATTAACCAAGGTTTAGACAGCCATCATTATTGCCCGAGCGGCAAGTTCAAATTACGAGGAGCGGAGCGACGAGGGATTTAAGACGCGAGGGCTATAAGCTGTCTAAACCGTGGTTAATATAATATTTTTTCCACTACTACAAACTTTTATAAGACATTTATCTTTATAGTATTAATAATAATTATAAAAAATTATAGGTAGGTATAAGTATATTTTTAATCAAGTTACCTGCGCTTTGGAATTGGCAAACTATTTTGTTGTTTTGTCAGGTGGCTTTGTTAATGTCAATTTTTGTTCATTTATTTCATCAGATTTCACGAGTTTGTTGTTATAGTGTTCTTTACTAATGTTTTCATTTTATTTTCCTTTGATCCTGAGATTAGGTTAGGTTCTGTTAAGAATGGTAAGTTATTCGTCGATATATCAAAGTGTCTATATTTTTCTAAAATATTTATTAAAATGACAAAGTCCGTTTTTAATTAATTTATTTTGACATTACTGATTTTAAGCTTTATTACGACCCGAATCTGTCCTCCTAATGAATATGGCGAATTATTGTTTCTTATACCCTATATTTGTTATTGATTGTATTCATATTTTACAATATCAAGCATCTCTAATAATCTAATATGTATTGATAATTATCTGCTTGCCTAACCACAAGAAATCACCTTTCAGGTTATTCATGTTTATGAATTCATGTTGTAGAAACAAAAAGTCAAGTTACCTGCGTTCAAATAGATTCTCGAAGATCGGTCAATAATGGATTTCAATGCCTTATTATTGACCATGGTCAATAATAACTTATAAGGTAGAGAAAAACGATTTCTAACGTTATAACGTTAATAATCGGTCAATAATGGCGATGTTATAGGTTAGTAGTGGAAAAGATTATTTCACATTAAAAACACATTTTTGTTTCACCAGTCCGGCAATCACATATCCAAAATAAAATACACCATTATGTTTTTCTTACTAAGCCTTTAATTTAACATAACATACCTAAGACTACAGATTTTCATAAAAACGTTAATTAATTAAATGTTCAAACAACCCTCCATTGACAGCTAAACAATATTCTAACCGATCATAAAATTCATTTCTAACATTACTGAGTTGATATTGAGAAAGTCTGTCACATCCTAACGAAATACAGTTTCTTAGCTGGTCATGATTTTCAAATTTTACATCTTTATAAACAAAATTAACAAAGCCATCTGACAAAACAACAAAACATTTTGCCAATTCCAAAGCGCAGGTAACTTGATTAAAAAATAAACTTATACCTACCTATAATTTTTTATAATTATTAATACTATAAAGATAAATGTCTTAAAAGTTTGTAGTAGTGGAAAAAATATTATATTAACCACGGTTTAGACAGCTTATGGCCCTCGCGTCTTAAATCCCTCGTCGCTCCGCTCCTCGTGATTTAAACTTGCCGCTCGGGCAATGATGATGGCCGTCTAAACCTTGGTTAATAATATACTATTAAGTGACCCCACAGAAAATAGTCGTTCGGCGAAAGGTCAGGAGACCTGACTGGCCAAAGGATTAGATGCCGTGGGCCAATAATATTTCCGTTAAAAATATTTTGCAAGTATTCCCTAACCATGAGAGAATTATGGGCAGGACAACCATCCATTTGATACCAGATCTCCTGATTTTTACGTACAACTTCTTCTGGTGCGGGTTCAATTCGATTTTATACTGTTTCCTGTATGATACAACTTAATCATAGTTACTTTTTCCTTAATGTAATATAGCTCATATTTAGCTATAATTAAAGCACCTTCGATGAAAATGTTGTCACTGACGCTACTTTTCGTTTTGTCAATGCCAAATAATAATTTGCTGGTGTTTGCTGTATTACCTAAACTATGAAAATTTCGTAATTTTGCCATCACATTTAATTGGATAAGTTAGGATTGGCTTATTAAAATTTATTCAAACTTGGCACATGGGTTTACTATATCGGCCTCTTCAAAAAATTATAATACAATTTTTCTCTAAAATGTACAGAGGAGCCAATATTTAGCCATCTCAAAATTTACATGGGATTTCCTATGTTCAACTAAGCCATGCATTACCCGGTGTATGTGCCACCAAAAAATACAAATCTCCTAGTTTACGAAATAATTGGTGTTGCGTAAACCCATCAACGGCCTATAGAGTTATGTGCTAGTGCCAGAAACAGTTGGTGTGTATGCCAGATCTTGCGTGGGTTAGCCTGTTCGGACCTGGGCGAGGTTCCATTCCATTTTAAAGGCTGTCAATTGGTTCCATAAATTTAGTTTATTAATATCAAGAAAATATTTTCAGATTATGTGTGGGTAGCATGGGGAGACGAAACTTTTGCTAAATAGAGATATTTATACAAAATGTTCCTGAAAACAGGTAAAAAAGTCCACAAAACTTGATGGACACATAAAGGAGTGGGTTAGGAGCTCTAAAGAAAATAGTGAAGGTCATGTCGAAAAATTACTGATTTAGGACAGATGTTTTCGAATTCTTTCGTTCTGAAGGGATATATGGAAATCTAGTCCAACCGATTCGGCATCCTCGAAAGCCCTCCTAACCCAAATTTGAGGTTTCTAATATAATTGCTATAGCGAATAATAACTGAAGGCGTAGAAATGGCGGAAAACTTGCTAAATGCTCTCTTAAAATGTTTTCTTACTGATTAATGCCCCTGAGCAATTTATGACAAAAGCGTACGCATCTATACAACGGAGTGTGAGGCAGTGGGAGGAGGTAAACACACAGCAGTTACTGGCAACATATTGTATTGGCATGTTTCTTAAGGTCTCCGGTATACGTATTAGTCAACATTTCTGGGTCCTCATGTTTTGCAAACTTAACTACCTTTATCTTCTGAGTTTGGGTACTACTATATTTATGAAGCAATATATTTAACTTAAAATTTGTGAGTGAAGTTGAAAAGCATTCTGTTCAATATTATCACAAAATGAAGCTTGGAGTGATGTTAGCAAAGAAGTGAATTTCACAAGTACGCTTAACAATTCGTCTCCTTCTGTAGTGCTCATAGTAGTAGAGAAAAATATCTTCTTCGCTACTACACTAGAGTCAGACATAAGAGAAAAACTGATGTGGTAATCAGCTCGCGACTGCGTGACTATAGTATCGACCGTGTGATGAAAACAGGCAACTTAAGTAGCCTAGTCGCTTAGTCTCCTGGTATCTACGCTACTACAGTTTCTTTTGAGTTTCTCCGTGCGAGGAGAGCCTGATGTATACAACTGGACCTTATTTACCATAGTATATCAATGAATATCTCATTTTATTAGTAAATTTGTTTCAGATATAAGGTAGAAGTAACTGGAAAAAGCTTACCAGTATTAACGAATTTAGACAAAGGAAGATATGGCGTTATTGTGTTTGAAAACTACAACAAATACTTGCAAATGGATAACTGGAACAGAGAGTTGCTCGATAAATATTGTCGAGAATATTCTGTCGGAATTATAGGTAATAATGTTAAAAAATTTACAGTTTGTTTAATAAGATCGTAGCGGCTAGATATCTCCAAATCTCCATAGCGAAAAAAGTTTTATAATGCAAATAAAACTACCTTCTAAAAGTTTTGGTAAATATATAGGGTAGTTTATTTTGCCGTACCAGGCCAAAGTTGATTTTTATTAAATTGGATGATCTGATTTTATACATGCGCACTTTTAATCCAAAACCGAGCGTAGATTGCTTCTGTTATTAATAAAAATATTAAATATTATAATGATATAAGATATAATACATTAATCCATTACCAATTTTGTACTTGTACCGACATGATACAATAAAAGTAAGAATATAATTTTTAATCATATTTTAACTTCTGCGTCGCTCACGTTTTCGCATATTTTTACACTTTTTATAGTTCTACAGAAAACATTTAAAACGTTCAGAAGTGATTACGGTTTAATGTTTTTATGTGCATGTTTTAAAAATTGTTATAACTAAATTACAATAAATTGTAAATTGAACTAACCTAACCAATTCCCTTTAATTTCCCACGAACCAACCGCAATGCAGAATCACCTGGGTGGATTCCGTTTCATTTTGGAATTTTGCTGTAAGTCTAAAGGCGCCCATACACACTGCAACATACGGCGTAACAGTTCGGTGCTCTACTCGATCGAGTGCCACAAAAGTCGATCGAGTTAAATTTCGGCTGTCTTCGGCCTTATTCTATTCTACTGGGTTGGAATGCTGAAATTCAGCATTTAGCCAGTAATATTCAGATTTTCGTCTTCTTGAACGGTGCACTATTCACAGCCTGGGTTTTGAGGTCTATGCCCCTCTCTTCTGCTTGCTATAATATATATCTGAATTATTATATGTTATTTGCTTTGTCTTTTTCTTTTTTTTTTCCTTAGCATATTTGTCTAATGTATACTAATCTCAAGCTGCATGAATCGGAAACTACTAAGATATTTGTCTATTATATACTAATCCTAATTAAGCAGTAAGCTTTGGTAAGTACTAGATCTACTCTTACGTTCTGTCAACAGGTGGGCTTCTTTTGAGTTTGGTTTATTAAGTATGTATTGGATGCAGATGGGTGCATTTATGCTTTTTGCTATATTCTTGTATAATTCTTTGAACTCTTGAGGTCTGCTTCTACATGCAAAGAATATATGATTCAAGTATCCTGTCTCTCCACATTCACAGAGGTCATCTTGAGGACTCCAATCCTCCTTAGATGTTTTGGTGTCAAGCAATGGTTCGTCCTCATTCTAACCGTCATGCTTATATCTACTCTGTTTATATGTTTGTGGTCATAAAACCATGTTTTTTTTTTGGGGAGGAACTTCTGTCAGGTTAACATAAAATTGTCCTTTTTGTCTTCCTCTGACTTTGTAGGTGGTTTTCCACTGTTTCCATATAATATTTTTTTCCTGACTGAAGAGATCAGAGAAGTTAACTTTTTCATTCACATAGTTGTTGCTGTGTCTCCGCTAATTCGCCAGTTCATCAGCTCTTTCATTTCCCTTGATGCCAGAATGACTTGGTATCGAGCTGAGAAGAATGTCTTTTCCACTTGCTTTTAAATCTAAAATTTTTCCTAGTCTCTAGCATGTTTCTGTCTCTTAGGGTGCTTACTGCTACCCTGATTGCTAAAACTTTTCCTGTACATATTGATGCTCCGTCGATAGTCGATACATCTGCCATGGATGAATATGTTATTTGTATGGTTAAAATGCCGATTCCACACTGTCCTGTTTCTGGGCGCAGAAATGCATCTGTATATATTTTTCCATATGATGTATATTTTTTCTTTGTCATGTTCCATTCCGCTTCAGCTGTAGGGCTGGGTTTTTATATATTAGAGTCTGTACACGCCATCTCTTTGGTTTGGATCCCATAGTCATATTTGAAGCAGGGTAATGCATTTGTTTTATCGATTATGTCTATATTTGTTAATGCAGCATCCCATCCTGCCAATATAGAAGGCGATACTCTGTTTCTCCAATACCGTGGTTCCTCATTAAATATTGTGTAGAAGTTAAGGATACGGTTTGCCGTTGTGTTATTATTCAGTCTTATTCTTTTATAGGCAAGTTTAGAGCTTAGCAAGATTCTTAGTTTGTAGGGGAGTTTCTCCTGTCTCTGCCAATAGTGCGTTTGTGGGAGTAGGTACTTCTCATGCACCCTGTAACTATCCAGTTTTTTTTTTTTTGATGTTGTGGCAACAGCTTGAGATCTATAGTCTAGCTAACTTCTGATAAATCCTTATATGCATAATAGCGTCTTCTGGTCTGCACTCATCGCGTTCATAACTTTTTCCGCTTTGTTGCAGCATTGTTCTATTTGGTTGTTCCACCTCATGTTATTGTCGAACATAATCCTTAAATATTTGTACGTGTTAACCCATTATATTTGTTTATTGGCAAGCGCTGATTGTTGCTTCTTCCCCTTTGAAACTATAGTACTGCTGTTACTTTTTCTGACGATATCTTCATTCCATTTCTTTCTGTCCATTCGAATAATTGGTCCATTGCTTCTGCTGTGTCTTCTGTTCATGCGGAATGGACCGCAGGGGGCGAGGCAGGCAAGCCTAGGGGTGTAAGCGGAGATCCGAGCTCGTGATAGCTCTGGCCCCCGATAACTCCTTCAAGGTAGGCTCACCTTACTACTAGTCGTTGGATTTAAAAACTTCACGAACACAATTTCGATGTATAATAAAGCTGGAACGCCAAGGAACCCACTTTATTTTATTCAGGTATAACTCTGTAGCATATACACTATTCGCCACGGCGGGCGATCTGGACGCAGACTGAGCAATACTCATATAAAGGGCGGAGTCAATGCAATTTGGGGCGTTGTCAATTTATTATGTGGGTGATATACCCTATTTTTTTCGGGGTGGTAAATTATAAGGAAACCCCATGTACCTAGAACAAGCCACGTATTTTTATTTATTATTTGTTTACACAAACAACTTAAAAACTAAATTTAACCACTTTAATTTTCCACCGGACCTATTTAGAAGGAATAGAAGGCCATAGTGTCATGCAAAACAACGAAAATATTAACAGTGTATTGAAAAACTAAGCACTATCCTAAATCTTACCTTAAAATCTAGCGGCTCAACTACCCCACCGCTATCGAGAGATATTGATCGAATCAACTCGATTTAACGAGTTTCGTGCGCCCAATTTCGGCTCTTCTGTCAAAAAAGTCCATGATTGAAATTCGTGCTCCCACTGCAGTTTTCCTCCTTATAAATCATTTTTAACTCTGATTCAGTTTAAGTTCATACCTCCTACCAATGATATTACGACCGTAGACAACACAAATATCCTTTTTTCAAAAAAGAAAACTTTGTCACGACGAAACATCTACATGAACTGCATATTATTTCAAAAGTAATGATTCTTGGGAATGGATGCGTGCTTCGCCCCATGCTTCGGTGTCTGTAGACAAACCGATGCTGATGCCTAATTTCATGAATCCCGTGAGTCGATACATGTATCGCCGCATGTTTCAGTGTGTATGAGCGGCTTTAGGGTTAAATATATTATAATTTTGGACAATTTTTTACAAATACACATATTCTAGTGTTTGACCTTACATCACTGAACTGTTTATAAAATCGGATCGATTCAGTTCACGTTATTAATCCAGTTCGGCTGATTTTTAGTAAAAAACATCTTATTCCATTTAGGATTTATTCCACCCGAAGAAGAAACTTTCGTCGGATCTCAACTAAAGGGATTTCCATTATTTATCCACACCAACCTTAAATTGAGAGACGCGGCCCTTAACGCTGCCTCTCAAATTTTGAGGTTAACCAGGGCTGGTGAGACCGCATGGGGTGAATTACCTGGAAATGACTGGACTGTTTTTCAAGCGAACCATTCCACCTACGAGCCGTTGGAATGGGCACATAGAAATGATTTCTATCAAATTAATGAGAGTGAGTACATGCAAGGCAATAAATTTATGTTTTAATTCGTACAGATTATGTTAAAACCCTATGTTAGCAGTTTAGTGTTCTATGATTTATGTGTGAAGGGGGTTAAAGTAAAGCCCTAACTTACTTTTACCCCCTTCACACCTTCTGGATAGCAGGTACGACTTCGTTTCTATGATTTAGTATATACAGCGAATTGATTGTGGGAACTTGATTTTAAAAAATCTTTAACTAGTAGTTTATTACAAGTTGGGCAGATTACTGAAAATAAGTGGAAGTCTTTCTGTGATTAAGCAGTATTTGTCCATTTTCTATCAGGGCGTGCATATAACCAAGTGACGACATTCATTATTAAGTATAGTACAGATATTTTTTTAAATTAATTTCTTATCGACATGGCCTTTTTTCAGACTATGAAACATTTTTAAGTAAATTCTTTCATATCATGCTCCTGTACTGATAATAATAATGGATTTTTATCTTTCTCTGATTTGTACCGGGTGTTTCACCTTAGGAGGTAATCGGCTATATCTCAGAAAGTAATAACACTAGGACTTTGGGAAAAATATATATCGATAAAAGCGGCCAAGAGAAATTGCTGGAAATTATTTTCAAGTTCGAAAAATGACCGCTAGGGGGCGTCAGAACTTTTAAAATAGAAATGCCGATTTTCTCTTAATTTTTCTTAATAAAAATATGTTAAAAATATAAGCATTGTATTCTTCATAAAATTATGCAACTTTATGTTAGGAATCGTTTTTTTCTATTTTCAATAATAAAGTGGTGGGAGAAGGTCAAACTTTTTTTCTTTCAAACGCTGATATCTCTGCTTTGGATAAACCGATTTTATTCAACTTGGTCTTGAAAAAAAACCCTTCTTTTCCTCTACACGCAGATCTATTAACTATACCATATTGATTCTGATAATGGCCACTAGATGGCGTTTTTCCGTAATTCCTCAATGAATAAGGATTTTCTCAAAAAAATCAAATGTTATGATATGACTTTATCATCATATTTTACTTTAGGCTTATAAAGGCTATTAAATAGTGGAATAAAAAATCCAGGTCCGTATTTAAAATAAAAAAGTAGATGGTCGCTCGAATCCGAAACGTCGGATTAAAAAACTAACCCCATCAGCTTGTAGAGGAGGAAAAGTTACTATAAGGAACTGAAAACCGCAACGTGATATCTTTTGTTAAACTAGAGATTTAATTGATTAATTAATGTTTTAAAAAATGGCCTATTTTTCCATATTAATTATTATTATCCCTAATTTCTCTAGTTTAACAAAAGATATCACGTTGCGGTTTTCAGTTCCTTATAGTAACTTTTCCTCCTCTACAAGCTGATGGGGTTAGTTTCTTAATCCGACGTTTCGGATTCGAGCGACCATCATCAACTTTTTTATTTTAAATACGGACCTGGATTTTTTATTCCACTATTTAATAGCCTTTATAAGCCTAAAATAAAATATGATGAAAAAGTCATATCATAACATTTGTTTTTTTTTTGAGAAAATCCTTATTCATTGAGGAATTACGGAAAACGCCATCTAGTGGCCACCATCAGAACCAATATGGTATAGTTAATAGATCTACGTGTAGAGGAAAAGAAGGGCTTTTTTTCAAGACCAAGTAGAATAAAATCGGTTTATCCAAAGCAGAGATATCATCGTTTGAAAGAAAAAAAGTTTGACCTTCTCCCACCACTTTATTATTGAAAATAGAAAAAAAACGATTCCTATCATAAAGTTGCATAATTTTATGAAGAATACAATGCTTATATTTTTAACATATTTTTATTAAGAAAAATTAAGAGAAAATCGGCATTTCTATTTTGAAAGTTGTGACGCCCCCTAGCGGTCATTTTTCGAACTTGAAAATAATTTCCAGCAATTTCTCTTGGCCGCTTTTATCGATATATATTTTTTCCCAAAGTCCTAGCGTTATTACTTTCTGAGATATAGCCGATTACCTCCTTAGGTGGAACACCCGGTACAGTAAGAGTGAAGTAATACATTTAACCATCTAAAAACTAGTGTTAACCTACTGAGTAGTCAGTAGTACATCAGTTTTTTAAGTTACAAGGTTACAAGTATGATAGCTAAGATACAAGCTATAGAGAGTATCCGGTAAGTATATAGCATATAATCTCGGGAACGTATGGGAGGGGTGGGGGGGGGGGGGGGTAGTTTACCTACCTGTGCCTCACTGTTTCATTGTTTCATCAAAGATTTAAAATGTTTAAGTTACTTTTGGGCAGTTGTTGGAAAACTTCGTTAAATGGCTAGTGTTTCTGAATTTGTTGCTGAGAATCGGATTAATAAAACTGCGCTTTCTAAAAATGAGAAAATTATTATTCTCAATGTGTTCAACGCTCTTCTCCGCCAAAAGTCAACATTCGGAGTTTCAAAAATAGTTGAAATGTGTTCGAATATGACTGGCGTCGGACAGTCAAAAATATACCGACTTGTGCACGAGGATAAACGCTACTCCATCGGTCACCAAAGAGAAGTACAGGAAGAACAGAAACTGTAATAAATGAGGATGAAAAGACTGCCATCAGAAGAATCATACATTCGTTTTACTTAAAAAACAAACACCTACCTTGGACAAAATAATGTCTAAAATGAAAAAGGATGATTTCATTCCACACATGGGTAAGAAGAAACTATAAAAGAGTTTGAAGGAAATGAATTTTTGTTATGAAAAAATTCAGAACAGAAAATCACTTTTAATAGAAAAAGACGAAATCATCTGCTGGCGACGACGATATTTGAGGGCGGTTAGACAGTTTTGAAGGGAAAACAGGAATATCTATTATATGGACGAAACTTGGTTAAATGAAGGATATACCATTGGTAAAACATGGCAGGATAAACATATAAAAAGCGCGAGGCAAGCTTTCATGGAAGGATGATCCACTGGAATAAAAGCACCCTCGGGAAAAGGTAAAAGATTAATAATTACTCATACTCATATTGGTAGCAAAAATGGATTTGTCGAAAGCGGCTTACTAGCATTTAAATTAAAACGAACTGGAGACTATCATGAAGACATGAACGATGATGTCTTTGAAGAATACCTCCAGCAAATGCTAGATCTTATTCCTCCTGGGTCTGTTATAGTCATGGATAATATTATACCACTCAAGAAAATCCGAAAAAATATCAACGTCTTCTTGGAAAAAGCATGACATCATTCATTGATTTACTGCAAATAAAAAGCCATTTCATAAAAATATGCTGAAAAAGGAGCTACTGGAGATTGTAAAGTTGAATAAACCTCTTTCAAAACGAAATTTAACAGTACTTCGCCTTCCGCCATATCACCGTGAGTTAAACCCCATGGAATTGATGTGGGCGCAAGTAGAAGGGTTTGTAGCAAGGCATAACACCACTTTTAGAATGAGAGATGTTGAAAACCTCTTGCAAGAGGGAATAAAGACAGTGGATTGTGAAAAATGGAGTAAGTGCCTCGAACATGTGATTGAAATAGAAGAAGGAATGTAGGAAGCTGATAACATGCTAGAAAACACTGTAGAGCCCCTTATTATTTCTCTGGAAGCCAACGACTATAGTTCATTGGACTACTCGGCACATGATGACTAAAATTTAAAAAATAAGTTGTATTGAATTTATCTACTTAATATTAAAATAATTAATATCTCAATTATCTGCCTATCAATTATAATCAAGTATAATTATTATTATACTTATTATTCTAATAAACTACCTGTAGTAACGCCATTGTCACATTACTTTCATTCACCAAACTCGTCTTTCTATTGTATGCAAATTAGGGTGACCCTAATTTAGGACCGATTCGGGGTATGTAGGTCTTAAATATCTGAAATACGGAATTTTTAAAAACTATCATTGCAATTTACCTGAAATTTACAATGCAACCTTTAAGTTGTCCACCCTGCTTAATGGGTCCTGTCATTGCAAATTTACATTTTATTAGACTTTCGCATTAAGCAACAGAGTATAGTGATGTTAAAAAGTAACTAATCGTTACAAGGTAAGCGTTACTAAGTGATCACTAAAAATAAAGAGTCCTAATTTTATAAAGTACTCGTTACCCTCGCCTTTTCGTTACATCATTACTATTGTTACATGGTTACTTTCGTTACTAGTGGATTCGTTGCCTACTTCTATCGAGCATCGAGCCCATCAAGAAATGGTTCAACGTTGCACAATTTTCAAGGAGAGACGGACGACCAACGCCGGTGGCAGGCGGTATTTCCCCTGATTTCGATTGAGTATTAAAGAGTTTAAAAATTTTATTAGTAAATGTATTTTTTGTATTAAGTGCGTGAAGTGAGTGTTTTTTTAATGGCATATGAGAGTGTCAATTTTTTGCCGAGACCGCAGGTCGAGGCGAAAAATTCTCTCGAATGTGCCATTAAAACACGAATTTCACAAACGAAATACAAACAACATTTTTTGTACAACTGAAAGTTTGAATTAATCGGTAAAATTGTATATTATAATAAAAATTTTACCATATAATTTCACATAATCAAGTTAACAGCCCTGTCGTTACTATAGAAATGGTTTGTTGGCACGTTGCTTGTTTTGTTGTCATACGTTGATAGCTGTTCATATTTATTGCAATTTTTTAAATAAATAGTATAAGTACTTAAAATGGATGTAGATTACGATAGTGATAGCGAGATTCCTTCAGATATAGCCGATATAGCAAATTCGGCTATAGCTAACATGTTACCGGCGAAATCAAAATTTATATACGAGAAAAATTATAACCAATTCCGTGAATGGTGCGGCAAGAAAAATATACAAAAAGTGTCTGAAAAGGTACTTATATGCTATTTTGAGGAGAAATCAAAAACTGTAAAACCTTCTACTTTATGGAGTGTCTACTCAATGTTGAAGAGTACATTGAATGTTAAAGAAAATATTGATATAAAGAAGTTTTCAAAATTGGTGCCTTTTATTAAGAACAAAAACGTCGGATACCGAGGGAAGAAATCTAAAGTTTTATCGAGAGACGATATTAATAAATTCATTCAAGAAGCTGATTATGAAACAAATTTACTTTATAAGGTACAGATGATCAAAATTTTGTATTATTTCAGTAATTTCAATATTTTTTAATTGTAGGTTGCGTTAATTTTGGGAATCAGCGGTGCTTGTCGCCGTGAAGAATTATTGAAGGTAACTATTGATGACATTGAAGATACCGGGTCTATATTGATTGTTAAAATACCGGATACAAAGACCTATTGCCCAAGAATGTTTACCGTTTCAAATTCTGATTATATTGAGATATATCGCAAGTATAGAGTACTAAGGCCGTCCCATACACACAAAAAGAGATTATTTTTAAAATATTCAAGAGGAAAATGTGTTGACCAACATGTGGGAATAAATAAAATAGGGGAAATTCCTAGCTTGATTGCAAAATGGCTGGGAAAAGAATTGCATAAGAGCTACACAGGTCACTGTTTTAGGAGGAGTTCTGCAACTCTCTTAGCCAATGCAGGGGGTAACATGACATCTATAAAACGCCACGGTGGTTGGAAATCTGCCGCCATAGCAGAAGGATATATAGAAGATAGTTTGAGTAATAAAATTGATATTTCTAATAAATTAAATTGTTCCTCTACTTCCAAACAAATCAATATAACTGATACAATTGTGGACTCAACTTTTCAAGGAATATCTAGCGTTTCTGATCAGCAGCAAGGTGGACTAGCTTCGGGAATTAATATTGGAAGCAATTGTTCGAACTTCACCATCAATTATTATTGTAACAAATGAGATTTTTTGGTAGTTGGTAATTAATTAGTAAATTTGTACAAAAAAATTCAATACATTTTTTAAAAAGTAATGTTTTATCGTTTTTTTTGTAAATCATTTTTCCAGTTAAAAAAAGTCTTTTTTTCACCGTGAAAAAAAGTATTTTTTTCACTGTTAAAAAAACAAAGGGGTTACGTATCGATAGCGATGAAAAAATGTCAACTTTTTTTGACAGTTGTACAAAAATAACTATTGTTTATACTTTGTATTGATTATTACTGATAGACAAAACAAAAAAATACTTTCTCGATATAATACATGTTTAATGTTATATTTTTGTTTCTTATAATAATATTGTGTCTCTTTTTTTCATTGCATCCGCAGTCCCAGTCCCAGTGACCATTCCTTTAGTTTGGGTCCAAGTCCAAGTCCAAGTGGCAAACCAGATAGACCACTAAAACTAAAAGTAACGATTCACATAGTAACGAGTTCAAAGTAACGAGTTCAAAGTAACGAGTTCAAAGTAACGAGTCCTAATACCCAAAGTAACGAATCGTTACAAGTCCCTAAAAGTAACGATAGTTGACATCACTACCATGAACCTTTGTTAGTGCTTTGTCTGTACTGTTACTTGGGGATATTCTTCATGCAATATATGACAACTTATTAGTCCGTCTCGGGTGAATCCCGCTTCGTGCGTGAAGAAAACAATACTAGGAAAATTATGATTTAGCCTAAATCGTTGCAAAAGCCAATTTGCGTAATTGACTCTTGTAGGATAATCAGCGGGAGACATGGCATGTACCTTTTAGACGTGAAAATGATGTAGCAGTTGTTCTTGAAGGGTCTCATGAACAACCCACATTGTCGCATGAACTTGGCCAGACAGTTTTCTTACACTATCGAGAGGAATTTTTAGCAATTTCATCCAGAATTTCCTCCTCTAGCTGAGAGGTCCTTGTTCTTCTTGAAGGCCCTTCTCCACCATGATGCGGCAGAAACTTCCTAAAATGGATTAGCAAAAGATTAGCTACTTTTAGTGTTTTTTTTTTATTTCACTTGACTTTTTCCCTGTTTCTCTTAAGCTACGATCAACCCTTTCACAAGTTCTTTGGTGCGGTAGACGTCGATTTGTAAATGTATCAGAATAGATTTTTTTCGCCTCCACACGCTAGCCGAGTGCTTGTCCATAAATTAGATGTAGCCCTTCATTAATATTGATACGAAGAAAAGAGATTTACTCTGGTGCTTGAATTCCAGTATATTATATTTATTGTGATTTACTATTTATAAAGCTATTATTCTGACGGTGTTGTTTATTATCTAATTGGACTAATAACTCCAAAAACTTTGCTCACGTTTTGTCGGTTTCAGGTGGTGTCAAAACTCCGTTACCAACAGTCATACAAGATCATGGTTTATTCGACAACATCCAAAGAATCATTTTCGGCTCGGGTCTGAGATTTTGGCTTCACAGACTACTTTTTTTAGACAGTCTCAGCTATTTGAGTCACGGGCAACTGAGCTTGTCGCTTGATAGATCCATTCTTGTTGACATTGACGACATATTCGTTGGTGAAGTTGGAACAAGGCTGAAACCTGAAGATGTGGACGCTTTAATTAATACACAAGAAAGGTAAACCAACGTTAATATTACAAGTATCGTGTTAGTGTCTCGTGTCAGTCTGGATTATCTAACCTTAAATGTTTTTAGGTTGGCGAGCATGATCCCTGGTTTTAAATTGAACTTGGGGTTTTCTGGCAAGTACTTCCACCATGGCAACAGTGACGAAGATAAGGGAGACGACCTGATATTAAAAAATGCGGATAAGTTTATGTGGTTTTCGCATATGTGGAATCATCAACAACCGCATTTATATGATAATCTAACGTTGCTTATGGATGACATGATGTTAAATAAGAATTTCGCTAAGCAATATGGTAAGCTCATCTGCAAAGCTCATGCAGTATTACAATAAGTCTGAATCGTATTATGTAGTAAAGTTTTGTGGGGAATACGTCAATTTTTGTTTTTCTTCATTCCGTGGGTTATTTGTTTCTATTTTGACATCTGGCAAAGATGTATTGTATTGTTTTGCATCTCTTTTAAAAGGCTTATACATGGGCATTTTTTAAAGTGTCTCACCCGATTAGCGATTTTCCTGCTGACTATAATAAACAATAAATTACACTTTCCTCAATGATTTCCTGCAAGGAAGCCAAATTTACTGTCAAAAAAATATATAGATTCACAAATTTGACAGGTACGACGCCATTTTGAGTTTTTTATATGGCAACGTTCATCAATAACTGCACGAATGAATTGCATTTTGCGATCCAATTTCAAGAATATATGTATAGTTGTTGATATTTATTTTCAGCCGTTTTGGAAATACGTAAATTTTCCTTGGGCGACAGAAGAACCACCTAGATGTGATTTAGGTTGTGTATTGCTGCTGTTTGCTGTTGTCAAGTCGTCCGGTCACCAATACCTAGAGGGGCTAATTCCCGATAGCAGCGCCCCAACATCGGTGTTGAACCCCCCAAATGAGCTTTGAGGCCCTACAAGCTTCTGCTATGGTCTTCACCTTCTTCCTTTAGTTTCGTCTTGTCTTTCTTCAGTACGAAGTCTTAACTTCTCTTTTGAAGACCGACTTTTAGGCCTTGTCCATGTTTCCTTTGGAATTAGAATGAGTCAGCCTATAATATTAATGGAGATTTCACGTCAAAAAAATATTTAAATAGCACTGTCTCAGAATATTCACCTATGAAACAAAAAAGTAATGTCAACATTATGAGGAAAAAGTAAGAAGTTATTCAGTTTCAGCGTTTTCCTAAAACTTCTTTAGAAGATGTAAGAAAACTGGTTCCATTTTTTTAAAGGTGGTTGTGAGGATAGATAAATGCATTAATTTGGTTGCTAGGCATTTTTCTTCTGATTGATCTGCCATTTTGGCTAATTAAATTATGTTAATGTGTAAAAAATTGAGGCTTTAAGCATGAAAAGGGTGAGACACTTAAAACACAAAATCGATGAAGGCAATTTAGGAACCCCGTATTTCCGAAACGGCTGAAAATAAACACCAATTATCTTATGCTTATGTAATCGGCTCGCGAAATGCAATTCACTCGTTTCATTGTTGATGGGGGTTGCCAGTTAACAAAATTCAAAATGGTTATCTGTCAAATTTGTGGACCTATGTATTTTTTTAAATTAAATAAGACTTCCTTGCGGAAAATCATTGAGGCAAGTATAATTTGTTTTTTATTAGCGTCAGCAGGAAAATCGCCAATCGGGTTAGTTAAAAAAATGTCCCTGTACACTAATTTTGGGAAAGTTCCGTTTATGTATTGTGTTTATGTATATATAGATTCAAAATTACAAAACACGTGGTGCTGTCGTAAGCTGAAATAAAATGGTATACATTTTTTTTTTCTGGAAAGGCTGTTGCCAATTTTGGTAGTAAGACTCTTGAGGAAGGAATATTGCCTTGGAGAGTTATTTTTTAAGTTATTGCTTTTTTAGGTATACCTGTAGATTCTGGCTACTCAATATCACCTCATCATTCAGGAGTTTATCCGGTACATGAAGTACTGTACATAGCTTGGAAGAAAGTTTGGAATATCAGGGTTACATCGACTGAAGAGTATCCACACTTAAGACCTGCAAGGTATGATATTCTATTCCAAGTAGCATTTTTAAACACATTTTGATAAATGTATCTAAAACTAATGTTTCTGTTTCCGACATAAATTGGAAAGCGTTTGCTACAAATTTGGAAATATTCAAAGGATTTTGCTTGTGCTTCCAAGTGGTTGGTACTAGCGTGACTTTCGCGGCTTTGACGCACGTTTGAAACTTGTATCGAAGGCCTATTCTATACGAGCCACAAAAACGCGACCGTTTGCCTGCGAGCGACACGCGTGTGTCACAGAACCACAGAGTGTTAATTGGGCCTACTATACGGGCAACTTTGCGGTCGCGTGTGGACGCGTCGTTGGCGTGCCGGCGTGTTGATCGCAAGAGGTTGCGTAAAAGTCGCGCGCCGGAGACCGGCGTTTCATTCTACATGTAGCAACTTGCAAGCGTCTGGCCGGCCGAGCCGATTTGTCCTTCAGCAGTCCACGACTAGTAGTGCAGATCATTGTTGTTAAATTTTTGAGTTCTGTGATTGTTGTGCTTGGTATCTTTGCAAACAAGATGTTTGAAACTGAACGATTTATTTGTGAAATCGAGGGTCAACCTCCTCTCTATGATGTTAAAAGTAAGGAATATTCTAATCCGGTAGTACTGAAAAAACTTCTCAGGATATCTCCGATGTTCTGCAAAGCTAAGATGAAACACCCCTAAGGTCAGGCGATTAGCACCAACCGGGTGTACCCACCAACGTCTTTTTTTACGTTTTTTGGCCAAAAAACTTAATAACGTTGATTGGTGAACAGCGATACACCCAACTTGTACGGGATCCATAGCAAATATGAGGCGTTTTGTCGCTAGTCTAGAATGGGTCGCGTTTCACTCGCCGGTTAGACGCGCTACAAAGGCGCGGCGTCAACACGCTCGTATAGAATGGGCAAAATTTTCAAGCGACTGAGCGTCTAACCGGTCGCGTTTTTGTGGCTCGTATAGAACATAGAATAGGAGGGGACTCTTATTTCTATGGTATAGAATAGGCCGAAGATGTTTCTAAACTATTGTGACAGTTCTACATCTTATAGGGCGCTTTAGTGTTGGATCATGCGTAATACCAGCGCGAAAGTTTTTGCCAAAATTGTTTCTAAGTGTGTTTGATATATTTTGTATTTAAAGATGTCAAAGTGGGCAAAATAAGGCAACTCGTGAGGCACCCAATTCCAAAACTGCTTTAATTCATAAAAAAAATAAATGTGTTAGCGGTGGCGCTGCGTTTTTTTAAATGACGTTTATCTATATCTAAAATATGGTTTATCAAAACCTTTTAGATTCCATGTATTGTACATTATTAAAACTGCTTTTATTCTCTTTTAAAATGTTATAAGCTTAATACTTTTTTGCGATGGATATCCTGGGCAAAACAAAAATATTACTATTATGGATATGCTTCTGCGGTGGCTATATTTAACCAACTTAACCGTCGGAGAAATCCATGTAACTTTCCCTATAGTTGGTCATTTATATTTACCACCTGACAGAATTTTTGGAAGAATTGGGAGGATAATACGAAAAAAGGAAGTAATAGTTAAACCCAATAATATACAGCTATTTTCTCTAAATATTCAACAGTGTTAGATATGCAAAAAGATTTTGACATTTTTGATTAGAAAAAAGCGGTAGAAGCAACTATCAAACCTCCTGCTCAATGGCATTCTCAGTTCTCATTAGCTAAACGAATCTCAGTTAAAAAAACAGCTGCAAAAACTGTAAGGTTAATAGGTTAGGTCAATTATCGAAGTGATATAGGACAATTCAAGTCAGTACTCAAAAAAGGAAAATACTTTGCATCCATCAGTCCGGATCCTCTTCCCAAGAAAGTTCCAGTTAAACAATCTTTAATGATGTAGATAAACTTTTAAAAACACACTTTGGATCGGATTGGAAAAATCTTGGTGACGTGGATTTAATGTTCTAAAAAATGTTATTGACAATGCAGGAGATATGGGTGATTGCAATACAGAAACTTTAGATGACGGTTTGGATGCCATGGCCGTGGAAGAGACCATGGACTCCGAATTTAATTTCAATACAATAAAAAAAAAGTGCAAGAATTGCTTTTATTGAGTTTTATGTTATACCAAATAATTCTTCATATTCAAAACTTTCTTAATCCACTGTGTGATTACAAAACTGCTTTAATCCATCTTTTTTTTTAAATATTCAGGTTCTGCTGATGTAGTTTTTTTTCTATTAGATAGGAATCAGTGTTGATAGGTGTCACGATAATATATTATACGAATTTGGAAGTCCGGCGATCAGCTGCGAAACGTTTGAAACTTTTTTGTGCTTTCCTGAAAATTCCCTTATAGTGGATTAAACTAGTTTTGGAATTGGGCGCCTCAAATAATCATTAGAAATACATGCAGGCTGTGAAATGAAAAAAAAACAACTTGAAGACAAAATAACTTCACCATAATAACGTTGTCACAAGTGTATCTATAAGTATATAATATACCTATATGATTTTCAAAAAGAGGCCCGTGCGATTGTCCGCACATTGAGGACACTTTCATTCGCGTGAAAACTAAAACCAAATGGGTTCACCTGGGCTCTGTTTACTGCAGCCCATCTGTCGAATACGATTTCGACGGCACGTGTCTGGGCAAGGTTTTTGGCACCAACGAAACGATAATTATAGGTGGAGACTTAAACGCCAAACATCGTATTTGGGGATGCCGTTACCAAAACAACAAAGGTCGCATTTTGTACAACAAATCTGCAGATTATAATTATCATATTATGCCGCCGAGAAAGCATACCCATTCTTGTTCGTATGGGCTCCCGAAAATTCTAGATATTTTCGTCGGAAAAACACCGACCTCCTTTCACAGCCGATGCCTCTCTGCGACCTGTCATCCGACCACCTTCCGGTTGTGGTAGAGTACGGTAATCCGCAAGAAAAGGGACACGGTTCAATATTCATCACCTCTGTCAATTGGCTAATGTTTAGGCGTCTTTTGGAGCGCAAGGAACCGCTGCCGCCTATTCAGGCGGATGCTGACATCGACCCTGCCGTTATTCAAGTGACACATGCCATTCATACTTCAATGGCTAGAGCTTCTTCCACGAAAATATCCAGATTTTCCAAGTACGGCATATTAACAACCCAAATTAAAGAACAAATTAGATTAAAAAATCGAATAATAAACCGCGCGTATCGCACTGGAGATCCGCGTATAAAAACAGAGGCGAACAGAGCCGTTCAGCTTGTTCGTGATCTGCTCAATGCTCAAGAATCCTCTTTGTGGGAGAATAGAGTGGCTGGTCTCAGTACTGAAGACAACAGTATATACAAAATGACAAAATCACTGACAAAGGGCGGCAAAAAGCCAATGTCATTTATCAGAAACTCCATTAACAACACCCTAGTCTCCGACCCCAGGGAAAAGGTTGAACTATTCGCGGATAGCCTCTACGAACAGTTTTATGATAACCCGACGACGGATCCAGGGAGGGACGCGCAGATCTCCAGGACAATACGAATTTATAGGTCGATCGAGCACCCCATTCAGAATATCCGCAATATTTAAATGGACGAAGTCAAAGACGTTATCAAAGCTATTAAACCTAAAAAAGCTCCGAGTTTCGACGGTATAAAGGTTAAAGCGTTAAAGAACTTGCCAGATAATGTAATAGCGGATGTGGTAAACATTGCATAGGCTATTATCGAAAAAGGCTGTTTTCCCCAGGTTTGGAAGAAAGCCAAAGTGGTTCTTATTCCAAAACCTAAGCAAGATCAATCACTAGTGACCAGCTACAGACCCATAAGCCTACTATCTTGTCTTGGCAAGGTTGTTGAGAAACTCATACTTCATCGTATCAACGCCTTTGTATCTGACAACAACATTTTACCGCCAGAACAGTTCAGTTTTCGATCTGCTCATTGCACGGTGCGCCAAACAACAAGACTGGCTTCCAACGTATTCAAGGGGTTTAACGGTCGCTATAGCACAGCAGCGTTTTTTTTGACGTCAGCAAAGCGTTTGATAAGGTCTGACATGACGGACTCATTCTAAAGTTAATAAGATCAGGTATGACGAACTACCTAATAAAGGTGATTCACTTATTTTTGACGGGCAGAATTTTCGCGGTTTCGTCTGAGAATGCGATATCGACTGTGCGACACGTCAGAGCCAGAGTACCGCAGGGTTCCCCTCTTGCACCGGCCCTGTACAATATTTATACCAGCGATGTCCCTAAATTCGCTCAAGCACAATTATACCTGTTTGCTGACGATACCGCGAGCACCGCCACCGCCAAACAGCCAAGGTTGGTAGTCTCAAAGCTGCAGCGCCACATAAAACTTATCGAGGCGTGGTTAGACAAATGGAAGATTCGCTTAAATGACGCTAAAACCCAAGCCATCTACTTTTCGAGGTCAACTTGTAAATTTCCCCAAACCAGACTTCAATTCAAAAACAGCAGAATAGACAGGTGTAATAACATCAAGTATCTGGGTCTGTCTTTCGATCAGAGGCTGGCTTGGAACGATAACGTAGACCAGCGCTTAAAAAAAGCGAATGGTCAACTCGGTGCCATCTACTCGCTTATCAATAGTAGAAGTAGACTAGACTTACGAACAAATACATTGCTGTACAAGACTATTATTAGACCTGTTTTTCTTTATGGCGTCGCCTCCTGGTGCACCGTATCCAAGTCAACATTCAAAAAAATTCAGACATTCCAGAACAAAGTACTTAGAATTATGACTAACGCTCCACGCTTCACGATGACCTACATAATGACCTACAACTGCCGACAATTGCTGAACATATTGACAAACTTATTATCAACTACTACAAACGGACAGACGTTTCCCTAAATCCGCTGATCATACAATCACACATTCACTCAAACCCACTTAAATCATACAGACTACCGAGAGACTGGCTCATTCCTGCCCAGCCTCCCCTTCCCCCTCCACCACAATAAACTGACCGAGAACGAGCACAAAATAATTAAAAAAAAAAACACTCTTCTCTGCTGCTGTCTACCACCTCTCCTACCTCAACAAGCTACGAATTTGAAGATTCAGCATTAAACCTATGCTAAGTCCTGCTGAGAAGCTTACCTGTATACAAATAGAAATTAATAGTCCCCGACTGATTTAAAGAACGAACATGATCCAGTAACTCATTAATAGTTGGCATGCTGATGTCCTGGTGCAACATGCGATTCATAGCGTATCTGGGGACATCTGAGATAATTTTTAGCGACCTATTCTGAATTAACTGGAACTTATTCAGTTCCGCTCTACTTATGTTACACCACAAAGGTGCACCATAGGTGAAAACCGTCCTGACCAAAACCTTGTAGAGGTTGATTTTATTCATGTTAAAAAGTCTACTCCGCCTGTGAAGCAGAGGATAGATAGAGCCTAATTAAGGCAATGCAAGCTTTACTCTGTTAATTGAATTGAGCCTTCAGTTCAGCCTTTGGTCAAATATAAGTCCCAGGTGTTTCACCCCCTGGCACCAGTTTACTTGGACTCCATTGACCCGAAGCCTTGTTTCAGGCGTGCACACGGTGCTTTTTGAAAAAAAGATGACCTTCGTCTTGGCGGGATTCAGGCAAATCTTCCAAGTCGAAATCCATTTTTCCAGCTCGATTATGTCACTCTGCCTCCGGGTGATTGTTGTATCCTCCAGCGAAAGATAGAGCTGCTTATATCTAGCTCGAGGAATATCATGAGCATATATTATATTACGTATTAAGTGTTGTAAAAAGTATACTACCCACGAATGGAAAACTTGCATTTTGCAAATTGCATTACATGAGTGCGTAATTGCTATACAACTCGCAATACGTACTATACTTTTTCTACGACTCTTAAATACCGGGTACTCACGTGATTATCCATACTCCATTCCTTAAATTTTTGATAAGCCTTTTCATATCTATCCTTTGATTTTTGCGGGAGAATATTCTCTACAGCAGAAGCAGCCCGAAGAACAATTTCCGGTGGCGTTGCACTCATTTTAATATCGGAATTGCTCATATTGTTAGATATACAAAGAATACTAAATTAAAGGTCGGTTTATAATTTATAAAGTATCGATTTGAACTTCAAATCTCAAATAATGACAATGTCACTGTCAAATCTTCAAAACGCAAGATAGATAAATGTCACGATTTGAGTGGTTCAAGGATAACTTGATTGTTATACTCGGAATCATCATTTTATGCGCAGTGCGTAAGAATGGATTTACTTACAGAGTGAACTAAATGTAAAACAATGTTTACTAATATAGGAGAACAAGAAATGTAATACAACATCGGAGAGAGAGGTGAGCCTTGTAGTCCAATAAACGGAATTTTGGTTAAAAAGCTGCTTTTTTAATGGAAGGTACATTTTAATGTTTGAAAAGACACTTCGGTATTATTTTGTATTCAACCCTTGCATAAGGGATGGAAAATTACTTTAAAATGTTTTTTTGACCCGTGGCTTTAAAACAAAAAACACTAGAAAAAAAGGTTTTAGACAAAAGTTGTAGAGCATTTAAATCTGAATAAAAACGTTTATGATCATTTTTACGATATCTCTAATAGTTGTGGCGTTAGAATCATCTGAACTTTGAGTGTTGGTCGGCGTCTTCGAAATTTCACAAACGCATTAAATTTTCAACTTGGCAACACTGCCCATCGTCTGGCTGAGACTCTATACGGGTGTCTAAAAAAAAAAGTTTTTTGGTAGGTACGTTAATTTATTAGAGTATGTTATTTTTGTACTGTTTTGAGGTTTTTATCAGTAAAACATTTTGTGAAATATTGTTTCAATAACCCTGTGAAAGGTATGTTTGAAACTAAGCCAAAAATTTTCAATGGTTTATAATTATTTTATATAGGTAATATGATATTTTTATTGAGGGTGTATCTTAAATAATAATATTGCCCATTGCCAGTCAACTGTGAAGATATTAAGGTTAAACGATTTTTGTAGGTTAAAAGAGTAAAGCAAAGAATCGGTTTTAAACAGTTTTTTTAGAGCAACTTTTTGGGTGCCAATAATTGATGGTGTGCCAATTTAATATACACTCCTATAATAGGTATCACCTAGGTATATAAAAAATAGTATGAAGTACTTAATAACTCTGCAGTGAAATGTATCACTTACTCAGATTTTGATCTTTTCTTACATTGACTTTCTAAAGTAAAGTAATATTTTTTGTTTTTAAAATTTTCGAAATGAAAACTACCCTATGTGCTGTTCTGAGGTATTAGCTATCTACTAACCAAATTTCACATGGGTACACCTAAAATATAGATATAAATATTATTTGCGCACCCTGTATCCGCAAAAAATCATTCGGCATCTAAAAACCCGATAAATGCTGCACTAGACGGTACAACTCTTTTCCAAAGACGACATGGCTTTTAGATTTATAGATTAGAAAAAAGTAGTAATAACCTTTTTTGTGTAAAATTTAATGCTTTACAACATTTGAGAAAAACTTTTTTTCATATTGTTTTTCATTTAAAAGTTGTAACCCAAAAATATATTTTCAACCCCAATTGAAGGGTTTTTTAGCTCTCGTGCAAGGACTGGACGCAAAATAACACTGAAGTGTCTTTTCAAACATTAAAATGTACCTTCAATCGAAAAAGCAGCTTTCTAACTAAAATTCCTTTTTAAGCGTTCCGTTTATTGGACTATTGCGGCGCTCCCGCCCTAATGCGTTTATTCAAAGAAAGTGCGTCGTCTGCCGAGAGTGAGACTGAGAAAACTTCAATTCTCAAGAAAGGAGCCAACTATCTTGACGAGCTAGTTCGGAACTCCGAGCGTTATCAACTTTAGTAACATACCGTTATGCCATACCTTATCAAAAGCTTTACTTGCTAAACTAACTGTGCAATGTTCGGCCCCAAAACCTAACTGTTCGTTAGACAAAACGTTGCCTGCGTTAGCTCCTTTACAAACATTTTCATGGCAAGTGTGTTCAACTTGAGGTTGCCCACTTGATTCCAGGTACACGGTAGACATATACGACGAACCACTGCAGCCCACCCGTATATGGTTTAGCTAAGTGTCCCTCCAACGATACTCTTCAGCAACTCTTTCATCTTAAGAAAGTCATCACTCTGAAACGACCTCCCTGAGGTCGTGTTCCCTACCAAGTTTAATCTCCAAAGATCCACACGACGCGGAAGCATTGCTCGGATTTGTCCTGCAGTGCTACACCTGATCCTAAAAAATTATCTTAACAGACTTTGGCTCACTCTCTTTATGTCTAATAAGTTTTGTCTAACTCAATGTATTTTTTTTTAGGTTAAGAAGAGGTTTCATACACCGAAACATAATGGTACTGCCTCGACAAACTTGTGGTTTATTTACTCATACCATGTTTATAGACAGATACCCTGGCGGTCGAGAAAAACTAGATGAATCCATTCAGGGCGGCGAATTGTTCCAAACTATAGTGTACAATCCAGTAAGTTTTTTTTTTATTTTACTTTTTTACGGTTCGTCGGCGTATCTGAGGCCATCTAGAACCGGTCATCGACCGTACGGTTTTTAATCGTGCGGTCTACCGACTGGGGAGTGTGAAACGGCACCTTCATCCTACGGGATATCCGATCTCATCCGGCCTGTCCGGCGTGAATCCAGTAAGTTAAAGTATATCAAATATTTAATTTTTTTTTTTTTTATTTTAGTCACTTTGTATAAAAAAAATGATTAATTAGTTAATACATATTTGTGATCAGTGACTAACCAAGGTTTCAAGCACTATTTTAAATAATTAAAATAAACAAATAAATAATTTATTTATTGAGAACGATTACCAAATAAGAAAAATAAATAGATACAAATGCAATGTATTAGTATACAGGTTGTTTCAGAAGTACGGTAGGCAAGCTAAGAGGGTGACTCCTTATAATATTCTAAGAGAAAAAGTTATATAAACATGTGACCGGAGTTGCCCCGTTTTTGATACCCAGGGTGTTAAAGATTTTAAGAAAAAAATCGTTTTTTTTTTCTTTTTTTTATAATATTTTAATTTTTGAACCATTTTAATTGTTTTATGATCTTTTGTGTCTTGTATCATTTATGAAATGAAAATGCAATGTATGGTTTGTATATTTCGGTTTTTTATTTCAAAATTAAATTTCATCACTAACATAATTACCTAATACATTTACATATTACAACATACTTTACACAAAACCTGAAAATTACTTATTGCTACTACAGGAATGATATGCTACAGTTTTTACAAAATCTAACCTAGAGATATGCCGCAATTGGAAGTTCTGTACCATTTTTTTCTAAAAATGCCAACTTGTCTTTAATTTTTGCCGTTGTGTGAATACTTTTGATTTTTATATAAGTGTCTATTTGGAATTCTTATAATTTTTTCATAAAAATATATATAGACGGATGTGGCGCATAAAAAAAAGAATTAAACCTAGAATGGAAAGATTCGCAAGCATTTGTAGTCCTAATAATTGATTGATTTTTTTTTACCCATATTGTCGGTGGAAATTGGGCACTTTGAATAGTGTACACCTCTAAAAGGTAATCAGCGTATTTATCAAGAATATCACTATTTTTTGGCTTAAAGCTCATTAAATCAAATACGAAACAGTCCTCTACTTCTTCTGGAGCTAAATATGTTAAGCCAAACGTATGTCTCATGTCATTTTCCAATATCTGAATTTTCATTTTTAAGTTCGTGAACCAAACTGAGTAATTGCATTTTTTTAAACCAACTTTGATGTAGGTGAAAACGGCAGTTACTAATTTTTACTTGCGGAAGAATACTTAGCAATGCGGGATGAATTGCTTTTCCGAAATCTACAAAGACTTTTACGGGATGTAACGACAATCTGAAAATTTCAAATATTCTTGATTTTAGCAGAAAAAATAGATTTTCGTGTCATTGTTATAACAATTTAATTATATCAAAACCATCCCCCAAACATACCTAAAGTACCGGGTCAGGGATTACCCCGGGTGGGTACTTAAATGATAATGAGCTATACCTGCAATGCCTGGGGCCGAAATGTCTTGCAAGACTATTTGACCTATAATTCTTAGCAGATACCTGCCCCAATATGGGGCCGAAAGTTCCGCCGCCCCTATTTTTTATTTTGCAACAATAACAACAAAATTACGGTCTTATAAAATTTACTCATAGAATTCTTGACAATATGATATATTTCCAGATATTTAACTCATGGTAGTATTTCAAGATTTTTGACATTGACAAATAAAAATTAAAACTATCCTATGAAACACTAAATAAGCAATTTTGTATTAAAAATTATTATTTTTTTTTTAATTTAATTTATTACTTTACAATGCTGTTAGATAGAAACTTATGCCAGGCGGCTGACAAGTCGCAATTTTGATTTTTAGGAAATCGTATCCTACGCCGCCATTTTAAAAACAAATGATTTGTGATAAGTCATTGGAACGGGATTTTAGAGCTCTATTAGAAAATTTAAAGAAATATGAATGTGTCGTCCACTATTCTAATAAACTACTCAAAACTGAATAGGGAACTAACATTTTTTTGCATCTTTTTGAGGATATACATGTTATAGCAGAAACCAGTGAGGGGGATCGCTCAATCAGGGTTGGATGGGGAATTTTATCGACTTTGACATGAGCCGAAGTTATTATTAAAAAGGGCTATGTTTCTGTGTTATACAGTGTGTTTTAACAAGTATTGCAAATTTAAAAATTTTCGATGTGCTACAAAATTTGACTACATGATTTCTGACTTATTCTAGGATATTTTTTGGAAAGCTTACTAGATTCTGCCGAAACGTTTTTGAAATCATCAATTTATTCTGTAAAGTCAGAAAGCTATTAATTTTTAAATTAAACCATACATTTCCACAGCTGTTTTGCCTTTAAATGTTCAACACTGGCCGTTTCCACGGAAACGAGTTTGAAATGTGAAGTTTTATGAAGGCGTTTAAAAAAAAAATAAAATAAAAATAAAAATAAAAAAAAGTATAATTAAAATGGAAAATCATTAGTCGCCTATCAGACAATTATTTTCCATTTTAATTTATTTGCAGACACTAAAAAACTATACTAATAATGATGATAACTTTATTAAAACATTTAAAATACGCCGGTCCAAATAATAAGTGGTAATCGTAAAAAAATAAAACTAATATCTAGTGGGGTGACCTCGACTTTGAATAACTTCATAACACCTCTGAGGCATACTTCTAATGATGTTGTCGATGTGTTCTTGAGATACTAGTTGCCACAAGATAGGAAGTAGCTGCCGCAACTGACCAATGTTTTCTGGCTGAGGCAAATGTTGATCCAGTTGGTACTGAAGCCTGTCCCATACATGTTCAATCGGGTTGAAGTCTGGAGAATATGGTGGTAATGGTAAATGATTTAACTCTAAGTTGTTAATTTCTTCCATTACCACTCGAGCTCTATGAGGGCGAGCATTATCGTCAAGAAACACAAAATTGTGACCAATTCGACCTCTAGCCCCTGTCACATAAGGTGTAATAATTTCATCCCTGTATATTTGACCAGTTACTGTATTATCAAAACAGTGCAGCTCAGTTCGAAACCCCAGAGCAACACCAGCCCAAACCATGACACCACCTCCTCCAAATTTATGAATTGGCTGTATATGTGCTGGCAAGTTTCGTGTATTTACAGTTCGGTACACTCTTTTACGACGAGAATCATTGTGTAAGCAGAATCTTGACTCGTCAGTAAATAATACATGGTCTCAAATAAAATTTTCTTCAATTCTTTCATTGGCCCAAGCAAGCCTAAGTCGTCGATGATTCGCTGTAATAGCTATTCGCCTTAGCGGCCTATAAGACTTAATTCCCGCTTCTTTGAGTCGGTTTCTGGTGCATTTTGTAGTCCTTGTTGAAGTCGTCGAGCTGTACTAAAGGGGGCTCTACTTACGTCTATTTTAATGTGTCGATCTTCTCTATCATTAGTAGCCCTTACAGATCCGCTACCGGGTCTTCTGCTAGCACTTCCAGTCTCCCGATAATGATTAATGATTCTTGAAATCACACTCTTACTTTTACCCAAAATATCTGAAATTTCACTTTGTCTGAATCCACGTTGATGCATCGTGACAATAAAGTTACGTTGCTCTTTGGATAAATGGTTTCTTTCCATATTTTTAAACTAAACAAATAACGTCAATTTTAAACGCCTTCATAAAACTTCACATTTCAAACTCGTTTCCGTGGAAACGGCCAGTGTTGAACATTTAAAGGCAAAACAGCTGTGGAAATGTATGGTTTAATTTAAAAATTAATAGCTTTCTGACTTTACAGAATCAATTGATGATTCCCAAAACGTTTCGGCAGAATCTAGTAAGCTTTCCAAAAAATACCCTAGAATAAGTCAGAAATCATGTAGTCAAATTTTGTAGCACATCAAAAATTTTTAAATTTGCAATACTTGTTAAAACACACTGTATAACACAGAAACATAGCCCTTTTTAATAATAACTTCGGCTCATGTCAAAGTCGACAAAATTCCCCATCCAACCCTGGTTGAGCGATCCCCTCACTGATTTCTGCTATAAAATATCTATCCTCAAAGAGAGGCAAAAAAATGTTAGTTCCCTATTCAGTTTTGAGTAGTTTATTTGCATTGAATAGATATACGATTTTGTTATTATTATGAAATTATTTAATTGCACTTCAATTTTTTTTTTATTTTTATGCAAAAAGGTGAGAAAATGTAAATCACACATTCTTTATTCACGATAATACTATATAGTATCACATTGTTGGGGGGGGGGGGCATGACCTCCATAACAGAACTACTAATAAAACTGGTTCTCCATGTTAAAAAACGATTGATAGCATTGCCAACAGATTTTCTAACGAATAACTACTTATCAAATAAAAATGTTTTTTTGTACCGCACAACGAATTTTAATTTTTTTCCTTCTTGATTGGTGACCACACTCACTCTGACTTATTTTACACTAATTCAATCCTTTTCTTTCAAGAATAATAACAAACAACCGATAATTAATGAGTATAATAACCAACAAATAATAACTAACTGACTATCTTCACTTTCTTTGAAGGTTTGTTTCAACCGGCTATTCTATGCCGAACGATCATTTCCAATCTGTCAATTTAACTTTGAACTTGGCAATCGACTGTTGCAGTGGTTAATTAGTTGTGCGATCGTTCGGGGGACTGTACTGGTACGGTTTTTAATCGGGTTGAAACAAACCTTAAATTTACCGGAAAATCCATTTTTGCCGTTTCTGACCGGGTATGAAGTTTTCAAATATATTACTATATATTATATAATAATATGTATGTTTGGATGCCTATCCTAAAGCCTGGAATTTTGAAGTTCTTTCTAACGGCAGGGTCGGCTTGCCGGACCCAGTTCTGGTTACAAAGGTGACTTGAAAAGTAAAACAATTAATTTTATGGTGGCGTTTTTACGAGTAATCCACTATGACATCCTGGGTTGCAAGTTACAAGGGCGATTTAAAAAGTGGAAAGGTTATTCGCCGACAGTTTGTTGGTCATTAAAAATGCAAATTGATGTAGATAAATAATATATATTGTCTGTTGCCTGTTTGACACTGGGTCGGCACTGCCGAACCTGCCGCCCCTGAAATGTTACCATTTTACAACGTTGTTAGATACAAACTTATGTCAGTCGACTAACACGTCGCCATTTTGAATCTCAGGCATATATCCTACGCGGCCATGTTTAAAACAAATGACATCTTGTGATATGGCATTATAAAGGGAACTTAGAGCTGTATTGGAAACCTTTAAAAAATATACAGGGTAATATTTAAAATATTTCACCTAACCTCACTTCCAGTTAAAACTGAAGTGATATTTCATAATATTTGTTATGATTTCGTTTTCACCTGTTATAATAATATACTATTACATATTATATTACATTTTAGATAAACATTTTTATGACACACATGTCAAACTATGGTAATGACAGATTGGGTCTTTATACTTTTGAATCGGTAATGAAGTTCGTTCAGTGTTGGACCAACATAAGACTGACTTCAGCGCCACCGTTGCAGCTAGCTGAAAACTATTTTAAGCTCTATCCAGGGGAGTCAGATCCCATCTGGGGGGTAAGTTATTTTGAAATTGCCGGGATTAACATCGTCTATTCTATTTTCTAAAAAATGTGATAAAATCAAGATTATGTAAAAAATTACCAAAAACATTTGTGTTATTAATAAGTATGTTTTTTTACTTTTAGAATCCCTGTGATGACCAAAGACATCAAAAAATATGGTCTAAAAATAAATCTTGTGATTCTTTGCCCAAGTTTCTAGTCATTGGTCCTCAAAAGACCGGTACAACAGCTTTATACACCTTTTTGTCTCTACATCCTGCAATTGCTAGTAATTTGCCAAGTCCAACGACTTTCGAGGAAATTCAATTTTTCAATGCACATAATTATTTAAGAGGTCTAGATTGGTAAGTGTTTGTCTTATATTGTTTTTGTTATTACTATTACAGGACCGAATCTTCATATTTAAAAAAGAAAATTAACAATATTTTAGCATTGTACCGGATGTTCCACTAAGAATGGCTCTTGGCCGTATCTCAGAAAGTGTTAGTCGTATGGCTTGCGGAAATTTTTTTTTTAGGAGAAGTGGCAATGAGAAATTGCTGCATATTATTTTCAGGTTTCTCAGACTAGCGCTAGTTTTCTCAAAAGTTGCCTAGTTAAGGTATACCGAAAAATCCAATTTTGTATACTTCGAAGTTTTCTTAATAAAGTTCACCCATCGAATCTCTTCGTAGCTTTTCAAATAAAAAGGTGGGGAAGGTTCAACATTATCTGTAATAAATGGTGATAACTCCGCTTTGGCTCAACCGAATTCAGTAAACTTAGTTTAGTTCAAAAAAGCGTTCCTTGCTCTATATTTCACCTAATTAACTATGGCTATATGTAATATTACAGTAGGCGCTAGAGGGCGCTGTCTTACAACTTCACAAACATTGCGCATTTTTCTCAAAATTGTAAATATAATAATATATTCAATTTCATCTCATCACAAGGATGATTAAAAGCTTAAGTCAGGGAACCCGCAACTCGATATCTTTCTTCAAACCGGAGATATTAACAAGAGCAATAGAAAAATGTGATTATACAGGGTGTTATTTAATGATAGGACGTAATTCCAAGGGCGCATTCCTGAACCAAATTCAAGTTGAAAAAAAAACATATGTTCTAGAAAGTCTGTTTAAAGTTTGGCAGTGTTGTTCGTTATGATAAGACGCTAAGTTTGCACTAACTAGAGGATAATTATGAGTTTCAGTAGCGTCCCGGAGGGCAGTCTCATGAATAATGACAAAAAAAAGTGTACGCCACTGACTTGTTTAAAAGTTTTATATTGTTTTCGGGTTAAGCAGCTAAAAATACAACTTTTTTGTTTCTTGATATTTTTTCGTATTTTACTTCGTTTTCAAAAAAAAGAAAATAAAAGCCACTTCATTGCCTGTCGAGAAATTGTTAAAATGAAATCAAGTTAACTTTGATCGTTGCTAGGAAATTTTATTTTATTGTTATGAACATAATGTTTTTGACTTTCTGTGACAGTTTGTTATTATTTTTCTTTGGTCAAAAGGTAGATTGTGCTACTAAAAAAATAGTAAATAATTAATCTGGCAGTGGTTCAAACGTAATACCTCCGGGGGAAGACCTCGTACAATTCTAACTCCGGCAGTTGAGAAGGCTGTCCTACATGCGGCCGAAAAGAATTCAGCATCTATTATGAGAAAAATTGGTAGGGAACAAAATATTTGCTACAAAATGATATGGGAAATTTTAAAAGAATCTTTGTTGTATCCTAACCATGTACAAGGAGTTCAGGCACTTCTTCCAAGAGATTTTGAACCGCGTACGCAATTTTGTAGATGGTATCTTAGTATAATATTTCAATTGAGCTTACCAAAATCGTTGGATAGGTCGTGAAGGACCACAATTCTGGCCACCTAGATCGCCCGACTTAAACAGTCTAGATTTTTGTTTGTGGGAGCACCTAAAATCATTAGTTTATGTTACATCAATCGAGACAGTAAAACAACTAAGGAACAGAATTATTGACGGATGAGAAGAAGAGCAGAAGCGTGCATGGAAGCGGGAGATGGTCATTTCCAACATTTTTTGTGAATATTCTGTTAAATTGTTATTACTTTTCATTTGTTAGATTTTAGAAAATGGCTTAGTAATAAGTATTGTGCAAGTCAGTGGCTTACATTGTATACGTATCGATGGTATAACCACAGAAATATTAAAATCTATTAAAACTACTATTATATTTAATTAAAATTTTTAAAACAAGTATATATCCAGAAGCTTTCAAAATTGGTGTAATATAACCTATTTTTAAAAATGGAGATTCAAGTAAAATTAGTAATTATAGGCCTATAACATTAATATCTTCATTAGCTAAAGTTTTTGAAAAAATTTTAAAAATGCGAATTGATAATTATTTAGAAAAAATAAATTTTATTTCTAAAAAACAATTGGGGTTTCAAAAAAATTAATCGACGCAAGATGCTATTTGCTGTCTAACAGAACAAATATACATGAGAGTGGTGATAAACTTTGGAATAATAGGAATATTTCTGAACAGGTTAATTTAAAAAAAAAACGCTCAGACACGTCGATTTTAATTTTTATATCTGCATTTTTTTAGCTAATACTAGAATATACAGGGTGTTACATAAATGAATTATCACGTCAATGTCACTTTTTGTAAATGGAATACCCTGTATATTATTTCATTTTTTGATTATACGCAAGATTCTAAGCAGATTACGTTTATGACGTCCTATACCTATTTTCAACTGTTTACGAATTATTGACAATTGAAAATTAGACATCTTCAATGAAAATAATAGTATATTATTAACCAAGGTTTAGACAGCCATCATTATTGCCGAAGCGGCAAGTTTAAATCACGAGGAGCGGAGCGACGAGGGATTTAAGACGCGAGGGCTATAAGCTGTCTAAACCGTGGTTAATATACTATTTTTTTCAGTACTGCAAACTTTCATTAGACATTTATCTTTATAGTATTAATAATTATAAATTATAGGTAGAGGTATAAGTATATTTTTTAATCAAGTTACCTGCGCTTTTAAATTGGCAAAATATTTTGTTGTTTTGTCAGGTGTCATGACATTAATGTCAATTTTTGTTCATTTATGTCATCAAATTTCACGAGTTTTCCGTTTTTTTAAAAAATGAGCTAAGAAAATGTTAGTGATATTATTATGTGGACACCTCCAGAATTAAGGATGGAAGCAGAAAAAATGTTGATTGTATCGATATTTTACAATATCAAGCATCTCTAATAATCTAATATGTATTGATAATTATCTGGTTGCATAACCACAATGAATTCATGTTGTAGAATCAAAAAATCAAGTTACCTGCGTTCAAATAGATTCTTGAAGATCGGTCAATAATGGATTTCAATGCCTTATTATTGACCATGGTCAATAATAACTTATAAGGTAGAGAAAAACGATTTCTAACGTTAAAAATCGGTCAATAATGGCGATGTTATAGGTTAGTAGTGGAAAAAAATATAAATTGAATTGTTTGAGCGTTTTTTTTTTTAAGTTAACCTGTTCACAGATATTTCTATTATTCCCAACTTTATTTTCATTCGTATAGGGTGTCTCAAAAAATCAGTATCAATTTCAAGTTTGTTTTTATAAACGAAATGACACTTTTTTAAATATGAAACATAATATTTTATTTAATGAACATTATTTAAAATAAAGGAATATGCTTGTCTATTTTAATAAATGTTGGAAGTGGTATCCATTCACAGCGCTACAATGACCCAATCTATCCACAAACTCTCTTTGGACGTTAGTAACAATATCTGGGGTAATTTGCCGTATCGTGGATCTTATTCTTATTTTCAAGTCTTCTAAATTTTGTGGTTTATTTTTGTATACTCTCTCTATAACGTAGCCCTATAAGAAGAAGTCGAGCGGAGTTAAATCGGGTGACCTTGGTGGCCACTCTATTTCGCCCCGTCGGCCTATCACACGATGATGAAACGTATTGTCCAAATATCTTCGAACATTTGCGCTAAAATGGGCAGGAGCTCCATCTTGCTGAAACCAAAGTCTATCATTAAACGTATCTGGAACATCTTGATTTGGAAATAGTGTTATTAAGGCAGGTACAAGTTCTTTCTCTAGAAATGACAGGTATCGTTCGCCATTCAATGTCCCCTTAAAAGAATATGGCCCGATGATTCTATTCTCAACAATTCCCGCCCAAACATTAATTTTCTCCCTATACTGCGTATGGTCCTCTCTATACCATTGTGGATTTTCATTTCACCAATAACGAAAATTTTGCTTATTTACTTCTCCATTAAGGCAAAATGTGGCTTCATCAGAGGAAATCACGTTTTTTACAAAATTATTATTATTTTGGCAGATATCCATCATTACCTCACAAAACTGATTCCTTCTGTCCGGATCATCGTCATATAGCTCTTGAACTATTTTTATTTTATAAGGACGCCACTTTTCTTTTCTTAAGAACTTCACAATAGCTGAATGATCCACATCAATGTTCTTCTAGCGACATTAAAATATCAATTTTAGTGTCTTCAGGGATGCCTGGTCGTCCTGAACGCGGCTTGTCTCTGACATGTCCGAAATTATTAAATTTATTCATTAATTTACTTACAGTGGCCTGACTGATTGGCTGTCTCTCCGGGTATTTATTATTGAACATCTCACACACTTCTTCTTGCGTTCGAGTTTTATCTCCACAACCAGCCATAATGAGGATCTCGATTCTTTGCGTTTCTGTTAAGAACATTATGATAAAATAATACAAAATAATCAAATAATCACAAGGCGTTTGTCAAAAAAGTGAATTAGAATGACATCAAATAACATCACTATGAACGCCAGATATTGGTAACCATGCTAACGTCCAAAGAGAGTTTGTGGATAGATTAGGTCATTGTAGAGCTGTGAATGGATACCACTTCCAACATTTACTAAAATAGGCAGGCATATTCCTCTATTGTAAATAATGTTCATTAAATAAAATAATATGTTTAAAATTTTAAAAAGTGTCATTTCGTTTATAAAAACAAACTTGAAAAATTGATACTGATTCTTTGAGACCCATATATGAATGAAAATAAATTTGGGAATAATAGAAATATCTGTGAACAGGTTAACTTAAAAAAAAAACCGCTCAAACAATTCAATTTAATTATTCAATCAAATTAATGTTTCATTTATTTTCATTGAAGATGTCTAATTTTCAATTGTCAATAATTCGTAAACAGTTGAAGATAGGTATAGGACATCATAAACGAAATCTGCTTAGCATCTTGCGTATAATCAAAAAATGAAATAATATACCTACAGGGTATTCCATTTACAAAAAGTGACATTGACGTGATAATTCATTTATGTAACACCCTCTATATTCTAGTATTAGCTAAAAAAATGCAGAAATAAAAATAAAAATTGACGTGTCTGAGCGTTTTTTTTTTAAGTTAACCTGTTCAGAGATATTCCTATTATTCCAAACTTTATCACCACCCTGTATAATGCATTAGATGATAAACACCTTGTATTTGTATTTTTTTGGATTTAACAAAAGCCTTTGATACGGTTAGCCATAATTTACTATTAAAAAAAATTGAAAATATTGGATTTAGAGGAAAGCAATTAGAATTAATTAAAAACTATCTTAAAGATATACCAACTTATGTTAAAAAAAATAGATAAAGAAGAAAGCTATTCAAAAGTATTTAAATGTGGTGTTTGTCAAGGGATAATTTTAGGACCATTATTTTTTAATATTTGTGTTAATGATTTATTTAGTATACAGGGTGCCCGAAATTGGTGCTGACAGTATTGCGATCTCGGAAACTAGAAGAGATAGAAAGACGGTTAAATGGGGAAAGTTTTAGGCAATTATGTAAGTAGTTTATTGGTGCTTACGGATCGATTCTGGTTCTTTTGAGTTTTAAGATATTTTGAATAAACCAATATGTTGCATTTGCTTAAATCGGTAGTAACTTTTTTATTACCCAAACTTTTTTAAATCCGAAAACACATTTTTATTGCTCCTTTTTACATAGAAGATGCCTAACTGATCATATCTTGGTTACAACGTTTCGGTTTCCTGTAACCATCATCAACTTTCTTTTTTCTTATGACCGCCATATTGGATTTTTTACTCATCGAAAAGAACTTAATTTTTCCAATACTATGATACTAAATTCTCTAATACAGAATAAAAATGTATAACCTCAAAATAACGAAAAATTTTATTTTCGAACATATTTGGCAACACCGACTTATCGGATAGTTCTTTTCCTTAAGAATAAAGTTAATTAAATAACAATATAAGTTTATACTACTTTAAATTAAAGTTAAAATGTAATAACTTTTTTAAAAATCATAAAAATCTAGTAGGTACCTACCTATCTAATAGATACCTATTTCGATAAGTTTTTTATTGACATTTTTGTTTAGAAGGCTTTGAACTTTATACAAATGAAATTTTTTAATCTGCCAAATAATTTTTCTGCGTTGTAATAAACATCATTAACAATGGCGTTAAATTATTCTAACGAAGAGAAGTTTGATATGTTAGCGCGTGTTGTATAAAAAATGACAGAAATGCGAATAAAACTATGGATAATTATTTTGGAATGTACCCCAAAAGACGACAACCCAGCAGAGCGTATTTTTCTAAACTGACTAGAAACTTGCTAGAATTTGGCAGTTTTGAAAAGCCTCGTCCCAAAGAATATGGAATAGATAACGAAAATCGTAATAGAATAATTTTAGAACATTTTAATGAATATCCGACTTCATCTACAACAATCGCTAACACAGCTTGGAATTCCAATATCCACCGTTCACGATGCATTTAAAGTTGCTAAATACCATCCTTACAAGCCAACAATTGTACAAGGACTTCAAGAAGGTGATTTTGATAGGAGAGTCATTTTTTGTAATTGGTATCTTGGTAAATGTCGAGAAAATCTCACATTTTCGGATAATGTTTTATGGACAGATGAAACACATTTCACCAACTGTGGAATCTTTAATAAAAAGAATCACCATCACTGGGCTTTTGAAAACCCGCAATTACTCGAGCCACGCAGATTGCAAGTACCATTTGGATTTAATGTGTGGTGTGGAATAATTAGTAAGAAATATTTTATTTTGGTTTAAATTAACTGCAAAAAATGCTTGAATTATTTATCTTCACAATTTATTTAGCAATATTATAATAATTACGATGGATCTTTTGCATACTTTTTATTATTTTTAGAAAATCAGCTTATTGGTCCTTTTATTTATGACCAAACATTGACCGGACCTTACCCCATTGGACTTTTATTTATGAGGATTTGTCACAAATGAGGTATACGAATTTAATCCCCCTGAAACTCGCCAAGTTCTTGAGCAGCGAACTAGGAATATTTTTAGTTATATTAACCGTAATACCATTAATGCGTTGAAAAAAATGGTCGACATTTTGAACCTTAGTATATTTTACTTAATTAACTTTAATTCTTAAGCAAAAAAACTTTCCGATATGTCGGTGTTGCCAAATATGTTCGTAAATATGATGTTTTTGTTATTTTGATGTTATAAATTTTTATTTTGTATTAGTGTTTGATATCATAGTATAGGAAAAATTAGGTACTTTTTGATGAGTAAAAAATCCAATATGGCGATCATAAGAGAAAAGAAAGTTGATGATGGTTACAGGAAACCGAAACGTTGTAACCAAAATATGATCAGGTAGGCATCTTCTATGTCAAAAGTGGCAATGAAAATGTGTTTTCGGATTTAAAAAATATTGGGTAATAAAAAAAATTACTACCGATCTAAGAAAATGCAACATTTTGGTTTATTCAAAATATCTCAAAACCCAAAAGAACCAGAATCGGCCAGTAAGCACCAATAAACTACTTACATAATTGCCTAAAACTTTCCCCATTTAACCGCCTTTCTATCTCTTCTAGTTTCCGAGATCGCAATACCACCGTCCAAATATAAGAAGTCCGCTCACTTGCTCTTGCCGCTGTAAATTTCTCCCCTGCCGACGCCCTACCCCGCGCCCGGCGTTCGGCTGGGCATTAGTTTTTGCAAGTGCATACTTTAATCCACAGCGCTCTCGGCGAAGAGTTTTCGTATGCTGCCACGTTATAATTAGTATAATATTAGCTTATAGTTGGAGTCAAGCAAATATTTGACGCGTGACACTTCCATCTTGTCATATTTGTCCAATACTAGTTATATTTCGATTTCACTAACTTTATTACAGCTGATACTTAGTCAGGGCCGGACTGACGAATATTGTTGTTTATAAACCTTTGCAGAAAATGATTGCTGGGAAATTGGTCTAAGAATATGAATTATAATATAAATAAACTTGTTTTGATAAATTATGTGCATTGTAATGGTGGGATTCAGGATTGACCATTAATATCACAGGTCTTAACAAAAGCAATTGGAATAAATAAAATACGGATCTGCAGCCCATATGATTTGACCAAACCGACGAGAATTCACGTGAGGTAACTCGGTTTATGTATATCTCTTTTTAGTCATATAAAAGGATAAAGATACAAATACTTCGAGTGGGTGGTAATTATTATAATATAAATTAGCCATTAGTAACTTTTATATTATGAGTGGCCTGTCGTATTTGACACCCATGACAATATGGAAGTGTCACGCGTCAAATATTTGCTTGACCCCAACTATACTTATGATGGAGGCGAATCACCTTAAGAGTTTTTCTTATTGTTGTGTTGATGATTGTTTTTCGTTATTTCGGTGCCCTAAAGATCCAATAAGGTAAGTAAAAAGGATTGTTTACTTCCTTTGAGTAAGATGCAAAGTAGATTTAGTGGGACATATTACACACCATGCCGACGTTTCGTTAATTTATTTTAACTATGAATTTTCATGTATGTATTGATTATGCTGTCAAAAAGGTATATTTAAATAATAGTAATTTACGTAACAAAGTTCCGAAAGTAATATTTTACGGGATGAGTAGGAACTCCAGGGCGAGCCGTAGGAGAGTCCTGAAATCCCTCGAGTTCACTTTTGGATCGTGTTACGTACAATATTTTTTTCTGTAGTTGTTTTGTATGTTAAAAAAATATATAATACGTGACAAGCGCTGTCATAATATAGTGCAATGTTCATGTTATTGTCAAAGCCGTTTACATAGAAACCCAAAATCGTCCCGAAAGTAACAATAATAGACCCGAAAGTAAAGAAATCGTATCGAAAGTGAAAAAAATCGTTCCTAAAGTAGCTACTTTCGGTACGATTTGTGTTAAGTATTTATTACCTTTATTACAACAACTCCCTCGTATAAAAATATTCAAGCGGCCAAGCCACCGTTCCTACTGAATGACTCCCGTATCTCCCTTGTAGGCGGTTCTCGGTGCGATTCGAGGTCACCGCCGGCGTTTTCAATACTTCAAAGAAGTGATCGGACTTCTTATATTTGGACGGTGGCAATACTGTCAGCACCAATTTCGGGCACCCTGTATATTGCGATGGGAAAATTCATAGTTTTGCAGATGATACTGCTATTTTTTATAGCGATACAAATTGGGACAATTTAAATAAGAAAATTAAAAAAGATTTTAATATTATAAAAAATTGGTTTGATACTAATTTATTAACAATTAATTTTAATAAAACAAATTATCTTCCATTTACTTTAAACCTAAATAATGTACTACAAAATATGAATAGCATTAATATAAGCGATGACATTCAAATTTTAAAAGTTAATTATATAAAATATTTACAAATAATCTTTGACAGTAAATTAAATTGGAATTTTCAAGTAGAATATTTGATTGATTGAAAAAATTAAGAACTTTATTACCAATTTTTAAAAGCATTAAAAAATTTCTGGATATATAACATCTAGAAATATTATACTATGCATTAGTCAAAACTCATTTAAATTACGGAATTTTGAGTTGGGGAGGAATAAACGGAACTTTGGTTAAAAAATTAGAAGTATTACAAAAAAGATTCTTGAAAATTATATTTAATAAGGACTATCTTTATCCTTCAAAAGAATTATATTCAGAAACAAAAAAGATGAACGTTAGAGAAATTTATATTTATAATATTTTAATATATATTTTTAAAAATAAAAACATTATACAATTTAAAGACCATAACATAATACACGTTATTAAAATGAAATATCCATAAAACCTAAAATAAATAAGTCCGTAGGACAAAAAACTTTTAAATACTTATGCTTTTATTTAAACGATTATTTACCAACAAATATTAAAAAAATTATTTCAATAAAAAAATATAAAATTAAAATAAAAACATTTATATTGGAAACAAACTCTTTAAAAATATTTTTGGAAATGCTCTAACTAATTAATGCTATTTCTATTATTGTGAATCAATTATATAATTAATCCTTTTCAGAAATTTAATAATCTATCATCAAGAAAGTAACGTTTATGAATACTTGCAACTTTTTATAGAAATATTCTTAAATATTTAAAATTTTAAATACTTTTAAATAAATAAGATTTGTCCCTAACAAACACGTCTTCTGGGGAATTTATGAATAAGTTTATTCAAGAATATCATATTAACATGTTTATTATATTGTAATTATTTAAAATAAACTTATTATTATTATTTTAGACGCGGTATGATAGTTATATTGCCATAGAAAATGTAACTTATACTACAGGATCTATTGTAATTGTAGGTACATGGGGTTTTTCCCCAGCGACACTAATTCCTCAGCTCGATATTACTTTGAAAAAAGCGCTACCTATTTTGACGGCGAGCTAGTACCCAGGCGTGTGCACGCCTTGTTGCCGCATGCTAAGTTGATTACGATTTTGATATCACCAGCGAGAAGAGCCTACTCTTGGTATCAGCATACCAAGGCACATGGCGATATTGTAACGAACAACTACAGTTTTCATCAGGTCATAACGGCCAGTGATACTGCACCGAAACCTTTACGAGATCTAAGAAATAGGTAAGATGAAACATTAATACTAATTTCTCTATTCTATGGTTCTATTTGGTAAGTCCTGAAACTAGAGATAGGGCGTATGTTTCTTTAACTTTCAGATTCTTTTTAGTACTTGCTGCTATTTACATTACTATTAATAAATATATAATTCAATGAAATATAGTATTGTACAGGGTTTTCGCTTATATTTAGACCCCTATCTAGAGCGAAAACAATAAGAGATAGAAAAAACTTTAAATACGAAAGTTTTAGGATTTTTACTGAATCATCAGAATCTTAGCAAAAATTTTTTAAAAGATGATTACAAATTAATAGATATCAAATGGAATTAAACTTGTTGCATTTATTTCTCAATGCCTCCTAAATGTTATTTTAATAGTAAGAGAAGCATCACCAATGTAGGCATAAGTTGCTTATTTTTTTCGGCATTGTAATCATCTTTTGAAAATTTTTTGCTAAGATTCTGATAATTCAATAAAAATTCTAAAACTTTCATATTTAAATTTTTTTTCTATCTCTTATTGTTTTCGCTCTAGATAGGGGTCTAAATGTAAACGAAAACCCTGTACCTCACCAACTTAAAATTGCGAAAGTAAAACCTGTGTACAAAAAAGGATGTTCAAAAGATTTAAATAATTTTAGACCTATAAGTTTACTTCCCAGCTTTTCAAAGATTTTTGAACTTGTAATTTGACAGGTAGGTCCACCACATCTGCCAGTTTTATTTCAGTTCATGAATGCTATTTTAGTTCAACTAGAAAATAAGCACCTGGCTTTAGGCATGTTTATCGACCTAAGCAAAGCATATGATTGTATACAGTATGTCCGGAGATGTGGTAGACAAGAGGGCAAACGGACAAAAAATTTCATTTTTGGAGGAAAAGTCATTCTTTATAAAAAATTTTGCTTGCTGAAAAAATACGATTGTCGATGAAAAAAAATATTGTATACTTAAAATTAAAATAAAAAATTCAAATTTTTTACGAGAGTAAAGTACCCTTATTTCAAAGTTTTTAGCAAATCCCATTTAAGAAAATTGTTTCAAATCATCACATCTTTTAAGATTTGGATAGCAATAATATTTCTGCTTGAGATTTGCATTTAACTAAAAAGTTTGGTAGGTGTACCTTTGATTTTGTATACCTTTAAGCAACACCTTTGATAAGTTACCTCAGAAACAGATTATTACAGTGTCAAACAAGTGTCATTGTCAGTAACTCTTAAAGATTTTTTTCTACTGACGTTTTATAATAACCCCTTTTTGATTGTCGTTTTGATTTTTAAATAACCTCCTTTAAGGCACAGCGTGCTTAATAGTATATTATTAACCAAGGTTTAGACAGCCATCAATATTGCCCGAGCGGCAAGTTTAAATCACGAGGAGCGGAGCGACGAGGGATTTAAGACGCGAGGGCTATAAGCTGTCTAAACCGTGGTTAATATACTATTTTTTCCACTACTACAAACTTTTATAAGACATTTATCTTTATAATATTAATAATTATAAAAAATTATAGGTAGGTATTAGTATATTTTTTAATCAAGTTACCTGCTCCTTGGAATTGGCAAAATATTTTGTTGTTTTGTCAGGTGGCTTTGTTAATGTCAATTTTTGTTCATTTATGTCATCAGATTTCAAGAGTTTTCCGTTTTTTTAAAAAATGAGCGAAGAAAATGTTAGTGATATTATTATGTATACACCTCCAGAATTAAGGATGGAAGCAGAAAATATGTTGATTGTATCGATATTTTACAATATCAAACATCTCTAATAATCTAATATGTATTGATAATTATCTGGTTGCCTAACCACAAGAAATCACCCTTCAGTTATTCATGTTTATGAATTCATGTTGTAGAATCAAGAAATCAAGTTACCTGCGTTCAAATAGATTCTTGAAGATCGGTCAATAATGGATTTCAATGCCTTATTATTGACCATGGTCAATAATAACTTATAAGGTAGAGAAAAACGATTTCTAACGTTAATAATCGGTCAATAATGGCGATGTTATAGGTTAATACGGTCCTATGACACCATAGTAGGAAACAGCGCACCAAACATTCACTTTTTTTTAAATATTGACGTCGGGTTGAGATTCTAAACCTAGGATTAACATCACTCCAATAGCGAACATGTTGTTGCGATGCCACAGTTCCATTCGTCGAAAACGTGGACTCCTCCGAGAACATTATGAATTTATGGAATCCTCTATTACCACCTAATATCTTACTCTCTGCCCACAAACAAAAATCTAGCCTTTTGCCATCATCGCCCTCTTCTAATGTGTGGTTATAACGGGGCTTGTAGAGACGTATCTTATTTTGGTTTAAAATTTCTTAAATAGTACTTTTTTGACCAACTGTAGTTGCGTAGCTCGTTTCTTCAAGGACAGTATGGGGGTTTCTCTAACAAACTGCAGTACGAGTAGATTCGCTGCATCATCTTCCTTGTAGTATTTTTTCCTTTTTTTAAGTCTAATATGGATCACGTTTCACGAAATTTCTTGATCAGCTTACAGACTGCCCATTTGGTTACGGGTACATTGAGGAACCTTTCATGAAATTTTTCAATATTGTATCTTTAAGAAAAATAAAGTAAATCCGTTACCATAACATTGGATTAAATGTATTTATTTCTGGCCGGTATATTATTAGCTTATAACCTCTTAGTTACGCGGGAATTATAAGGGTCATAACTCCCTTGGGATATTAAGAAAAATTTGACATAAAATCAAACGATTGACATCTAATGTCAATTTGATTGTCATCTATTGAAACATTTATTCCACTTTAAAAATAAACAAAATGTTACTAAAATCGGTCAGAAATAAAATTATCTATGTATCACTGGAATTATAAGGGTCTCAATTACCTCGGGCAATTGCTGTCCCTCGGGCCAAAGGCCCTCGGGACGTAAACTTTGCCCTCGGTAATTAAGACCATTATAATTCCCTAGATACATAAATAACTATTATTTCTGACCGGTATATTATTAGCTTATAACGTCTTAGTTACGCGGGAATTATAAGGGTCATAACTCCCTTGGGATATTAAGAAAAATTTGACATAAAACCAAACGATTGACATCTAATGTCACTTTAAAAATGAACAAAATGTTACTAAAATCGATCAGAAATAAAATTATCTATGTATCACTGGAATTATAAGGGTCTCAATTATAATTCCCTAGATACATAAATAACTATTCTTGCTCCGTTGTTAACATATTGTAAACTAATAAAGCTATTTATACAACAAGTTACGAAATAAGGGTCCTTTAGGCACGCGACGTGAAAATTGTCCTATGAGGCGAAGCCGAGTTGGACAACCCGTCAGAGTGACTAAAAGACATTGTTTCGTAACGAATGGTATACGATATTTTTTCTACAGGCGTTTTATAATAAAAAACTTAATTTATTTTACCAAACGTTTTATTAACTGTGTTTCATTTACACCTTTCATGTCAAAAAAATTGAAAGAATTTTTTTGTCACAAACTGCGGCAAATATTAAGTAAAAAATGAGTGATTTAGAAGACTCAGACATTGAATATGAACTACGGGTTATAAGCCCAAAAAGTCGAAAGTTTTTTCCAAGGAACAAATATAAAGATTTGTCAAAGAAGCAAAGAACTATTTATTGGACAAAGTCATTCTTGTTGTGGGAATCTCTGGAGCATGTCGCAGAGAACTCACATATTTAAAGATGAGTAATATCGAAATTTCGGAGTCTTTAATTAAAATAACCATTCCAAACACTAAAACAAATGTTGCAAGAAGCTTAGTAATTAGCGAAGGCTCTATTGACGGCATCCGAAAGTACGCCCAATTACGTCCAGCACACATAACCCATGAAAGATTTTTTATCACGTACAGAAACTCCAAATGTTCCAGACTTCCAGTGGGCATTAATACCATTGGAGCAAAACCAAAAAAATTGCTGAGTTCTTGGGGCTTCCAAAGGCAAATGAATATACAGGCCATTGCTGTTGAAGATCTTCAGCAACTTTTTTAGCGGACTCTGGAGCGGATATATTAATGCTAAAGCGACATGGAGGTTGGCGGTCAAATGCCGTGGCTGAGGGGTATATAGACGATTCTTTAGAAAACAAAAGAAAAATTTCCGAAAAAATTCTTGGTGAAAAATCTTTGGACACTAACAACAAACGTGTTAAATCTAATGAATCAGAATGATCTACCAGCTCTACTAGTGGCATGGGTTTAATTGATATTGCTGTTGCAGATTCATTTTCTATTTCTAGTTCAAATTCCTCATCTATTTTACAAAGAGAAATATCTCAACGTACTGTTTTAGGTTACCCAAGCATTGATATTAATAATATAAGTAACTGTACTTTTAATATTTATAATAAGTAGGTAAAATTAGAGTCTGTGTTTAGTTTTTAACTGTAAATAATTACTTTTAGTCACAGCGTGCTTAAAAAGCTTTTAACCAAGAATTTTTTCGGAAATTTTTCTTTTGTTTTCTAAAGAATCGTCTATATACCCCTCAGCCACGGCATTTGACCGCCAACCTCCATGTCGCATTAGCATTAATATATCCGCTCCAGAGTCCGCTAAAAAAGTTGCTGAAGATCTTCAACAGCAATGGCCTGTATATTCATTTGCCTTTGGAAGCCCCAAGAACTCAGCAATTTTTTTGGTTTTGCTCCAATGGTATTAATGCCCACTGGAAGTCTGGAACATTTGGAGTTTCTGTACGTGATAAAAAATCTTTCATGGGTTATGTGTGCTGGACGTAATTGGGCGTACTTTCGGATGCCGTCAATAGAGCCTTCGCTAATTACTAAGCTTCTTGCAACATTTGTTTTAGTGTTTGGAATGGTTATTTTAATTAAAGACTCCGAAATTTCGATATTACTCATCTTTAAATATGTGAGTTCTCTGCGACATGCTCCAGAGATTCCCACAACAAGAATGACTTTGTCCAATAAATAGTTCTTTGCTTCTTTGACAAATCTTTATATTTGTTCCTTGGAAAAAACTTTCGACTTTTTGGGCTTATAACCCGTAGTTCATATTCAATGTCTGAGTCTTCTAAATCACTCATTTTTTACTTAATATTTGCCGCAGTTTGTGACAAAAAAATTCTTTCAATTTTTTTGACATGAAAGGTGTAAATGAAACACAGTTAATAAAACGTTTGGTAAAATAAATTAAGTTTTTTATTATAAAACGCCTGTAGAAAAAATATCGTATACCATTCGTTACGAAACAATGTCTTTTAGTCACTCTGACGGGTTGTCCAACTCGGCTTCGCCTCATAGGACAATTTTCACGTCGCGTGCCTAAAGGACCCTTATTTCGTAACTTGTTGTATAAATAGCTTTATTAGTTTACAATATGTTAACAACGGAGCAAGAATAGTTATTTATGTATCTAGGGAATTATAATTGAGACCCTTATAATTCCAGTGATACATAGATAATTTTATTTCTGATCGATTTTAGTAACATTTTGTTCATTTTTAAAGTGACATTAGATGTCAATCGTTTGGTTTTATGTCAAATTTTTCTTAATATCCCAAGGGAGTTATGACCCTTATAATTCCCGCGTAACTAAGACGTTATAAGCTAATAATATACCGGTCAGAAATAATAGTTATTTATGTATCTAGGGAATTATAATGGTCTTAATTACCGAGGGCAAAGTTTACGTCCCGAGGGCCTTTGGCCCGAGGGACAGCAATTGCCCGAGGTAATTGAGACCCTTATAATTCCAGTGATACATAGATAATTTTATTTCTGACCGATTTTAGTAACATTTTGTTTATTTTTAAAGTGGAATAAATGTTTCAATAGATGACAATCAAATTGACATTAGATGTCAATCGTTTGATTTTATGTCAAATTTTTCTTAATATCCCAAGGGAGTTATGACCCTTATAATTCCCGCGTAACTAAGACGTTATAAGCTAATAATATACCGGTCAGAAATAAATACATTTAATCCAATGTTATGGTAACGGATTTACTTTATTTTTCTTAAAGATACAATATTGAAAAATTTCATGAAAGGTTCCTCAATGTACCCGTAACCAAATGGGCAGTCTGTAAGCTGATCAAGAAATTTCGTGAAACGTGATCCATATTAGACTTAAAAAAAGGAAAAAATACTACAAGGAAGATGATGCAGCGACTCTACTCGTACTGCAGTTTGTTAGAGAAACCCCCATACTGTCCTTGAAGAAACGAGCTACGCAACTACAGTTGGTCAAAAAAGTACTATTTAAGAAATTTTAAACCAAAATAAGATACGTCCCTACAAGCCCCGTTATAACCACACATTAGAAGAGGGCGATGATGGCAAAAGGCTAGATTTTTGTTTGTGGGCAGAGAGTAAGATATTAGGTGGTAATAGAGGATTCCATAAATTCATAATGTTCTCGGAGGAGTCCACGTTTTCGACGAATGGAACTGTGGCATCGCAACAACATGTTCGCTATTGGAGTGATGTTAATCCTATGTTTAGAATCTCAACCCGACGTCAATATTTAAAAAAAAGTGAATGTTTGGTGCGCTGTTTCCTACTATGGTGTCATAGGACCGTATTTCTTTGAGAATACTTGTAATAGAAATTCTTATTTAAATATGTTAAATACTAAGTAAGATGTACTTCCAGCAAGATGGTTGCCCGGCCCATTTTGCTAGAGAAGTAAAGGAATGGCTTAATTTGGAATTTAAACAAAAATGGATCGGGTGAAATGGTTCAGTTTTATGGCCCCCAAGAAGTCCCGACCTTACGTTGGCACATATATATTTGTGGGGACACCTAAAACAGTTAACTTATGCCAATCCAAATGATGGAAGCATTTTAAAACAAAGAATTATACAAGCTGTAGAAGCAATATCCCTAGAAGAAGTGCGGAGGAGTTATGATTCTAGAAAAATGCGTTCTTCATGGTGCAGCGGTGTTTGAATAATTATTGTTATAGGGGAAAGGGGAAAGAAAGTCAAAAAGTCTTTCTCCACTGATTTAATAGTGAGCTATCAAAGGCTCAATTTTAAAAAAATTAAAACGTCTCTACATGTTTCGAAGGTAGTAACCTTCATCTTCAGGAGACGAAAACAGTGCTGCAGTTAGTATTAGCAGTAGAGAGAAAACTGTTAATGGAAAGTGACGCTGATGGAGCTTTTTTTAAAAAATTTTTTGACAAGATATTAAAAATTGAATGTAAATGCAGTCAGCATACAGAAATTGTAAATGAAATGTTATATTTAATTCAAAATTTATGTGAAGACTTCGTTAATTTGTGGTCGGATTTAAAAGGGAAGATGTTCGTCATTTGAAAGTCATAAGTTAGGGAAAACGACAGCTCATTAATATTTTCAATATTTTTTCTTAGTGTAAATATCGTTTGTCACGCTTTGATATAGATTTAGTGTGCAGCCACAGTACAAGCTCCATCAGCGTCACTTTCCACCAACAGTTTTCTCTCTACTGCTAATACTAACTGCAGCACTGTTTTTGTCTCCTGAAGATGAAGGTTACTACCTTCGAAACATGTAGAGACGTTTTAATTTTTTTTTTAATTGAGCCTTTGATAGCTCACTATTAAATCAGTGGAGAAAGACTTTTTGACTTTCTTTCCCCTTTCGCCCTATATTTCAACTCCACTTCGAGAATGGACTATTTCTTTAAATTATTCTTATGCTATCTGATTTTGATCTATTTTTATGAATTATGCCTGAAATTATAACCATATATTGGTTTATGTTTACAGACAATGACGTTTTGCTTGACACTGTAATAATCTGAAGTACCTAATCGAAGGTGATAATTAAGGGTATACAAAATCAAAGGTAGACCTACCAAACTTTTCAGTGAAATGCGAATTTAAAGCAAAAATATTATTGCTCTCCAAACTTAATGAAAACCAATATCTTAGAAGATGTTATGATTGGAAATAATTCTCCTAAACAGTATTTTGCTAGAAACTTTAGTATAAGGGTACTTTACTCTTAAATATTTCAAATGTTTAACTTTTTGGACACCCTATATACAATTTTTTTTTTCATCGACAATCATATTTTTTCAGCAAACAAAAAATTTCATAAAGAATAATTTTTTCTCGAAAAATGAAATGTATTGGTATAGCTTCGGGGAGTATATTGGGGCCAATACGATTCATTACATTTTAAAATTATCAGTGCTAAAAAAGTAATTGTAAAAGGGCCTAATATATCAAATTTTATCTCCACTTTTCCCTTATAACATAATACGTTGTTTTATAAGCGCCATTCTGTTTTTTGTAAAATTCTTCTAACACGCCCATTTTGAAAGTAAATTTCAACTTGAACGTCCTTGAAAAGATTATTTTAAGTAGAATTTGATAGAGCAATAAAAGAGTAAGGGTGTCGTTTAAAAATTAGTACTTCGCGAAACTTCCAGTGACCGGAAGTGACGTTCATTTGATTTTTAAGTTAAAATTTAGCTTTCGCTCAAACATAGCAGTATCTCAAATTTGAATTTAGTATGTTTTAACATAACGCTATGGTTCTCTGTACCATGATTTCGCGTTTGCACTCGGTATTAAAGCAATTTGGAAAAAATGTTTTGTTTTTTCTTCGAAAACTAATAAAAATTTGTGAAGGTAAAAAAATATTTAAGGAGATTATTAGGATGCTTTTCAAAATATCTTCGTTTAAAAATAAAAATTGGGACAGCACTTTTAAAGAACTCAATAAACTGGTAATCAGCCCTATGATCAAACACACACGTTAACTCTAGACGCTAACTTCAAAATTAACTGTTTTTCAACCACAGTGAAAAATTAACAAGTAGGCTTTTTTCGGTTGTTGTCAACAGTAATATACCGATAGAGGAGGCGTCTTATCGGTAATACCGATGTTTTTAACAAGAAATCGATTTTCTGACAAATTTTTACGAAATGTAATTTTTACTTATAATCTGATATGATCCCGAGAGCTTTAGCTCGAGGGTCTTATCTTTGATTATAAGTAAAAATTACATTGAGTGAAAATTTTCTTGGAAAATCGAGTTTCGAGTGAAAAACGAAGGTATGAAGATAAGAAACCGCCTCTAGAGGTGTATTTTATTGGATAATTTACTGAACATAAAAATGAAGGCCGTCTGATAAAGGTAAATATACAAGTTAGAGGTGTTACTAATTTTTTATTTAAGTAAAAAAGCTACAAGCGTCTTTTCGAAAGCGTCTTTTCGAGCTAGCGGTAGTCTTATCGGGTAAGACGACCGTTACCAAGGTGGTTGCTATGAAAATGAGCGTTTTGATTGGTTCAATAAAAGTGAGGTGAATTATCACAGAAAGTTACTTTTAACGTACCGTTTACGTTAAAAGTTAACTTGTGTGTTTGATCATAGGGCTGAATGACGGTAGAGTAACAGGGACCTGAGGAATTTTAAGTGGTGGACCATGTATGCAAGAAAAACATTTAAAAATATCTTATTTAATTCTTTTTATAGATGTTTAAATCCAGGCAAATATGCACAACACTTAGAGAGATGGATGTCCTATTTTTCTCCCCAGTCGCTACACATAATCGATGGCGATGAACTAAAATCAAATCCAGTCGAAGTTATGAATGAATTGCAGAAATTTTTGAAAATAATCCCGTTTTTTAATTTCACCGAACATTTACGGTAAGATATTTTTTAGATTTCATTTTTAAAGTATATGCATTGGATTTATACAGGGTTTTACAAACTAGTGGGTTAAGTTATACAGTTCTGTCCATATTTGGTTAACGTTTGGAATACTTTTTTATTTTCAATCTTAGCGAAAAATGTACCCTTCATTTACAGTCTTGCTTGCCCTGAAAAAACTAACCTGAAAATAACATTGCCACTAAAAAAGTTAAGTTATATGATACAGGATACGGCAAAAATTTAAAATACATCAATGTCATATCATATTTTCAGGAAAAAAATATTTTAGAAAATATTTTGTTTCGACTAAAATTAATCGTGCTGCCGAAAAAGTTAAGCTATGTTATACAGTGTGTGACAAAATAAAAGAAGAAATGCATGCTTATGACTAAAGGGCGGAATATATGCAAAGTGCATATTATATATATAAATAAGAAACGCCCGGTCATGAGAACTCGTAGACACATAGGTTTAATGTCCAGTCCGGCACTTGTTTCATGAATTTTCCAATCTGAAGATATCTATCTAATAATTAATATTTACATTTTGGTTCTACACAAGGTATTTATTGGGGTTTCCGGGGTTTGCAGGTATATCGTTAGAGGTTATTTATTGTCATTTAATAATGCCTTATTATTATCTGCTTAACAAACTGTATTTATATCGGGTTGTAATACGTACTTCTGTTTTAGTTTGTCGAAAGATTTTTAGTGTGAAACTAGTGATTTCAAATTTGTGTTCAAAATGTCTAAGGTGGCGAAAACGTCTTCGTGGATTAAAAATTTCCCAGAGTTAAAGTTTAGTGGAGAAAAAGTCTTCTGTAAAGCTTGTATAAAAATTATTGTTTGTGAAAAGAAGTTCCAAATCGATCAACATTTGAAAACACCGCTGCATGAATCAAAGTTACAAAAAATGAAATCTGAGCCAGTTCAGCTGAGTGTAAAAAACGCATTTCAAAATGTTACAGAAAATCTGAAAAGGAAATTTTTAAAGAAGACTTATGCAAGGCTTTGGTCGCAGCAAAGATACCCTTAAAAAACTGCAAAATCCGCGATTTAGAGGATTTTTGCAAAAATATTGTCAACAAACCATTCCTGATGAATTAATGCTTAGATGAAGAATGTCCATTCAGTATGCGAAACCGTTTTAGAAGAAATTAGAGCTTCACTGGGTGATAAAAAATGTTTACATTATTGTTGATGAAAGCACAGATTATGCTTGTGGCAGATATATCGTACACCTTATGATTGGAGCACTTCAAGAAGACAAAGCAACAAACCCATATTTAAGAGCTTCTAAGCAGCTAGACAAAACTAATAATGTGGTGACCGTAATCCGATTTATTCAGCAGTCCCTATCGCTTTTTTTTTACCAAATCCAGTCCCAGATGAAAAGTTTCTAGTGCTTTTGTCTGATGCAGTACCATATGTGGTAAAAGAGGTTTAGATGACGATTCGCAGTGTGTTGTGCAAGGTAAAGAGTAAAGCTTTGGAGAAATCCGTATATACAGGGTGTCCCAGATAAGAATGCACTCTACAGGGATCTCGTAAACCACAGGAGATACAGAGATGGTTAAATTAGAGAAAAGTTGCGCATAATTGAATCCTGTAACGTCATGTTTTCAAATTTAAAAAATTCCGAATGCTTCCGAAGATATTTGGATAAAACCGAATTTTCGCGATTTCGTTTTAATTGATTTATGATTCTATTTGAAAAGACATGTTAAAATAAATTTTACATTCTTATTGCCACTTTTTCTCCCCTACAAGATGGTTTAATTTTATTTTTGATCCGACGTTTCGTTTAGTCACAACCATCATCAACTTTGTTATTTTAAATAGTCGGAAAATTTTATTTTATGCTTAATAGATTCTACGTTTTATTCTAAATCCAACGGTGTATCACACTTATTAGTTATTAGACGTTTCGATATAGAAAAACACATCATCAATGAAAATAGGCACATTATCGAAAATATGTATGTTTTTATTGTTGTATTTAAACACTAGTAGGATTTTAAAACATTTTTTTAAAAGAAACATAACAAAACATAATATCTAATAAAACTTATCTGAGAAGTGGAACAAGTAAGTAATAATTAATTTTAATTATTAAATACAATTCTTTTTTATTTTAAAAAAATACCTACATCATAATATTCAAACATAACGTACCATTTAAATTCGGCATCATATGGGTGGCTATGAAATTGATTGACGTTCGCAATTGTTTAAATATGTAGTTTCTTTAGATCTGTCACTTAGTTACAGAGACTTGTTAGCTTTAAATTTGGTAATTATTATTATGTTTTTTTTTTAATTTTAAACTGTTGCATTGTGAAGTAAAATTTAAAATAATGGAACATTATTCTAACGAAGAAAAATTTGACATGATTTGCTGTTACATCGAGAGTCATAAGAATTGTGCGCAAGCAGAGATGTAATATTTTCAAAAATATCCCGAAAAAAAGAATGGCGCGTTTGAAAAACCTGTTTTACATCGCAAAAAAAATTATGACCCTGAACAGGTAATGACCGTTTTACTTGCTGTAGCAGAAGATGATACTGTAGGACTTCGTGCTATTGAAAAGGAACATTCTGTTCCTAAATCAGTATCGCAAAGAATTCTCAATAGGGAAGAGTACCGTCCTTATAAATTCCACATCTGTCATTCTTTGCTTCCTGGGGATTACGAGCGCAGAATGACTTTTTGCGAGTGGTTTACTAGACAATGCGATGAAAATCATCATTTTCCATATAATGTTCTCTGGACTGATGAAAGTAATTTTTCTAACAATGGCATCTTTAATAGAAAAAATCGTCACTATTGGTCAACACAAAATGAAAATCGAGTTCATACATCTAGATATCAACATCGTTTTGGATTTAACGGGTGGTGCGGTATTTTGGGAACCCGGATCATTGGACCTATAATTTATGAAGGAACACTAAATTCAGAAAGATACGAAGAAATTTTAAGAAACGACATTGAAAATATTCTTGACGACCTTCCTCTATAGCAGTAACCAATAATATGTGGTTTCAACAAGATGGGGCTCCTCCTCATAATTCCAGAAATAATATGGAATATCTGAGAGACAGTTTCCAAAATAATTTAATAGCCACATGTGGTCCCATAAACTGGCCTCCGCGATCCCCAGACCTTACGCCAATGGACTTTTTTTTGGGGATTCCTTGATAATGAAGTTTACTGGAAGACTTTCAAAATAATGATGAGTTGAAGGCTGAAGTTCGAGCTGCAATAAATAAAATAACTCCAGAAATGTTAAATAACGTTATGGAAGAAATTGTTTACCGATGTTATTTATGCTTGGAGAATGAGGGTGGAATTTTTGAAAATAAAAAATAATTTATTATAAAAATAATTGTATTTAATAATTAAAATCAATTATTACTTGTTGTATTGTTCAGATAAGTTTTATTAGATAATATTAGGTTTCTTTTAATTTTGTCCCATAATCTTAAGATTTACGCATTTGAACACAAATTTAATAATATTGTAAATAATTTCAAATAAAAAAATGTTTTAAAATCCTACTAGTGTTTAAATACAACAATAAAAACATACATATTTTCGATAATGTGCCTATTTTCATTGATGATGTGTTTTTCTATATCGAAACGTCTAATAACTAATAAGTGTGATACACCGTTGGATTTAGAATAAAACGTAGAATCTATTAAGCATAAAATAAAATTTTCCGACTATTTAAAATAACAAAGTTGATGATGGTTGTGACTAAACGAAACGTCGGATCAAAAATGTAATTAAACCATCTTGTGGGGGAGAAAAAGTGGCAATGAGAATGTAAAATTTATTTTGACATGTCTTTTCAAATAGAATCATAAATCAATTAAAACGAAATCGCGAAAATTCGGTTTTATCCAAATATCTTCGGAAGCATTCGGAATTTTTTTTTTTAATTTGAAAACATGACGTTACAGGATTTAATTATGCGCAACTTTTCTCTAATTTAACCATCTCTGTATCTCCTATGGTTTACGAGATACCTGTAGAGTGCATTCTTATCTGGGACACCCTGTATAACGTCTGTTTGGCGGCGCTGGTCAATTGCCTCGGCTAAGAACTGGGTTATACACATCAAATTAGTGGTTGTCGATCGACCTTTAACAAGTTCATTTTGTACAGGACATATAGAAATATTAACATTTGAAAAAATAATATTATGTAACAGTAACTCCAAAACTTAAATTATTGAGATAGGGCTATAGCTGGAGATATCCATTTTATCATCTTTTTTGAAGACTGGACAAACTTTGGAGCATTATCAGATGTTTGGCATTTTACACAAGTTAAGACACTTGTTAAATATTATTGATAGAGGATCTACTCTTGCGCAGTCTCTGACGACAAACGCAGGTATTTTATCCGGACCAGTGGTTAATTTGGGTTTAATCTGCCTAATTGCGTTAAAAACTTCAGTCTCGTTGAAACTGGTAATATTTATACTAGATGTGGATAAATTCCACTCAACATCTATGGACGAATCAGAGGACACCAGATACGAGCGACAAAGGAAATCGGCAAAAGCATTAACAATATCATCAGAGTTGGGTATTAATATTAATATTATTTTCAAAAAATATTGGTCCCAAAATCTTATCCCTTAAAATTTCACACCATATATTCATTTTTTCTGAATGCTGGCTTCTACATTCAACAACCCAATTTGGATTTTCAGTGCTCCATTATGGTGAGTTTTGTAGTAGTAAATGTTGCTTCATCCGAAAACATTTTTTTTTTAAATATCTCTCGTCTTCAAAAACTCCCATAATCCGATGACATAAAAGGAATCATATTTCCCTATCCCCAAGAAATAAGGCATGGATAAATTTTGGCTTGTAAGGTTTATATTTGTATTTTTTTAAAAAGCTTCTGACAAATTTTGTTGTAACATTTAGTTGTCATGATCTTTTCGACAAATTTGCTTTTGCATTTTCTTGAACATGGAGCAACACTTGCAATTCACCCTCTTCATTATCATTATTTAAATTTGGAGGCATCTGTCGTCGCTTGGAGAAAGAGGGCGAACAATATTTAAACTGCTTCATGACTTTTGCTGCGATGACGTGGCTAGTATTCTCCCGCCTGGGGTGATTTTCAGAGAATTTGTTCGCTGTCTCTCTGTATGACTTGTAATGATTTCTTACAATAAGCATAATTTCCATTTTTTTTTGTTTGTTAGACCCATATTATACTATTACGCCAAATTGGCATTGAATGCCAATACAAGTACGCTAAGGTCATGGTTACAAAAAAGTCCCGACGCCCTGATAGCAGTGCCGTGAGATGTAGACCGGAATAACCCTCCTCCCCCGGAGGGGATCCGCTACTGCCTTAACCTGGTATCCCTACAAATGCACAAGAATAAAATTAAAATATTAACTAAATCTAATACCTTATGGTGTTGAAGTTACAAGGCCCTTAAATGTTTTCTTCCTCGTACGTTATGACGAATACAATTTTTTCGTAATGAAGAATCTATTTTGCACTTCTAGTTTAACGAGATACATGTGATCTTTTTAAATCTACAATTAAAGATAAATTATAACTTTTTCCCAACCCCTGTATAATATAACTTAATTTTTTTTAGTAGCAATATTATTTTTATGGCAAGCAAACCTTTTACTGTCGGTAAAACTAAATCTTCCCCAATAGTATGTGGTTTGCCTGATTTGACAATCAATAATGAGATATTTGTACGAAGCTCGAAGTTAGTCATCCTCTTGCTTAGAAGCTGCTAAAAAAAGTTTTGATATAGTTGGCTAAATTTCGTACTTCTTTTTCATGTCTTGAAAATAGGGCACATCATTGTCTTTCTTATGCGAGTGTGTTTTATTAAAATGATCTTGAAGCCCGCTTCATTTGAAAATGTTTTTTGACAAATAAGACACATTGGCGATGATGGATTTGTGAGATTTTCCATAAATCCGTATTTAATATATTCCGCCCTTTACTGTCGTCTTCTTTTTTTTTACTTCCGACATGGTTTTGACTTGACAGATACGTGAGTAAGAGATTACTTTTTAAAAACCTGCTACCAATTGCGCGCGATAATACTAATGAGAATAAAATGGACAATCACAATATATAATAGATGAGGAACCCGTTCATTTGCCAAATTACAAGGTAATATCTGTCTTTTGTCGTAAATATTCGAGCCATGGGGGTACCCTGATACTTATCAATGAAACAATTGTCAATGATATTGATTTCAGGAGTGTTAGTACATACAATGATATGTTAGTTGAAAAGGAGTTTGAGTTCTGTATAGCGTTTAGCAATAAATTAAACTTGTTTGTGATCTGTGTCTATCGCCCACCAGGGTCTAATAAAGGTACATTCCTGGAAAGGCCTCGAGATCCTCCTTTAAAAATTTCCTTCTCACTCGTCTATTATTTTGGCGGGAAACTTTAATATAGATTACGGAAAAGAAAATTGTTTAAACACCCTAGCAATAAGTAACCTATTACAGTCGTTCAGCTTAACCATGTACGTACAATCTCCAACAAGATTCTCAAGATAATCTTCTTCTGTCTTAGATTATGTTCCAATGCCGAATGTGTTTCGTGCTTGGTTGTAAAGGCTGGGCTCTCTGACCACGAGGCATGTCTAAGTTCTCTTTTGACTGGGAGGGGGTACGGTAGGATGAATATTGTGGGCGTATTTACTCAAGGAAAAATTTTAGAAAATTCGAACAAAATTGCGCAACTATTAACTGGCATAATTGTCTAAACAGTGGGGAAGCTCTGGAGGTCTCACACTCTGTTATGCATGGTGCATTTGTGTAATCCTTTCCACGCAGGAAGCTAAAGCACAGGAGGCAAAAGCCCTGGATAACTAAGGGGCTGAAAATATCATCCAAGAACCTTCGCTCTTTACACTATATTAGAAAATTTGTTAAAGCTGGTAGCACTTTTTTCTCCTTTTTCCTAAAGTATAGAAGCATATATAGAAAAACGATTACAATTGTTAAACAAATGCATTACAGGAGACGAATAATAAATTCCAACAACAAACAAAGGATACTTGGTTGATCGTCAATGAAATGAGAGGCAAACGAAATAGTGCAATTGGAGCTCCTGCTCCCGAGTGTAATAAACTTAATTAATTTTACTGCTCCATAGCCTCAAAACTATCTCAGAGCATTCAGGTAACAAGTGACCCTCTTAAAATATATGCCAGGTGCACCTACAAAATGTACCTTCTTCTTTGGGCCTACTGACGCAAACGAATTAAAATCAGTTTTTAGTGAAATTAAAAATAAGAATGGGTCAGGCTGGGATAAAATGTCTATTAGGATCTTCCAGCATCTACCTACATCTGCTATATAAGCGTTGGCTGAGGCTGTTAACTTTTCCTTCGCTCATGGCTTGTTTCCTGACTGTCTAAAGTTTGCTGTTGTTGTCCCTTATTCATAAGGGAGGAGATTCTGATGATCCCTCAAACTATCGTCCGATCTCGCTTTTACCTACCTTGTCTAAGATCATTGAGAGACTAGTTAAGACTAGTGTCTTGTCTTTTTTGGAGCGAACTAGAATATTATCTTCAGCTCAATTCGGGTTTCAGAACGGTAAGAGTACCTCTGATGCAATGGTCGCTTTTCTTGAGCGACTGTACTTAAGTCTTAATGATGGGGACGCTGCCGCGGCGGTGTTCTATGACTTGTCCAAGGCCTTTGACTGTGTCAGTCATGGGATTCTGCTGCGGAAGCTCGACCATTAACGTTTTAGGGATGTTTCGCTGAGATGGTTTGAGTCCTATCTTTCGGGGCGAAAACAGGCAGTTTCGATAAATGGTGAAATGTCCGATGAGGCGTGTGCATTGATTGTGGAGTGCCTCAGGGGTCAGCACTCGGCCCCATTTTGTTTTTACTCTATATTAATGACCTTGCATCCTTCAAAATTCAAGGTCAATTTACCATGTTCGCAGACGACACCACAATATTGTGGCATGACAAGGATCAGGATCGACTGAACGAGAGTATTAGTAATGACATCCTCAAGGTGAAAACGTGGTGTGACTTAAACTTATTGTCTTTTAACATTAAAAAAACCAATGTTCTGTCATTTAAGTGCTCTCTTAATAAAATTTCAATAGAAAATCAAAATATTAACAATTCCCTGTGTTCTAAATTCTTAGGCTTATACATTGACAATAAGCTGTCGTTCCACGAACATATCCTTAATCTCTGCAGCAATTTAGCTAAAGGCTGCTATGCCTTGATGATTATTTCCGGAGAGTTAGATGCCTCTGTAATCTTTCATTTTCATGACCTGCTACTTTTCCGATAAATGCATTTTAGGTCAACAAAAACACGTTGAACTAAAAATTGTGTAGTTCATGAAAAAACAGAGATAAACAAATTAATCAAAAAAGAAAATGTAAAGGAAACGTGAGACCTTCATTTGGCTATAATTGCGATAACTTGCAATGGCTAATAAATCCCACAGGGTGTTTTGAATTTCCATAAAAAAATACAACATTAGTATAACACCCGGTATAATACCAAAGTTCCTTTTTTAAGCAAAACAATAAAGGCAGTGATATGCTTAAGAAAAAAACCTACAATTAGGAAAAGAAATCATTAAAAACGAACCACAAATTTGGAAAATACATACCATGATACATAATAGAATGTACAAAATCTTAGAGCAAGATATAGGTGAGACTCAGTTCGGCTTTCGAGATGGATTGGGTACAAGAGAAGCACTCTTTGCATTGAACGTTCTTGCGCAACGAAGTATGGACATGAACCAAGACCTCTATATATGCTTCATTGATTACAACAAAGCGTTCGATAAGGTACGCCACGAACTTCTCATCCAGCTCCTTAAAAGGAAAAATCTAGACACCCGTAACGTCAAAATCATAACGAATCTTTATTTCAATCAAAAAGCGGTGGTGAAAATAGAAGGAAAAAACACAGATGAAATAGAAATCCGAAGAGGTGTTAGGCAGGGATGCGTGTTATCGCCGATGTTGTTTAACCTCTACTCAGAAGAAATAATGAAACGAGCACTAGAAGACGAATCAAGGGGTGTTATAATTAACGGAGTACATATTAACAATATAAGGTATGCGGATGATACTATTCTGATAGCTACTAGTCTGGAGGATTTACAGGTGCTACTAGACAAAGTAAATAACACGAGCGAAGAATTCGGACTGTCGCTAAATGTTAAAAAGACCAAGTTCATGATAGTATCCAAAACGACACAAAATAACGCCCAAATCATAGTAAATAACCAGCCCATAGAAAGAGTTGAGAGATATAAATATCTAGGTACCATCGTAAGTAAAGACAACGAGTGCACTGAAGAAATCAAAAGCAGAATAGGACAGGCGAGAGCAACATTTATGAAAATGAAGGGTGTTTTGCAGCAGCGACCTCGGTATGGATTTAAAGATCAGGATGGTGAGATGCTATGTGTTATCGGTACTGTTCTATGGAGCAGAGGCATGGACCCTTAAGGGGAAGGAAATGAAAAGGCTGTAGGCATTCGAGCTATGGATATACCGCAGAATACTGAAGATAAAATGGACCGATAGAGTAACGAATGTGGAAGTCATGAGAAGAATGAGAAAGGATAAAGAGATTATTATTACAGTAAAAAAACGCAAACTGCAATATTTGGGACATGTGATGAGGGGAGAAAGATATAACTTACTACGACTCATAATGCAAGGAAAAATACAGGGACGGAGAAGTGTGGGGAGACGACGCCTTTCTTGGTTGCGAAATTTGCGAGACTGGTTCAACTGCACCACAAATCAGCTATTCCGATCAGCTGTATCACGAATACGTATAGCCTTGATGATTGCCAACCTTCGCAACGAAGACGGCACTTAAAGAAGAAGATACCATCAAAATTGAGGCAAATTTTTCGTTATGCGTTAAGCAAGCCGCGCAGTGTATGTCAACTTCTATACGAGAATAGTGGCAATGATGTGACATTTGTTTAAAATTATTTTAGCAAATTTAATCAGGAAAACATAAAAACGAATTTGCTAATTTTCGTTTTTTCTTTCTGATATCTCCGGAGGTATGAAAACTTTTAAATTTTTCAGCGGCGTTTTATTAAGCACCATTTTTGGGAACCTTGCCTCCATTTAACCGACTCTGTATCTCTTATAGTTTCAGATACTTAGCCTCAAGTTTGTAACATCCTGTATAAAAATTGTATATTGTCGTTTTTGCCAAAATGTTGAGAAAAGTTGCATGCAAGTAAGAACTAATATTAATTCTTAAATGCACAATATTGTTTTGTTTAATAGTCATAGAAAAATATTTTTTACAGGTTTGATAAGAAAAAAGGGTTCTTCTGCCAAGTGGTAAACGGCGACAGTACAAAATGTCTGGGTCGCAGCAAGGGTAGGCAATATCCTCCGATGGAGGAAAAATCTCTTAAATACCTTCAAAGATATTACCTCAGCCATAACACAGCTTTAATTAAATTATTTAAGAAAAATGGGATTAGGGTAGTTCCTAACTGGTTGAAGGAGGACCTCTCTGATAAAAACGATACAGATAGTTAGTTATGTGCTTTCTTTTAAAGGTAAACAGCTGCTTCATTGGTTTTTACATTATCGACAAACCGGATTTAGTATACCTGTATGTATCTAAGGGTGTTGTAAAAATCAAAATTAATTGTACTAAATTGGCTGCAATATGTAAATAATGATATCCGTATCATGAGTGCCACCGAGAGAGTAAACGTTTTTATAAAGGGAGTCAATTTATTGTGTATATGTATCCTGTAACCTGTTACAAATGTACAGAGAAATTTTAAACACTGACGTTTTTGAGTATGCGGAATGCATTATTTAAAGCTACTTTATAATGTATAGGGTGTCCCAAAAGAACGGGATATAGTCAAGTTATTTAGATTTCTTAAAACGAACGGTCTATATTTTGTCGCATTTTTTAATTTAAAATTTTCTCAATTTTACAAATTTGTGATTTAAGTATTTTTCATTTAACTAAAACCGACATTCCCCGGGACATGCTTAAGATAGATAACTCTTAAGTGTTGCATATGTAGCAGTTAGGCTAAAAATGAATGTTTAATTATAAAGATATAAATTTATAAATGTTTGTTGCCAATTTAAGAGATTTACTAAAATCCTACGAGGTTCAGGTTAGGTTAAACTATGCACCATATATTGTCTGTTTGTTCAACGTTTTACAAAAACGGGTCTGCGCTCTAATGTTTTTATTTGAAAATATTTTGAGTTGTGTATGTATGTATTGTTTTTTTATAGTTTGATTGGTAGGCCAATTTTTGTAAATCGTTGAGAGAACAATGAATTGCAAAAACAGAAAAAGTGAATACTGTTTTATAACGATTTTATAGTATTTGTAGCTGGTTAATTTAAAGTTTCGGTTTTCAACTGAAAAAATTTGTATTTTACATTTATGGACCTTGTTATGAATAACAGATTAAACGACAAAAATAAAAAATGGCGCTGTTGGCGACATCTCTTAAAAAGACGACGACAATCTATAAAAAGTGCCATAAAAATGAGGTGAAATATATCAATTCTTAGCATACAGGTTTGGCAAATGTTTGTTACAATCATCCGCTTAACATGAAGAACAGAGTATGTATCATTTGTAAGTTAAAGGGACAGCGAATGTCTTGACCCGCGCTGCTTTCCCCTTCGATTCTTAACCAGTTAGACTATATAAGTATACTGGCAAAGATTGCTGGAGGAGAACGCGTTAAAATGCAACCACTCTCTTTATTTAACTGATAACTGGTATGTTCCGTTCTCTTTTCTTTCTGGTATGTGCACAGTTAGTATTAAAGAATGTACAATACAATGATACGGTACACACATGCACGCCAGCAATAAATGTTTAAAATTTCATATAAACAAAATACAAGACATACATACAATTAAATTATTTGTGGCTGGTATTATAAGTTTAGTTTAAAGTAAAAGTTTAGTGTTTAGTTTTCTGTTTTTGTTGCCTGGTTTAAACTGTGCAGTGATACTTAGCTTTGTTGGCGTGTGGGATTCTAGGGCTACTTGAATATCTGGACCCGTGGCGAAAAAAGCAGGATCAGCAACAAATTTTGCCGCAAACACTATTTCGCTCTGTGAAATATCAGTAGGTAGAGAAGAGGTCCGATGACATTGTCCTGTTGTATACCGGCTAATTTTTTTTGAGGTTGGGAGTATCGAGTATTGAGGATATTGACCGGTATGATTGTCTGTCTACAGGTGGTTTGCCAGGTTTGGTAATCATTATTACCTTAGACCACAACGGAGCCCAATTCAAGCAATTTTTGTTGCTTTAAAGTTATGTAATAATATAAAGTTGTATTACCTCAGCGATCTTCCACTGCATTGACATATATCGAAGTCGCAGCACTGCATTAAAGAGATGCTACCCTTGCGGGGCAGTTCCTTGTGAATTTCCGCAGTTATTAGGTTATAACATCGGGCTTTTTTTATGCTCAGATTATTGTTGACGGGGCTGACAACTTTAGCCATTGTTATTGGCGTTATTATCGTCCCTTCTTGCTTTATGATGACATATTTACTCTTCCAGTTAAATAATGTTCTTTACTTCTTTCATTTATCGTTGTTCTGTTTTGAAATATCTTGAGATAGGCTTTTCTAATTTCATGGTATGCTTTAGCTTTTTAGCTTGTAGAGTGGTTTTGAATTTTGGTTTTTAAAAGTTTCTGGGTGTCTTGGTTATCAACTTTAGTGTGTGTGTCCGATGCGTCTGTCTTGGCGTAATATTTCGTGATTATTTTATCGAAAAACTGGTTTAGTGTGTACATGTGCCATGTCATTGTGCAGTACTCTTGTAGGTGTATATCTTGGTGCGTCTGTAATTCAGTGGCGGCTCGTGGGCGAACATATAGAGGAAGAGGCAAATATCAAAATGATATAAAAATAAAAAAAAAACTTACCTATTTTTTGTATATTAAATCGATCTTTCTGTTCTTTAACCCTGCGTACTTGTCAATAATATCGTCATAGAAAGGCACTTTCATTTTAAGTTCTTCTAAAAGTTCTTTTTGAATAGATATACTTGCCAAAGAAGAGAGCCTGTCCTGGCCAATTTTATTTCTAGAATAAGTTTTTATTCTTTTCAAGCAAGAAAAACTTCTTTCTGCCGAAACACTTGTGGATGGAATTGTCAATATTAGGCTAAACAGTTTATAGGCTTCTAAGAAAATGTCCTTACTTTCATTTAATTTTTTTAATACTTCTTGTAAAGATACATTTCGTAAGCTTTCATCCGAGTACAAAAGACAAAGTTCATTTTTAAGTCGTGCGCTTTTAGTAAACAAGTTAGCGTAAAATGTTTTTAAATTTTCAAGAGCATCGGAAGGAAAATTATAACTATATTGTTCAAATTTTGCCGAGTCACCAAGACAAACGAACTTCAGTTTTTCACAATCCTGAAACCTTGTGTCCATTTCAATTAAAATATGATCCAATATTTCATAAAACAAAACTCTGTATCTTGCACAAATATCATTCTGATTTAAACCAGAATATTGACGTTTGAACAAATTAATCTGGGTTATATTATTGGCCTTCTCAAAAATCGGATTAAAAACATTTTCATTTCTTTTGTTTCTTAAAATCTCGGAAGTGCTGTTAATCTGGGATAAACAATAATTAATGTCTAGAGATTTTTTCTGCAAAACGTCAAATAAAATATTCGTGGCACTAAAAATGTCACTGAATACTAATGCCAAGAAAGTAAATTCGAAATCATTCATGTTACCCAAAAATCCAGTGGCAAGCTGTATTGATTTTTGATCGGATTCCTCAGAGTGAATGATAAATTCAAAGACTTCTTTTAATTTATCCCAGTCTTGTACAATTACATCAAGTAATTTAGAGTTTGATGACCATCGAGTTTCAGTTACTGTGGGGATTCGTCGGGCAGACTTTAGCGTAAGGACATAGGATCGCTTAGCCGAGTGATGAAAAAAAGAAGGTATACCACCAAGATTTGCAAAAAAAATTCGGCATTTAGAAATTTTCTTAAAACTTTGTTGTAAGACAAGATTAAGGCGGTGCGCCAAACAATGGACAAATACAGCTTGTGGGGCTTTTTCTTTGAATTTCATTTGAAGTCCGTTTAAGTGTCCAGACATGACACTAGCCCCGTCGTAACACTGACCTACTAATTTAGTTTTATAATCAAATGGATCCAAAATTTTATCTATCATGTTATATAAACTTTCATATGTTCTGTCGGCACTCACATCATGAAATCCTAAGAACCGCTCCACCAATGTACCTTCTGTGTTTACAAATCTCACTATTACAGAGCACTGGGATGTTTGAGTTAAGTCAGTAGTGTCATCAACTTGAAGTGAAAAAAATATGGCATCGATAATTTCATTTTTGACCGCTTCATTTAAATAATCAGAAATGCAATCTATCAGCTCATTCTGGATAGATTTCGAATCGCCTTTAAAAATATTTTTAATTTTTTTATATTGATTTTGAATTTCTGACGGACCTGTCGATATTAGCAAATGTAACAATTCTTTAAAATTTCCCCGATTTAATGAGTCCGTAGTTTCGTCATGCCCACGAAATGCTAATTCTTGCTTTCCGAGAAAAAAAACTGTGTCAATCACCCTTTCCATAACTAACCTATTTAATCGAACATTTTCATTAAATTGTTTCTTAAACAGTCTGGCGTTTTCTTTTAAGGCGTCTGCTATAGTGTTCGTATTTTTTTCAAAATTTCTTAACATCAATTCGGATTTTAAATGTTCGGCGGAATCCGCATGTCTGCGAAAAGCTCTTGTCACATTTAACAGATCTGCAAACCCATCTTTATTCCAAGCAGAATGTTTGTGGCAAAAAAGTAAACAGGGCCAGCAAAACATTTTCTGAAAATATCCACTGCTACACAGCCACTTATATTCCGAAAACCAAGAATGTTTGAAGTGAATATTGTAGGACTTACCAGACTGTTTAATATCCTTTTTACCACTGAGGGTTAGCACACTTGTTGGTCGACCCGTAATTAAAAGGTCCTTTTTGTCCTCATCTTTCCACCGGGAAAATGGAGTTTCTAATAAACTACAAACTATGTCACTCACTGGTCCAAATAAATTCATTTTGTCTATGAATTTTACACAATTAAATGATTGTCTACGAAATAAATTTAATAATCACGATAACAAACTAACACTAATAGTTAAATAATTAAATTAAACTCCCTAAAACTAAAATAGTCTTTAGAGACTGACGATCGTTACTGATCAATAATATATCTCCGAAGAGTTCCCGCCCACGGCAACTTAACGACTACACGCGTCACGCACGAAAGGAAGGTGCAAGTGCCGAATCTTCACGAAGGCTTGTCGTGGTCCATACTGACGCCTACGCAACGCGATCGTTGCCATAGCAACTTCCTTGTTTTTGGACGACGTCTGCTTACGTGTCGGAAGCGGATTCAGCTATAAGTCGACACAAATGAGAATGAGAATACTGTTACTGCTTTAACATTTTGTTCGATTTGTAAGCGACAACATTTTTGGTTGTGTTTGCCACTGTGTGTTTTAGATGCAGTTTGTAGTATTAGACCATTAAAACTACTAGAGGCACAACGAATAATTATTAATAATGCAATAATAAAATTAATAAAAGTATCTTATTGAAGTTTAAAATAAAATGTATTAATGAATAAGTTAATTGCTTTGTTGTTGTTTTTTTTTGAGGAAGGGGGCACTTCCCCTACTTCCTCTGAAAAGCCGCCACTGCTGTAATTATTAGTAAAATTCCGTACTAAAAAATTTCCAACGTTTTGTACTTACTGTCGGTATATCGTATGCCAGTACTGGTCTAATTACTATCTTGTAAATGTTTGTTTTGGTCCTGTTATTGATTCTACTAAAATAAACTACATAAAGTATATAAATAAATTATAATATGTGGATACCATACACAATTATACTCATTTCAACAATCACAGAACAATCAATTTCAATACAAAATTTAAAATGAAAGGCAAAAAAAATACAAAATTTAAAAATGAAAGTAAAAAATTCCAGAATTTAAAATCCGTCAATAAACAACAAAGTGTCCATTCAGACAACCCTACCTTCATTTTTTCAACATAGCTTTGGACATTACAGATACAGAACTCAATCTTAGACCAAAGATGTACATTTACATAGATTCAAAAGGTAATTACTTACTGCAGTTCTAGATCATACCTACACTTATTTTGTTATGTTAATCTGCCATATTGAGAAAGTCATTAAACTCCTGCATACTATAGAAAATATTATGTGTTAATATACGCTTTAATCTTTTATTAAACATATTTATACTTAGGCTCTTTAGTTCATCAGGTAATATGTTATAGAGTAAAATTCCCCGATAAAAAGGGCTATTTATATATTTACTTGAACTAGGCAGAGGAGGTCTTAGGAGTTCTTTACGAAGATCGTAATCTGATGCAGATCGCAATTTTCGTCGATCCTTATGTACCGAAATCAAGATACGATATATATAACACGATGGAAGTATCATTATTTTTGCTCTCCTGAAAACATCTCGACATGAGGCCCGCGGGTACATTTTATTCATTATCCTTAGGCTTCTTTTCTGAGCCTTAAAGATTTTATTACTCAAACCTTCACTCCCCCAAAACTGAACTGCAAACACCATCCCACAATGAAAGTAACCATAATAGGCACATTTCAGGGCTCTCTCGCACACAGTATCACGCAGAATTCTGAGAGAAAAACAGATGGAGTTTAATTTTAAATTAAGATGTGACAAATGTGTCTCAAGTTTAAGACTAGTATCAATTGTTAGTCCTAGGATTTTTGTTTCATTAGTTCTATTGATAGTTTGACCATTTACATCTATACTTGTAACAACTGTGTTTGGTATATTTCTATTACCAAACAGTAATACATTTGTTTTTCCATATTCAGTTTCAATCCGTTTGCGTCAAACCAATCGACTAGGTTTCCAATAGTTTGTTTAGTTTTGTTTTCCAAGTCACCCAGATTCATATCACTAACAATACATGTGGTGTCATCGGCGTACATCACAACCTTTGCAGATACATTATTTGGGAGGTCATTCACAAACAAATTAAATTACAGCGGGCCCAAAACAGGGCCCTGTGGAACACCAGATCGCACTATTTGTTTTTTTGATTCAAATGTTGTTTCGTCCTTGCGCACACTTACAAGCATGAACCTATTATGCAAGTATGAATCCATCCATAGCAACATCTTTCCTCTCATACCATAATTCGACATTTTTTTCAATAAAGTCTTGTGGTCTATCATGTCGAACGCTTTTGTAAGGTCACACACTATCATGACACAATTGTTGCCTTTATTCCGTTGTTGATAAATCATACATTGCACACAATTGAGTTTGTGTGCAAGCTAACATTGTCGTTCCATGCTATCTTTTTTTCAATATATAAAACAATATCTGCCTTCCACAGGAAATAGTTGATGTTCTCGTCATGTGTTAACTCTGTAAGGAAGTTTTCAAAGCTCTCATTCGCATAGTTTATTTATCAGTAGCTTGTCATCCGGATGCCTCACAAAATAATGAAAAAACGCACAAAAACGAAAATGTATGGAAAACTTGTTTATTTATTAAATATAGCGTGTGTAGTACAAATTTTAATAAATGGAAAACTAATATACCATCCTAAATTTGAATGAAATTAATCACAAAACCGGAGGTGAATATTTGGATAGAATTGATAGATTAATAAACGACATTTCTAAATAAAAAATGCATAATTTTAAACCCGTTGCTATTCACTTTAGTTAAATGTCGCTTAATCTACAATTCCATAACGTGGTTCAATTTTTATGTTTTCATAACTTTCCAGGTTTCAACTTACATAAAATATTTTTGTTTTCTTACGTTGTTTTATTGTGAAATAAAATGTTTAAGTTGATAAAATACATATAATGTCGTTTTATGTAGCTTTAGTTGAAAATTAGAATCGTTATTTGATGTATTTTACGACGGATAAGTACACATATTATATTCACCATAATGTGAAACCCCCTTAACTTTTGTATTTTTCGTGCTAGATAAAAGTAAAAAATATTAGCATGTAGGGTATTCGAAATACTTTTTGCAGGGGTGCCCATAAATTCCCTTAGTCACTTCATATACAGGAATCCCATCAAGTTATATTTTCTTAAAAGGGATACCCTATATATTATCCATACTTTGGATTGTACCTAAAACTCTAAACGTATTTCATTGTAACATACGTTATTCCTTAACCCAGCGGTTTTCAAAATATTTAAATTTAAAAGGGAAAATATTTCCATTCCAAGTCGATAAAGCTCAGTTAAATTTTATCAGGTGGATATCAAATTATAATGGAAATATTTCCCTTTTAAATTTAAATATTTTAAAAACCGCTGGGTTAAGGAATAACGTATGTTACATGAAATACGTTTAGAGTTTTAGGTAGAATCCAAAAATATACAGGGTGTTTCATTAATATTGCGAAAAATGCTTCGTTTCGGAGATACAAGGTGTTAAATTTTATTTTTATTTTTGTTTTTTCTAAATAATTTTGTAATAATGCCGATATTTGAACTAAAATTGGTATCTAGGGTTTTTTTTGAAATGCGGGATCCGAATTTCATGTTAGTATGGCTCCAACTTGTAGAGGGCACCACCTATATGTTTTGTACTCGTGAGGAGTCATAACTTTTTTATACGTGCTTGTATTAGATTTTTAAGCAAAAAAATAATTTTTTCTAGTGTTTTTACGTGAAAAACAAATAAAAAAGTAAATGACATTTATTTGCAGATCCGCGATGCCCATGTCGGAGGTTGATAAAATTGCATTTATCTCCTAAACAAAGCCGAAATTAAATAATTAAAAAGGTACTTCGCATTAGCCATTAAACTGCCTACATAACAGTGGGTATCCATAGAGAAAACGGCAGTGGCGTACATATTTTTTTGTTCCGCTTATTTGTTGTAAATTGTAACACCCTGTATTTCCGAAACGAAGCATTTCTGGACATAGGTTTATAGGAACTTTTTTCATTTTTTGGGCAGGGAAACTCATCCTGAATTTTTTCGCAATATTAATGAAACACCCTATATCGGGTATACCATTTAAGAAAATATAACTTTATGCGATATCTTATAAACAGGGTGGCCCATCGACAACGTACCGCAAAGCATTACAGGGTGTGAAAAGACTTTCCGACAAAAGCCAAAACCACGCCAAGTTTGTTTGTCAGGAGGACAACTTTTGACGCAAAAATCATAGCAAGACCTTCAACCCCCTAAGTGGGGGTGTCATCCCCCAAATTTTTCCAAATTCATTCCATTCAAAAGGGCTCTTAATTCCCTATACATCGCTGCTTACTTTTTGAAAATCGATCGACTCGTTTAGAAAATATGGACCTTTGAAATACCAACAGTACGTTTGACGCAAAATGCAAAAATTGATTTAATTTTACTTAAAAACTTACCGTATTAGTCAAGTAAATGCTCAAACTGTTGTCCGCCAACGTGCATACAGTGATACAGGTTATCTTCAAACCGTTGCCGTACATTCTGGAGCAGTTGTTGTGTCACTTCGCGACATACGTCAATGATTCGTCCTCGCAGATCTTCCAATGTGTCAGGTGGAGTGCTGTAAACTTTGCTTTTTATGTGCCCCCACAAAGAAAAATCAAAAAGTCGGGTGACCGAGGAGGCCACTCAATTGCACCCCTTTGCCCTATCCAGCGTCCTGGAAACGTGCCATTTAAATAATTGCGCACATGCAGCGAGTAATGCGGAGGAGCTCCGTCTTGTTGGAAAATCAGTTCCTGTTCATTGTGTGCAGGGTCGTTCTCTATATTTGTTAGAGCTGGATCGATGGCATTTTCTAGTAAACCCTGGTACATATCGCCTGTTACATTTCAAGAAAGGAAAAAATGGCCTACAATGTGGCGATTCACTAAACCATTTAAGAAGAAGGTACACTCGTCCGAAAAACACATATTAAATAGGAAACTACCATTATTAATCGCTCGTTCAGTCATAATTTCGCAAAATTGAGAGCGACGATCAAAGTCGTCTTCATTTAGTTCTTGCACTAACCGAATCTTATAAGGATGGAATTTGTATTTTTTTAATAATCGTTGGACACTTGTACGACTCACGCCCGTCGCAACGGCCAATTGTCTTGTACTTAGCGTACTATCCATTGCAACTTGCCCCAATACTGCTATCTCCGTAGGTTCATTTAGTACCAGATTTTTAAGCTGCCTCTTTTTGTTATGAACGGAACCTGTTTCGCGAAATTTGACCGCCAATTCCCGAACAATTTTTCCAGAAACATGCTTGTCATGATGCCGTTGGTTAAACAGCTCCGCGATCCGATTTCCGCATTCATTGTCTTTGAAAAAAAACTCAATAATTTCTACTCTTTCTGCAATTGAGTACACCATAATTAAAAGGTTCAATAATTTGGAAACACTTCAACCACAAGTCGCAAGACAACTATCTAGTAACTACCTGCCCCAATGCGAGGCAAAAACCCGATAACTGTTATCTCACTAACACGAGCCTAAAGAATCTGCAAATGACCAAAAAACAACGAATTATTTCTGAATTTTCAATAATACGGTAAGTTTTAAATCGATTTTTGCATTTTGCGTCAAACGTATTGTTGGTATTTCAAAGGTCCATATTTTCTAAACGAGTCGATCGATTTTCAAAATGTAAGCAGTGATGTATAGGGAATTAAGAGCCCTATTGAATGAGGTGTCGCTTGACCCCCATTCTCATTTGAAAAAATTTGGGGGATGACACCCCCACTTAGAGGGTTGAAGGTGTTGCTATGATTTTTGCGTCAAAAGTTGTCCCCCTGACAAACAAACTTGACGTGGTTTTGGCTTTTGTCAAAAAGTCCTCTCCCAGCCTGTAATGCCTTGCGGTACGTTTATGCCACCCTGTATTAGTGACTAAGGGTATTTGTCGACATCCCTGCAAAAAGTATTGCAAATACCCTACATGCTAGTATGTCATTTTTATGGTTAAGGGGTGGCATATTATGGCGAATCACAATGGTGTACTACATACCATTGCGTATTTTAATTAATTCGGTTTGGCTTAAAACTGAAAAACTTTTAAACCTCAGACGCTACTACCTACTTAAGTGTTTAATTTAAAATTTATAGCAGAATTAGGGACTGAGGGCAATTTTATATCCTTTATTGTCCATGGCAGTTGTGTTTTTTTTTTATATTAAATTTAAGAAAGTTTAAGCAAAATCTAATAATTTAATTTATTATGGCGACGTATTTTTGTGTACATGTATACAGTGTCTCATACATTCATTTTTGTGTACATAAATATTTTTATACCACTGCAAAGTTTCGTAAAATACAAAAAAAATATATATCGGGGCTAATACTGTCATTTCAGCCTTAGGCTACGGTTACAGTGCAAGCAAATTCGCGCGAGATCGCCCTAATTTATTCAAGCGAACAAACACACGAACCTAAATGCCGTCGTTTATATTATAAGCGAGTTAGTCGCGCCAATCGCTAGTTATCGCTGGAAGTTCAAACAATGTTTTTTTTTTTGGCGTGAACCGTCATTTTCTGTTTGAGCGACTTACCATAACCTTACGTGGCAAATTTATAAAACTATACAATGCATAAAAAGGGTAACTTTTTAAATTTTTTTATCCCAACAAATATGTTAATGTGCATTTGTCAACAAATGGAAAGATTTTTTTTTAAAAACGAAGTGGAACTGCTAAGCACTTCCAGTAAGGTTTATTTCAGCAGTTTAATTAAATTGATAAATTGACAGCACCCCAATTTCTGATTTATTTAATCATTTCCGCCTAAATGTCCAGCACCAAAATATATTATTGGTGCCTAAATGTGCTATCAGTTTTAACTGAACATTTCTGTGAAACAGGTCTATTTTTTAGTGCGGGATTATGAGTATTACGACTGATAGAATATGTCGCTTTCGCAATATAGTCCAAGCTTCCACCGTATAAAAACACACCTCACAACACAACAAAGGTTTTTGAGTGAATTCAATACATAATATAATAGGGAATGACGAATTTTAAACTATAAAACCCCGTATTAATGAATTTTCATGATCACATCTACCCAACAGAAGTGTATATACGGGGTATCCTAAAGTCGATGGTACAGAGAATCTAGGAAACGAATATAAATATCGTGCTAAAATTTTGAAAATGACAAAAAGATTTTCTGCCCCCACCGGATAGGTACTAACTTCACAATTTTAAACGCGACCTCCTGTATATTTTTCGATTTGTTGATTCTGCTGTCAAATCTGAGTAACTTTTGTTAACCATGTCCTAATATCTTTCTCGCATTGTTCCTTAGATATTAGTTATTTTGTTATTTTTTGCTGTTAAAACAGGAATAACAAAAAATCAAATATTGTAGGTATCTATCTATCAAACGATCTCAAACCTTCGACATATTGAAACAATATACAGGTATTTCGGTTGTATATCAAACTTAGAAAATGTTTTATACAGGGTGCCTAGAAAATATGTCTCAGTTTGCCTTTTCAAAAAAGTACCAAAAGGCACTTTTTTCAAATGAAACACCCCGTATATTATTAAACAAGATGATAGGGCAGGAAACTCCCAATGTATAACATGTTCAATCGTTTTTCACTTAAACCTATTTAAATTAATTTTAGATTTTTAGTAGGGAACATTGATTTCTTATCAATAGAAATCCTTATAAGTCGAAAACAATTGAAAATAGGTTATATTAAGACATTGGAGAATTTCTGCCTTATAATCTAGTTAAATAATATACCTGATGTTTCATTTCAAAAAAGCGATTTTGGTATTTGTTTTTGGAAAGGCCAACCGATATTTTTTGGGCACCCTGTATAAAATATTTTCCAAGTTTGTTATGCAACCAAAATACCTTTATATTGTTAAAATATTTCAAAAATTTTAGATCGTTAGATCCATAGATACACGACGTGTTAACGGGTAGTCGTTGAGTTAGATCTGATGGATTTTTTACTCTTATTTTCTCAGGGATGTCTTTCGATGACTATAGTTGAAGGTTTTTGGTTTGGTATTACTGATTTTGTTTTTGCTTAATTTCTTATTTTGGAAAAATTTTGATATTTAAAATGAAATTTCTTGGATAAATTTGTTATTTATTCTGGTCGCGGTCACATGTGTGACCCAGATAGCAGTCTGTTTGTCGGATTATCGGCTCTTGCGTGGTATTTCGTAATTATTTTGTCAAAACTTGTTTTATCGTGTCTCTTCTCATGTCAAGGTGCAACAAGTTGGTTGGAAAGTACCTTTGCGTATTGGTTATAATTTTTAAAACACGATTTTGCATTCTTCTTATTTTAGGGTGCTTTGAGTTACTTACGGTACACCATGTCGGTATACCGTAAGTAAGTACAGGTCTCACTATTATTTTTTATAGAGAAACTTTTGTTTTGAAGTATATCATACTACTTTTGTTTATCAGAGGGTAGATGGCAAACTGCATTGTGAGCCCAGGTCAATTTCTTGTCAAGGAGCAATCCCAGGTATTTGATTTTTGGTGACCAAGGTATTGGTTGATTTAAGACTTACAGTAGTTTCTGGTAGCCTTAGTCTTGCTTTTGAGAAGAAAATGGCCTGGGTTTTGTTGGCAATTAGACGGAGCTTCCAGGAGTTTAGCCATTTTTGGAGTAACGTAATTTATTTATTTATTTATTTATTTAGCAAAGCCCAACAACAAAAAGCAATTTACAGGGCCGATAACATTTGAAATTTACAAATTTAAAAATAACTTTCTTACAGTATGGTAATATAATATAATATAATATAATAATAATTTGAACTATCTTACTAGATTGCTTATACCTACATTAAATATCACAAATTATTTGAGGATATTCTAAGGAATTGACTTTGAGTCATGCTCAAATCGCATGCGAATGACACCTTGTTGTATGTTGAGCACATTTTATGTACAGGTGATACATACATAGCATTGGAATTTGCTGTTGACAAATAAAAATAATTATAATTACCTTGCCTATTTGCTAATCTTGGCACATTGAATTTTAGTTCACTCAACAGATACGGACAAAAAACTCTACCGCTGACAAGCTTATGTAAAAATATTAAGTTATGGATGTTTCGGCGTTTTTCCAAGCTCGTTAGATTAAATCTTGTCAATAGGATATCATTGTCTATACCAACCGGGGGATACATCCCGTCCGCTTTCAGAGCCAGATACTTCATAAACTTTCTCTGAACCTGCTCGATAGCTGTTACATATTTATTGTAAAAGGGTGTCCATATAAGGGACCCATACTCAAGCTTACTCCTCACCAATGTCATAAATAGAACCGTGAGGGTTTCCTTATCTCTGAAGGAGTTACAATTTCGAATTATGAAACCAAGCATTTGCATAGCTTCCGAAACGACTTTAGTAATGTGCACATCAAAATACAACTTAGAGTCTATAGTGACACCCAAGTCCCTGACGTTTTCCACTCGCTTCAATCTTTCTTCCCCAATGACGTAGCGAAAGTTTATTGGTGAGATTTTCCGAGTAATCGTCATCACTGAACATTTTTTGGCATTGAGTAAGAGCCCATTACTAAGACACCAGTCACAAACCGCTCTGATACTGTTCTGCAATCTCATGCAGTCTGAATCGGATTTTATTGAAACATACAGTTTGAGATCGTCAGCGAAAATCTGGTATTCTACGTCAATAACATTTTGAATATTGTTTATGAAGATAAGCAACAGAAGCGGTCCGAGGTTTGACCCTTGAGGCACCCCGGAGGTAGCTCCGAACCGCTGCGATTTAAATCCGTTGTACTGAACGTATTGAGATCTGTTTTGTAAATATGTACTAAAGAAGGTTATAAAATTCTCGGTTAAACCAAGTTCACGTAATCTCAGTAGCAACGTCCTGTGACATATTTTGTCAAAAGCCTTTGTGAAGTCGGTAAACACCACGTCAACCTGTCCTCTTGAATCAATCACTTTAGCTGCAAAATTAGAGAAAGAGGACAGGTTGGTGGTCGTCGACCGTCCCCTCAAAAAGCCATGTTGGTGGACTGACAAAAGGGGTTCCACTCTCTGCCCTATGTGCTGATATAATAGCATTTCAAATATTTTCGAGAAACCACAGATAAGTGAAACGGGCCTGTAGTTTTCAACCTGGCCTCTGTTTCCACTCTTGAAGACTGGACATATCTTAGATATTTTCCACATTTTGGGATATCGTTGATGATTCAATGAAAGGTTCATTATTTTGCAAAGTGGCGCTGCCAAGACATTTATAGTATCCCTAATAAAGAAACTTGGGACAGAGTCAGGCCCGCATGACATCTTTGGCTTAAGGCTCTTCGAAACTTTAATTATGTCGTCTACAGTAATATTTGGTGTATTTATTTCTATATGGTTTGGAATCAGCGTGGATGGTGGATCCAGCAGGTTGCTAGCTGGATCATAGACACTTTTAAAATAGTCTGCAAAAGCAGAAGCAATGGCTTTAGGATCATCAAATTTTATTTCTTGGTATGACATCTCCCCTGGTATAGAACAAGTGTTCTTTTTTTGATGTATATATCGCCAGATATTTCTGGGATCATCCCTAATATTCCTTTCTATGTTTTGAATGTACGCTTGATACGCGTTCTTAATCATCTGACCCGTCTCTGCCCTTATTTCTCTAAATCTAGTGTAATACCCGATATTATTAGTCTTCTTATATTTTTTAAAAATATTGTGTTTATGTTTTAGGTTAGCTATAATATTTCTGTTATACCAGATAGGAAAGGATCGACCATTGTTTTTAAATAATGGCACTGACCGGTCAAATATACTATACAGTATTTCATAAAACCTCTCACAGCACATGTCCGCATCTGAATATTGATCCAGCTCTTGCCAGTCGACCTGAAGCAGCTCACCATAAAGAGCATTAAAGTCAGCCTTTTTGAAATTATAACACCTGAAATGGTCGTCTCTATTTATGGTGAAACTACCGGGCCGTTCTGTTTCGAGCTTAAGTTCAATTGAAAGTGCCGGATGATGAGCGTCTTCAACTACCATGGGGCAATCGTCCTTACTAACGGTACACTCCAAATTAGAGAATACTAGATCCAAATACCTATTATTAAAGTTAGGAATATCATTGTGTTGCTCAAGAGAAAATAAATCCGTAAAGCTCCTTACCAAATCACATTTAAGATCGTTTATATCTACTTTGTTAAAATTTGGGATGTTAAAGTCGCCCATCACCAGCAGGTTTTTACCATGCACATATTCCCATGACTCAATAAATTCAAATACGTTCAGATAATCAGTTTGGGTACAGGCAGGTGGGATATAAAATAATAGTAAAATAATAGTGACAGAATTCATGACAATCTTACACCCTATACAGTTTATGACAGGTACAGTAATGTGGCGTTGAAGTCGCGAAACCACAATCCGAGGCGTACCTGAGGCGTTGATAGATATGTTTCCAAACAGACATATTTCCAAAATTTCAGCACGATATTAGTATTTGTTTTCTGGATTCTCCCAATGTACCATCGAGTTTGGGATACCCTGTAGTCCTTGTAAACACAGGACCTCCAGTTTTAATAGATTAAACACACTTAATTTTTTTATAAATATTATATACAAGGTGTTTCCAAAAACATGGGCAAAATATAAACAAAAAGTCTTGAGATTTCAATCAAATTTGAATGATTAAAAACTTGGAACTGTAGACACTTTCTGATATATTAATCGGGATAATATAATTTACACGATTTTCATTTAAAGTGTAATTTTTTATCGTTTTGTTTTCAACCTAGGATGTTAAAGTCAGCAAAAAATAAGGTCAGAAAGCTTGAATGTTTCGTAAAAATACTACTAATTTGTTTCCTCGTTGGTTGTGGTATTTTGCACTTCGATTTGGAACTTTTGAAAAGCGAAACATTTTTTTTCCTTGACAATATTTTTTATTTTCCGTTCTTAAAAAACGTTTTTTGGCATAATTTTTGACATTTTTCAAACTTATTCCTACAAGCTTCTGGTTTGTTAGAATTATTGCTGATTTTTTTAGTTTGTTTGCACGCGTAATCAAACGGGTTGTTTTTTTACTTGCTTTTACTTTAATTTTTTAAATAATTAAAAGTATTGGTAAAATTTTGTTCAAATATGATACTCACTTGTTTACCAATGCAGTTAAAAAATTCTTCGGTGCCATTAAAAATAGCCCCGATTTTAATTTTTTTAAAAGTTTCTTACATTACTTTGCAAAAGAGACTATCGAATACTTAAATACTTACCAATTTTATGTAAATATGTTTATTTCTGATAAGGCCTACTAAGTTGTATTAATTTAATCTAATAGATTGTAGTAACAAGTGAACAATATATTATTTAACATATCACTTCAACAGCAATACCTACACGTTTTAGTTGTTTATAAGTTATAAGACATTCTAATTAAGGCAACTATATTAGTTCGAGAGTAAATTCATGTAAACTGGCCAAAGTTTTAAGATATTTTTCTATTCATTTTATTTCTTGTACGTTTCATATTTATTTATGCTTTATTCACATGGCAGTTATAATTTGGCTGTAAATATAGATGACATTTCCCAAGAACAGACATATTTTTTAGAAACATTTCTAACGTATGTCCCTAAAGTTTTTGGAAAAAATAAAATATTTGTTTTTTAATATTAAATATTAAGCTTATACGACATCTTAATAAACCGTATTAGTCCAAACTGATATTTAATTATATATTTTACCTTGTTTGCTAACTTTTGTTTCCAGTAGCGATTTGATATAACGCTTTCTGCAATAAATAATTTAACATGGAAATTTTTCCGATAACTTTAGGAACATACGTTATTCAATTTGATCGCAGTATTTATTGAACTATTTTGTCGCCAAATTATTGGCTGTTAGCTCTAAATCAAAATCTAAAAGTTCATATTTTTAATGAGGAAGCACAGAGTATATGCTACAGGTATTGACAAAGAATATTATAGCCACGTAATGGGAAACTGATCCCATGTTAATTTTTCAAGGCCTCTATAGACATACTATTAAAAATCTTTGTAGAGATTAGTATTTTTCAGCTTAAAAAGAAGAAATTAGTTGAGGTTATATTTTTATGGCATGTGTCACTTTCTAGTTACTTTTATTTTTATTTTTTACTTCATTTCGGCTTTCAGAGGTAGTGAGAACACAATTATCGTGGTCCATAATTTTCTAATTTTTACACTAACTATACAATAATGTGTGGGCATTTTCACCCCTTCGAAAATGGTCAAATCGAGCAATAACTCGATAAATAATAAACAAATCGAAAATTTTTAAAAGTACAATATTAGAGAGAATTTTATTTCCAGCCATTTTATTATCTTCACTTTTCGTCGCAAAATCATCAGGAACCGGGCTACACGTGAAAAGCATTTCAACTCCTTCGAAAATGGTCAAATTGAGCAATAACTCCATAAATAATATAAAATCGAACATTTTTAAAAGTACAATATTTTAGAGAATTTTATTCTTAGCCATTTTTCTATCTTCATTTTTCGTCGCGAACTCATATAATGCCTTGAAAATCAGCAGAATGCCACCACATGAAAACAATCAATGACAGTTTGGTGACGATCAACAAGCGAAATAAATAAAGTACGCCCGAATACCATTATGTTTTTAAAAACAGATTCTTTTGATTTTTGGATTGCCGTCCTTAGTAACTAGAAACTGACACATGTCATAAAATTCTAACCTCAACTAACTTTATCTCAAGCTGAAAAATACTATATGCATTCTTGGCGGGGATTGTACGTGAGTTTGTCTATTTAGTAGATTTGTAGCGAGGTCCGTCCGTATGTAGTAATCCGTTATAATTTTGTCATAAAATTAAGTCAATGTTGATATGCAAAGTCCCTGTGAAGTACCCTAATTACAGCATACCTTGGGGCATCCGCAATGATTTTTAAGGCCCTATTCTGCAGTACCTGGAACTTGTTGTGCTCTGTCCTGCTTATCGTGCACCATGTTGGTACACCATAAGTCAGGATCGGCCTGACCAAGGCTTTGTACAAGTTAACTTTGGTTCTTTAACCAATTTTACTTTTCTTGTGAAGCAAGCAGTAAATTGAACTTAGCTGTTTGGCAGCCTTCTTTCTTCTAAGTTCAGAGTTTTTTCTCCAGTTTAACCTTGCGTCAAAATCCAGTCTCAAGTACTTGACTTCCTGTACACAATTCACCTGAATGCCATTTACCGATAACCTGGTCTCAGGTCTTTTCACTTCGCTCTTCGAGAAGAAAATGGCTTTCGTCTTGGCAGGATTTAAGCGAATCTTCCAGTCCGAAAGCCATTTTTCTATAGCCTGGATCTGCCTCTGCAGTCTTGTCACCTCCAGCCACGGTTGTTTTGACACCGAAGTGATTGCAGTATCGTCGGCGAATAGATACAGCTCATTTTGTCTGTCCTTCGGAATATCATAAATATATACATTATACAGCATCGGAGCGAGAGGAGACCCTTGCGGGACTCCCACCCTGATGTGTTTTGGCTCAGAAATCGCGCCCTCCGACGAGACTACAAAACTTCTGTTCCTCAAGAAGGAGGTGATTATTTTAGTTAAGTAGTTAGGGGCCCCCAACCTTATTACTTTCAACGTCAGACCGCAGTGCCAGACTTTGTCGAATGCTTTTGAGATATCAAAGAAAACCGCACCCGTGTGTGCTCTCCTATTGAAACCTTGCAACACCCTGGTTGCCAGCCTAGTTGTCTGTTTTACCGTACAATGCTCTTCCCTAAAACCAAATTGTTTATCAGGGAGAACATTGCGCTCAATGACAAAGTTGACCAAGCGACTCAAAATTATTTTTTCAACTATTTTGGCGAGACTGGAGAGCAGGCTTATCGGCCTGTAGCTCACAATCTGGGTCGAATTCTCATTTTGTTTAAGAATAAGCACTACTTTTGCTTTTGTCCACACACACGGGTAGTGACCCTCCTCGATAATCGCCTGGGATAGGTTTACTATGTCCCTCATTATATTGTTAGGCAGATTGCGTAATAATGCTGCTTTTCTTATGCCATCTAAACCCGGGGCCTTTCTGATGTTTAAATTATTTAAGGTGCCAGCCACCTCCTCTGTCGTGACATTTGCCACATTCTGGATCGGGTGATCAATCCCGTGGTATATTTGCACCGTCCTGGAGACCCTTGGGTCTCTTTCTGAATCCGCAGATGGGTTTTCGTTAAACTGTTCGTAGAGCTTTTCCGCGAACTATTCAACTTTTTTTTGCAATCCGAGATTATTTCATTTTCCAGGGTTCTGACAAATGACATCGGTTTTCTGGTGCCCTTCGTCAGGACTCTTAACATTTTATAAATACTGCCATCTTCCATGTTTAAATCCCTTATTCTTTCTTCCCAGAGAGCGGATTCGCGCTCATTAAGTCGCTGTTTAATAATTGTACTATATGTATTATTATTTGGGTGGTCTAGGTGCATGTTTTAAAAAATTTTAAAAGATACAGGATGGCCCAAGAGGTTTTTTGATGTAAGCCTATATTTTTTAAATATATTTTTAAGAATCGGTTATACCGGAAGCAGATGTCAACTTGCTTATGTTAAATAGGACACTATGTATTAATTTATTATTAAGTTCAACGTAAACACAATGTTCTATAACTAAGTCTAACCGTTTTTGACCTATTTGAAATTTGATATCACAAATTACTTGCAGACAGGAAAATAATTATCGATTTTTTCTTGCCTTTTTTATTTCATTTGGGTTGGTTTCTTTATAGAAATGGAACTAGATACTGGAATTGCAGTATAGATGTTATAGCAAAAATTCAAAGTCATGTCGACAATATTAAAAAGTGTTGTCTGTTATCACTAGACATATGCACTGTTATGTTTACTGTTGGTTTGATAATAACTTATAATCGTATACAATTTTTCGTTCAAATTGAAAATAATACAAGAAAAGATGATAAGGTTAGGTATGCATAATTACCTCATAAAGGTTATCCACTCTTTTTTGGCAGACAGGACCTTCGCATTCGCAGTTTCGTGAGGTTTCAACTGTGCAACACGTCAGAGCCGGAGTATCTCAAAAACTTAATTAACATATCGGGTGGTGCACCGCCAGACTGGCCATAGAAAATCCCATGTACATTTTGCTACCCTTAAATATTGGTTCCCCTATCAATCTTACATAAAAATTGTATTAGACTTGAAGGTTCTTGTCTAGTTGGCTATACATATTTGGATTGTAAAAGCTTACTTCCAATGCATCAAAGCCTTTTAATATACTTTGTGTTTTCTCTAACATTCTATAACCAAATATCACCCATTGTAATTTATTTCATTTGGTCATTAATTTTAAAAATGTACCTATAAGGAATTAAGAGTGCAATATGATTCCCTTACGTCCAATGTAGAGCTTATAATTATTGTAATTACCTACCTTAAATGTATGCGTGTATATATAACTCAGGTGGATTTATAAAACTTTTCATCAGGGTTCCATTCATCGCCGCCGCCGCTCCCGTTTGTATAATTCCAACTTGACGGTTTTTTAAGTTTTACCGCTCGCACTGACCTTTGTCGTTCATCGTTGGTACTTTTATAGCCAATGGGAGAAACGAAATTTGTCACTTGATACAAAACATGCTGCTGTGCATCCAATTTGGCAATACGTTAAATCTTGATGAAAATACAAGACTGAATTTTATTACTAAAAAATAGTTTTATTTAAACCAAAGCTGAAGATACACTGCTTGTTAAATCTCTGTTCTCACACAAAGGTGCATCGTCTTATCTGCTGTTTACAAGTTTTTATACAATAGGCATTTTTTCTGTTCAAAATAAAGTAGGCATAAAGAAATATATTCTAGTACACTACACATACAAACAAATGTGGCATATTCCTACAATTTCAGTAATTGTCAATAATAGACATGGCTATTAACGAAAAATTATTAAAGTACCTGGAAGGCTTCAACATTATTAGTGACCGCCAATATGGATTGCGTAAGTCTAGATCAACAAGAAACCTTCTCGCTTATGTTTCTCACGTTTGGAACAACGCAATAGAACATCATGGGGAGTCCCGGGCGGTAGTACTGCACATGTTCAAGGCCTTTGACTGAGTATGGCATGAGGGGCTCCCAACTAAAGTGAAAGCATGCGGAATGCCGGTTCAATTTTGTTCATGGCTGTTAAGCTTTCTTAAAGACCGTTCTCTACGAGTGGCGATAGACGGATTTAACATCAATGCCGGAGTCTTTCAAGGTTCTATTTTGTCGCCCACCCTCTTTTTACTATACATTAACGATTTTTTGGAAAAAACTAAACTATAAATAGCTCGCTGATGATAGCACACTTGTTTTATCTTTTACTTTGGATGCTCTGACATCGGCTGCCAATGCACATCTCTATAGGCAGCAGGAGGTCTCACATCTCAACAAAGACCTGGAAGAAATTGAACTAACCCGAACTAAGAGCCTCGCTATTCACCCCAACAACTTTTGATGTTCTATAAAGCCCAAATTCTACCATCGCTGGAGTACAGTTCGTATATTTAAGGCTCTGCTCCTAAACATACCCTGAGATTGCTAGATTCCATTCAAAGAAGAGCCATTCGCTCGATCAGTGACCATGATCTGACAAACAACCTGGAAAGCCTTGAACATCAAAGGCAGGTTGGCGACTTGAGTCTATTTTACAAATATTTTCATGGCAAGTGCTCAACTGAGAGCTTTATTCCACCCAGAGCGGTGCATGGCAGAAATACATGACGAGCCACTGCAGCCCACCTGTACGTGGTTCAGCTTAGTGTCCCTTCGAACGACACTGTTTAAAAATTCTTTCATCTGGAGAACGTTATCACTCGGAACGACCTCCCTGATACCGTGTGCCCCAACGAGTATAATATCCAAGGATTCAAGACCAACGTGAATTGTTTGCTGCGCACACGCACCGCTCCTAGAGCGCCATAAAGGATTAATCCTGCAGTGCTGTGCCTTATCATAAAAATAAAAAACCTATCTCATAATTAAACAGCAATATCCAATATTGGTCACATTATCACTTTTCCAAAGAAAACTAAAGTCCTAACCACAAAGTAGTTACTGCTCTCGCGGATTTGCAACGGTGGTGACGAGCGGGAACAGCTACCAAAAGTTTGTTTAAATCCACCTTAATATGGACCTACTAATTATCTTTTCATTGCCAATAATTTGTTTTTAATGTCGTATTCTCCAATTCAAAATGTTAGTTCATATAACTAAATGTTAAATGTTGCGTAGGTTCTTGGCCTATGTACAAAAATTATACTGTTTATATTAGCACAAATCTATCTTAGGTTAAATTTGTGAAAAATTGTGAATTTATTATTTTTCTACTCCAAACCTTTCACTTTTGTTATAAACTATAAGGAGTTTTAAACATAGTAGGTGTGCTTAATTTTAAAAACATATCTTTATGACTGAGTGTTCATATTATACATTAAGATGTACTTGTATGTATCTTTGTCGTTTAAAAAAAAACAACTAAATATTCCTTCTAAACATTTGTTTTTGTGACAAAATAATTTAGATGAATATATATTAAGTACAGATTATATTAGGTTATGCTTAAAAATATGTTCCAAAAATAGGTTAGGATTGGTTAGAACGTACATGTACCTGTTTCTTTTTAATTGCCTTTACCAGGAAAATTTGTAACATATTATTTCGATGGTTACATCCGCGTAAATTTTACTTTTTTATTATTATATTCAAACTTACAGTTGTATACGATTGGCTAGATTGCAGCAATTGTTTTTGTTATTTACATAACACAAGGTAATTAGTTTTAAATTATACAGTGTTTAAACCGCTATTTTTAAAAGGTGTCTTAAACTTTATAGCATTTTAAATTTATTGTTACGTTGATGTAATCTCGGACGTTATGTTAGAAATCATTTAAGTTAAGTATTTATGTCCATTAAGGTTTTATACTGGGTATTCGGAAATACTGGTACTTAACTTAAAGGGCGAATTGGTCGTCATAGTAAGACAAAAATGCACGTTAAGGGAGCTAGACGACTTTGAATTTGACTCTTTTTTTTAAACATTCGTCAATGCATACATCATATTCGCCGCCATGTACAGGGTTATCCAACCAAGACTAGACAAGGCGATTTTTTGACTTTTCCTGTACTTTTATAAAAAAACTGAAATAGCCATCTTAAGTCATTTTCTCCCGCGAATTCGAATATCTTCAGCAAAAAAACAATTGAACATCAAACAAAAGTACTAGGGGTCACTTTGATATTTTTTTAAATGGGATGCCGTATTTTTAATGAGCTTATCCGATTTCTCATATAAATTTTGATCTAAAATGTTGGATTTTTAATTCAAAAACGCCTTTTTTCTTCAGTTTTAAATTTTAAATTAATTAATTTTAAATTTTAAATTTTTTTTAAAATCCAACATTTTAGATCAAAATTTATATGAGAAATCGGATAAGCTCATTAAAAATACGGCATCCCATTTAAAAAAATATCAAAGTGACCCCTAGTACTTTTGTTTGATGTTCAATTGTTTTTTGCTGAAGATATTCGAATTCGCGGGAGAAAATGACTTAAGATGGCTATTTCAGTTTTTTTATAAAAGTACAGGAAAAGTCAAAAAATCGCCTTGTCTAGTCTTGGTTGGATAACCCTGTACATTTGAATCTCCAATTTCGTACTTTATGAGCCTGGAGCCTTATTTAATTAGCGACTGTGACTGTGAAAGCTCGCATTGTCCATGTCGACGCTATTCTGAGGAATGTTTAATAGAAGACAATTTAACCAGGTGCATCCATTCATTTTTTAACCCAGCAACGAGTTTTTTATCATTTTTTTCCGCTAAAATTCTCGACAATTGTGTACAATACATTTCTGAACAGATAATCGAATAATTTTATTTGCTGCCAATTTGTTTCAATTAAAACTGATTACTAAACCACTAGCATAAGCATTAAAAGGCCACAAAACAATAATTATAACTGCTAAAACGCTCATAACACTCTTCCAAACACTTTAAAATTTACTTAAATTGACAGCAGTTGTCATGGCAAATCTAATTTCATTTGGAACTAGATCTTAAAATGCTTGATTAACACGATGTAGCAACTCTTCTCTTCAATTTATAAATTATTGTTTTAATCATGTCCCACAGTTCAAAATCCTATTGATTAAGATCGGATGATCTCGGAGTCCAATTCCGATAATAACAGTGATATGACACACTGACTAAAAACCGATTGTGAATAATTAAAGAACTTTTTCAAATAAATGCTTATAAGTCAGAAACTTGAGTACCTAATTAGGTACAGGAATGATAAAATAAATAGCAAATTTCAGCAGCTAAATGTATTATTAATGTTGTTATGTAATATTATATAATAATAATAATAATAATAATAATAAAATTTATTTCCTCAATTTATAAATGTACCTACAGAAATTCAACAAGTACAATAATTGAGGAATACGTCAAACGAGAAAATTTTACAAAAAAGTCTACACAACAGTTTAAAACTACAAATTTATCTTACATCTAAATAAACTACAATACCAGGGGCGTGCGGTCCATGGAAGCGATGGAAGCACTGCTTCCCCTACCGCTTTCATAAGAGATAAGACAAAACAAATTTTATATTAATCTATACCTATCCATACAATTAAAATACCCAAGTATTTATTTCTATCTAATTTCCAAACCAAATCCGGCCCTGTATGCATCCCTGACCAACGCAATATTAAATGTATCGAAGAATCGAAGTGATCTCAATACGTGTATACTACACTCTATACGCGTATACGAGTAATAATTAATATGGTCTGCCGTGCCAAGTAAAGGGTAAATCGTTAGACTTCGGTATTTCCTTCGCCGCGATGCGACGCCAGAACGAAGCCGCCAAAATAAATAGTTTCCACGTGTTTGTACTCGGCAGTTACGATTGTTTGTCGCGATTTTTCGCCAGGAATAAGCGCTACACGGTAGTGGATCTGTGACTTGACTTTGTTTAACTGGTGTGGTCCTGATTCGGGTCTAAAGGCCGTCGTCGGTTGGAATTGCTTCCTCGGAGGAAGCAATTCCAACCGACGACGGCCTTTAGACCCGAATCAGGACCACACCAGTTCATCAACTGGCCGCGAAAGCCTTAACCAATTTGTTGACTTTGTTTATCTTACTTCTTGATTTATTTTGTCATGGAGCAACCAATTGCCGGCCCATCGAGTTCGGGAAATGTAAAGTGTATCTGTTCTGTATGCAAGTTATTGGAAAAAGGATTTTCAACGCTTTTCTTTGATGAAAAAAGGAATATTATTGCAACAGGTAGGCCTACACCAGATTTTAATTTAAAGACAGAAGTGAAGGCGGCTAAAAAATCCGTTTAAAATTAAATCAAACTGTGAATTCAAAGTAAAAATGTATAGATAGTTTTCTGTATTAGTTTCTATTATGAAATTTTGTTAACTTGTTTTTAACGACTCTTAGGCAGGGTTGGGTCACTAAAGAATTGGTTTTCGACGGGCAAATTACGTAAAAATTAATAAAAAAAAACATAGGTACCTAGCCATTTAGAAAATAGAAGAAATAATAAAAAATCATAGGTACATAATCACACATTTTCGACAGTACCTACATGACAGTATTTTACCTGTATTTAAACGTCGAAAAATTGCCAATATTTGGGCGTGGTCCTCAAAAAATTTTTCGCCTCCGGCGGCTTGCCTCCAGCGGTGCTTCCCCTTCTTCATAACTCACCGCACGCCCCTGTACAATACATAATAGGGTATAATATTCCCAATACATTCTATGTGAAAAAGTCAGTCATTTTATAACATGTTTTGGCAATAAGAAAATCTTTTAGTCTTTTTTGAAAAACTGAGGCAGTAGGAGCCGATTTAATATTTTCACTCAGATGATTAAAAAATCTGAACCCATTAAAATAAAAGCACTTTTGGAAAGCTGCCGTGCGATGTGAGGGAGGTATTAGCTCATTGCAAGATCTTGTGTTGTGAGTATGAACGACCTGTACGCCGTCAAAAATTTCCCTGTTTTTATACACATACTTGCATACCTCCAGGACATAAACCGAGAATACAGTCAAGACTCTGTTATCCCTAAAAGTAGATCTACACGATTCAGTTCTTTTAAGCTTAAACAGGATTCGCATGGCATACTTTTGCAGCAGAAAAACCCTCTGTATTTGGGCACAATTACCCCAACAAACCATATCTTAAGTGACTGTGAAAGTTGGAATAATAAAGAGCCATTAACGTTGTATGGCCACATTGTTCAGCCATTATACTAAGCCCATAACAGGATGATCTAAGTTTGGCGCATAGAGAGTTTACCTGATTGCTCCATTGAAGCTTATGGTCAATCTCAATCCCTAACATTTTAGTTGTTTCACTAGGTTTAATTGGGTGCCCTGAATCCTCAAGCAAACCAAATGTCGATACTTGCTGCCTCGATATAGTAAAACGCAGGAGCATTGTTTTGTCTGTATTTAGTTTTAAGAAGTTTTTATCAGACCAGGTGAGAACTTTATTAAGGACTTCCTCACACTTCACCTTAAGGTTGGAATAACTATATATATTAGTATAAATGCGTTTTTTAGTAACTTACTTTAGTAAATTCGTCGTTGGGGTGCATTTGAGGATCCACGTCTAGGTGTATGAAATGTTTGCATTATTTAGGGTCGACCAATTTGCCCCTCAAGTTAAGTACTACTATTTCCGAAAACCCTGTCTTGTGTTTACCTACATAATTTACCATATTCTTGTTTTGCTCATTGCTTTTAAGTTATAATTAGCTAATTTTGCTGCAAAAACAGCAAAGTATTATTAAAATTTCGAGAAATTTCGTCAATTTTAAAACATTTCCAAATAAAATACGTAGAATAATAAATATATATGTGTATGTATAAAGTAAAAGTATGTTAGGTAATAAAAGTATTTCAATTTTTAGTTTTTCTAACTAATATGGTCAATTGATTAAAAATTTGTCACTTATTGTTAATTTGACTTTAATGCATCATTAATTTTAAAAATTAAAAATACGGATACGACGAGGGTCTCTGTTTTTTCAGAGTGAATTAAAATAAAGGTAGCAACTTAAAGAGCAGTTTACGCTTAGTCCAAAAAACTTAACAGTGGGTTAGTTCAGATTTGTTTGTAGTTTACACCATTAAACATTAACTATGGGATTCACTAAAGAGTTGATATAGGACTCGTTATTATTTTAAATTATTTTGAAAACGGAATGTTTATTTTAGAAAGTAGACTTCTAAGGACCTATATAGTGACATTTTTTTCACGTTTTTAACTCAAAGTTGTCAAATTAGAGCGGCTTGTAATTCTCTTTTGTGAATCTGCTTGTTAACCATTACTAAAAATAACAATTGCAAATTTAAATTTTAAAAAATTAAAGGTAGTTTTAGTTTAAAATTTGCATATTTATGGAAGGAGAATAATCTGTTTTGCGCAGACAATGTTTAAAATTTACAAAAAGACAAAGTTGTTGACAATAAATTATATCTTTATACATTTCTTTTAATAAACCTTCTAACTTTGTGCTCTAATAATTGTATTTTTTACCCCATTGAAATGTACCAACCGATTCCAACTTATTCAGTTCCATAAAGCCTAAACTTGGCTACTTGGAGGAGCACCTGTTGGAACTTATGTTGGCATGCTTCTCTCAAGGACAGGATCCTCCTTGATAAGAAGGTATTCAAGATAAAGTCCGTTCACAGATTTAAGAAAATGGCTTACCGGCTTGTGTTGACGCCTGTTTAAAACCAGACTGGGGTCTACACAGGCCCGCACTGAATTGTATTTCAAGCATGGATGATTTGACACAAATAATAAACAATTTTAGATAGAATACATTACAATTATATATTTTAATTAATTAATGCAACTACAGTTTACTTATTTAATTCATTTTTACTGGCACTATCAACGCCTATGTTAATAATAAATCCGGGAATAAATCTTTCTGTAATATTCCCAATTTGAATGTATGAATTTTTAACAGTTTTAATATGCGAAACACAATTTTTCCAGCTACTCACAGGCACTTTTCCACTTCAGTAATAATAATCCAGTACACTAGCGTTTATAGTGGTTATTGATACATTATTACGTCTATAACGGCAGATTTTAATTGTGTTCTATGGGATTGAATATACAGTGATACGGCGGAAGCCTTATATGCCCCTAACTTTTAGCGTAGCTGTCGCAGTAGTACTCCTTTTCCAGGTTCAGAAATTTAAGCACATCAAGTAACTCTATTTTAGTGTAACTTTCATGACAATATATATCATTCTGATACATAAATTCCTGTATTGCCATTTTCGTATCTTTTGAACAAGGGTACTTGTTTAACTGTCTACTGTGGTAACTTGCGTTGTCCATAACAATCACACTATTTGGAGAAACATTAGGAATTAATCTATGTTTACGAACCAATCCTCAAATAACTCCGCTGTGGTATCGTTATGGTAATCCAAACAGGAGTCATTTATATTCTAGGCTGCCAATTAAAGTGCATTTGGTACCCAACCATCTGTGCATGTACTATGGTTATTCTTTTTCCTCTGTATGATAGTGCCTTTGGTCTATACCCGTCACTAGAACCAACCCAATCTTTTGATGGGGTATCATGGATATCAAACCAGGTTTTATCTAAGTATATAATAGGTCAGTTCTCACTTCTGTACTGAGCGATTTTTGTCAAATATTCAAATCGCCATGCCTTAAGTCGTTGCGATTCGTTGAAGGCACTTCCATAGCGTTGTCTACCGCAATTGATATCCATCTATCTCAAGCCGTTTCAGTAAATTATCCAGTGTTGGTACCGTATATGCTCTTCATACATCTTTTAAATTTTGCGTCTGACTAAATCTTCATCGCTGCGATCTAATTTTTTGCAAGTCCCAGAATCTTTCCTTTTTCCTTTCGGTGATGGGTTTATTCACAATTTTCCATACTGTTTTTTTCCGAAATTTTAGTCAATGGGGCTGTTTCTTCAATACATTCCATTTTACTCAACTTTTCACGTTCTATGAGAGTTGTATATACATTTTTTATAATCTCTTTAGAATCTAAAGAGAAAGTGTCTTCTTCCATTTTCATTTCCGCACTGTGGTTGTACCTGAACCCCTCCGGCTGTTCTATACTAGATCCACCGACGCCACATATTTGGATTAATCAAAGCTGCGTTTTTATTTCACTTTGCACTTCTCTGTTGGTGCGCTACCACCATTAACGGTGATAGTGGTTGGTGTCATTAAGAACCGTTTTGCACACAACCCGATGTCTTGTAGAACCGTGTGAATTATTTTGCACCCGTTTCGATGTTTTCATCTAATTTGTTTCTACTTTCTAGGTGTTTCAATCCACAAAAGATTACTGTGGAACCGCATCGATTCTCTAGACTCTGTTGCTTAATGCCAGACAGTAATCAAATGTAAATTTGCAATGACAGGATCAGAGGTGGGTAAAATGGTTTTAAAAATGCATTTAAAATGAAAGTACAAAATAGATGCCTCAAAAGCCATTTAAGATAAAAAATAGAAAATGGTTTTTAAATTTTCATTTAAAATATACCTAAAATAGAAAATAGAAAATAGGCATTTTAAATAAGTTTCTATAGAAAATGCTTTCTCTTTATTAACGTAGGATACATACTTTACATATTACGTAACACCGAAGGTACCACCGCTTTCTATGTTTCTAAAAACATTGGTAGCTTTAATTCTCAATAATTTTTAAAGCTTTCATCCGTCATTTATTTTCGTTTGGGTCTCATAATTATACCAGATTCAATAAAAAACGTTATTTACCTAACCATTCCTTCAATAATAAAGTATGAACAATTAGGTATCTTGACATAGCTATATTTGGTGACATTGCATTAAGCTCCAAAAACTTTGATCGTAAACAATTTCATACCTGAATAAGAAAAGAGTGTTTCCACTGGTACTGATGAAGGTAATGGCGTATTGTATTTCATGAAGAATTTCTTAATATCAGGATACTGATCCAAAATTATCAAATCGGTGCTTTCATTTTGTAAATATTTTAACGCTTGCAGTTCATCCATTGAATCTCGTTCGTTAATCAAGTAAAATCGGGTTACCTATTATAAGTCCTATAACTATTTTAAATAGAAAATTGTTTATTATTCTATTTCAAATATAAAATAGAAAATACTTTTTTCAAAAGTATTTAAGATAGAAAATAGAAATGCCATTTTCTATTTTGCATAGCTATTTTAAATAATTTCATTTCAAATAGTTTTACCCACCTCTGGACAGGATCCATTAAGCAGGGTGGACTGCTTATTTATCCGATAATCCGATATATATTCAGTACTTCCTTCAACTGACAGAAGCGTAATATAACCTAACATTTTATCATTTTGTTATCAGTAAAAATTGAATAATTTCAAATTATTTGTGATCTGTGATCTATACGTGGCTTCTCTTCTTCAGTAAAATACATCTGATAAATAAGAATGGCAACACAAAAAAGACTAAAAGTAGCATTTATTCATCCTGATCTTGGAATTGGGGGAGCTGAAAGATTAGTTTTGGATGTCGCTGGAGCACTCAAACAACAAAAACATGAAATACTTTTTGTTACTAACCATTTTGATGCAAATCATGCTTTTGAAGAACTAAAAACCGGTGAGTTTGCGGTTGATGTATATGGAGACTGGCTACCGAGAACAGTATTTGGAAAGTGTCAAGCTCTTTGTGCTTATATTCGAATGATATACCTTATAATAGTTTATATATTATTTGGACAAGGAGAACAGAAACCTGATTTGTATTTTATTGATTTGATACCTATAGCCATACCTTTCTTAAAGCTAGCAAATAAAAAAGTTTTATATTATTGTCACCATCCAGATTTGCTGGCCTCTCCACCTGGAGGAACCTTGAAAAAGTTGTATCGTAAACCAATTAATTGGCTAGAACTAAAGGCCACGGCCATGGCAGATATTATTTTAGTGAATAGTGAATATACTGCCTCAGTATTTCACAAAACTTTTCCCGAGATTAAGAAATCAATACAGATTTTGTACCCTACAATTGCTTTCTCATATCAGGAAAGTGTTAAAAATCTCAAGAATACAAAACCAATCTATGAAGTTGTAGAAGAAATTAGTTCCAAGAGAAACGATTTAATTGTATTTTTATCAGTAAACCGGTTCCACCCAGCAAAAAGACTAGATTTTGCCATTAATGCTATGGAAAAGCTAAAATCTATTTCAACTAAAGCAGAATGGGAAAAAATTTTTTGTATCTTGGCTGGTGGATATGACCCAATTAACAGAACAAATGCAGAAACATTTAATGAATTAATAAACCTTACAAAAGAAAAGAATCTTCAAGACAAAATTATTTTCCTTAAGTCTCCTTCAGATAATTTCAAAGTGGATTTACTTAGTGCTTGTACTGCATTACTTTACACTCCACTTCAAGAACATTTTGGCATTGTTCCTTTAGAAGCTATGTTAGTTGCGAAACCTGTTATTGCAATGAACAGTGGTGGTCCAAGGGAAACAGTTGATCATGGTGTAACAGGATATTTATGTGAACCATCCGCAGACAGCATGGCAGAATTTATGTATAGGATTATTAAAGAGAATCCAATAGAGATGGGAATAAAAGGAAAGAAGAGGTTAGAAGAAAGATTTTCTTACCAAAGTTTTGGAAGATGTCTTAAAAAGGTGATTAATGAGGCTGTAAGTTTAAGTAAAAACAGAAATAAGAATAGGTAAGGTTAGGTTTATTTTATTAGGAGTATATTTTTGTAATGTGTTTCGAAAAGTAAACTAAATAAATTACACTTAACCAATAAAGAACGCAGTTTATTTTGTCCATGATACTTTAGGTATATCAAAGTGTTCTGTCAGGCTGTCCAGGTGTTGGTTGAATTTTTCTACTCTTTCTTTGTGAGTCATTGAGGCTTTTTCCAAAATTCTTTGTGTTTGCTAAAAGAAAATTAATGTTTGTTATAGGTATATAATATTATTCATGTACTGTAGTACTGTTAAGTTTAAGATCATCATATTGTATTTGTTATAATTTAGTACATCCAAATTTTTAAAGGAAACCAGCTTTAAATGATTTGTGATATTCTTGTACAATGATAATGACTAAATATAGCTTGGTTGGTTGAATATACATAACAATTCAAATTGATTATGTATACCTTAGGGTTGCCAATGGTAGGAAACTACTACTTACTCGACTACTTATATTTGAGCACAAAAAAAAATTTAGCAAAATATGGATAAATGAAACACAAAGTATGCTCCATTAATTTGTAGAAGTGGCAACGTGGTTTGAGATTTAATACTAGCTATTTCTTTTTTATATCACAATATGATAATACTAGGAAAAGTAGAACATTATGGCGAGAAAGGAGAACTTGAAGAATGTCTTAAAGGACTGTTCTCCCGAAAGGAGGACATTTGGCAACCCTAGTATATCTACTTATAATAATGTATTTAAAATTCTTTACAAACCATTGCTTCTTGCTGTTTCAAGAATGCAAGTTCAGCTTTTGTCTTTGTTAGTTTTTTCGGTTTAGATTCTTCTAATTCAGTGCCATTTTCAATAGCTTTTGTAACTTGTTCTAAAAGCTTCTTGTCTTTTTTCTTTTTCTTCTTTTTAATCCCTGAATCTCCTTTCAATTTCAGTTTTCCCCCTGCCACTTGTGCATAAGGATCATCATCACTCATTTTTCAGTCGGTGGTCAACCTATAGGTTTATGTGGTAGGTGGTAACAAATAAAAAGTTTTATAAGGGACACCTTACCTTTACCGAGAAGTGTTAAATTTTGTAAGCAAATAACAGATAAATTGGGATAGAAAGTTAAGTACCTATTATTAAGACATCCACATTTTAAAATCGCAAAATAAGATGTCGCTTAAGCAAAAAGAAAATGTTTACCTTGAACAAAGAAATTGTACGTATTTTAAATAGATGTATCCATAAATCAGGAAGTAAGTTTTTGAGTTCTGTGCTAGGAAGGTTTTTATTAATTGGTAGGATGTAGAACGTAGAACGACTTGTATCTTGTATTTGTTTACTTTTTTTTTTGTTTTATTGGCGTTTCGTCGTGTTTGACGTTTGACAAATCGACGCGCTACAAAATGGCTACAAATCATAGACCATAGAAAGAACGCTTCATTATTATTATTAGGCACAAAACCTGAAATAAGAAAGAAATCCGTGCACGAATTTAGGATCAAAAATTTTTGAGTTCGCGGATCCGTGCACCTCTACAAACCGATAAATTCAATGGTTACTATCTATCATAAAACGTAATTATGTACTACAAATTTATTTGAATTTGAAATAGACAAATTAAAAGTGTGATCAAGATCCATAAAGCAATTCCTCTATCTATCAAAAGATGACAGATAAAGCAGGGCAAAGTCTATTGATGTATGTTGGGTTGCCAATTAAACTTTTGACATAATAATATTTTGAATTTTCACCACCAGATTCGCGACGTCAAAGGAAAATCAAAAAGTGAAAAATAAATTTTCTTGTCAAAACCAATGCAAGTGATTTAACGAAAAATGGCTAGTGTCGGCTTTAGATGGTTGGATATTTTAGAAAAAGAATTCGACAAGGCTTTTGTGGACTTGGATCTAGCATTAGGTAGGAGCAACTGATTGTATAATAAAAGGGCATAATATTATCTGAAGGGCATATTGCCGTTTTGAAACCAATTAATTAAGTGACTCATTGTGTGGGACTTTTTGACTTAAAACATATTCCACATTTAATTTAAGTTGTTAATTTTTCAGGAGAAATTGAAGCTGAAGAGGCAAATATTGTTTTTAATGTGCGACAAAAATTGTGTACTTTGGGGTCCTGTTTTGCACAGCTTTCTCACAAAGCCCAAACAATTTTCCAAAACAGTGCTAAAGTAGAGGTAAGTGGCTTGCTTGGTATACTTTAGAATACCTTTGTCAATTTTAGAAATAATATATTATTGCCTAAATTTGTTTATTTGTGTAATCAACCACCAACTCTTAAGGCCGATCCGCACTTATGCAACTTTTCGTGCATTTTTGCTGTCTCAACAAAATTGCGTCCCATCCCCATTTATGCATCAAAACTGCAAAGCATTGCATGCAGTTTTGCTGAAAATATAGAATCGGTTCTATTTTTCCCCCAAATTTCATGCAACTCTAATCAAAGTCACTAGAAAGTTATGGTGGCCAAACTGACGAATGACAAATAATAATATATAACCTCACTTGTCTCCAAAATTGAAATTCGGGGGTCTTACGGTTTTATTTTCTTTTTTGGGCTGTGTGCTTGTGCAAAGACTTTGGTTGTGTGTTGTGTGCAACAAATACTATTTTCGTCAATTACTCTATTGGGTAATAGATAAATATGTCGGAAAGACCGAAAAAAGGAAAATTTATATGGTCAAAAGAAGCCACGATGAGCTTAATAGAGTGTTACCAAAATAATCCAATTTTGTATAACATCGCGGATCCAGCATATAAAAATAAGTTAAAAAAAGAAGCAGCACTTAATAACATCCGAGAAGAGTTAGAAAAAAATGAGTTTTGTCAACGACAATGCATAACAATTGACGATATAAGAAGCAAAATCCATATTTTAAGGACTCAATTTAACAAAGAACAGAAAAAAATGTCTGCTTCAAAAAGCACTGGATCGGGAGGAAAAGAGGCAGACTCTACCTTTTGGTTGTATGAGAACCTCATGTTTTTAAAAGGCAGCAATATCTGTAATGAAAGTGACTCAAATTTGGTAAGAAGTCTTTAGTCAACTATTTTATAATATAAATACTAATATTAACTTTATTTTTTGTAGGATGATACCTTCCATGATCTTGGTAATAATAATAATGATGTTGAGATGGTAGAACAAAATTCATCCTCAATCATTTATGAAGGAACATTAGATGAATTGGAGGCAATCGATGATGTTCAAGCTAGTACTTCAGGCCTACCAAAAATTAAAAATAGCAAAGTTTCAATGCAAAAAGAAGTTGTTAAATTGCTAACGAGTGCCACAGCTGCATTACAAACCAAGGGAAACGATAATGACATAGACAGTTTTTGTCGGTAAGAAAAGTTTGCCATAATCTACATACATCTTATACAATTTTGAATTCTAAGAAAATAGCAGAGGCCACCAGTGGGCCAAGTATGCCAGCAAACAACAAGCAATATGATGTATCTAAACATTTGTCAATTTATGAATATTTTACTGTTTTTAGGTATCTTGGTATCGAGATGAAAAAATTAAAAAATTTAACTAGAGTCCGTAACCTTAAGCTCAAATTTATGCAATGGATTTTAAAAGAACAGGAAGAAGAAGAAGGTTAGGCGCAGGACCCAGCATTGTTTGAGCTCCAATACAAAATCAAAAAATTGAAGACTTCTCTTGGTTATAGTTCCTATATGGTTCGGTACAAATATTATTTTAGTTTATGGTTTGTACTCAGAAAAAAATTTTTTTTAAGCCAAAATGATGTTCCTTATGTTTGTAAATAAAAAAAAAAATTAATGTTTAACTTGTTTTATTTTTTAACAAAAAAAAATTCACAAAACTACCTAGTAAAGATTACAAAACCATTATATAGAATTAAGTAAGCTTATTTTCTAAGGGTCATCTTGGCAATGATGCTCTTAAGCATGGAGATTTTGCCATTCCACAGCACCAATGCTGTTAAAATAGGTTGCAAAATCTTCTCTGATTCTTACTGCGTTGTTACCCCAATGATTGCCTCCTTGTTGGCTAAGACCATACATAAAGATATATCTTTCATCGGGCTCTGTATTATTGCCTATGTAAGTTAGTGGGCATTTATAAAGCAAGTAATTGTGCAATGCTACACATGCCTGAGTGACATTCCTTACATTCTTTTCTGATAAGTTGATTGTATTTAACATTATTCGCCATCTATTGGCCAATAATCCGAATGCGTTTTCCACCACTCTTCTGGCACGACTCAATCGGTAATTAAATATTCTTTTTTCGTGAGTAATATATTTATATGGAAATGGTTTCATAATATTTCTCATCAATGCAAAGGCTGAATCTGCAACAATTACAAATGGCAATGGTCTATTTGTACCAGGTAATGGTTTTTCTTCGGGAAAATTCAGTTTGTTAGTACACATGACATTAAATAATTTGCTTTTCCTAAATACTCCACCATCTGATATTCTGCCATTAGTTCCAATGTCAACATACAAAAACTTGTATTCGGCATCAACTAATGCCAGCAGCACGATACTATTTCCCCCTTTATAATTATGATGTACTGATCCTGCTGGTGCTTGAAATTCTACATGTTTACCATCCAACGCCCCCAAGCAGTTTGGGAATTGCCATGCATTTTCAAATGTTGCTGCTATATTTAACCATTCAGCTGCTGTATTAGGTACCTAAAATTTATTACAAATAAAGATGGTTTAAAAAGTAGCAACTTCAACATGGCAATAAAATACTGCTAAATACCTACACACGCCTTTAAAAAGTCTTCTTTAAGTGTATTGTAAATTTCTTTCGTTACAGCTGGAACAATTTCTCCTATTGTCGAATGCCCTATTCTAAAGGAATAATGCAAGCTCTTCATGGATTCTCCAGTGGCAAGATACCTTAAGGTTACTATTAAGCGATCTCTAGCTGATATTGCTCGTCGCATATAAGTATCTTGCTTTGTAATTTTAGGGCCTACCCTTTTTAAAAGATCTTCAAATGTTTCCCTTTCCATCCTTAAAAAACTTTTAAATCTTTCAGGATCATCTTTCAGTTCTTTATTAATGAGATGTAAGTTGCCCCTATTTTGAAGTAGCCAGGGTCTCACCCACCAACGCTTGTCTTCCGGAAGTAGTAGAATAGCTCCAGCAGCACCACAAATTATAGAAAGTAAACATATTTCTTCCAATTCCATTTTAAAGGCACAAAGTTAAAATATTTCATACAGTTTTTAGTTTTTATCATTCAAACGTAACCATGAACATGAAAGTAAGGTTAGCTTTTTTTGGTCTTGGAACCAGCCAAATGCCAACCGTTTTTTTTTTAAATAAAATTTGTAACCATAGGCAATAAAAATGCGTCGATTATACGAAGTGAGGGGGTCTGCGCAATTCTAATGCATGCGAAGTAAAAATGCTAGAACATCAGCTGATCTTTTAAGCATTAAAGTTGCGCAACAAAATTGCATAGGTGCGGATCGGCCTTTTGTGAGTTTTAAATGCACACTCTAGACTTAAAAGCCTCCTTTTCTCTTCACCAAATTAATGATTTGTCTAATAAAATTAGAAATCTAAGAGGTAAACATGTTTTTGTCATTAGGTTGGTTTAGGTCATTGCTCAAGCCAATGATTCAAAATTTTTGATGTTGCTTTGCTTGTTTGCAACTCAGTCTAGTCTGTATTCATAAAAAACAGGAGGTGAAAAGCTAAACAGCTAAAGACAATGTACTTTGTTCACACATCCAATATTTTGTTTTTTTAACAAAGTTTAATGATGCTAATTTTGCAGGGATATACTAATAGGTTTAATTTTTGATTAAATATTTATTTCAGGGTTGCTCAGTTAGTATAACACGGTCTTTACCAATAGTTGTCAAAGTGGGGGTTTAGACCCTACTGGGAGCTTCTGCTTGGGCTTCTGTCATTTGGGTGTACATTTGAGCCTCAGAATAGCTTGAATTAAATACTTTCAATACTTAGAATATAAAAATTATCAAAATATTGAACCCACACCTAATTACTTTTAAATATATTTGCTCTATCCTTTAATTTTCTTTTCTTTTAATTTAATGTTGGAGTAATCAAGTCTTCGGGTTATTAAATAAAATACATAGGTACTTACTTATTCAATGTATGTATAACATATGCATGTCCTACATATTTATTTGAATGAAAATGCTTGTCGGTACTTTAATATGTACCTACTCTATATGTATTTGACTATTTGCTTACGTTGGATATTTTAGCTTCTTGGGACTCTCAGCTGCACCACCACTTTTGGTTGCAGCGATAATTCTTTGCTTATAGTAGACATTTGCTGAAACACCATACTTCACAGCTACATCTTTCCTTCGTGCACCACTTTCCACTTCTCTAAATTTTTCATCAACAGATAAAGTTTTAAAAGTAGATTTTAATGACATATTAACAGCAATAAAAATAAGGCACATGATAAAACAAATAGGCGCAGAAATTTTTCCACATAGTAACAACTAACAAAGCATATATACATGAACTTGTAGCCCACAGACCAAATTGCCTGCATCCTTATGCTATAAAACAAACACTTAAAACACATTGTTAAGAGATTCCCCAGAATCTGACTTATTGAAAGTGACGCCAAAAATTCTGTTGAAATTATCAAGATATTCAAATAATACTTAGTTGGAGTTATGATATAAAAATTGCACATGATTCTCACTCTGGGGCTCCAACCAATGTCACTTAAGTTATCAAAAATTTCAGATATTGTAGTTCGACTATATTTAATAATATATTAGTTTCTTAAATCTCCTTATTGGGGTTCCAGTTTTTATTATTAAGTTCTCGATTAAGTTAGATTGATAAGGTATTGTTTCTTCCATCCCTTTATTTGTCACCCTCTACCCTCACCTATACCTGATTCATTTTTTATTTATATTTATGTTGTAAAACTCAGAGTTGTGAAAAACTTACTTCAAATCAATACCCAGGAAAGTGATAAGTCATGAAGTGATATCTCCCTTACAATAAGAGAGTTGTTGTTTTCACCTCCGCTATAATAAGTGTTCTTCGAAAGTAAACAGAAAGTAGGTATAGGTAAATCATAATCTCACTTGCACTTAGTCCTATAATTGAGTATAATGAAAAGAATGATTGTTATTGACCCAGGTAATCTTAGCAAAATACAGGTTTAGAAACCCAACTAAAGCCAGAAATATTTACAATATAGAATATATAATATATATAGTTAGAATATAGCATTTACTGCAGTTACAATACACACATATTACATACAGTTAGATGCCTAACCTAAATAGAATAAGAAAAAGTGAAGAAAACAAACAAAACGAAAAAAAGAAAAATATATTGTATAATGTACAATTATGGCTTAGTAGTAAGATAATGACGTTTATAAATGATAAAAAGTTTTCATTCATTTAAAATGGATTTGGATAATTTAGAAAATATTACTGACGATGAGGATAATATCAGGACAGTCTGCAATAGCATTTAAAATTTTAAAGACCTATACTTACCATTTTACAATTAAAAGAAAAAACGTTAGCATCGTAATGTGTGTTAGTATTAAATAAATCTAGATTCTTTTAACAAATAACATCAGTGTCAAGAGACTTAGTTCCCTAAAGTATTTCCTATACGGATGTTCGTGGGTGGAGTTTGAGTAGGCATCTTATGCGTTTCTGAGCGATAAACACGACTCCGCGAGGATCCCCAGAACACAACAACACTGAAAGCTAAAAGTGATTGCACAGAGGCAAAGTAAAACTTTAAAAGTATTTAAAGAGACTACCTCTCGAAGTCTACGTGTTAAGGCACAGAAGCTGTATAGTTTCGAAATTAGAGAGTTTGTCTCACAGGTCCAGTCAAGTGATGAGTCTAAACCGACGTCCAGAAACCTAATACTATCTATTACCGAAACAGACTTGCTCTCATCTTAAACATACAATGATTTGCTTCTATTTGAAATCTTTTAAAAGGTTTAGTTTAGTTGAGTTTATTTATTGGTAACATTACACAAAATAGTGCTTTTACAGGTCATTACAAAAAGAAAATAGAAAAGCTAAAAACTTAGACAAATTTCAATGCCAATAATAGTGAAACAAGTACTACCACAGATCTATAATATAGCTACGCATAGATCTGTGGTACTACGTATAGCTAATTAATTATACACTACTGAGTGTTATTTATAGATAAATTAACATATATAAAAAACTTAAAATATGAAAACCAGAGCACACATATTTCTAATAAATGTTGGGATGATTAAAATACATTTACACTAACAGAAGACAATTTTTAAAAGTTTAAAATATGAAACTGCTATTGAGGTATTCCTCAAAAGAATAAAATGCGTTTTCAATGAGATATTTTTTTATTTTCCTTTTGTATATATTTTTTCCAAGGGAAAAAAATGCTGGAAGAGCATTAAAAAACTTGCTGTTCTTTAGGTATGTAATTTTTTCAGCCATCATTATTAAAGTAATTTCTTTAAACTTGAAACTAATGTTATCAAAATTACCGGTCAGGTATTCAGTAAATAATTTAGGAGAATTTTGAAGGCAAGAAGACTCGTTTTTGTGGTATTAAGCTTTAGAGCGTGAGCAGTACACCAATCCCTTATTACCATTTCTGCACGCGACCAGGCGCCAGAAAGACCCGGGAGGCTCGGGTCAGCCAATACAATAGACGTATCATTCACCTACTGGCAGTCCACACCCCCAGAAAAACGCAGAGATGTGATTTACATACAGCACAAAGAGTACAGGACCCAGATTACCATACCATTGGGGTAGAAGTGGACCGGCAATCCCTCCCATTCTTTGAAACGCAAGTCAACTGCGCAGTTTCCTCTTAAACCATATTTATTAAGTATTTTTAGTAATATGCCATGATCGATAGTATTAATAGCCTTCGAGAGATCAAAAAACAGAACTGCAACTCTTTCATTCCTGTCAAGATATTCAACGATAAAAGAAATATCTCTAAAGGTAGCCATTTGGGTTGAATGATTTGGGCGAAATCCATACTGATCACTAGAAAGGATATTTTGAGCTGTAGGAAAATTTATTAACCGGGAATAGATGACCTTCTCAAAGACTTTCGATACTGAGGACAATAGTGAAATTGACCGATAGTTGGAAACCTATTGTGGGTCACCCTTTTTATGAACAGGAATCACTCTGGCTTTCTTCATATAACAAAGGAAAAGTCCTGCAAGAAAACAAGTATTTATTATATCAACCCATGGTAGGCAGACGAACAGGCAGACCTGTTTTAGGATGACAATTGGGATCTCATCCAAATCTGCTGAAAACTTGTTTGGCAGGCTAACAATAACTGATTTAATCTCTGGACCATCAACAGGGAATAGATTTTTCATAAAGTCTTTAATCTAAATTAATCAAAAATTGAATGCATGAAACTTGCTTGTTAGGGTACATTTCTGGTTATAATATCCGCGCTTCACGAGCGTTACCACTGGCTTTTCTATACAGAAAATGCATTTGCTGAAATGAGTTATTATCCTTTTATAATGTTTAGTGAAATTCTTAAACAGGAAAACACACACGTCACAAATAACAGGTTGATTAACTCAAACTATAAAAAGTGACATTATTTTATTTATTTTATAAGCCCACATTACAGTTTTTAAAAGTTATTAGGTGTTCACTGATAAATATGTATATAACCTGGGATAAAATAAAAAACGAATTTGTTCCAAGAAGTTAGTAATTTTATTTTCAATTTGAAAAATCAGGTATGAATAGCGATAAATATCCCCTTATAATTACATTTAAAGAAGTATACTCGTAGTCTGTATATTTTGTATATCCTATTTCTTTTATAGAGAAGCATTTATTTATACAAACGTTTTAGATACGATATTTACAAGAAAATAGTTAAAGAAGTAGCATTGCAGTAATTTATTTCTACATACATAACTTAAACCAATTATGGAATTTTTTACTCAATCTTGGGATTGCTTATTTTAAAAGGATTAAAGCCCAAACAAGTTAGATCCTCAAAGTTTATAATACGTGTACATACTTTTTATAAACTTGATTGCTATTTGACTGCTTGTATAAACAAGAAAATTACCTACTCTAACAAAAGCATGCATGTATACAACATATAAACACCTATTTGGTATTGACAACCTATTCTAAGTTTTCTAATACATTGATTTCCGTTGTTGAAATGTCACTTTCTGTTAGGGTTTCAGTATTTGATTCTTCAGTAGTACCATCGATAGCTTCGATGCTGTCTGCATATTCATATTCAACGTCATCAACATTAAGTTTGGTCTTCGTTTTCTTTCTGTTTTTCTTACTTTTAAACCTGGTGTTGCATCCTTCAATACCTGAAGCAGCTCTTATGTTTAAGAAATTAGCCCAGGCTGGTGAACATTTCGTTTGGGCTTTAGTTGCTGTTATGTCGGTTTTGTTTAACGGATTTTCTGTCGTATCTATACCCGATGGTGGAGGTGTACCAAATAGTTCCAGTACTGCTTTTTTGATTTCCTCATCGTCTTGTGGTGTTACTGTGGTGGTCTGCCCAATTAGTTTTTCTTGATTATCGTTATCATTAGTGGTATGATATAGTGGTGGTTCTGTATTTTCATGTTTATTTAACACTACATCTTCATGGCTGATATTGCAGTTCATTTCGTCTGCCCTAAGGTCAATCAGATTACTATAGTCTTGTGCACAATCAGTTTTTTTAATATTATCTAAGGAGTTCAAACTACTGATACTGGTTGAACCTGTAGTATTTAAGCCTGCATTGGCCATAGCTTCGATTTTTTTGCTATCAGAGACTGTATTTTTAATAGCTTCAAGGAAACTATCCATTTTATTTGAAAAACTTGTGCGATTATCAATTTCAATGTTTGAAAGTGCCACAGAAATATTTTTTAATTGGTCATTCATTTTTTCACTTATGTTATTTTGTTTTGTGAAGTTTTTTTCTAATTGAATCCATTTTATATTGGTATTATCACTGGTATTTCTGATAAGACTGGTTATGTTTTCTAATAGATGATTAAGAATAACCTGAAATCATACGAAATATGTGTCTTTAGAAGTTTGTTATTATGTTGGCTATATGTATGCTAATAATTGTTCAACATAAACAAACTGTAGGGTATTTTTTTTTTAAATTATAGTTGAAATGTGCCAAATACAGGATTGTAAAGATATTGATGTAATTAATCTCGATTATAGCTGTTTTTAACTAAAAATATTAAACATGTTTTACTTACTTCATGGTTCTGGGTGACTCCAGTTACTCCAATACTTTTAGGCATCACATCTTGGACAAATGTGAATAACGAGTTTATATAAAATTTTATTTCTTGTAGTTCTTTTTCTGCCGTCTCACTGCTCCTCGTTGTTTTCTCAAAAAGTGACACAATGTTGGTATTTGCTTGATATATATTTCGCGTGGTTCTAGAGTCGTGATTCTTTAAGGTTTTTTCCAAATTTTTTATGTCTTTCATCCCAGTGGCCATTCTAAAATATGAAATAAAATTTATGCAAGGTGTTGGCAGTTGTAGAAAGATATTTTAATATGGAGAACTAACCTGAACAAACCTAAAGACTATATTAGCCAATTTTTACAATTTAACCTGACTATTGCTAACGGTGTATGTGTTTTACTTACTTCTTTTCGAGCATATCAATCAACTTTCCCAACATAACACTTATTTCCGTTTCTATTTGGGATTCATCCATCTGAACTCGATGACAGCTTTCAAGGAACAATTCTTGATTCGTTATAATTTTTTCTAAACTGAGATTTACGCTTTTTCTTAATGATTCCATAGATGTTTTATCTTAAAGAAAAAATCCGAATGCCCTGTTAAATTTACAGTTAAAGCAATAGGCATATTAGTTGGTTGCCAACCTATAACTAATTGTATCATACTCTTACTTAATTAAGAAAATTACCTTGTATATTTGTGCCCATTTTTATTTGGTGGACAGAAATTTTATTTTAAGGAATGACCAGATTGGTTATAGTTATTTATATACCAAGGGCGTTAAGTAGACTATAATGCCCGGAAGGCGAAAGCAACTAGCTCGAGGGCATTTGGCCCGAGGGATAGTTTTCGCCTGATGGGCATTATAGTCTAGTAACGCCTATGGTGTATACCATACTTTATTTTTCATTAATTTTAAAATATAAATAGTTAAACTCCTGCATTTTTTTCAAAACTATTTTCGCCAATTTTTAGTATTTAGTGAGCTTTGATCGGTTGTCATAGAATAAGTTTGATGGTTGCTAAGGGTTGTTTATTTTAAGCGTCTTTTACGTTTTATAAACGAAAATATGAAAACTCCACAAAATATTTTAGAAAATGCTGAAAAAGCTAAGAAAAACTTATTACCGGCAAAGTCTAAAGTACAAGTTTCATAGTAGGTCCAGCTTCTTTCTCAGGAAAATTCAAAAATTGTACATTTAACATAGGGAAAACAGAATAATATTATGTAAAAAAATTTTGCTGCAAGAATTCAGTTTCTATGATATTGGTAGTCCTTTACTTTCCTGGCTTGATAACTATCTCCACAATCGAATTCAATATAATATAAATAAATTTAACCATACTTTGTCCAAGGAGATCACTGCACATTCCGGTATCCCTCAGGGATCTCACCTCGGTCCTGTATTATTTTTGATTTTCATTAATGACCTATCCTTTGTTTTCGAACAGTGCCATCATTTGTTTTTTGCTAATGATTTGAAAATATTTCGTCATATTGCGAATGAAAACGACTGTGCCCTTTTGCAGAGTGAAGTCTCAAAACTGTTATGATTGGTGTCCCAATAATAGCATGACCCTAAACAGCGAAAAGTGCAAAGTAATATAGTTTTCGAGAAAGGCAACCTCTGAATGTTGTTTATCGGATCAATTAAGCACCAATTTATAGAGTTGAACTGATTAATGACTTGTGTATATTGACATTGATAACATAATTGCAAAGGCCTTCAAGATGGCTGGTTTTGTCATGAGACAATGCTGGCAGTTTAAAAATGTCGAGACATTGAAGAAAATGTACTATGCATTGGTGCGAAATCATCTAGAATATTGTTGTGTGGTCTGGGCTCCTCTATATCAGGTCCACATTAAACGGATTGAGGGGGTGTAATCGAGGTTCATGAACTTTCTGTTGCATAGACTGAGGATTGATCGTTCTACGCTTTCTTATAGGGATCGCTTGAGCCTTGTAGGGTTGGATAGTCTGGAGATACGCAGAATAAGGCTCACCCTGGTATTCGGCCATAAAATCTTGAACAACTTGATGGACTGCTCGGAACTATTGTTTTTGCTTAATTTTGGAGTACCATGTCGTTTGACGAGACAGGCCAATTTGTTTTCTGTGAATCAGAGCCGTACTGACATCGGAAGGAATAGCCCTGCAAATCGTATAATGAACAATTTTAACCTATTTGTGCCACGGGATTTTAATATCAATTGTTCCAAGCTTTCTTTTAAAAACAAAATTAGACATTTTATTGACGATAGGGCTGTTTGAGAGATTTGGAATACTTAGTGGGGGTTTTACTTACTGCTAGGCCCATAAGGCAAAAAAAGGGAAAACTGTGTATATTTATGACTCTCTGAATTATTGTTAATTGATTTTTTTTAACTGATTTTCTAAGTACTGTTAGTTCTTGTTTACTGTTATTATATATATAGAATATACCATTTGGAACTGTGTTCTGTAGTGTATTGTAGTGTTAAATAAATAAATAAATAAAAAATAAAAAAAATAAATAAACATTTTGTTCAATATTTTCTTTAATAATAATTACCGGGCGTTACGAAACTCACAGGGCATTATGAACTTTATCGCCTGCTAATATTTCCTGTGATACTATGATAATGTTTATAGCAACCGTTTCTAAGGTATTATAAGTAAATAATTAATAGATGAAAAATAAAATAGTTTATGTTGAAATGTTTAACTATAGTTAAAATTCAGTTTCAGCTAAACACTGAGTGATTAGAAATTTTGATTTTGTGTCAAAAATTAGGAACTCTTTTAAGAGCTGCAGCATTTGAAACTTTAAATAAAATTTAATCCTGTTTTTATTGATCATTTTATATCAGTTTTCGGGGAAGGACTTTAATTTTCAGAAGCAAGTTTTAATGTTAAACATAACATTTTGTTTATGTGATATTTTTGTCTGTGAGTGTATTCTATTTAGTGCAATTAAAATCGTTTTTGACCTACTTTATAAAATAGATTAACTAAACTACTACAAACCATTGTTCATTATCCCTTTTCCAGAAAGTTTGCCAATTTGAAGTATTAGAGCTCTAACTCCATTTTGCACTTCGGTTCTGGTGGAATTAGTCACTGTTTCAATAGTTTTTAGAGTCTCTTCTGCTACGTCATTTCGCTTCCATATGTCTACGTTCATATCGGCTACCTGTAAATTTTAAAAGTTCTCACTTTATGACTATTAAATTAAATACCAACATTCCCGTTTACTGAATTGTTCATTTATGCTTTTCTTAATTTTATTTTCTTTTTAATTAAAACGTCGTTATTAGCATTTAAATTCCAAGGGATCCGCAAAAATCGTTATTCAAATTATTTTAAAAATAAATTAATAATATTTTTTTTAATTTAAATTATAAGAGTTATTTTACATTTAGGTAGTTTTCATTTAAATTTTATGTTGTGAGTTAGTAAGTATTTTCCTTTCTTCTTTCTGTCTTTTAAATAATAATAATAATAATTATAATTATAATTATAATAATAATAATAATAATAATAATAATAATGTTTATTTCTAATAATGTCACATACATTATCTTTACAAACAAGAAGATATAGAAAACAGAAAAAGAAATGGCGCCTGTAAAAAGAATTGTCTAAAACTACAACGTAATCCTGTATAGAATATGGTTTCAAGTCAACAAGCAACTTTTTAATCTTAATTTTGAATAACTTAAGACTGTTAATACGTTAAACATTAGTTGGTAAATCGTTAAACAACTTCAGGCACATATATTACGAGATTTTCTCTGTTAAGGTTAATTTGTGTTTTGGATAATTTACATTTATAAAGTTCTTGTATTCTATTTGTGGAATGTCTCTGACTGAAAAATGTCTCTAGTCTTAAAAAGAAATAGCAGACATTCATAAATAAATACTTTATAAACTGTAAAGATACCACGTGCCTTAAAAACATTTGTACAACTATCATTAAAACACTTTTTTTCAATACCCTTAACGTTCGTTTTTGAGCTAAATTTTTTTTTAATTTATTGTTTATAATATGTAATATATGTTCATTCCATGTTAGTGTATTAGATATCACTAGTCCAAAGTATTTGTACTTTGTTACTTCGCGGAGTGTCTTATTATTAAGTTTTACTACTGGCCTAGTAGTCCTTTTGCCCTTTTGTTTAATTATCATATATACAGTTTTTTCTACATTAATGCTAAGTTTATTAAAACACAACCAGTATAGCTTTAAATCTTCGTTAATAGCTTGTTTCAACTCCTCCTGAGTATCCGCAGAAAACACAAGGACTGTATCATGAGCGAATATAAAATATTTACATGATAAATTTACAAATTGTAGACTATGTACATAGAGAAGATATTAAAGGGGCCCCAGAACCGACCCCTGTGCCACACCGACTGTTATTTCCTCTTCGTCACTGATACTCTGACACATGTGTGTGGTTTTCGTTTTGTAGAATAATATCTCAGTAGCTCGTAACAGGTCCCACGAAATCCCATTTTTTGAAGCCTCTCTAGCATTTGATAGATGTCGACCGTATCAAAGGCTTTCTGTAAGTCTATAAACACCGTAGCTACATATTTGTTCTTATCTGTTTTAGTTGATATATAATCTAGTACATCCGCAGCTACCCCTAAGGTGTTATTTTTCTTCTGGAATCCATATTATCGTGAATCAAATTTACGAAGCTTATCATTCGTGCTTTAATAACTTTTTCAAGTGTTTTAATGAATGTGCTGAAGGGAAATTGGTCTATAGTTATTGATGCTCCTTTTCCTACTAAAACTCTTTTCCTACTAAAACTCTTTTCCTACTAAACTATTACTACCCCAGAAAATGATTCCATACTTCACAACATAACTGACTTAAACTTTTAGGCTTTTTTCATTAATATATCTCCCAACAGCTCTAATTCCATAGCCAATCGAATTTAGTCTTTGTACTAATGAAGTGATATGTTATGACTAATTTAAAAATTCGTCCAAGTAAATTCCCAAAAACTTAGTTTGTTGAATTATTATTTTAATATCCGATTCCCCAAATAATACACTAGGTCATTCGTATGAGATAGTTTTGTCCACACATTTATTTTGTTTTCGTTTAATATTAATTTGTTATCTAAAAAGCATAGGCTTAAATAGGGCTGTTCCCATTGTCATTAATTCATCGATACTTTCCCACCTTCGATAAGATTTTTGTCATCATTAGGTACGTATAAAGTTCAAGTCGTTAAGAAATATTACTTTAACATAAATTAATTGGAAAAAATAATAAAAATATCCACAACAATGATAATATAATTAAATCAAGGATGGCGACCTTTTTCTATAGGAGCTAATTGTTTTGGTGTTTTATGTTTGCAAAAGGGATACAAATAAGGAGGAATACCACAGATAAATCAGTCATTATAGTATTGTACGCTTTATCCTCCAGTTCTCATTGTGCTATTGTTGCATGTTAATGCATATTTTAGGTGATAAAATAAGTTGTGTCCCTCGTTTCTTTAAGACCGTTCTCTCCGAGTGGCGATGGACGGATTTCTTTCAGACACGTTTAACATCAACGCCGAAGTCCCTCAAGGTTCTATATTGTCGCCCACCTTCTTTTTACTATACATTATCGAAAAACCAATTTGGGTTTAGGACAGGATGTTCTACAGAACACGCACTGCATGAAGTTACCTCTTTCATTGCGGAGAGCTTTAATATGCATCAAAAGCCGATTGCAGTATTTTTAGACTTAAAAAAGGCGTTTGATACGGTGGACCACAGTATTTTGCTTGAGGCTTTGAATTATATTGTGGTAAGGGGTTTGGGAAATAAACTATTTAAATCATATCTATCTGGACGTGTTCAAAAAGTTAAGATTAAAGATATTTACAGTGATTCTACCGATGTACGCATTGGTGTGCCTCAAGGAACAGTACTTGGTCCTGTTTTGTTTTTAATTTATGTCAACAGCCTTCTGCAATGTCAGGACGTAGGAAAATCAATATGTTTTGCAGACGACACAGTTTTGCTGATCAGAGCACCGACCTGGCTTCTAGCATACCAAAAAGCTGAAAAAGCATTACATAAAATTAAATGTTGGCTTGATGAAAACCAACTTACATTAAATACAGATAAAACCGTTTTTATTGATTTTTCCATGAACTTAAGAGGAGCCTCAGATAGTAATACACTTCTGCTGCATGATGCTTCTTGTTCCTTACAACCTAATGAATGCACTTGTGCTACTGTTATCAAGCGGACTGGTTCTGTTAAATACCTCGGTGTGTATATTGATAAATTTTTAAAGTGGGATGTGCATATTAATTATGTAACAGCCAAGATCAGGAAAACAATTTTCAAATTTTATGAGTTAAGAAATATTTTATCATTAGGTCTATTAAAATTGATTTACTGTGCACTGGTTGAGTCTCTCTTGAGCTACGGTATTGTCTGTTGGGGTGTAGCCTCCGAATCTGCTCTTGAACCCTTAATTGTTGCCCAAAAATACATCCTAAAAGTAATGTTCTTTAAACCCAAAAGGTATCCAACTGATGAGCTCTTTAAAGTTTCCAAACAACTTAAAATAAGAGAACTTTTTTGCTATCGTCTTATCATCTTTTCTGTACAAAATCAACTATTTAAAAAATAATTGACCATTCAATAGTGACTAGAGCAGTGAATCGAATAGAACTCTATATACCATTTCAACATTCTAGCGTCACGCAAAGACATTTGAACTATATAGGTCCTATTATAATTAATATTATCCCTAAACTGTTGTGTAACAAAGGAATGAAACATTCTGATAAACTTCGAATCAAGGAATGGCTGATTGGCAACTTCCATATTTTGTCTACAAAAATCTCCTGGCTTTAAGACCATCTAAGAAAAAAAATTTTTTTTTTCTTTTTTTTCTTTGTTTTTCTTTTGTTATGTTATTTGATACTCTTTTATGCTGTTTTACTCTACTACTAGTAGTGATATATATATATTAAGAGAACGTTTAATTTTCTGTATATCATTTGGGAAACACACACATATCTTCGGATACACGTTGTTTCCTTAAATGATGTATACATTGTTGTAACTGTAGTGGATTTGTGAAATTTGTGAAATTTTGAAATAAATTTGTGAAATTAACGATCTTTTTGAAAATACTAAAAAGCCTGTATATAGCTTCGCTGATGACAGCACACTTGTTTCATCTTTTACTTTGGATGCTCGAACATCGGCTGCCAATGTACATCCCTATAGGCAGCAAGAGGTCTCATATATCAACAAAGACCTGGAAGGAATTCTGTCTTGGGGTGACAGTAACCCTTGCGGGCGTTTTATTTGGTTTTGATCTCGTATATTTAAAAAACTACTTATAGGACTGACCTCAAATTTTCAGGACTGACCATACCTTATAAATGCTTCATAAAAATTAGGCAATAGTGTAATTAATTAATAATAACCATATAAGATTCAATTGTTTGTTATTTACGATGGGTTAATTTTAAGAACTGGAACGACCAATTCGCAGTCTTTAAATTTCTTAGTTTTCTACAGTAACTATAAACAGTTTTAGGTTAGATATTGATTAAACTCTGTCCACGCGCCATATTAAGGTTAAGTAGAAAAACGCCCATTATGGACGACACTACTTTTTTTTCAGCTACAACATGTATATATTTCTAATAATTCAACTTTGTTATTACACTGTCCCAAAATAGCTGAATAAAGACGAATTATTATTATTTTTATTATTATTATATCATTTAGTATACAATTTTTTCTATGCGTAATAAGCCTACGGACTATTACTGACATAATATGTAATCTCGCATGCATTTGGATTTACCCTAAATGTAAAGTGTCAACACAAAAAAGAATATGCCAACCGTTTAGTTTGTTACTTGCAACGAGAAGTGAACATATAAAACTATTTGCACGCGATTACTAAACTGATAAATCCTTTGGAGATTTTTTCAGAAAAAAAAAGTTGAACTTGTAAAAATTACTCTACAGAACTAAGCTGAACAAATCTACCTTTATTTTGAAATATAGAACCAAACAATCTTCGAACGTATCGAACTGATAATACTTTTTCACAACAATTTATTATAAACATAGACTTTTACTACCGTTCCTATTCAGCTAAAACAATAATTTTTGTTGGGGAACCGACTATTTTTTAAGAAAACAACCAATACAATTATATTATAAACTTTATGAAAATAGCTTAGACACTTTTTTAATTTCAAAATGTATTTTGGAAATTACCTTATTTGCATACTCATTAAAATCCTCCTTCAATTCTAACTTCATGGATTTTAAGAAGTTGCTACTGTCCCCAGATACATTTAAAGTTTTCAAACTTGTATTTTCCAGCTTCTGCAAACTTTGGGTAATTGATTGGTTCAAGTCTGTTATTAGATTCTGCATCGACAGGTTAATGGAATTCATTAATGGACCGTTGGAAACGGTTTGCTAAAAAAATAGATTGCTTTTAAAGGCCTCGTCTACATTAATACACTGTGTTCAAAAAGTCCCGGACCGGTCAATTATTTAAAAAATGGCGCACAATATAAAAAAACTTCCGGTATAAAAGTTGTAGGCTTTAAAAAAATCTATAAAAATAGGACACCTGTAATTATACGGGGTGCCTCAAACAGTCATGCTAAACAAAACTTTAATTTTTTTAAATGGAATGCCCTATATCTTATAATACTTTTGGATTCTACATAAAATATCAATTATTTTTTAATAAGCACACTATAAGTCTAAACTTATTAGTTTCTGAGATATCGACTTTCGAAAAATTACATTTTTGAACTTTGACAGCTTCTAGCTCTCTAACGGTATATCTTAACCCTTTCAGTCATATTGTCCATAACAGTGGACATTCATTTTCTAAGCATTCTATTAATTAATTTTCCACTGCAATCGCTCAAGTCATTTTGGCCATTCCTCTGGACACCCAATAAAGACCTATGTAAAGTATGTGCTTGCCATCTAGTATTAAATATACAAACTTGGCAATTTATCATCGGGCGGCATTCCGTATGACAGTTTCACACTAGTAATAACGGTCTTATTAAAAGTCTCAAAAATTCATAAAAAACTATTTAGTTACGCAGTTTTTTGGTAATATCGGTAAGTAATTATGATATTTTAATTTATTATAATAAAAAATATTTAAAAAATGTAAAATATGAAACACGGCCAGTTAAATGGTGTATTCCCGAAAAGGTTTATATCGACGCATTACCTGCACCAATTGAATATTTTATGAAATATGTGCCGGATTCATTGTTTCAGCAAATTTCAGAAATGACAAACCTTTATGCAACGCAACAGAACATAGCGCGTTTTCCAGCTACAACAAAAGAAGAAATAAAGAACTTTATAGGCATTCATATCATTATGGGGAACCTGAAATTTCCAAGAGCAAGACTTTATTGGAGCCAAGTTCTCGGCATATCTATCATACAAGAAAATATGACTTTTAATAGGTTTTCCAAACTATGAAATACAATTCATTTAGTAGATGTTACATCAAGGGGAGATAATACAGACCGTGTCTGGAAAGTTAGGGATATTTATAATGCAGTAAGAAACCGATGCAAAGAACTCCAATTAGAAACAAACTTATGTGTTGATGAGCAGATTGTTCCTTTCAAAGGGTAAATAAATATAAAACAATATCTTCCAAACAAACCAAAAAAATGGGGCATAAAGTTATGGATATTAGCTGGCCAGAGCGGAATGATTTATGATTTCATTATTTATCAAGGCGCGGCAACTAAAATAAAAAATGTGTATGCTCAATTTGGACAAGGTGCTGGAACGGTTATGCAGTTAGCCGAAAGAATAGATGAAAAGTACCATGGTCTATACTTCGATAACTTTTTTAGTACTTATCATTTATTTCAATATTTGAACGAAAAATCTATAATGGCTGTAGGAACAATTAGGGTCAATAGATTTTGCGGACCAAAGCTATCAAACGACAAAGATCTAAAGAAACGAGGGAGAGGAAGTACTGATGTAGCTGTAAGTGAAGACGGGATAGTGATTACAAAATGGTTTGACAACAAACCAGTATTAGTTGCGTCAAATTTTGTTGCAGATGGAAAAATAAATAGCTGCAAACGATGGGATAAATTAACTAAAGATTACATACATATTCCGAGACCCGAATCTATAGCAATGTACAACGCAAACATGGGGGGCGTAGATAAGCTTGATTTTTTGTTAAGTATTTATAGATCCTAGAGACGTTCCAAAAAATTGACTGTCCGGATGATAACTCACGCTATAGACATGGCAATCGCAAACTCATGGATTGAATATAAAAAAGATGCAGAAATAATAGGTGTCCAAGCAAGCAAAATCATGGATTTATGGGATTTCAGACAAAATATTGCGCAATACCTAATTTTCCATAGAGATCCACTAAAAAGGGGAAGACCATCAGGAGAACCTGAACGAAAAATTACCCCAAGTAAAAAGGTTAAAACTGAAGAAAGGCCATTTGCAGAAAAAAGGTACGACACATTTGGTCATTTTCCACAAATTGATGCTAAGAAAGAAAGCACAAGATGTAAAATGGAGAAATACAAGGGAAAATCGAGAACTTTCTGCATAAAATGTAACGTACACTTCTGCCTCGTAAATGGAAGAAACTGTTTCCTTAATTTTCATTCAAAGTAGAGTAACAACTGTTCCTATTGTTTAGCGATTTTTGTGTTTTTCAGTAAAGGTATATTAAATATTTGTGTTTTTTTTTCTTTCTAAAGTCACCATGTCCACCTTGATGGACATGCCATATGTCATAAAATAAGTGAAATATGAAAAAATTAATATTACCAAAAATCATTAAAAAAATCAAAGATAATATGTGCCAAATTTTAAAATTTTCCGTTTACCACAAAAAGTTGGTGACTGAAAGGGTTAAAGCAAAACGGATTACATGTCATCTTACTTTTTTATTATCTTCTTAAAAATATCAATTTTGGGTTAAACCGGAAGTACCTACTATATTTCCGGTTCTCGAGTTACATCCGGTTTAACCGGAAGTTTACACTTCTGGGAAGATAATAAAAAAGTAAGATAGGGACATGTAAGCCGTTTTGCTTTAAGATATACCGTTAGAGAGCTAGAAGCTGTCAAAGTTCAAAAATGTAATTTTTTGAAAGTCGATATCTCAGAAACTATTAAGTTTAGACTTATAGTGTGCTTATTAAAAAATAATTGATATTTTATGTAGAATCCTTAAGTATTATAAGATATAGGACAGAACATTCAAAAAAATGAAAGTTTTGTTTACCATTACTGTTTGAGGCACCCTGTATAATTACAGGTGTCCTAATTTTATACATTTTTTTAAGGCCTACAACTTTTATACACCGAAACTTTTTTTATATTGTGTGCCATTTTCTAAATAATTGACCGGTCCGGGACTTTTTGAACACAGTGTATAGAGTTTGTATTGTTGAATGTAGAATTTGGCCTGAAATTACTGTTGATGTACCTCATATGCGTAATGTTTATTTTTTGTGCTTATGAGCCAAATATCATGATCACGTAAGATAAAAAATAATGTCCTAAAAGTATGCCCTGGAATCAATGACGCATGCCTTGAATTATTGTTCTAGAAAGGCATCCTTGGTAAAGGTAAAGGTGAATGGAAAATATAATTGTCAAGTTCGTTGAAAAATTCTTCCAAGAAATTATCAATGTGTGCAATTTTTAACTCGGCAAGAGCTTTTGTTGGGCGTGTGTCGTGTGTGCTTCTTTGGATTTTTTTGGGGCTGCTAGCTTTGGCGCCTTTAACCGTCTTTTAGACGGTGTTGGATAGTGCCTCTTCACTGTTTGCAGTGCCTTTCTACTGGTAATTGGACTCTCATATATGCAGCTAGTCTCTATGTAGCTTGTAGGTCGAGTCTGGTCTGGCTCTTGTATGTAAGTCTGTTACTAGTATATTCGTCGAAATGTTCGTTCCTCTGTAATAGTCAAATAGTCTGTTATAATTTTTAAGAAATAATGTTTAATGTCTGTATTCTGAAATCATTATGCAATACTCTATTTATAGTATATCTTCGCGCACCTGCGATCATTTTCAATGCTTTCTTTTAAATCACCTGAAACTTATTCCTCTGTGCTCTGCTTATATTGCACCATGATTGCCTTCGTCTTGGTGGGATTTAAACGACTTATTCAAGCTGAAAACCACTTTTAAAGTTGATTTATGTAGGCGTTGTAGTAAACGAGTGACGACTAGCCACGGCTATTTGAAAGTAGCAGTTATTTCAGTATCATCAGCAAACAGATAGAGCTGCGTCTGTCTATATCGCGGTATATCCAGAGTGTAAATATTGTACAACACCGGGGACAGAGGTGAGCCTTGTGGCACTCCGGCCCTGATCAGTTTTGTCGCGGAAAGTGCGTTCTCTGATTATACTGCCAAACTTCTATTCTGTAAAAAGAACCTACTACCTTGACGAGGTAATTTGAGGATCCGATTCTTATTAATTTTATTAATATGGCCGTCATGCCAGACCTTGTTGAAAGGTGGTCTACTGTCAAAGAAGGCCGCTTCCGTGTGCGCCCTCTATTGAATCCCTTGGTGATTTGCGATGTTAGTCCCGTTGTTTGCCTGTGTTCGGGCTGGAACTGTTCGTAAGGTAAAACAATGTGCCTAAACGCCAAATCATTTATGCGAGACGAAATAGTTTTTTCTGCATCTTGACTATACTTGATAGCAAGCTGGTAGGTCTGTAAGTCACCGGCGCCGTAGGGTCTTCCCCGTTTCTTATAAATTAAGATAATTTTGGCGTATTTCCAGGTGCACCGAAAATTACCTTCTTTGATAATAGCCTGGAATAAGCTCGCTATATTCCCCAAAGCTCTGTCTGGCAGGTTTCTCAACGACGCGTTTTTTATTCCGTCGAAACCCGGGACTTTTCTTATGCAAAAAGTACTCATTAGAGATTTAATTTCATTTAAAGTTAGGTACTTCAGGAATATGTTGAACATGATGTTGAATTGTTTCGTAAATACCGACGGTTCTGGAGACCCTCTCATCTCTGATCGGATCCGTAGTGGGATTTTCGCTGTTGTAGTCGCTGAGCTTCTCTGCGAGCAATTCAGCTTTATCCTTTACATCCGTCAAACACAGACCTTGTTCTAGGTTTATTGCAAGACATTGGCTTTTTTGCGCCTCTGGTCAGAGTTCGGGTCATCTTGTATATCGAATTCTCCTCAATGGCCCAACTCTGAACCTTGTCGTCTCACAGGTCTATTCCCGTTAAATGAGCATTTGGCTTATTGTATACTGTACAGTGATAGTGTCTTGCCAGCGATTATTTTGACTTTTTTTGTGTGTTCTTCTAATCTATCTATCCTTTCACCAAGTTATTTCTGTTTTTGTCACTATACATGAAAATTTACCTTGACCAATAAGATATACTTAAAATTTGGTGGCTCTATCTTTACTAATAGCTGAGATAATAAGACTTCAGACACCCTGTATGCAGGGTGCTCCGAAATAAATAAGCCATAGAGAAAAAAGTACTATTTAGTCAAATAAGCCTTAGTAAAATTTTGCTCGTTTAAAAAAAAAGGTGTTAAAAAAAAGTAAAATAAAATCATTATGATGAAATAAATGATACGCCACTGTTTTTTTTTAATTAGTATTGATTTGTTTTCTAATCGGCTTAAAAGAAAATATCTTTTGAGTTTTTCTAGTAAGGCAAACCTTTTTCAAGTATAATGCAAGCCCTACCAGAAAAACTCAAAAGACGCTTTCTTTAAACAAATGACTGCCGATTAAGAAATAAATACTAATTTTGAAAAAGAACAATTTCTTTCGCTAAATCATAATATTTTTAAGTCTAGAGTATACAGTTTCTCTATGGCCCATTTTTTAGGGATGACCCTGTATACGTAATTAGTTTTACTTTTTCGTAAAATTAAAAAAAAATATTTTACAGGATTTTATTACTACTTACATTAAGAATAGTTGTGATATTAAGCAAGCTTTGTTCAGTGCTCTCCGAAGTAATTTTAAGATCTTCTATGACAAATAAAGTCTCTGACAGTTCTGCTTCTATATCCGAATTTCTTTGCATCATATTCTCTTCCATTTTTTCAATACGAAGAAGAGTTGTATCGATCTTATTCTGTAAAATATAGATAGATTTCTAAGCAGCTTGTCAATACAGTTTATTTATTTGTTAACCAAAGCTCCCGCATTTTAGATACCCAAGTAACATTTTAAATTCTGTTTGGTTTTGTGTTGGTTTTATAATGGCGATAAATAAAAATTTGAGTTTTAAAGAGGTAAAGGTTTTAAAACAAGTTTTAACAGCGCTGTACTAACTAATAGATATAGCTAATTAGCTATCTGATATTGAACATTCTTAAAACACCTTTAAGAGAGAAAATAAAACGTATAATTAAACCTTAATAGCTTTATTCGGGACTTATTTACGACTTTATTACGGACGAGATTTAAAAAGTTTTATCGTGGCTAAAAAGGAAGCATACAGCTTTAAGTGGTTAGGATAAGGCCATCATAAAACTCTATTTTATTAAGTGTATATAGCTTTAAAGGAAGGTTTAACATAAATTTAAGCGAAGGTTTAACATAACCTTAAGCCTTAATATAGCAAATAGGATATATAAATTATTAGTTTGATAGATATTTTAAAATTTTCACTTCACCAAAAAGATTAGGTTATATAGTAGCACATGTTTCCTATGTAGATTTACGTGTAATTTAATGTTTAAAGCGCACATAACTCTACTAAAATTGTCTCAGAATATGAGGTTAGAAATATTGACTTCTGACTGCTTTCAAAAATTATTGGTGCTATTGGTTGCATGTTTAAAGGCATGGGGGTTTTATTAAAGTTTTAAGTAATCTTTGTATTTTACCTGTTAAATGCAATATGATCTAAAATAAAGAATGTTGACTTTATGCATTATTTCATAGATTGCAATAAGTTTTATACCAATTCCTCCATATCTCTCTGGGTTTTATGAACGGTTTAAAAGAGTTTAGTTGCAGTTTTTCCAGCTAACAAGCATTATCATAAGAATTTATGTTTGGTTTTTAGCTACTTTTAGCACTTTCTTAAGGGGTTGGAGTTTCTGCTATGAATGCACTTGATAATATTAAACACTTCCCAGCAGAAAACTTTAAATTTTCTGAAGTTTGAATTATTGAGGTTCGAGACATAATAAATTCATTGAAAAGAAAATCCTCAAAGGACTCTTATGGCTTTAACATACCCCTAATAAAGACCATTAAAAACATAATTGTAGGTCATTTAACAAAACTAATTAACCTATGTTTTCATGAGTGTACTTCTCCTCTTGCTCTTAAGCAGGCTACAGTGGTTCCGATATTTAAAAAAGGTGACAGACATGATGCTACAAACTACAGGCCTATTTCTCTGCTTCCTGTATTTTCTAAAATTGTTGAGAAATGTATGGCAGCCAGAGTGAATGATTTCTTTGAACACAATAACCTATTTAACAACAAACAGTTTGGTTTTAGAAGGGGTCTGGGAACCTCACTGGGTGTCATGGACCTGGTGTCTTATATAAGTTGATGCCTTTCACAACTCTGCATTTACATCGGCCATTTTCTGTGACCTTAGTAAGGCTTTTGACTGTGTCAGTCACGATGCACTTTTGGGTAAGTTACGGCGCTATAACTTTGGTGATAGTGGCCTGGCCCTCATTAGAAGCAGAGGGAAGATGTCAGAGGGTCCGTGTTGCTGGTGTGTTGTCTGGGAGCAGGGATGTAGGGGTAGGGGTACCACAAGGATCTATTGGGACCACTACTTTTTATAATCTATATTAATGACCTACCACCACGAAGTATACCCTGTTTGCAGATGACACAACCATTGCATGTGTTGACAAGGAAGTGGAAAATGCCTGGGAGTGCTCGAGGCTGGCACAGGAAAGAGCTGAGCTATGGTTTGTGGCAAACAAACCTTTCTTAAATCAGGATAAAAAACAGAGGATGATATTTGCAACCAGAGATATCCCAGAGGTCTATAGAGCTGACCCAGTGAGGTTTTTGGATGTTTATCTTGACAGGGGGCTGCGCTGGGATGCTTATGTTGCACATGTATGCAACTTACTAAGCAAAAACATATGTATGCTTAGAAACCTGGGTGAATGTGTGTCAAGGTGTGTGTTAAAGGATGCGTATTTTGCTACAATCCATTCACACATTTACTATGCTATAGTGGTTTGGGGACATAGTAGAGGAGCTGCATTGGTGTTGTCTGGGGTACAAAGAGGATTGTCGCCAGGCTCTTATTCGTAATAAAATACTGACACTACCATCTCTATTTATCTTAGAAACTCTACTCTATGTCAGATCGCACATCGATCATTATGCCACTCGCGACTTAAAAGGTGTCAAGATGGCCCTGGGTTCTTTGGGATTCACTTCTACAATAAACTCTCATACCTTGAGAGAAATCTACCTATTGGAGTTTTAAAAAAAAGGCTCAAGGCATTTCTCATCAGCAAAGCATTCTACTCTGTGGAAGAACTTTTAAGCATGCCTGTGATGGAAATTTAAAATTCTCTTGTCCTTTTATTCTCTTGTTATATTTTGCATTTTACTCCGTTTTGTTTTATCAGTCTTTTGTATGTATTTGTTGTTTTATCTGTATTTTATTTGTATTATGTCTAGATATTTTAATTTCTTGAACAATTTATTTTTATTAGCTTGTTTTATTCTGTATTTTATTCTGTATACTCCTTAAGTGATATTACCTGTAATTTATGTATAGTTCCGAGTATAGTTCAATATGGATAGGGATATGGAAAGATGCTTTATATTTTTTAAATTATTGACCTATGTAAATACTATACCTATTTGTGTGTTAACATGAATAAATAGGTTTGAAGTTTGAAATGCAAAAATGTTACTTGGGTATCTATAAATTTAAAGACATGCAGAAATAGTTAAGTCGAATTTATCGAGATTAATTTAAAATTTGAAAAGTAAAAAAAATTGAAATTTATTGTTGGACCTGGAACGACAAAAAACAGTTTACAATATTTTAAACTATCCTCCTGTTAATCCTTACCTGTATTTTTTCAAAGGCCATATCTGACTTTCTATCCATGTAATTAACTCTGTAGCTCAAACCGTCATAAACACTATCCAGTTTTCTTTGAATATGGGTCAGAGCAATATCATTGTTGTAGTTTTTTGAACTGATGTTCTCAGAGATTTTGTTCAGGTTCAGCATTACCAAGGACTCTAAGCGAATTAGTTTATTATCTAGAGATTCCAGCTTTCGGTGATAGTGATCCAGTTTTGATTTGATGGTTTCGGAAAGTTGCATTGAGTAGATGTTGTCGAGATTGCGAAGCCTTTCTTCTATGGCTTGCAGAACGCTTTGAAATGTCTGCAAAAGATTATAAAGCTTTTTAACAAGAGAACGAATTTCACCTTAGCCTATTAAGACAATAAGCGGTAAAGCTAAAAATGCTTTACTAATTGGAAATGTTCACATCTTATTTATATTAATAATAATAATACTTCTACATTGAAACTGAAGGGACAATACTTCAATAAAGAAAATCCTAATTTATACCTTACAAATTATAGATCGAGCCTAAAGCGCGATTTATACTTTGACGCTTGACGCTTGACGCTTGACGATCACGTTGACGTGGTCGGTTGAAGATTGAAGAATAGGAAATATATACATCCATTTATACTTTGACGCTGACGATTGACGTGACGTTCCAGATAAACCAATTTTAACTTTTGACGCTCACTGCTCGTAGAAATTCCGTAGAATATGGCGTAACAGCCAATAGGACGCGACAGTATTTGCACGTGATAGCTAACTGTCAATACTGCTCTTTCATATTTGTATAATATTTGTACTTTATTATGTCGTCTTCTGTTTATGTGTCTAATTTTATACTGCCTTTTTCGCTTTTGTTTCTTTTTAAGTAATGCTGCTGCTGAACACAACAAAATAATGAGGTTATGACACGAAAATGTTGAACGTCAAGCGTCAAACTATAAATGCACCAAAAATGGAATTCTACAAGCGTCACCGTCAAACTTCAAACGTGATCGTCAAGCGTCAAAGTATAAATCGCGCTTAAAGCTAGATTTATAAACTCTCGCCGGCGTCGGCGCTGGCGTCGGCGCCAGCGCTCGTCGTAGACAAGCATAGTGGGCATTTATAAACTTGGCGTTCGCGTTCGCAGTATTGACAATGACAAATAAAAACATAATCTGACACTTTTGACATTTTAGTTTGTACTGTTGGTGGTGTTTTTTTAGTGCAGTTATTAGAACAAAAAAAGAGTTAAATAAATGGATTTAGCAAGGAAGAAGAAGTTACTCGGTGTCTTAGGGGTAGTTTTATGCTTATATGTAGCATAACTCAGGAAACGCACTCGTCGCTTCAAAACGAGACCCATAAATAGAGCCAGGCGCAATGAAGGTGGATTTAAATATTTTCAAAAGATTAAAGCGATGGATAAGCAGCAGTTTTTTAAGTATACACGAATGAATGTTCCTACCTTTGATAAGCTAGTAAACTTTGTTTCTCTACGAATCCAAAGAGGCATGAGATCCGATGAAATATCGCCCGAGGAAAGAGTGATAATAACATTACAGTATGTATATTTTTTAGTAAACGCAGTGCAGTTAGCAGTAGAAGACTGCTACAGTTCTTTTGTATATTTATACCTATTGTATATAATTTTTTATTTTAGATATTTGTCTCAAGGAAGCAGTATGCAAGCCCTAGCATGGAACTTTCATGTTGGCCTTACGACTGTTCATAAAATTATCCGAGAAACATGTGAGGCACTATGGGAAACGTTAAGCCCTATTTATTTAAAGAATCCCTGTAGTGAAGCGGACTGGCGCACTATCAGCAATGGATTTTATAGCAAGTGGAATTTTCCTAACTGTTTGGGCGCTTTAGATGGGAAACACATAAATATTAAAGCACCTGCTAATAGTGGATCTTTATTCTTTAATTACAAAAAGAACTTTAGTGTGGTATTACTTGCAGCTTGTGATAGTACTTATAAATTTAATCTCGTAGACATAGGTGCCTATCCTATGGGTCTCAGAGTGATGAGTGATGGGGGTATATTTAAGAATAGTATTTTTGGCCAACGATTAGAGAATGAAGACATGAATATTCCGACAACAACAAATCTGCCCAATTCAGATACAGAAATGCCATTTTTTTTCGTAGGAGATGAGGCCTTTCCTTTAAAAAAGTTCATCATGAGACCTTACCCAGGAAAAAATCTATCCAAAAACCAACGTATTTTTAATTATCGATTGTCTAGGGCTCGGCAAGTGATTGAAAATACCTTTGGAATCCTGCCTGCTCGTTGGCGGATATTAAAAACAATAATAAATGCCAACGTGGAAACTGTAGATAGTATTATTAAAGCAGTAGTTGTGTTGCATAACTACTGCCAGAGCGAAGTTGCTACTGACTATTGTCCACCAAATTATGTGGATAATGGTGAAGATGAAACTGGACGTTGGAGGGATGAAGAAACTCCTTTACAGCCAGTGGAAAGAATGGCAGCCAATATTTCCAAGCGGGAACGATATGCAATTAGGGACAGATTGGCAGAGTACCTACCTTGTTTTTGAGGAAGGACAAGTACCTTGGCAGGAGCAAGTCATGGATAGAGGTTTATTGTTACAATAAAAAGTATGAATTGTGCAAGCAAGCTTCTGTGATTTTCTGTAAGAAATAATTTGGTCTACTTTTTTCTTATATTTTTCATATATTTCTCATAATTTGTACTTTTTTCCAACAGTAATTTTAGGATTAGTTATTTTAGGCAGTCTTGTGTTGGGTATTGTTCCTTTGCACTATTTTATTTTATTTATTACTCCTTGTTAATTTGTAACATTTATCAGATATTATTCTTTATTATTTATCAGATAGTTCCTGTTTTTCATGTAATGAGTATGTATTGCTATAATAAAAAATGGTATTGTTTATTTTATTTATCTATTATTTCATAAATATACAGCCATAACACCTATATATAAAAAATCAATCGTCAATAATTATCGACCTAACAATATATTGTCGTCCATAGCAAAAATGTTTGAAATTATATTATCAAAAAATATTTCTGATTCATTGAAGAATTATATTAATGCTCAACAACATGGATTTGTTTACGATAAGTCAACAGTATTGAATCCTTTGTCATATTCCAACATTATATCAAATGTTATTAACAACAAACTACAGCTAGACACAATATAGGTAGGTACACAGATTGTGGTTTACGAAGACGAGATAGGCTATTTGTGTTGATTGGACACTCACCACTTGCTAATATGCTAGATCTATGCAACAGACTATATATCAAACATCTGAAAACAGGGTAAAGGCCATGTCATTGAGAAATGCTTTTTACTTTTTGAGGAATATTTTAACTGTTAAATTTTCTTTTGTGTAGAGTATTGTCATTGTCGCATACTCTATATCTTATATCTTGCGACTTGTATGTTTTTTATTTTCTTTAACTTTACTTGGTTTTTATATATACTATTTTATTGACAAATATAGTAAATGCAGATCGTATACCTAATAGCATGAATAAATTATCAGTTTACCCCAACTTCGATATTTTCCATACAACTGCCACAGAAATTAAAAGCTGTGCATAGATCTCTCATAGTGCTCAGTGCTAATACTAATACTTATTTAGCTTAGTTTAATTTTTTTTAGCATATAAGTTTACACCAACTTTACATGTACAGATACCTAATTGTAATTAAAACAGCTAACTTTTTTACTTATATATTTTTATGCATTTTCTATTTTGGTATAATTTTTGACTAACCAGTTGTATTTAGAATCATTGCAATTTCTTCCCACGCAAGATTCTTTTTTTTAGCATCTTTGTAATATCTATTGCTAACGTTGTATAAATACTCATAGTTTTGGCACAGCTTATAAACTATTCTGTGGTTTTGGATCGTATCTATCAGGAGCCCCAAATCAATTTCTGTTCCTTGGAGAACTTCAGATTCACCTAAAATCAGATGCAAATAAAATTAGCAAATAAAACTAGCAAATAAAACTAACTTTAAAGTATGTTTGTACTTACCAAGGGTCTCAGTCTCCATTTAACTCATATTTAACAGTATTTAGGAGCAATTCTTTTCACGAACGAGATCAATATAAGAACAACAAAAACAAATAATCTAGAAATGCCAAGCTGACATCAACACAAAAATTAAAATGACTTTTGGCCGAAATTGGCCGTTGACACTTTGGCAGATGCCAAACATGACTTGATCGAAATGCTAAAATCTCATTGGTTATGACGCGGCGCTACGGATTTCCTACGAACGCCGGCGCTGGCAATAAAAAGATGGTTTATGTCGAACGCCAGCCAGCGCCAGCGCCAGCGCCGGCGAAGTTTATAAATCGCTCCATTACGATTCACTTGTTTAACTTCCAGCGCCCACGCCAGCGCGGGCGCCGACGCCGGCTTCGAGTTTATAAATCCAGCTTAATGCTTCCAACCTATTGTAGGTATATCATACGGTACGTGGTATGAAGCTCTACAGGGTGTCCGAAAAGGCATTGTCAATAGTTAGGGATCGAGTAGATTGGGTCAAATTATGGTCAGAAGGTCATGTAGCTAGTGTAAAAAAGACGATTGCCAAAAAGTGATAAAATAAGTATATTTCAATTTTTTTAACAGGAACATAAAATACTTATGTAGCAGGAATTTTGTAATTGACATTTTTAATAAATGAAATCATGAAAAATAATAAAGTTTTCTAAAGGCTTAGCACAACAATTTTAGAGGAATGTAGATAGTTGGAACTTGGGGCCAATTATCGTAAAAAATTAAATTTTCCTATTTGCCGACGTTTCGCTTTATTTTAAAGCTCAGATTGGCTTCAATCGTCGTTGGGCAACACAACTGAAGCGGTTATTTCGATGTCAGCAAAACGTTTGATAAGGTCTGGCCAGACGGAGTCATTTTACAAGATAACACTGCTTTTTATCTTCCACATCACCGTGTTGTAAATAATGCCAGTACGACAACAAAGCTGCGAGTTGTTTTCGATTGCTCAAGCAAGCCTTCTATACCACAATTATAAACTAAACATGAACGTAGAAGAGTGTAAGGTAATACTGGAAAATGAACCACAACGGAGGAACAGATAACAAGACAGGCAGCAACAGAATTCACCAAGAAGCGACACATGGATGTCAGGCAATCAATCCCCCGATAAAAGCCTTTTTTAGAAGCAATCCCCTACGACGGCTACTCCCCAGAGAAACATTCTTCAGAAGCAATCCTCCAGGACGGCCACGCCCCAGAGAAACACTGGTATGGGAATGCCAGGAGGAACTAGTGGCCCTGGCAAAAGCTAACAAAGTAATAATACAAGGGGTACCAGGACATGAAGGTATTACAGGAAACGAAAAGGCTGACGAGCTTGCAAGAAAGGGGTCGGAAAATACATTCATTTGTCCAGAACCGGCAACCGGAGTCCCAAGGTGTACATAACAGTTTGAGATGTCATAAAACGATAGACAAGGAATCAACAACACAAAATCTACTGGAAAAACAGACCGGTATTAAACCACAGTAAATCTTTCATTGACCCAGACCCGAAACTAACGAAATAGCTACTTCTGATGAGCAGAAATCAGCTGAGAATTACCACAGGAATTCTGACAGGACACATGGCCGTCAAGAAGCACCTGCACCGTATGCAACTGTACAACGGAGACCTAAGCTGCAGGTCATGCGGGCGAGAAAGTGAAACGGTACAGCATATTAGCTGCCACTGCGAGTCATTGGATCGGAAAAGGCAACAAATACTCGGGCAACCAAGACTAGAACCAGAGGATATTCCGACCAGTTGACTTACACAAACTAGTGCAAGGACCTGAAATAAATGAGTTTGTGTTACACCAAACTAGGGTGACCACTATGGGCCAAACCTGGCCGATGTGCATCCGGCAATTGGCCGGACTCTCGGAAGAAAAAAAAAACTAAGAAAGTTGGAAATATTCTACTACGGAATAGGGTATCTGTGGTATTTAAGAGCAGGCACCTGGTATTGGCACGCCTATGGTTTATTGCGGTTTTACGACTAATGACCCTTCGCTATTCTGTCAACCATTAAGAAATAGAGTATAACTCTGTGTATTTACTTGTATATACTTTTCGACATAAAATAATTGGTCTAGGAATCACCCATTACATTAAGTAAGCACCCTTCATATAAAATACGAAATTTATATTGGAAAATATAACTTTTGTTTGCTATATGTATACACATGTGTCTTATTCCGCAAGAACATTGCCGGATTTAAAATTATCCTTATGCGTATCAATAGTTTTATACCATAGTCATAGATTACTCCCATAGTTTTAGATAAATATTTTTTTACGTTTCATTTTATTCAAGCAACCAGATTGTCAATCTGATTGCTCGACCATTGCCGGAAAACTTGGATGATTGTTGATAAATCAAAATATTACACGTATCGCGAATTTCACAAATTAATTTTTTTGAAAATTATACCTGCTGGAAGTGATCGAGGAAATAATATACATCCAGTTTCATAAAGGATAAATAGCACTCTTTAAAATACAGTAACGATTATCTAAACTTAGATTCATGTCGTTCTGTGTAATTAATAAACTATTTTTTTGTACTAATATCTAAAGACATTATGATGCTCTTAAATTTCACATTCTGTACTTTTATTATCTAGAGCATTATAGATTCATCATCCGAGATTAAAATGCCGGTGGTCACTTGCAATAATGGGTGCAGCGGCTTTTTCGCTTCAAGCAACGTTAAGTCGGCACATTATTAGTCCATACATAAATTTGAGGATAAATCTTTAAACCAACAGACAGGTCTGGGGTAAATTTTGTAATGATTTGTCTAGAGTTCGAATAATGACTTAATCGAACCGTTATTGGGGTTAAAAGCTTTCTGTATAAAGCTGGATTTATAAACTCGAAAAGTTGGCTAGGTTGAGGTTCAGTTGGTGTTGGAAATAGGAGTTCAATTTAAACTAAAGGGAACACTCAGTTCCATTTATACACTCGTTCATGTTGTTCATGTTCAGCTCATGTAAGGTTCAAGAACTTCCCGGGTAGTTCGAGATAACCAATTTTTATGCTCGGAGTTCGGAATATCTAACCTCACAAACTTGATCATAACTTCAACCTCACCAACTTTTCGAGTTTATAAATCCAGCTTTATGGTACAGTCAACAAACAAAATACAATAATATGGGCGCCGGAAAATCCTAACATAAGGACTAGTCCAGCACCATATGTTATGGCAGCTTTGAAAAATGCTCGTCACAATAGAAAGATAATCTTTCAATAGCTCTCGCTCATACAGCAACAGCTGTCACCGAGTTATTGAATGACACATTTCCAGGAAGGTTTTTTGCTATGTAGCCAGGTTACTTGCCCTGATAATTTTTATTGGGACTATCTGTCTTTAAAAGTGTTAACCGGCCCATACACGGGGAGGTAAAACAAAAGCATGCTTGCAAGCCAGCAAATGTGGAATGAAAATTTGCGATCAAAACTTACTTGTCAGTTTAACTTCATTTTGTACAGTGTAAGTTGTTGTGCTTATGAAAACGGCAATGGTCGTAATTCGACAATGTGATTTATTTTTTTATTGATATTGTGGTGAACGGCATTTTAGAAATATTATGATTAAATAAAACTCTGGAAAACTTTTGGTCGTTTTAGAAATAAAGAATTTATTTTTATTATCATTCAAATTAAAAAGAAAATAATAATTTTATTAAATTTATATTCAGTGCCAGGAGTCTTTAAGAAACGAAAAATATTTTATTTAGAATTTTAGAAAAAATATTGAAAATTAAAAATAATTCCAAAATAAAATAAGAAAACTTTTTGAAAATTTTTGAAGTTTAATTGGAATTTAAAGTTTTACCAGAAGAACTTAAAATAAAGTGAAAATAATTAAAATATTTTAAATATTTTTGGATTATTTAAATAAGTAAAATTTATAAGTTAAGCATGAACGAAAGTGATATTCGAATTTAGACAACTCTTCAATAATTTTATAAAAGTTCAAGAAAATTAAAATGTTAATAATATTTGGAAATTTAGAATTTATTAACAGAACACATCACAAATTCACAAAAATATTTCAAACAGAATAAATTAAAATTAAATAAAATTTTAATTTATTTTTCACTTCACTTTTCATTTCCGACTGTTTATTTGACCTAGCGAAAGGTACCGTACGAGAGAAACTGATGAAATTAGGCGCTGCTAAAGTTTAAATAATCTCTCTCCCACTTCGGAGAAGACGCGCTAGTACGATTCCTGATTGGTCAAAACTCTAACTTAAACTAGTTTTATCTGGTTAGATCGTGAAATGAGGACGGATCGCGTTGGTGTCAACAAGTAACACCTGTAGAACATCTGCCGTCCAGCTGCAACTGTTTTCTAATAACTGTCAAATAGACTTTGAAAAAAAACGAAATATTTTGTTTTTTTCGTACCGACAAAGGGATTCCAGAAACTGGAACACTTGTGTAAGCATCTGCAAGCACTTGCAGGTGTTGTTTTGATCAATTTCCCCTAGTGGGATTGCTAGAGGAACAGTTAGTAGTTCATTTTTAACCGTTGTAATGTTTATATACCTACAAAGTTAGTACCGTCGTCCGTTGAAAGTTGCCGTGCCGTTATAGTCAAGTGTAGTGGTGAAAAGATCAGTTCGGAAGTTGAAAGTGCGTTGAACCGAAGTCACACGGAGATAGTAAAGTATCGTCGCCGCGGCAGAAACCTTTACTTCTCGACTTGGCACGGTAACGCGAAAAGTTTTATTGAAGAGAGCGTAATGTTAGCGCATTTTTAAAAGTCAGTGTCGACGTTAGGATTATATGTAATTTAAAAAAGTAAGTAAATAGATTTGTTTGTGAATTTAAATTTGATTGTTGGTGACTCCGATAGAAATTTGATGTTTTAATAAATAAGTGAAATTAATAGTGACTTTGTGGTTTTACTGCTAGAAATTAGAAGTAAACTCATTTAATTTACGATTATATATTGCTCCCTTTAAAAGAAAAATATAAACTACTTCGATTCAACTACAATTTGGATGTATTTGGTGTAACACACTGGTACTGCGTTGAGGATTTTTGTAGCCGCCTTCAAGGAATGAGGTCATAAAAGAGTAAGTACCCATTTGAGGAAAGAAGGTGGGCGCTATAATATACTCTAGGAATTGTCTCAAGAAAAAAACAGAAGAAGAGAATAAATGGGCGAAAAATAGGCGGGAACAATTTTCTCATAACATCTCGTTATATTCTTTCCTGAAACAGCTTCTCTTGACTTATTTTTTGTTATCCAGCCTGTATCCGCATCGGAGTGATTTGCTTCAAAATTTCCACCAATATCTTATAAGCCTCTTTTATATCCATTGCGGCCAAAATATACTGGGACAAAGAAATTTTTCGATTTGTTGTCATCAACTTTTCAAATAATATAATATTATATTATTATCAATATTTGCTAGATTTGCTATATAAAGGATAAAGATACCGAGCTTGTCAACTTTCTAAGAGAACATCCTTTTAAGACATCCTTAAACGCAAAAGAGAAAACCAGTTTCCTCGGATCCTCCAGATCAGTCAGAGGTTGACCAGGAGCATCGGTCAATCGATGTACTGCTAACAAAATATTTTTGGCTGATGAAAACAAACAGAGAAGAGTAAAATTTTCTAGGGAATATCTTAACCAGAATAATTTATGGGAAAGAGTAATATTTCTGACCAAAAAATCATTCCGATCGTGCAATAACGGCAACAGATATGTCCATAAAACTAATCTAAGTGGACGTTATTCGATTAATATTTGGGCCTGGATTAGCGCTAGGGGCCAAGTTTTGCAAACTGTTCAGGGAATTCTGACGGCTGCTCTTTATCGAGATATAAGAATATCTTCAAGTCATGATTCCGTATATGGAGACGATTACATCTTTCAGCACGATAATGCACTAATCAACACGACAAGAATTGTTCAAGAATTCACTCGAGAACACAACGTTTACGTCTTACCGTGGAGTTCAAAGAGTGGAGACCTCAATCCTATTGAGCACGTTTGGGAAGAAATGACAAAATATATGTATAGGCATGATTTTAGACCGAGAAGCCAAGAAAAACTCCGACCGAAGATAGTTGAAGCATAGAATAAAATAACTCCAGAATTTACAAGACATTTGCTGTTCAGCATGACCCGTCGTCTACGAGCGTCATCAACAGCAACGGTCCAGGAGCAACATATTTTGATTATTTTTCTTGTACCAATATTTTTTGCCGCAATGGTACTTATTACTTTTTACCTTTCAGAACCATGTTTGCCATTTGCCATGTTACCAGATACTTATGGAATCACGCAAAACGTGTTCTAATATAAGTTGCGACACAAGCAATCCGAAAAACAATTTAAAATTGACGGGCTTAACATAAATCGTCTATACACGCACAGGAATGCCCGCGACGCGCCACGCGAAATTAAGTTCGGTCAGATATTGTCATGCCGTGCCTAGACCTGACAGCCGTCAGTTTTGTCACACAGACACAGTATGGGACGGTTTAGAAGCAGCCCAAATCATTGTTAAGTTATTTTTCAGCTAAGAGAAATGTTAGTTGAGGTTTTTATGACATGTGTCACTTTCTAGTTACTAAAGAAGGCAACCTAAAATTCAAAAGAATCTGTTGTTAAAAACGTCCGAGTCAGCTAACTTGACATGACTTTATGCCTTTCTTTCTCTACACTCTACAGTATTAACCATGCCATAGCTCGAACTTCATTCGCATATCGATGCGCTAAATCCTACTTCACCGGTAATATAAACGATACAGAATCGTATCCGGGCGTATTTTATTTATTTCATTTGTTCTTGTAAATTATTTCCATTCCGCAGATTTTCGAGGCATTTTTTATTTTTTTTTTTGTTGATATTTTAAGACAGTTTCTTTGTGTGATATTATAGTTATTAGTGTGAAAATTAGAAAATTTAATTATAAATCACGATAGGAAGAAAAAACGAAGTAAACATGGTAGTTTAATCAATTAATATTTTAGACATGCACAATTTTATTTTTAAAATAAGAAACTACAACAATTTTAAGTTCCTACCTCATTTGGTTAACACTTTGATGGATATTATATTATTATTATGGGGTTACTACTGCTTATGAAGTAAAACCTTGTGATCTTTTATGAGGCATCTCTGCTGTAGCAGTAATATTACCAATGACGATAAGTTGAATATTATCATAGGTATCGTAACTATAGATCCGACACGCCATTCATAAATGCTATAAAATGGTGATGCCAAAATCGTTTGGTGGCGAGACGCCGTGAGGAGCTAGGTGGGGTCGGGAGTGGGGATTACTCTGAATTTACATATGCATGCGACAAAACCACAGAACAATAAAGGTTAGGTTGACAAAACTCCAGGAAAACCCACAGAAAAACGCTGTCACAAATCCGAGTATTGCCGAGTCGATGCGGATGGCCACGAAAATGATGGGATCTGGGCGGATTCTTTTTTGCTGCGTTGCCATACTATTGTATGTTATTTATATATGGCTGTCCAGCGGCATCATTTTAAATTATTGCGCGTTATCTTTATCACAAACGCATCTTATTATATATCAAGGGTGTCCAATAGTTATTTATGTATTAAGGGCATTATGAAGATGTTTATGCCTCCGAGGGCAACAATCTTACAAAGCCGAGGGCCCTTGGCCCGAGGGTTTGTAAGTTGCCCGAGGGTATATAAGTAATGCCCGTGGTACATACAATATTTTAGGTCCTACTTCAGATAATTCCAAGTTAAATTAAAAGAAAATTCAAAATCACGAAAGGTTTTTTACCTATATAGTTGCTAAATAAACAAAGGTAATAAGTGTTTATTGTTGTGCTGTGTCAAAGTCAAAACTGAAATTCATATAAAATAATGGATTTACCGTTGATTCCGGATAGAATTGCTGTGAATGCTGCCAAAGCTTTGGATAATCTTGTTCCAAAGAATTTTAAAGACGCCTATGATAAGAAATATCAAAGGTTTGGGGATTGGATGAAAAATAATGATGTAAAAATTATCAATGAGACGGTGCTACATGGATATTTCCAGGAATTGGTATGTTAAAATTGCTGTTGTAAATTATATTAAAATACTAATTATGTATATCGATTAGAGTCTGGAACGTTCACTCCTAATTCCCTATGGACGAAATATTCAATGTTAAAGAAGACATTAATAGTTAATAAAAATATAGACATTGCAAAATATTGCAAGTTAGGCCAGTATCTAAAGCAAGCATCCAAAGAATATGAAGCGAAGAAATCGAAAATTTTGACTCGAGAAGATATGCTGAAATTCATCCGTTAAGCTCCCAATGAAACTTTTTTGATGTACAAAGTGACTCTGTTATTTGGTGTATTTGGTGGGTGCCGTCGCCAAGAGCTAGTTAATATGTTGGTTGAAAATGTAGAGGATAGAGGATCCATAGTTATATTAATAGTTATTATTCCCGATAGAAAGACCGATAAAAAGCGTGTCTTCACAATTATTGATGAGAAGGAGATGGGTTATTTAAAGCTACTGAGAACTTATTGGTCTTTACGCCCGACGAACTGCGACATCAATAGATTCTTTTTGTGTTACCGTAACGGTCGTTGTTTTTCACAGCCAGTTGGGAAGAACACCATAGGCAAGGTTCCTTCCATTATTGCAAAATACCTGGGTCTAAGCGATGCGGACAAATATACTAATCGTTGTTGCGCAGAACCTCTGCAACTTTGTTGGCGGATGCGGGGGCAAACATGACCACATCGAAAAGACATGGCGGTTGGAAAAGTTCAGCTGTGGTTGAGGGATATTTGGAAGACAGTATGTCTTCTAAAAACAAAATTGCGAAATTGATAGCTGGAGTACCATCAACATCAAAAAACGTTCAATCATCGTCAATTTCTGTTAGTGAAAATCGCGAACCAATAGAAAACATTGACTTATCAAAAGCCGGTGAATTAGTTTTTACTGTGTCTTTTCATAACTGTTCATTTAATATAAATGATAAATAAGTTTTTTCGTTAATAAAAAGTTGTTACTCTGATTTTTTCTATTTATTTCTCTTAATGCCCGAGGGCATTAGAAACTTCCTTAATGCCCTAGGGTATTATATACCATTTAAAGTGTCTGGTAACTATGGTTATGAAACAATAATATTCGAGTAGGATATAAAGATATAAAGGTGCTTTTCTGAGGTCACTTTAGCTTTTAACTATGCATGCCCATCAACGTGTTAAGCAATTAAAAGCCTCTGATGAACGGGTGGATGGGCCGAGTTGTAACAACAATAGGGTTTTGTTTGGACCTTTTGGGTAAAAAAAAACACAAATATATAAAGAACTGCGTAGTAATAAATATTAAAAAATTACATTAATAGTAAAAAAAGTACTTAAGAAAGTGAATGTGTTGGTGTTTCTGAAGTACGGTACGTAACTTAAGGGAGCGATTCCTTATGATATTTTAAGAGAAAAAGTTCATATAAACATGTGTACAGAGTTGCCTTGTTTTTGATATGCAGGGTGTTAAAGTTAAAAAAAAAAAAAACATTTTTTTCTAATTTTCTTAAATATCCTTTTCCCAATTTTATTGAAATTTGGTACTGTCATTCATAATGATTAGGGGTTAGGGGCTTAATTAGCCCTAAGTAGATTAAATTTATTAAGTCCCGGGAAGCACCTTAACGAATATTATTGACAAAAAAAATGTACGCTACTCACTTTTTCTAATTTTCATATTTTTTAACAACTAATAATACAACTTTTTTAAATAATGGTACAAAAAAAAATCAACAATTAATCAAAGCAAATGTTAAAATGTTTTTTAAAAAACTTTAACACCCTGTATATCAAAAACTTTTTGTCTTGGAATATCATAAGGAATCACCCCAGTTACGTACCGTGCTTCTAAGGCATCCTGTATTAACCTAGATTTTTACAATAAAAGATTTGTTAAAAAATCCAAGTAAATTTTATTTATTTAATGTAGCTATGAAATGAACATACTAACAGAAGTAAGTATAATTATTGTAAACTACCTTTATTATTATTATTATTATCATTACTTTACCAAAAGTAACACTTCAGTCGAAATTCTGCTGTAAACGCAATTAACAACGTTCAAAAATTAATAAGAAATATAGTTTTTAAACGGCTTTACTTATTTTAAATTGATTTTGTTGATAAACAGACCTTGCTGTAATATAATTAATATAAAAGAAAATATTAAATCTAAATATGCAATTATTGATTTTTTTATTTAATTGGCTTTATTAATGTCAATTTTTGTTCATTTACGTCATCAGATTTCACGAGTTTTCCGTTTTTTTAAAAAATGAGCGAAGAAAATGTTAGTGATATTATTGTGTGTAAATATTAATATTTGTTATTGATTGGTATCGATATTTTACAATATCAAGCATCTTTAATAATCTAATATGTATTGATCATTATCTGGTTGCCTAACCACAAGAAATCACCTATTTATGTTTATGAATTCATGTTGTAGAATCAAAAAATCAAGTTACCTGCGTTCAAATAGATTATTGAAGATCGGTCAATAATGGATTTCAATGCCTTATTATTGACCATGGTCAATAATAACTTGTCAGGTAGAGAAAGACGATTTCTAACGTTAATAATCGGTCAATAATGGTGATGTTATAGGTTAGTAGTGGAAAATAGTATATTAAAGTACATGTTTTACAAAGCATCATCTTATTAATAATTTTTTCTTTGTGTCATTGTCACGAAATTTGTGTTTTAATATTTCATAGAGTTGTTCATAATTATAATTAAAAAAATATGGAGCATGATAATCTAAGTTCAACTCCCCCTGAGTTAAGAGATATTGCTAATAAAACGATAAATCAACTTTTACCAGAGAAATCCCGAAAACTTTCTTTTCTCATGGATCACAATAACAGGAAACGTCAGACGTCAACAGAATAAAATATTTAAATATTACCAATGCCAACCTTTAAAAATTAAAAAACCGTGCCGAAACAGATCTGTTTCGATACTGAAAACGGTGTCGAAACAGATTTCTTATGAAACAAAATTAGAAAAACATATTTATAATAGTGGATTAAGGGCAAAACCTAAACCTAAATTATAAATGTTTATAAATTTCCTAACTATTGTTACCTAATGAACACTAATTGATAATAATTTGACAAATTATATTCCACGCCGACATTAAAAAGTGTTATAATGACAATACGTTACAACTTTAAATTCATTATTTCCATTACAGCGATTATTCACTATCTGACTATGAAAACATTTCATTACTGTCGCTACTGCTGTCATCTGCAGGATTTATGATAATAGATTCTACCATGACTTCAACGCGTACACCTATAATAGGTTCTACCATGACTTCAACGCGTACATCTAAGTCCTACATTTTTTTTTTCTACGCCCTCGATATGTAATACGTTTTTATGCCAATCTGTTGCTTGTACATTCGCTATTGCCGTTTTTAACAGTTCTTTAACGTCTTTTAATTTAAAAATTTTATTTTTACTCGCCACTTGGCCTTTTATCTGTGCCCATATAAGCTCGATTGGATTTAGTTTACAATGGTAAGGCGGTAAACATAATAACACCTCGTTCACGAGCCATTTCAGCCACTACATATTTCGTATATTTTTTTTGTGAAGTCTTGCAAGATCGAGCAACTGCACTTTTAGCATTTTTTCACCAAATGCAATATTTTTTTCTTCGAGCTAGTCAACAATCTTTCCTTTTCGCCAGGCAGAAGTTGGCAAAGCTTCCACCCGACGGCTGTGGTATGGTGCATTATCCATCACGATTACCGACCCACGTTCAATACAGAATTCCCTCATACACTTTTTTTACCATTGTACGCTCTCCAGGTTTTAAACGACGTCGTTTTGTAACTTGTTGGTTACTATCACTTAAAGAACTCGCCTGCATTATAATATTTGCTGTTTTGAATAACCACCAAAATAATAAAACTGAATTGCTACTATCCTCTTGATTGAAACTTTACTATCACTTAAAGAACTCGCCTGCATTATAATATTTGCTGTTTTGAATAACCACCAAAATAATAAAACTGAATTGCTACTATCCTCTTGATTGAAACTTGTCTACGACACTGAACGTTGGTTAGAGGCGTTAAGAAAGCGTGCGAGCGCGTTTAGACATGGGGTTTTCCAACCTGCGTTGCCAAATTAAGGACATGCCGATTTTGGTACATTTTATGAGAATTTAAATGAAATATTTTAAAACCTGGCAACATGTAACGACTTATTAATGCACAATCTTCCCAAGCGGTTTTCAATGCTTTTATTTCAGTTAAAAGTGTGTGAATCGAAGTTAATTATTTTCTCCGCACACCGTCAATGGTGATAAGAACAGTTTTGCCAATTATAAAAAATAACATTTATTTTGATATTTTTGACTGAAGAAAAGATACGCCACTGTTTTTCAGAACGGTTTTTGATTAAAAAATACAATGGCACTTATTTACATATCGCTATGCGCCTATTCAGTCGGGTTCAAACTATGTAACAAAACATGTTATATGACAAAGTTGTACAACAAATATGTTTTATACTTTGTTGTGAGACTTGTTAGATAACTTTACGTTTTCGAGGAGCATCCAAACTGTATAACAAAACAAAACAAATTTTTCCATCAGTTAGCATTATGCACTTATGCAGTATGTGAAATGGCATCAAACGTAGAGGATGTAATTACGGTGCAATCTGCAAAATAGTCCAATACATATTATTATGTAAAATTAATAGGGGAGCGAATATTTGGGGGTAGCAAAATGTACCATGGGATTTCCTATGGCCAGTCTGGGGTGCACCACTTGGTATACAGGGTGTTTCAGAGGTACGGTACGTAACTTAAGGGGGTGATTTTCATATTTTTTTCGGATTTACTTACTAATAATACAACTTTTTTTTCCTTGGATTGTTTTCGTGCCTTGCTTCGTTTTCGAGAGAAAAATTAAAAACCACTTTATTGCATGTAAAAAAAATACCGACAATGCGTTTATTTTAACGCGGGACATAGGGATTTACATGGTAAATCTTAAATGTTAGGCACATTTGTATTAAACAAATATTACTAAAACTTGAAAATAGACAAAATTTGAGATGGAGGGAATAGGTTATAGTACAATATGTGCAAAAAAGCTCTAAAAAATTCCCAAAAAAAACCTTTTCATTTTGATAAAATTACTCTTTTTAACCCCTTTGTAATTTATGTAATCAACTACCTTAGATAAAGAAAAATATGACACCGCTGTCAGTATTTTCGTGACTTTCATGAAATTGGTTTTGTAATTTATCATGTCTATCTACACCGTGAAAGAACGAATTGAAATGGTTTCAAACTGCATAAGAGGAATGCCATATCGGAAAGTTACTGATAATTTTGCCGCTGTCTATCAAAACCGTCCCATTCCCAGCAAGTCGACCGTACAACCATCATCCAATTTGACACACCTTGCTTCGACAAATCTAGAAGCAGTTGTTACAACTCATTAAAGAAAGAAAAATACAAATCTTTTAAAATTCGAGACGTACAGGAACTTTTACCGCATGATTATTTTGAACAGATACAGTTTTGTGAAGAATGGATGGATCGAATTAATAATAACCCAGGTATTGCTGATAACATACTGTTTACAGATGAAAGCTCTTTTAATATTAATGGAAGAGTGAAAAAGCAAAATGTTAGAATCTGGTCGCGAGAAAATCCCTACGTGGTGCACCAAGCGCATACCCAGTGGCGACAAAATGTAAATGTATGAGCAGGTATTCTAGGAAATATGATTATTGTTCCATTTTTTATAGACGGTACACTTACCAAAGAAAGATACATGGATCTTTTACATATGGAAGTAGGCCCTGCGCTAGCCCACAGAAGGGAGGAAATTATATTTCAACATGACGGACCTCCAGCTCATAGCGCAATAATTGTAACGAAGTATTTAAATAATGTGTTTCCGGGCACCTGGATAGGACGATTTGGACCTTTTATATGGCCCGCTCGAAGCCCGGATATCACGCCTTTGGACTTGTTCTATTGGGGATACCTCACATCAAACGTTTTTGATAACGTAAGAGGAAGACCAAATGATGCAGATGAATTAAAAAACAGAATAATTGAGGCTTCGCGCAGCATCACAGCGCGACAGTTGTCGAATGTTAGAAAGCATTTTTTTGATTGTTTGGGGTACTGTTTGGCTGTAAATGGAGAGCACTTCGAACAGTTTATATGAGTTTTAAGTTTATTATTTGTAAATTATATTTAGGAAAATTATTAAACTTAATTGAAATAAAAATCCTAAACAATCATCAAAATTGTATAATTTACAAGTTGTCTAATATTATAACAATGTCACATACCAGCTTATGTCAAAAATACAGGGCGAGGCAAAACAGCGTGATATTATAACTTAAAATGATATTTTTAAATATTTTGCGTTAGTAAAGTAATACAAACATGATCCTATCTTGGGTATGATACCACAAGAAATATTTGTGTAAAATTTGAACTTGTAGTTCTCAATAGAAATATGCCTAACATAGGCTTTAAGATTTACCATGTAAAACTCTATGCCCCGCCTTAAAATAAACGGACTGTATATATTTCAAAGTTAATTAAAACATTTAAATTAAAAATAAAATAATTTATTTAAAAAATGATACAAAAAAATGCAACAGTTAATTAAAGCAAATGTTCAAAATGGCCACCGATTGCAATCGTCTCACCATTGATTCTCTTACACGTTCAAAAATGCCTGCATTATTTCATATCGCATTGCAACTTTTAATAATGCTAATTCTTAAGTCGTTTTCATCTAGGAGGGGCGTCTTGTATACAAAATACTTTAGGTGACCCTATAAATAATAGTCTAGATTCTGGAGGATTCATGTCAAAAAGTATGGTCCAATAAGATAGTCGCCAATGATCCCTGCCCATACATTCACCGAAAGTTGTTGCTGAAAACGACTTTCTCTAATTTTAGGAGGATTAAGGATTATTGTCCGCCCAAAAACGTTCGTTATGAAAATTCGTAATGGCTCCTTCTGAGAAGAGGCCTCATCAGTAAATAGAATGTTTGGTAAAAATTGTTGTTATGTGCTACTATATTATGCAGCAACCACCTACTAAAATCAAAGCTTGGCTGAAAGTCACTGGCAAGCAGAGCTTGCACACGTTGAATATGGTATGGGTTAAGTTGATAAAGATGCAAAGCCCACCAAACAGTTGATGCACTTGTTTGAAGTTACATTTCTACCTTCCTGGCACTAGTTAAAGGATCATCTTCTATCTTTCGAAGTATAGCCTCGTCTAACTACTGTTGCAGGTCTGCCAGGAAGTTCCGTACTACGTTTAAAACTCCCAGTCTTACTCAATCTTGCATGGAGCTGTCTAAATGTTTTGGCACATGACAGTTAAGTACTCTGCTTGGTTTACGTTACTGATAAATTCGTCGAGCTTCTTCAACATTTCCATTTGCTAGGCCATAATTGAAATGCATCTCGGCCATTTCAGCGCTAGTAAAGTTATTCATTTTTAAGTTATTATTGACATAACAGGTAAATTAGATATCAAAACTTACCTTTACCTTATATTTTAATTAACTTTGAAATACATAGGTATTTTTTTTGTACAGGGTTATCCAACCAAGACTGGACAAGGCGATTTTTTGACTTTTCCTGTACTTTTATAAAAAAACTGAAATAGCCATCTTAAGTCATTTTCTCCCGCGAATTCGAATATCTTCAGCAAAAAACAATTGAACATCAAACAAAAGTACTAGGGGTCACTTTAATATTTTTTTAAATGGGATGCCGTATTTTTAATGAGCTTATCCGATTTCTCATATAAATTTTGATCTAAAATGTTGGATTTTTAATTCAAAAACGCCTTTTTTCTTCAGTTTTAAATTCGGAAAATGTTCGTCTACCGTAAGATTAATACCTGATAGATGGATACCCGTTTCACCTGTTCACCCTTTAACCTGCTTTAAAGCGTCCGTCAGTTAGACAAAATAATCAAGTTTCAAATTTCTATATATTTTTCACGAATTAATTACAAATTTAGTAGTTTTTGCAAATCTATTATTGCTTACGTATAAAAAAAGTATGACATATTAGAAAAAACTATAAACTAAAGTGAATAACTTTAATCTCAATAATATAATTGTTCTATGTGTCCTCCATTATTTTCAAAACATGACCGATGCCCCCTTTTCAATCTCTCCAAAGAATCTCTTACAATATTTTGGTCCTGGTTAAGTCTATTAATTTCATTTATAATTTTTTGCTGAATGTCCTCCAGACTTCTGTTGGGTCGTTGATAAACTACATTTTTTAAATGACCCCATAAAAACGTATCCATTGGCGTGATATCGGGGCTATTTGGTGGCCAATGAATTGTTCCGTTACGGCCAATCCACTGATTGTAACGCTCGTTTAGGTATGTTACCACTTCTCGAACTGCATGAGGCGGAGCACCATCCTGCTGCCAAATGATATTATTGTAGGCTTGCAATGGCAACCTTTCCAAGAAATCCTCGATATCGTTATGAAGAAAATGGAGGTATCTTTGGCCTGTTAAAGAGCCACGATAAAATAGTGGTCCAATAATTCGATTTTCTAACATCCCACACCAAACATTAAGTGAGCTCCAACCTTGAAACTTTATCATTTCATATCTATGAGGGTTAACTGCTGCCCAGTATCTTGTATTTTTCCGATTGTATACCCCCGATGTTGTAAATGACGCTTCGTCACTCCATAGAATTTTATTATATAAATTATAATCTTCGTCTTGCTCTCTCATCAGCATTGAAGCAACAAATCGAAATCGCAGTACTTTTTGAAGCTGTGTTAAGTATTGAACGGGAAGGATGCAATATGGTTTTAGACCACATTTTTTTAAAGTTCTGTGAACTGTTCCATAGGTTACTCTCCGGAGCCCTGGACCATACCTTACTTCTCGTACCGCTTGCGGAATAGAACTCTTCGGATTTATAGTAAAATATTGAACAATAGCTCGATCCCTTATATTCCGTCTTTTCATCTTTCTTGGCTTATCTTTCAATGTCTTACTTTCTTCAAATAGGGTCTTAATTCTTAGAATTGTATCCACTGAAATGTGTCTCTGGAAACTCTCAAAAAATGTTCTTTGTGTTTGTCGAGCATTCTCTCCACTTTTGTAATATAATTTTATTACATTTAGCCGTTCTTCTAAAGAATATTTCATTATTTGTAATTAATTCGTGAAAAATATATAGAAATTTGAAACTTGATTATTTTGTCTAACTGACGGACGCTTTAAAGCAGGTTAAAGGGTGAACAGGTGAAACGGGTATCCATCTATCAGGTATTAATCTTACGGTAGACGAACATTTTCCGAATTTAAAACTGAAGAAAAAAGGCGTTTTTGAATTAAAAATCCAACATTTTAGATCAAAATTTATATGAGAAATCGGATAAGCTCATTAAAAATACGGCATCCCATTTAAAAAAATATCAAAGTGACCCCTAGTACTTTTGTTTGATGTTCAATTGTTTTTTGCTGAAGATATTCGAATTCGCGGGAGAAAATGACTTAAGATGGCTATTTCAGTTTTTTTATAAAAGTACAGGAAAAGTCAAAAAATTGCCTTGTCTAGTCTTGGTTGGATAACCCTGTACATGCAGTAGAGTGGTTAGTTTTTATTTTTTCTCTCGCAAAAGAAGCAAGATACGGAAACAATTCTGGGAACAAAAAAGTTGTATTATTAGTTAGCAAATCCGAAAAGAATATCAAAATTAGAAAAAAGTCAGTGGCGTACATTTTTTTGTCAATAATATTCGTTAAGGTGCTCCCCGGGACGCCACTGGACTTAATAAATTTAATCTAGTTAGGGCTAATTAAGCCCCTTATTATTATGAATAACGGTACCAAATTTTAATAAAATCGGAATAAGGATATTTAAAAAAATGACGAAGAACCAATTTTTTTTTAAACTTTAACAATTTCTATATCAAGAACAGGGTAACTCCGGACACATGTTCATATGAACTTTTCCTCTTAGAATATCATAAGGAATCACCCCTTTAAGTTACGTACCGTACTTCTGAAACACCCTGTATATAAATTTTTTCATTAAATAAACTTAACCCGAAGCTATTTCAAATAAATAATAAATTAATTTCTTGTTGAACGATCCAAAATAATCAAAATTAGTTCGCATACAGCAATACGGTATTGTCGTGCTCCACCTTAACTTCTGAAACTATGCACCTACCTCTACATCCTCATGAACCCTGACATACATACGACGTGCTTATTGCTAGAAAAACTATGTTTAAAGTTAGAAATATGCAAACAGTTTTATCTGCTGAATTATTACATATTTATAATTAAGGTTATTCAACTGCTGAAAATGATAAATGCAACTAAAGTATGAAATTTATTAAGGTAAAATGTTTTTTATTGTACATTGTATACCAATATTTTCTATTTCCCCGTTAAATAGTTTTAATTCGTTATTGACAAGGTGGTTTATAAAGACGTTACCGATAATCTTTTAATTATAATTATATTTTGTAGATACACACCATAATAGTTTTAAGCTCCCAAAATAAAATAAAATAATTTCCAGGAGACAATCTTATTTTGTTTTTCACCAATGATTTATTATTGGATATTATTTAAAAAGGATATTGCGACCCAGTATACAGGGTGTCCCAGATAAAAATGCACTCTACAGAGATCTCGTAAATACTATTAATAATATAACAATAGAGAACAACGGCCAGACACAATCGCAAACACGTAAACGTATACGATTCTTCTTTTCATACGTAATTTTACGCAAAGAAATAAGTTCGGGAGCTCCTCTAAATAAGAATTACGGCACCGACGCGTACCGACCACACACAAGTGAAAATGACAGCCTGCCCTTCGTATCTTCTGATTGGCCAGGTCTAGGACATACACGTCTCGGTTCATGTCACGTATACGGGGTCCGTGAAGAACCGTCACTCTACGTGACACGCAAACGTGCGGAATATGATGCGTATCGAAATTTGCAGACTGAGCATGCGCACGTAAACGTTTACGTGTTACTTTTACTCCTTGCGGGTTTGCCGTTGTTCTCTAATAACAATAATAATAAACGTCTTTTATTTCAATATAATATATAATTTACAATAAATATATCAAAGAATAGATGTCTAATCCTGGCGCAGTCTAGCTGTAATAGCTTACTGTACTGAACCAGTCAAAGACATAAATAAATAAAATTTGATTCTCCATCATTAAATGAGTATCTTAAATCCTTTACAAAATTTAACATAGGCCACTAAATAAGCGAGTGTCGTAATAATTAATAAAAAATATAAATAACTAAAAACATCAAATTATTAAAAAAAAAACACATTATTATAACTTATCATAAAACATTATTATAATTTATCATAAAAAGTTAAGTATTCTGTACAAATGATATTTTTTATATTTGATTTTAAATAAATTCACATTAAAAGGCAACATGTCAGTGGGTATTTAATTATAACATTTCACAGCATTATATGAAAAGGACCGCTGAAACATGGCGCTCTGATGATGAGGCATGGTTAATTTACTTCTGTCCCTAACACGTCTATCATGAATATCATGACAAAAAATCAGGCGCTCTCGAATCGTAATGGGGGAGTCAGGATTATTAATAATTTTTACCACAAATGTTCAAAAATGAAGATTTCTGCGTTCATCCATCCTGAGCCAATCAGATAGTCCTGTACAAGTGAGATATATGATCAAACTTTCTCACACCATACAGAAAACGAAGACAAGCATTCTGCACTTTCTGTATCCGAGATCTACTTTGTTACGGTTCGAAAATTGCATTTTCATAGTTTGGTTATCTATGTTAAGTTTTCTGTTTTAATTTTTTAAAGTACCTAGGTAGACTCTCACCTTAAACATTAATTACTAATTAAGTTACCTGTAATAGCCAAAGTTTTCACTATGTTTAGTTTGAAACCTTTGTATATTCCAGGAATGTTTTGTATCTTGTAAGACATAGGCAAGTGGATTGATTTCTTCTGTTCTTTGTTACGTACTACTTGTGGACAGGTCTTATTTCAAATCCTTGTTTTAGTTAATTAGTAATTCGTGAACTAATCTTAACCTTGTATTTGAGATGTAGGTTAAATGTCTCGGCTGTTTTTAAGAAAATCGATAATTTGTTACTCAGGTCGGTGTCAGACTGACAGTTCTGTGCATTTTTACGATCACCTGTGGTTAATTTAAAAATCTTGGGTTAATTTAGGCATATTTTAGTGGTTGACGCGGTTTGTCAAGGTTTTGTTATTAAAAGAGGTTAGTTTTCATAGATAGGGTTGACTAATTGTCGACGTTTTTTGTTTTGGTAATTATGTACGTTGGAGACGAAATAACATCCGGCCCTTTCGACAATAGACGCTTGAAGGAGAGCACGTTTGTGGATGTAGCTCCCGAATTCTAGTTTTCTTGGGCAGGGAAGGCTATGTAGTGCCGATAAAACATCCACAAATGTATTAAAAAAGGGTATGGCTTTGTAGTTTGCCTATTCTTTGGGCGGAATGCCGATTTAAAATGCTTTGCTATGACCTTCAACAAGCGACCCTGGACGTCATTTGGTAGATTGGAACCCTCGTTAGTTATTTGAGGGGCTAAAAGCTCAAACTGGAGTACTAGTTTTTTTTATTGAAGTTGCCTGGATGCGGGACGTACCAATTGCCATGTAATATTTGAATTTTTGGAGACTAGCTGTGTAGCAGTATCTACGTTAGCTGTTTCAGGGACCATGTGTGTGTGTTTTACTGAAGATTGAGTTTTCATGAACCATGTTTAGCACGTAAAGTTTCAGCTAAGTACCATTTTTCTTGAGTATGTTGTAACACAGTAACAAATCTTAATATTTTGCATTTGCATATTGTTCGATATACAGTCTTTTGGTAAAGTTTTGCACCCATGTTATGTACATGTGCATTGTAAACGTGTAGCGTATGTCGACATAGCGTTAAGACGTCACAAGAGTCTCTAGTAGGTGGTCTGTTACAGCTAATTTTGTTGTAAATATAGTTACAATTTATTATTATAAAGTAAATATTTTTGTTTCCCGGCTAAAGGCCATTTGTTTCTTCTAAATTTAACACTTGTAAATTTAACATTTTAACCTATCTACGCCCGAGTGGCTAGTATGCTTATCGAGTAACCACAGGTACTCGTAAGATTTTGTATTGTACTTTAAGAATGCTCTTATGGTAAATTTAGTTAGTTGTGAGAGGTTCTTGCACAGACCTTGCGAAAATTCCAAGTCTGAAGCAATGTCCTGGATGTAGGTCTATGTGGCTGCCAGATCGGACTAAACAGTCGTTTTTTTATGGTAAGTTTGACAGTTGCCGTCTTGTGCAAGACTCTGTCAAACAGAGTTTGACTTTTTGCTTTCTTTTAATGATAACTTTGTAATTTAAACCTTCAGAACTGTTATGTCAAACCTAACACTACCACTTTATTATTACATTTCATTATCTACCTTTAACTTTAAGTACCTATTGTCCACCAAAGTAAGAGGAGCTTGCATTTATAAATCCAAGTAGCCAAGGGCTTAACACGACTTTAAGAATAAATATTTGTATTAACCTCTGCTAAAATTGCCTTTTAATTGAAAGACAGCGACTTTCAGGGACTTGAGTGAATGAGAGCTTATAAGAAGCTATTGTAAACCGATTGTGACATATTTGTTTTTTTCCTAGTTTGTTTTTCTCTGAGGCCAAACACTAGAACAGTTAAAGGCTTTTAAGTAAAATAAAACTGAGGTGGCGCCTTCAGGATTTGACTGACTTACTTATATAAGAGTGCTAGACCACTCAATCTAGAAACAAAATAGCGAACCTAACCAGGGTTGACCCTAAGGGGTGAGTTTTCAGGCAGCACAACATAGGTCATTTTTAGGGACGGTTGTCTGAAGTACATCCTCCAGGGCGTAGGGTTGCCAGAGTAAGGGTGGATAGGTTGCCTTGTCGCAGTTTATTTTAGGTTATCCTAAGGTGAATACTGGCCCCCAAGAATATTTTAGGGAAAACATTACACTGGCGCCTATTTATTTATGAAAAATGATAACAACTTTCAATATCTAAGCAAAAACCGTAGACAAAATCACAATAATTAAAATTGGATAAAACAAGAGATTCAGACAAGTCTTTTTTTAATTTGAAATTTAAAATATGTCTATTGCTGTATATTATTTTTAAAGAAAGATACGTTTTTTGAAATATTTTTCTTAAATGCTCTTTAAACCTTAGTTCTGTGTCAAGCAATACGCCCAAATTTTTAGCGCTATCAACAATCGTTAATTTTGGTCCATTAACGAATATATTCTACTTATTTTTAAAAGCATTGACCTTATTCTTATTACCAAAAGCTAGCATGCAGGATTTAGTAGGGTTTAAATTTAAATTGTGACTTCGAGAGAGCTCACTCAATGTTTTCAAATCTTGGTTTATACAGAACTCTACTTCGACGTAATCCTCGGTATCAAAACAACAGTATATTTGTGTATCGTCAGCAAATGTTTAAACTTTACAATGTTTTAACGATCTAAGTATATCAGAGGTATACATAAGAAAAAGTAACGGGCCTAAAATTGAGCCTCGTGGCCCCCAGAACGTATATCGACTTGCTCAGAATAATTTATTATTATTAAATAGGTATGATTTAATAGAATAGAATAGAATAGAATTTTATTTAACTATGGTTGTACAAAAAATATACATTATAGCAGGTCAAAAAAAAAACAATGTTTAAAATACATAGTAAATAATATGACAATGAAAAAAAGTAACATACAAAAGAAAATATTACAAACTAAAATAAAATAATATAACTAGACATAAACATAGTACAAAGTCGATACATGGCTAAAATAAAATATTACGTGGTCAACGAATGGTACGCACTGCCTCACAGAAAAAGATTTGAGGCAAGGAATTCCTGAACAGAATAAAAACAGTGTTTTAAAAGATAATTTTTTATTTCCATCTTAAACCTTTTCTCGCCCAAACTCTGCATTTCGCTGGGCAATTTATTATAAAGTTGGAGGTTTAACAAGTTTTTAACAGACTTTGCCAATCTTAATCTTGGTATCAGGAGAGTATCCTTTCTTAACTTATACTTATGAATCGTACTGGATGACTGGTAACTTGATTTTTTCTGGTGAATTTCCACCAACGAATAAAATATAAAAATGCATGGCAACGGCATTATTTCGAGTCTTTGAAATATGGGTCGACAATGTGCTCGATAATGAGAGCCAGTAATAGTTCGAATGGCTTTTTTTTGAGTTCTAAATACAATTTGGGCTGCGGAACTATTTCCCCACAAAGCTACTCCATAACAAAGTTGAGAATGAAACAAGGCAAAATAGCTCATCCTCAACACATCAAAATGTACGAGCGCTCTGAGTCTGCGCAACAAAAAGTTAATACCGGAAAGCTTGCCACGGATCATTTCCACATGGCACGACCAATTCAATTTATCATCTATTTTAATACCCAACAAATTCACACACCTGCCCTGACCTACACCATTACTTGTTGAAATTTTTAATGACTGTGTTTTTTCGGTATTAAGTTTAAACTTATTAGCCTGAAACCACTCCTGGACTTTTTCGATGCAATTGATTGAGATTGTATCTAACGCGTCTGCGTTACTATCAAAAGAGACAATGGTAGTATCATCAGCATATAGCATACATGTGGTTGGTCGCATAAAATGACATAGATCGTTTATATAAATGATAAATAATAATGGGCCAAGGATGGATCCCTGGGGCACCCCAAAACCGTTATTTTTCTTCTGTGACATTTCACCACAAAACAAGACATGTTGGGATCTGTCCGAAAGGTAAGATTTAAAAAGACTAAGAGCAGTACCCCGAATGCCGTAAAATTGAAGTTTGTTTAAAAGTATCTCGTGGGAGACACAGTCGAAGGCCTTAGAAAGATCACACAGCGTAACAACACAGTGTTCTGAACGCTCCAGACCCTCAACTATGCTTTCTACCACCCTAATAACAGCCTTAGTAGTTGACAATCCCGGCCGGAAACCGAACTGGGAAATATCAAAAAAATCATTACTCTCGAAATACTTTAGAATACGGTCCTTAAGGATACGTTCAATTATTTTTCCTATCAAAGGCACAATGCTAGCTAATTGGTCGATAGTTATCAGGTATATTAGGGTTGCCTTTTTTAAAAAGGGGTATTACTTTATTTGTTTTTAAGCAACTCGGGAACTTGCCCTCCAAAAAACACCTATTAATGAGTATTGTAAGTGGGGATAATATTAAATCAAAAGTACCTTCTAAAATTTTATAGTTAATGTTAAAAATATCAAAAGATGAAGTATGTTTTATAGCCCTAAACACATCAAACACATCCTGCTCGATTACCGGAAAGAGAAAAAAAGAAGTGGATTTTTGAGGTACGCTTTCTAAAAGGGTCGAATTATTTAGGTTTATCTCTGGCAAATTTTTTATAATAATGGGAGCCACTTCGACAAAAAAATTGTTTAAATCGTCCGCATTTAATGTAGATTTATGAATAGATATACTAGTGTTCCTTTGTTCGCCCTTTATTATTCTCCAACTATCTCTTATCTTATTTTCCGAATGAATCAAAAAAGAGTCATAAGCTGACCTCTTAGTTTCTTCAATGGATTTTTTATAATCTTTTTTCAGAATTTTGTAAAGTTGTTTATACAGGGGACATTTATTAACTGAATGTATAGTTTTAACTGCATTAAGCTGATTCCTTTTTGCTCTCAATTCGTCAGTGAACCAGTTAACTACCGGTTTATGCTTCTTTTTTATTCTTTTTAAAGGAAATAAAATATCGATATTCTTTAGATATAAATTCATAGCAAATCAACCTTATTTGACAAACATTGAATATTTATGTGAAACAGACTTATCATACCATTCGTCCCCAGAAATGTTCTAGCAAGATCCAAATCAAACATATGACCACTCTCTCCATCAGGAATATTGATAGTGTTGTACGGGATGGTTATTTGGTTACTCGAGGTATTTTCCGCTTGTGTAAAAAACGATTTACTCGAACTCCTCTAGGCCAAAAGGAAGCGTCCATAGCCATAGTAAGGTGATTTTCATGAATCACCACCTTAAATGAAGAATATATCTCAGGATATTGAGAGTTTAATTTCTCGCAGGTAGCCTCACTGAAGGTTTGTTTTAAAAACAGAGTTAATTCCTCGGTTGTCATTTCAGGATGAAGGCCATAAACGTGCAGAAAGGACAGAATATTGCCTGCTCTAAGACCACAAGTCATAGTGTCACTGTTGTTGCCTATAATTGGTTTATTTGGTCTAGGCCGATTTTTCTTTCTGGTTACTTCAGTAAAAGGAGGTTCCTGATTTAAGTTACTATCAGAAATAATTGTTTGAGCATCCAGAATTGATTGTGCAACCTCAGGTTTGGAAAACACCTTGTTAGTTTGCTGCGTTTCTTTTTGAGTAATCCCGGTAATTTTAGGATCTTTGGAGCCACTTGGAATTTGCTTAGTAGCAGCATTGGTTAGTATCTCGGTCGACTTGCCGCGATTTCGGGTGTTAGAAACGGTGATGTTTGTCGGGTGCTTCTTTTGGTTTACAATAAAGCCAGGGGATGGGGCCTCTGGGTTAATTGGTGTTAATAACTTCCCTGCCGATTTAGCTTCTACCAACATTGTTTTAAATACATTTATCACATCGGATTGTTCATGAATTCTTGACTCAAGGTGAGTAATTAGTAAATTTTTTGTTGTTAGTTCCTTTTCTAAATAATCTGACTTACATTTTTGCTTCGCGCAAGCCAGTGAAATGCAACATTCCTGAAATACGTCATCAGCATCTACAAATTTATCTTTTTCTTCGTTATCCTGCGTTTTTTCGCCTTCACTCTTCTTTATGTACTTAAGAATATCACACTCTACTAAATTTTCTGGTATAATAAGAAGAAAAGAGTTAGTTATTAACAACACCATAATATTTTAATTTAGATACAAAAAGTGTATGATTAATGGTATCAAGAGCCTTCGAATAGTCAAGAAGAATTAGTATACTATTCATTTTTTATCACAGGCACGAATAATGTCATATATTACATTTGTTAACGCCACAGCAGTCCCAAAGTGTGTTCTGAATCCATATTGTGTGGAATGGATGATCTTATTATCAGTAAAATAACTGGACGTCTGGTTATACAAGATTCTTTCAAAAAATTTTGAAATTGCCATAAGCTATTGGACAAACAGAGACAATTAAATCGGATAAAAGTTGCGTATCACTGAACTCTGAAACGTCATGTTTTCAAATTTCAAAAATTCCGAATATTTCCGAAGATATTCGATAAAACCCGAATTTTTGCGATATCGTTCTTTATATTTTCTGATTCTATTTGAAGGGATATTTCAAAATTAATTTTACAATCTCATTGCCACTTTTTTTCCTCTACAACAGGGTTTAATTCAATTTTCAATCCGACCCGACGTTTCGTTTTTTCGCAACCATCATCAACTTTGTTTTTTTTTTAGTTCGAAAATTTTATTTTACGCTTTATAAGGTCTACTTTTTATTCTGAATTCAACGACATATCTTACATATATTTTGTTAGACGTTCCGGACTAAAAAGCCCATCATCAATGCAAGTGAGCACCTTATTTAATTTTTTTTTTGTTTTTATTGTTGTATTTAAACTCTAGTTGACTTTAAAAACAACTTTTTTATTTTACATTATTTACAATAATATTACATTCATTTTCAAATGCATAAATACTAAACATGCTGGCACATAATTAAAAGAAAATAATAACAAGCCATTAGAAACTCATTCTTCAAACATAAATAACACCGGTAAACAATGTCTTTCATAACGTTAATACTTCTGTAGTTATTCTTCCTATTGCGGGTCGAACTGCAGCGTCTAAGTCATTATTATTTTAAAAAGGATTCCAGTAAACAACGTGCAAATGAATGAATTTTATTGTTTTATGCGAAAACCATACGTCAAAGGAAACAAAATGAAGAGACGAGATTTGCTTAGAAAGGAATGAGGATTTCAAAAATAATTTTTACTTCAAGAAAAAGCAGGGGCGTATCACTTTTCTCTTTAAAATGATTCAGGGCACATCCCGCACGAACGCCACTGGCAAGAATAAAAAATCATGTTGCACAGCAGAAAATGCCTTTTAATGCATAGAAGATGCGTACTACGTTTCACAAAAATATATAGGGTCATACCAAAGTTATCATAAAAAAGGATTTTTTCTTAAAACTTTAGCACCCTGTAGTTCAACAATTAAGAGTTTTACGGCATATGTTCATATGAAGTTTTATTCTCAAAAAGGATCCAAGGATAACCTTCTTAAATATTAGCATGTTATTAAGAAACGCACTGTATATCACTGAAATATCTAAAGTAGTTTCGGAAATATTAATTATTTTCGTAAAACTTTAACACCCCGTACTTTCGTAACGAAACATTTTTGGACTATAGTTTATAAAGCAAACTATCATTAATTTTTCATGTAGATGCACACTAGGGCGGAGTGAATTTTTCAACTTTTGAAACTTAATAGCCCTGCATGCTTAACATGTGTCTATTACATGCTAGAATAAGTGAAAAAAATCTGAGTTCCCAAAAATAATATCTTCGGCTGCCGAAATCATTTTAAATGTAAGCAATTTAATTTATTTTTATTTATTTAAGTTTTTGTTACGATTTGTGAATAAATTGAATTTCAGTCATTTATAAATTTTTTTAAGCAGTTTTTAGCTTTTTGGCGTATTAACCCCTTTCAAAGACAATGTTTTACCAACATATGCTGACGTTATTAAATATTATTCGTGGCTAAGGTTAGAAAAATTGAACGAGAATAAACAAGAACCCAGTGTAAGTGATGTTTGTATAAAGCTAGTAAAAGACCTAAAAGCAATATGGAAGAAAAGTTGGATTTCCGTAGTATCAGACCAACAAATATTTAATCAAATAAAACAGTATAATGCTAAATATCGAGCAATTAAGAAGAGCCGTAAATCCAAGTATAAGGACAATTACAATAAAAAAGTACAGATATTTAAAGGGTCTGCATGAGACAAAACTGTTTGATATTGCTATCTGCAAAGTGCAAATGTAAAAATTTTTCAACTTGTAAGTGCAAAAACAAAATACCAATAGCCTAACGACAATTCCTTTTAGATCAAAGAATAAACCGAAAAATGGCAATCGGTAATTTAGATATTGAGACCACAAAGGAAAATCAAAAAGCACTCGCACACTTTTCACGACAAAAGTGAGCTTCAAACAGTGGAACATTCTACGTCTAAGCGTGAGCCAAACGAACTAGGAAGTATTTCATCTACTTCCAAGGCAAGGGATCCTTCAGAGAAATAATTAAAAGTCGCGCTAATCTAACAAAAATATTTGGGGACCATACTCCAGACGTGCAAGCAATCTGTTTTGATGGGCGTAGGGACAAAACCTTGATCAAAGAATAAAAAAGAAATAAGTACTATCAAAAAACTGTTACCGAGGAACATTATGCTTTAGTTTGTGGACCCGGATCAAGATATATCGGACACGTAAGTCCAACATCTGGAAGTGCAAAAGCAATTAAAACTTCAATACTTCAGTTTTTACAAAAAAATACTGATATAAATACAATTGTGGCTATAGGTTGTGACGGAACTGTGGTAAACACAGGTTCAAAAAATGGAGTAATTCGAGGTCTAGAATCAGATTTAAAGAAGCCGTTACAGTGGTTGGTTTGCTTGCTTCATATAAACGAATTACCATTACGTCACTTAATGAATTATTTAGACGGAAGAACTTCCGGACCAAGTGGGTTTTCGGGACAAATTGGCAAATCTCTAGAATCGTGCGAGAACTTACCTGTAGTAGAGTTTAAACAAATTGAGACTGTTACCTCCAATAGATGTGAAAACGTTAAGTACCGATCAATAATACATGTTTAAGATATGTCAAGGAATCTGTAACGGAATTTTGTGGAGAAGATTTAGCTTTAAAATCCCCTGGAAGAATGTCACACGCCAGATGGCTTACCACAGCCAATAGAGTTCTAAGGTTATATGTTGCTACGAAAGAACCATCTGAAAACCTTCGAATATTAACTGAATTTATAGTTAAAGTGTATGCCGTTCGAAATTAAAAGCAGTTGGTCTTGTAAAGATGGTGCTAGACACCTTTTCAATCTCGATACCTCCCTTGCGACCTTAAAAAAGTTATAGATTCTGTAATAAAGAGGAACGGATATTATGCTCACTCGGAGAATCTTTTAGTAGCAATGTTAGCAGATGACAGAAAATTCATTCGAGAGTTGGCTTTAAGGAGAATTTTAAAACGTAGAAAATCATCGGCCAAAACAGAGAACGTTAGAATATTTCAAGTGAATGAACTAAATTTTGATTGTGAAGATTATGTCGACTTAATTGATTGGCAGAATGTCAGTATAAGCGAACCCCCCTTGACAATTGGAATATCAAACGAAAACTTAACCAATATGATTTCTGTGATTCCGGATGAAATACCCGTATTAAAATTTCCTTGTCATTCGCAGGCAGTTGAAAGGTGTATAAAATTAATAACAGAAGCTTCTATAGCAGTTTTTGGCTCTGAAGCACGAGACGGGTTCATAAAAGCTCGTTTAATTTCTGTAGGGTAGGGAGGGTTAGGGTGGAACTCGACATGCGCCACCTCCACGTGGTGAATTCTGGGTTGTTTTTTTAATTTGCTAAAAAGAAACAAGCAGAGAGCTGCATATTTTTATTTCTTTTTATTTTTTGGAAAATTCCTTTTTATTAAGCTTTGAAGGTCATTTCGGCAGCCAAAGAAATTGTCGTAGGACACTCATATTTTTTTCTGTTCCTAAGTATCCTAAAAGGCACCTATTGCCTATGCAGGCAACTTCATTTTCCAAAAAATTTTATTTTGCGTCTTTTCGCTCCGCCCTAATGCACACCCTTACATATAAAGAACACCCTATATAGATATGCAGGGTATGTCATCGGTCGTGTGGTGATTCCTTGCACAAAAAGTTCCTATCAACATAGGTCCGCAACCGCTATAATTTTGAGATACAGCGTGTTAAAAATTAAAATTAAAAGAAAAAGAAAAACGGTTTTTCCTTAATATTTTTAAGACCGCTTGAGATATCAATTTAAATTTTAGTAGGTACTAACTAGGCATAACAACACATTTATTTCATAAAAAAGATTTGCTCTACTTCTACCAGTGACATCCTTGCTAACATGTATAATGATATTTTTAACGAGAAAAACGATACACCATTGTTTTTATTCAAAATAAATATTATTTTCAATTATCAAAAGGTCTTCGCCATTAGACATTAAACTCCTTACATAACTGTGTTATCAAGGGAGAAAACGGCAGTGGCTTACATATTTTTCCCACTTGAAAATTGTAACACCCTGTATCTCAAAAATAAAGCGGTTGCGGACCTATGTTGATAAGAACTACAGTAAAACCTCTGTTTTGTGACCGTCTCTATAAAGTGCTAACCTATGTTAAACGACCGGTTATGAATTCTCCATATTTAAAAATGGAAATCCCATTAGTCCTCTTTACCAACCCAGCTGTTAAACGACCGCGGGCACTCATCATTGGAATTTTTAGTAAACATTAATGCTAAAAACACCCTTCATTAGGGGCAGTTAAACCCGACCTGACAATTCTTAAGAAATATAGGTGCATACACTAATTACTTTATTGCAGGCGAATCCATTCAATTTGCTTTAAAGGTTGATAAATCGGTTGTTAACATTAGTTTCGTTTTGAACAATTTTTGCGTGTTTTGGGACTAACGTGAATATTTGAAGATGGCGGGAAAAAGGAAATATCTTTATCTTTATATATCTTTAACCGAAAAAATTGAAATATTCGAGGAAAATAAAAAAAAGTACTGAAAAAAAACAGCAAAACAACGATTTACAATTCTGTTCTGTGCAAATATGGAAGGTGAGAAGGAAGGACCACTCATAATAGGCAAAAGCAAAAATCGATGTTTTAAGGGTGCACATATCGACAGCATGACAACATGGCTTCACAGATTTGATACCAAGATGAAGAAGCAGAATAGAAGAGTGGTTTTGTTTCTGAATAATGCAAAGTCTCATCCCAAAATTACACTGAATAATGTCAAACTTATTTTTCTTAATACTACCTCATATTGCCAGCCTTTGGACTGAGGCATTATTCAAATGCTCTATATAGTAATGGTAGTTTCTTAAGTTGGAATCCTTTTCCTTTACTTCTTTTTAGTTGTATGGATTTCTTTTCGATTACTTGGTTGGAAGTTTTTTGTTTGAACTCTTTTATTTGTTTGTGTTTATTTTATTGCTGTCTTCAAGATTTTTGATTTTTGTATTTTTATGAATTTTGAAAAGATTTTGTTTGAATAAATTCAGAAATTGAGTTGTGTTTAAATCTGTTAAGGAGAGGGCCAATCTCTTGGGTATTTATGTTTTTCGTTGTCGTGCGAGTGTATGTGAGATTCTGCAATTAGTTCATTTGGTGAATTGTCTGTTCTGCTATAGTATTTTGTTATTATTTTGTCTGTAAATTGTTTCAGTGCCCCCACCATTACTTTTAGAATTTTATGTAATTGTACTCTTTGTACTTTTAACATTTTGGTCTTATTTACGTTACACCACGTCGGTATACCGTAAGTAAGTACCGGGCGTACTAGTGTTTTGTACAACGTTGTTTTTACTTTTAAATTTAATTTACTATTTTTATTTATTAGGGGATATATAGCGTGAAACTGTTTTTGGGCTTTTGCCACTCGCTCATCTGCATTGTCTCCCCATGCCATCTTTTTATCAAAAGTCAATCCAAGATATTTTATCTTATTTGACCATTCTATCAATTCCGTGGTCCCGGGGAAAAAGGAGATAAGTTCAAATTTTTCCATATTGAGATATAACGAGGTATAAGTTTTGAATAGCGAGATCTACCTTCGTGCAAAAGGAGATAAGTTAATTCTTGTAAATAAAATTATTAAAGCAATGTTCATTTGGAGGTATGTTATAAGTTGGCGCCCCAAAAGCACTTAAAGAGATAAGTACACTTATTCCATTTCGCACGTAACTGAATCCGTAAATAAAAATTGTACCCAAAGGGATAAGTTTACATACCTCGTTAAGTCCCTCAGCTTTCTATTTGTTCGCACTACGTTTTACAATTTATTCGTTATTCTGTGTTAAAAATTCTTGCAGTCAAGTTCTATTATTAATAGTGCTTCTTAAATTATTCAAATGGAGCCGAGAGGTAAAAGACTGGTGTCTATGTGTTTGAAATATCATGAACAGGATAATGGTAAGTAATTTTAACAAGGTTTCAGAAGTAAAATGTGCATTTAGAAATCATAACCTCAAATCTGAAATTAAAATTTAAAATCGTGCGTTTACAATGAGTGAACAGAGTTGAAATAATATTTAGTCTAAAATGAATAAACTGTCTGACCTGGAATAACCAAAATAGTATTATGCTATATAGTGGGTTCTTTTTAATAATGAACATACGTGGAAGACCTCGTGTTACAATTCTCAAATCTCGTAGTACGTTGCTTTAAAAAAGCACTGCATATTTTAACTATAAAATACGATGTCGATTTAAATCCGCCCTGCATTATGAATCCTGCATAATGACTAAGAACGACATACAGAAAAAGTATTCTTGTTTTTATTTCAGATTCTGATTCAAGTATTCCTCCATCATTGCCGGATGAGTATAAAGAAATATTTAATTCTCTTAATACCGACGACGAATATTTTCCTTCTGAAATAGACTCTGATGATAGCGATGTCCCTTTAGAGCTTTTAAAATCTAAAAAAAAAATACAAAAAAAAACTATGCCTGTTAATCTTAATGTCGCCATTATTACTGAATCTAAAAATTTACCAAAAAAGAGGAAATTAAGAAAATCTTTAAAAGGAAGAACAAGAGTTGCTAAAGCAGAAAGGAAATATAAGCGAAACCATGGTGGGGAATATATGACCGAATCTGGAAAGGTTAAAAAAGCTCGAGTGTGTCAAAGTCTATCAAACTGTCGCATGAAATGCCAAGAAAACTTTAGGGATGTGGACAGGAAAAAGATTTTTGATGAATACTGGGGTTAGTTAGTTAGTTCAAACCTTTCCGGAATTTATGAAAGTGATCGTCGGGGAAAGCAGCCTCCAAAAAATAAGTATTCTGACGATGATATTAAGAAAGTAACTGAGTTCATCGAAAAAGTTTCACTGTATGAAAGTCATTATAGTCGGCGTGATACCAATAAAAAATACTTGCCGCCACATTATACCATTACAAAACTCTACAATCAATATCTAACTGAGCCCGGCAGAATTACTATTAATCGTACAAAATTTGAGGAAATTTTTCACTCACTAAACATTGGGATAAAACGTCCAAGCAAGGATACGTGCGGGAAATGCGATAAATTAAAAATGAAAATAAATTTGGCAAGTGAAGAAGAAAAACTAAAATACCAAGAAGAGTTAAATTTACATCTGAAAGAAGCCGACGACTATTACAACCTAAAATCCCAGGATAAACTATTATCAAAAACTGACCCTACCAAGAAAACTGTAACGTTTGATCTACAGCAGTGTTTGCCGACCCCACAACTGTCAGCTGGAATAACATTTTACTTAAGACAGTTGTGGACTTTTAATTTAACTGTCCACGACTGTGATAATAATCAGGCCTATTGCTTTATGTGGCATGAGGCTATAGCTGCTAGAGGGGCAAACCAAATAGCATCATGCTTATATCGTTTTTTAATGGACATTCCTAGAAACATCGAAGAAATTACACTTTATTCAGATTCTTGTGCGGGGCAAAATAAGAATTCCCACGTTATTGCAATGTACTTCGTCCTTATGAAAGTCCACCCAACCCTTAAAGTAATTAATCATAAATTTTTAGTTCCGGGACATACCCATATGGAGTGTGACGGAGATCACGCTCTTATTGAAAAAACTAGGAAGCGCACAGAATCACCAATTCACCATCC